>CM062648.1:9402857-10743000 GCA_031772095.1 Zeugodacus tau | reverse complement strand
CCTCCTTATAATAGTAAAATTTGGAATAAAGGATCGCACCAGGAAGGGGCATATCTGGATGTAATTGTAATAGGGGATGGGGTCATATGTAGAAGTTCACGCAAGTGAGGAAAGTTTCTGATTGCCATTCACTTGGGAGTGGCCAGGAACGATTCTTTTGCATATGACTCAAGCAGCTCACGACTTCCGGTTTTAGACCAAGTATCCCCTGGGTAGCTAACAGACATCCGTTTGGAGGCGAGCTAAAGTGAGAAGGCGAAACCCGCTTATGCGGTTGTGTGTAGGGCTTGGGACCCACCACATAAAAAAATCTCCCCAATGAAAACAAACACCGAGCCTCGGATGAGAAACCCCCCTTTTGATGACGACCCCTGCAAACGTACTAAGGATCATGATTTGAGGGCATGCACCTGGAATGTCCGGACTCTTAATTGGGAAGGTGCCTCTGCCCAGCTGGTTGATGTCCTCATACAATTAAAGGCTGACATCACCGCCGTCCAAGAAGTGCGATGGACGGGACAAGGACGGAAGAAGGTGGGTCCTTGTGACATCTACTACAGCGGCCATATAAAGGAGCGCAAATTTGGTGTTGGATTTGTGGTGGGAGAGAGACTACGTCGCCGAGTCCTGGCATTCACCCCGGTGGATGAACGTCTTGCCACAATCCGCATCAAAGCGAGGTTCTTCAACATATCGCTGATTTGCGCCCACGCCCCGACGGAAGAGAAGGACGAAGTGATCAAAGATACCTTCTATGAGCGCCTAGAACGCACCTATGAGCGCTGCCCCCGCCACGATGTCAAAATCGTGCTTGGCGATTTTAACGCCAGGGTGGGTAAAGAAGGTGTCTTTGGCACAACAGTCGGAAAATTCAGCCTCCATGACGAAACATCGCCAAACGGCCTGAGGCTGATCGACTTCGCTGGGGCCCGAAATATGGTTGTCTGTAGTACCAGATTCCAGCATAAAAAATTCATCAAGCAACGTGGCTGTCCCCTGATCGAAACACGCGCAATCAAATCGATCACGTTGTGATAGACGGAAGACATGTCTCCAGTGTTTTAGACGTGCGTACGCTCCGAGGACCAAACATTGACTCGGACCATTATCTAGTAGCAGCTAAGATACGCACTCGCCTCTGTGCAGCAAAGAACGCCCGTCAACAAACACAAGGAAGGTTCGACGTTGAAAAGCTGCAATCACAACCGACAGCCGAACGATTTTCTACTCGACTTGCACTCCTGCTCTCTGAGAGCACTCATCAGCATCTCGATATAAGGGAGCTGTGGAACGGCATCTCGAACTCATTGCATACCGCTGCAGCCGAAACAATTGGTCTCCGGCAACGCAAAAAACCAGTTGGTACGATGAGAATTGTCGTTCCGCAGTGGAGAGAAAACAGACTGCCTACCTCGCAACGTTGCGATCGACCACAACACGTTCGGGGTGGGATAGATATCGAGAACTGAAGAGGGAAGCGAGACGCATTTGCAGACGTAAAAAGAAAGAGGCCGAAATGCGTGAGTATGAAAAGCGAAAAGCTGGCCGACATGGGTAATGCTCGAAAATTTTATGAAACAATGAAGCGACTAAACGAAGGTTTCAAGACCGGAGCATTATCATGTAGGGACCGAGGAGGTAATCTGGTAACGGATGTCCAGAGCATACTGGGATTATGGAGGAACACTTCTCCGACCTGCTCAATGGCAGTGAAAGTACAACACCAGGAGATGGCGAACCCGATTCCCCAATCGATGACGATGGAATAGATGTTCCATTACCCGACCATGAAGAAATTCGAATAGCAATTACCCGCTTGAAGAACAACAAAGCGGCGGGGGCCGATGGATTACCAGCCGAGCTATTCAAATACGGCGGCGAAGAACTGATAAAGGTGCATGCATCAGCTTCTTTGTAGAATATGGTCGGAAGAAAGCATGCCTGACGATTGGAATCTTAGTGTGCTCTGCCCAATCCATAGAAGGAGACCCCACAATCTGCGCCAACTACCGTGGTATAAGTCTCCTCAATATCGCATATAAGGTTTTGTCGAGCGTATTGTGTGAAAGACTAAAGCCCACCGTCAACGAACTGATTGGACCTTATCAGTGTGGCTTTAGACCTGGAAAATCTACAATGGACAGATATTCACCATGCGCCAAATCTTGGAAAAGACCCGAGAGAGAAGAATCGATACTCACCATCTTTTTATCGATTTTAAAGCTGCCTTCGATCGCACAAAAAGGAGCTGCCGCTATGCCGCTATGGCTGAATTTGGTATCCTGCAAAATTAATACGGCTATGTAAGTTGACGTTGAGCAACACCAAAAGCTCCGTCAGGATCGGGAAGGACCTCTCCGAGCCGTTCGATACCAAACGAGGCTTCAGACAGGGTGACTCACTATCGTGCGACTTCTTCAATCTATTGCTGGAAAAAATAATACGAGCAGCAGAGCTAAATAGAGAGGGTACAATCTTTTACAAGAGTGTAAAGCTGCTGGCGTACGTCGATGATATTGATATCATCGGAAGCAACACCCGCGCCGTTTGTTCTGCGTTTTCCAGACTGGATAAGGAAGCGAAGCGTATGGGTCTGGTGGTGAATGAGGACAAGACGAAATATCTCCTGTCATCAAACAAACAGTCAGCGCACTCGCGTCTTGGCTCCCACGTCACTGTTGACAGTCATAACTTTGAAGTTGTAGATAGTTTCGTCTACTTGGGAACCAGCATTAACAACACCAACAATGTCAGCCTCGAAATCCAACGCAGAATCACTCTTGCCAACAGGTGCTACTTTGGACTGAGTAGGCAATTGAAAAGTAAAGTCCTCTCTCAACGAAGCAAAATCAAACTCTACAAATCGCTCATTATTCCTGTCCTGATGTATGGCGCTGAAGCATGGACGATGACAACATCCGATGAGACGACTCTTGGAGTTTTCGAGAGAAAGGTTTTGCGCAAGATTTATGGTCCTCTGAACATTGGCAACGGCGAATACCGCAGACGATGGAACGATGAGCTGTACGAGTTATACGACGACATTGACATAGTTCAGCGAATAAAAAGACAGCGGCTACGCTGGCTAGGTCATGTTGTACGAATGGAAGAAAACACTCCAGCTCTGAAAGTATTCGATGCAGTACCCGCTGGAGGAAGCCGCGGAAGAGGACGACCTCCACTCCGGTGGAAAGACCAAGTGCAAAGTGACCTGGCTTCACTTGGTGTTTCCAGTTGGCGCCAAAAAGCAAAAAGGAGGAATGAGTGGCGCGCTCTGGTGGATTCGGCTATAATCGCTTAAAGCGGTTCCTACGCCAAAAATATATATAATTGTTTTGGGGAAGTGGGCGTGGTCCCGCCCCCAAATCGGTTATTTGTATATATCTCGCAAACCAATGAAGCTATATAAACCAAACTTTCTGCAGTTGTTTTTTTTAGCCACTTCTTAATACAGTCCAAAAATTAAAGAAATCGGATAATAACCACGCCCACCTCCCATACAAAGGTTAGGTTAAAAATTACTAAAAGTGGGTTAACTCACTAACGAAAAACGCCAGAAACACTAAATTTCACATAAGGGATGGCAGATGGAAGCTGCACTCATATTTTTTTACAAAATGGAAAATGGGCGTGGCGTCGCCCACTTATGGGTCAAAAACCATATCTCAGGAACTACTCGACCGATTTCAATGGAACTTGGTTTGTAATAGTTTGCTTACCTCCCAATAATATGTTGTGAAAATTGGCCAAATCGCTTCACAACCACGCCTACTTCCTATATACCAGAACTTAGAAGATGATCTGAATCGTTTACTTTACAATATATAAAGTAAGCACTAGTGAAGATATCGGTGCAAAACTTTGCACAAATACTGTATTTATAGTGTGGCAGCTCATTTCTAAAAATCGCCGAAATCGGACCATAGGTTTTCAAGGCCCCATATATCGAACATGAGTACCTCGGTGCTTCTAACCTAATATTAGGGTTTCCAACTTTCAATGGACTTTATACAATATATATGACGAATATGTAGGTCAAATTGTGTATTATATAATATTAATTAAGTTAAATAAATAAATTGCGAGAGTATAAAATGTTCGGTTACACCCGAACTTTGCCCTTCCTTACTTGTTGTTGTTGTTTTTGTTTTTGTTTTTGTTTTTGTTTTTGTTTTTGTTTTTGTTTTTGTTTTTGTTTTTGTTTTTGTTTTTGTTTTTGTTTTTGTTTTTGTCTCTTCTCTTCTCTTCTCTTCTCTTCTCTTCTGTTGTATTCTCTTCTGTTCTGTTCTCTTCTCTTCTTTTCTCTTCTCTTATCTTCTGTTCTCTTCTCTTCTCTTATCTTCTCTTCTCTTCTATTCTCTTCTCTTCTCTTCTCTTCTCTTCTCTTCTCTTCTCTTCTCTTCTCTTCTCTTCTCTTCTCTTCTCTTCTCTTCTCTTCTCTTCTCTTCTCTTCTCTTCTCTTCTCTTCTCTTCTCTTCTCTTCTCTTCTCTTCTCTTCTCTTCTCTTCTCTTCTCTTCTCTTCTCTTCTCTTCTCTTCTCTTCTCTTCTCTTCTCTTCTCTTCTCTTCTCTTCTCTTCTCTTCTCTTCTCTTCTCTTCTCTTCTCTTCTCTTCTCTTCTCTTCTCTTCTCTTCTCTTCTCTTCTCTTCTCTTCTCTTCTCTTCTCTTCTCTTCTCTTCTCTTCTCTTCTCTTCTCTTCTCTTCTCTTCTCTTCTCTTCTCTTCTCTTCTCTTCTCTTCTCTTCTCTTCTCTTCTCTTCTCTTCTCTTCTCTTCTCTTCTCATACTAAACAAATTATATTTAAAAACCTCCTTCAATCAACGAATACGTTCAACAGCTATGCAATGCACACCAAATTGCATTATCTTTACTCAACAACAAAACATGCACACAAAGCGCACAATTACACTGCAGCTTATGTCCTAACATGAATGCAATTAACGGCAAAAAAATATATTGCATAAATAAACACAGCGCGTACAACTATTTTATTTTATTTTATGTATTCTTCATATTCTTTCGGTTTCATAAATAAAGTTATAACAGTAAAATTTGGAATAAAGGATCGCATTATGTAGGGGCATATTTGGATGTAATATTTTTTGGGAAGTGGGCGTGGCCACGCCCTCAAATCGGAATATGAAAATAGTTCAAATCGGATAATAACCACGCCCACCTCCCATACAAAGGTTAGGTTGAAAATTACTAAAAGTGGGTTTTTGTTTTTGTTTTTGTTTTTATACTCTCGCAACAAATGTTGCTAAAGAGAGTATTATAGTTTTGTTCACATAACATGTTGTTTGTAACACCCAAAACTAAACGAGTTAGATATAGGGTTATATATACCAAAGTGATCAGGGTGAAGAGTGGAGTTCAAATCCGAATGTCTGTCTGTCCGTCCGTCCGTCCGTCCGTCCGTCTGTGCAAGCTGTAACTTGAGTAAAAATTAAGATATCTTGATGAAACTTGGCACACTTATTTCTTGGCACCATAGGAAGGTTGCTTTCGAAAATGAGCAAAATCGGACCACTGCCACGCCCACAAAATGGCGAAAACCGAAAACACATAAAGTGCCATAACTAAGCCACAAATAAAGCTATGGAAATGAAATTTGGTGTGAAGGATCGTACTATGAAGGGGCATATTTGGATGTAATTTTTTTGGGGAGGTGGGCGTGGCCCCGCCCCTACTAAGTTTTTATATATATCTCTCAAACCTATACAGCTAAATAAACCAAATTTTCTGCAGTCGTTTTTTTAGCCACTTCCTAATACAGTCCAAAAATGAAAGAAATCGGATCATAACCACGCCCACCTCCCATACAAAAGTTAGGTTGAAAATTACTAAAATTGGGTTAACTAACTAACTAAAAACGTCAGAAACACTAAATTTCACATAATAAATGGCAGATGGAAGCTGCACTCAGATTTTTACAAAATGGAAAATGGGCGTGGCATCGCCCACTTATGGGTCAAAAACCATATCTCAGGAACTACTCGACCGATTTCAATGAAACTTGGTTTGTAAGAGTTTCCTTACCTCCCAATAACATGTTGTGAAAATTGGCCAAATCGCTTCACAACCACGCCTACTTCCTATATACCAGAACTTTGAAGACAATCTGAATCGTTAACTTTACAATATATAAAGTAAGTACTAGTGAAGATATCGGTTCAGAACTTTGCACAAATACTATGTTAATAGTGTAATATTAATTAAGTTAAATAAATAAATTGCGAGAGTATAAAATGTTCGGTTACACCCGAACTTAGCCCTTCCTTACTTGTTGGTTTTTATACTCTCGCAACCTGTTGCACAGAGTATCATAGTTTTGTTCACATAACGGTTGTTTGTGTCACCAAGAAATAAAAGAGTTAGATATGGGGTTATATATATATAAATGATCAGGATGACGAGTGGAGTTGAAATCCGGATGTCTGTCTGTCTGTCCATCTGTCCGTCCGTCCGTCCGTGCAAGCTGTAACTTGAGTAAAAATTGAGATATCTTAATGAAATTGGAACACATGTTCCTTGGGACCGTGAGAGGGTTGCTTTCGAAAATGGGCAAAATCGGTCCACTGCCACGCCCACAAAATGGCGAAAACCAAAAACACATAAAGTGTCATAACTAAGCCATAAATAAAGTTATAATAGTAAAATTTGGAATAAAGGATCGCACCAGGAAGGGCATATCTGGATGTAATTGTTTTGGGGAAGTGGGCGTGGTCCCGCCCCCAAATCGGTTATTTGTATATATCTCGCAAACCAATGAAGCTATATAAACCAAACTTTCTGCAGTTGTTTTTTTTAGCCACTTCTTAATACAGTCCAAAAATGAAAGAAATCGGATAATAACCACGCCCACCTCCCATACAAAGGTTAGGTTAAAAATTACTAAAAGTGGGTTAACTCACTAACGAAAAACGCCAGAAACACTAAATTTCACATAAGGGATGGCAGATGGAAGCTGCACTCATATTTTTTTACAAAATGGAAAATGGGCGTGGCGTCGCCCACTTATGGGTCAAAAACCATATCTCAGGAACTACTCGACCGATTTCAATGAAACTTGGTTTGTAATAGTTTGCTTACCTCCCAATAATATGTTGTGAAAATTGGCCAAATCGCTTCACAACCACGCCTACTTCCTATATACCAGAACTTAGAAGATGATCTGAATCGTTTACTTTACAATATATAAAGTAAGCACTAGTGAAGATATCGGTGCAAAACTTTGCACAAATACTGTATTTATAGTGTGGCAGCTCATTTCTAAAAATCGCCGAAATCGGACCATAGGTTTTCAAGGCCCCATATATCGAACATGAGTACCTCGGTGCTATATATATGACAAATATGTAGGTCAAATTGTGTATTATATAATATTAATTAAATTTGTTTTTGTTTTTGTTTTTGTTTTTGTTTTTGTTTTTGTTTTTGTTTTTGTTTTTGTTTTTGTTTTTGTTTTTGTTTTTGTTTTTGTTTTTGTTTTTGTTTTTGTTTTTGTTTTTGTTTTTGTTTTTGTTTTTGTTTTTGTTTTTGTTTTTTGTTTTTGTTTTTTTTGTTTTTTTTGTTTTTGTTGTTGTTTTTGTTTTTGTTTTTGTTTTTGTTTTTGTTTTTGTTTTTGTTTTTGTTTTTGTTTTTGTTTTTGTTTTTGTTTTGTTTTGTTTTTGTTTTTGTTTTTGTTTTTGTTTTTGTTTTTGTTTTTGTTTTTGTTTTTGTTTTTGTTTTGTTTTTGTTTTGTTTTTGTTTTTGTTTTTGTTTTTGTTTTGTTTTTGTTTTTGTTTTGTTTTTGTTTTTGTTTTTGTTTTTGTTTTTGTTTTTGTTTTTGTTTTTGTTTTTGTTTTGTCTCTTCTCTTCTCTTCTCTTCTCTTCTCTTCTCTTCTCTTCTCTTCTCTTCTCTTCTCTTCTCTTCTCTTCTCTTCTCTTCTCTTCTCTTCTCTTCTCTTCTCTTCTCTTCTCTTCTCTTCTCTTCTCTTCTCTTCTCTTCTCTTCTCTTCTCTTCTCTTCTCTTCTCTTCTCTTCTCTTCTCTTCTCTTCTCTTCTCTTCTCTTCTCTTCTCTTCTCTTCTCTTCTCTTCTCTTCTCTTCTCTTCTCTTCTCTTCTCTTCTCTTCTCTTCTCTTCTCTTCTCTTCTCTTCTCTTCTCTTCTCTTCTCTTCTCTTCTCTTCTCTTCTCTTCTCTTCTCTTCTCTTCTCTTCTCTTCTCTTCTCTTCTCTTCTCTTCTCTTCTCTTCTCCACCTCCCATACAAAGGTTAGGTTGAAAATTACTAAAAGTGGGTTTTTGTTTTTGTTTTTGTTTTTATACTCTCGCAACAAATGTTGCTAAAGAGAGTATTATAGTTTTGTTCACATAACGGTTGTTTGTAACACCCAAAACTAAACGAGTTAGATATAGGGTTATATATACCAAAGTGATCAGGGTGAAGAGTGGAGTTCAAATCCGAATGTCTGTCTGTCCGTCCGTCCGTCCGTCCGTCCGTCTGTGCAAGCTGTAACTTGAGTAAAAATTAAGATATCTTGATGAAACTTGGCACACTTATTTCTTGGCACCATAGGAAGGTTGCTTTCGAAAATGAGCAAAATCGGACCACTGCCACGCCCACAAAATGGCGAAAACCGAAAACACATAAAGTGCCATAACTAAGCCACAAATAAAGCTATGGAAATGAAATTTGGTGTGAAGGATCGTACTATGAAGGGGCATATTTGGATGTAATTTTTTGGGGAGGTGGGCGTGGCCCCGCCCTACTAAGTTTTTTATATATATCTCGCAAACCAATAGAGCTATATAAACCAAATTTTCTGCAGTCGTTTTTTTAGCCACTTCCTAATACAGTCCAAAAAATGAAAGAAATCGGATCATAACCACGCCCACCTCCCATACAAAAGTTAGGTTGAAAATTACTAAAATTGGGTTAACTAACTAACTAAAAACGTCAGAAACACTAAATTTCACATAATAAATGGCAGATGGAAGCTGCACTCAGATTTTTTTACAAAATGGAAAATGGGCGTGGCATCGCCCACTTATGGGTCAAAAACCATATCTCAGGAACTACTCGACCGATTTCAATGAAACTTGGTTTGTAAGAGTTTCCTTACCTCCCAATAACATGTTGTGAAAATTGGCCAAATCGCTTCACAACCACGCCTACTTCCTATATACCAGAACTTTGAAGACAATCTGAATCGTTAACTTTACAATATATAAAGTAAGTACTAGTGAAGATATCGGTTCAGAACTTTGCACAAATACTATGTTAATAGTGTAATATTAATTAAGTTAAATAAATAAATTGCGAGAGTATAAAATGTTCGGTTACACCCGAACTTAGCCCTTCCTTACTTGTTGTTTTTGTTTTTATACTCTCGCAACCTGTATCATAGTTTTGTTCACATAACGGTTGTTTGTGTCACCAAGAAATAAAAGAGTTAGATATGGGGTTATATATATATAAATGATCAGGATGACGAGTGGAGTTGAAATCCGGATGTCTGTCTGTCTGTCCATCTGTCCGTCCGTCCGTCCGTGCAAGCTGTAACTTGAGTAAAAATTGAGATATCTTAATGAAATTGGAACACATGTTCCTTGGGACCGTGAGAGGGTTGCTTTCGAAAATGGGCAAAATCGGTCCACTGCCACGCCCACAAAATGGCGAAAACCAAAAACACATAAAGTGTCATAACTAAGCCATAAATAAAGTTATAATAGTAAAATTTGGAATAAAGGATCGCACCAGGAAGGGCATATCTGGATGTAATTGTTTTGGGGAAGTGGGCGTGGTCCCGCCCCAAATCGGTTATTTGTATATATCTCGCAAACCAATGAAGCTATATAAACCAAACTTTCTGCAGTTGTTTTTAGCCACTTCTTAATACAGTCCAAAAATGAAAGAAATCGGATAATAACCACGCCCACCTCCCATACAAAGGTTAGGTTAAAAATTACTAAAAGTGGGTTAACTCACTAACGAAAAACGCCAGAAACACTAAATTTCACATAAGGGATGGCAGATGGAAGCTGCACTCATATTTTTTTACAAAATGGAAAATGGGCGTGGCGTCGCCCACTTATGGGTCAAAAACCATATCTCAGGAACTACTCGACCGATTTCAATGAAACTTGGTTTGTAATAGTTTGCTTACCTCCCAATAATATGTTGTGAAAATTGGCCAAATCGCTTCACAACCACGCCTACTTCCTATATACCAGAACTTAGAAGATGATCTGAATCGTTTACTTTACAATATATAAAGTAAGCACTAGTGAAGATATCGGTGCAAAACTTTGCACAAATACTGTATTTATAGTGTGGCAGCTCATTTCTAAAAATCGCCGAAATCGGACCATAGGTTTTCAAGGCCCCATATATCGAACATGAGTACCTCGGTGCTATATATATGACAAATATGTAGGTCAAATTGTGTATTATATAATATTAATTAAATTTGTTTTTGTTTTTGTTTTTGTTTTTGTTTTTGTTTTTGTTTTTGTTTTTGTTTTTGTTTTTGTTTTTGTTTTTGTTTTTGTTTTTGTTTTTGTTTTTGTTTTTGTTTTTGTTTTTGTTTTTGTTTTTGTTTTTGTTTTTGTTTTTTGTTTTTGTTTTTGTTATAGTTTTTGTTTTTGTTTTTGTTTTTGTTTTTGTTTTTGTTTTTGTTTTTGTTTTTGTTTTTGTTTTTGTTTTTTTTTTTGTTTTTGTTTTTGTTTTTGTTTTTGTTTTTGTTTTTGTTTTTGTTTTTGTTTTTGTTTTTGTTTTTGTTTTTGTTTTTGTTTTTGTTTTTGTTTTTTTTTTTTTTTTTGTTTTTGTTTTTGTTTTTGTTTTTGTTTTTGTTTTTGTTTTTGTTTTTGTTTTTGTTTTTGTTTTTGTTTTTTTCTGTTTTTGTTTTTGTTTTTGTTTTTGTTTTTGTTTTTGTTTTCTCTTTTTCTTCTCTTCTCTTCTTTTCTCTTCTCTTCTCTTCTGTTCTCTTCTCTTCTCTTCTCTTCTCTTCTCTTCTCTTCTCTTCTCTTCTCTTCTCTTCTCTTCTCTTCTCTTCTCTTCTCTTCTCTTCTCTTCTCTTCTCTTCTCTTCTCTTCTCTTCTCTTCTCTTCTCTTCTCTTCTCTTCTCTTCTCTTCTCTTCTCTTCTCTTCTCTTCTCTTCTCTTCTCTTCTCTTCTCTTCTCATCTCTACTCTTCTCTTCTCATCTCATCTCATCTCATCACTTCTCTTCTCTTCTCTTCTCTTCTCTTCTCTTCTCTTCTCTTCTCTTCTCTTCTCTTCTCTTCTCTTCTCTTCTCTTCTCTTCTCTTCTCTTCTCTTCTCTTCTCTTCTCTTCTCTTCTCTTCTCTTCTCTTCTCTTCTCTTCTCTTCTCTTCTCTTCTCTTCTCTTCTCTTCTCTTCTCTTCTCTTCTCTTCTCTTCTCTTCTCTTCTCTTCTCTTCTCATACTAAACAAATTATATTTAAAAACCTCCTTCAATCAACGAATACGTTCAACAGCTATGCAATGCACACCAAATTGCATTATCTTTACTCAACAACAAAACATGCACACAAAGCGCACAATTACACTGCAGCTTATGTCCTAACATGAATGCAATTAACGGCAAAAAATATATTGCATAAATAAACACAGCGCGTACAACTATTTTATTTTTATTTTATGTATTCTTCATATTCTTTCGGTTTCATAAATAAAGTTATAACAGTAAAATTTGGAATAAAGGATCGCATTATGTAGGGGCATATTTGGATGTAATATTTTTTGGGAAGTGGGCGTGGCCCCGCCCTCAAATCGGAATATGAAAATAGTTCAAATCGGATAATAACCACGCCCACCTCCCATACAAAGGTTAGGTTGAAAATTACTAAAAGTGGGTTTTTGTTTTTGTTTTTGTTTTTATACTCTCGCAACAAATGTTGCTAAAGAGAGTATTATAGTTTTGTTCACATAACGGTTGTTTGTAACACCCAAAACTAAACGAGTTAGATATAGGGTTATATATACCAAAGTGATCAGGGTGAAGAGTGGAGTTCAAATCCGAATGTCTGTCTGTCTGTCCGTCCGTCCGTCCGTCCGTCTGTGCAAGCTGTAACTTGAGTAAAAATTGAGATATCTTGATGAAACTTGGCACACTTATATCTTGGCACCATAGGAAGGTTGCTTTCGAAAATGAGCAAAACAATGAGCAACAGACCACTGCCTTGCTCACAAAATGGCGAAAACCGAAAACACGTAAAGTGCCATAACTAAACCACAAATAAAGCTATGGAAATAAAATTTGGTATGAGGGATCGCACTATGAAAGGGCATATTAGAATGTAATTTTTTTGGGGAAGTGGGCGTGGCCCCGCCCCTACTATGTTTTTTATACATATCTCGCAAACCAATAGAGGTATATAAACCAAACTTTCTGCAGTCGTTTTTTAGGCACTTCCTAATACAGTTCAAAAATGAAATAAATCGGATCATAACTACGCCCACCTCCCATACAAAAGTTAGGTTGAAAATTACTAAAATTGGGTTAACTAACTAACTAAAAACGTCAGAAACACTAAATTTCACATAATAAATGGCAGATGGAAGCTGCACTCAGATTTTTTTACAAAATGGAAAATGGGCGTGGCATCGCCCACTTATGGGTCAAAAACCATATCTCAGGAACTACTCGACCGATTTCAATGAAACTTGGTTTGTAAGAGTTTCCTTACCTCCCAATAACATGTTGTGAAAATTGGCCAAATCGCTTCACAACCACGCCTACTTCCTATATACCAGAACTTTGAAGACAATCTGAATCGTTAACTTTACAATATATAAAGTAAGTACTAGTGAAGATATCGGTTCAGAACTTTGCACAAATACTATGTTAATAGTGTAATATTAATTAAGTTAAATAAATAAATTGCGAGAGTATAAAATGTTCGGTTACACCCGAACTTAGCCCTTCCTTACTTGTTGTTTTTGTTTTTATACTCTCGCAACCTGTATCATAGTTTTGTTCACATAACGGTTGTTTGTGTCACCAAGAAATAAAAGAGTTAGATATGGGGTTATATATATATAAATGATCAGGATGACGAGTGGAGTTGAAATCCGGATGTCTGTCTGTCTGTCCATCTGTCCGTCCGTCCGTCCGTGCAAGCTGTAACTTGAGTAAAAATTGAGATATCTTAATGAAATTGGAACACATGTTCCTTGGGACCGTGAGAGGGTTGCTTTCGAAAATGGGCAAAATCGGTCCACTGCCACGCCCACAAAATGGCGAAAACCAAAAACACATAAAGTGTCATAACTAAGCCATAAATAAAGTTATAATAGTAAAATTTGGAATAAAGGATCGCACCAGGAAGGGGCATATCTGGATGTAATTGTTTTGGGGAAGTGGGCGTGGTCCCGCCCCCAAATCGGTTATTTGTATATATCTCGCAAACCAATGAAGCTATATAAACCAAACTTTCTGCAGTTGTTTTTTTTAGCCACTTCTTAATACAGTCCAAAAATGAAAGAAATCGGATAATAACCACGCCCACCTCCCATACAAAGGTTAGGTTAAAAATTACTAAAAGTGGGTTAACTCACTAACGAAAAACGCCAGAAACACTAAATTTCACATAAGGGATGGCAGATGGAAGCTGCACTCATATTTTTTTACAAAATGGAAAATGGGCGTGGCGTCGCCCACTTATGGGTCAAAAACCATATCTCAGGAACTACTCGACCGATTTCAATGAAACTTGGTTTGTAATAGTTTGCTTACCTCCCAATAATATGTTGTGAAAATTGGCCAAATCGCTTCACAACCACGCCTACTTCCTATATACCAGAACTTAGAAGATGATCTGAATCGTTTACTTTACAATATATAAAGTAAGCACTAGTGAAGATATCGGTGCAAAACTTTGCACAAATACTGTAGTGTGTAGTGTAGTGTGGCAGCTCATTTCTAAAAATCGCCGAAATCGGACCATAGGTTTTCAAGGCCCCATATATCGAACATGAGTACCTCGGTGCTATATATATGACAAATATGTAGGTCAAATTGTGTATTATATAATATTAATTAAATTTGTTTTTGTTTTTGTTTTTGTTTTTGTTTTTGTTTTTGTTTTTGTTTTTGTTTTTGTTTTTGTTTTTGTTTTTGTTTTTGTTTTTGTTTTTGTTTTTGTTTTTGTTTTTGTTTTTGTTTTTGTTTTTGTTTTTGTTTTTGTTTTTGTTTTTGTGTTGGTTTTTCTTTTTTTTGTTTTTGTTTTTGTTTTTGTTTTTGTTTTTGTTTTTGTTTTTTTTTTTGTTTTTGTTTTTGTTTTTGTTTTTGTTTTTGTTTTTGTTTTTGTTTTTGTTTTTGTTTTTGTTTTTGTTTTTGTTTTTGTTTTTGTTTTTGTTTTTGTTTTTGTTTTTGTTTTTGTTTTTGTTTTTGTTTTTGTCTCTTCTCTTCTCTTCTCTTCTCTTCTCTTCTCTTCTCTTCTCTTCTCTTCTCTTCTCTTCTCTTCTCTTCTCTTCTCTTCTCTTCTCTTCTCTTCTCTTCTCTTCTCTTCTCTTCTCTTCTCTTCTCTTCTCTTCTCTTCTCTTCTCTTCTCTTCTCTTCTCTTCTCTTCTCTTCTCTTCTCTTCTCTTCTCTTCTCTTCTCTTCTCTTCTCTTCTCTTCTCTTCTCTTCTCTTCTCTTCTCTTCTCTTCTCTTCTCTTCTCTTCTCTTCTCTTCTCTTCTCTTCTCTTCTCTTCTCTTCTCTTCTCTTCTCTTCTCTTCTCTTCTCTTCTCTTCTCTTCTCTTCTCTTCTCTTCTCTTCTTCTTCTCTTCTCTTCTCTTCTCTTCTCTTCTCTTCTCTTCTCTTCTCTTCTCTTCTCATACTAAACAAATTATATTTAAAAACCTCCTTCAATCAACGAATACGTTCAACAGCTATGCAATGCACACCAAATTGCATTATCTTTACTCAACAACAAAACATGCACACAAAGCGCACAATTACACTGCAGCTTATGTCCTAACATGAATGCAATTAACGGCAAAAAAATATATTGCATAAATAAACACAGCGCGTACAACTATATTATTTTTATTTTATGTATTCTTCATATTCTTTCGGTTTCATAAATAAAGTTATAACAGTAAAATTTGGAATAAAGGATCGCATTATGTAGGGGCATATTTGGATGTAATATTTTTTGGGAAGTGGGCGTGGCCCCGCCCTCAAATCGGAATATGAAAATAGTTCAAATCGGATAATAACCACGCCCACCTCCCATACAAAGGTTAGGTTGAAAATTACTAAAAGTGGGTTTTTGTTTTTGTTTTTGTTTTTATACTCTCGCAACAAATGTTGCTAAAGAGAGTATTATAGTTTTGTTCACATAACGGTTGTTTGTAACACCCAAAACTAAACGAGTTAGATATAGGGTTATATATACCAAAGTGATCAGGGTGAAGAGTGGAGTTCAAATCCGAATGTCTGTCTGTCCGTCCGTCCGTCCGTCCGTCCGTCTGTGCAAGCTGTAACTTGAGTAAAAATTAAGATATCTTGATGAAACTTGGCACACTTATTTCTTGGCACCATAGGAAGGTTGCTTTCGAAAATGAGCAAAATCGGACCACTGCCACGCCCACAAAATGGCGAAAACCGAAAACACATAAAGTGCCATAACTAAGCCACAAATAAAGCTATGGAAATGAAATTTGGTGTGAAGGATCGTACTATGAAGGGGCATATTTGGATGTAATTTTTTTGGGGAGGTGGGCGTGGCCCCGCCCCCTACTAAGTTTTTTATATATATCTCGCAAACCAATAGAGCTATATAAACCAAATTTTCTGCAGTCGTTTTCTTAGCCACTTCCTAATACAGTCCAAAAATGAAAGAAATCGGATCATAACCACGCCCATCTCCCATACAAAAGTTAGGTTGAAAATTACTAAAATTGGGTTAACTAACTAACTAAAAACGTCAGAAACACTAAATTTCACATAATAAATGGCAGATGGAAGCTGCACTCAGATTTTTACAAAATGGAAAATGGGCGTGGCATCGCCCACTTATGGAGTCAAAAACCATATCTCAGGAACTACTCGACCGATTTCAATGAAACTTGGTTTGTAAGAGTTTCCTTACCTCCCAATAACATGTTGTGAAAATTGGCCAAATCGCTTCACAACCACGCCTACTTCCTATATACCAGAACTTTGAAGACAATCTGAATCGTTAACTTTACAATATATAAAGTAAGTACTAGTGAAGATATCGGTTCAGAACTTTGCACAAATACTATGTTAATAGTGTAATATTAATTAAGTTAAATAAATAAATTGCGAGAGTATAAAATGTTCGGTTACACCCGAACTTAGCCCTTCCTTACTTGTTGTTTTTGTTTTTATACTCTCGCAACCTGTATCATAGTTTTGTTCACATAACGGTTGTTTGTGTCACCAAGAAATAAAAGAGTTAGATATGGGGTTATATATATATAAATGATCAGGATGACGAGTGGAGTTGAAATCCGGATGTCTGTCTGTCTGTCCATCTGTCCGTCCGTCCGTCCGTGCAAGCTGTAACTTGAGTAAAAATTGAGATATCTTAATGAAATTGGAACACATGTTCCTTGGGACCGTGAGAGGGTTGCTTTCGAAAATGGGCAAAATCGGTCCACTGCCACGCCCACAAAATGGCGAAAACCAAAAACACATAAAGTGTCATAACTAAGCCATAAATAAAGTTATAATAGTAAAATTTGGAATAAAGGATCGCACCAGGAAGGGGCATATCTGGATGTAATTGTTTTGGGGAAGTGGGCGTGGTCCCGCCCCCAAATCGGTTATTTGTATATATCTCGCAAACCAATGAAGCTATATAAACCAAACTTTCTGCAGTTGTTTTTTTTAGCCACTTCTTAATACAGTCCAAAAATGAAAGAAATCGGATAATAACCACGCCCACCTCCCATACAAAGGTTAGGTTAAAAATTACTAAAAGTGGGTTAACTCACTAACGAAAAACGCCAGAAACACTAAATTTCACATAAGGGATGGCAGATGGAAGCTGCACTCATATTTTTTTACAAAATGGAAAATGGGCGTGGCGTCGCCCACTTATGGGTCAAAAACCATATCTCAGGAACTACTCGACCGATTTCAATGAAACTTGGTTTGTAATAGTTTGCTTACCTCCCAATAATATGTTGTGAAAATTGGCCAAATCGCTTCACAACCACGCCTACTTCCTATATACCAGAACTTAGAAGATGATCTGAATCGTTTACTTTACAATATATAAAGTAAGCACTAGTGAAGATATCGGTGCAAAACTTTGCACAAATACTGTATTTATAGTGTGGCAGCTCATTTCTAAAAATCGCCGAAATCGGACCATAGGTTTTCAAGGCCCCATATATCGAACATGAGTACCTCGGTGCTATATATATGACAAATATGTAGGTCAAATTGTGTATTATATAATATTAATTAAATTTGTTTTTGTTTTTGTTTTTGTTTTTGTTTTTGTTTTTGTTTTTGTTTTTGTTTTTGTTTTTGTTTTTGTTTTTGTTTTTGTTTTTGTTTTTGTTTTTGTTTTTGTTTTTGTTTTTGTTTTTGTTTTTGTTTTTGTTTTTGTTTTTGTTTTTGTTTTTGTTTTTGTTTTTGTTTTTGTTTTTGTCTCTTCTCTTCTCTTCTCTTCTCTTCTCTTCTCTTCTCTTCTCTTCTCTTCTCTTCTCTTCTCTTCTCTTCTCTTCTCTTCTCTTCTCTTCTCTTCTCTTCTCTTCTCTTCTCTTCTCTTCTCTTCTCTTCTCTTCTCTTCTCTTCTCTTCTCTTCTCTTCTCTTCTCTTCTCTTCTCTTCTCTTCTCTTCTCTTCTCTTCTCTTCTCTTCTCTTCTCTTCTCGTCTCTTCTCTTCTCTTCTCTTCTCTTCTCTTCTCTTCTCTTCTCTTCTCTTCTCTTCTCTTCTCTTCTCTTCTCTTCTCTTCTCTTCTCTTCTCTTCTCTTCTCTTCTCTTCTCTTCTCTTCTCTTCTCTTCTCTTCTCATACTAAACAAATTATATTTAAAAACCTCCTTCAATCAACGAATACGTTCAACAGCTATGCAATGCACACCAAATTGCATTATCTTTACTCAACAACAAAACATGCACACAAAGCGCACAATTACACTGCAGCTTATGTCCTAACATGAATGCAATTAACGGCAAAAAAATATATTGCATAAATAAACACAGCGCGTACAACTATTTTATTTTATTTTATGTATTCTTCATATTCTTTCGGTTTCATAAATAAAGTTATAACAGTAAAATTTGGAATAAAGGATCGCATTATGTAGGGGCATATTTGGATGTAATATTTTTTGGGAAGTGGGCGTGGCCCCGCCCTCAAATCGGAATATGAAAATAGTTCAAATCGGATAATAACCACGCCCACCTCCCATACAAAGGTTAGCTTGAAAAATACTAAAAGTGGGTTTTGTTTTTGTTTTTGTTTTTATACTCTCGCAACAAATGTTGCTAAAGAGAGTATTATAGTTTTGTTCACATAACGGTTGTTTGTAACACCCAAAACTAAACGAGTTAGATATAGGGTTATATATACCAAAGTGATCAGGGTGAAGAGTGGAGTTCAAATCCGAATGTCTGTCTGTCCGTCCGTCCGTCCGTCCGTCCGTCTGTGCAAGCTGTAACTTGAGTAAAAATTAAGATATCTTGATGAAACTTGGCACACTTATTTCTTGGCACCATAGGAAGGTTGCTTTCGAAAATGAGCAAAATCGGACCACTGCCACGCCCACAAAATGGCGAAAACCGAAAACACATAAAGTGCCATAACTAAGCCACAAATAAAGCTATGGAAATGAAATTTGGTGTGAAGGATCGTACTATGAAGGGGCATATTTGGATGTAATTTTTTTGGGGAGGTGGGCGTGGCCCCGCCCCCTACTAAGTTTTTTATATATATATCTCGCAAACCAATAGAGCTATATAAACCAAATTTTCTGCAGTCGTTTTTTTATCCACTTCCTAATACAGTCCAAAAATGAAAGAAATCGGATCATAACCACGCCCACCTCCCATACAAAAGTTAGGTTGAAAATTACTAAAATTGGGTTAACTAACTAACTAAAAACGTCAGAAACACTAAATTTCACATAATAAATGGCAGATGGAAGCTGCACTCAGATTTTTTTACAAAATGGAAAATGGGCGTGGCATCGCCCACTTGTAGATCAAAAACCATATCTCAGGAACTACTCGACCGATTTCAATGAAACTTGGTTTGTAAGAGTTTCCTTACCTCCCAATAACATGTTGTGAAAATTGGCCAAATCGCTTCACAACCACGCCTACTTCCTATATACCAGAACTTTGAAGACAATCTGAATCGTTAACTTTACAATATATAAAGTAAGTACTAGTGAAGATATCGGTTCAGAACTTTGCACAAATACTATGTTAATAGTGTAATATTAATTAAGTTAAATAAATAAATTGCGAGAGTATAAAATGTTCGGTTACACCCGAACTTAGCCCTTCCTTACTTGTTGTTTTTGTTTTTATACTCTCGCAACCTGTATCATAGTTTTGTTCACATAACGGTTGTTTGTGTCACCAAGAAATAAAAGAGTTAGATATGGGGTTATATATATATAAATGATCAGGATGACGAGTGGAGTTGAAATCCGGATGTCTGTCTGTCTGTCCATCTGTCCGTCCGTCCGTCCGTGCAAGCTGTAACTTGAGTAAAAATTGAGATATCTTAATGAAATTGGAACACATGTTCCTTGGGACCGTGAGAGGGTTGCTTTCGAAAATGGGCAAAATCGGTCCACTGCCACGCCCACAAAATGGCGAAAACCAAAAACACATAAAGTGTCATAACTAAGCCATAAATAAAGTTATAATAGTAAAATTTGGAATAAAGGATCGCACCAGGAAGGGCCATATTTGGATGTAATTTTTTTTGGGAAGTGGGCGTGGCCCCCCAAATCAGTTATTTGTATATATCTCGCAAACTAATGAAGCTATATAAACCAAACTTTCTGCAGTTGTTTTTAGCCACTTCTTAATACAGTCCAAAAATGAAAGAAATCGGATAATAACCACGCCCACCTCCCATACAAAGGTTAGGTTAAAAATTACTAAAAGTGGGTTAACTCACTAACGAAAAACGCCAGAAACACTAAATTTCACATAAGGGATGGCAGATGGAAGCTGCACTCATATTTTTACAAAATGGAAAAGGGGCGTGGCGTCGCCAACTTATGGGTCAAAAACCATATCTCAGGAACTACTCGACCGATTTCAATGAAACTTGGTTTGTAATAGTTTGCTTACCTCCCAATAATATGTTGTGAAAATTGGCCAAATCGCTTCACAACCACGCCTACTTCCTATATACCAGAACTTAGAAGATGATCTGAATCGTTTACTTTACAATATATAAAGTAAGCACTAGTGAAGATATCGGTGCAAAACTTTGCACAAATACTGTATTTATAGTGTGGCAGCTCATTTCTAAAAATCGCCGAAATCGGACCATAGGTTTTCAAGGCCCCATATATCGAACATGAGTACCTCGGTGCTATATATATGACAAATATGTAGGTCAAATTGTGTATTATATAATATTAATTAAATTTGTTTTTGTTTTTGTTTTTGTTTTTGTTTTTGTTTTTGTTTTTGTTTTTGTTTTTGTTTTTGTTTTTGTTTTTGTTTTTGTTTTTGTTTTTGTTTTTGTTTTTGTTTTTGTTTTTGTTTTTGTTTTTGTTTTTGTTTTTGTTTTTGTTTTTTGTTTTTGTTTTTGTTTTGTTTTTGTTTTTGTTTTTGTTTTTGTTTTTGTCTCTTCTCTTCTCTTCTCTTCTCTTCTCTTCTCTTCTCTTCTCTTCTCTTCTCTTCTCTTCTCTTCTCTTCTCTTCTCTTCTCTTCTCTTCTCTTCTCTTCTCTTCTCTTCTCTTCTCTTCTCTTCTCTTCTCTTCTCTTCTCTTCTCTTCTCTTCTCTTCTCTTCTCTTCTCTTCTCTTCTCTTCTCTTCTCTTCTCTTCTCTTCTCTTCTCTTCTCTTCTCTTCTCTTCTCTTCTCTTCTCTTCTCTTCTCTTCTCTTCTCTTCTCTTCTCTTCTCTTCTCTTCTCTTCTCTTCTCTTCTCTTCTCTTCTCTTCTCTTCTCTTCTCTTCTCTTCTCTTCTCTTCTCTTCTCTTCTCTTCTCTTCTCTTCTCTTCTCTTCTCTTCTCTTCTCTTCTCTTCTCTTCTCTTCTCTTCTCTTCTCTTCTCTTCTCTTCTCTTCTCTTCTCTTCTCTTCTCATACTAAACAAATTATATTTAAAAACCTCCTTCAATCAACGAATACGTTCAACAGCTATGCAATGCACACCAAATTGCATTATCTTTACTCAACAACAAAACATGCACACAAAGCGCACAATTACACTGCAGCTTATGTCCTAACATGAATGCAATTAACGGCAAAAAAATATATTGCATAAATAAACACAGCGCGTACAACTATTTTATTTTATTTTATGTATTCTTCATATTCTTTCGGTTTCATAAATAAAGTTATAACAGTAAAATTTGGAATAAAGGATCGCATTATGTAGGGGCATATTTGGATGTAATATTTTTTGGGAAGTGGGCGTGGCCCCGCCCTCAAATCGGAATATGAAAATAGTTCAAATCGGATAATAACCACGCCCACCTCCCATACAAAGGTTAGGTTGAAAATTACTAAAAGTGGGTTTTTGTTTTTGTTTTTGTTTTTATACTCTCGCAACAAATGTTGCTAAAGAGAGTATTATAGTTTTGTTCACATAACGGTTGTTTGTAACACCCAAAACTAAACGAGTTAGATATAGGGTTATATATACCAAAGTGATCAGGGTGAAGAGTGGAGTTCAAATCCGAATGTCTGTCTGTCCGTCCGTCCGTCCGTCCGTCCGTCTGTGCAAGCTGTAACTTGAGTAAAAATTAAGATATCTTGATGAAACTTGGCACACTTATTTCTTGGCACCATAGGAAGGTTGCTTTCGAAAATGAGCAAAATCGGACCACTGCCACGCCCACAAAATGGCGAAAACCGAAAACACATAAAGTGCCATAACTAAGCCACAAATAAAGCTATGGAAATGAAATTTGGTGTGAAGGATCGTACTATGAAAGGGCATATTTGGATGTAATTTTTTTGGGGAGGTGGGCGTGGCCCCGCCCCCTACTAAGTTTTTTATATATATCTCGCAAACCAATAGAGCTATATAAACCAAATTTTCTGCAGTCGTTTTTTTTTTCCACATGCAAATAAATTCCAAAAATGAAAGAAATCGGATCATAACCACGCCCACCTCCCATACAAAAGTTAGGTTGAAAATTACTAAAATTGGGTTAACTAACTAACTAAAAACGTCAGAAACACTAAATTTCACATAATAAATGGCAGATGGAAGCTGCACTCAGATTTTTTTACAAAATGGAAAATGGGCGTGGCATCGCCCACTTATGGGTCAAAAACCATATCTCAGGAACTACTCGACCGATTTCAATGAAACTTGGTTTGTAAGAGTTTCCTTACCTCCCAATAACATGTTGTGAAAATTGGCCAAATCGCTTCACAACCACTGTATCATAGTTTTGTTCACATAACGGTTGTTTGTGTCACCAAGAAATAAAAGAGTTAGATATGGGGTTATATATATATAAATGATCAGGATGACGAGTGGAGTTGAAATCCGGATGTCTGTCTGTCTGTCCGTCTGTCCGTCCGTCCGTCCGTGCAAGCTGTAACTTGAGTAAAAATTGAGATATCTTAATGAAATTGGAACACATGTTCCTTGGGACCGTGAGAGGGTTGCTTTCGAAAATGGGCAAAATCGGTCCACTGCCACGCCCACAAAATGGCGAAAACCAAAAACACATAAAGTGTCATAACTAAGCCATAAATAAAGTTATAATAGTAAAATTTGGAATAAAGGATCGCACCAGGAAGGGGCATATCTGGATGTAATTGTTTTGGGGAAGTGGGCGTGGTCCCGCCCCCAAATCGGTTATTTGTATATATCTCGCAAACCAATGAAGCTATATAAACCAAACTTTCTGCAGTTGTTTTTTTTAGCCACTTCTTAATACAGTCCAAAAATTAAAGAAATCGGATAATAACCACGCCCACCTCCCATACAAAGGTTAGGTTAACAAGTAAGGAAGGGCTAAGTTCGGGTGTAACCGAACATTTTATACTCTCGCAATTTATTGATGTAATTTTATAAAGATAACACAATTCGACCCATATATTGCGTATAAAGTTCAATAGAATAACGAAAATCATCATAAATAGTATATGGGGACTGAGGTAATTCCTAAACCGATTTCACTCGTTTTCACCACCAAGATACAACGTATCGAAGACTATACGATCACTTAATTTAATATTACTTATAATTAGGTATATGGGATCTGGGGGAAGTTATGACCCGATTTTTACCATTTCAGGTACAGAGAGAAACTGTTATAAAAAAAAAATTCAGAGGGAATGAATTACATTAAAATATCTGAGGGATTTACCTAAGTATATTTTCGGGGAAAAATTACCCTTAGGCACTGAGTTCTTCATGTTCGATATCAGGGGCCTTGAAAAGTCATGGTTCGATTTTTACAATTTTTTCACAAGTGATGCAACAGATCATATACAGTGTTTGTGTAAAGTTTTATTTCGCTATCTTCATTGGTTCCTAATGTATATTTTATAAAGTGAAGGAATAAGATGGAATTCAAAAATGAGTTATATGGGAAGCTGTCGTGGTTGTGAACCAATTTCGTGCATTTTTCACACGTGTCATCAGGGTGTCAAGAAAATATTATATACCGAATTTCATTGAAATCTGTCGAGTAGTTCCTGAGATATGATTTTTGACCCATAAGTGGGCGACGCCACGCCCATTTTCCATTTTGTAAAAAAATCTCAGTGCAGCTTCCTTCTGCCGTTTCTTATGTAAAATTTGGTGTTTCTGACGTTTTTAGTTAGTGAGTTAACGCACTTTTAGTAATTTTCAACCTAACCTTTGTATGGGAGGTGGGCGTGGTTATTATGCGATTTCTTTCATTTTTGGACTGTATAAGGAAATGGCTAAAATAAACGACTGCAGAAAGTTTGGTTTATATAGCTTTATTGGTTTGCGAGTTATATACAAAAAACTTATTTGGGGGTGGGGTCACGCCCACTTTTCCAAAAAAATTACATCCAAATGTGCCCCTCCCTAAGGGGATCCTATGTTTCAAATTTCATTTTCATAACTTTATTTATGGCTTAGTTATGACACTGTATAGGTTTTCGGTTTCCGCCATTTTGTGGGCGTGGCAGTGGACCGATTTTGCCCATTTTCGAAAGCAACCTCCTCAGGGTGCCAAGGAACATATGTTCCAAGTTTCATTAAGATATCTTAATTTTTACTCAAGTTATCGCTTGCACGGACAGACGGACAGACGGACAGACGGACGGACAGACGGACAGACGGACAGACGGACAGACGGACGGACAGACATCCGGATTTCAAATCCACTCGTCATCCTGATCATTTATGTATATATAACCCCATATCTAACTCTTATATTTCTTGGTGACACAAACAACCGTTAGGTGAACAAAACTATTATACTCTGTGCAACAGGTTGCGAGAGTATAAAAATTACTAAAAGTGGGTTAACTCACTAACGAAAAACGTCAGAAACACTAAATTTCACATAAGGGATGGCAGATGGAAGCTGCACTCATATTTTTTTACAAAATTGAAAATGGGCGTGGCGTCGCCCACTTATGGGTCAAAAACCATATCTCAGGAACTACTCGACCGATTTCAATGGAACTTGGTTTGTAATAGTTTGCTTACCTCCCAATAATATGTTGTGAAAATTGGCCAAATCGCTTCACAACCACGCCTACTTCCTATATACCAGAACTTAGAAGATGATCTGAATCGTTTACTTTACAATATATAAAGTAAGCACTAGTGAAGATATCGGTGCAAAACTTTGCACAAATACTGTATTTATAGTGTGGCAGCTCATTTCTAAAAATCGCCGAAATCGGACCATAGGTTTTCAAGGCCCCATATATCGAACATGAGTACCTCGGTGCTTCTAACCTAATATTAGGGTTTCCAACTTTCAATGGACTTTATACAATATATATGACGAATATGTAGGTCAAATTGTGTATTATATAATATTAATTAAGTTAAATAAATAACTTTGCCCTTCCTTACTTGTTGTTTTTGTTTTTGTTTTTGTTTTTGTTTTTGTTTTTGTTTTTGTTTTTGTTTTTGTTTTTGTTTTTGTTTTTGTTTTTGTTTTTGTTTTTGTTTTTGTTTTTGTTTTTGTTTTTGTTTTTGTTTTTGTTTTTGTTTTTGTTTTTTGTTTTTGTTTTTGTTTTATGTTTTTTGTTTTATGTTTTTTGTTTTTGTTTTTGTTTTTTGTTTTTTGTTTTGTTTTTGTTTTTGTTTTTGATTTTTTTTTTGTTTTTGTTTTTGTTTTTGTTTTTGTTTTTGTTTTTGTTTTTGTTTTTGTTTTTGTTTTTGTTTTTGTTTTTGTTTTTGTTTTTGTTTTTGTTTTTGTTTTTGTCTCTTCTCTTCTCTTCTCTTCTCTTCTCTTCTCTTCTCTTCTCTTCTCTTCTCTTCTCTTCTCTTCTCTTCTCTTCTCTTCTCTTCTCTTCTCTTCTCTTCTCTTCTCTTCTCTTCTCTTCTCTTCTCTTCTCTTCTCTTCTCTTCTCTTCTCTTCTCTTCTCTTCTCTTCTCTTCTCTTCTCTTCTCTTCTCTTCTCTTCTCTTCTCTTCTCTTCTCTTCTCTTCTCTTCTCTTCTCTTCTCTTCTCTTCTCTTCTCTTCTCTTCTCTTCTCTTCTCTTCTCTTCTCTTCTGTTGTGTTCTCTTCTCTTCTCTTCTCTTCTCTTCTCTTCTCTTCTCTTCTCTTCTCTTCTCTTCTCTTCTCTTCTCTTCTCTTCTCTTCTCTTCTCTTCTCTTCTCTTCTCTTCTCTTCTCTTCTCTTCTCTTCTCTTCTCTTCTCTTCTCTTCTCTTCTCTTCTCTTCTCTTCTCTTCTCTTCTCTTCTCTTCTCTTCTCTTCTCTTCTCTTCTCTTCTCTTCTCTTCTCTTCTCTTCTCTTCTCTTCTCTTCTCTTCTCTTCTCTTCTCTTCTCTTCTCTTCTCTTCTCTTCTCTTCTCTTCTCTTCTCTTCTCTTCTCATACTAAACAAATTATATTTAAAAACCTCCTTCAATCAACGAATACGTTCAACAGCTATGCAATGCACACCAAATTGCATTATCTTTTTTACCTCAACAACAAAAACATGCACACAAAGCGCACAATTACACTGCAGCTTATGTCCTAACATGAAAGCAATTAACGGCAAAAAAATATATTGCATAAATAAACACAGCGCGTACAACTATTTTATTTTATTTTATGTATTCTTCATATTCTTTCGGTTTCATAAATAAAGTTATAACAGTAAAATTTGGAATAAAGGATCGCATTATGTAGGGGCATATTTGGATGTAATATTTTTTGGGAAGTGGGCGTGGCCCCGCCCTCAAATCGGAATATGAAAATAGTTCAAATCGGATAATAACCACGCCCACCTCCCATACAAAGGTTAGGTTGAAAATTACTAAAAGTGGGTTTTTGTTATACTCTCGCAACAAAGTTGCTAGCAACAAAGTTGCTAAGAGAGTATTATAGTTTTGTTCACATAACGGTTGTTTGTAACACCCAAAACTAATCGAGTTAGATATAGGGTTATATATACCAAAGTGATCAGGGTGAAGAGTGGAGTTCAAATCCGAATGTCTGTCTGTCCGTCCGTCCGTCTGTGCAAGCTGTAACTTGAGTAAAAATTAAGATATCTTGATGAAACTTGGCACACTTATTTCTTGGCACCATAGGAAGGTTGCTTTCGAAAATGAGCAAAATCGGACCACTGCCACGCCCACAAAATGGCGAAAACCGAAAACACATAAAGTGCCATAACTAAGCCATAAATAAAGCTATGGAAATAAAATTTGGTATGAAGGATCGCACTATGAAGGGGTATATGTAGATGTAATTTTTTTGGGGAAGTGGGCGTGGCCCCGCCCCCAAATCGGATTTTTGTACATATCTCGTAAACCAATAGAGCTATATAAACCAAACTTTCTGCAGTCGTTTGTTTTAGCCATTTCCTTATACATTCCAAAAATGACAGAAATCGGATAATAACCACGCCCCCCTCCCATACAAAGGTTAGGTTGAAAATTACTAAAAGTGGGTTAATTCACTAACGAAAAACCTCAGAAACACTAAATTTCACATAAGGAATGGCAGATAGAAGCTGCACTCAGATTTTTTTACAAAATGGAAAATGGGCGTGGCGTCGCCCACTTATGGAGTCAAAAAACCATATTTCAGGAACTACTCGACCGATTTCAATGAAACTTGGTTTGTAATAGTTTCCTTACATCCCAATGATATGTTGTGAAAATAGGCCAAATCGCTTCACAACCACACCTACTTCCTATATACCAGAACTTTGAAGACGATCTGAATCATTTACATTACAATATATAAAGTAAGCACTAGTGAAGATATCGGTGCAGAACTTCGCACAAATACTATGTTTATAGTGGGGCAGCCCCATTCTAAAAATCGCCGAAATCGGACCATAGGTTTTTAAGGCCCCATATATCGAACACGAGGACCTCGGTGCTTCTAACCTAATATTATGGTTTCCAACTTTCAATGGACTTTATACAATATATATGACGAATATGTGGGTCAAATTGTGTATTATATAATATTAATTAAGTTAAATAAATAAATTGCGAGAGTATAAAATGTTCGGTTACACCCGAACTTAGCCCTTCCTTACTTGTTATTATACTCTCGCAACAAAGTTGCTAGCAACAAAGTTGCTAAGAGAGTATTATAGTTTTGTTCACATAACGGTTGTTTGTAACACCCAAAACTAATCGAGTTAGATATAGGGTTATATATACCAAAGTGATCAGGGTGAAGAGTGGAGTTCAAATCCGAATGTCTGTCTGTCCGTCCGTCCGTCCGTCCGTCCGTCTGTGCAAGCTGTAACTTGAGTAAAAATTAAGATATCTTGATGAAACTTGGCACACTTATTTCTTGGCACCATAGGAAGGTTGCTTTCGAAAATGAGCAAAATCGGACCACTGCCACGCCCACAAAATGGCGAAAACCGAAAACACATAAAGTGCCATAACTAAGCCATAAATAAAGCTATGGAAATAAAATTTGGTATGAAGGATCGCACTATGAAGGGGTATATGTAGATGTAATTTTTTTGGGGAAGTGGGCGTGGCCCCGCCCCCAAATCGGATTTTTGTATATATCTCGTAAACCAATAGAGCTATATAAACCAAACTTTCTGCAGTCGTTTGTTTTAGCCATTTCCTTATACATTCCAAAAATGACAGAAATCGGATAATAACCACGCCCCCCTCCCATACAAAGGTTAGGTTGAAAATTACTAAAAGTGGGTTAATTCACTAACGAAAAACCTCAGAAACACTAAATTTCACATAAGGAATGGCAGATAGAAGCTGCACTCAGATTTTTTTACAAAATGGAAAATGGGCGTGGCGTCGCCCACTTATGGGTCAAAAACCATATTTCAGGAACTACTCGACCGATTTCAATGAAACTTGGTTTGTAATAGTTTCCTTACATCCCAATGATATGTTGTGAAAATAGGCCAAATCGCTTCACAACCACGCCTACTTCCTATATACCAGAACTTTGAAGACGATCTGAATCATTTACATTACAATATATAAAGTAAGCACTAGTGAAGATATCGGTGCAGAACTTCGCACAAATACTATGTTTATAGTGGGGCAGCCCCATTCTAAAAATCGCCGAAATCGGACCATAGGTTTTTTTTTTTAACCTAATATTATGGTTTCCAACTTTCAATGGACTTTATACAATATATATGACGAATATGTGGGTCAAATTGTGTATTATATAATATTAATTAAGTTAAATAAATAAATTGCGAGAGTATAAAATGTTCGGTTACACCCGATCTTAGCCCTTCCTTACTTGTTATAATGATATTTTCAATATTTGAAAATTAAGTACACGACATATACAAAATGCAAAGAAGAACGAAATCGCGACAATAAATAATTATGAAATTTCTTTTACTATGATTGATTAAAAAATTCACTCCATCATCGAAAACATTTCTACGACGAAAGCAAGGGGAGCGTGTTGACGGTTATCCAAATGTCCGTAAAACTGATGCCATAGGACGAATTTAAACCATCCATCCGAACAACGCCAAATGTTTCTATTTGCGTCTGCTATTAGTCAAGGTGCGCGGACCAAGATCATTTGATGATTTGAAAACTGTTGACGGTCAGTTGTGTGCGACGTATCGTGAAGCATGTCAGCGATTGCATTTGTTAGAAGATGATATGCATTGGGACACCGCACTTCATGACGTATCACTCACATCTCATCCAAAACAAATACGCGTACTATTCGCCATAATAATATCTACATGCCTTCCGTCAAATTCGCAAGAACTGCGGAATAAGTACAAAGACTGCATGACCGAGGACTTATTAATTTTGGCGCGTAATCGAGCATCGGACGCAGACTTGCTATATACATTACAAATGTATAATGATAAATACCAATCGATGATACCGGTTTGAACACATTGCCGAACAACTTTTGTACACTTTTACAATCGAAAGAAGAATTGATTGAAAGTGTATTTCCGAATATTGTTCAACACTATCAACGCCACGATTATTTAAGTGAACGCGCAATATTGGCACCGAAAAATGTACACGTCAACGAAATCAATTTTGCCATTCAAGAAAAACTCCCAGGAGATGCTACAACATATACATCGATTGATAGCGTTTTGAATCAAGATGAAATAGTCAATTATCCAACTGAATTCTTGAATTCTTTGGATCCCCCCGGTCTGCCACCGCATAGTTTGGTCCTGAAAGTCGGTTCACCCATTATACTTTTACGAAATCTGAAGCCACCGACTTTGTGTAATGGCACAAGACTTTCAGTCAAAAAATTGTGGCCAAATTTGATTGAAGCAACAATACTAAATGGCAAGGCAGCAGGTGAAGTTGTACTCTTACCACGCATTCCCATGATTCCAACGAACATGACGTTTGAATTTAAGCGCTTGCAGTTCCTAGTACGTCTTGCCTTTGCGATGACCATCAACAAATCGCAAGGGCAAACGTTTCAAGTGTGCGGCGTCAATTTGGAAGAACCGTGCTTCTCCCACGGTCAATTGTTCGTCGCATGCTCGAAGGTGGGAACACCAAGGTGCTTATTCATTTACGCGCCAGGTGGAAAAACCAAAAATATTGTATACCAATATGTTTTATAAATAAGTAACAGTTTTACAACAATAAATAAAACACAAAGTAAAAACCCTTAAGAGTTTTAATCGATTTAGGTGTAGCGAAGCGCACAGGGTAACAGCTAGTATTGTATAAAGTTCATTGAAAGTTGGAAACCATAATATTAGGTTAGAAGCACCGAGGTCCTCGTGTTCGATATATGGGGCCTTAAAAACCTATGGTCTGATTTCGGTGATTTTTAGAATGGGGCTGCCACACTATAAACGTAGTATTTGTGCAAAGTTCTGCACCGATATCTTCACTAGTGCTTACCTTATATATTGTAAAGTAAACGATTCAGATTGTCTTCAAAGTTCTGGTGTATAGAAAGTAGGCGTGGTTGTGAAGCGATTTGTAATGCGAAAGGATGTAAGGAAACTATTAGAAACCAAGTTTCATTGAAATCGGTCGAGTAGTTCCTGAGATATGGTTTTTGACCCATAAGTAGGCGACGCCACGCCCATTTTCCATTTTGTAAAAAAATCTGAGTGCAGCTTTCATCTGCCATTTCTTATGTGAAATTTAGTGTTTCTGACTTTTTCCGTTAGTGAGTTAACCCACTTTTTGTAATTTTCAACCTAACTTTTGTATGGGAGGTGGGCGTGGTTATAATCCGATTTCTTTCATTTTTGGACTGTATTAGGAAGTGGCTATAGAACACGACTGCAGAAAGTTTGGTTTATATAGCTCTATTGGTTTGCGAGATATGTACAAAAAACTTAGTAGGGGGCGGGTCCACGCCACTTCCCCAAAAAATTACATCCAAATATGCCCCTTAATAGTACGATCCTTCATACCAAATTTTATTTCCATAGCTTTATTTATGGCTTAGTTATGGCAATTTATGTGTTTTCGGTTTTCGCCATTTTGTGGGCGTGGCAGTGGTCCGATTTTGCTTAGCAACCTTCCTATGGTGCCAAAAAATAAGTGTGCCAAGTTTCATCAAGATATCTTAATTTTTACTCAAGTTACAGCTTGCACAGACGGACGGACGGACGGACGGACGGACGGACAGACAGACATTCGGATTTGAACTCCACTCTTCACCCTGGTCACTTTGGTATATATAACCCTATATCTAACTCGTTTAGTTTTGGGTGTTACAAACAACCGTTATGTGAACAAAACTATAATACTCTCTTTAGCAACATTTGTTGCGAGAATATAAAAAAAACGACTACATTATGTTAGGTATAGAAGAATAATCTCAATTAATAACATTTCATTATTAACAAAGTTATTTCTATTGAAACCAACTGTAGCAAACCAGGAATAAATTTTTTTGCTCTCATTTATATATTACACTTAAATACTTTTATATTTATATGAAAATAATTTTCATATAAGTACTAAGTATGCAATTTCATACAAGTTGTCGAGGTACACGACGTTGAGTTTCCGGTGTGCCAAATAAAATAAGATGATTCGTTTTTTATATAAAATTATTTTGTGTATTTGGGTGAGTGGGGTATATGATATACAATGTATGTTTGGGTGTACGAAAGGTACAATTTATTAGTGTTGTATTTATACAAAAGGGTGAGTGTATATAATATATAGGTAGGTTACAATTTAATCTTACTTTTATGTTAGTATTAGATTAATGTTTATAACTATGACCTGATATATGGGTGGGTAATCCCGCGTTGACTTGAAGGCTGTTTCCTTGTGGTTGTTGTAGATCTTTGTTGATCCGCGGTGAGTTGTTTTGGCGCCGTATTGTCCGTCCGTAGGTTCTTCTCCTTTCTTCTTGGATTGTTGTTCTTACTGTTGTGTACTTCTTATTTCTCTTCGCAAGCTATGTTGGCGCTGTTTTGCATTATTGCATTGTCCTTTAATTCGTATTATAGGACAATACAGGGTTGTGTTCATCTGGCATGAACATCCCGGCCGCCGTGAAGGGTTTGGGGTCTAAATCGCAACCGGTTAGAGTCCAACCGAGTGCGGTGTTTTGTGCGATGACGATGCCGTTGTCTGGGTTGTATTTCACTCTTCTTGTGTCATACGTAACTTCTGCACTGATGGTTGGTGGACGTGATGTGGGTCTCGGTATCCAAATTTTCATCCATCCATGAGTCGTAAGGCTTGGGTCATCATGTAGAGTAATTGAGTGGGTAAATTAGGTAAGTAGTTTTACCTATCGACTGCTATAGGGTGGTATAATCGGGTAACGCACGTCATATGATAGTGCGGTTGAAGTACTCAACCGACCATTAACTCGCATATTTCCTTTGGGGTCGATTAAAGGGTCTAGATTCAAATAGAACTTTTGCTGGGTGTGTTCGTTCTTAGGGTCAAAGCGTTATATTCCTCCTTGAAGTACTTTCTTCGCGTTAAAATTTTTAGCTTCGTAAGGGTCGTGTTGTTTTGTTGTTTTTATATAACTTCTCTTTGTGGTATTCTCGTTGGGGCACAATGGTTGTGCGTAAGCATGAGGGCTTGCAATTGTAGAGTCCGTCCAAAGTTGAGTGCGATACTGGGTGTTGTTTAATTAGGGTAGGGTCGCATCCACTAAATTTGCTAGAATAACGGCTCCGCTTTGTTTTTGGGTCATTGTGTGGGGTCATTTTATTAAAGAATGACATTACCGTGGAGTGAGATGGGTATTTCGGGAGTGGGTCAGACAGAATCCAGCCGAATTCTGTTTCTTGGGCTAGTAGTGTCCCAAAAACATTTCTTTGTACTCCACTGAGTACAATTCGTGGATACAAATCACTTCCAATTATGATGTCCACGGGTCTGGGTTTGTAGAAGTATGGGTCCGCTAAACTAAAACCGAATTTTTCATTGACAATTGTTGAGTCGAGTGGGTGATTGGGTAAATTGTCGGTTAAAGTTTTTAAGACGAGTGCGTGGGTTGTTATTTGAAATTCTTTGTTTGTTGGTGATCGAAGATTGAGTTGACAAGTTTTGCTAGCTGTTGTGGATACTGTGTTGTTTAATCCAATCACTTGCGCATTTCTATGGGTTGTGGGTATGTCCAATCTTCTTTGGAAATTTTCGGAAATTAATGTGACTTCTGACCCGGAGTCTATGAGTGCTCTGGCTGTGTATAATTTCCCTTTGTTGTAAACTTGCACTATAGCAGTACCTAACAAAATCTGCTTCCTATTTGAGTTGAGTGGGTCTTGGGTTCTATTTTCAGTGGACTGTAATAAGGTTGTGTAGGCTTGCGGATTTGTATTGGGATTGTGGGTTTGGGAGGTACTGCTTGGGTTTGAATCAAGAGCCGCGTTTGAGGCTCTTGGTCCTTGAGGGCGGGGAATGTTATCTGGGTGTGATCTCTCTATGCAGAAGATTGTGGTGTTTCCATCTGCATATTCTGCACAAGAATTTGCTATTGCAATCCTAGAAACTATTCGATAATGCGAGGCAATTAAAGCAGTATGCATTATTTTTACGGTGGATATTCGGGTCTCAACGTTCATTTGTAAAAATTGTGGGCATTCCCGAATAGAATGTTGTGCTCTACATAATTTGCAACTTTCGATATCTAGAGCTTGTTTTGAGAAGCTGCTGCATCTTTTAGGGTTTTCAGTTGAGTGTAGGAAATGTAGGGTCGAAATTCCAGAGACGTTTGGGTGAAAGCTATTAAATTTCCTGTCCTTTCTGTAAGGTCCACTGTTGGATGGGGTAACTGGAGCGGGGTCAATCAAGTTTTCTACTGCTTCCAGAGATTTGTGCTTGTGGGTGAGAAACGCATCGACAGTTTTCCATGATGGTATTTCTGAGTTGTCTTCTAGGGTGTCTTCAAACTGATGAAGTAGGGTCTTGGGTAGTTTCAATCCGCATAAGAATATTAAAATGGGGTCCCAGCTACTAGTGTCTATATACATATTATGCAGATTCGTAAGACAATTGTTGATGGTCCTCTGGAGGTGTTTAATCGCGCTTGCATTTTCTTGGGTTGCATAGGGTAAATTGAACAAAACTTTCAATTGCGCGTTAACTTGTACACGTTTGTTTTCGTATTGTAATACGAGGTCCCTCCAGGCCATCACGAAACCATCATTTGTTAAAGGGGCGTTTTTGACTATGTCTCTTGCTTCTCCTCAGGTTTTTTGAACAAGATGAAATAGTCTCTCCACGTTGCTAATATTTGGATTGTGTATATATATAGCGGTGAACACGTCTCTGAATGAGGGCCATGTTAAGAAATCGCCATAAAATATATCCGTGTCACACGGGGGTAGCTGCATTGAAGATATTGTGTCCATCGATGAGTTTTTCTTCTGCAGCGGGTTCCTTTACTGGTATTGGGGTCTTGAGATCATCAATAGTTTTGTTTATTGATCCCAAACATTTTAGATATGATTTATGTCCTTTTTTAAATTGTTCTTTGACTTTAGCCAAGTCAATAGTTTCGGGTTTGTGTGGGGCTCTGCGAAAAGCGTCGTACGATTTATTTGCCTTATCGTAAATAGCATTCAGTTCAACTCTTTTTATTTCCAGAGTATAAACTGTCTCATCTTCGGGTGGGGTCTCACTATGTTCTTCAATGTATTCGAATAAATCGGACATACAAAATTTGAAATCTTCCATTTTTTCTATTAAATTGGGTCGTAAGAATTGAAATAGAAATGAAACGATTTATAAATTTAAACTTTATTTATATAGCAAAAAGGCCGAATTCCGAAATGTGGCGGGCAAAATTATTTTGTTTGTTTTGTCCTCTGGGTGTGTAGAGGGTTAATTGTTTAAATATTTTTTCCTTGTTTGTGTCTTATATGTACACAATATTGGAGTTCGGGTCGTAAAAATTTTAAAGTTCCGATTAACGAAATATTTCCTACTGGCTCTTCGCAAATTTTTCCTACAGGGTATTTTGGCTGCAGTGCAGTTTATTGTGCGTGCACTAGCAATCTGCTCTGAGCAGAGCGGGTAATGCAAATATGTATATACGTGTATATGTGTATATTTATACTCTCGCAACAAATGTTGCTAAAGAGAGTATTATAGTTTTGTTCACATAACGGTTGTTTGTAACACCCAAAACTAAACGAGTTAGATATAGGGTTATATATACCAAAGTGATCAGGGTGAAGAGTGGAGTTCAAATCCGAATGTCTGTCTGTCCGTCCGTCCGTCCGTCCGTCCGTCCGTCTGTGCAAGCTGTAACTTGAGTAAAAATTAAGATATCTTGATGAAACTTGGCACACTTATTTCTTGGCACCATAGGAAGGTTGCTTTCGAAAATGAGCAAAATCGGACCACTGCCACGCCCACAAAATGGCGAAAACCGAAAACACATAAAGTGCCATAACTAAGCCATAAATAAAGCTATGGAAATAAAATTTGGTATGAAGGATCGCACTATGAAGGGGTATATGTAGATGTAATTTTTTTGGGGAAGTGGGCGTGGCCCCGCCCCCAAATCGGATTTTTGTATATATCTCGTAAACCAATAGAGCTATATAAACCAAACTTTCTGCAGTCGTTTGTTTTAGCCATTTCCTTATAAAATCCAAAAATGACAGAAATCGGATAATAACCACGCCCCCCTCCCATACAAAGGTTAGGTTGAAAATTACTAAAAGTGGGTTAATTCACTAACGAAAAACCTCAGAAACACTAAATTTCACATAAGGAATGGCAGATAGAAGCTGCACTCAGATTTTTTTACAAAATGGAAAATGGGCGTGGCGTCGCCCACTTATGGGTCAAAAACCATATTTCAGGAACTACTCGACCGATTTCAATGAAACTTGGTTTGTAATAGTTTCCTTACATCCCAATGATATGTTGTGAAAATAGGCCAAATCGCTTCACAACCACGCCTACTTCCTATATACCAGAACTTTGAAGACGATCTGAATCATTTACATTACAATATATAAAGTAAGCACTAGTGAAGATATCGGTGCAGAACTTCGCACAAATACTATGTTTATAGTGGGGCAGCCCCATTCTAAAAATCGCCGAAATCGGACCATAGGTTTTTAAGGCCCCATATATCGAACACGAGGACCTCGGTGCTTCTAACCTAGTATTAGGGTTTCCAACTTTCAATGGACTTTATACAATATATATGACAAATATGTGGGTCAAATTGTGTATTATATAATATTAATTAAGTTAAATAAATAAATTGCGAGAGTATAAAATGTTCGGTTACACCCGAACTTAGCCCTTCCTTACTTGTTTTTGTTTTTGTTTTTATACCCTCGCAACAAATGTTGCTAAAGAGAGTATTATAGTTTTGTTAGTTTGTAACACCCAAAACTAAACGAGTTAGATATAGGGTTATATATACCAAAGTGATCAGGGTGAAGAGTGGAGTTCAAATCCGAATGTCTGTCTGTCCGTCCGTCCGTCCGTCCGTCTGTGCAAGCTGTAACTTGAGTAAAAATTAAGATATCTTGATGAAACTTGGCACACTTATTTCTTGGCACCATAGGAAGGTTGCTTTCGAAAATGAGCAAAATCGGACCACTGCCACGCCCACAAAATGGCGAAAACCGAAAACACATAAAGTGCCATAACTAAGCCACAAATAAAGCTATGGAAATGAAATTTGGTATGAAGGATCGTACTATGAAGGGGCATATTTGGATGTAACTTTTTTGGGGAGGTGGGCGTGGCCCCGCCCCCTACTAAGTTTTTTATATATATCTCGCAAACCAATAGAGCTATATAAACCAAATTTTCTGCAGTCGTTTTTTTTTAGCCACTTCCTAATACAGTCCAAAAATGAAAGAAATCGGATCATAACCACGCCCACCTCCCATACAAAAGTTAGGTTGAAAATTACTAAAATTGGGTTAACTAACTAACTAAAAACGTCAGAAACACTAAATTTCACATAAGAAATGGCAGATGGAAGCTGCACTCAGATTTTTTTACAAAATGGAAAATGGGCGTGGCATCGCCCACTTATGGGTCAAAAACCATATCTCAGGAACTACTCGACCGATTTCAATGAAACTTGGTTTGTAAGAGTTCCCTTACCTCCCAATAACATGTTGTGAAAATTGGCCAAATCGCTTCACAACCACGCCTACTTCCTATATACCAGAACTTTGAAGACAATCTGAATCGTTAACTTTACAATATATAAAGTAAGTACTAGTGAAGATATCGGTTCAGAACTTTGCACAAATACTATGTTAATAGTGTGGCAGCCCCATTCTAAAAATCGCCGAAATCGGACCATAGGTTTTTAAGGCCCCATATATCGAACACGAGCACCTCGGTGCTTCTAACCTAATATTAGAGTTTCCAACTTTCAATGGACTTTATACAATATATATGACAAATATGTGGGTCAAATTGTGTATTATATAATATTAATTAAGTTAAATAAATAAATTGCGAGAGTATAAAATGTTCGGTTACACCCGAACTTAGCCCTTCCTTACTTGTTGTTTTTGTTTTTATACTCTCGCAACCTGTATCATAGTTTTGTTCACATAACGGTTGTTTGTGTCACCAAGAAATAAACGAGTTAGATATAGGGTTATATATACCAAAGTGATCAGGGTGAAGAGTGGAGTTCAAATCCGAATGTCTGTCTGTCCGTCCGTCTGTCCGTCTGTCCGTCCGTCCGTCCGTGCAAGCTGTAACTTGAGTAAAAATTGAGATATCTTAATGAAACTTGGAACGCATGTTCCTTGGGACCGTGAGAGGGTTGCTTTCGAAAATGGGCAAAATCGGTCCACTGCCACGCCCACAAAATGGCGAAAACCAAAAACACATAAAGTGTCATAACTAAGCCATAAATAAAGTTATAATAGTAAAATTTGGAATAAAGGATCGCACCAGGAAGGGGCATATCTGGATGTAATTGTTTTGGGGAAGTGGGCGTGGTCCCGCCCCCAAATCGGTTATTTGTATATATCTCGCAAACCAATGAAGCTATATAAACCAAACTTTCTGCAGTTGTTTTTTTTAGCCACTTCTTAATACAGTCCAAAAATGAAAGAAATCGGATAATAACCACGCCCACCTCCCATACAAAGGTTAGGTTAAAAATTACTAAAAGTGGGTTAACTCACTAACGAAAAACGCCAGAAACACTAAATTTCACATAAGGGATGGCAGATGGAAGCTGCACTCATATTTTTTTACAAAATGGAAAATGGGCGTGGCGTCGCCCACTTATGGGTCAAAAACCATATCTCAGGAACTACTCGACCGATTTCAATGAAACTTGGTTTGTAATAGTTTGCTTACCTCCCAATAATATGTTGTGAAAATTGGCCAAATCGCTTCACAACCACGCCTACTTCCTATATACCAGAACTTAGAAGATGATCTGAATCGTTTACTTTACAATATATAAAGTAAGCACTAGTGAAGATATCGGTGCAAAACTTTGCACAAATACTGTATTTATAGTGTGGCAGCTCATTTCTAAAAATCGCCGAAATCGGACCATAGGTTTTCAAGGCCCCATATATCGAACATGAGTACCTCGGTGCTTCTAACCTAATATTAGGGTTTCCAACTTTCAATGGACTTTATACAATATATATGACGAATATGTAGGTCAAATTGTGTATTATATAATATTAATTAAGTTAAATAAATAAATTGCGAGAGTATAAAATGTTCGGTTACACCCGAACTTTGCCCTTCCTTACTTGTTGTTTTTGTTTTTGTTTTTGTCTCTTCTCTTCTCTTCTCTTCTCTTCTCTTCTCTTCTCTTCTCTTCTCTTCTCTTCTCTTCTCTTCTCTTCTCTTCTCTTCTCTTCTTCTCTTCTCTTCTATTCTCTTCTCTTCTATTCTCTTCTCTTCTCTTCTCTTCTCTTCTCTTCTCTTCTCTTCTCTTCTCTTCTCTTCTCTTCTCTTCTCTTCTCTTCTCTTCTCTTCTCTTCTCTTCTCTTCTCTTCTCTTCTCTTCTCTTCTCTTCTCTTCTCTTCTCTTCTCTTCTCTTCTCTTCTCTTCTCTTCTCTTCTCTTCTCTTCTCTTCTCTTCTCTTCTCTTCTCTTCTCTTCTCTTCTATTCTTTTGTCTTCTATTATCTTCTCTTCTCTTCTCTTCTCTTCTCTTCTCTTCTCTTCTCTTCTCTTCTCTTCTCTTCTCTTCTCTTCTCTTCTCTTCTCTTCTCTTCTCTTCTCTTCTCTTCTCTTCTCTTCTCTTCTCTTCTCTTCTCTTCTCTCCTTCAATTAACGGCATATTCTTCCGGTTTCGTAGTACTTACTCCTGGTAGTGTACATACCCTCTGGGCAGTACCTTACTCCTGATTTTTATACTCTCGCAACATGTTGCACAGAGTATTATAGTTTTGTTCACATAACGGTTGTTTGTGTCACCATATGGGGTTATATATGTATACTAGCTGACCCGGCAAACTTCGTTCTGCCCAAAATAGATTTTTTTTTTTCATTTCAAAAATTACACCGGTATTGGTTTTAATTGAATATGAACGATTTTTCTAAATTTTACTCGGAAGTGAATTGCCAGAACCTGCCTGATAAACATTTTTTTCGAGGGTACATTAATGCTTTTTGAATTTAATTGCTTGAAAAATGCTACTCTTTTCAATAATGCTGACACATCACGTCCAGGATTTGTTGGCCATTTAATAAAATTAAGTTTGTACTATTCTCATTCAATTTTATTAGTTTTAATCGAGTCTCGAAAATATATAATTTTAGTACATATTTAGTTTAGGGCTGCACGGTACACGATATTTTTGGTTTTCTGTTCCGTGGCGTAAATAAACTGGAAACTGCAAACGTCTGAATTGGAATGGCAAATCTGTTGAAGTTAATGGAATTCGGGGAAGTAAGCATTCCTCTCCCTTGAACGGGTCTTTCAAAATGCTTGCCACTATTAAATTGTCCATTAGCTTGGTCACAATCAGTCGAGTACCATTGCACAGTTTGGGAGCATGAAGATTCCGTAGCATAATAACTACAGACCCAACTTTGAGACGCAAATTATGAGGCGGCATACCAGGCGGCATCAAAGAGTTTAAGAACTCCACTGGGTAATTTACTACCTCGTTTTCATTTTCAACGCGATTTTTGCTACTAAAATTGCGCGCGTGTAACCAATCGTAGTTACCATAATTTTTGAGCAATATTTGGATATACACTACTGATTAGTTCATATTTAATAGATGTGAATTGGATTTCATATTTATTAGTTGGAATCGATATTAATCCACTGCAAGGATCTATCGGAACTTGTCCATTTCCGATTCGCAGCAGCTCTTTTGAAAACACCTCCGCAGTTCTATCGTTTTGCAGCAAAACTCGCATATTCATGGTAAATGAAATGGTTTTAACAAACCTCCACAAATGCGATGACTTCAGACATGCGTTTAGCTCATCCGCTGCTGTTGATTTTGGAATCACGGGAAGTGTTTGTCTAAAGTCGCCCGACAGCAATATCATCACTCCTCCAAAGCAACGATTATTGTTGCGCAAATCTCTCAGTGTTCGGTCGAGTGCTTCTAATGATCGTTTGTGGGCCATTGTGCATTCATCCCATATGATTAACTTACATTTTTTTAAAACTTGTGCCATTGCTTTGAAATATTGCAAACAGGACTTTCGTGTATTTGCAAGTTTAATGGAAGTTTTAATGCTGAATGTGCCGTTCTTCCACCTTCTAACAGTGTTGCAGCAATCCCGGTAGATGCAAGAGCTAGTATTAAAGACAATAGGAACGTTTTGCCAGTCCCGCCGGGCGCATCGAGGAAAAATATGCCACCGTTTCCACTATCTACAGCATTTATTAGCTGATTGTACGCACTGCTTTGCTGTTCATTCAACAGTGGAACATTTGTTTGTACTTGTTGTTGCAAGTGAGTTATATCGTAAGCACGCTCGCGTTCCAATTCGCGACTCACTAAATCCCTTGTTTGACGACTTGGTGCCGGCATATGAACTTCAATCAATAGTTTTCCACTCATAAGTAAACATAAATCTTCAATAAGGACTAATGCCTCATTGTAGATGTCAGCGTTCATTTGTAAGTCGACATTTCTCGTCGCTAATCGCAGGCGATGCAAAATATCTTCTGCCATGTCATCTTTGTAAAAGAAAAATAGCACGTAACACAACCAAAATTACGATATAACCGCTACTGTCACCGATAAATAAACAAAAATAGCAAGAAACAACCAAAATGTCGTGCTAAGTGGAAAATGAGATAAATATATGGTGGATTAACAACCAAAATAATTAAAGATTGTATGGGTGGCTCCACGCCCCCTTTTTCGATAACGCCAAGTTTTATGTGTGAGAATGGTGTTATTTCCTATAGCTCTATACCAATTTTCATGTTCCAACTTTAAACACTTTTGAAGATATTCACCTTGAAAAATTCAGTTTGTATGGGAGGTGCCACGCCCCCTTTTCCGATTACCCCTTCTTTTATGTGTAAGAAGGCTTTTGATACCATATAGGTCTATACCAATTTTCAGGTCCCTACCTTGAAACCTTTCACAGATATTCTGCTTAAAATATTCAGTTTGTATGGGAGGTGCCACGCCCCCTTTTCCGATTACCCCTTCTTTTATGTGTAAGAAGGCTTTTGATACCATACAGGTCTATACCAATTTTCAGGTCCCTAGCTTGAACCCTTTCACAGATATTCTGCTTAAAAAATTTAGTTTGTATGGGAGGTACCACGCCCCCTTATTCGATAGCCCCCGGTTTTATAGGTGAGAGTGGTGTTGTTATCCTGTAGCTCTGTACCAATATTCATGTTCCTACCTTAAACACTTTTGAAGATATTCGACTTGAAAAATTCAATTTGTATGGGAGGTGCCACGCCCCCTTGATATTTTGTTTTTATTTTAAGACATGACCTGCGCGTGGTAATAACAAACAAATCCCCCAAAGGAAGTATTTCATTTGGTTCAGCCGTTTTCGAGTTTTAGCGTTACAACTATACACCATTTCATTTTTATACTCTCGCAACAAAAGTTGCTAAAGAGAGTATTATAGTTTTGTTCACCTAACGGTTGTTTGTAAGTCATAAAACTAAACGAGTTAGAGATAGGGTTATATATATCAAAATGATCAGGGTGACGAGACGAGTCAAAATCCGAATGTCTGTCTGTCCGTCCGTCCGTCTGTCCGTGCAACGGATAACTTGAGTAAAAATTGAGATATCTTAACGAAACTTGGAACACGTATTCCTTGGCACCCTGAGGAGGTTGCTTTCGAAAATGGGCAAGATCGGACCATTGCCACGCCCACAAAATGGCGAAAACCAAAAACTTATAAAGTGTCATAACAAAGCCATAAATAAAGTTATGAAAATAAAATTTGGAGCATAGGATCGTATTAGGGAGGGGCATATTTGGATGTAATTTTTTTGGAAAAGTGGGCGTGACCCCGCCCTCAAATGGGTTTTTTGTAAATAACTCGCAAACCAATAAAACTATATAAACCAAACTTTCTGCAGTCGTGTCTTTCAGCTATTTCCTTATACAGTCCAAAAATGAAAGAAATCGGATAATAACCACGCCCACCTCCCATACAAAGGTTAGGTTGAAAATGACTAAAAGTGGGTTAACTCACTAACGAGAAACCTCAGAAACACTAAATTTTACATAAGAAATAGCAGAAGGAAGCTGCACTCAGATTTTTTTACAAAATGGAAAATGGGCGTGGCATCGCCCACTTATGGGTCAAAAACCATATCTTAGGAACTACTCGACCGATTTCAATAAAATTCGGTATATAATACTTTCTTGACACCCTGATGACACATGTGAAAAATGGATGAAATCGGTTCATAACCACGACAACTTCCCATATAACTCAATTTTGAATTCCATCTGATTCCTTCACTTTATAATGTATACATAAGGAACCAATGAAGATAGCGGAATACACAAATAGTACATATCATCTCTGGCTTCACTTTAGAAAAAATTGTCGAAAACGGATTATAACTTTTCAAGACCCCAGATATCGGACATGTTGAACTCAGCGCCTAAGGTAAATTTTAACCGAAAATATTGGTAAATCTCTTAGATAATTTAATGTAATTCAGAGGAAATTGTTGTCTCTGTATAGTGTGTCTCTGTTCCAAAAATTATTAAAATCGGATAATCTACAATATGTATTGGTTTATATGTGTGATACTATATCTTTGCGAAATTAAGTGCGTGTATAGTTCTGGATATAGTGTACCTAGCTGGTGAAAATGAATGAAATCGGTTCAGGAATTACCTCAGCCCTCATACACTATATAGGACGATTTTCGTTATTCTATTAAACTTTGTGCCGAATTTATAGGTAAATTTGGGTGTTATCTTATTAAAATTTCTTCAATAAATTGCGAGAGTATAAAATGTTCGGTTGCACCCGAACTTAGCCTTTCCTTACTTGTTATATATATAGATATAAATGATCAGGATGACGAGAGAAGTTGAAATCCGGATGTCTGTTCGTCCTGGCGATAACTTGAGTAAAAATTGAGATATCTTAAGAAAACTTGGAACACATGTTCTTTGCGACCGTGAGAGGGTTGCTTTCGAAAATGGGCAAAATCGGTCCACTGCCACGCCCACAAAATGTCATATCTAAGCCATAAATAAAGTTATAACAGTAAAATTTGGAATAAAGGATCGCATTATGTAGGGGCATATTTGGATGTAATATTTTTGGGGAAGTGGGCGTGGCCCCGCCCTCAAATCGGAATATGAAAATAGTTCAAATCGGATAATAACCACGCCTACCTCCCATACAAAGGTTAGGTTGAAAATTACTAAAAGTGGGTTTTTGTTTTTGTTTTTGTTTTTGTTTTTGTTTTTCTTGTGCACAATTACACTGCAGCTCATGTCCTAACATGAATGCAATTAACGGCAAAATACTATATTGCATAAATAAACACCGCGCGTACAACTATTTTATTTTATTTTATGTACTCTTCATATTCTTTCGGTTTCGTAGTGTGTAAAGAGTCCTGGTAGTGTACATACTCTCTGGGCAGTACCTTACTCCTGATTTTTATACTCTCGCAACATGTCGCACAGAGTATTATAGTTTTGTTCACATAACGGTTGTTTGTGTCACCAAGAAATAAAAGAGTTAGATAAGGGGTTGTATATGTATATATAAATGACTAGCTGTTACCCTGTGCGCTTCGCTACACCTAAATCGATTAAAACTCTTAAGGGTTTTTTATTTTGTGTTTTATTTATTGTTGTAAAACTGTTACTTATTTATAAAACATTTGTAAAACATATTGGTATACAACATTTTTGGTTTTTCCACCTGGCGCGTAAATGAATAAGCACCTTGGTGTTCCCTCTCTCGAGCATTCGACGAACAATTGGCCGTGGGAGAAGCACGGTTCTTCCAAATTGACGTCGCACACTTGAAACGTTTGCCCTTGCGATTTGTTGATGGTCATCGCACTGGGAACTGCAAGCGCTTAAATTCAAACGGCATGTCCGTTGGAATCATGGGAATGCGTGGTAAGAGTACAACTTCACCTGCTCCCTTGCCATTTAGTATTGTTGCTTCAGTCAAATTTGGCCACAATTTTTTGACTGAAAGTCTTGTGCCATTACACAAAGTCGGTGGCTTCAGATTTCGTAGAAGTATACTGGGTAGCCGGCTATAACCGGATAAACGGTTGAACGCCAATCACATACATAATGGGTGAACCGACTTTCAGGACCAAACAAAAACAAAAACAAAAACAAAAACAAAAACAAAAACAAAAACAAAAACAAAAACAAAAACAAAAACAAAAACAAAAACAAAAACAAAAACAAAAACCAAAACAAAAACAAACAAAAACAAAAACAAAAACAAAAACAAAAACAAAAACAAAAACAAAAACAAAAACAAAAACAAAAACAAAAACAAAAACAAAAACAAAAACAAAAACAAAAACAAAAACAAAAACAAAAACAAAAACAAAAACAAAAACAAAAACAAAAACAAAAACAAAAACAAAAACAAAAACAAAAACAAAAACAACAAGTAAGGAAGGGCTAAGTTCGGTGTAACCGAACATTTTATCTCGCAATTTATTGATGTAATTTTATAAAGATAACACAAGTCGACCCATATATTCTGCATAAAATTCAATAGAATAACGAAAATCATCATAAATAGTATATGGGGACTGAGGTAATTCCTAAACCGATTTCACTCTTTTTCACCACCAAGATACAATATATCGAAGACTTTACGCTCACTTAATTTAATATTACTTATAATTAGTTATATGGGATCTGGGGGAAGTTATGACCCGATTTTTACCATTTCAGGTACAGAGAGAAACTGTTATAAGAAAAAAATGCAGAGGGAATGAATTACATTAAAATATCTGAGGGATTTACCTATATTTTCGGTGAAAAATTAACCTTAGGCACTGAGTTCTTCATGTTCGATATCAGGGGCCTTGAAAAGTCATGGTCCAATTTTGACAATTTTTCCACAAGTGATGTCACAGCTCAAATATAGTATTTGTGTAAAGTTTTATTCCGCTAGCTTCATTGGTTTCTTATGAATACATTATAAAGTGAACGAATCAGATGGAATTCAAAATTGAGTTATATGGGAAGTAGACGTAGTTGTGAACCGATTTCGCCCATATTCTACCCATCAGGATGTCAAGAAAGTGTTATATTCCGAATTTCATTGAAATCGGTCGAATAGTTCTTGAGATATGGTTTTTGACCCATAAGTGGGAGATGCCACGCCCATTTTTCATTTTGTACAAAAATCTGAGTGCAGCTTCCTTCTGCCATTTCTTATGTAAAATTTGCTGTTTCTGACGTTTTTCGTTAGGGAGTTAACCCACTTTTAGTAATTTTCAACCTAACCTTTGTATGGGAGGTGGGCGTGGTTATTATCCGATTTCTTTCATTTTTGGACTGTATTAAGAAATGGCTAAAAGAAACTACTGCAGAAAGTTTGGCTTATATAGCTTTATTGGTTTGCGAGTTATATACAAAAAACCTATTTGGGGGCGGGGTCACGCCTACTTTTCCAAAAAATTACATCCAAATGTGCCCCTCCCTAATGGGATCCTATGTTCCAAATTTCATTTTCATAACTTTATTTATGGCTTAGTTATGACACTGTATAGATTTTCGGTTTCCACCATTTTGTGGGCGTGGCAGTGGACCGATTTTGCCCATTTTCGAAAGCAACCTCCTCAGGGTGCCAAGGAACATGTGTTCCAAGTTTCATTAAGATATCTTAATTTTTACTCAAGTTATCGCTTGCACGGACAGACGGACAGACGGACAGACGGACGGACAGACATCCGGATTTCAAATCTACTCGTCATCCTGATCATTTATGTATATATAACCCCATATCTAACTCTTATATTTCTTGGTGACACAAACAACCGTTATGTGAACAAAACTATTATACTCTGTGCAACAGGTTGCGAGAGTATAAAAACAAAAACAAAAACAACAAGTAAGGAAGGGCTAAGTTCGGGTGTAACCGAACATTTTATACTCTCGCAATTTATTGATGTAATTTTATAAAGATAACACAAGTCGACCCATATATTTGGTATAAAGTTCAATAGAATAACGAAAATCATCATAAATAGTATATGGGGACTGAGGTAATTCCTAAACCGATTTCACTCGTTTTCACCACCAAAATACAATGTATCGAAGACTATACGCTCACTTAATTTAATATTACTTATAATTAGGTATATGGGATCTGGGGGAAGTTATGACCCGATTTTTACCATTTCAGGTACAGAGAGAAACTGTTATAAGAAAAAAATTCAGAGAGAATGAATTACATTAAAATATCTGAGGGATTTACTTATATTTTCGGTGAAAAATTAACCTTAGGCACTAGGTTCTTCATGTTCGATATCAGGGGCCTTGAAAAGTCATGGTCCGATTTTGACAATTTTTCCACAAGTGATGTCACAGCTCAAATACAGTATTTGTGTAAAGTTTTATTCCGCTAGCTTCATTGATTCCTTATGAATACATTATAAAGTGAACGAATCAGATGGAATTCAAAATTGAGTTATATGGGAAGTAGACGTAGTTGTGAACCGATTTCGCCCATATTCCACCCGTGTCATTAGGGTGTCAAGAAAATACTATATACCAAATTTCATTGAAATCGGTCGAATAGTACTTGAGATATGGTTTTTGACCCATAAGTGGGCGACGCCACGCCCTTTTTCCATTTTGTAAAAAAATCTCAGTGCAGCTTCCTTCTGCCATTTCTTATTTAAAATTTGGTGTTTCTGACGTTTTTCGTTAGTGAGTTAACCCACTTTTAGTAATTTTCAACCTAACTTTTGTATGGGAGGTGGGCGTGGTTATTATCCGATTTCTTTCATTTTTGGACTGTATAAGGAAATGGCTAAAAGAAACGACTGCAGAAAGTTTGGTTTATATTGCTTTATTGGTTTGCGAGTTATATACAAAAAACCTATTTGCAAATGTGCCCCTCCCTAATGGGATCCTTTGTTCCAAATTTCATTTTCATAACTTTATTTATGGCTTAGTTATGACACTGTATAGGTTTTCGGTTTCCACCATTTTGTGGGCGTGGCAGTGGACCGATTTTGCCCATTTTCGAAAGCAACCTACTCAGGGTGCCAAGGAACATGTGTTCCAAGTTTCATTAAGATATCTTAATTTTTACTCAAGTTATCGCTTGCACGGACAGACGGACAGACGGACAGACGGACGGACGGACAGACGGACGGACAGACATCCGGATTTCAAATCTACTCGTCATCCTGATCATTTATGTATATATAACCCCATATCTAACTCTTATATTTCTTGGTGACACAAACAACCGTTAGGTGAACAAAACTATTATACTCTGTGCAACAGGTTGCGAGAGTATAACAAGCAATCGCGACCAATTAAAGTAATGGTAAACAAGTAAGGAAAGGCTAAGTTCGGGTGTAACCGAACATTTTATACTCTCGCAATTTATTTATTTAACTTTATTTATATTATATAATACACAATTTGACCCACATATTCATCATATATATTGTATAAAATCCATTGAAAGTTGGAAACCCTAATATTAGGTTAGAAGCACCGAGGTCCTCATGTTCGATACATGGGGCCTTGAAAACCTATGGTACGATTTCGGCGATTTTTAGAATGGGGCTTCCACGCTATAAAGGTAGTATTTGTGCAAAGTTCTGCATCGATATCTTCACTAGTGCTACCTTTATATATTGTAAAGTTAACGATTCAGGTCGTCTTCAAAGTTCTGGTATATAGGAAGTAGGCGTGGTTGTGAAGCGATTTGGCAGATTTTCACAACATATCATTGGGATGTAAGAAAACTATTACAAACCAAGTTTCATTGAAATCGGTCGAGTAGTTCCTGAGATATGGTTTTTGACCCATAAGTGGGCGATACCACGCCCATTTTCCATTTTGTTAAAAAATCTGAGTGCAGCTTCTATCTGCCATTTCTTATGTGAAATTTAGTGTTTCTGGCGTTTTTCGTTACTGAGTTAACTCACTTTTAGTAAGTTTCAACCTAACCTTTGTATGGGAGGTGGGCGTGGTTATTATCCAATTTCAACCATTTTCATGGTGTGTGGTGGGGTACGTAAGAAAACCGACTGAAGAAAGTTTGGTTTATATAGCTTTATTGGTTTGCGAGTTATATACAAATAACCGATTTGGGGGCGGGGTCACGCCCACTTTCCCAAAAAAATTACATCCAAATATGCCCCTTCCTAGTGCGATCCTCTATTCCAAATTTTATAACTTTATTTATGGCTTAGTTATGACACTTTATGTGTTTTCGGTTTTCGCCATTTTGTGGGCGTGGCAGTGGTCCGATTTTGCCCATTTTCGAAAGCAACCCTCTCACTGTCCCAAGGAACGTGTGTTCCAAGTTTCATCAAGATATCTCAATTTTTACTCAAGTTATCCGTTGCACGGACGGACGGACGGACGGACGGACGGACAGACAGACATTCGGACTCGGATGACTTACAAACAACCGTTAGGTGAACAAAACTATAATACTCTCGTTAGCAACTTTTGGTGCGAGAGTATAAAAACAATAAAATCAAACAAACAATAATGAGTGCTGCGCAGCCTCACCTGCAAAGCCGTAGGCATTCCTTAAATGCCTACTTCAGTTTTGTGGAGCCAACAAAAACAACTCCTGCCAACAAAAAAAGCAACGGCGGTGATGAGTCATCGCAGCGATCAGCTGAATTGGAATCGAAGCAAAGGACGCAGTCGGCAGAAGCAGAAGTAAACAGCAATCGCGCAACAACAAATGCGCTGATAGCGACAAGTACGCAGGTACCAACAAGCACTCGGTTAACGATGGAAAACAAAAAAGAAGGTGAGAATGTACAATGCAAGAAAGGACCATCTATTCAGGCTGGCTTTGACCGCTACATAAACACAAAAAGGAAATCTAGTCCAATTAAATCAGCGGTCAATAACAAAAAATTTCAAGCAGGCACGCCAAATGGTAAAAAGCCAGACATTTTAATTGGCAATAGATTTGCCTTACTGAGCAAAGAACGTAACGACGATGCGAAGGGTATTACTGCAGCACTGAATGCCAAACCTCCTCCAATCTATTTGCGTGAGCGTAGCTCAAATGCGCTTGTCTCCAAATTGAGCAATTTAATAGGCACGAACAATTTTCATATAGTGCCTTTAAAAAAAGGTAACATAGATGAAACGAAAATTCAAACGTACACTGAAAAAAGTTTCATGGATGTAGTGAAATTCTTATCAAATAATAACAAGAATTACTACTCGTACCAATTGAAGAGCTCTAAAGGTCTAGTGGTAGTCATAAAAGGTATAGAGTTGTCGGTAGACTCTAACGACGTTAAAGAAGCTCTTGAAGAAGGTGGTTTTAGTATTAAATCAGTAGTAAATATATTTAACAGAAACAAAGTACCTCAGCCAATGTTCAAAATAGAATTGATGCCAAATAATGAACAACTAAAGAAAAATGAAACACATCCAATTTACAAGTTACAATATTTGCTCCATCGCAGAATCACCGTCGAGGAACCACATAAAAGAAATGGTCCGGTCCAATGCACCAACTGCCAAGAGTATGGGCACACGAAAGCATATTGCACTCTACGCAGTGTCTGTGTGGTGTGTGGTGATCTGCATCCTACATCAAAATGTACTCTTAAAAAAGAGGATTTAAATAAAAAATGTTGTAATTGTGGTGGAAATCACACTGCAAACTATAGGGGTTGCTTGGTATACAAAGACTTAAAAACTAAATTGACTGTTGGAATTCAATCACGCCGTAATCAAATGATAAATATTCCTTCCAACGAAATTATTGAAAACCCTGTCCATATTTCAAAACAATAAGGGTAATCAGAATCCGATGCATCGTTGCATATGCAAAAGTGTAAATGTAGCATTTTCCAATAGATCGTGAGCGACTGTTTTTTTATATCTGAATGCAACCCTGTTCATTGTAAAATTGACAGCTGATTTCTAGTTGTCAAATGTGAAATGAATAAATGAGTAAATATTATAATTAGCAATCATGCCAAGGAAAAGCGAGAAAGACAAAATTATTAATTATTTGGTTGAGAATACGGCAAATGATATTCTTAATATAATAGGTAAAATTTGGTGACTAAATATCTTCTTATATTCATGGTTCCTTTTTTTATACAGAAGTGGACGAAGATGGTGAGGCGGTCGATAAAATTTTAGATGAATTGGATATGAATGTTGAAGTAGTGCTTTCATGTCGGCGTGGAGTTGAGCATGAAGTCCCAAAGTCACCAGTATGGCGAAATTAAATTTTGAATAAATTCGACGAAAACCGGTTCCGTCAAATGCTTCGAGTAAGCAAGGAACAATTTAACAATATATTTCAGCTAATTAAGAACGATCCGGAATTCAATAAAGCACATTCCTCGAAACAGATTCCTGTGGATTTGCAGATAGCAATTGTACTTTATCGTCTGGGCTCATGCGGAGAGGGTGCTGCATTGAAAAAAATTTCAACATTATTTGGTGTAGGAGATGGTGGAACTCTATTCATAATTACGAAAAGAGTTTTCAGTGCTATACTAAGGTTAAGAGATTCCTTCCTTTTTTGGCCAAATGAAACAGAGCGATCAGAAATTGTACATGCTACGTATTCCGAAATGCCATTTTGCATTGGCTATATTGATGGTACGGAGATAAAGCTAGCAGAATCGCCAGTTATCGATCCTATATCATTATTTTCTCGTAAGCACATATACTCTATCAAAGCCCAAATAGTTTGCGATTATAAACTCAAAATACGACACGTAATGGTGGGACATGTTGGCAGTTGGCATGATGCGAGAGTATACCGCAGCAGCTCACTTTTCTTGCAAAAAGAAAAATTTGTTTCGTCACAGCAGTGGTTAGCTGGTGACTCAGCCTATCCTTTGTCCGAAACAATGATAACTGCATTCCGAAGTAATGCTCGAGTGCTAGACCTAAATTCTCGAATTAATTTCAATTTGCGTCACAGTAAATTTCGAGTTCGAGTCGAGCATTGCTTCGGCCTATTGAAGGAGCGGTTTTGCAGTCTTAAGGAGTTCAGAGCACGCCTTACAAATAAAGAAAGCCACAATTTATGTTGTGATTGGTTTGTTGTGTGTTGTATATTGCACAACATACTACGAGAGGATGACAGCACAAACTACGAATATACAAATCTCGATGAAGACACCACGTACACTGATGACAACGGTGAGGAAAGCGAAGATGTACAACCAAACAGAAAAGGGGAAACTAAACGGCTAGCAATACATTCATTAATGTTTGAATAAACAATAAAAAAGTTAAATTTGGGATTACTTCATGTATTTCATTTTTATTTCATACATAGCTATTCGTTCGTCTTTTTCTATTTCTAACCTTTTTATTTTTTCATCTTGCTCCAATTTAATTTTCTTAAGTTTTAGCTCTTCTTTTTTCAATTCAATTTCTGCTTTTGATAGTTCTAGGTGCTTCTCCAACTTTTCTTTTTCAAATTGAAGCTTTTCTTTTTCCAACTCCGTTCTGTTTTGCTGGTAAACCATCAAACAAGCCGCTGATGTTTTGGGAGCCTGCATTTTCATTTTTTTAGCCATGGTTCTAACTGATTGTGGAAAATCAGCCCCAAGTGGGAGTGGTTGCTGCGAAACTGTTGGCGGTGGAACTGCGGGCGGCGAGGCTATTGGCGGTGATATTGCTGATGACGAGGCTATTGGCGGTGATATTGCTGATGACGAGGCTATTTGCGGTGGAAATGCTGGTGGCGAGGCTATTATTGGCGGTGAAATTGCTGGTGGAAAGACTATTGGCGGTGAATGTACTGGTGGGGAAATTGTTGACGGCTGTGGCGCGATAAGCAGCAAGTCATTGCCCGTGTCGACAGCGCAGAAGTTATTTTGCGCATGCGATTTAGCTCCAAAAATTTTGTTTAGGCGATTGTAATAGGGGCACATTTTCTCAATTTTTTCTGTAAAAGTTTTCACTTAAGTTCCCAAAGCACTTTCAATTCTTATTATTTACCTTCAAAACTGCCAACGCCCACATCCATTTCATCAACCCCAGCGCCAGTTGAGGTGCGATAATCATTCGCGTTTTTAAAAGTACTCTTTAGGTGGCGTACCTTCCACCGCAGCAAGTCCCACGTGGCTTCGATTCCCTTAACCACAATGCATTTTTTGTAAAAAAATTGTGCTGTTGGAGCCTAATAAAAGTAAATAAATAAGCATTTATACATTTCAAACTTCTAAAATGTTAACCTCAATTTCATCAGCTTCCTCCAAGAAATCCAGAAGCTTGTTGATTTCTTCATTTGTCCATTTTTTGTTCGGTCGCTCCCTTTTCACTTTCTTATCGCTCATATTGCTGTAAATAGTTTTATTAAGTTTTAAATTGTTAATTCTTTCAAATTTCTTTTCTTACCAAAACTTTTACCTGATGCGCCAAAAACCGAAACAAATATGTATGCAAAAGAAATCAGCTGTTTGAAATACAATACTAATTTGCACATATACAATAGGGTTTGAGTGTAGCATTTGCGTAACAGTGTTGCATTTGCAAAACACATGTAATTTGTTTTTGTTTAAGAATATGGTGCAAAAATATTTTGCACTTGCACCGAAATTTGCATTTGCAAGACCATTTGCACCGGATTCTGATTACCCTTAATGTATTCTTAAAAATAATGCTGCACAAGGGAGCTATGCAAACGTGTTAAAAGGCAACACAACACAAATGCAATTGCCCCAAAACCAACCAAATGGAAGCATTGAAACAATGATTTTAAACCTTACCCAACGTATGACACAATTTATGTCAACAATGCAAAATATGATTCAAGAGGTAATCAAAGCCCAAAACCATATGTTGCAAACTTGTTTAAGTAAAAAATGAGCGTACTTAACATTTATATATGGAATGCTAATGGTGTTAACCAACATAAATTGGAGCTTATTAGATTTCTGAATAAAAATAATGTAGATGTAATGCTGTTGTCAGAAACCCATCTTACGAATAAAAACAATTTCTTTATACCGGAGTATAGACTCTATGTTACAAATCACCCAGATGGAAAGGCACATGGTGGAACAGCAGTGTTAGTTAGAAAACGACTAAGCCACCACGCATTAGAATCTCATGCTTCAGCGCTGTTACAAGCAACAACAATATCTATAAACAATTAAGGAAAGGCTAAGTTCGGGTGCAACCGAACATTTTATACTCTCGCAATTTAACCAATACATATATGCGGAATAAAGCTCACCGTATTTTTGAAAAACCTACAATGAGGTATATGGAAATGTTATGACCCGATTTTAATAATTTTTGGAACAGAGACACACTATTAGAAGAAAACAATTTCCTCTGAATTAAATTTTGATATCTGAGAGATTTACCCATATTTTCGGTTAAAATTTATCTTTAGGCACTGAGTTCAACATGTTCGATATCTGGGGCCTTGAAAAGTTATAGTCCGTTTTCGACAATTTTTTCACAAGTGATGCCACAGATCATATACTGTATTTGTGTAAAGTTTTATATCGCTATCATCATTGGTTCCTAATGTATATATTATAAAGTGAAGGATTCAGATGGAATTCAAAATTGAGTTATAAAGAAAGTAGTCGTGGTTGTGAACCGATTTCATCCATTTTCCACACATGTCATCAGGTTGTCAATAAAATATTATATACCGAATTTCATTGAAATCTGTCGAGTAGTTCCTGAGATATGGTTTTTGACCCATAAGTGGGCGATGCCACGCCCATTTCCCATTTTGTAAAAAGATCTGAGTGCAGCTTCCTTCTGCTATCATTTCTGTGAAATTTTGTGTTTCCGACGTTTCTCGTTAGTGAGTTAACCCACTTATAGTAATTTTCAACCTAACTTTTGTATGGGAGGTGGGCGTGGTTATTATCCGATTTCTTTCATTTTTGGACTGTATGAGGAAACGGCGAAAAGAAATGACTGCAGAAAGTTTGGTTTATATAGCTTTATTGGTTTGCAAGATATATATAAAAAACCTATTTGGGGCGGGGTCACGCCCACTTTTCCAAAAAAATTACATTCAAATATGCCCCTCCCTAATGCGATCCCATGTTCCAAATTTTATTTTCATAACTTTATTTATGGCTTAGTTATAGCTCTTTATGTGTTTTTGGTTATCGCCATTTTGTGGGCGTGGCAGTGGTCCGATTCCGCCCATTTTCGAACTTAACCTTCTTATGGTGCCAAGGAACACGTGTTCCAAGTTTCATTAAGATATCTCAATTTTTACTCAAGTTACAGCTTGCACGGACGGACAGACGGACAGACGGACGGACGGACAGACAGACATCCGGATTTGAACTTTACTCGTCACCCTGATCACTTTGGTATATATAACCCTATATCTAACTCGTTTAGTTTTAGGACTTACAAACAACCGTTAGGTGAACAAAACTATAATACTCTCTTTAGCAACTTTTGTTGCGAGAGTATAACAAAAACAAAAACAAAAACAAAAACAAAAACAAAAACAAAAACAAAAACAAAAACAAAAACAAAAACAAAAACAAAAACAAAAACAAAAACAAAAACAAAAACAAAAACAAAAACAAAAACCAAAACCAAAACCAAAACAAAACCAAAAACAAAAACAACAAGTAAGGAAAGGCTAAGTTCGGGTGCAACCGAACATTTTATACTCTCGCAATTTATTTAGAGATTTACCTATATTTTCGGTGAAAAATTACTCTTAGGCACTGAGTTCTTCATGTTTGATATCAGGGGCCTTGAAAAGTCATGGTCCGATTTTGATAATTTTTCCACAAGTGATGTCACAGCTCAAATACAGTATTTGTGTAAAGTTTTATTTCGCTATCTTCATTGGTTCCTTATGTATATATTATAAAGTGAAGGAATAAGATGGAGTTCAAAATTGAGTTATATGGGAAGTAGGCCTAGTTGTGAATCGATTTCATCCATTTTCCACACGTGTCATCAGGGTGCCAAGAAAATATTATATACTGAATTTCATTGAAATCCGTCGAGTAGTTCCTGAGATATGGTTTTTGACCCATAAGTGGGCGATGCCACGCCCATTTTCCATTTTGTAAAAAGATCTGAGTGCAGCTTTTTCTGCTATCATTTCTGTGAAATTTTGTGTTTCTGACGTTTCTTGTTAGTGAGTTAACCCACTTTTAGTAATTTTCAACCTAACCTTTGTATAAGGGAGGTGGGCGTGGTTATTATCCGATTTCTTTCATTTTTGGACTGTATAAGGAAACGGCTAATCTATATAACGACTGCAGAAAGTTTGGTTTATATAGCTTTATTGGTTTGCGGGTTATATACAAAAAACCTATTTGAGGGCGGGGTCACGCCCACTTTTCCAAAAAAATTACATCCAAATGTGCCCCTCCCTAATACGATCCTATGTTCCTAATTTTATTTTCATAACTTTATTTATGGCTTAGTTATAGCCTTTTATGTGTTTTTGGTTATCTCCATTTTGTGGGCGTGGCAGTGGTCCGATTCCGCCCATTTTCGAACTTGACCTTCTTATGGTGCCAAGGAACACGTGTTCCAAGTTTCATTAAGATATCTCATATTTTACTCAAGTTACAGCTTGCACGAACGGACAGACGGACGGACAGACAGACATCCGGATTTGAACTTTACTCGTCACCCTGATCACTTTGGTATATATAACCCTATATCTAACTCGTTTAGTTTTAGGACTTACAAACAACCGTTATGTGGACAAAACTATAATACTCTCGTAGCAACTTTGTTGCTAGCAACTTTGTTGCGAGAGTATAAAAACAAAAACAAAAACAAAACCCCACTTTTAGTAATTTTCAACCTAACGTTTGTATGGGAGGTGGGCGTGGTTATTATCCGGTTTGAACTATTTTCATGGTGTGTGGTGGGGTACGTAAGAGAATCGACTGCAGAAAGTTTGGTTTATATAGCTTCATTGTTTGCGAGATATATACAAATAACCGATTTGAGGCCGGGGCCACGCCCACTTCCCCAAAAAAATTACATCCGAATATGCCCCTTCATAATGCGATTCTTTATTCCAAATTTTACTGTTATAACTATATTTATGGCTTAGATATGACACTTTATGTGTTTTTGGTTTTGACAATTTTGTGGGCGTGGCAGTGGACCGATTTTGCACATTTTCGAAAGCAACCCTCTCACGGTCCCAAAGAACATGTGTTCCAAGTTTTATTAAGATATCTCAATTTTTACTCAAGTTATCGCTTGCACGGACGGACAGACGGACGAACAGACATCCGGATTTCAACTCCACTCGTCATCCTTATCATTTATATATACATACTAGCAGACCCGGCGAACTTCGTACCGCCTTAGCGTAAATTTGGTGCACTACTTTATTTTGTATAGCTGACCTATCTTATGTATGCGTACCTATTCAATTTGAACTGGAATCTATAATATCCTCCATATAAAAATTAATACTTATTACAAATTGTTTGTATGGGAGATTAGAAAGGTGTGAATTTTAGGCATTTTCAGGCATTTTTTTCTGTCCGTAAGAAACATCCTCAAACCCCCTGGAATACACACAAAAAAGAATCAGCCAAATCGGTCAAGCCGGTTTCATGCTATGTCGTGACAACGGAAAACGGGTTTAATTTTTCGTTTTTGTGGCTAAGGTATACATTAAATTTGTAAATTTTTCAATGCGGAGAAAAAATTCTTACGCATAAAGACGAAAACGTTATACCTTCTTCAAAGTCGAGGTTGATTTATGTTAAGCAGCATGATAACAACTCATACTACTTTTAATTGCAAGTGAGTGGGGATAAGCCAGCAATTTAAAATAGTCTGTGGGATAATTGAATACGTCATCCTGGTTTGTAGCTGTGTCAACTCTCCTGAAATTCTAAATTGACGCATTAAGATCGAAGAGGTTCTTGTTTTTTTACCACCAATATAGGTCATTCAAGCAGTCATTTATGGTTATCATATTGAGGTTTCATGTCAGGAAAACTTCTCTTTCGAGTCAATGAAGTGACAGAAATCTGTTGGAAATGCTATTAATCCATCGAGATGTCAACTGCGACCCTACCATTTCCAACTGCTTCTACAATCGCAATTTGATATTATTGCAAAAACACTCATATGTTAGTTGTTAATTGGCGATTATTTATGTGTCGCCACAAATTAAATGATTTTAGGCATGCGATTAGCCCGTCAGTAACAGTTGATCCAGGAATAATTGGAAGAGTCTGACGTAAATCACCTGCTAACAGAATCCTGGCTCCACCAAAAACGTTTATCGACAATCAAGATCTTTTAAAGTCCTGGGCAGTACCTCCAGCGACTTCTTGAATATTTGGAAAATCTTCGTTATAGCGCTATTTTTGGCGATTTTGCCGACTGGTGTTTCGTTCATTTGCAATTTAGGACTAATTTCAAGGCCGAATGTGCCGTTTGTTTGCCTACTAACAGGTGCCAAGTTGTCCATTTTCCCGTTAACCTTTGTGGTGAAAATTAATGTAATTGGTTCTGGAATTACATCAGCCCTCATATACTATATATGATGATTCTCTATTGGACTTAATGCCGATTATATAGGCCAAATTGTGTGTTATCTTAATAAAATTACATTGCGAGAGTATAAAATGTTTGGTTGGACCCGAACATAGCCTTTCCTTATTTGTTACAAATTGTTTTGGGCTATCGACACAACCTTATACAATTGAACAATAACAAAAATATTTTAACAAAGCAACAATGACAACATTCAAAATATTATTTTTTTGTTTTCTCTTTTTATATTTTTCTTGTCAACCCGAATAAAATCTCTTATTATTATCTTCCTCGCAATTTTTCCATATTTACTCACTATGTAATCTTTTCCTGGCCTTCCACGAATATTTTAAGACTAAAATTAGCCAGATCGGTTTGGCTGTTCTCGACTTTTTGCGAGACTAACGAACAGCAATTCATTTTTATATTATATTTATGTAACTGTAAATTAGAAATAAAACAAAATGTTAATTATTAATATCTCCTAACTAAATTTAATCAAAATCCGTTCAGCCGTTTAGGCATGATAGAGCAAAAGTCCCAACAAAAACGACTACAAATCACTAACTCAATTTAGTTATCTGCCTACTGCCTACCCCCTAAGAACGATGGCGTGATTATTTATAGCCTATGACCGTTTCTAGGTTATCATCTATCACCATACCAAATTTTATCAAAATCCGTTCAGCCGTTTAGGCGTGAAAGAGTAACAGACAGACAGAGTTACTTTCGCATTTATAATATTAGTATGGATTAGAAATTGTTTGTATGAGAATTTAAAAAAGTGTGGATTTTAGACTTTTTCAGGACCTTATACTTTAAGGAATATTGCAAAAAAAGAATTAGCGAAATCGGTTCAGCTGTTCTCGAGATATGCGCTTAGCAACACATTTTGCGATTCATTTTTAATTAATTATTCTTAAATGCGTTTTTTAATACTTCAATATTTAATTTTTTATAATTTTCCAACATACAAACCTTGTCCTAACGATAAAGAATTCATAAAACCAAGAATCATCGGATTTGGTGCAATAGTTCGAAAGTTATGGGCGTACATACATTTCGAAGATCCATTTTTATTTATATAGAAGAAGAAGATAGATGTGTTTTGTTAGAAAAAAGTACAAAGACAATAAGAAAAGCAATTCAAGCAACGGTGCGTTACTGCAAAATAAGTAACTGTAAAACAGAGTAAATATAGTTGACACTGTATTTACATATCTACATACATGCATACATACGGCAATTTATGCGAGCATTTGATTGTGCTGTTTAGCGTTATTTCACTTGTTCTGTGATCATTTATATATTCAAACTTTTTTGCTTTGTATAACTTCAATAAGTTATGTAGTAAAAGATGCGAGAGATGGAAGAGAGAGAGTGCATACATATGTATGTACTTTACTTCATTACGTTATGCTGGAAAAGATGTGCAGAGATGGAAGAGAGAGAGAGAGTGCGTGCCGCAAACGATAAAGAGCACACGCACACACACAAAGCGCGCTTCGCTGTAGACTGCGTTTGGTAAACGAAAAACCTTATGCTTGCAATATTTTTGATTTTTCAAAAACTTCAACCCGAAAGAAAAAGGATTTGATTTCGGAAAATTAAAAAAATAAGTATGCCACTCGCGAGTCTAGAGCAAATGCTTTATTTTAAAAAAAAATTTATAAAAATCGCTTCAGAACTTTATGAGATTAGCCGTTACAAACATTTTTCATATAAGCGATTTTATATAATTAGTATAGATACAACCCCTTATCTAACTCTTTTATTTCTTGGTGACACAAACAACCGTTATGTGAACAAAACTATAATACTCTGCCCAGAGAGTATGTACACTACCAGGAGTAAGTACTACGAAACCGAAAGAATATGAAGAATACATAAAATAAAATAAAATAGTTGTACGCGCGGTGTTTATTTATGCAATATAGTATTTTGCCGTTAATTGCATTCATGTTAGGACATGAGCTGCACTGTAATTGTGCAAAAACAGAAACAAAAACAAAAACCCACTTTTAGTAATTTTCAACCTATCCTTTGTATGGGAGGTGGGCGTGGTTATTATCCGGTTTGAACTATTTTCATGGTGTGTGGTGGGTGGGGTACGTAAGAGAATCGACTGCAGAAAGTTTGGTTTATATAGCTTCATTGGTTTGCGAGATATATACAAATAACCGATTTGAGGGCGGGGCCACGCCCACTTCCCCAAAAACATTACATCCAAATATGCCCCTTCATAATGCGATCCTTTATTCCAAATTTTACTGTTATAACTATATTTATGGCTTAGATATGACACTTTATGTGTTTTTGGTTTTCACAATTTTGTGGGTGTGACAGTGGACCGATTTTGCACATTTTCGAAAGCAACCCTCTCACGGTCCCAAAGAACATGTGTTCCAAGTTTTATTAAGATATCTCAATTTTTACTCAAGTTATCGCTTGCACGGACGGACAGACGGACGAACAGACATCCGGATTTCAACTCCACTCGTCATCCTTATCGATATATATAAAATTAAGTGGCAAAACTTCCTGTTCGCATACTCCTCCTAGACGGCTTACCCGATTTCAATGAAATTTTCAGGGGTGATTGGGGTCTGTGTGGAGGGTGCACATGAGAAATTTAATGTGTGTATCATTGAACGTTTTGCAAAAAAAAAAAAAAAAAAAACAAGTAAGGAAAGGCTAAGTTCGGGTGCAACCGAACATTTTATACTCTCGCAATTTATTGAAGAAATTTTAATAAGATAACACCCAAATTTACCTATAAATTCGGCACATAGAATAAATCTAAAAATCGTCCTATATAGTGTATGAGGACTGAGGTAATTCCTGAACCGATTTCATTTATTTTCACCAGCTAGGTACACTACATCCAAAACTATACACGCACTTAATTTCGCAAAGATATAGTATCACACATATAAACCAATACATATTGTAGATTATCCGATTTTAATAATTTTTGGAACAGAGACACACTATACAGAGACAACAATTTCCTCTGAATTACATTAAATTATCTAAGAGATTTACCAATATTTTCGGTTAAAATTTACCTTAGGCGCTGAGTTCAACATGTCCGATATCTGGGGTCTTGAAAAGTTATAATCCGTTTTCGACAATTTTTTCTAAAGTGAAGCCAGAGATGATATGTACTATTTGTGTATTCCGCTATCTTCATTGGTTCCTTATGTATACATTATAAAGTGAAGGAATCAGATGGAATTCAAAATTGAGTTATATGGGAAGTTGTCGTGGTTATGAACCGATTTCATCCATTTTTCACATGTGTCATCAGGGTGTCAAGAAAGTATTATATACCGAATTTTATTGAAATCGGTCGAGTAGTTCCTAAGATATGGTTTTTGACCCATAAGTGGGCGATGCCACGCCCATTTTCCATTTTGTAAAAAAATCTGAGTGCAGCTTCCTTCTGCTATTTCTTATGTAAAATTTAGTGTTTCTGAGGTTTCTCGTTAGTGAGTTAACCCACTTTTAGTCATTTTCAACCTAACCTTTGTATGGGAGGTGGGCGTGGTTATTATCCGATTTCTTTCATTTTTGGACTGTATAAGGAAATAGCTGAAAGACACGACTGCAGAAAGTTTGGTTTATATAGTTTTATTGGTTTGCGAGTTATTTACAAAAAACCCATTTGAGGGCGGGGTCACGCCCACTTTTCCAAAAAAATTACATCCAAATATGCCCCTCCCTAATACGATCCTATGCTCCAAATTTTATTTTCATAACTTTATTTATGGCTTTGTTATGACACTTTATAAGTTTTTGGTTTTCGCCATTTTGTGGGCGTGGCAATGGTCCGATCTTGATCTTCGAAAGCAACCTCCTCAGGGTGCCAAGGAATACGTGTTCCAAGTTTCGTTAAGATATCTCAATTTTTACTCAAGTTATCCGTTGCACGGACAGACGGACGGACGGACGGACAGACAGACATTCTCGTCACCCTGATCATTTTGATATATATAACCCTATCTCTAACTCGTTTAGTTTTATGACTTACAAACAACCGTTAGGTGAACAAAACTATAATACTCTCTTTAGCAACTTTTGTTGCGAGAGTATAATTATACTTAACTATTGATACTTGATAATTCTCATGAAATAATGTTGTGCCGCAAGATTGGCAGTCCTGTCAAATGCCTTTTACTATGAAAATTGTTGACGGTCAGTTGTGTGCGACGTATCGTGAAGCATGTCAGCGATTGCATTTGTTAGAAGATGATATGCATTGGGACACCGCACTTCATGACGCATCACTCACATCTCATCCAAGCCAAATACGCGTACTATTCGCCATAATAATATCTACATGCCTTCCGTCAAATCCGCAAGAACTGTGGAATAAGTACAAAGACTGCATGACCGAGGAATTATTAATTTTGGCGCGTAATTGAGCATCGGACGCAGACTTGCTATATACATTACAAATGTATAATGATGCTTTGATAATGGTTGAAGATCTGTGCCTTACAATTGCGAATAAGGCATTAGTGCAACTTGGCATGAGCTTCAACGTGAACAACAATACGATTGCAATTAATTGCGTGCTTTCATACAAGCTAACATTACCAAATTTAATATTCAGCAGAAAAATGATAAGATTATACGAGCGGTTGACAATAACGCCGGTGGATTCTACTTACTGGATGCGCCCGGTGGTACAGGGAAAACGTTTCTGATCTCTTTGATTCTTGCTACTATACGGTCACAGCAGAAAATTGCGCTGGCAATTGCTTTGTCAGGCATCGCTACTTGATGGCGGCCGAACAGCACATTCTGCGTTGAAATTACCGTTGATCATCCAAGTCGTTGAAACACCAACGTGCAACATATCGAGGAATTCAGCAATGGCAAAAGTTTTGCGAGGAGCTGGAATAGTTCTATGGGATGAGTGCGAAATGGCTAACAAAAAGTCATTAGAAGCTTTCAATAGAACAATGCAAGATTTACGCCAAAACAAACTACTTTTTTGGGGAGCAATAGTCTTATTATCCGGCGATTTTTGGCAAACTTTGCCAGTTATTCCTCGATCAACTCCTGCCGACGAAATAAACGCATGTTTAAAATCGTCAGTTTTGTGGAGACATGTTCAAAGGCTGACTCTTACCATCAACATGCGAGTCCAATTGCAAAACGATCGATCCGCAGCGGCGTTTTCGAAGCAGTTGTTGGACATTGGCGAAGGCAAAATACCAATTGATGATACCGGTTTCATCACATTGCCGAACAACTTTTGTACACTTTTACAATCGAAAGAAGAAAGAAAGAATTGAATGAAAGTGTATTTCATTTATTTGAATATTGTTCAACGCTATCAACGCCACGATTATTTAAGTGAACGCGCAATATTGGCACCGAAAAATGTACACGTCAACGAAATCCGCATCGTTTGGTCCTGAAAGTCGGCTCACCCATTATGTATGTGATTGGCGTTCAACCGTTTATCCGGTTATAGCCGACTACCCATTATACTTCTACGAAATCTGAAGCCACCGACTTTGTGTAATGGCACAAGACTTTCAGTCAAAAAATTGTGGCCAAATTTGATTGAAGCAACAATACTAAATGGCAAGGGAGCAGGTGAAGTTGTACTCTTACCACGCATTCCCATGATTCCAAAGGACATGCCGTTTGAATTTAAGCGCTTGCAGTTCCCAGTGCGATGACCATCAACAAATCGCAAGGGCAAACGTTTCAAGTGTGCGACGTCAATTTGGAAGAACCGTGCTTCTCCCACGGCCAATTGTTCGTCGAATGCTCGAGAGTAGGAACACCAAGGTGCTTATTCATTTACGCGCCAGGTGGAAAAACCAAAAATGTTGTATACCAATATGTTTTATAAATGTTTTATAAATAAGTAACAGTTTTACAACAATAAATAAAACACAAAGTAAACAAGTAAGGAAGGGCTAAGTTCGGGTGTAACCGAACATTTTATACTCTCGCAATTTATTTATTTAACTTAATTAATATTATATAATACACAATTTGACCCACATATTCGTCATATATATTGTATAAAGTCCATTGAAAGTTGGAAACCATAATATTAGGTTAGAAGCACCGAGGTCCTCGTGTTCGATATATGGGGCCTTAAAAACCTATGGTCCGATTTCGGCGATTTTTAGAATGGGGCTGCCCCACTATAAACATAGTATTTGTGCGAAGTTCTGCACCGATATCTTCACTAGTGCTTACTTTATATATTGTAATGTAAATGATTCAGATCGTCTTCAAAGTTCTGGTATATAGGAAGTAGGCGTGGTTGTGAAGCGATTTGGCCTATTTTCACAACATATCATTGGGATGTAAGGAAACTATTACAAACCAAGTTTCATTGAAATCGGTCGAGTAGTTCCTGAAATATGGTTTTTGACCCATAAGTGGGCGACGCCACGCCCATTTTCCATTTTGTAAAAAAATCTGAGTGCAGCTTCTATCTGCCATTCCTTATGTGAAATTTAGTGTTTCTGAGGTTTTTCGTTAGTGAATTAACCCACTTTTAGTAATTTTCAACCTAACCTTTGTATGGGAGGGGGGCGTGGTTATTATCCGATTTCTGTCATTTTTGGAATGTATAAGGAAATGGCTAAAACAAACGACTGCAGAAAGTTTGGTTTATATAGCTCTATTGGTTTACGAGATATATACAAAAATCCGATTTGGGGGCGGGGCCACGCCCACTTCCCCAAAAAAATTACATCTACATATACCCCTTCATAGTGCGATCCTTCATACCAAATTTTATTTCCATAGCTTTATTTATGGCTTAGTTATGGCACTTTATGTGTTTTCGGTTTTCGCCATTTTGTGGGCGTGGCAGTGGTCCGATTTTGCTCATTTTCGAAAGCAACCTTCCTATGGTGCCAAGAAATAAGTGTGCCAAGTTCATCAAGATATCTTAATTTTTACTCAAGTTACAGCTTGCACAGACGGACGGACGGACGGACGGACGGACGGACAGACAGACATTCGGATTTGAACTCCACTCTTCACCCTGATCACTTTGGTATATATAACCCTATATCTAACTCGATTAGTTTTGGGTGTTACAAACAACCGTTATGTGAACAAAACTATAATACTCTCTTAGCAACTTTGTTGCTAGCAACTTTGTTGCGAGAGTATAAAAACCCTTAAGAGTTTTAATCGATTTAGGTGTAGCGAAGCGCACAGGGTAACAGCTAGTATGTATATATAAATGATAAGGATGACAAGTGGAGTTGAAATCCGGATGTCTGTTCGTCCGTCTGTCCGTCCGTGCAAGCGATAACTTGAGTAAAAATTGAGTAAAAATTGAGATATCTTAATAAAACTTGGAACACATGTTCTCTGGGACCGTGAGAGGGTTGCTTTCGAAAATGTGCAAAATCGGTCCACTGCCACGCCCACAAAATTGTGAAAACCAAAAACACATAAAGTGTCATATCTAAGCCATAAATATAGTTATAACAGTAAAATTTGAAATAAAGGATCGCATTATGAAGGGGCATATTTGGATGTAATGTTTTTGGGGAAGTGGGCGTGGCCCCGCCCTCAAATCGGTTATCTGTATATATCTCGCAAACCAATGAAGCTATATAAACCAAACTTTCTGCAGTCGATTCTCTTACGTACCCCACCCACCACACACCATGAAAATAGTTCAAACCGGATAATAACCACGCCCACCTCCCATACTACTAAAAGTGGGTTTTTGTTTTTGTTTTTGTTTTTATACTCTCGCAACAAATGTTGCTAAAGAGAGTATTATAGTTTTGTTCACATAACGGTTGTTTGTAACACCCAAAACTAAACGAGTTAGATATCTATATATGTAAAAATGAAATGGTGTATAGTTGTAACGCTAAAACTCGAAAACGGCTGAACCAAATGAAATACTTCCTTTGGGGGATTTGTTTATTATTACCACGCGCAGGTCATGTCTTAAAATAAAAACAAAATATCAAGGGGGCGTGGCACCTCCCATACAAATTGAATTTTTCAAGTCGAATATCTTCAAAAGTGTTTAAGGTAGGAACATGAATATTGGTACAGAGCTACAGGATAACAACACCACTCTCACCTATAAAACCGGGGGCTATCGAATAAGGGGGCGTGGTACCTCCCATACAAACTAAATATTTTAAGCAGAATATCTGTGAAAGGGTTCAAGGTAGGGACCTGAAAATTGGTATAGACCTATATGGTATCAAAAGCCTTCTTACACATAAAAGATGGGGTAATCGGAAAAGGGGGCGTGGCACCTCCCATACAAACTGAATTTTTTAAGCAGAATATCTGTGAAAGGGTTCAAGGTAGAGACCTGAAAAATTGGTATAGAGTTATAGGAAATAACACCATTCTCACACATAAAACTTGGCGTTATCGAAAAAGGGGCGTGGAGCCACCCATTCAATCTTTAATTATTTTGGTTGTTAATCCACCATATATTTATCTCATTTTCCACCTAGCACGACATTTTGGTTGTTTCTTGCTATTTTTGTTTATTTATCGGTGACAGTAGCGGTTATATCGTAATTTTGGTTGTGTTACGTGCTATTTTTCTTTTACAAAGATGACATGGCAGAAGATATTTTGCATCGCCTGCGATTAGCGACGAGAAATGTCGACTTACAAATGAACGCTGACATCTACAATGAGGCATTAGTCCTTATTGAAGATTTATGTTTACTTATGAGTGGAAAACTATTGATTGAAGTTCATATGCCGGCACCAAGTCGTCAAACAAGGGATTTAGTTTGTCGCGAATTGGAACGCGAGCGTGCTTACGATATAACTCACTTGCAACAACAAGTACAAACAAATGTTCCACTGTTGAATGAACAGCAAAGCAGTGCGTACAATCAGCTAATAAATGCTGTAGATAGTGGAAACGGTGGCATATTTTTCCTCGATGCGCCCGGCGGGACTGGCAAAACGTTCCTATTGTCTTTAATACTAGCAGCAATACGTGGTCAAGGTGGTATTGCATTAGCTCTTGCATCTACCGGGATTGCTGCAACACTGTTAGAAGGTGGAAGAACGGCACATTCAGCATTAAAACTTCCATTAAACTTGCAAATACACGAAAGTCCTGTTTGCAATATTTCAAAGCAATGGCACAAGTTTTAAAAAATGTAAGTTAATCATATGGGATGAATGCACAATGGCCCACAAACGATCATTAGAAGCACTCGACCGAACACTGAGAGATTTGCGCAACAATAATCGTTGCTTTGGAGGAGTGATGATATTGCTGTCGGGCGACTTTAGACAAACACTTCCCGTGATTCCAAAATCAACAGCAGCGGATGAGCTAAACGCATGTCTGAAGTCATCGCATTTGTGGAGGTTTGTTAAAACCATTTCATTTACCATGAATATGCGAGTTTTGCTGCAAAACGATAGAACTGCGGAGGTGTTTTCAAAAGAGCTGCTGCGAATCGGAAATGGACAAGTTCCGATAGATCCTTGCAGTGGATTAATATCGATTCCAACTAATAAATATGAAATCCAATTCACATCTATTAAATATGAACTAATCAGTAGTGTATATCCAAATATTGCTCAAAATTATGGTAACTACGATTGGTTAAGCACGCGCGCAATTTTAGTAGCAAAAATCGCGTTGAAAATGAAAACGAGGTAGTAAATTACCCAGTGGAGTTCTTAAACTCTTTGATGCCGCCTGGTATGCCGCCTCATAATTTGCGTCTCAAAGTTGGGTCTGTAGTTATTATGCTACGGAATCTTCATGCTCCCAAACTGTGCAATGGTACTCGACTGATTGTGACCAAGCTAATGGACAATTTAATAGTGGCAAGCATTTTGAAAGACCCGTTCAAGGGAGAGAATGCTTACTTCCCGAATTCCATTAACTTCAACAGATTTGCCATTCCAATTCAGACGTTTGCAGTTCCCAGTTTATTTACGCCACGGAACAGAAAACCAAAAATATCGTGTACCGTGCAGCCCTAAACTAAATATGTACTAAAATTATATATTTTCGAGACTCGATTAAAACTAATAAAATTGAATGAGAATAGTACAAACTTAATTTTATTAAATGGCCAACAAATCCTGGACGTGATGTGTCAGCATTATTGAAAAGAGTAGCATTTTTCAAGCAATTAAATTCAAAAAGCATTAATGTACCCTCGAAAAAAATGTTTATCAGGCAGGTTCTGGCAATTCACTTCCGAGTAAAATTTAGAAAAATCGTTCATATTCTATTAAAACCAATACCGGTGTAATTTTTGAAATGAAAAAAAAATCTATTTTGGGCAGAACGAAGTTTGCCGGGTCTGCTAGTAGGGTTATATATACCAAAGTGATCCGGGTGAAGAGTGGAGTTCAAATCCGAATGTCTGTCTGTCCGTCCGTCCGTCCGTCTGTGCAAGCTGTAACTTGAGTAAAAATTAAGATATCTTGATGAAACTTGGCACACTTATTTCTTGGCACCATAGGAAGGTTGCTTTCGAAAATGAGCAAAATCGGACTACTGCCACGCCCACAAAATGGCGAAAACCGAAAACACATAAAGTGCCATAACAAAGCCATAAATAAAGCTATGGAAATAAAATTTGGTATGAAGGATCGCAGGAGGATGGGACCATGTGTAGAAATTCACGCAAGTGAGGAAAGTTTTTGATTGTCATTCACTTGGGAGTGGCCAGAAACGATTCTTCTCCACATGGTCCAAGCAGCTCACGACTTCCGGTTTTAGACCAAGTATCCTCTGGGTAGCCAACAGACATCCGTTTGAAGGCGAGCTGAAGTGAGAAGGCGAAGCCCGCTTATGCGGTTGTGTGTAGGGTTTGGGACCCACCACATAAAAACACCCCCCAATGAAAAATCTACGAAAGCCTCGGATGAGACACCCCCCTTTTGTTGACGACCACTGCAAACGTTTTAAGGATAATGATATAAGGGCATGCACCTGGAATGTCCGGACCCTTAATTGGGAAGGTGCCTCTGCCCAGCTGGTTGATGTCCTCATACGACTCAAGGCTGACATCACCGCCATCCAAGAAGTGCGATGGACGGGACAAGGACGGAAGAAGGTGGGTCCTTGTGACATCTACTACAGCGGCCATATAAAGGAGCGCAAATTTGGTGTTGGATTTGTGGTGGGAGAGAGACTCCGTCGCAGAGTCCTGGCATTCACCCCGGTGGATGAACGTCTTGCCACAATCCGCATCAAAGCGAGGTTCTTCAACATATCGCTGATTTGCGCCCACGCCCCAACGGAAGAGAAGGACGATGTGACCAAAGATGCTTTCTATGAGCGCCTAGAACGCACCTATGAGCGCTGCCCCCGCCACGATGTAAAAGTCGTGCTTGGCGATTTTAACGCCAGGGTGGGTAAAGAAGGTGTCTTTGGCACAACAGTCGGAAAATTCAGCCTCCATGACGAAACATCGCCAAACGGCCTGAAGCTGATCGACTTCGCTGGGGCCCGAAATATGGTCGTCTGTAGTACCATATTCCAGCATAAGAAAATACATCAAGCTACTTGGCTGTCTCCTGATCGAAACACGCGGAACCAAATCGATCAGGTTGTGATAGACGGAAGACATGTCTCCTGTGTTTTAGACGTGCGTACGCTCCGAGGACCAAATATAGACTCGGACCATTATCTGGTCGCAGCGAAGATACGCACCCGCCTCTGTGCAGCAAAGAACGCCCGTCAACAAACACAAGGAAGGTTCGACGTCGAAAAGCTGCAATCGCAACAGACAGCCACGAAATACTCTACTCGACTTGCACTCCTGCTCTATGAGAGCACTCATCAGCATCTCGGTATAAGGGAACTGTGGAACGGCATCTCAAACTCACTGCGTACCGCTGCAGCCGAAACAATTGGTTTTCGGCAAGGACAAAAAACAAGCTGATACGATGAGGAGTGCCGTCTCGCAGCGGAGAGAAAACAGACTGCCTACCTCGCAACGTTGCAAACGACCACAACACGTGCGGGATGGGATAGATACCGAGAGCTGAAGAGGGAAGCGAGACGCATCTGCAGACAAAAAAAGAAAGAGGCCGAAATGCGTGAGTACGAAGAGCTTGAGAAGCTGGCAGACAGAGGGAATGCTCGAAAATTTTATGAAAAAATGAAGCGACTTAACGAAGGTTTCAAGACCGGAGCATCCTCATGTAGAGACCAAGGTGGTAATCTGGTAACCGATGTCCAGGGCATACTGGGATTATGGAGGGAACACTTCTCCGACCTGCTGAATGGCAGTGAGAGTACAACACCAGGAGATGGCGAACCCGATCCCCCAATCGATGACGATGGAACAGATGTTCCATTACCCGACCATGAAGAAATTCGAATAGCAATTACCCGCTTGAAGTACGGCGGCGAAGAACTGATAAGGTGCATGCATCAGCTTCTTTGCAAAATATGGTCGAAAGAAAGCATGCCTGACGATTGGAATCTCAGTGTGCTCTGCCCAATCCATAAAAAGGGAGATCCCACAATCTGCGCCAATTACCGTGGGATCAGCCTCCTAAATATCGCATACAAGGTTCTATCGAGCGTACTGTGTGAAAGACTAAAGCCCACCGTCAACAAACTGATTGGACCTTATCAGTGTGGCTTTAGACCTGGAAAATCAACAACTGACCAGATATTCACCATGCGCCAAATCTTGGAGAAGACCCGTGAAAAGAGGATCGACACACACCACCTTTTTGTCGATTTTAAGCAGCTTTCGACAGCACGAAAAGGAGCTGCCTTTATGCCGCGATGTCTGAATTTGGTATCCCCGCAAAACTAATACGGCTGTGTAAGTTGACGTTGAGCAACACCAAAAGCTCCGTCATGATTGGGAAGGACCTCTCCGAGCCGTTCGATACCAAACGAGGTTTCAGACAAGGTGACTCACTATCGTGCGACTTCTTTAACCTGATGCTGGAAAAAAATTAAAGAGCTGCAGAGCTAAACAGAGAGGGTACCATCTTCTACAAGAGTGTACAGCTCCTGGCGTACGCCGATGATATTGATATCATCGGAAGCAACAACCGCGCCGTTTGTTCTGCTTTTTCCCGCATGGATAAGGAGGCGAAGCGAATGGGTCTGGAGGTGAATGAGGACAAGACGAAATATCTCCTGTCATCAAGCAAACAGTCGGCGCATTCGCGTCTTGGCTCCCACGTCACTGTTGACAGTCATAACTTCGAGGTCGTAGATAATTTCGTATACCTGGGAACCAGCATCAACAACACGAACAATGTCAGCCTCGAAATCCAGCGCAGAATAACTCTTGCCAACAGGTGCTACTTTGGACTGAGTAGGCAATTGAACAGTAAAGTCCTCTCTCGACGAACCAAAATCAAGCTCTACAAGTCGCTTATCATTCCCGTCCTGCTCTACGGTGCAGAAGCTTGGACGATGTCAACATCAGATGAGACGACACTAGGAGTTTTCGAGAGGAAAATTTTGCGCAAGATTTATGGTCTTAAGAACATTGACAACGGCGAATACCGCAGACGATGGAACGATGAGCTGTACGAGTTATACGACGACATTGACATAGTTCAGCGAATAAAAAGACAGCGGCTACGCTGGCTAGGTCATGTTGTCCGAATGGACGAAAACACTCCAGCCCTGAAAGTGTTCGATGCAGTACCCGCCGGAGGAAGCCGAGGAAGGGGAAGGCCTCCACTCCGTTGGAGGGACCAGGTGGAGAGCGACCTGGTTACACTTGGGATCTCCAACTGGCGCCGAACTGCGAAGGAGAGAGAGAGATGGCGCACTATCGTCGATTCGGCTATAACCGGCTAAACGGTTGCAACGCCAATCACATACATACATACATGAAGGATCGCACTATGAAGGGGCATATTTGGATGTAATTTTTTTGGTGAAGTGGGCGTGGCCCCGCCCCCTACTAAGTTTTTTGTACATATCTCGCAAACCAATAGAGCTATATAAACCAAACTTTCTGCAGTCGTTTTTTTCAGCCACTTCCTTATACAGTGCAAAAATGACAGAAATCGGATAATAACCACGACCCCCTCCCATACAAAAGTTAGGTTGAAAACAAGTAAGGAAGGGCTAAGTTCGGGTGTAACCGAACATTTTATACTCTCGCAATTTATTTATTTAACTTAATTAATATTATATAATACACAATTTGACCCACATATTCGTCATATATATTGTATAAAGTCCATTGAAAGTTGGAAACCATAATATTAGGTTAGAAGCACCGAGGTCCTCGTGTTCGATATATGGGGCCTTAAAAACCTATGGTCCGATTTCGGCGATTTTTAGAATGGGGCTGCCCCACTATAAACATAGTATTTGTGCGAAGTTCTGCACCGATATCTTCACTAGTGCTTACTTTATATATTGTAATGTAAATGATTCAGATCGTCTTCAAAGTTCTGGTATATAGGAAGTAGGCGTGGTTGTGAAGCGATTTGGCCTTTTTTCACAACATATCATTGGGATGTAAGGAAACTATTACAAACCAAGTTTCATTGAAATCGGTCGAGTAGTTCCTGAAATATGGTTTTTGACCCATAAGTGGGCGACGCCACGCCCATTTTCCATTTTGTAAAAAAATCTGAGTGCAGCTTCTATCTGCCATTCCTTATGTGAAATTTAGTGTTTCTGAGGTTTTTCGTTAGTGATTAACCCACTTTTAGTAATTTTCAACCTAACCTTTGTATGGGAGGGGGGCGTGGTTATTATCCGATTTCTGTCATTTTTGGAATGTATAAGGAAATGGCTAAAACAAACGACTGCAGAAAGTTTGGTTTATATAGCTCTATTGGTTTACGAGATATATACAAAAATCCGATTTGGGGGCGGGGCCACGCCCACTTCCCCAAAAAAATTACATCTACATATACCCCTTCATAGTGCGATCCTTCATACCAAATTTTATTTCCATAGCTTTATTTATGGCTTAGTTATGGCACTTTATGTGTTTTCGGTTTTCGCCATTTTGTGGGCTTGGCAGTGGTCCGATTTTGCTCATTTTCGAAAGCAACCTTCCTATGGTGCCAAGAAATAAGTGTGCCAAGTTTCATCAAGATATCTTAATTTTTACTCAAGTTACAGCTTGCACAGACGGACGGACGGACGGACGGACAGACAGACATTCGGATTTAAACTCCACTCTTCACCCTGATCACTTTGGTATATATAACCCTATATCTAACTCGATTAGTTTTGGGTGTTACAAACAACCGTTATGTGAACAAAACTATAATACTCTCTTAGCAACTTTGTTGCTAGCAACTTTGTTGCGAGAGTATAATTACTAAAAGTGGGTTAACTCACTAACGAAAAACGTCAGAAACACTAAATTTGACATAAGAAATGGCAGATGAAAGCTGCACTCAGATTTTTTTACAAAATGGAAAATGGGCGTGGCGTCGCCCACTTATGGGTCAAAAACCATATCTCAGGAACTACTCGACCGATTTCAATGAAACTTGGTTTGTATTAGTTTCCTTACATCCCAATGATATGTTGTGAAAATAGGCCAAATCGCTTCATAACCACGCCTACTTCCTATATACCAGAACTTTGAAGACGATCTGAATCGTTTACATTACCATTTATAAAGTATATCGGTGCAGAAGTTTGCACAAATACTATGTTAATAGTGTGGCAGCACCATTCTAAAAATCGCCGAAATCGGACCATAGATTTTTACGGTCCCATATATCGAACACGAGGTCCTCGGTGATTCTAACCTAATATTATGGTTTCCAACTTTCAATGGACTTTATACAATATATATAACGAATATGAGGGTCAAATTGTGTATTATATAATATAAATAAAGTTGAATAAATAAATTGCGAGAGTATAAAATGTGCGGTTACACCCGAACTTAGCCCTTCCTTACTTGTTGTTTTTGTTTTTATACTCTCGCAACAAAGTTGCTACGAGAGTATTATAGTTTTGTCCAAATAACGGTTGGTTGTAAGTCCTAAAACTAAACGAGTTAGATATAGGGTTATATATATCAAAGTGATCAGGGTGAAGAGTGGAGTTCAAATCCGAATGTCTGTCTGTCCGTCCGTCCGTCTGTGCAAGCTGTAACTTGAGTAAAACTTTAGATATCTTGATGAAACTTGGCACACTTATTTCTTGGCACCATAGGAAGGTTGCTTTCGAAAATGAGCAAAATCGGATTACTGCCACGCCCACAAAATGGCGAAAACCGAAAACACATAAAGTGCCATAACTAAGCCATAAATAAAGCTATGGAAATAAAATTTGGTATGAAGGATCGCACTATGAAGGGGCATATTTGGATGTAATTTTTTTGGGGAAGTGGGCGTGGCCCCGCCCCCTACTAAATTTTTTGTACATATCTCGCAAACCAATAGAGCTATCTAAACCAAACTTTCTGCAGTCGTTTTTTTTAGCCACTTCCTAATACAGTCCAAAAATTTAAGAAATCGGATCAGAACCACGCCCACCTCCCATACAAAAGTTAGGTTGAAAATTACTAAAAGTGGGTTAACTCAATAACGAAAAACGTCAGAAACACTGAATTTCACATAAGAAATGAAAGCTGCACTCAGATTTTTTTACAAAATGGAAAATGGGTGTGGCGTCGCCCACTTATGGGTCAAAAACCCTATCTCAGGAACTACTCGACCGATTCCAATGAAACTTGGTTTGTAATAGTTTCCTTTCATCCCAATGATATGTTGTGAAAATAGGCCAAATCGCTTCACAACCACGCCTACTTCCTATATACCAGAACTTTGAAGACGATCTGAATCGTTAACTTTACAATATATAAAGTAAGCACTAGTGAAGATATCGGTGCAGAACTTTGCACAAATACTATATAGTGTGGCAGCCCCATTCTAAAAATCGCCGAAATCGGACCATAGGTTTTTAAGGCCCCATATATCGAACACGAGGACCTCGATGCTTCTAACCTAATATTATGGTTTCCAACTTTCAATGGACTTTATACAATATATATGACGAATATGTGGGTCAAATTGTGTATTATATAATATAAATAAAGTTAAATAAATAAATTGCGAGAGTATAAAATGTTCGGTTACACCCGAACTTAGCCCTTCCTTACTTGTTGTTTTTATACTCTCGCAACAAATGTTGATAAAGAGAGTATTATAGTTTTGTTCACATAACGGTTGTTTGTAACACCCAAAACTAAACGAGTTAGATATAGGGTTATATATACCAAAGTGATCAGGGTGAAGAGTGGAGTTCAAATCCGAATGTCTGTCTGTCCGTCCGTCCGTCCGTCCGTCCGTCTGTGCAAGCTGTAACTTGAGTAAAAATTAAGATATCTTGATGAAACTTGGAACACATGTTCCTTGGGACCATAGGAAGGTTGCTTTCGAAAATGAGCAAAATCGGACCACTGCCACGCCCACAAAATGGCGAAAACCTAAAACACATAAAGTGCCATAACTAAGCCATAAATAAAGCTATGGAAATAAAATTTGGTATGAAGGATCGCACTATGAAGGGGCATATCTGGATGTAATTTTTTTGGGGAAGTGGGCGTGGCCCCGCCCCCTATTAAGTTTTTTATACATATCTCGCAAACCAATAGAGCTATATAAACCAAACTTTCTGCAGCCGTTTTTTTTAGCCACTTCCAAATACAGTCCAAAAATGAAAGAAATCGGATAATAACCACGCCCACCTCCCATACAAAGGTTAGGTTGAAAATTACTAAAAGCGGGTTCACTCACTAACGAAAAACGTCAGAAACACTAAATTTCACATAAGAAATGGCAGATGAAAGCTGCACTCAGATTTTTTTACAAAATGTAAAATGGGCGTGGCGTCGCCCACTTATGGGTCAAAAACCATATCTCAGGAACTACTCGACCGATTTCAATGAAACTTGGTTTGTAATAGTTTCCTTACATCCTAATGATATGTTGTGAAAATAGGCCAAATCGCTTCACAACCACGCCTACTTCCTATATACCAGAACTTTGAAGACAATCTGAATCGTTTACTTTACAATATATAAAGAAAGTACTAGTGAAGATATCGATGCAGAACTTTGCACAAATACTACCTTTATAGTGTGAAAACCCCATTCTAAAAATCGCCGAAATCGGACCATAGGTTTTTAAGGCCCCATATATCGAACACTAGGACCTCGGTGCTTCTAACCTAATATTATGGTTTCCAACTTTCAATGGATTTTATACAATATATATGACGAATATGTGGGTCAAATTGTGTATTATATAATATAAATAAAGTTAAATAAATAAATTGCGAGAGTATAAAATGTTCGGTTACACCCGAACTTAGTCCTTCCTTACTTGTTTTTTTTTGTTTTTGTTTTTGTTTTTGTTTTTGTTTTTGTTTTTATACTCTCGCAACAAAGTTGCTAGAGAGTATTATAGTTTTGTTCACATAACGGTTGTTTGTAACACCCAAAACTAAACGAGTTAGATATAGGGTTATATATACCAAAGTGATCAGGGTGAAGAGTGGAGTTCAAATCAGAATGTCTGTCTGTCCGTCCGTCCGTCTGTGCAAGCTATAACTTGAGTAAAAATTAAGATATCTTGATGAAACTTGGCACACTTATTTCTTGGCACCATAGGAAGGTTGCTTTCGAAAATGAGCAATATCGGATTACTGCCACGCCCACAAAATGGCGAAAACCGAAAACACATAAAGTGCCATAACTAAGCCATAAATAAAGCTATGGAAAATTTGGTAAAATTTGGTATGAAGGATCGCACTATGAAGGGGCATATTTGGATGTATTTTTTTTTGGGGATGTGGGCGTGGCCCCGCCCCCAAATAGGTGTTTTGTATATATCTCGGAAACCAATAGAGCTATACAAACCAAACTTTCTGCAGTCGTTTTTTTAGCCACTTCTTAATACAGTCCAAAAATGGCGTCGCCTACTTATGGGTCAAAAACCATATCTCAAGAACTGCTCGACCTATTTCAATGAAACTTGGTTTGTAATAGTTTCCTTACATCCCAATGATATGTTGTGAAAATAGGCCAAATCGCTTCACAACCACGTCTACTTTCTATATACCAGAACTTTGAAGACGATCTGAATCGTTTACATTACAATATATAAAGTAAGCACTAGTGAAGATATCGGTGCAGAACTTTGCACAAATACTATGTTTATAGTATGGCAGCCCCATTCTAAAAATCGCTGAAATCGGACAATAGGTTCTTAAGGACCCATATATCGAATACGAGGACCTCGATGCTTCTAACCTAATATTATGGTTTCCAACTTTCAATGGACTTTATACAATATATATGACGAATATGTGGGTCAATTTGTGTATTATATAATATAAATAAAGTTAAATAAATAAATTGCGAGAGTATAAAATGTTCGGTTACACCCGAACTTAGCCCTTCCTTACTTGTTGTTTTTGCTTTTGTTTTTGTTTTTGTTTTTGTTTTTGTTTTTGTTTTTGTTTTTGTTTTTGTTTTTGTTTTTGTTTTTGTTTTTGTTTTTGTTACGGTTGTTTGTAACACCCAAAACTAAACGAGTTAGATATAGGGTTATATATACCAAAGTGATCAGGGTGAAGAGTGGAGTTCAAATCAGAATGTCTGTCTGTCCGTCCGTCCGTCTGTGCAAGCTGTAACTTGAGTAAAAATTAAGATATCTTGATGAAACTTGGCACACTTATTTCTTGGCACCATAGGAAGGTTGCTTTCGAAAATGAGCAAAATCGGATTACTGCCACGCCCACAAAATGGCGAAAACCGAAAACACATAAAGTGCCATAACTAAGCCATAAATAAAGCTATGGAAATAAAATTTGGTATGAAGGATCGCACTATGAAGGGGCATATTTGGATGTATTTTTTTTGGGGATGTGGGCGTGGCCCCGCCCCCAAATAGGTGTTTTGTATATATCTCGGAAACCAATAGAGCTATACAAACCAAACTTTCTGCAGTCGTTTTTTTAGCCACTTCTTAATACAGTCCAAAAATGGCGTCGCCTACTTATGGGTCAAAAACCATATCTCAAGAATTGCTCGACCGATTTCAATGAAACTTGGTTTGTAATAGTTTCCTTACATCCCAATGATATGTTGTGAAAATAGGCCAAATCGCTTCACAACCACGTCTACTTTCTATATACCAGAACTTTGAAGACGATCTGAATCGTTTACATTACAATATATAAAGTAAGCACTAGTGAAGATATCGGTGCAGAACTTTGCACAAATACTATGTTTATAGTGTGGCAGCCCCATTCTAAAAATCGCCGAAATCGGACAATAGGTTCTTAAGGATCCATATATCGAAAACGAGGACCTCGATGCTTCTAACCTAATATTATGGTTTCCAACTTTCAATGGACTTTATACAATATATATGACGAATATGTGGGTCAATTTGTGTATTATATAATATAAATAAAGTTAAATAAATAAACTGCGAGAGTATAAAATGTTCGGTTACACCCGAACTTAGCGCTTCCTTACTTGTTGTTTTTGTTTTTGTTTTTGTTTTTGTTTTTGTTTTTGTGTTTGTTTTTGTTTTTGTTTTTGTTTTTGTTTTTGTTTTTGTTTTTGTTTTTGTTTTTGTTTTTGTTTTTGTTTTTGTTTTTGTTTTTGTTTTTGTTTTTGTTTTTGTTTTTGTTTTTGTTTTTGCACAATTACACTGCAGATTATGTCCTAACATGAATGCAATTAACGGCAAAAAACTATATTGCATAAATAAACACAGCGCGTACAACTATTTTATTTTATTTTATGTATTCTTCATATTCTTTCGGTTTCGTAGTACTTACTCCTGGTAGTGTACATACCCTCTGGGCAGTACCTTACTCCTGATTTTTATACTCTCGCAACATGTTGCACAGAGTATTATAGTTTTGTTCACATAACGGTTGTTTGTGTCACCATATGGGGTTATATATGTATATATAAATGATCAGGATGACGAGTGGAGTTGAAATCCGGATGTCTGTTCGTCCGTCTGTCCGTCCGTGCAAGCGATAACTTGAGTAAAAATTGAGATATCTTAATAAAACTTGGAACACCTGTTCTTTGGGACCGTGATAGGGTTGCTTTCTAAAATGGGCAAAATCGGTCCACTGCCACGCCCACAAAATGGTGAAAACTAAAAACACATAAAGTGTCATATCTAAGCCATAAATAAAGTTATAACAGTAAAATTTGGAATAAAGGATCGCATTATGAAGGGGCATATTTGGATGTAATTTTTTTGGGGAAGTGGGCGTGGCCCCGCCCTCAAATCGGTTATTTGTATATATCTCGCAAACCAATGAAGCTTTATAAACCAAACTTTCTGCAGTCGATTCTCTTACGTACCTCACCACACACCATGAAAATAGTTCAAACCGGATAATAACCACGCCCACCTCCCATACAAAGGTTTGGTTGAAAATTACTAAAAGTGGTTTTTTGTTTTTGTTTTTATACTCTCGCAACAAAAGTTGCTAAAGAGAGTATTATAGTTTTGTTCACCTAACGGTTGTTTGTAAGTCATAAAACTAAAAGAGTTAGATATAGGGTTATATATATCAAAATGATCAGGGTGACGAAACGAGTCAAAATCCGAATGTCTGTCTGTCCGTCCGTCCGTCCGTCCGGGCAAGATCGGACCATTGCCACGCCCACAAAATGGCGAAAACCAAAAACTTATAAAGTGTCATAACTAAGCCATAAATAAAGTTATTAAAATAAAATTTGGAGCATAAGATCGTATTAGGGAGGGGCATATTAGGATGTTATTTTTTTTGGAAAAGTGGGCGTGACCCCGCCCTCAAATAGGTTTTTTGTATATAACTCGCAAACCAATAAAGCTATATAAACCAAACTTTCTGCAGTCTTTCAGCCGTTTCCTTATACAGTCCAAAAATGAAAGAAATCGGATAATAACCACGTCCACCTCCCATACAAAGGTTAGGTTGAAAATGACTAAAAGTGGGTTAACTCACTAACGAGAAACATCAGAAACACTAAATTTACATAAGAAATAGCAGAAGGAAGCTGCACTCAGATTTTTTTACAAAATGAAAAATGGCGTGGCATCTCCCACTTATGGGTCAAAAACCATATCTCAGGAACTACGGTAAATTCGGTATATAATACTTTCTTGACACCCTGATGACACATGTGAAAAATGGATGAAATCGGTTCATAACCACGACAACTTCCCATATAACTCAATTTTGAATTCCATCTGATTCCTTCACTTTATAATGTGTACATAAGGAACCAATGAAGATAGCGGAATAAAACTTTACACAAATAGTACATATCATCTCTGGCTTCACTTGAGAAAAAATTGTCGAAAACGGACCATAACTTTTCAAGACCCCAGATATCGGACATGTTGAACTCAGCACCTAAGGGTAAATTTTAACCGAAAATATTGGTAAATCTCTTAGATAATTTAATGCAATTCAGAGGAAATTGTTTTCTTCTAATAGTGTGTCTCTGTTCCAAAAATTATTAAAATCGGATAATAACATCTCCTAGCTCCCATGTACCTAATTATAGGTTTTTCAAAAATACGGTGGGCTTTAATCTACATATATGTATTGGTTAATATGTGAGATACTATATCTTTGCGAAATTAATTGCGTGTATAGTTTTGGATATAGTGTACCTAGCTGGTGAAAATGAATTAAATCGGTTCAGGAATTACCTCAGCCCTCATACATTATATAGGACGATTTTCGTTATTCTATTAAACTCTGTGCCGAATTTATAGGTAAATTTGGGTGTTATCTTATTAAAATTTCTTCAATAAATTGCGAGGGTATAAAATGTTCGGTTGCACCTGAACTTAGCCTTTCCTTACTTGTTGTTTTTGTTTTTATACTCTCGCAACAAAGTTGCTAGCAACAAAGTTGCTAAGAGAGTATTATAGTTTTGTTCACATAACGGTTGTTTGTAACACCCAAAACTAAACGAGTTAGATATAGGGTTATATATACCAAAGTGATCAGGGTGAAGAGTGGAGTTCAAATCCGAATGTCTGTCTGTCCGTCCGTCCGTCCGTCCGTCTGTGCAAGCTGTAACTTGAGTAAAAATTAAGGTATCTTGATGAAACTTGGCACACTTATTTCTTGGCACCATAGGAAGGTTGCTTTCGAAAATGAGCAAAATCGGACCACTGCCACGCCCACAAAATGGCGAAAACCGAAAACACATAAAGTGCCATAACTAAGCCATAAATAAAGCTATGGAAATAAAATTTGGTATGAAGGATCGTACTATGAGGGGGCATATGTGGATGTAATTTTTTCGGGGAAGTGGGCGTGGCCCCGCCCCCTACTATGTTTTTTGTATATATCTCGCAAACCAATAGAGCTATGTAGACCAAACTTTCTGCAGTCGTTTTTTTTAGCCATTTCCTTATACATTCCAAAAATGACAGAAATCGGATAATAACCACGCCCCCCTCCCATACAAATGTTAAGTTGAAAATTACTAAAAGTGGGTTATCTCACTAACGAAAAACCTCAGAAACACTAAATTTCACATAAGGAATGGCAGATGGAAGCTGCACTCAGATTTTTTTACAAAATGGAAAATGGGCGTGGCGTCGCCCACTTATGGGTCAAAAACCATATCTCAGGAACTACTCGACCGATTTTAATGAAACTTGGTTTGTAATAGTTTCTTTACATCCTAATGATATGTTGTGAAAATAAGTCAAATCGCTTCACAACCACGCCTACTTCCTATATACCAGAACTTTGAAGACAATCTGAATCGTTTACTTTACAATATATAAAGTAAGCACTAGTGAAGATATCGGTGCAGAACTTCGCACAAATACTATGTTTATAGTGGGGCAGCCCCATTCTAAAAATCGCCGAAATCGGACCATAGGTTTTTAAGGCCCCATATATCGAACACGAGGACCTCGGTGCTTCTAACCTAATATTATGGTTTCCAACTTTCAATGGACTTTATACAATATATATAACGAATATGTGGGTCAAATTGTGTATTATATAATATTAATTAAGTTAAATAAATTAATTGCGAGAGTATAAAATGTTCGGTTACACCCGAACTTAGCCCTTCCTTACTTGTTGTTTTTGTTTTTGTTTTTGTTTTTGTTTTTGTTTTTGTTTTTGTTTTTGTTTTTGTTTTTGTTTTTGTTTTTGTTTTTGTTTTTGTTTTTGTTTTTGCACAATTACACTGCAGCTTATGTCCTAACATGAATGCAATTAACGGCAAAAGACTATATTGCATAAATAAACACAGCGCGTACAACTATTTTATTTTATTTTATGTATTCTTCATATTCTTTCGGTTTCGTAGTACTTACTCCTGGTAGTGCACCAGTAGTACCCTCTGGGCAGTACCTTACTCCTGATTTTTATACTCTCGCAACATGTTGCACAGAGTATTATAGTTTTGTTCACATAACGGTTGTTTGTGTCACCATATGGGGTTATATATGTATATATAAATGATCAGGATGACGAGTGGAGTTGAAATCCGGATGTCTGTTCGTCCGTCTGTCCGTCCGTGCAAGCGATAACTTGAGTAAAAATTGAGATATCTTAAGAAAACTTGGAACACATGTTCTTTGGGACCGTGTCATATCAAAGCCATAAATAATGAAAATATTTCAAATCGGATAATAACCACGCCCACCTCCCATACAAAGGTTAGGTTGAAAATTACTAAAAGTGGGTTTTTGATTTTGTTTTTATACTCTCGCAACCTGTTGCACAGAGTATAATAGTTTTGTTCACATAACGGTTGTTTGTGTCACCAAGAAATATAAGAGTTAGATATGGAGTTATATATACATAAATGATCAGGATGACGAGTAGATTTGAAATCCGGATGTCTGTCCGTCTGTCTGTCCGTCTGTCCGTCTGTCCGTGCAAGCGATAACTTGAGTAAAAATTAAGATATCTTAATGAAACTTGGAACACATGTTCCTTGGCACCCTGAGGAGGTTGCTTTCGAAAATGGGCAAAATCGGTCCACTGCCACGCCCACAAAATGGTGGAAACCGAAAACCTATACAGTGTCATAAATAAAGTTATGAAAATGAAATTTGGAACATAGGATCCCATTAGGGAGGGGCACATTTGGATGTAATTTTTTTGGAAAAGTGGGCGTGACCCCGCCCCCAAATAGGTTTTTTGTATATAACTCGCAAACCAATAAAGCTATATAAGCCAAACTTTCTGCAGTCATTTTTTATAGCCATTTCTTTATATAGTCCAAAAATGAAAGAAATCGGATAATAACCACGCCCACCTCCCATACAAAGGTTAGGTTGAAAATTACTAAAAGTGGGTTAACTCCGTAATGAAAAACGTCAGAAACACCAAATTTTACATAAGAAATGGCAGAAGGAAGCTGCACTGAGATTTTTTTACAAAATGGAAAATGGGCGTGGCGTCGCCCACTTATCGGTCAAAAACCATATCTCAAGAACTATTCGACCGATTTCAATGAAATTCGGCATATAACACGTTCTTGACACCCTGATGACACGGGTGGAATATGGGCGAAATCGGTTCACAACTACGTCTACTTCCCATATAACTCAATTTTGGATTCCATCTGATTCGTTCACTTTATAATGTATTCATAAGGAACCAATGAAGCTAGCGGAATAAAACTTTACACAAATACTGTATTTGAGCTGTGACATCACTTGTGGAAAAATTGTCAAAATCGGACCATGACCTTTCAAGGCCCCTGATATCGAACATGAAGAACTCAGTGCCTAAGGTTAATTTAATTAATATAGGTAAATCCCTCAGATATTTTAATGTAATTCATTCCCTCTGAATTTTTTTCTTATAAGTAATATTAAATTAAGTGAGCGTATAGTCTTCGATATATTGTATCTTGGTGGTGAAAACGAGTGAAATCGGTTTAGGAATTACCTCAGTCCCCATATACTATTTATGATGATTTTCGTTATTCTATTGAACTTTATACCAAATATATGGGTCGACTTGTGTTATTTTTATAAAATTACATCAATAAATAGCGAGAGTATAAAATGTTCGGTTACATCCGAACTTAGCCCTTCCTTACTTGTTTTTGTTTTTGTTTTTGTTTTTGTTTTTGTTTTTGTTTTTGTTTTTGTTTTTGTTTTTGTTTTTGTTTTTGTTTTTGTTTTTGTTTTTGTTTTTGTTTTTGTTTTTGTTTTTGTTTTTGTTTTTTTTTTTTTTTTTTTTTTTTTTTTTGTTTTTGTTTTTGTTTTTGTTTTTGTTTTTGTTTTTGTTTTTGTTTTTGTTTTTGTTTTTGTTTTTGTTTTTGTTTTTGTTTTTGTTTTTGTTTTTGTTTTTGTTTTTGTTTTTGTTTTTGTTTTTGTTTTTGTTTTTGTTTTTGTTTTTGTTTTTGTTTTTGCACAATTACACTGCAGCTTATGTCCTAACATGAATGCAATTAACGGCAAAAAACTATATTGCATTAATAAACACAGCGCGTACAACTATTTTATTTTATTTTATGTATTCTTCATATTCTTTCGGTTTCGTAGTATTTACTCCTGGTAGTGCACATACAGCGTAAACACAGCGCGTACAACTAGTTTATTTTATTTTATGTATTCTTCATATTCTTTCGGTTTCGTAGTACTTACTCCTGGTAGTGCACATACCCTCTGGGCAGTACCTTACTCCTGATTTTTATACTCTCGCAACATGTTGCACAGAGTATTATAGTTTTGTTCACATAACGGTTGTTTGTGTCACCATATGGGGTTATATATGTATATATAAATGATCAGGATGACGAGTGGAGTTGAAATCCGGATGTCTGTTCGTCATTCTGTCCGTCCGTGCAAGCGATAACTTGAGTAAAAATTGAGATATCTTAAGAAAACTTGGAACACATGTTCTTTGGGACCGTGTCATATCAAAGCCATAAATAATGAAAATATTTCAAATCGGATAATAACCACGCCCACCTCCCATACAAAGGTTAGGTTGAAAATTACTAAAAGTGGGTTTTTGATTTTGTTTTTATACTCTCGCAACCTGTTGCACAGAGTATAATAGTTTTGTTCACATAACGGTTGTTTGTGTCACCAAGAAATATAAGAGTTAGATATGGAGTTATATATACATAAATGATCAGGATGACGAGTAGATTTGAAATCCGGATGTCTGTCCGTCTGTCTGTCCGTCTGTCCGTCTGTCCGTGCAAGCGATAACTTGAGTAAAAATTAAGATATCTTAATGAAACTTGGAACACATGTTCCTTGGCACCCTGAGGAGGTTGCTTTCGAAAATGGGCAAAATCGGTCCACTGCCACGCCCACAAAATGGTGGAAACCGAAAACCTATACAGTGTCATAACTAAGCCATAAATAAAGTTATGAAAATGAAATTTGGAACATAGGATCCCATTAGGGAGGGGCACATTTGGATGTAATTTTTTGTAAAAGTGGGCGTGACCCCGCCCCCAAATAGGTTTTTTGTATATAACTCGCAAACCAATACAGCTATATAAGCCAAACTTTCTGCAGTCATTTTTTATAGCCATTTCTTTATATAGTCCAAAAATGAAAGAAATCGGATAATAACCACGCCCACCTCCCATACAAAGGTTAGGTTGAAAATTAATAAAAGTGGGTTAACTCCGTAATGAAAAACGTCAGAAACACCAAATTTTACATAAGAAATGGCAGAAGGAAGCTGCACTGAGATTTTTTTACAAAATGGAAAATGGGCGTGGCGTCGCCCACTTATCGGTCAAAAACCATATCTCAAGAACTATTCGACCGATTTCAATGAAATTCGGCATATAACACGTTCTTGACACCCTGATGACACGGGTGGAATATGGGCGAAATCGGTTCACAACTACGTCTACTTCCCATATAACTCAATTTTGGATTCCATCTGATTCGTTCACTTTATAATGTATTCATAAGGAACCAATGAAGCTAGCGGAATAAAACTTTACACAAATACTGTATTTGAGCTGTGACATCACTTGTGGAAAAATTGTCAAAATCGGACCATGACCTTTCAAGGCCCCTGATATCGAACATGAAGAACTCAGTGCCTAAGGTTAATTTTTCACCGAAAATATAGGTAAATCCCTCAGATATTTTAATGTAATTCATTCCCTCTGAATTTTTTTCTTATAAGTAATATTAAATTAAGTGAGCGTATAGTCTTCGATATATTGTATCTTGGTGGTGAAAACGAGTGAAATCGGTTTAGGAATTACCTCAGTCCCCATATACTATTTATGATGATTTTCGTTATTCTATTGAACTTTATACCAAATATATGGGTCGACTTGTGTTATTTTTATAAAATTACATCAATAAATAGCGAGAGTATAAAATGTTCGGTTACATCCGAACTTAGCCCTTCCTTACTTGTTTTTGTTTTTGTTTTTGTTTTTGTTTTTGTTTTTGTTTTTGTTTTTGTTTTTGTTTTTGTTTTTGTTTTTGTTTTTGTTTTTGTTTTTGTTTTTGTTTTTGTTTTTGTTTTTGTTTTTGTTTTTGTTTTTGTTTTTGTTTTTGTTTTTGTTTTTGTTTTTGTTTTTGTTTTTGTTTTTGTTTTTGTTTTTGTTTTTGTTTTTGTTTTTGTTTTTGTTTTTGTTTTTGTTTTTGTTTTTGTTTTTGTTTTTGTTTTTGTTTTTGTTTTTGCTTTTGTTTTTGTTTTTGTTTTTGTTTTTGCACAATTACACTGCAGCTTATGTCCTAACATGAATGCAATTAACGGCAAAAAACTATATTGCATTAATAAACACAGCGCGTACAACTATTTTATTTTATTTTATGTATTCTTCATATTCTTTCGGTTTCGTAGTATTTACTCCTGGTAGTGCACATACAGCGTAAACACAGCGCGTACAACTATTTTATTTTATTTTATGTATTCTTCATATTCTTTCGGTTTCGTAGTACTTACTCCTGGTAGTGCACATACCCTCTGGGCAGTACCTTACTCCTGATTTTTATACTCTCGCAACATGTTGCACAGAGTATTATAGTTTTGTTCACATAACGGTTGTTTGTGTCACCATATGGGGTTATATATGTATATATAAATGATCAGGATGACGAGTGGAGTTGAAATCCGGATGTCTGTTCGTCATTCTGTCCGTCCGTGCAAGCGATAACTTGAGTAAAAATTGAGATATCTTAAGAAAACTTGGAACACATGTTATTTGGGACCGTGTCATATCAAAGCCATAAATAATGAAAATATTTCAAATCGGATAATAACCACGCCCACCTCCCATACAAAGGTTAGGTTGAAAATTACTAAAAGTGGGTTTTTGATTTTGTTTTTATACTCTCGCAACCTGTTGCACAGAGTATAATAGTTTTGTTCACATAACGGTTGTTTGTGTCACCAAGAAATATAAGAGTTAGATATGGGGTTATATATACATAAATGATGAGGATGACGAGTAGATTTGAAATCCGGATGTCTGTCCGTCTGTCTGTCCGTCTGTCCGTGCAAGCGATAACTTGAGTAAAAATTAAGATATCTTAATGAAACTTGGAACACATGTTCCTTGGCACCCTGAGGAGGTTGCTTTCGAAAATGGGCAAAATCGGTCCACTGCCACGCCCACAAAATGGTGGAAACCGAAAACCTATACAGTGTCATAACTAAGCCATACATAAAGTTATGAAAATGAAATTTGGAACATAGGATCCCATTAGGGAGGGGCACATTTGAATGTAATTTTTTTGGAAAAGTGGGCGTGACCCCGCCCCCAAATAGGTTTTTTGTATATAACTCGCAAACCAATAAAGCTATATAAGCCAAACTTTCTGCAGTCATTTTTATAGCCATTTCTTTATATAGTCCAAAAATGAAAGAAATCGGATAATAACCACGCCCACCTCCCATACAAAGGTTAGGTTGAAAATTACTAAAAGTGGGTTAACTCCCTAATGAAAAACGTCAGAAACACCAAATTTTACATAAGAAATGGCAGAAGGAAGCTGCACTGAGATTTTTTTACAAAATGGAAAATGGGCGTGGCGTCGCCCACTTATCGGTCAAAAACCATATCTCAAGAACTATTCGACCGATTTCAATGAAATTCGGCATATAACACGTTCTTGACACCCTGATGACACGGGTGGAATATGGGCGAAATCGGTTCACAACTACGTCTACTTCCCATATAACTCAATTTTGGATTCCATCTGATTCGTTCACTTTATAATGTATTCATAAGGAACCAATGAAGCTAGCGGAATAAAACTTTACACAAATACTGTATTTGAGCTGTGACATCACTTGTGGAAAAATTGTCAAAATCGGACCATGACCTTTCAAGGCCCCTGATATCGAACATGAAGAACTCAGTGCCTAAGGTTAATTTTTCACCGAAAATATAGGTAAATCCCTCAGATATTTTAATGTAATTCATTCCCTCTGAATTTTTTTCTTATAAGTAATATTAAATTAAGTGAGCGTATAGTCTTCGATATATTGTATCTTGGTGGTGAAAACGAGTGAAATCGGTTTAGGAATTACCTCAGTCACCATATACTATTTATGATGATTTTCGTTATTCTATTGAACTTTATACCAAATATATGGGTCGACTTGTGTTATTTTTATAAAATTACATCAATAAATTGCGAGAGTATAAAATGTTCGGTTACATCCGAACTTAGCCCTTCCTTACTTGTTTTTGTTTTTGTTTTTGTTTTTGTTTTTGTTTTTGTTTTTGTTTTTGTTTTTGTTTTTGTTTTTGTTTTTGTTTTTGTTTTTGTTTTTGTTTTTGTTTTTGTTTTTGTTTTTGTTTTTGTTTTTGTTTTTGTTTTTGTTTTTGTTTTTGCACAATTACACTGCAGCTTATGTCCTAACATGAATGCAATTAACGGCAAAAAACTATATTGCATTAATAAACACAGCGCGTACAACTATTTTATTTTATTTTATGTATTCTTCATATTCTTTCGGTTTCGTAGTACTTACTCCTGGTAGTGCACATACCCTCTGGGCAGTACCTTACTCCAGATTTTTATACTCTCGCAACATGTTGCACAGAGTATTATAGTTTTGTTCACATAACGGTTGTTTGTGTCACCATATGGGGTTATCTATACTAATTATATAAAATCGCTTATATGAAAAATGTTTGTAACGGCTAATCTCCTAAAGTTCTGAAGCGATTTTTATAAATTTTTTTTAAATAAAGCATTTGCTCTAGGCTCGCGAGTGGCATACTTATTTTTTTAATTTTCCGAAATCAAATCCTTTTTCTTTCGGGTTGAAGTTTTTGAAAAATCAAAAATATTGCAAGCATAAGAGGTTTTTCGTTCACCAAACGCAGTCTACAGCGAAGCCCGCTTTGTGTGTGTGCGTGTGCTCTTTATCGTTTGCGGCACGCACTCTCTCTCTCTTCCATCTCTGCACATCTTTTCCAGCATAACGTAATGAAGTAAAGTACATACATATGTATGCACTCTCTCTCTTCCATCTCTCGCATCTTTTAGACCCCTTTCACACGGGCAATTTTTGTCGCGGCAATTCTTAGTTTTATAGGAGAGGGGGCGACGAGGAGAGGAGAATCGCGCCGAGTCTGCTGTGTTCAGGCAACACGCTTTGTGTTCTTATTCGTAACAGTTCACTGCTACGTAACAGTGTTGCATTTGCACACATTTTAAAATTAATATATTTGAAAATTTGAATTTAATCATTTAATTTTGTATGTAATTTGCAAATACATATAGAAATATGCATAATATAATAATAATAAAAATGTGCTAGAAAATTGAGAATAACGATAAAAATTACTTAATGAAATATATTTTTTTGCTTGGAAACGATGCGTACAATAAGTTGAGAAAATTATATGAAAGAGAATGACAGAAAAACACGAACAGAGTTGTCGAACAAGAATTGCTCGTGTAAACGCAAGGGGCGACAGCAAAAGAAAATCGCCCGAGAATTAGCAACAAAAGTTGCCCGTGTGAAAGTGGACTTACTACATAACTTATTGAAGTAAAGTACAAAGCAAAAAAGTTTGCATATATAAATGATCGCAGAACAAGTGAAATAACGCTAAACAGCACAATCAAATGCTCGCATAAATTGCCGTATGTATGCATGTATGTAGATATGTAAATACAGTGTCAACTATATTTACTCTGTTTTACAGTTACTTATTTTGCAGCAACGCACCGTTGCTTGAATTGCTTTTCTTATTGTCTTTGTACTTTTTTCTAACAAAACACATATATCTTCTTCTTCTTATATAAATAAAAATGGATCTTCGAAATGTATGTACGCCCATAACTTTCGAACGATTGCACCAAATCCGATGATTCTTGGTTTTATGAATTCTTTATTGTTAGGACAAGGTTTGTATGTTGGAAAATTATAAAAAATTAAACAGTGAAGTATTAAAAAACGCATTTAAGAAAAATTAATTAAAAATGAATCGCAAAATGTGTTGCTAAGCGCATATCTCGAGAACAGCTGAACCGATTTCGCTAATTCTTTTTTTGCAATATTCCTTGAAGTATAAGGTCCTGGAAAAGTCTAAAATCCACACTTTTTTAAATTCTCATACAAACAATTTCTAATCTATAGATATAAAAATGAATTGCTGTTCGTTAGTCTCGCAAAAAGTCGAGTACGGCTAAACCGATCTGGCTAATTGAAGTCTTGAAATATTCGGGGAAGGGCAGGAAAGGTTTAGAAATTAAGTAAATATGGAAAAATTGCGAGGAAGATAATAAAAAGAGCATTTTATTTGAATTGACAACAAAAATATGAAAAAAGAAAACAAAAAATAATAACATTTTGAAGGTTGTCATTGTTGCTTTGTTGAAATATTTTTGTCAGTGTTTAACTGTATAAGGTTGTGTCGATAGCCCTAAACAATTTGTAACAAATAAGGAAAGGCTAAGTGCAACCGAACATTAATTTTTTTAAGAAAACACACAATTTGACCCATATATTCGGCATAAAGTCCAATATAAAATCATCATATATAGTATATGAGGGCTGATGTAATTCCTGAACCAATTTCTCTCATTTTCACCACTAATGTTAACGGGAATAGGGGCAACCCAACGTCATATTCGGCCTTGAAATTATTCCTAAATTGCAAATCGAAGAAACACCAGTCTGCAAAATCGTTAAAAGTAGCGCTATAGCGAAGATTTTCCAGATATTCATGAAGTCGCTGGAGGCACTGCGAAGGACTTCAATAGATTTACGCGACAACCAAAACTTTTTTGGTGGAGCCATGATTCTGTTGGCAGGTGATATACGCCAGACTCTTCCAATTATTCCTGGATAATCGCATGATTAAAATCATCTACTTTATGGCGACACATAAAGATTCGCCAATAAACAACTAACATACCACTAATTTTGCAACAATATCAAATTGCGATTGTAGAAGTAGTTGGAAATGGTAGGGTCCCAGTTGACACCTCAATGGATTAATAACATTTCCAACATATTTCTGTCACTTCATTGACTCAAAGAAGAAGCTTATTCATCGTGTTTTTCCTGACATGAAACCACAATATGATAACCATAAATGACTGCTTGAATGACCTATATTGGTGGTAAAAAAAAACAAGAATATCTTCGATCTTAATGCGACAATTTAGAATTTCAGGAGAGTTGACACAGCTACAAACCAGGATGACGTATTCAATTATCTCACAGACTATTTAAAATTGCTGGATTATCCCCACTCACTTGCAATTAAAAGTAGTGTGAGTTGTTATCATGCTGCTTAACATAATTCAACCTCGACTTGGAAGAAGGTATAACGTTTTCGTCTTTATGCGTAAGAATTTTTTCTCTGCATTGAAAAATTTACAAATTTAATGTACTTTAGCCAAAAAAACGAAAAATTAAACCCGTTCTCCGTTGTCACGACATAGCATGAAACCGGCTTGACCGATTTGGCTGATTCTTTTTTGTGTGTATTCCAGGGGGTTTGAGGATGTTTCTTACGGAGAGAAAAAATGCCTGAAAATGCCTAAAATTCACACCTTTCTAATCTCCCATACAAACAATTTGTAGTAAGTATACATTTTTATATGGAGGATATTATAGATTCCAGATCAAATTGAATAGGTACGCATACATAAGATAGGTCAGCTATACAAAATAAAGTAGTGCACCAAATTTACGCTAAGGCGGTACGAAGTTCGCCGGGTCTGCTAGTATACGTATATACATATAAATGATCAGGATGACGAGTGGAGTTGAAATCCGGAAGTCTGTTCGTCCGTCTGTCCGTCCGTGCAAGCGATATCTTGAGTAAAATTTGAGATATCTTAAGAAAACTTGGAATACATGTTCTTTGGGACCGTGTCATATCAAAGCCATAAATAATGAAAATATTTCAAATCGGATAATAACCACGCCCACCTCCCATACAAAGTTTAGGTTGAAAATTACTAAAAGTGGGTTTTTGATTTTGTTTTTGTTTTTGTTTTTGTTTTTGTTTTTGTTTTTGTTTTTGTTTTTGTTTTTGTTTTTGTTATTACACTGCAGCTTATGCCCTAACATGAATGCAATTAACGGCAAAAAACTATATTGCATTAATAAACACAGCGCGTACAACTATTTTATTTTATTTTATGTATTCTTCATATTCTTTCGGTTTCGTAGTACTTACTCCTGGTAGTGCACATACCCTCTGGGCAGTACCTTACTCCAGATTTTTATACTCTCGCAACATGTTGCACAGAGTATTATAGTTTTGTTCACATAACGGTTGTTTGTGTCACCATATGGGGTTATCTATACTAATTATATAAAATCGCTTATATGAAAAATGTTTGTAACGGCTAATCTCCTAAAGTTCTGAAGCGATTTTTATAAATTTTTTTTAAATAAAGCATTTGCTCTAGGCTCGCGAGTGGCATACTTATTTTTTTAATTTTCCGAAATCAAATCCTTTTTCTTTCGGGTTGAAGTTTTTGAAAAATCAAAAATATTGCAAGCATAAGAGGTTTTTCGTTCACCAAACGCAGTCTACAGCGAAGCGCGCTTTGTGTGTGTGCGTGTGCTCTTTATCGTTTGCGGCACGCACTCTCTCTCTCTTCCATCTCTGCACATCTTTTCCAGCATAACGTAATGAAGTAAAGTACATACATATGTATGCACTCTCTCTCTTCCATCTCTCGCATCTTTTAGACCCCTTTCACACGGGCAATTTTTGTCGCGGCAATTCTTAGTTTTATAGGAGAGGGGGCGACGAGGAGAGGAGAATCGCGCCGAGTCTGCTGTGTTCAGGCAACACGCTTTGTGTTCTTATTCGTAACAGTTCACTGCTACGTAACAGTGTTGCATTTGCACACATTTTAAAATTAATGTTTACAATATATTTGAAAATTTGAATTTAATCATTTAATTTTGTATGTAATTTGCAAATACATATAGAAATATGCATAATATAATAAAAATGTGCTAGAAAATTGAGAATAACGATAAAAATTACTTAATGAAATATATTTTTTTGCTTGGAAAGGATGCGTACAATAAGTTGAGAAAATTATATGAAAGAGAATGACAGAAAAACACGAACAGAGTTGTCGAACAAGAATTGCTCGTGTGAACGCAAGGGGCGACAGCAAAAGAAAATCGCCCGAGAATTAGCAACAAAAGTTGCCCGTGTGAAAGTGGACTTACTACATAACTTATTGAAGTAAAGTACAAAGCAAAAAAGTTTGCATATATAAATGATCGCAGAACAAGTGAAATAACGCTAAACAGCACAATCAAATGCTCGCATAAATTGCCGTATGTATGCATGTATGTAGATATGTAAATACAGTGTCAACTATATTTACTCTGTTTTACAGTTACTTATTTTGCAGCAACGCACCGTTGCTTGAATTGCTTTTCTTATTGTCTTTGTACTTTTTTCTAACAAAACACATATATCTTCTTCTTCTATATAAATAAAAATGGATCTTCGAAATGTATGTACGCCCATAACTTTCGAACGATTGCACCAAATCCGATGATTCTTGGTTTTATGAATTCTTTATTGTTAGGACAAGGTTTGTATGTTGGAAAATTATAAAAAATTAAACAGTGAAGTATTAAAAAACGCATTTAAGAAAAATTAATTAAAAATGAATCGCAAAATGTGTTGCTAAGCGCATATCTCGAGAACAGCTGAACCGATTTCGCTAATTCTTTTTTTGCAATATTCCTTGAAGTATAAGGTCCTGAAAAAGTCTAAAATCCACACTTTTTTAAATTCTCATACAAACAATTTCTAATCTATAGATATAAAAATGAATTGCTGTTCGTTAGTCTCGCAAAAAGTCGAGAACGGCTAAACCGATCTGGCTAATTGAAGTCTTGAAATATTCGGGGAAGGGCAGGAAAGGTTTAGAAATTAAGTAAATATGGAAAAATTGCGAGGAAGATAATAAAAAGAGCATTTTATTTGAATTGACAACAAAAATATAAAAAAGAAAGCAAAAAATAATAACATTTTGAAGGTTGTCATTGTTGCTTTGTTGAAATATTTTTGTCAGTGTTTAACTGTATAAGGTTGTGTCGATAGCCCTAAACAATTTGTAACAAATAAGGAAAGGCTAAGTGCAACCTGAACATTAATTTTTTAAGAAAACACACAATTTGACCCATATATTCGGCATAAAGTCCAATATAAAATCATCATATATAGTATATGAGGGCTGATGTAATTCCTGAACCAATTTCTCTCATTTTCACCACTAATGTTAACGGGAATAGGGGCAACTTGGCAACTGTTAGTAGGCAAACCAACGTCATATTCGGCCTTGAAATTATTCCTAAATTGCAAATCGAAGAAACACCAGTCTGCAAAATCGTTAAAAGTAGCGCTATAGCGAAGATTTTCCAGATATTCATGAAGTCGCTGGAGGCACTGCGAAGGACTTCAAAAGATTTACGCGACAACCAAAACTTTTTTGGTGGAGCCATGATTCTGTTGGCAGGTGATATACGCCAGACTCTTCCAATTATTCCTGGATAATCGCATGATTAAAATCATCTACTTTATGGCGACACATAAAGATTCGCCAATAAACAACTAACATACCACTAATTTTGCAACAATATCAAATTGCGATTGTAGAAGTAGTTGGAAATGGTAGGGTCCCAGTTGACACCTCAATGGATTAATAACATTTCCAACATATTTCTGTCACTTCATTGACTCAAAGAAGAAGCTTATTCATCGTGTTTTTCCTGACATGAAACCACAATATGATAACCATAAATGACTGCTTGAATGACCTATATTGGTGGTAAAAAAAAACAAGAATATCTTCGATCTTAATGCGACAATTTAGAATTTCAGGAGAGTTGACACAGCTACAAACCAGGATGACGTATTCAATTATCTCACAGACTATTTAAAATTGCTGGATTATCCCCACTCACTTGCAATTAAAAGTAGTGTGAGTTGTTATCATGCTGCTTAACATAATTCAACCTCGACTTGGAAGAAGGTATAACGTTTTCGTCTTTATGCGTAAGAATTTTTTCTCTGCATTGAAAAATTTACAAATTTAATGTACTTTAGCCAAAAAAACGAAAAATTAAACCCGTTTTCCGTTGTCACGACATAGCATGAAACCGGCTTGACCGATTTGGCTGATTCTTTTTTGTGTGTATTCCAGGGGGTTTGAGGATGTTTCTTACGGAGAGAAAAAAATGCCTGAAAATGCCTAAAATTCACACCTTTCTAATCTCCCATACAAACAATTTGTAGTAAGTATACATTTTTATATGGAGGATATTATAGATTCCAGATCAAATTGAATAGGTACGCATACATAAGATAGGTCAGCTATACAAAATAAAGTAGTGCACCAAATTTACGCTAAGGCGGTACGAAGTTCGCCGGGTCTGCTAGTATACGTATATACATATAAATGATCAGGATGACGAGTGGAGTTGAAATCCGGATGTCTGTTCGTCCGTCTGTCCGTCCGTGCAAGCGATATCTTGAGTAAAAATTGAGATATCTTAAGAAAACTTGGAATACATGTTCTTTGGGACCGTGTCATATCAAAGCCATAAATAATGAAAATATTTCAAATCGGATAATAACCACGCCCACCTCCCATACAAAGTTTAGGTTGAAAATTACTAAAAGTGGGTTTTTGATTTTGTTTTTGTTTTTGTTTTTGTTTTTGTTATTACACTGCAGCTTATGCCCTAACATGAATGCAATTAACGGCAAAAAACTATATTGCATTAATAAACACAGCGCGTACAACTATTTTATTTTATTTTATGTATTCTTCATATTCTTTCGGTTTCGTAGTACTTACTCCTGGTAGTGCACATACCCTCTGGGCAGTACCTTACTCCAGATTTTTATACTCTCGCAACATGTTGCACAGAGTATTATAGTTTTGTTCACATAACGGTTGTTTGTGTCACCATATGGGGTTATCTATACTAATTATATAAAATCGCTTATATGAAAAATGTTTGTAACGGCTAATCTCCTAAAGTTCTGAAGCGATTTTTATAAATTTTTTTTAAATAAAGCATTTGCTCTAGGCTCGCGAGTGGCATACTTATTTTTTTAATTTTCCGAAATCAAATCCTTTTTCTTTCGGGTTGAAGTTTTTGAAAAATCAAAAATTTGCAAGCATAAGAGGTTTTTCGTTCACCAAACGCAGTCTACAGCGAAGCGCGCTTTGTGTGTGTGCGTGTGCTCTTTATCGTTTGCGGCACGCACTCTCTCTCTTCCATCTCTGCACATCTTTTCCAGCATAACGTAATGAAGTAAAGTACATACATATGTATGCACTCTCTCTCTTCCATCTCTCGCATCTTTTAGACCCCTTTCACACGGGCAATTTTTGTCGCGGCAATTCTTAGTTTTATAGGAGAGGGGGCGACGAGGAGAGGAGAATCGCGCCGAGTCTGCTGTGTTCAGGCAACACGCTTTGTGTTCTTATTCGTAACAGTTCACTGCTACGTAACAGTGTTGCATTTGCACACATTTTAAAATTAATATATTTGAAAATTTGAATTTAATCATTTAATTTTGTATGTAATTTGCAAATACATATAGAAATATGCATAATATAATAAAAATGTGCTAGAAAATTGAGAATAACGATAAAAATTACATAATGAAATATATTTTTTTGCTTGGAAACGATGCGTACAATAAGTTGAGAAAATTATATGAAAGAGAATGACAGAAAAACACGAACAGAGTTGTCGAACAAGAATTGCTCGTGTGAACGCAAGGGGCGACAGCAAAAGAAAATCGCCCGAGAATTAGCAACAAAAGTTGCCCGTGTGAAAGTGGACTTACTACATAACTTATTGAAGTAAAGTACAAAGCAAAAAAGTTTGCATATATAAATGATCGCAGAACAAGTGAAATAACGCTAAACAGCACAATCAAATGCTCGCATAAATTGCCGTATGTATGCATGTATGTAGATATGTAAATACAGTGTCAACTATATTTACTCTGTTTTACAGTTACTTATTTTGCAGCAACGCACCGTTGCTTGAATTGCTTTTCTTATTGTCTTTGTACTTTTTTCTAACAAAACACATATATCTTCTTCTTCTTATATAAATAAAAATGGATCTTCGAAATGTATGTACGCCCATAACTTTCGAACGATTGCACCAAATCCGATGATTCTTGGTTTTATGAATTCTTTATTGTTAGGACAAGGTTTGTATGTTGGAAAATTATAAAAAATTAAACAGTGAAGTATTAAAAAACGCATTTAAGAAAAATTAATTAAAAATGAATCGCAAAATGTGTTGCTAAGCGCATATCTCGAGAACAGCTGAACCGATTTCGCTAATTCTTTTTTGCAATATTCCTTGAAGTATAAGGTCCTGAAAAAGTCTAAAATCCACACTTTTTTAAATTCTCATACAAACAATTTCTAATCTATAGATATAAAAATGAATTGCTGTTCGTTAGTCTCGCAAAAAGTCGAGAACGGCTAAACCGATCTGGCTAATTGAAGTCTTGAAATATTCGGGGAAGGGCAGGAAAGGTTTAGAAATTAAGTAAATATGGAAAAATTGCGAGGAAGATAATAAAAAGAGCATTTTATTTGAATTGACAACAAAAATATGAAAAAAGAAAACAAAAAATAATAACATTTTGAAGGTTGTCATTGTTGCTTTGTTGATATATTTTTGTCAGTGTTTAACTGTATAAGGTTGTGTCGATAGCCCTAAACAATTTGTAACAAATAAGGAAAGGCTAAGTGCAACCGAACATTATTTTTTTTAAGAAAACACACAATTTGACCCATATATTCGGCATAAAGTCCAATATAAAATCATCATATATAGTATATGAGGGCTGATGTAATTCCTGAACCAATTTCTCTCATTTTCACCACTAATGTTAACGGGAATAGGGGCAACTTGGCAACTGTTAGTAGGCAAACCAACGTCATATTCGGCCTTGAAATTATTCCTAAATTGCAAATCGAAGAAACACCAGTCTGCAAAATCGTTAAAAGTAGCGCTATAGCGAAGATTTTCCAGATATTCATGAAGTCGCTGGAGGCACTGCGAAGGACTTCAAAAGATTTACGCGACAACCAAAACTTTTTTGGTGGAGCCATGATTCTGTTGGCAGGTGATATACGCCAGACTCTTCCAATTATTCCTGGATAATCGCATGATTAAAATCATCTACTTTATGGCGACACATAAAGATTCGCCAATAAACAACTAACATACCACTAATTTTGCAACAATATCAAATTGCGATTGTAGAAGTAGTTGGAAATGGTAGGGTCCCAGTTGACACCTCAATGGATTAATAACATTTCCAACATATTTCTGTCACTTCATTGACTCAAAGAAGAAGCTTATTCATCGTGTTTTTCCTGACATGAAACCACAATATGATAACCATAAATGACTGCTTGAATGACCTATATTGGTGGTAAAAAAAACAAGAATCTCTTCGATCTTAATGCGACAATTTAGAATTTCAGGAGAGTTGACACAGCTACAAACCAGGATGACGTATTCAATTATCTCACAGACTATTTAAAATTGCTGGATTATCCCCACTCACTTGCAATTAAAAGTAGTGTGAGTTGTTATCATGCTGCTTAACATAATTCAACCTCGACTTTGAAGAAGGTATAACGTTTTCGTCTTTATGCGTAAGAATTTTTTCTCTGCATTGAAAAATTTACAAATTTAATGTACCTTAGCCAAAAAAACGAAAAATTAAACCCGTTTTCCGTTGTCACGACATAGCATGAAACCGGCTTGACCGATTTGGCTGATTCTTTTTTGTGTGTATTCCAGGGGGTTTGAGGATGTTTCTTACGGAGAGAAAAAAATGCCTGAAAATGCCTAAAATTCACACCTTTCTAATCTCCCATACAAACAATTTGTAGTAAGTATTCATTTTTATATGGAGGATATTATAGATTCCAGATCAAATTGAATAGGTACGCATACATAAGATAGGTCAGCTATACAAAATAAAGTAGTGCACCAAATTTACGCTAAGGCGGTACGAAGTTCGCCGGGTCTGCTAGTATACGTATATACATATAAATGATCAGGATGACGAGTGGAGTTGAAATCCGGATGTCTGTTCGTCCGTCTGTCCGTCCGTGCAAGCGATAACTTGAGTAAAAATTGAGATATCTTAAGAAAACTTGGAATACATGTTCTTTGGGACCGTGTCATATCAAAGCCATAAATAATGAAAATATTTCAAATCGGATAATAACCACGCCCACCTCCCATACAAAGGTTAGGTTGAAAATTACTAAAAGTGGGTTTTTGATTTTGTTTTTGTTTTTGTTTTTGTTTTTGTTTTTGTTTTTGTTTTTGTTTTTGTTTTTGTTTTTGTTTTTGTTTTTGTTTTTGTTTTTGTTTTTGTTTTTGTTTTTGTTTTTGTTTTTGTTTTTGTTTTACGCGTACAACTATTTTATTTTAATTTATGTATTCTTCATATTCTTTCGGTTTCGTAGTACTTACTCCTGGTAGTGTACATACCCTCTGGGCAGTACCTTACTCCTGATTTTTATACTCTCGCAACATGTTGCACAGAGTATCATAGTTTTGTTCACATAACGGTTGTTTGTGTCACCATATGGGGTTATATCTATATATATAAAAATGAAATGGTGTATAGTTGTAACGCTAAAACTCGAAAACGGCTGAACCAAATGAAATACTTCCTTTGGGGGATTTGTTTATTATTACCACGCGCAGGTCATGTCTTAAAATAAAAACAAAATATCAAGGGGGCGTGGCACCTCCCATACAAATTGAATTTTTCAAGTCGAATATCTTCAAAAGTGTTTAAGGTAGGAACATGAATATTGGTACAGAGCTACAGGATAACAACACCACTCTCACCTATAAAACCGGGGGCTATCGAATAAGGGGGCGTGGTACCTCCCATACAAACTAAATATTTTAAGCAGAATATCTGTGAAAGGGTTCAAGGTAGGGACCTGAAAATTGGTATAGACCTATATGGTATCAAAAGCCTTCTTACACATAAAAGATGGGGTAATCGGAAAAGGGGGCGTGGCACCTCCCATACAAACTGAATTTTTTAAGCAGAATATCTGTGAAAGGGTTCAAGGTAGGGACCTGAAAATTGGTATAGAGCTATAGGAAATAACACCATTCTCACACATAAAACTTGGCGTTATCGAAAAAGGGGGCGTGGAGCCACCCATACAATCTTTAATTATTTTGGTTGTTAATCCACCATATATTTATCTCATTTTCCACCTAGCACGACATTTTGGTTGTTTCTTGCTATTTTGTTTATTTATCGGTGACAGTAGCGGTTATATCGTAATTTTGGTTGTGTTACGTGCTATTTTTCTTTTACAAAGATGACATGGCAGAAGATATTTTGCATCGCCTGCGATTAGCGACGAGAAATGTCGACTTACAAATGAACGCTGACATCTACAATGAGGCATTAGTCCTTATTGAAGATTTATGTTTACTTATGAGTGGAAAACTATTGATTGAAGTTCATATGCCGGCACCAAGTCGTCAAACAAGGGATTTAGTTTGTCGCGAATTGGAACGCGAGCGTGCTTACGATATAACTCACTTGCAACAACAAGTACAAACAAATGTTCCACTGTTGAATGAACAGCAAAGCAGTGCGTACAATCAGCTAATAAATGCTGTAGATAGTGGAAACGGTGGCATATTTTTCCTCGATGCGCCCGGCGGGACTGGCAAAACGTTCCTATTGTCTTTAATACTAGCAGCAATACGTGGTCAAGGTGGTATTGCATTAGCTCTTGCATCTACCGGGATTGCTGCAACACTGTTAGAAGGTGGAAGAACGGCACATTCAGCATTAAAACTTCCATTAAACTTGCAAATACACGAAAGTCCTGTTTGCAATATTTCAAAGCAATGGCACAAGTTTTAAAAAAATGTAAGTTAATCATATGGGATGAATGCACAATGGCCCACAAACGATCATTAGAAGCACTCGACCGAACACTGAGAGATTTGCGCAACAATAATCGTTGCTTTGGAGGAGTGATGATATTGCTGTCGGGCGACTTTAGACAAACACTTCCCGTGATTCCAAAATCAACAGCAGCGGATGAGCTAAACGCATGTCTGAAGTCATCGCATTTGTGGAGGTTTGTTAAAACCATTTCATTTACCATGAATATGCGAGTTTTGCTGCAAAACGATAGAACTGCGGAGGTGTTTTCAAAAAGAGCTGCTGCGAATCGGAAATGGACAAGTTCCGATAGATCCTTGCAGTGGATTAATATCGATTCCAACTAATAAATATGAAATCCAATTCACATCTATTAAATATGAACTAATCAGTAGTGTATATCCAAATATTGCTCAAAATTATGGTAACTACGATTGGTTAAGCACGCGCGCAATTTTAGTAGCAAAAAATCGCGTTGAAAATGAAAACGAGGTAGTAAATTACCCAGTGGAGTTCTTAAACTCTTTGATGCCGCCTGGTATGCCGCCTCATAATTTGCGTCTCAAAGTTGGGTCTGTAGTTATTATGCTACGGAATCTTCATGCTCCCAAACTGTGCAATGGTACTCGACTGATTGTGACCAAGCTAATGGACAATTTAATAGTGGCAAGCATTTTGAAAGACCCGTTCAAGGGAGAGGAATGCTTACTTCCCCGAATTCCATTAACTTCAACAGATTTGCCATTCCAATTCAGACGTTTGCAGTTCCCAGTTTATTTACGCCACGGAACAGAAAACCAAAAATATCGTGTACCGTGCAGCCCTAAACTAAATATGTACTAAAATTATATATTTTCGAGACTCGATTAAAACTAATAAAATTGAATGAGAATAGTACAAACTTAATTTTATTAAATGGCCAACAAATCCTGGACGTGATGTGTCAGCATTATTGAAAAGAGTAGCATTTTTCAAGCAATTAAATTCAAAAAGCATTAATGTACCCTCGAAAAAAATGTTTATCAGGCAGGTTCTGGCAATTCACTTCCGAGTAAAATTTAGAAAAATCGTTCATATTCTATTAAAACCAATACCGGTGTAATTTTTGAAATGAAAAAAAAAATCTATTTTGGGCAGAACGAAGTTTGCCGGGTCTGCTAGTATGTATATATAAATGATAAGGATGACGAGTGGAGTTGAAATCCGGATGTCTGTTTGTCCGTCTGTCCGTCCGTGCAAGCGATAACTTGAGTAAAAATTGAGATATCTTAATAAAACTTGGAACACATGTTCTTTGGGACCGTGAGAGGGTTGCTTTCGAAAATGTGCAAAATCGGTCCACTGCCACGCCCACAAAATTGTGAAAACCAAAAACACATAAAGTGTCATATCTAAGCCATAAAAATAGTTATAACAGTAAAATTTAGAATAAAGGATCGCATTATGAAGCGGCATATTTGGATGTAATTTTGTTTGGGGAAGTGGGCGTGGCCCAAAAAAATTGTGATATCTTAAGAAAACTTGGAACACATGTTCTTTGGACCGTGAGAGGGTTGCTTTCGAAAATGTGCAAAATCGGTCCACTGCCACGCCCACAAAATTGTGAAAACCAAAAACACATAAAGTGTCATATCTAAGCCATAAATAAAGTTATAACAGTAAAATTTGGAATAAAGGATCGCATTATGTAGGGGCATATTTGGATGTAATTTTTTTGGGGAAGTGGGTGGGTCCGCCCTCAAATCGGAATATGAAGATATTTCAAATCGGATAATAACCACATACAAAAGTTAGGTTGAAAATTAATTTTTTTTGTTTTTGTTTTTGTTTTTGTTTTTGTTTTTTGTTTTTGTTTTTTGTTTTTGTTTTTGTTTTTGTTCTCTTCTCTTCTCTTCTCTTCTCTTCTCTTCTCTTCTCTTCTCTTCTCTTCTCTTCTCTTCTCTTCTCTTCTCTTCTCTTCTCTTCTCTTCTCTTCTCTTCTCTTCTCTTCTCTTCTCTTCTCTTCTCTTCTCTTCTCTTCTCTTCTCTTCTCTTCTCTTCTCTTCTCTTCTCTTCTCTTCTCTTCTCTTCTCTTCTCTTCTCTTCTCTCCTCTGTTCTCTTCTCTTCTCTTCTTTTCTCTTCTATTCTCTTCTCTTCTCTTCTCTTCTCTTCTCTTATATTCTCTTCTCTTCTCTTCTCTTCTCTTCTCTTCTCTTCTCTTCTCTTCTCTTCTCTTCTCTTCTCTTCTCTTCTCTTCTCTTCTCTTCTCTTCTCTTCTCTTCTCTTCTCTTCTCTTGCTTCTCTTCTCTTCTCTTCTCTTCTCTTCTCTTCTCTTCTCTTCTCTTCTCTTCTCTTCTCTTCTCTTCTCTTCTCTTCTCTTCTCTTCTCTTCTCTTCTCTTCTCTTCTCTTCTCTTCTCTTCTCTTCTTCTTCTCTTCTCTTCTCTTCTCTTCTCTTCTCTTCTCTTCTCTTCTCTTCTCTTCTCTTCTCTTCTCTTCTCTTCTCTTCTCTTCTCTTCTCTTCTCTTCTCTTCTCTTCTCTTCTCTTCTCTTCTCTTCTCTTCTCTTCTCTTCTCTTCTCTTCTCTTCTCTTCTCTTCTCTTCTCTTCTCTTCTCTTCTGTTTTGGTTTTTGTTTTATTTTAAACAAATAATATTTAAAAACCTCTCTCAATCAACGAATACGTTCAACAGCTATGCAATGCACACCAAATTGCATGATCTTTACTCAACAACAAAACATGCACAAAAAAGTGGGTTTTTATACTCTCGCAACCTGTTGCACAGAGTATAATAGTTTTGTTCACCTAACGGTTGTTTGTGTCACCAAGAAATAAAAGAGTAAGATATGGGGTTATATATATATAAATGATCAGGATGACGAGTGGATTTGAAATCCGGATGTCTGTCCGTCCGTCTGTCCGTCTGTCCGTCCGTCTGTCCGTGCAAGCGATAACTTGAGTAAAAATCAAGATATCTTAATGAAACTTGGAACACACATTCCTTGGCACCCTGAGGAGGTTGCTTTCAAAAATGGGCATAATCGGTCCACTGCCACGCCCACAAAATGGCGAAAACCGAAAACCTATACATTGTCATAACTAAGCCATAAATAAAGTTATGAAAATAAAATTTGGAACATAGGATCTCATTAGGGAGGGGCACATTTGGATGTAATTTGTTTTGAAAAGTGGGCGTGACCCCGCCCCCAAATAGGTTTTTTGTATATAACTCGCAAACCAATGAAGCCATATAAACCAAACTTTCTGTAATCGCTCACTCAATAACTCACTAACGAAAAACGTCAGAAACACTAAATTTCACATAAGAAATGGCAGATGGAAGCTGCACTCAGATTTTTTTACAAAATGGAAAATGGGCGTGGCGTCGCCCACTTATGGGTCAAAAACCATATCTCAGGAACTACTCGACCGATTTCAATGAAACTTGGTTTGTAATAGTTTCCTTACCTCCCAATAATATGTTGTGAAAATTGGCCAAATCGCTTCACAACCACGCCTACTTCCTATATACCAGAAATTTGAAGACGATCTGGATCGTTTACTTTACAATATATAAAGTAAGCACTAGTGAAGATATCGGTGCAGAACTTTGCACAAATACTATGTTTATAGTGTGGCAGCCCCATTCTAAAAATCGCCAAAATCGGACCATAGGTTTTCAAGGCCTTATATATCGAACATGAGGACCTCGGTGCTTCTAACCTAATATTATGGTTTCCAACTTTCAATGGACTTTATAGAATATATATGACGAATATGTGGGTCAAATTGTGTATTATGTAATATTAATAAAGTTAAATAAATAAATTGCGAGAGTATAAAATGTTCGGTTACACCCGAACTTAGCGCTTCCTTACTTGTTGTTTTTGTTTTTGTTTTTGTTTTTGTTTTTGTTTTTGTTTTTGTTTTTGTTTTTGTTTTTGCACAATTACACTGCAGCTTATGTCCTAACATGAATGCAATTAACGGCAAAAAACTATATTGCATTAATAAACACAGCGCGTACAACTATTTTATTTTATTTTATGTATTCTTCATATTCTTTCGGTTTCGTAGTACTTACTCCTGGTAGTGCACATACCCTCTGGCCAGTACCTTACTCCTGATTTTTATACTCTCGCAACATGTTGCACAGAGTATTATAGTTTTGTTCACATAACGGTTGTTTGTGTCACCAAGAAATAAAATAGTTAGATAAGGGGTTATATCTTAATATATAAAAATCACGTGTCACATTGTTTGTTTTCGATGGACTCCTAAACTACTGAACCGATTTTAATGAAATTTTTAACACTGTGTGCAGTTTGGTCCAACTTGAAAGATAGGATAGTTTATAACTCTCCTTATAGTCGCATTATTTATTTATTGCAAATTATTGTTTATTATTGTTTATTATCGGTCCACTGCCACGCCCACAAAATTGTGAAAACCAAAAACACATAAAGTGTCATATCTAAGCCATAAAAATAGTTATAACAGTAAAATTTAGAATAAAGGATCGCATTATGAAGCGGCATATTTGGATGTAATTTTGTTTGGGGAAGTGGGCGTGGCCCAAAAAAATTGTGATATCTTAAGAAAACTTGGAACACATGTTCTTTGGACCGTGAGAGGGTTGCTTTCGAAAATGTGCAAAATCGGTCCACTGCCACGCCCACAAAATTGTGAAAACCAAAAACACATAAAGTGTCATATCTAAGCCATAAATAAAGTTATAACAGTAAAATTTGGAATAAAGGATCGCATTATGTAGGGGCATATTTGGTTGTAATTTTTTTGGGGAAGTGTGCGTGGTCCCGCCCTCAAATCGGAATATGAAAATATTTCAAATCGGATAATCACCACGCCCACCTCCCATACAAAGGTTAGGTTGAAAATTACTAAAAGTGGGTTTTTATACTCTCGCAACCTGTTGCACAGAGTATCATAGTTTTGTTCACCTAACGGTTGTTTGTGTCACCAAGAAATAAAAGAGTAAGATATGGGGTTATATATATATAAATGATTGGGATGACGAGTGGATTTGAAATCCGGATGTCTGTCCGTCCGTCTGCCCGTCTGTCCGTCTGTCCGTCCGTCTGTCCGTGCAAGCGATAACTTGAGTAAAAATCAAGATATCTTAATGAAACTTGGAACACACATTCCTTGGCACCCTGAGGAGGTTGCTTTCAAAAATGGGCATAATCGGTCCACTGCCACGCCCAAAAATGGCGAAAACCGAAAACCTATACATTGTCATAACTAAGCCATAAATAAAGTTATGAAAATAAAATTTGGAACATAGGATCTCATTAGGGAGGGGCACATTTGGATGTAATTTGTTTTGAAAAGTGGGCGTGACCCCGCCCCCAAATAGGTTTTTTGTATATAACTCGCAAACCAATGAAGCCATATAAACCAAACTTTCTGTAATCGATTTTCTTACGTACCCCACCACACCCCATGAAAATAGTTGAAATCGGATAATAATCACGCCCACCTCCCATACAAAGGTTAGGTTGAAAATTACTAAAAGTGGGTTAACTCACTAACGAAAAACGTCAGAAACACTAAATTTCACATAAGAAATGGCAGATGGAAGCTGCACTCAGATTTTTTTACAAAATGGAAAATGGGCGTGGCGTCGCCCACTTATGGGTCAAAAACCATATCTCAGGAACTACTCGACCGATTTCAATGAAACTTGGTTTGTAATAGTTTCCTTACCTCCCAATAATATGTTGTGAAAATTGGCCAAATCGCTTCACAACCACGCCTACTTCCTATATACCAGAAATTTGAAGACGATCTGGATCGTTTACTTTACAATATATAAAGTAAGCACTAGTGAAGATATCGGTGCAGAACTTTGCACAAATACTATGTTTATAGTGTGGCAGCCCCATTCTAAAAATCGCCAAAATCGGACCATAGGTTTTCAAGGCCTTATATATCGAACATGAGGACCTCGGTGCTTCTAACCTAATATTAGGGTTTCCAACTTTCAATGGACTTTATAGAATATATATGACGAATATGTGGGTCAAATTGTGTATTATGTAATATTAATAAAGTTAAATAAATAAATTGCGAGAGTATAAAATGTTCGGTTACACCCGAACTTAGCCCTTCCTTACTTGTTGTTTTTGTTTTTGTTTTTGTTTTTGTTTTTGTTTTTGTTTTTGTTTTTGTTTTTGTTTTTGTTTTTGTTTTTGTTTTTGTTTTTGTTTTTGTTTTTGTTTTTGTTTTTGTTTTTGTTTTTGTTTTTGTTTTTGTTTTTGTTTTTGTTTTTGTTTTTGTTTTTGTTTTTGTTTGTGTTTTTGTTTTTGTTTTTGTTTTTGTTTTTGTTTTTGTTTTTGTTTTTGTTTTTGTTTTTGTTTTTGTTTTTGTTTTTGTTTTTGTTTTTGTTTTTGTTTTTGTTTTTGTTTTTGTTTTTGTTTTTGTTTTTGTTTTTGTTTTTGTTTTTGCACAATTACACTGCAGCTTATGTCCTAACATGAATGCAATTAACGGCAAAAAACTATATTGCATTAATAAACACAGCGCGTACAACTATTTTATTTTATTTTATGTATTCTTCATATTCTTTCGGTTTCGTAGTACTTACTCCTGGTAGTGCACATACCCTCTGGCCAGTACCTTACTCCTGATTTTTATACTCTCGCAACATGTTGCACAGAGTATTATAGTTTTGTTCACATAACGGTTGTTTGTGTCACCAAGAAATAAAATAGTTAGATAAGGGGTTATATCTTAATATATAAAAATCACGTGGCGCATTGTTTGTTTTCGATGGACTCCTAAACTACTGAACCGATTTTAATGAAATTTTTAACACTGTGTGCAGTTTGGTCCAACTTGAAAGATAGGATAGTTTATAACTCTCCTTATAGTCGCATTATTTATTTATTGCAAATTATTGTTTATTATTGTTTATTATCGGTCCACTGCCACGCCCACAAAATTGTGAAAACCAAAAACACATAAAGTGTCATATCTAAGCCATAAAAATAGTTATAACAGTAAAATTTAGAATAAAGGATCGCATTATGAAGCGGCATATTTGGATGTAATTTTGTTTGGGGAAGTGGGCGTGGCCCAAAAAAATTGTGATATCTTAAGAAAACTTGGAACACATGTTCTTTGGACCGTGAGAGGGTTGCTTTCGAAAATGTGCAAAATCGGTTAACTGCCACGCCCACAAAATTGTGAAAACCAAAAACACATAAAGTGTCATATCTAAGCCATAAATAAAGTTATAACAATAAAATTTGGAATAAAGGATCGCATTATGTAGGGGCATATTTGGTTGTAATTTTTTTGGGGAAGTGTGCGTGGTCCCGCCCTCAAATCGGAATATGAAAATATTTCAAATCGGATAATAACCACGCCCACCTCCCATACAAAGGTTAGGTTGAAAATTACTAAAAGTGGGTTTTTATACTCTCGCAACCTGTTGCACAGAGTATAATAGTTTTGTTCACATAACGGTTGTTTGTGTCACCAAGAAATATAAGAGTTAGATATGGGGTTATATATACATAAATGATCAGGATGACGAATAGATTTGAAATCCGGATGTCTGTCCGTCCGTCTGTCCGTCTGTCCGTCTGTCCGTCTGTCCGTGCAAGCGATAACTTGAGTAAAAATTAAGATATCTTAATGAAACTTGGAATACATGTTCCTTGGCACCCTGAGGAGGTTGCTTTCGAAAATGGGCAAAATCGGTCCACTGCCACGCCCACAAAATGGTGGAAATCGAAAACCTATACAGTGTCATAACTAAGCCATAAATAAAGTTATGAAAATGAAATTTGGAACATAGGATCCCATTAGGGAGGGGCACATTTGGATGTAATTTTTTTGGAAAAGTGGGCGTGACCCCGCCCCCAAATAGGTTTTTTGTATATAACTCGCAAACCAACTTTGCACAAATACTACCTTTATAGCGTGGAAGCCCCATTCTAAAAATCGCCGAAATCGGACCATAGGTTTTCAAGGCCCCATGTATCGAACATGAGGACCTCGGTGCTTCTAACCTAATATTAGGGTTTCCAACTTTCAATGGACTTTATACAATATATATGATGAATATGTGGGTAAAATTGTGTATTATATAATATAAACTAGCAGACCCGGCCACACGTTTTTGTGGCTAAGGTATACATTAAATTAAGTTGGTCCAATCTTGGCTTCGGCGACGATATTGATTACTCGAGGTTGATTTATGTTACGCAGCATGATTACAACTCACACTACTTTTAATTGCAAAGTACAGGCAATTTTACATAGTTTGGGCTAATTGACTACGTCATACTGGTTAGTAGCTGTGTCAACTCTTTTGGACCGAAATTCTAAATTGTCGCATTAAGATCATCGATATTTTTTTTTACCACCAATATAGGTCATTCAATCAGTCATTTATGGTTATCATATTGAGGTTTCATGTCAGGAAAACTTCTCTTTCGAGTCAATGAAGTGAAAGAAATCTGTTGGAAATGCTATTAATCCATCGAGGTGTCAACTGCCAACTATTTCTACAATCGCAATTTGGTATTGTTGCAAAAACACTCATATGTTAGTTGTTAATTGGCGCTTCTTTATGTGTCGCCACAAATTAAATGATTTTAGGCATGCGATAACCCGTCAGTAACAGTTGATCCAGGAATAATTGGCGTAAATCACCTACTAACAGAATCCTGGCTCCACCAAAAACGTTCATCGACAATCAAGATCTTTTTAAAGTCCTGTGCAGTACCTCCAACGACTTCTTGAATATTTGGAAAATTTTCGTTAAAGCGCTATTTTTGACGATTTTGCTGACTGGTGTTTCGTTCATTTTGCAATTTAGGAGTAATTTCAAGGCCGAATGCGCCGTATGTTTGCCTACTAACAGGTGCCAAGTCGCCCCTATTCCCATTAACCTTGGTGGTGAAAATGAGTGAAATTGGTTCTGGAATTACATCAGCCCTCATATACTATATATGATGATTTTCTATTGGACTTTATGTCGAATATATAGATAAAATTGTGTGTTATCTAAATAAAATTACATCAATAAATTGTGAGAGTATAAAATGTTCGGTTGGACCCGAACTTAGCCTTTCCTTATTTGTTACAAATTGTTTTGGGCTATCGACACAACCTTATACAATTGAACAATAACAAAAATATTTTAACAAAGCAACAATGACAACCTTCAAATTATAATTTTTTGTTTTCTCTTTAATATTTTTCTTGTCAACTCGAATAAAATTCTCTTATTATTATCTTCCTCGAAATTTTTTCATATTTACTCACTTTCTAATCTTTTTCTGGCCTTCCACGAATATTTCAAGACTAAAATTAGCCAGATCGGTTTGGCCGTTCTCGTTTTTTTGTAGCACAAACGAACAGCAATTCATTTTTAGATCATATTATTATCAAGCGACAATTATTTTTAATTCCGCACAGGACCATTCAAAAATTTCAAAATTTTAGTTATATAAAGGTTTTGAAGCGATCTTAAATAATAAATCATTTATTTCGATAAGGATTAATACTAAGGTATGAATAAAGAGCCTTTTCAAGTAGTGGTATTTTAATTAATTTTTTTATATAAAATCGCTTATTGTGACAAAACTATAATAGTTAGAGGTATGATGTCGCAACGTTTTTTGTAGATAATGATATCTTTTGAATGGTATGTCAGAATCTAATAATTCAAAAAGTTATATAAAGGTTTTGAAGCGATCTTAAATAATAAATCATTTATTTCGATAAGGACTAATACTAAGGTATAAATAAAGAGACTTTTCAAGTAGTGGTATTTTAATTAATTTTTTTATATAAAATCGCTTATTGTGACAAAACTATAATAGTTAGAGGTATGATGTCGCAACGTTTTTTGGAGATAATGATAAGTTCTACAAAATTGTAGTACATCACTTTGTTATATCTTCAATCGTTTTCGCAGCATTCGCGATTAAAGAAAGTTTTTTGGTATTTTTTTTATACCTTAAACTATAAACTAAATATTGCCTATGTCACTCAGGGATAGTATAGCTTTCCAACGGTGAAAGAATTTTTCAAATCGGTTCAGTAGTTTCGGAGCCTATTCGACACAAACAAACATTTCCTCTTTATAATATTAGTATAGATATAGATATAGATTATCAAGCGACAATTATTTTTAATTCCGCACAGGTCCATTCAAAATTTTTAACTCGTGATATCTTTTGAATGGTATGTCAGAATCTAATAATTCAAAAAGTTATATAAAGGTTTTGAAGCGATCTTAAATAATAAATCATTTATTTCGATAAGGACTAATACTAAGGTATAAATAAAGAGACTTTTCAAGTAGTGGTATTTTAATTAATTTTTTTATATAAAATCGCTTATTCTGACAAAACTATAATAGTTAGAGGTATGTCAGAATCTAATAATTCAAAAAGTTATATAAAGGTTTTGAAGCGATCTTAAATAATAAATCATTTATTTCGATAAGGACTAATACTAAGGTATAAATAAAGAGACTTTTCAAGTAGTGGTATTTTAATTAATTTTTTTATATAAAATCGCTTATTGTGACAAAACTATAATAGTTAGAGGTATGATGTCGCAACGTTTTTTGGAGATAATGATAAGTTCTACAAAATTGTAGTACATCACTTTGTTATATCTTCAATCGTTTTCGCAGCATTCGCGATTAAAGAAAGTTTTTTGGTATTTTTTTTATACCTTAAACTATAAACTAAATATTGCCTATGTCACTCAGGGATAGTATAGCTTTCCAACGGTGAAAGAATTTTTCAAATCGGTTCAGTAGTTTCGGAGCCTATTCGACACAAACAAACATTTCCTCTTTATAATATTAGTATAGATATAGATATAGATTATCAAGCGACAATTATTTTTAATTCCGCACAGGTCCATTCAAAATTTTTAACTCGTGATATCTTTTGAATGGTATGTCAGAATCTAATAATTCAAAAAGTTATATAAAGGTTTTGAAGCGATCTTAAATAATAAATCATTTATTTCGATAAGGACTAATACTAAGGTATAAATAAAGAGACTTTTCAAGTAGTGGTATTTTAATTAATTTTTTTATATAAAATCGCTTATTCTGACAAAACTATAATAGTTAGAGGTATGATGTCGCGACGTTTTTTGTAGATAATGATAAGTTCTACAAAATTGTAGTACATCACTTTGTTATATCTTCAATCGTTTTCGCAGCATTCGCGATTAAAGAAAGTTTTTTGGTATTTTTTTTACATTATCGGAGTTTTGGTAAGGAACCCTATTTTTTTTTTAAACTAAATATAGTCTATGTCACTCAGGGATAGTATAGCTTTCCAACGGTGAAAGAATTTTTCAAATCGGTTCAGTAGTTTCGGAGCCTATTCGACACAAACAAACAAAAAAACAAACATTTCCTCTTTATAATATTAGTATAGATTATTATCAAGCGACAACTATTTTTAATTCCGCACAGGACCATTCAAAAATTTCAAAATTTTTAACTCGTGATATCTTTTGAATGGTATGTCAGAATCTAATAATTCAAAAAGTTATATAAAGGTTTTGAAGCGATCTTAAATAATAAATCATTTATTTCGATAAGGATTAATACTAAGGTATAAATAAAGGTATAAGGTAAAGGTATAAATAAAGGTATAAAATCGCTTATTGTGACAAAACTATAATAGTTAGAGATATGATATCTTCAATCGTTTTCGCAGCATTCGCGATTAAAGAAAGTTTTTTGGTATTTTTTTACATTATCGGAGTTTTGGTAAGGAACCCTATTTTTTTTTTAAACTAAATATAGTCTATGTCACTCAGGGATAGTATAGCTTTCCAACGGTGAAAGAATTTTTCAAATCGGTTCAGTAGTTTCGGAGCCTATTCGACACAAACAAACATTTCCTCTTTATAATATTAGTATAGATATAGATATAGATTATCAAGCGACAATTATTTTTAATTCCGCACAGGTCCATTCAAAATTTTTAACTCGTGATATCTTTTGAATGGTATGTCAGAATCTAATAATTCAAAAAGTTATATAAAGGTTTTGAAGCGATCTTAAATAATAAATCATTTATTTCGATAAGAATTAATACTAAGGTACAAATTAAGAGCCTTTTCAAGTAGTGGTATTTTAATTAATTTATATAAAATCGCTTATTGTGACAAAACTATAATAGTTAGAGATACTATGATGTTTTTTATAGATAATGATAAGGTCTACAAAATTGTAGTACATCACTTTGTTATATCTTCAATCGTTTTCGCAGCATTCGCGATTAAAGAAAGTTTTTTGGTATTTTTTTTACATTATCGGAGTTTTGGTAAGGAACCCTATCTTTTTTTTTTTAACTAAATACCTATGTCACTCAGGGATAGTATAGCTTTCCAACGGTGAAAGAATTTTTCAAATCGGTTCAGTAGTTTTGGAGCCTATTCGAAACAAACAAAAAAAAACAAACATTTCCTCTTTATAATATTAGTATAGATTAGTATAGATATAGATATAGATTATCAAGCGACAATTATTTTTAATTCCGCACAGGACCATTCAAAATTTTCAAAATTTTTAACTCGTGATATCTTCAGAATCTAATAATTCAAAAAGTTATATAAAGGTTTTGAAGCGATCTTAAATAATAAATCATTTATTTCGATAAGGATTAATACTAAGGTATAAATAAAGGTATAAGGTAAAGGTAAAGGTATAAATAAAGGTATAAAATCGCTTATTGTGACAAAACTATAATAATTAGAGATATGATGTCGCGACGTTTTTTGTAGGTAATGATAAGTTCTACAAAATTGTAGTACATCACTTTGTTATATCTTCAATCGTTTTCGCAGCATTCGCGATTAAAGAAAGTTTTTTGGTATTTTTTTACATTATCGGATTTTTGGTAAGGAACCCTATTTTTTTTAAACTAAATATAGCCTATGTCACTCAGGGATAGTATAGCTTTCCAACGGTGAAAGAATTTTTCAAATCGGTTCAGTAGTTTCGGAGCCTATTCGACACAAACAAACAAAAAAACAAACATTTCCTCTTTATAATATTAGTATAGAAGTATAGATATAGATATAGATTATCAAGCGACAATTATTTTTAATTCCGCACAGGACCATTCAAAATTTTTAACTCGTGATATCTTTTGAATGGTATGTCAGAATCTAATAATTCAAAAAGTTATATAAAGGTTTTGAAGCGATCTTAAATAATAAATCATTTATTTCGATAAGGACTAATACTAAGGTATAAATAAAGAGACTTTTCAAGTAGTGGTATTTTAATTAATTTTTTTATATAAAATCGCTTATTGTGACAAAACTATAATAGTTAGAGGTATGATGTCGCGACGTTTTTTGTAGATAATGATAAGTTCTACAAAATTGTAGTACATCACTTTGTTATATCTTCAATCGTTTTCGCAGCATTCGCGATTAAAGAAAGTTTTTTGGTATTTTTTTACATTATCGGAGTTTTGGTAAGGAACCCTATTTTTTTTTTAAACTAAATATAGCCTATGTCACTCAGGGATGGTATAGCTTTCCAACGGTGAAAGAATTTTTTAAATCGGTTCAGTAGTTTCGGAGCCTATTCGACACAAACAAACAAAAAAACAAACATTTCCTCTTTATAATATTAGTATAGATATAGATATAGATTATCAAGCGACAATTATTTTTAATTCCGCACAGGACCATTCAAAAATTTCAAAATTTTTAACTCGTGATATCTTTTGAATGGTATGTCAGAATCTAATAATTCAAAAAGTTATATAAAGGTTTTGAAGCGATCTTAAATAATAAATCATTTATTTCGATAAGGATTAATACTAAGGTATAAATAAAGGTATAAAATCGCTTATTGTGACAAAACTATAATAATTAGAGATATGATGTCGCGACGTTTTTTGTAGGTAATGATAAGTTCTACAAAATTGTAGTACATCACTTTGTTATATCTTCAATCGTTTTCGCAGCATTCGCGATTAAAGAAAGTTTTTTGGTATTTTTTTACATTATCGGAGTTTTGGTAAGGAACCCTATTTTTTTTAAACTAAATATAGCCTATGTCACTCAGGGATAGTATAGCTTTCCAACGGTGAAAGAATTTTTCAAATCGGTTCAGTAGTTTCGGAGCCTATTCGACACAAACAAACAAAAAAACAAACATTTCCTCTTTATAATATTAGTATAGATTAGTATAGATTAGTATAGATATAGATATAGATTATCAAGCGACAATTATTTTTAATTCCGCACAGGACCATTCAAAATTTTCAAAATTTTTAACTCGTGATATCTTCAGAATCTAATAATTCAAAAAGTTATATAAAGGTTTTGAAGCGATCTTAAATAATAAATCATTTATTTCGATAAGGATTAATACTAAGGTATAAATAAAGGTATAAGGTAAAGGTAAAGGTATAAATAAAGGTATAAAATCGCTTATTGTGACAAAACTATAATAATTAGAGATATGATGTCGCGACGTTTTTTGTAGGTAATGATAAGTTCTACAAAATTGTAGTACATCACTTTGTTATATCTTCAATCGTTTTCGCAGCATTCGCGATTAAAGAAAGTTTTTGGTATTTTTACATTATCGGATTTTTGGTAAGGAACCCTATTTTTTATATATATACTATAAACTAAATATAGCCTATGTCACTTAGGGATAGTATAGCTTTCCAACGGTGAAAGAATTTTTCAAATCGGTTCAGTAGTTTCGGAGCCTATTCGAGACAAACAAACAAAAAAACAAACATTTCCTCTTTATAATATTAGTATTGATAGTATAGATATAGATATAGATTATCAAGCGACAATTTTTTTAATTCCGCACAGGACCATTCAAAATTTTTAACTCGTGATATCTTTTGAATGGTATGTCAGAATCTAATAATTCAAAAAGTTATATAAAGGTTTTGAAGCGATCTTAAATAATAAATCATTTATTTCGATAAGGACTAATACTAAGGTATAAATAAAGAGACTTTTCAAGTAGTGGTATTTTAATTAATTTTTTTATATAAAATCGCTTATTGTGACAAAACTATAATAGTTAGAGGTATGATGTCGCGACGTTTTTTGTAGATAATGATAAGTTCTACAAAATTGTAGTACATCACTTTGTTATATCTTCAATCGTTTTCGCAGCATTCGCGATTAAAGAAAGTTTTTGGTATTTTTTTTACATTATCGGAGTTTTGGTAAGGAACCCTATTTTTTTTAAACTAAATATAGCCTATGTCACTCAGGGATGGTATAGCTTTCCAACGGTGAAAGAATTTTTCAAATCGGTTCAGTAGTTTCGGAGCCTATTCGATACACAAACAAACAAAAACAAACATTTCCTCTTTATAATATTAGTATAGATATAGATATAGATTATCAAGCGACAATTATTTTTAATTCCGCACAGGACCATTCAAAAATTTCAAAATTTTTAACTCGTGATATCTTTTGAATGGTATGTCAGAATCTAATAATTCAAAAAGTTATATAAAGGTTTTGAAGCGATCTTAAATAATAAATCATTTATTTCGATAAGGATTAATACTAAGGTATAAATAAAGGTATAAAATCGCTTATTGTGACAAAACTATAATAATTAGAGATATGATGTCGCGACGTTTTTTGTAGGTAATGATAAGTTCTACAAAATTGTAGTACATCACTTTGTTATATCTTCAATCGTTTTCGCAGCATTCGCGATTAAAGAAAGTTTTTTGGTATTTTTTTACATTATCGGAGTTTTGGTAAGGAACCCTATTTTTTTTTAAACTAAATATAGCCTATGTCACTCAGGGATAGTATAGCTTTCCAACGGTGAAAGAATTTTTCAAATCGGTTCAGTAGTTTCGGAGCCTATTCGACACAAACAAACAAAAAAACAAACATTTCCTCTTTATAATATTAGTATAGATTAGTATAGATATAGATATAGATTATCAAGCGACAATTATTTTTAATTCCGCACAGGACCATTCAAAATTTTTAACTCGTGATATCTTCAGAATCTAATAATTCAAAAAGTTATATAAAGGTTTTGAAGCGATCTTAAATAATAAATCATTTATTTCGATAAGGATTAATACTAAGGTATAAATAAAGGTATAAGGTAAAGGTAAAGGTATAAATAAAGGTATAAAATCGCTTATTGTGACAAAACTATAATAATTAGAGATATGATGTCGCGACGTTTTTTGTAGGTAATGATAAGTTCTACAAAATTGTAGTACATCACTTTGTTATATCTTCAATCGTTTTCGCAGCATTCGCGATTAAAGAAAGTTTTTTGGTATTTTTTTACATTATCGGAGTTTTGGTAAGGAACCCTATTTTTTTTTAAACTAAATATAGCCTATGTCACTCAGGGATAGTATAGCTTTCCAACGGTGAAAGAATTTTTCAAATCGGTTCAGTAGTTTCGGAGCCTATTCGACACAAACAAACAAAAAAACAAACATTTCCTCTTTATAATATTAGTATAGAAGTATAGATATAGATATAGACTACAAAATTTGTACATCACTTTGTTATATCTTCAATCGTTTTCGCAGCATTCGCGATTAAAGAAAGTTTTTTGGTATTTTTTTTATACCTTAAACTATAAACTAAATATTGCCTATGTCACTCAGGGATAGTATAGCTTTCCAACGGTGAAAGAATTTTTCAAATCGGATTTTTTCGAATTTTTCTATTCGACACAAACAAACAAAAAAACAAACATTTCCTCTTTATAATATTAGTATAGAAGTATAGATATAGATATAGACTACAAATTTGTAGTACATCACTTTGTTATATCTTCAATCGTTTTCGCAGCATTCGCGATTAAAGAAAGTTTTTTGGTATTTTTTTTATACCTTAAACTATAAACTAAATATTGCCTATGTCACTCAGGGATAGTATAGCTTTCCAACGGTGAAAGAATTTTTCAAATCGGTTCAGTAGTTTCGGAGCCTATTCGACACAAACAAACAAAAAAACAAACATTTCCTCTTTATAATATTAGTATAGATATAGATATAGATTATCAAGCGACAATTATTTTTAATTCCGCACAGGTCCATTCAAAATTTTTAACTCGTGATATCTTTTGAATGGTATGTCAAGAATCTAATAATTCAAAAAAGTTATATAAAGGTATTGAAGCGATCTTAAATAATAAATCATTTATTTCGATAAGGACTAATACTAAGGTATAAATAAAGAGACTTTTCAAGTAGTGGTATTTTAATTAATTTTTTTATATAAAATCGCTTATTGTGACAAAACTATAATAGTTAGAGGTATGATGTCGCGACGGTTTTTGTAGATAATGATAAGTTCTACAAAATTGTAGTACATCACTTTGTTATATCTTTCAATCGTTTTCGCAGCATTCGCGATTAAAGAAAGTTTTTGGTATTTTTTTACATTATCGGAGTTTTGGTAAGGAACCCTATTTTTTTAAACTAAATATAGCCTATGTCACTCAGGGATAGTATAGCTTTCCAACGGTGAAAGAATTTTTCAAATCGGTTCAGTAGTAACGGAGCCTATACGACCAAAACAAACAAAAAACAAACATTTCCTCTTTATAATATTAGTATAGAAGTATAGATATAGATATAGACTACAAAAATTTGTACATCACTTTGTTATATCTTTCAATCGTTTTCACCAGCATTCGCGATTAAAGAAAGTTTTTTGGTATTTTTTATACCTTAAACTATAAACTAAATATTGCCTATGTCACTCAGGGATAGTATAGCTTTCCAACGGTGAAAGAATTTTTCAAATCGGATTTTTTCGAATTTTTCTATTCGACACAAACAAACAAAAAAACAAACATTTCCTCTTTATAATATTAGTATAGAAGTATAGATATAGATATAGACTACAAAATTGTAGTACATCACTTTGTTATATCTTCAATCGTTTTCGCAGCATTCGCGATTAAAGAAAGTTTTTTGGTATTTTTTTTATACCTTAAACTATAAACTAAATATTGCCTATGTCACTCAGGGATAGTATAGCTTTCCAACGGTGAAAGAATTTTTCAAATCGGTTCAGTAGTTTCGGAGCCTATTCGACACAAACAAACAAAAAAACAAACATTTCCTCTTTATAATATTAGTATAGATATAGATATAGATTATCAAGCGACAATTATTTTTAATTCCGCACAGGTCCATTCAAAATTTTTAACTCGTGATATCTTTTGAATGGTATGTCAGAATCTAATAATTCAAAAAGTTATATAAAGGTTTTGAAGCGATCTTAAATAATAAATCATTTATTTCGATAAGGACTAATACTAAGGTATAAATAAAGAGACTTTTCAAGTAGTGGTATTTTAATTAATTTTTTTATATAAAATCGCTTATTGTGACAAAACTATAATAGTTAGAGGTATGATGTCGCGACGGTTTTTGTAGATAATGATAAGTTCTACAAAATTGTAGTACATCACTTTGTTATATCTTCAATCGTTTTCGCAGCATTCGCGATTAAAGAAAGTTTTTTGGTATTTTTTTACATTATCGGAGTTTTGGTAAGGAACCCTATTTTTTTTTAAACTAAATATAGCCTATGTCACTCAGGGATAGTATAGCTTTCCAACGGTGAAAGAATTTTTCAAATCGGTTCAGTAGTTTCGGAGCCTATTCGACACAAACAAACAAAAAAACAAACATTTCCTCTTTATAATATTAGTATAGATAAAGTTAAATAAATAAATTGCGAGAGTATAAAATGTTCGGTTACACCCGAACTTAGCCCTTCCTTACTTGTTTTTGTTTTTGTTTTTGTTTTTGTTTTTGTTATAGTTTTGTTCACATAACGGTTGTTTGTGTCACCATATGGGGTTATATATGTATATATAAATGATCAGGATGACGAGTGGAGTTGAAATCCGGATGTCTGTTCGTCATTCTGTCCGTCCGTGCAAGCGATAACTTGAGTAAAAATTGAGATATCTTAAGAAAACTTGGAACACATGTTCTTTGGGACCGTGTCATATCAAAGCCATAAATAATGAAAATATTTCAAATCGGATAATAACCACGCCCACCTCCCATACAAAGGTTAGGTTGAAAACAAGTAAGGAAGGGCTAAGTTCGGGTGTAACCGAACATTTTATACTCTCGCAATTTATTTATTTAATCTATATATATAAAAAGAAGTTACATTTCCTTGGTAATCTTATAACTCAAGAACGGGCTCACCTATCCAAACCAAATTTTTAGGCTTTGTTTGGACTATTCAGTTGATGGTTTGTGTTTTGAAATTTTAAGAATCGGATACCAGGGTCTCGAGAAATAGGCGAAAACGTGGACCCGGGTAACCCTAGGATGTGTTTGTACAATATGGGTAGCAAATGGAAGCTGTTGATGATTTCTATAGTGTAGAGTATTTTTGATGCCGCTCCGTGACTCGGGACTCGAGATATCGGCCAAAATGTTTCAAAAATTTCACCACACATGTAGGTACATATGTAGCAGGCAATCAATCGGATACCAGGGTCTCGAGAAATAGGCCAACACGTGACCCGGGTAACCCTAGGATGTGTTTGTACAATATGGGTAGCAAATGGAAGCTGTTGATGATTTCTATAGTATAGAGATTGTTTTTGATTCTGCTCCGTGACTAGGGTCTCGAGATATCGGCCAAAATGTTTCAAAAAATTCACCACACATGTAGGTACGTATGTAGCAGGCAATCAATCGGATACCAGGGTCTCGAGAAATAGGCCAAAACGTGGACCCGGGTAACCCTAGGATGTGTTTGTACAATATGGGTAGCAAATGGAAGCTGTTGATGATTTCTATAGTATAGAGTATTTTTGATTCTGCTCCGTGACTAGGGTCTCGAGATATCGGCCAAAATGTTTCAAAAAATTCACCACACATATGTTACATTTTTGTTTATTTAACTCGTACCTACTTGGAAAGCTGAAAAGCGCTCATATTAGCATACATACATCAATAATAGTTTAATCAGTTACTAAAGGATTTGTTACCTACTTAGCTACGCTCTTTCGCTCTCAAAATTTATGAACTTTCGTCTTAACTACCATACTTATTATTCCCACCTACAAACTTACTGCATTATATTTATATCAACATGTAGGTATGTATGCAGCAGGCAGATCGACAAACAAAGTAGGCTTTGAAAAGACATCGAACTATATTACGGTGCATTTATTTTGCATAAAGAAATACATGAATATTTTGTTTTTTGTAGGTATATAGAACTTTGACTCTTAGCATTAAGAAAATTCAAATTAGGAGAATATATGACATTGGAGTATAAACATCGCCGGAGCGTTTTCTTTGGCCCCATACGTTCAGTAGTGTCCGAAATTACCGCGGTGCAAAATTATTAGTTATTATATATATTTTTTTAATAATTATTGAAGTTTGTGTGAATTTGTGAAAAAAATAAATATAGCGCAAAGCGAATTTCCAACTAGGCCAAAACATGGCAATGAGGCAATGAATTATCCAACTGAATTTTTAAATTCATTAGAACCGGCTGGTATGCCACCGGATTGCTTGAATCTGAAAGTGGAATTATTGCGAAATATTAATCCACCAAAACTGTGTAATGGCACCAGATTGGCAGTGAAAAATTTATTGCCAAATTTGATTGGAGCTACGATCTTAACTGGTAAATCAAAAGGCGAAGTTTGTTTAATACCCCGTATCCCTATGATTCCAACTGATATGCCATTTGAATTCAAACGATTACAATATCCTGTGCGTTTATCATTTGCGATGTCTATCAACAAAGCTCAAGGGCAAACACTTAACGTTTGTGGTGTGAATTTGGAGGAATCATGTTTTTCACATGGACAACTTTATGTTGCCTGTTCCAGAGTCGGTACCCCCAGCCGTTTGTTTATTCATGATCAAAATGGAAAAACAAAAAATATTGTTTATCCAAATGTTTTGGATAGCTAGCAAATAATTAAATAAATATATTTTTTATATATTTTTTTATAAATTAGTTATATTTTATATTTCACTTTATACGTAGCGAAGCACGTACCGGGCCGTTATAAATATTATATGTATTCATTGTATTGCTTTCAAAAAATCATAAAGTTCTGCATATCTGTAACACCACATTCATTGACTGTTAGGCGGTACAAAGTTCGCCGGGTCAGCTAGTATTATATAATACACAATTTGACCCACATATTCGTCATATATATTGTATAAAGTCCATTGAAAGTTGGAAACCATAATATTAGGTTAGAAGCACCGAGGTCCTCGTGTTCGATATACGGGGCCTTAAAAACCTATGGTCCGATTTCGGCGATTTTTAGAATGGGGCTGCCACACTATTAACATAGTATTTATGCAAAGTTCTGCACCGATATCTTCACTAGTACTTACTTTATATATTGTAAAGTAAGCGATTCAGATCGTCTTCAAAGTTCTGGTATATAGGAAGTAGGAGTGGTTGTGATGCGATTTGGCCTATTTTCACAACATATCATTGGGATGTAAAGAAACTATTACAAACCAAGTTTCATTGAAATCGGTCGAGTAGTTCCTGAGATATGGTTTTTGACCCATAAGTGGGCGACGCCACGCCCATTTTCCATTTTGTAAAAAAATCTTAGTGCAGCTTCCTTCTGCCATTTCTTATGTGACATTTAGTGTTTCTGACGTTTTTCGTTAGTAAGTTAACCCACTTTTAGTAATTTTCAACCTAACTTTTGTATGGGAGGTGGGCGTGGTTATGATCCGATTTCTTTCATTTTTGGACTGTATTAGGAAGTGACTAAAAAAGACGACTGCAGAAAGTTTGGTTTATATATCTCTATTGGTTTGCGAGATATTTACAAAACACTTAGTAGGGGCGGGGCCACGCCCACTTCCCCAAAAAAATTACATCCAAATATGCCCCTTCATAGTGCGATCCTTCATACCAAATTTTATTTCCATAGCTTTATTTATGGCTTAGTTATGGCACTTTATGTGTTTTCGGTTTTCGCCATTTTGTGGGCGATGGGCAGTGGTCCAATTTTGCTCATTTTCGAAAGCAGAATATTTAGGAGAAAATTATAGAGAAATTGAAGAGAATAGTAGTAGTAGTTATACAAAATAGGAGAAAATTATAGAGAAATTGCAGAAAATAGGAGAAAACTATAGAGAAATTGCAGAAAATAGTAGTAGTAGTTATACAAAATATTAGAAAATTATAGAGAAATTGCAGAAAATAGGAGAAAACTATAGAGAAATTGCAGAAAATAGTAGTAGTAGTTATACAAAATATTAGAAAATTATAGAGAAATTGCAGAAAATAGTAGTAGTAGTTATACAAAATAGAAGAAAATTATAGACAAATTGCAGAAAATAGTAGTAGTAGTTATAAAAAATAGGAGAAAATTATAGAGAAATTGCGAAAAATAGTAGTAGTAGTTATACAAAATAGGAGAAAATTATAGAGAAATTGCAGAAAATAGGAGAAAATTATAGAGAAATTGAAGAAAATAGTAGTAGTAGTTATACAAAATAGGAGAAAATTATAGAGAAATTGCAGAAAATAGGAGAAAACTATAGAGAAATTGCAGAAAATAGTAGTAGTAGTTATACAAAATAGGAGAAAATTATAGAGAAATTGCAGAAAATAGTAGCAGTAGTTACACAAAATAGGAGAAAATTATAGAGAAATTGCAGAAAATAGTAGTAGTAGTTATACAAAATAAGAGAAAATTACAGAGAAATTGCAGAAAATAGTAGTAGAAGTTATACAAAATAGGAGAAAATTATAGAGAAATTGCGAAAAATAGTAGTAGTAATTATACAAAATAGGAGAAAATTATAGAGAAATTGCAGAAAATAGTAGTAGTAGTTACACAAAATAGGAGAAAATTATAGAGAAATTGCAGAAAATAGTAGTAGTAGTTATACAAAATAGGAGAAAATTATAGAGAAATTGAAGAAAATAGTAGTAGTAGTTATACAAAATAGGAGAAAATTATAGAGAAATTGCAGAAAATAGGAGAAAACTATAGAGAAATTGCAAGAAATAGTAGTAGTAGTTATACAAAATAGGAGAAAATTATAGAGAAATTGCAGAAAATAGTAGTAGTAGTTATACAAAATAGGAGAAAATTATAGAGAAATTGAAGAAAATAGTAATAGTAGTCATTCAAAATAGGAGAAAATTATAGAGAAATTTCAGAAAATAGTAGTAGTAGTTATACAAAATAGGAGAAAATTATAGAGAAATTGAAGAAAATAGTAGTAGTAGTTATACAAAATAGGAGAAAATCATAGAGAAATTGCAGAAAATAGGAGAAAACTATAGAGAAATTGCAGAAAATAGTTGTAGTAGTTATACAAACTAGGAGAAAATTATAGAGAAATTGCAGAAAATAGTAGTAGTAGTTATACAAAATAGGTGAAAATTATAGAGAATGTGACGAAAATAGTAGTAGTAGTTATACAAATTAAGAGAAAATTATAGAGAAATTGCAGAAAATAGTAGTAGTAGTTATACAAAATAGGAGAAAATTATAGAGAAATTGCGAAAAATAGTAGTAGTAGTAATACAAAATAGGAGAAAATTATAGAGAAATTGCAGAAAATAGTAGTAGTAGTTATAAAAACTAGGAGAAAATTATAGAGAAATTGCAGAAAATAGTAGTAGTAGTTATACAAAATAGGAGAAAATTATAGAGAAATTACAGAAAATAGGATAAAATTATAGAGAAATTGAAGAAAATAGTAGTAGTAGTTATACAAAATAGGAGAAAATTATAGAGAAATTGCAGAAAATAGGAGAAAATTATAGAGAAATTGCAGAAAATAGGAGAAAACTATAGAGAAATTGCAGAAAATAGTAGTAGTAGTTATACAAAATAGGTGAAAATTATAGAGAATGTGAAGAAAATAGTAGTAGTAGTTATACAAAATAAGAGAAAATTATAGAGAAATTGCAGAAAATAGTAGTAGTAGTTATACAAAATAGGAGAAAATTATAGAGAAATTGCAGAAAATAGGAGAAAACTATAGAGAAATTGCAGAAAATAGTAGTAGTAGTTATACAAAATAGGAGAAAATTATAGAGAAATTGCAGAAAATAGTAGTAGTAGTTATACAAAATAGGAGAAAATTATAGAGAAATTGCAGAAAATAGTAGTAGTAGTTATACAAAATAGGAGAAAATTATAGAGAAATTGCAGAAAATAGTAGTAGTAGTTATACAAACTAGGAGAAAATTATAGAGAAATTGCAGAAAATAGTAGTAGTAGTTATACAAAATAGGAGAAAATTATAGAGAAATTGCAGAAAATAGTAGTAGTAGTTACACAAAAATAGGAGAAAATTATAGAGAAATTGCAGAAAATAGAAGTAGTAGTTATACAAAATAGGAGAAAATTATAGAGAAATTGAAGAAAATAGTAGTAGTAGTTATACAAACTAGGAGAAAATTATAGAGAAATTGCAGAAAATAGTAGTAGTAGTTATACAAAATAGGAGAAAATTATGGAGAAATTGCAGAAAATAGTAGTAGTAGTTATACAAAATAGGAGAAAATTATAGAGAAATTGCAGAAAATAGTAGTAGTAGTTATACAAAATAGGAGAAAATTATAGAGAAATTGCAGAAAATAGTAGTAGTAGTTATGCAAAATAGGAGAAAATTATAGAGAAATTGCAGAAAATAGTAGTAGTAGTTATACAAAATAGGAGAAAATTATAGAGAAATTGCGAAAAATAGTAGTAGTAGTTATACAAAATAGGAGAAAATTATAGAGAAATTGCAGAAAATAGTAGTAGTAGTTATACAAAATAGGAGAAAATTATAGAGAAATTGCAGAAAATAGTAGTAGTAGTTACACAAAATAGGAGAAAATTATAGAGAAATTGCAGAAAATAGTTGTAGTAGTTATACAAAATAGGAGAAAATTATAGAGAAATTGCAGAAAATAGGAGAAAATTATAGAGAAATTGCAGAAAATAGGAGAAAATTATAGAGAAATTGAAGAAAATAGTAGTAGTAGTTATACAAAATAGGAGAAAATTATAGAGAAATTGCAGAAAATAGGAGAAAACTATAGAGAAATTGCAGAAAATAGTAGTAGTAGTTATACAAAATAGGAGAAAATTACAGAGAAATTGAAGAAAAAAGTAGTAGTAGTTATACAAAATAGGAGAAAATTATAGAGAAATTGCAGAAAAAGGTAGTAGTAGTTATACAAAATAGGAGAAAGTTATAGATAAATTGCAGAAAATAGTAGTAGTAGTTATACAAACTTGGAGAAAATTATAGAGAAATTGCAGAAAATAGAAGTAGTAGTTATACAAAATAGGAGAAAATTATAGATAAATTGCAGAAAATAGTAATAGTAGTTATACAAAATATGAAAAAATTATAGAGAAATGGCGAAAAATAGTAGTAGTAGTTTCACAAAATAGGAGAAAATTATATAGAAATTGCAGAAAATAGTAGTAGTAGTTGCACAAAATAGGAGAAAATTATAGAGAAATTGCAGAAAATAGTAGTAGTAGTTATACAAAATAGGAGAAAATTATAAAGAAATTGCAGAAAATAGTAGTAGTAGTTATACAAAATAGGAGAAAATTATAGAGAAAGTTAAGAAAATAGTAGTAGTAGTTATACAAAATAGGAGAAAATTATAGAGAAATTGCAGAAAATAGGAGAAAATTATAGAGAAATTGCAGAAAATAGGAGAAAACTATAGAGAAATTGCAGAAAATAGTAGTAGTAGTTATACAAAATAGGAGAAAGTTATAGAGAAATTGAAGAAAATAGTAGTTGTAGTTATACAAAATAGGAGAAAATTATAGAGAAATTGCAGAAAATAGTAGTAGTAGTTATACAAAATAGGAGAAAATTATAGAGAAATTGCAGAAAATAGGAGAAAACTATAGAGAAATTGCAGAAAATAGTAGTAGTATTTATACAAAATAGGAGAAAATTATAGAGAAATTGCAGAAAATAGTAGTAGTAGTTGCACAAAATAGGAGAAAATTATAGAGAAATTGCAGAAAATAGTAGTAGTAGTTATACAAAATAGGAGAAAATTATAGAGAAATTGCAGAAAATAGTAATAGTAGTTATACAAAATAGGAGAAAATTATAGAGAAATTGCAGAAAATAGTAGTAGTAGTTATACAAACTAGGAGAAAATTATAGAGAAATTGCAGAAAATAGTAATAGTAGTTATACAAAATAGGAGAAAATTATAGAGAAATTGCAGAAAATAGTAGTAGTAGTTATACAAACTAGGAGAAAATTATAGAGAAATTGCAGAAAATAGTAGTAGTAGTTATACAAAATAGGAGAAAATTATAGAGAAATTGCAGAAAATAGTAGTAGTAGTTACACAAAAATAGGAGAAAATTATAGAGAAATTGCAGAAAATAGAAGTAGTAGTTATACAAAATAGGAGAAAATTATAGAGAAATTGAAGAAAATAGTAGTAGTAGTTATACAAACTAGGAGAAAATTATAGAGAAATTGCAGAAAATAGTAGTAGTAGTTATACAAAATAGGAGAAAATTATAGACAAATTGCAGAAAATAGTAGTAGTAGTTATACAAAATAGGAGAAAATTATAGAGAAATTGCGAAAAATAGTAGTAGTAGTTATACAAAATAGGAGAAAATTATAGAGAAATTGCAGAAAATAGTAGTAGTAGTTATACAAAATAAGAGAAAATTATAGAGAAATTGCAGAAAATAGTAGTAGTAGTTATACAAAATAGGAGAAAATTATAGAGAAATTGCGAAAAATAGTAGTAGTAGTTATACAAAATAGGAGAAAATTATAGAGAAATTGCAGAAAATAGTAGCAGTAGTTACACAAAATAGGAGAAAATTATAGAGAAATTGCAGAAAATAGTAGTAGTAGTTATACAAAATAGGAGAAAATTATAGAGAAATTGCAGAAAATAGTAGTAGTAGTTATACAAAATAAGAGAAAATTATAGAGAAATTGCAGAAAATAGTAGTAGTAGTTATACAAAATAGGAGAAAATTATAGAGAAATTGCAGAAAATAGTAGTAGTAGTTATACAAAATAGGAGAAAATTATAGAGAAATTTCAGAAAATAGGAGAAAATTATAGAGAAATTGAAGAAAATAGTAGTAGTTATACAAAATAGGAGAAAATTATAGAGAAATTGCAGAAAATAGGAGAAAATTATAGAGAAATTGCAGAAAATAGGAGAAAACTATAGAGAAATTGCAGAAAATAGTAGTAGTAGTTATACAAAATAGGAGAAAATTATAGAGAAATTGAAGAAAATAGTAGTTGTAGTTATACAAAATAGGAGAAAATTATAGAGAAATTGCAGAAAATAGTAGTAGTAGTTATACAAAATAGGAGAAAATTATAGAGAAATTGCAGAAAATAGGAGAAAACTATAGAGAAATTGCAGAAAATAGTAGTAGTAGTTATACAAAATAGGAGAAAATTATAGAGAAATTGCAGAAAATAGTAGTAGTAGTTATACAAAATAGGAGAAAATTATAGAGAAATTGCAGAAAATAGTAGTAGTAGTTATACAAAATAGGAGAAAATTATAGAGAAATTGCAGAAAATAGTAGTAGTAGTTATACAAACTAGGAGAAAATTAAAGAGAAATTGCAGAAAATAGTAGTAGTAGTTACACAAAAATAGGAGAAAATTATAGAGAAATTGCAGAAAATAGAAGTAGTAGTTATACAAAATAGGAGAAAATTATAGAGAAATTGAAGAAAATAGTAGTAGTAGTTATACAAACTAGGAGAAAATTAAAGAGAAATTGCAGAAAATAGTAGTAGTAGTTATACAAAATAGGAGAAAATTATAGAGAAATTGCTGAAAATAGTAGTAGTAGTTATACAAAATAGGAGAAAATTATAGAGAAATTGCAGAAAATAGGAGAAAATTATAGAGAAATTGAAGAAAATAGTAGTAGTAGTTATACAAAATAGGAGAAAATTATAGCGAAATTGCAGAAAATAGGAGAAAATTATAGAGAAATTGCAGAAAATAGGAGAAAACTATAGAGAAATTGCAGAAAATAGTAGTAGTAGTTATACAAAATAGGAGAAAATTACAGAGAAATTTAAGAAAAAAGTAGTAGTAGTTATACAAAATAGGAGAAAATTATAGAGAAATTGCAGAAAATGGTAGTAGTAGTTATACAAAATAGGAGAAAATTATAGAGAAATTGCAGAAAATAGTAGTAGTAGTTATACAAAATAGGAGAAAATTATAGAGAAATTGCAGAAAATAGTAGTAGTAGTTATACAAAATAGGAGAAAGTTATAGATAAATTGCAGAAAATAGTAGTAGTAGTTATACAAACTTGGAGAAAGTTATAGATAAATTGCAGAAAATAGTAGTAGTAGTTATACAAACTTGGAGAAAATTATAGAGAAATTGCAGAAAATAGTAGTAGTAGTTATACAAAATAGGAGAAAATTATAGAGAAAGTGAAGAAAATAGTAGTAGTAGTTATACAAAATAGGAGAAAATTATAGAGAAATTGCAGAAAATAGTAGTAGTAGTTATACAAAATAGGAGAAAATTATAGAGAAATTGCAGAAAATAGTAGTAGTAGTTATACAAAATAGAAGAAAATTATAGAGAAATTGCAGAAAATAGTAGTAGTAGTTATTCAAAATAGGAGAAAATTATAGAGAAATTCCAGAAATAGTAGTAGTAGTTATACAAAATAGGAGAAAATTATAAAGAAAGTTAAGAAAATAGTAGTAGTAGTTATACAAAATAGGAGAAAATTATAAAGAAAGTTAAGAAAATAGTAGTAGTAGTTATACAAAATAGGAGAAAATTATAGAGAAATTGCAGAAAATAGTAGTAGTAGTTATACAAAATAGGAGAAAATTATAGAGAAATTTCAGAAAATAGGAGAAAATTATAGAGAAATTGAAGAAAATAGTAGTAGTTATACAAAATAGGAGAAAATTATAGAGAAATTGCAGAAAATAGGAGAAAATTATAGAGAAATTGCAGAAAATAGGAGAAAACTATAGAGAAATTGCAGAAAATAGTAGTAGTAGTTATACAAAATAGGAGAAAGTTATAGAGAAATTGAAGAAAATAGTAGTTGTAGTTATACAAAATAGGAGAAAATTATAGAGAAATTGCAGAAAATAGTAGTAGTAGTTATACAAAATAGGAGAAAATTATAGAGAAATTGCAGAAAATAGTAGTAGTAGTTACACAAAAATAGGAGAAAATTATAGAGAAATTGCAGAAAATAGAAGTAGTAGTTATACAAAATAGGAGAAAATTATAGAGAAATTGAAGAAAATAGTAGTAGTAGTTATACAAACTAGGAGAAAATTATAGAGAAATTGCAGAAAATAGTAGTAGTAGTTATACAAAATAGGAGAAAATTATAGAGAAATTGCTGAAAATAGGAGAAAATTATAGAGAAATTGCAGAAAATAGTAGTAGTAGTTATACAAAATAGGAGAAAATTATAGAGAAATTGCAGAAAATAGTAGTAGTAGTTATACAAAATAGGAGAAAATTATAGTAGTAGTAGTTATACAAAATAGGACAACATTATAGAGAAATTGCAGAAAATAGTAGTAGTAGTTACACCAAATAGGAGAAAATTATAGAGAAATTGCAGAAAATAGTAGTAGTAGTTATACAAAATAGGAGAAAATTATAGAGAAATTGCAGAAAATAGTAGTAGTAGTTATACAAAATAGGAGAAAATTATAGAGAAATTGCAGAAAATAGTAGTAGTAGTTATACAAAATAGGAGAAAATTATAGAGAAATTGCAGAAAATAGGAGAAAATTATAGAGAAATTGCAGAAAATAGGAGAAAATTATAGAGAAATTGCAGAAAATAGTAGTAGTAGTTATACAAAATAGGAGAAAATTATAGAGAAATTGAAGAAAATAGTAGTTGTAGTTATACAAAATAGGAGAAAATTATAGAGAAATTGCAGAAAATAGTAGTAGTAGTTATACAAAATAGGAGAAAATTATAGAGAAATTGCAGGAAATAGTAGTAGTAGTTATACAAAATAGGAGAAAATTATAGAGAAATTGCAGAAAATAGTAGTAGTAGTTATACAAAATAGGAGAAAATTATAGAGAAATTGCAGAAAATAGTAGTAGTAGTTATACAAACTAGGAGAAAATTATAGAGAAATTGAAGAAAATAGTAGTAGTAGTTATACAAAATAGGAGAAAATTATAGAGAAATTGCAGAAAATAGTAGTAGTAGTTATACAAAATAGGAGAAAATTATAGAGAAATTGCAGAAAATAGGAGAAAACTATAGAGAAATTGCAGAAAATAGTAGTAGTAGTTATACAAAATAGGAGAAAATTATAGAGAAATTGCAGAAAATAGTAGTAGTAGTTATACAAAATAGGAGAAAATTATAGAGAAATTGCAGAAAATAGTAGTAGTAGTTATACAAAATAGGAGAAAATTATAGAGAAATTGCAGAAAATAGTAGTAGTAGTTATACAAACTAGGAGAAAATTATAGAGAAATTGCAGAAAATAGTAGTAGTAGTTATACAAAATAGGAGAAAATTATAGAGAAATTGCAGAAAATAGTAGTAGTAGTTATACAAACTAGGAGAAAATTATAGAGAAATTGCAGAAAATAGTAGTAGTAGTTATACAAAACAGGGGAAAATTATAGAAAAATTGCAGAAAATAGTAGTAGTAGTTATACAAAATAGGAGAAAATTATGGAGAAATTGCAGAAAGTAGTAGTAGTAGTTACACAAAATAGGAGAAAATTATAGAGAAATTGCAGAAAATAGTAGTAGTAGTTATACAAAATAGGAGAAAATTATAGAGAAATTGCAGAAAATAGGAGAAAACTATAGAGAAATTGCAGAAAATAGTAGTAGTAGTTATACAAAGTAGGAGAAAATTATAGAGAAATTGCAGAAAATAGTAGTAGTAGTTATACAAACTAGGAGAAAATTATAGAGAAATTGCAGAAAATAGTAGTAGTAGTTATACAAACTAGGAGAAAATTATAGAGAAATTGCAGAAAAGTTATAAGTTAAGTAGTTATACAAAATAGGAGAAAATTATAGAGAGATTGCAGAAAATAGTAGTAGTAGTTATACAAACTAGGAGAAAATTATAGAGAAATTGCAGAAAATAGTAGTAGTAGTTATACAAAATAGGAGAAAATTATAGAGAAATTGCAGAAAATAGTAGTAGTAGTTATACAAATTAGGAGAAAATTATAGAGAAATGGCGAAAAATAGTAGTAGTAGTTATACAAAATAGGAGAAAATTATAGAGAAATTGCAGAAAGTAGTAGTAGTAGTTACACAAAATAGGAGAAAATTATAGAGAAATTGCAGAAAATAGTAGTAGTAGTTATACAAAATAGGAGAAAATTATAGAGAAATTGCAGAAAATAGTAGTAGTAGTTATACAAAATAGGAGAAAATTATAGAGAAATTGCAGAAAATAGTAGTAGTAGTTATACAAAATAGGAGAAAATTATAGAGAAATTGCAGAAAATAGTAGTAGTAGTTATACAAAATAGGAGAAAATTATTGAGAAATTGCAGAAAATAGTAGTAGTAGTTATACCAAATAGGAGAAAATTATAGAGAAATTGCAGAAAATAGTAGTAGTAGTTATACAAAATAGGAGAAAATTATAGAGAAATTGCAGAAAATAGTAGTAGTAGTTATACAAACTAGGAGAAAATTATAGAGAAATTGCAGAAATAGTAGTAGTAGTTATACAAAATAGGAGAAAATTATAGAGAAAGTGAAGAAAATAGTAGTAGTAGTTATACAAAATAGGAGAAAATTATAGAGAAATTGCAGAAAATAGTAGTAGTAGTTATACAAAATAGGAGAAAATTATAGAGAAATTTCAGAAAATAGGAGAAAATTATAGAGAAATTGAAGAAAATAGTAGTAGTTATACAAAATAGGAAAAAATTATAGAGAAATTGCAGAAAATAGGAGAAAACTATAGAGAAATTGCAGAAAATAGTAGTAGTAGTTATACAAAATAGGAGAAAATTATAGAGAAATTGCAGAAAATAGTAGTAGTAGTTATACAAAATAGGAGAAAATTATAGAGAAATTGCAGAAAATAGGAGAAAACTATAGAGAAATTGCAGAAAATAGTAGTAGTAGTTATACAAAATAGGAGAAAATTATAGAGAAATTGCAGAAAATAGTAGTAGTAGTTATACAAAATAGGAGAAAATTATAGAGAAATTGCAGAAAATAGTAGTAGTAGTTATACAAAATAGGAGAAAATTATAGAGAAATTGCAGAAAATAGTAGTAGTAGTTATACAAACTAGGAGAAAATTATAGAGAAATTGCAGAAAATAGTAGTAGTAGTTATACAAAATAGGAGAAAATTTTAGAGAAATTGCAGAAAATAGGAGAAAACTATAGAGAAATTGCGGAAAATAGTAGTAGTAGTTATACAAAATAGGAGAAAATTATAGAGAAATTGCAGAAAATAGTAGTAGTAGTTATACAAAATAGGAGAAAATTATAGAGAAATTGCAGAAAATAGTAGTAGTAGTTATACAAAATAGGAGAAAATTATAGAGAAATTGCAGAAAATAGTAGTAGTAGTTATACAAACTAGGAGAAAATTATAGAGAAATTGCAGAAAAGTTATAAGTTAAGTAGTTATACAAAATAGGAGAAAATTATAGAGAAATTGCAGAAAATAGTAGTAGAAGTTATACAAACTAGGAGAAAATTATAGAGAAATTGCAGAAAATAGGAGTAGTAGTTATACAAAATAGGAGAAAATTATAGAGAAATTGCAGAAAATAGTAGTAGTAGTTATACAAAATAGGAGAAAATTATAGAGAAATTGCAGAAAATAGGAGAAAATTATAGAGAAATTGCAGAAAATAGTAGTAGTAGTTATACAAAATAGGAGAAAATTATAGAGAAATTTCAGAAAATAGGAGAAAATTGTAGAGAAATTGCAGAATATAGTAGTTGTAGTTATACAAAATAGGAGAAAATTATAGAGAAATTGAAGAAAATAGTAGTAGTAGTTATACAAAATAGGAGAAAATTATAGAGAAATTGCAGAAAATAGTAGTAGTAGTTATACAAAATAGGAGAAAATTATAGAGAAATTGCAGAAAATAGTAGTAGTAGTTATACAAACTAGGAGAAAATTATAGAGAAATTGCAGAAAATAGTAGTAGTAGTTATACAAAATAGGAGAAAATTATAGAGAAATAGAAGAAAATAGTAGTAGTAGTTATACAAAATAGGAGAAAATTATAGAGAAATTGCAGAAAATAGGAGAAAATTATAGAGAAATTGCAGAAAATAGTAGTAGTAGTTATACAAAATAGGAGAAAATTATAGAGAAATTGCAGAAAATAGTAGTAGTAGTTATACAAATTAGAGAAAATTATAGAGAAATTGCTTAAAATAGTAGTAGTAGTTATACAAAATAGGAGAAAATTATAGAGAAATTGCAGAAAGTAGTAGTAGTAGTTATACAAAATAGGAGAAAATTATAGAGAAATTTCAGAAAATAGGAGAAAATTGTAGAGAAATTGCAGAATATAGTAGTAGTAGTTATACAAAATAGGATAAAATTATAGAGAAATTGCAGAAAATAGTAGTAGTAGTTATACCAAATAGGAGAAAATTATAGAGAAATTGCAGAAAATAGTAGTAGTAGTTATACAAAATAGGAGAAAATTATAGAGAAATTGCAGAAAATAGTAGTAGTAGTTATACAAACTAGGAGAAAATTATAGAGAAATTGCAGAAATAGTAGTAGTAGTTATACAAAATAGGAGAAAATTATAGAGAAAGTGAAGAAAATAGTAGTAGTAGTTATACAAAATAGGAGAAAATTATAGAGAAATTGCAGAAAATAGTAGTAGTAGTTATACAAAATAGGAGAAAATTATAGAGCAATTTCAGAAAATAGGAGAAAATTGTAGAGAAATTGCAGAATATAGTAGTAGTAGTTATACAAAATAGGAGAAAATTATAGAGAAATTGCAGAAAATAGGAGAAAATTATAGAGAAATTGTAGAAAATAGGAGAAAACTATAGAGAAATTGCAGAAAATAGTAGTAGTAGTTATACAAAATAGGAGAAAATTATAGAGAAATTGCAGAAAATAGGAGAAAACTATAGAGAAATTGCAGAAAATAGTAGTAGTAGTTATACAAAATAGGAGAAAATTATAGAGAAATTGCAGAAAAGTTATAAGTTAAGTAGTTATACAAAATAGGAGAAAATTATAGAGAAATTGCAGAAAATAGTAGTAGAAGTTATACAAACTAGGAGAAAATTATAGAGAAATTGCAGAAAATAGGAGTAGTAGTTATACAAAATAGGAGAAAATTATAGAGAAATTGCAGAAAATAGTAGTAGTAGTTATACAAAATAGGAGAAAATTATAGAGAAATTGCAGAAAATAGGAGAAAATTATAGAGAAATTGCAGAAAATAGTAGTAGTAGTTATACAAAATAGGAGAAAATTATAGAGAAATTGCAGAAAATAGGAGAAAATTATAGAGAAATTGCAGAAAATAGTAGTAGTAGTTATACAAAATAGGAGAAAATTATAGAGAAATTGCAGAAAATAGGAGAAAATTATAGAGAAATTGTAGAAAATAGGAGAAAACTATAGAGAAATTGCAGAAAATAGTAGTAGTAGTTATACAAAATAGGAGAAAATTATAGAGAAATTGCAGAAAATAGGAGAAAACTATAGAGAAATTGCAGAAAATAGTAGTAGTAGTTATACAAAATAGGAGAAAATTATAGAGAAATTGCAGAAAATAGTAGTAGTAGTTATACAAAATAGGAGAAAATTATAGAGAAATTGCAGAAAATAGTAGTAGTAGTTATACAAAATAGGAGAAAATTATAGAGAAATTGCAGAAAATAGTAGTAGTAGTTATACAAACTAGGAGAAAATTATAGAGAAATTGCAGAAAATAGTAGTAGTAGTTATACAAAATAGGAGAAAATTATAGAGAAATAGAAGAAAATAGTAGTAGTAGTTATACAAAATAGGAGAAAATTATAGAGAAATTGCAGAAAATAGGAGAAAATTATAGAGAAATTGCAGAAAATAGTAGTAGTAGTTGTACAAAATAGGAGAAAATTATAGAGAAATTGCAGAAAATAGTAGTAGAAGTTATACAAACTAGGAGAAAATTATAGAGAAATTGCAGAAAATAGGAGTAGTAGTTATACAAAATAGGAGAAAATTATAGAGAAATTGCAGAAAATAGTAGTAGTAGTTATACAAAATAGGAGAAAATTATAGAGAAATTGCAGAAAATAGGAGAAAATTATAGAGAAATTGCAGAAAATAGTAGTAGTAGTTATACAAAATAGGAGAAAATTATAGAGAAATTTCAGAAAATAGGAGAAAATTGTAGAGAAATTGCAGAATATAGTAGTAGTAGTTATACAAAATAGGAGAAAATTATAGAGAAATTGCAGAAAATAGGAGAAAATTATAGAGAAATTGTAGAAAATAGGAGAAAATTATAGAGAAATTGCAGAAAATAGTAGTAGTAGTTATAGGAGAAAATTATAGAGAAATTGCAGAAAATAGGAGAAAACTATAGAGAAATTGCAGAAAATAGTAGTAGTAGTTATACAAAATAGGAGAAAATTATAGAGAAATTGCAGAAAATAGTAGTAGTAGTTATACAAAATAGGAGAAAATTATAGAGAAATTGCAGAAAATAGTAGTAGTAGTTATACAAAATAGGAGAAAATTATAGAGAAATTGCAGAAAATAGTAGTAGTAGTTATACAAAATAGGAGAAAATTATAGAGAAATTGCAGAAAATAGTAGTAGTAGTTATACAAAATAGGAGAAAATTATAGTAGTAGTAGTTATACAAAATAGGACAACATTATAGAGAAATTGCAGAAAATAGGAGAAAATTATAGAGAAATTGCAGAAAATAGTAGTAGTAGTTATACAAAATAGGAGAAAATTATAGAGAAATTGCAGAAAATAGTAGTAGTAGTTATACAAATTAGGAGAAAATTATAGAGAAATGGCGAAAAATAGTAGTAGTAGTTATACAAAATAGGAGAAAATTATAGAGAAATTGCAGAAAGTAGTAGTAGTAGTTATACAAAATAGGAGAAAATTATAGAGAAATTTCAGAAAATAGGAGAAAATTGTAGAGAAATTGCAGAATATAGTAGTAGTAGTTATACAAAATAGGATAAAATTATAGAGAAATTGCAGAAAATAGTAGTAGTAGTTATACCAAATAGGAGAAAATTATAGAGAAATTGCAGAAAATAGTAGTAGTAGTTATACAAAATAGGAGAAAATTATAGAGAAATTGCAGAAAATAGTAGTAGTAGTTATACAAACTAGGAGAAAATTATAGAGAAATTGCAGAAATAGTAGTAGTAGTTATACAAAATAGGAGAAAATTATAGAGAAAGTGAAGAAAATAGTAGTAGTAGTTATACAAAATAGGAGAAAATTATAGAGAAATTGCAGAAAATAGTAGTAGTAGTTATACAAAATAGGAGAAAATTATAGAGCAATTTCAGAAAATAGGAGAAAATTGTAGAGAAATTGCAGAATATAGTAGTAGTAGTTATACAAAATAGGAGAAAATTATAGAGAAATTGCAGAAAATAGGAGAAAATTATAGAGAAATTGTAGAAAATAGGAGAAAACTATAGAGAAATTGCAGAAAATAGTAGTAGTAGTTATACAAAATAGGAGAAAATTATAGAGAAATTGCAGAAAATAGGAGAAAACTATAGAGAAATTGCAGAAAATAGTAGTAGTAGTTATACAAAATAGGAGAAAATTATAGAGAAATTGCAGAAAATAGTAGTAGTAGTTATACAAAATAGGAGAAAATTATAGAGAAATTGCAGAAAATAGTCGTAGTAGTTATACAAAATAGGAGAAAATTATAGAGAAATTGCAGAAAATAGTAGTAGTAGTTATACAAACTAGGAGAAAATTATAGAGAAATTGCAGAAAATAGTAGTAGTAGTTATACAAAATAGGAGAAAATTATAGAGAAATAGAAGAAAATAGTAGTAGTAGTTATACAAAATAGGAGAAAATTATAGAGAAATTGCAGAAAATAGGAGAAAATTATAGAGAAATTGCAGAAAATAGTAGTAGTAGTTATACAAAATAGGAGAAAATTATAGAGAAATTGCAGAAAATAGTAGTAGTAGTTATACAAATTAGGAGAAAATTATAGAGAAATGGCGAAAAATAGTAGTAGTAGTTATACAAAATAGGAGAAAATTATAGAGAAATTGCAGAAAGTAGTAGTAGTAGTTACACAAAATAGGAGAAAATTATAGAGAAATTGCAGAAAATAGTAGTAGTAGTTATACAAAATAGGAGAAAATTATAGAGAAATTGCAGAAAATAGGAGAAAACTATTGATAAATTTCAGAAAATAGTAGTAGTAGTTATACAAAATAGGAGAAAATTATAGAGAAATTGCAGAAAATTGGAGAAAACTATAGATAAATTTCAGAAAATAGTAGTAGTAGTTATACAAAATAGGAGAAAATTATAGAGAAATTGCAGAAAATAGTAGTAGTAGTTATACAAAATAGGAGAAAATTATAGAGAAATTGCAGAAAATAGGAGAAAACTATAGATAAATTTCAGAAAATAGTAGTAGTAGTTATACAAAATAGGAGAAAATTATAGAGAAATTGCAGAAAATAGTAGTAGTAGTTATACAAAATAGGAGAAAATTATAGAGAAATTGCAGAAAATAGTAGTAGTAGTTATACAAAATAGGAGAAAATTATAGAGAAATAGCAGAAAATAGGAGAAAACTATAGATAAATTTCAGAAAATAGTAGAAGTAGTTATACAAAATAGGAGAAAATTATAGAGAAATTGCAGAAAATAGTAGTAGTAGTTATACAAAATAGGAGAAAATTATAGAGAAATTGCAGAAAATAGGAGAAAATTATAGGGAAATTGAAGAAAATAGTAGTAGTAGTTATACAAAATAGGAGAAAATTATAGAGAAATTGCCGAAAATAGGAGAAAATTATAGAGAAATTGCAGAAAATAAGAGAAAACTATAGAGAAATTGCAGAAAATAGTAGTAGTAGTTATACAAAATAGGAGAAAATTATAGAGAAATTGCAGGAAATAGTAGTAGTAGTTATACAAAATAGGAGAAAATTATAGAGAAATTGCAGAAAATAGTAGTAGTAGTTATACAAAATAGGAGAAAATTATAGAGAAATTGCAGAAAATAGTATTAGTAGTTACACAAAATAGGAGAAAATTATAGAGAAATTGCAGAAAATAGAAGTAGTAGATATACACAATAGGAGAAAATTATAGAGAAATTGCAGAAAATAGTAGTAGTAGTTATACAAAATAGGAGAAAATTATATAGAAATTGCAGAAAATAGTAGTAGTAGTTATACAAAATAGGAGAAAATTATAGAGAAATTGCGGAAAATAGTAGTAGTAGTTACACAAAATAGGAGAAAATTATAGAGAAATTGCAGAAAATAGTAGTAGTAGTTATACAAAATAGGAGAAAATTATAGAGAAATTGCAGAAAATAGTAGTAGTAGTTATACAAAATAGGAGAAAATTATAGAGAAATTGCAGAAAATAGGAGAAAACTATAGAGAAATTGCAGAAAATAGTAGTAGTAGTTATACAAAATAGGAGAAAATTATAGAGAAATTGCAGAAAATAGTAGTAGTAGTTATACAAAATAGGAGAAAATTATAGAGAAATTGCAGAAAATAGTAGTAGTAGTTATACAAAATAGGAGAAAATTATAGAGAAATTGCAGAAAATAGTAGTAGTAGTTATACCAAATAGGAGAAAATTATAGAGAAATTGCAGAAAATAGTAGTAGTAGTTATACAAAATAGGAGAAAATTATAGAGAAATTGCAGAAAATAGTAGTAGTAGTTACACAAAATAGGAGAAAATTATAGAGAAATTGCAGAAAATAGTAGTAGTAGTTATACCAAATAGGAGAAAATTATAGAGAAATTGCAGAAAATAGTAGTAGTAGTTATACAAACTAGGAGAAAATTATAGAGAAATTGCAGAAAATAGTAGTAGTAGTTATACAAAATATGAGAAAATTATAGAGAAAGTGAAGAAAATAGTAGTAGTATGTATGTATGTGATTGGCGTTGCAACCGTTTAGCCGGTTATAGCCGAATCGACGATAGTGCGCCATCTCTCTCTCTCCTTCGCAGTTCGGCGCCAGTTGGAGATCCCAAGTGTAACCAGGTCGCTCTCCACCTGGTCCCTCCAACGGAGTGGAGGCCTTCCCCTTCCTCGGCTTCCTCCGGCGGGTACTGCATCGAACACTTTCAGGGCTGGAGTGTTTTCGTCCATTCGGACAACATGACCTAGCCAGCGTAGCCGCTGTCTTTTTATTCGCTGAACTATGTCAATGTCGTCGTATAACTCGTACAGCTCATCGTTCCATCGTCTGCGGTATTCGCCGTTGCCAATGTTCTTAGGACCATAAATCTTGCGCAAAATTTTCCTCTCGAAAACTCCTAGTGTCGTCTCATCTGATGTTGACATCGTCCAAGCTGCTGCACCGTAGATCAGGACGGGAATGATAAGCGACTTGTAGAGCTTGATTTTGGTTCGTCGAGAGAGGACTTTACTGTTCAATTGCCTACTCAGTCCAAAGTAGCACCTGTTGGCAAGAGTTATTCTGCGCTGGATTTCGAGGCTGACATTGTTCGTGTTGTTGATGCTGGTTCCCAGGTATACGAAATTATCTACGACCTCGAAGTTATGACTGTCAACAGTGACGTGGGAGCCAAGACGCGAATGCGCCGACTGTTTGCTTGATGACAGGAGATATTTCGTCTTGTCCTCATTCACCTCCAGACCCATTCGCTTCGCCTCCTTATCCATGCGGGAAAAAGCAGAACAAACGGCGCGGTTGTTGCTTTCGATGATATCAATATCATCGGCGTACGCCAGGAGCTGTACACTCTTGTAGAAGATGGTAAACTCTCTGTTTAGCTCTGCAGCTCTTATAATTTTTTCCAGCATCAGGTTAAAGAAGTCGCACGATAGTGAGTCACCTTGTCTGAAACCTCGTTTGGTATCGAACGGCTCGGAGAGGTCCTTCCCAATCATGACGGAGCTTTTGGTGTTGCTCAACGTCAACTTACACAGCCGTATTAGTTTTGCGGGGATACCAAATTCAGACATCGCGGCATAAAGGCAGCTCCTTTTCGTGCTGTCGAAAGCTGCTTTAAAATCGACAAAAAGGTGGTGTGTGTCGATCCTCTTTTCACGGGTCTTCTCCAAAATTTGGCGCATGGTGAATATCTGGTCAGTTGTCGATTTTCCAGGCCTAAAGCCACACTGATAAGGTCCAATCAGTTTGTTGACGGTGGGCTTTAGTCTTTCACAAAGTACGCTCGATAGAACCTTGTATGCGATATTTAGGAGGCTGATCCCACGGTAATTGGCGCAGATTGTGGGATCTCCCTTTTTATGGATTGGGCAGAGCACACTGAGGTTCCAATCGTCAGGCATGCTTTCTTCCGACCATATTTTGCAAAGAAGCTGATGCATGCACCTTATCAGTTCTTCGCCGCCGTATTTGAATAGTTCTGCCGGTAATCTATCGGCCCCCGCTGCTTTGTTGTTCTTCAAGCGGGTAATTGCTATTCGAATTTCTTCATGGTCGGGTAATGGAACAGCTGTTCCATCGTCATCGATTGGGGGATCGGGTTCGCCATCTCCTGGTGTTGTACTCTCACTGCCATTCAGCAGGTCGGAGAAGTGTTCCCTCCATAATCCCAGTATGCCCTGGACATCGGTTACCAGATTACCACCTTGGTCTCTACATGAGGATGCTCCGGTCTTGAAACCTTCGTTAAGTCGCTTCATTTTTTCATAAAATTTTCGAGCATTCCCTCTGTCTGCCAGCTTCTCAAGCTCTTCGTACTCACGCATTTCGGCCTCTTTCTTTTTTTGTCTGCAGATGCGTCTCGCTTCCCTCTTCAGCTCTCGGTATCTATCCCATCCCGCACGTGTTGTGGTCGTTTGCAACGTTGCGAGGTAGGCAGCCTGTTTTCTCTCCGCTGCGAGACGGCACTCCTCATCGTACCAACTTGTTTTTTGTCGATGCCGAAAACCAATTGTTTCGGCTGCAGCGGTACGCAGTGAGTTTGAGATGCCGTTCCACAGTTCCCTTATACCGAGATGCTGATGAGTGCTCTCAGAGAGCAGGACTGCAAGTCGAGTAGAGTATTTCGTGGCTGTCTGTTGCGATTGCAGCTTTTCGACGTCGAACCTTCCTTGTGTTTGTTGACGGGCGTTCTTTGCTGCACAGAGGCGGGTGCGTATCTTCGCTGCGACCAGATAATGGTCCGAGTCTATATTTGGTCCTCGGAGCGTACGCACGTCTAAAACACAGGAGACATGTCTTCCGTCTATCACAACGTGATCGATTTGGTTCCGCGTGTTTCGATCAGGAGACAGCCAAGTAGTAGTTATACAAAATAGGAGAAAATTATAGAGAAATTGCAGAAAATAGTAGTAGTAGTTATACAAAATAGGAGAAAATTATAGAGAAATTGCAGAAAATAGTAGTAGTAGTTATACAAAATAGGAGAAAATTATAGAGAAATTGCAGAAAATAGTAGTAGTAGTTATACAAAATAGGAGAAAATTATAGAGAAATTGCAGAAAATAGTAGTAGTTGTTATACAAACTAGGAGAAAATTATAGAGAAATTGAAGAAAATAGTAGTAGTAGTTATACAAAATAGGAGAAAATTATAGAGAAATTGCAGAAAATAGTAGTAGTAGTTACACAAAATAGGAGAAAATTATAGAGAAATTGCAGAAAATAGGAGAAAACTATAGATAAATTTCAGAAAATAGTAGTAGTAGTTATACAAAATAGGAGAAAATTATATAGAAATTGCAGAAAATAGTAGTAGTAGTTATACAAAATAGGAGAAAATTATAGAGAAATTGCAAAAAATAGTAGTAGTAGTTACACAAAATAGGAGAAAATTATAGAGAAATTGCAGAAAATAGTAGTAGTAGTTATACGAAATAGGAGAAAATTATAGAGAAATTGAAGAAAATAGGAGAAAATTATAGAGAAATTGCAGAAAATATGAGAAAACTATAGAGAAATTGCAGAAAATAGTAGTAGTAGTTATACAAAATAGGAGAAAATTATAGAGAAATTGCAGAAAATAGTAGTAGTAGTTATACAAAATAGGAGAAAATTATAGAGAAATTGCAGAAAATAGTAGTAGTAGTTATACAAAATAGGTGAAAATTATAGAGAAATTGCAGAAAATAGTAGTAGTAGTTATACAAAATAGGAGAAAATTATAGAGAAATTGCAGAAAATAGTAGTAGTAGTTATACAAATTAGGAGAAATTTATAGAGAAATGGCGAAAAACAGTAGTAGTAGAAAGTAGCAGAAAATAGTAGTAGTAGTTATACAAACTAGGAGAAAATTATAGAGAAATTGCAGAAAATAGTAGTAGTAGTTATACAAAATATGAGAAAATTATAGAGAAAGTGAAGAAAATAGTAGTAGTAGTTATACAAAATAGGAGAAAATTATAGAGAAATTGCAGAAGATAGTAGTAGTAGTTATACAAAATAGGAGAAAATTATAGAGAAATTGCAGAAAATAGGAGAAAATTATAGGGAAATTGAAGAAAATAGTAGTAGTAGTTATACAAAATAGGAGAAAATTATAGAGAAATTGCCGAAAATAGGAGAAAATTATAGAGAAATTGCAGAAAATAGGAGAAAACTATAGAGAAATTGCAGAAAATAGTAGTAGTAGTTATACAAAATAGGAGAAAATTATATAGAAATTGCAGAAAATAGTAGTAGTAGTTATACAAAATAGGAGAAAATTATAGAGAAATTGCGGAAAATAGTAGTAGTAGTTACACAAAATAGGAGAAAATTATAGAGAAATTGCCGAAAATAGTAGTAGTAGTTATACAAAATAGGAGAAAATTATAGAGAAATTGCAAAAAATAGTAGTAGTAGTTATACAAAATAGGAGAAAATTATAGAGAAATTGCAGGAAATAGTAGTAGTAGTTATACAAACTATGAGAAAATTATAGAGAAATTGAAGAAAATAGTAGTAGTAGTTATACAAAATAGGAGAAAATTATAGAGAAATTGCAGAAAATAGTAGTAGTAGTTATACAAAATAGGAGAAAATTATAGAGAAATTGCAGAAAATAGGAGAAAACTATAGAGAAATTGCAGAAAATAGTAGTAGTAGTTATACAAAATAGGAGAAAATTATAGAGAAATTGCAGAAAATAGTAGTTGTACTTATACAAAATAGGAGAAAATTATAGAGAAATTGAGAAAATAGTAGTAGTAGTTATACAAAATAGGAGAAAATTATAGAGAAATTGCAGGAAATAGTAGTAGTAGTTATACAAACTAGGAGAAAATTATAGAGAAATTGCAGAAAATAGTAGTAGTAGTTATACAAACTTGGAGAAAATTATAGAGAAATTGCAGAAAATAGTAGTAGTAGTTATACAAAATATGAGAAAATTATAGAGAAATTGCAGAAAATAGTAGTAGTAGTTATACAAAATAGGAGAAAATTATAGAGAAATTGCAGAAAATAGTAGTAGTAGTTATACAAACTAGGAGAAAATTATAGAGAAATTGAAGAAAATAGTAGTAGTAGTTATACAAAATAGGAGAAAATTATAGAGAAATTGCGGAAAATAGTAGTAGTAGTTATACAAAATAGGAGAAAATTATAGAGAAATTGCAGAAAATAGGAGAAAACTATAGAGAAATTGCAGAAAATAGTAGTAGTAGTTATACAAAATAGGAGAAAATTATAGAGAAATTGCTGAAAATAGTAGTAGTAGTTATACAAAATAGGAGAAAATTATAGAGAAATTGCAGAAAATAGTAGTAGTAGTTATACAAAATAGGATAAAAATTATAGAGAAATTGCAGAAAATAGTAGTATTAGTTATACAAACTAGGAGAAAATTATAGAGAAATTGCAGAAAATAGTAGTAGTAGTTATACAAAATAGGAGAAAATTATAGAGAAATTGCAGAAAATAGTAGTAGTAGTTATACAAAATATGAGAAAATTATAGAGAAATTGCAGAGAATAGTAGTAGTAGTTATACAAAATAGGAGAAAATTATAGAGAAATTGCAGAAAATAGGAGAAAATTATAGAGAAATTGCAGAAAATAGTAGTAGTAGTTATACAAACTAGGAGAAAATTATAGAGAAATTGAAGAAAATAGTAGTAGTAGTTATACAAAATAGGAGAAAATTATAGAGAAATTGCAGAAAATAGGAGAAAACTATAGAGAAATTGCAGAAAATAGTAGTAGTAGTTATACAAAATAGGAGAAAATTATAGAGAAATTGCAGAAAATAGTAGTTGTAGTTATACAAAATAGGAGAAAATTATAGAGAAATTGAGAAAATAGTAGTAGTAGTTATACAAAATAGGAGAAAATTATAGAGAAATTGCAGAAAATAGTAGTAGTAGTTATATAAACTAGGAGAAAATTATAGAGAAATTGCAGAAAATAGTAGTAGTAGTTATACAAACTAGGAGAAAATTATAGAGAAATTGCAGAAAATAGTAGTAGTAGTTATACAAAATATGAGAAAATTATAGAGAAATTGCAGAAAATAGTAGTAGTAGTTATACAAAATAGGAGAAAATTATAGAGAAATTGCAGAAAATAGTAGTAGTAGTTATACAAACTAGGAGAAAATTATAGAGAAATTGAAGAAAATAGTAGTAGTAGTTATACAAAATAGGAGAAAATTATAGAGAAATTGCAGAAAATAGTAGTAGTAGTTATACAAAATAGGAGAAAATTATAGAGAAATTGCAGAAAATAGTAGTAGTAGTTATACAAAATAGGAGAAAATTATAGAGAAATTGCAGAAAATAGTAGTAGTAGTTATACAAACTAGGAGAAAATTATAGAGAAATTGAAGAAAATAGTAGTAGTAGTTATACAAAATAGCAGAAAATTATAGAGAAATTGCAGAAAAGTTATAAGTTAAGTAGTTATACAAAATAGGAGAAAATTATAGAGAAATTGCAGAAAATAGGAGAAAACTATAGAGAAATTGCAGAAAATAGTAGTAGTAGTTATACAAAATAGGAGAAAATTATAGAGAAATTGCAGAAAATAGGAGAAAACTATAGAGAAATTGCAGAAAATAGTAGTAGTAGTTATACAAAATAGGAGAAAATTATAGAGAAATTGCAGAAAATAGTAGTTGTAGTTATACAAAATAGGAGAAAATTATAGAGAAATTGAGAAAATAGTAGTAGTAGTTATACAAACTAGGAGAAAATTATAGAGAAATTGAAGAAAATAGTAGTAGTAGTTATATAAACTAGGAGAAAATTATAGAGAAATTGCAGAAAATAGTAGTAGTAGTTATACAAACTAGGAGAAAATTATAGAGAAATTGCAGAAAATAGTAGTAGTAGTTATACAAAATATGAGAAAATTATAGAGAAATTGCAGAAAATAGTAGTAGTAGTTATACAAAATAGGAGAAAATTATAGAGAAATTGCAGAAAATAGTAGTAGTAGTTATACAAACTAGGAGAAAATTATAGAGAAATTGAAGAAAATAGTAGTAGTAGTTATACAAAATAGGAGAAAATTATAGAGAAATTGCAGAAAATAGTAGTAGTAGTTATACAAAATAGGAGAAAATTATAGAGAAATTGCAGAAAATAGGAGAAAACTATAGAGAAATTGCAGAAAATAGTAGTAGTAGTTATACAAAATAGGAGAAAATTATAGAGAAATTGCTGAAAATAGTAGTAGTAGTTATACAAAATAGGAGAAAATTATAGAGAAATTGCAGAAAATAGTAGTAGTAGTTATACAAAATAGGAGAAAATTATAGAGAAATTGCAGAAAATAGTAGTATTAGTTATACAAACTAGGAGAAAATTATAGAGAAATTGCAGAAAATAGTAGTAGTAGTTATACAAAATAGGAGAAAATTATAGAGAAATTGCAGAAAATAGTAGTAGTAGTTATACAAAATATGAGAAAATTATAGAGAAATTGCAGAAAATAGTAGTAGTAGTTATACAAAATAGGAGAAAATTATAGAGAAATTGCAGAAAATAGGAGAAAATTATAGAGAAATTGCAGAAAATAGTAGTAGTAGTTATACAAACTAGGAGAAAATTATGGAGAAATTGAAGAAAATAGTAGTAGTAGTTATACAAAATAGGAGAAAATTATAGAGAAATTGCAGAAAAGTTATAAGTTAAGTAGTTATACAAAATAGGAGAAAATTATAGAGAAATTGCAGAAAATAGTAGTAGTAGTTATACAAACTAGGAGAAAATTATAGAGAAATTGCAGAAAATAGTAGTAGTAGTTATACAAAATAGGAGAAAATTATAGAGAAATTGCAGAAAATAGTAGTAGTAGTTATACAAAATAGGAGAAAATTATAGAGAAACTAGCAGACCCGGCAACACGTTTTTGTGGCAAGGTATAAATTAAATTAAGTTGGTCCAATCTTGGCTTCGGTGACGATATTGATTACTCGAGGTCGATTTATGTTACGCAGCAGGATGACAACTCACACTACTTTTAATTGCAAAGTGAGTGTTGATAGTTCAGGCAATTTTAAATAGTTTGGGATAATTGACTACGTCATCCTGGTTTGTAGCTGTGTCAACTCACTTGGACCGAAATTCTAGATTGTCGCATTAAGATCATAGATATATTTTTTACCACCAATATAGGTCATTCAATCAGTCATTTATGGTTACCATATTGAGGTTTCATGTCAGGAAAACTTCTCTTTCGAGTCAATGAAGTGACAGAAGACTGTTGGAAATGCTATTAATCTATCGAGTTGTCAACTGCGACCCTACCATTTCCAACTGATTCTACAATCCCAATTTGATATTGTTGCAAAAACACTCATATGTTAGTTGTTAATTGGCGATTCTTTATGTGTCACCAAAAATTAAATGATTTTAGGCATGCGATTAGCCCGTCAGTAACAGTACAGTTGATCCAGGAATAATTGGAAGAGTCTGGCGTAAATCACCATAGACGTTCATCGACAATCAAGATCATTTAAAGTCCTGTGCAGTACCTCCAGCGACTTCTTGAATATTTGTTTTCTCTTTTTATATTTTTCTTGTCAACTCGAATAAAATTCTCTTATTATTATCTTCCTCGCAATTTTTCCATATTTACTCACTCTCTAATCTTTTCCTGGCCTTCCACGAATATTTCAAGACTAAAATTAGCCAGATCGGTTTGGCCGTTCTCGACTTTTTGCGAGACTAACGAACAGCAATGCATGTTTATATTATATTTATGTAAATTTAGAGTTCTGTAAATTAGAAGTAAAACAAAATGTTAATTATTAATATCTCCTAACTAAATTTCATCAAAATCCGTTCAGCCGTTTAGGCATGATAGAGCAAAACTCCCAGCAAAAACCATAAAAAATAACTAACTCAATTTAGTTATCTGTTACTGCCAACCCCCTAAGAACGATGGCGTGATTATTTATAGCCTATGACCATTTCTAGGTTATCATCTATCACCATACCAAATTTCATCAAAATCCGTTGAGCCGTTTAGGCGTGAAAGAGTAACAGACAGACAGAGTTACTTTCGCATTTATAATATTAATATGGATTCATATATGTATCCCTTAGGCATTTTCCTACTTTTTTACGATAATACCACTCTCTAAATTCTAATTAATTTTGATGCAAAGCGCAATTGAATATGATAGAAGAAATTTTTAATTTTTTCGAAAATCGGATTTTTCTAGTTATTGATAAAATAGGAATGATTAAAAGTTAATATGAGAGTTACACTGAGATAGCAAAATAATAATTGTCAACGTTACTACTACACTTGATGCATAAACAATAATGATGGCCGACAACTGTGTAGGGAGTGAGAAAGAAAGGGGACCGGCTTCGTTCTCATCCCTACTCCTTGCTGTTTACTGGGTCAGAAGTGACACCTGTAGACATCTGGCGGGGATAACTAATTAAATGACGATTGATCAGTTTTCGACCGGAGAGGAAAAATTATTAAATTACTAAAATGGCTATTAAAAGAAAAGGGTTGATCGTAGAAGGGTGAAAATTGAGGATTGTATGTATTTTTGTATGTTGTATCATAAAAAAAGAGAAATTAAAAATTTTGTCTAAAAAATAAATATAAAAATTTAGGGGTGGACTACCCCTAACATTTAGGGGGATGAAAAATAGATGTTGGCCGATTCTCATAGATACCGGATAAGCACAAAAAATTTCATCAAAATCGGTCAAGCCGTTTCGGAGGAGTATGGCAACGAAAACTGTGACACGAGAATTTTATATATTAGATTGCAGAAAATAGGAGAAAATTATAGAGAAATTGCAGAAAATAGTAGTAGTAGTTATACAAAATAGGAGAAAATTATAAAGAAATTGCAGAAAATAGTAGTAGTAGTTATACAAATTAGGAGAAAATTATAGAGAAATGGCGAAAAATAGTAGTAGTAGTTATACAAAATACAAGAAAATTATAGAGAAATTGCAGAAAGTAGTAGTAGTAGTTACACAAAATAGGAGAGAATTATAGAGAAATTGCAGAAAATAGTAGTAGTAGTTATACAAAATAGGAGAAAATTATAGAGAAATTGCAGAAAATAGTAGTAGTAGTTATACAAAATATGAGAAAATTATAGAGAAATTGCAGAAAATAGTAGTAGTAGTTATACAAAATAGGAGAAAATTATAGAGAAATTGCAGGAAATAGTAGTAGTAGTTATACAAAATAGGAGAAAATTATAGAGAAATTGCAGAAAATAGTAGTAGTAGTTATACAAAATAGGAGAAAATTATAGAGAAATTGCCGAAAATAGGAGAAAATTATAGAGAAATTGCAGAAAATAGGAGAAAACTATAGAGAAATTGCAGAAAATAGTAATAGTAGTTATACAAAATAGGAGAAAATTATAGAAAAATTTCAGGAAATAGTAGTAGTAGTTATACAAAATAGGAGAAAATTATAGAGAAATTGCAGAAAATAGTAGTAGTAGTTATACAAAATAGGAGAAAATTATAGAGAAATTGCAGAAAATAGTATTAGTAGTTACACAAAATAGGAGAAAATTATAGAGAAATTGCAGAAAATAGAAGTAGTAGTTATACAAAATAGGAGAAAATTATAGAGAAATTGCAGAAAATAGTAGTAGTAGTTATACAAAAAAGGAGAAAATTATAGAGAAATTGCAGAAAATAGTAGTAGTAGTTACACAAACTAGGAGAAAATTATAGAGAAATTGCAGAAAATAGTAGTAGTAGTTATACAAAATAGGTGAAAATTATAGAGAAAGTGAAGAAAATAGTAGTAGTAGTTATACAAAATAAGAGAAAATTCTAGAGAAATTGCAGAAAATAGTAGTAGTAGTTATACAAAATAGGAGAAAATTATAGAGAAATTGCAGGAAATAGTAGTAGTAGTTATACAAACTAGGAGAAAATTATAGAGAAATTGAAGAAAATAGTAGTAGTAGTTATACAAAGTAGGAGAAAATTATAGAGAAATTGCAGAAAATAGTAGTAGTAGTTATGCAAAATAGGAGAAAAGTATAGAGAAATTGCAGAAAATAGGAGAAAACTATAGAGAAATTGCAGAAAATAGTAGTAGTAGTTATACAAAATAGGAGAAAATTATAGAGAAATTGCAGAAAATAGTAGTAGTAGTTATACAAAATAGGAGAAAATTATAGAGAAATTGCAGAAAATAGGAGAAAACTATAGAGAAATTGCAGAAAATAGTAGTAGTAGTTATACAAAATAGGAGAAAATTATAGAGAAATTGCAGAAAATAGTAGTAGTAGTTATACAAACTAGGAGAAAATTATAGAGAAATTGCAGAAAAGTTATAAGTTAAGTAGTTATACAAAATAGGAGAAAATTATAGAGAAATTGAGAAAATAGTAGTAGTAGTTATACAAAATAGGAGAAAATTATAGAGAAATTGCAGAAAATAGTAGTAGTAGTTATACAAACTAGGAGAAAATTATAGAGAAATTGCAGAAAATAGTAGTAGTAGTTATACAAACTAGGAGAAAATTATAGAGAAATTGCAGAAAATAGTAGTAGTAGTTATACAAAATATGAGAAAATTATAGAGAAATTGCAAAAAATAGTAGTAGTAGTTATACAAAATAGGAGAAAATTGTAGAGAAATTGCAGAAAATAGGAGAAAATTATAGAGAAATTGCAGAAAATAGTAGTAGTAGTTATACAAACTAGGAGAAAATTATAGAGAAATTGAAGAAAATAGTAGTAGTAGTTATACAAAATAGGAGAAAATTATAGAGAAATTGCAGAAAATAGTAGTAGTAGTTATACAAAATAGGAGAAAATTATAGAGAAATTGCAGAAAATAGGAGAAAACTATAGAGAAATTGCAGAAAATAGTAGTAGTAGTTATACAAAATAGGAGAAAATTATAGAGAAATTGCAGAAAATAGTAGTAGTAGTTATACAAAATAGGAGAAAATTATAGAGAAATTGCAGAAAATAGTAGTAGTAGTTATACAAAATAGGAGAAAATTATAGAGAAATTGCAGAAAATAGTAGTAGTAGTTATAAAAAATATGAGAAAAATATAGAGAAATTGCAGAAAATAGTAGTAGTAGTTATACAAATTAGGAGAAAATTATAGAGAAATGGCGAAAAATAGTAGTAGTAGTTATACAAAATAGAAGAAAATTATAGAGAAATTGCAGAAAGTAGTAGTAGTAGTTACACAAAATAGGAGAAAATTATAGAGAAATTGCAGAAAATAGTAGTAGTAGTTATACAAAATAGGAGAAAATTATAGAGAAATTGCAGAAAATAGTAGTAGTAGTTATACAAAATATGAGAAAATTATAGAGAAATTGCAGAAAATAGTAGTAGTAGTTATACAAAATAGGAGAAAATTATAGAGAAATTGCAGGAAATAGTAGTAGTAGTTATACAAAATAGGAGAAAATTATAGAGAAATTGCAGAAAATAGTAGTAGTAGTTATACAAAATAGGAGAAAATTATAGAGAAATTGCCGAAAATAGGAGAAAATTATAGAGAAATTGCAGAAAATAGGAGAAAACTATAGAGAAATTGCAGAAAATAGTAATAGTAGTTATACAAAATAGGAGAAAATTATAGAGAAATTGCAGAAAATAGTAGTAGTAGTTATACAAAATAGGAGAAAATTATAGAGAAATTGCAGGAAATAGTAGTAGTAGTTATACAAAATAGGAGAAAATTATAGAGAAATTGCAGAAAATAGTAGTAGTAGTTATACAAAATAGGAGAAAATTATAGAGAAATTGCAGAAAATAGTATTAGTAGTTACACAAAATAGGAGAAAATTATAGAGAAATTGCAGAAAATAGAAGTAGTAGTTATACAAAAATAGGAGAAAATTATAGAGAAATTGCAGAAAATAGTAGTAGTAGTTATACAAAAAAGGAGAAAATTATAGAGAAATTGCAGAAAATAGTAGTAGTAGTTATACAAACTAGGAGAAAATTATAGAGAAATTGCAGAAAATAGTAGTAGTAGTTATACAAAATAGGTGAAAATTATAGAGAAAGTGAAGAAAATAGTAGTAGTAGTTATACAAAATAAGAGAAAATTCTAGAGAAATTGCAGAAAATAGTAGTAGTAGTTATACAAAATAGGAGAAAATTATAGAGAAATTGCAGGAAATAGTAGTAGTAGTTATACAAACTAGGAGAAAATTATAGAGAAATTGAAGAAAATAGTAGTAGTAGTTATACAAAGTAGGAGAAAATTATAGAGAAATTGCAGAAAATAGTAGTAGTAGTTATACAAAATAGGAGAAAATTATTGAGAAATTGCAGAAAATAGGAGAAAACTATAGAGAAATTGCAGAAAATAGTAGTAGTAGTTATACAAAATAGGAGAAAATTATAGAGAAATTGCAGAAAATAGGTGAAAACTATAGAGAAATTGCAGAAAATAGTAGTAGTAGTTATACAAAATAGGAGAAAATTATAGAGAAATTGCAGAAAATAGTAGTAGTAGTTATACAAACTAGGAGAAAATTATAGAGAAATTGCAGAAAAGTTATAAGTTAAGTAGTTATACAAAATAGGAGAAAATTATAGAGAAATTGAGAAAATAGTAGTAGTAGTTATACAAAATAGGAGAAAATTATAGAGAAATTGCAGAAAATAGTAGTTGTAGTTATACAAACTAGGAGAAAATTATAGAGAAATTGCAGAAAATAGTAGTAGTAGTTATACAAACTAGGAGAAAATTATAGAGAAATTGCAGAAAATAGTAGTAGTAGTTATACAAAATATGAGAAAATTATAGAGAAATTGCAGAAAATAGTAGTAGTAGTTATACAAAATAGGAAAAAAATTGTAGAGAAATTGCAGAAAATAGGAGAAAATTATAGAGAAATTGCAGAAAATAGTAGTAGTAGTTATACAAACTAGGAGAAAATTATAGAGAAATTGAAGAAAATAGTAGTAGTAGTTATACAAAATAGGAGAAAATTATAGAGAAATTGCAGAAAATAGTAGTAGTAGTTATACAAAATAGGAGAAAATTATAGAGAAATTGCAGAAAATAGTAGAAAACTATAGAGAAATTGCAGAAAATAGGAGAAAACTATAGAGAAATTGCAGAAAATAGTAGTAGTAGTTATACAAAATAGGAGAAAATTATAGAGAAATTGCAGAAAATAGTAGTAGTAGTTATACAAAATAGGAGAAAATTATAGAGAAATTGCAGAAAATAGTAGTAGTAGTTATACAAAATAGGAGAAAATTATAGAGAAATTGCAGAAAATAGTAGTAGTAGTTATACAAACTAGGAGAAATTATAGAGAAATTGCAGAAAAGTTATAAGTTAAGTAGTTATACAAAATAGGAGAAAATTATAGAGAAATTGCAGAAAATAGTAGTAGTAGTTATACAAACTAGGAGAAAATTATAGAGAAATTGCAGAAAATAGTAGTAGTAGTTATACAAAATAGGAGAAAATTATAGAGAAATTGCAGAAAATAGTAGTAGTAGTTATACAAAATAGGAGAAAATTATAGAGAAACTAGCAGACCCGGCCACACGTTTTTGTGGCAAGGTATAAATTAAATTAAGTTGGTCCAATCTTGGCTTCGGTGACGATATTGATTACTCGAGGTCGATTTATGTTACGCAGCAGGATGACAACTCACACTACTTTTAATTGCAAAGTGAGTGTTGATAGTTCAGGCAATTTTAAATAGTTTGGGATAATTGACTACGTCATCCTGGTTTGTAGCTGTGTCAACTCACTTGGACCGAAATTCTAGATTGTCGCATTAAGATCATCGATATATTTTTTACCACCAATATAGGTCATTCAATCAGTCATTTATGGTTACCATATTGAGGTTTCATGTCAGGAAAACTTCTCTTTCGAGTCAATGAAGTGACAGAAGACTGTTGGAAATGCTATTAATCTATCGAGTTGTCAACTGCGACCCTACCATTTCCAACTGATTCTACAATCCCAATTTGATATTGTTGCAAAAACACTCATATGTTAGTTGTTAATTGGCGATTCTTTATGTGTCACCACAAATTAAATGATTTTAGGCATGCGATTAGCCCGTCAGTAACAGTACAGTTGATCCAGGAATAATTGGAAGAGTCTGGCGTAAAGCACCATAGACGTTCATCGACAATCAAGATCATTTAAAGTCCTGTGCAGTACCTCCAGCGACTTCTTGAATATTTGTTTTCTCTTTTTATATTTTTCTTGTCAACTCGAATAAAATTCTCTTATTATTATCTTCCTCGCAATTTTTCCATATTTACTCACTCTCTAATCTTTTCCCGGCCTTCCACGAATATTTCAAGACTAAAATTAGCCAGATCGGTTTGGCCGTTCTCGACTTTTTGCGAGACTAACGAACAACAATGCATGTTTATATTATATTTATGTAAATTTAGAGTTCCGTAAATTAGAAGTAAAACAAAATGTTAATTATTAATATCTCCTAACTAAATTTCATCAAAATCCGTTCAGCCGTTTAGGCATGATAGAGCAAAACTCCCAGCAAAAACCATAAAAAATCACTAACTCAATTTAGTTATCTGCCTACTGCCTACCCCCTAAGAACGATGGCGTGATTATTTATAGCCTATGACCATTTCTAGATTATCATCTATCACCATACCAAATTTCATCAAAATCCGTTCAGCCGTTTAGGCGTGAAAGAGTAACAGACAGACAGAGTTACTTTCGCATTTATAATATTAATATGGATTCATATATGTATCCCTTAGGCATTTTCCTACTTTTTTACGATAATACCACTCTCTAAATTCTAATTAATTTTGATGCAAAGCGCAATTGAATATGATAGAAGAAATTTTTAATTTTTTCGAAAATCGGATTTTTCTAGTTATTGATAAAATAGGAATGATTAAAAGTTAATATGAGAGTTACACTGAGATAGCAAAATAATAATTGTCAACGTTACTACTACACTTGATGCATAAACAATAATGATGGCCGACAACTGTGTAGGGAGTGAGAAAGAAAGGGGACCGGCTTCGTTCTCATCCCTACTCCTTGCTGTTTACTGGGTCAGAAGTGACACCTGTAGACATCTGGCGGGGATAACTAATTAAATGACGATTGATCAGTTTTCGACCGGAGAGGAAAAATTATTAAATTACTAAAATGGCTATTAAAAGAAAAGGGTTGATCGTAGAAGGGTGAAAATTGAGGATTGTATGTATTTTTGTATGTTGTATCATAAAAAAAGAGAAATTAAAAATTTTGTCTAAAAAATAAATATAAAAATTTAGGGGTGGACTACCCCTAACATTTAGAGGGATGAAAAATAGATGTTGGCCGATTCTCATAGATACCGGATAAGCACAAAAAATTTCATCAAAATCGGTCAAGCCGTTTCGGAGGAGTATGGCAACGAAAACTGTGACACGAGAATTTTATATATTAGATTGCAGAAAATAGGAGAAAATTATAGAGAAATTGCAGAAAATAGTAGTAGTAGTTATACAAAATAGGAGAAAATTATAGAGAAATTGCAGAAAATAGTAGTAGTAGTTATACAAATTAGGAGAAAATTATAGAGAAATGGCGAAAAATAGTAGTAGTAGTTATACAAAATAGAAGAAAATTATAGAGAAATTGCAGAAAGTAGTAGTAGTAGTTACACAAAATAGGAGAAAATTATAGAGAAATTGCAGAAAATAGTAGTAGTAGTTATACAAAATAGGAGAAAATTATAGAGAAATTGCAGAAAATAGTAGTAGTAGTTATACAAAATATGAGAAAATTATAGAGAAATTGCAGAAAATAGTAGTAGTAGTTATACAAAATAGGAGAAAATTATAGAGAAATTGCAGGAAATAGTAGTAGTAGTTATACAAAATAGGAGAAAATTATAGAGAAATTGCAGAAAATAGTAGTAGTAGTTATACAAAATAGGAGAAAATTATAGAGAAATTGCCGAAAATAGGAGAAAATTATAGAGAAATTGCAGAAAATAGGAGAAAACTATAGAGAAATTGCAGAAAATAGTAATAGTAGTTATACAAAATAGGAGAAAATTATAGAGAAATTGCAGAAAATAGTAGTAGTAGTTATACAAAATAGGAGAAAATTATAGAGAAATTGCAGGAAATAGTAGTAGTAGTTATAAAAAAAAGCAGAAAATTATAGAGAAATTGCAGAAAATAGTAGTAGTAGTTATACAAAATAGGAGAAAATTATAGAGAAATTGCAGAAAATAGTATTAGTAGTTACACAAAATAGGAAAAAATTATAGAGAAATTGCAGAAAATAGAAGTAGTAGTTATACAAAATAGGAGAAAATTATAGAGAAATTGCAGAAAATAGTAGTAGTAGTTATACAAAAAAGGAGAAAATTATAGAGAAATTGCAGAAAATAGTAGTAGTAGTTATACAAACTAGGAGAAAATTATAGAGAAATTGCAGAAAATAGTAGTAGTAGTTATACAAAATAGGTGAAAATTATAGAGAAAGTGAAGAAAATAGTAGTAGTAGTTATACAAAATAAGAGAAAATTCTAGAGAAATTGCAGAAAATAGTAGTAGTAGTTATACAAAATAGGAGAAAATTATAGAGAAATTGCAGGAAATAGTAGTAGTAGTTATACAAACTAGAGAAAATTATAGAGAAATTGAAGAAAATAGAAGTAGTAGTTATACAAAGTAGGAGAAAATTATAGAGAAATTGCAGAAAATAGTAGTAGTAGTTATACAAAATAGGAGAAAATTATAGAGAAATTGCAGAAAATAGGAGAAAACTATAGAGAAATTGCAGAAAATAGTAGTAGTAGTTATACAAAATAGGAGAAAATTATAGAGAAATTGCAGAAAATAGGAGAAAACTATAGAGAAATTGCAGAAAATAGTAGTAGTAGTTATACAAAATAGGAGAAAATTATAGAGAAATTGCAGAAAATAGTAGTAGTAGTTATACAAACTAGGAGAAAATTATAGAGAAATTGCAGAAAAGTTATAAGTTAATTAGTTATACAAATTAGGAGAAAATTATCGATAAATTGAGAAAATAGTAGTAGTAGTTATACAAAATAGGAGAAAATTATAGAGAAATTGCAGAAAATAGTAGTAGTAGTTATACAAACTAGGAGAAAATTATAGAGAAATTGCAGAAAATAGTAGTAGTAGTTATACAAACTAGGAGAAAATTATAGAGAAATTGCAGAAAATAGTAGTAGTAGTTATACAAAATATGAGAAAATTATAGAGAAATTGCAGAAAATAGTAGTAGTAGTTATACAAAATAGGAGAAAATTGTAGAGAAATTGCAGAAAATAGGAGAAAATTATAGAGAAATTGCAGAAAATAGTAGTAGTAGTTATACAAACTAGGAGAAAATTATAGAGAAATTGAAGAAAATAGTAGTAGTAGTTATACAAAATAGGAGAAAATTATAGAGAAATTGCAGAAAATAGTAGTAGTAGTTATACAAAATAGGAGAAAATTATAGAGAAATTGCAGAAAATAGGAGAAAACTATAGAGAAATTGCAGAAAATAGTAGTAGTAGTTATACAAAATAGGAGAAAATTATAGAGAAATTGCAGAAAATAGTAGTAGTAGTTATACAAAATAGGAGAAAATTATAGAGAAATTGCAGAAAATAGTAGTAGTAGTTATACAAAATAGGAGAAAATTATAGGGAAATTGCAGAAAATAGTAGTAGTAGTTATACAAACTAGGAGAAATTATAGAGAAATTGCAGAAAAGTTATAAGTTAAGTAGTTATACAAAATAGGAGAAAATTATAGAGAAATTGCAGAAAATAGTAGTAGTAGTTATACAAAATAGGAGAAAATTATAGAGAAATTGCAGAAAATAGTAGTAGTAGTTATACAAATTAGGAGAAAATTATAGAGAAATGGCGAAAAATAGTAGTAGTAGTTATACAAAATAGAAGAAAATTATAGAGAAATTGCAGAAAGTAGTAGTGGTAGTTATACAAACTAGGAGAAAATTATAGAGAAATTGCAGAAAATAGTAGTAGTAGTTATACAAAATATGAGAAAATTATAGAGAAATTGCAGAAAATAGTAGTAGTAGTTATACAAATTAGGAGAAAATTATAGAGAAATGGCGAAAAATAGTAGTAGTAGTTATACAAACTAGGAGAAAATTATAGAGAAATTGCAGAAAATAGTAGTAGTAGTTATACAAACTAGGAGAAAATTATAGAGAAATTGCAGAAAATAGTAGTAGTAGTTATACAAAATATGAGAAAATTATAGAGAAATTGCAGAAAATAGTAGTAGTAGTTATACAAAATAGGAGAAAATTATAGAGAAATTGCAGAAAATAGTAGTAGTAGTTATACAAACTAGGAGAAAATTATAGAGAAATTGAAGAAAATAGTAGTAGTAGTTATACAAAATAGGAGAAAATTATAGAGAAATTGCAGAAAATAGTAGTAGTAGTTGTACAAAATAGGAGAAAATTATAGAGAAATTGCCGAAAATAGGAGAAAATTATAGAGAAATTGCAGAAAATAGGAGAAAACTATAGAGAAATTGCAGAAAATAGTAATAGTAGTTATACAAAATAGGAGAAAACTATAGAGAAATTGCAGAAAATAGTAGTAGTAGTTATACAAAATAGGAGAAAATTATAGAGAAATTGCAGGAAATAGTAGTAGTAGTTATACAAAATAGGAGAAAATTATAGAGAAATTGCAGAAAATAGTAGTAGTAGTTATACAAAATAGGAGAAAATTATAGAGAAATTGCAGAAAATAGTATTAGTAGTTACACAAAATAGGAGAAAATTATAGAGAAATTGCAGAAAATAGAAGTAGTAGTAATACAAAATAGGAGAAAATTATAGAGAAATTGCAGAAAATAGTAGTAGTAGTTATACAAAAAAGGAGAAAATTATAGAGAAATTGCAGAAAATAGTAGTAGTAGTTATACAAAATAGGTGAAAATTATAGAGAAAGTGAAGAAAATAGTAGTAGTAGTTATACAAAATAAGAGAAAATTCTAGAGAAATTGCAGAAAATAGTAGTAGTAGTTATACAAAATAGGAGAAAATTATAGAGAAATTGCAGGAAATAGTAGTAGTAGTTATACAAACTAGGAGAAAATTATAGAGAAATTGAAGAAAATAGTAGTAGTAGTTATACAAAGTAGGAGAAAATTATAGAGAAATTGCAGAAAATAGTAGTAGTAGTTATACAAAATAGGAGAAAATTATAGAGAAATTGCAGAAAATAGGAGAAAACTATAGAGAAATTGCAGAAAATAGTAGTAGTAGTTACACAAAATAGGAGAAAATTATAGAGAAATTGCAGAAAATAGTAGTAGTAGTTATACAAACTAGGAGAAAATTATAGAGAAATTGCAGAAAATAGTAGTAGTAGTTATACAAACTAGGAGAAAATTATAGAGAAATTGCAGAAAAGTTATAAGTTAAGTAGTTATACAAAATAGGAGAAAATTATAGAGAAATTGAGAAAATAGTAGTAGTAGTTATACAAAATAGGAGAAAATTATAGAGAAATTGCAGAAAATAGTAGTAGTAGTTATACAAAATAGGAGAAAATTATAGAGAAATTGCAGAAAATAGGAGAAAACTATAGAGAAATTGCAGAAAATAGTAGTAGTAGTTATACAAAATAGGAGAAAATTATAGAGAAATTGCAGAAAATAGGAGAAAATTATAGAGAAATTGCAGGAAATAGTAGTAGTAGTTATACAAAATAGGAGAAAATTGTAGAGAAATTGCCGAAAATAGGAGAAAATTATAGAGAAATTGCAGAAAATAGGAGAAAACTATAGAGAAATTGCAGAAAATAGTAGTAGTAGTTATACAAAATAGGAGAAAATTATAGAGAAATTGCAGAAAATAGTAGTAGTAGTTATACAAACTAGGAGAAAATTATAGAGAAATTGCAGAAAAGTTATAAGTTAAGTAGTTATACAAAATAGGAGAAAATTATAGAGAAATTGAGAAAATAGTAGTAGTAGTTATACAAAATAGGAGAAAATTATAGAGAAATTGCAGAAAATAGTAGTAGTAGTTATACAAACTAGGAGAAAATTATAGAGAAATTGCAGAAAATAGTAGTAGAAGTTATACAAACTAGGAGAAAATTATAGAGAAATTGCAGAAAATAGGAGTAGTAGTTATACAAAATAGGAGAAAATTATAGAGAAATTGCAGAAAATAGTAGTAGTAGTTATACAAAATAGGAGAAAATTATAGAGAAATTGCAGAAAAGTTATAAGTTAAGTAGTTATACAAAATAGGAGAAAATTATAGAGAAATTGAGAAAATAGTAGTAGTAGTTATACAAAATAGGAGAAAATTATAGAGAAATTGCAGAAAATAGTAGTAGTAGTTATACAAAATAGGAGAAAATTATAGAGAAATTGCAGAAAATAGGAGAAAACTATAGAGAAATTGCAGAAAATAGTAGTAGTAGTTATACAAAATAGGAGAAAATTATAGAGAAATTGCAGAAAATAGGAGAAAATTATAGAGAAATTGCAGGAAATAGTAGTAGTAGTTATACAAAATAGGAGAAAATTGTAGAGAAATTGCAGAAAATAGGAGAAAATTATAGAGAAATTGCAGAAAATAGGAGAAAACTATAGAGAAATTGCAGAAAATAGTAGTAGTAGTTATACAAAATAGGAGAAAATTATAGAGAAATTGCAGAAAATAGTAGTAGTAGTTATACAAACTAGGAGAAAATTATAGAGAAATTGCAGAAAAGTTATAAGTTAAGTAGTTATACAAAATAGGAGAAAATTATAGAGAAATTGCAGAAAATAGGAGAAAATTATAGAGAAATTGCAGAAAATAGTAGTAGTAGTTATACAAAATAGGAGAAAATTATAGAGAAATTGCAGAAAATAGTAGTAGAAGTTATACAAACTAGGAGAAAATTATAGAGAAATTGCAGAAAATAGGAGTAGTAGTTATACAAAATAGGAGAAAATTATAGAGAAATTGCAGAAAATAGTAGTAGTAGTTATACAAAATAGGAGAAAATTATAGAGAAATTGCAGAAAATAGGAGAAAATTATAGAGAAATTGCAGAAAATAGTAGTAGTAGTTATACAAAATAGGAGAAAATTATAGAGAAATTTCAGAAAATAGGAGAAAATTGTAGAGAAATTGCAGAATATAGTAGTAGTAGTTATACAAAATAGGAGAAAATTATAGAGAAATTGCAGAAAATAGGAGAAAATTATAGAGAAATTGTAGAAAATAGGAGAAAACTATAGAGAAATTGCAGAAAATAGTAGTAGTAGTTATACAAAATAGGAGAAAATTATAGAGAAATTGCAGAAAATAGGAGAAAACTATAGAGAAATTGCAGAAAATAGTAGTAGTAGTTATACAAAATAGGAGAAAATTATAGAGAAATTGCAGAAAATAGTAGTAGTAGTTATACAAAATAGGAGAAAATTGTAGAGAAATTGCAGAAAATAGGAGAAAATTATAGAGAAATTGCAGAAAATAGTAGTAGTAGTTATACAAACTAGGAGAAAATTATAGAGAAATTGAAGAAAATAGTAGTAGTAGTTATACAAAATAGGAGAAAATTATAGAGAAATTGCAGAAAATAGTAGTAGTAGTTATACAAAATAGGAGAAAATTATAGAGAAATTGCAGAAAATAGGAGAAAACTATAGAGAAATTGCAGAAAATAGTAGTAGTAGTTATACAAAATAGGAGAAAATTATAGAGAAATTGCAGAAAATAGTAGTAGTAGTTATACAAAATAGGAGAAAATTATAGAGAAATTGCAGAAAATAGTAGTAGTAGTTATACAAAATAGGAGAAAATTATAGAGAAATTGCAGAAAATAGTAGTAGTAGTTATACAAACTAGGAGAAATTATAGAGAAATTGCAGAAAAGTTATAAGTTAAGTAGTTATACAAAATAGGAGAAAATTATAGAGAAATTGCAGAAAATAGTAGTAGTAGTTATACAAACTAGGAGAAAATTATAGAGAAATTGCAGAAAATAGTAGTAGTAGTTATACAAAATAGGAGAAAATTATAGAGAAATTGCAGAAAATAGTAGTAGTAGTTATACAAAATAGGAGAAAATTATAGAGAAACTAGCAGACCCGGCCACACGTTTTTGTGGCAAGGTATAAATTAAATTAAGTTGGTCCAATCTTGGCTTCGGTGACGATATTGATTACTCGAGGTCGATTTATGTTACGCAGCAGGATGACAACTCACACTACTTTTAATTGCAAAGTGAGTGTTGATAGTTCAGGCAATTTTAAATAGTTTGGGATAATTGACTACGTCATCCTGGTTTGTAGCTGTGTCAACTCACTTGGACCGAAATTCTAGATTGTCGCATTAAGATCATCGATATATTTTTTACCACCAATATAGGTCATTCAATCAGTCATTTATGGTTACCATATTGAGGTTTCATGTCAGGAAAACTTCTCTTTCGAGTCAATGAAGTGACAGAAGACTGTTGGAAATGCTATTAATCTATCGAGTTGTCAACTGCGACCCTACCATTTCCAACTGATTCTACAATCCCAATTTGATATTGTTGCAAAAACACTCATATGTTAGTTGTTAATTGGCGATTCTTTATGTGTCACCACAAATTAAATGATTTTAGACATGCGATTAGCCCGTCAGTAACAGTACAGTTGATCCAGGAATAATTGGAAGAGTCTGGCGTAAAGCACCATAGACGTTCATCGACAATCAAGATCATTTAAAGTCCTGTGCAGTACCTCCAGCGACTTCTTGAATATTTGTTTTCTCTTTTTATATTTTTCTTGTCAACTCGAATAAAATTCTCTTATTATTATCTTCCTCGCAATTTTTCCATATTTACTCACTCTCTAATCTTTTCCTGGCCTTCCACGAATATTTCAAGACTAAAATTAGCCAGATCGGTTTGGCCGTTCTCGACTTTTTGCGAGACTAACGAACAGCAATGCATGTTTATATTATATTTATGTAAATTTAGAGTTCTGTAAATTAGAAGTAAAACAAAATGTTAATTATTAATATCTCCTAACTAAATTTCATCAAAATCCGTTCAGCCGTTTAGGCATGATAGAGCAAAACTCCCAGCAAAAACCATAAAAAATCACTAACTCAATTTAGTTATCTGCCTACTGCCTACCCCCTAAGAACGATGATTATTTATAGCCTATGACCATTTCTAGATTATCATCTATCACCATACCAAATTTCATCAAAATCCGTTCAGCCGTTTAGGCGTGAAAGAGTAACAGACAGACAGAGTTACTTTCGCATTTATAATATTAATATGGATTCATATATGTATCCCTTAGGCATTTTCCTACTTTTTTACGATAATACCACTCTCTAAATTCTAATTAATTTTGATGCAAAGCGCAATTGAATATGATAGAAGAAATTTTTAATTTTTTCGAAAATCGGATTTTTCGAGTTATTGATAAAATAGGAATGATTAAAAGTTAATATGAGAGTTACACTGAGATAGCAAAATAATAATTGTCAACGTTACTACTACACTTGATGCATAAACAATAATGATGGCCGACAACTGTGTAGGGAGTGAGAAAGAAAGGGGACCGGCTTCGTTCTCATCCCTACTCCTTGCTGTTTACTGGGTCAGAAGTGACACCTGTAGACATCTGGCGGGGATAACTAATTAAATGACGATTGATCAGTTTTCGACCGGAGAGGAAAAATGATTAAATTACTAAAATGGCTATTAAAAAATAAGGGTTGATCGTAGAAGGGTGAAAATTGAGGATTGTATGTATTTTTGTATGTTGTATCATAAAAAAAGAGAAATTAAAAATTTTGTCTAAAAAATAAATATAAAAATTTAGGGGTGGACTACCCCTAACATTTAGGGGGATGAAAAATAGATGTTGGCCGATTCTCATAGATACCGCATAAGCACAAAAAATTTCATCAAAATCGGTCAAGCCGTTTCGGAGGAGTATGGCAACGAAAACTGTGACACGAGAATTTTATATTGCAGACAATAGTAATAGTAGTTATACAAAATAGAAGAATATTATAGAGAAATTGCAGAAAATAGTAGTAGTAGTTATACAAAATAGGAGAAAATTATAGAGAAATTGCAGATAATAGTAATAGTAGTTATACAAAATAGAAGAAAATTATAGAGAAATTGCAGAAAATAGTAGTAGTAGTTATGCAAACTAGGAGAAAATTATAGAGAAATTGCAGAAAATAGTAGTAGTAGTTATACAAAATAGGAGAAAATGATAGAGAAATTGCAGAAAATAGTAGTAGTAGTTATACAAAATAGGAGAAAATGATAGAGAAATTGCAGAAAATAGTAGTAGTAGTTATACAAAATAGGAGAAAATTATAGAGAAATTGCAGAAAATAGTAGTAGTAGTTATACAAAATAGGAGAAAATTATAGAGAAAGTGACGAAAATAGTAGTAGTAGTTATACAAAATAGGAGAAAATTTTAGAGAAATTGCAGAAAATAGTAGTAATAGTTATACAAAATAGGAGAAAATTATAGAGAAATTGCAGAAAATAGTAGTAGTAGTTATGCAAACTAGGAGAAAATTATAGAGAAATTGCAGAAAATAGTAGTAGTAGTTATACAAAATAGGAGAAAATTATAGAGAAAGTGACGAAAATAGTAGTAGTAGTTATACAAAATAGGAGAAAATGATAGAGAAATTGCAGAAAATAGTAGTAGTAGTTATACAAAATAGGAGAAAATTATAGAGAAATTGCAGAAAATAGTAGTAGTAGTTATGCAAACTAGGAGAAAATTATAGAGAAATTGCAGAAAATAGTAGTAGTAGTTATACAAAATAGGAGAAAATTATAGAGAAAGTGACGAAAATAGTAGTAGTAGTTATACAAAATAGGAGAAAATTTTAGAGAAATTGCAGAAAATAGTAGTAATAGTTATACAAAATAGGAGAAAATTATAGAGAAAGTGAAGAAAATAGTAGTAGTAGTTATACAAAATAGGAGAAAATTATAGAGAAATTGCAGAAAATAGTAGTAGTAGTTATACAAAATAGGAGAAAATTATAGAGAAATTGAAGAAAATAGTAGTAGTAGTTATACAAAAATAGGAGAAAAATTATAGAGAAATTGCAGAAAATAGGAGAAAACTATAGAGAAATTGCAGAAAATAGTAGTAGTTGTTATACAAAATAGGCGAAAATTATAGAGAAATTGCAGAAAATAGTAGTATTAGTTATACAAAATAGGAGAAAATTATAGAGAAATTGCAGGAAATAGTAGTAGTAGTTATACAAAATAGGAGAAAATTATAGAGAAATTGCAGAAAATAGTAGTAGTAGTTATACAAAATAGGAGAAAATTATAGAGAAATTGCAGAAAATAGTAGTAGTAGTTACACAAAATAGGAGAAAATTATCGAGAAATTGCAGAAAATAGAAGTAGTAGTTATACAAAATAGGGGAAAATTATAGAGAAATTGCAGAAAATAGTAGTAGTAGTTATACAAACTAGGAGAAAATTATAGAGAAATTGCAGAAAATAGTAGTAGTAGTTATACAAAATAGGAGAAAATTATAGAGAAATTGCAGAAAATAGTAGTAGTAGTTATACAAAATAGGAGAAAATTATAGAGAAATTGAAGAAAATAGTAGTAGTAGTTATACAAAATAGGAGAAAATTATAGAGAACTTGCAGAAAATAGTAATAGTAGTTATACAAAATAGGAGAAAATTATAGAGGAATAGCGAAAAATAGTAGTAGTAGTTATACAAAATAGGAGAAAATTATAGAGAAATTGCAGAAAATAGAAGTAGTAGTTATACAAAATAGGAGAAAATTATAGAGAAATTGCAGAAAATAGTAGTAGTAGTTATACAAAATAGGAGAAAATTATAGAGAAATTGAAGAAAATAGTAGTAGTAGTTATACAAAATAGGAGAAAATTATAGAGAAATTGGAGAATATAGTAGTAGTAGTTATACAAAATAGGATAAAATTATAGAGAAATTGAAGAAAATAGTAGTAGTAGTTATACAAAATAGGAGAAAATTATAGAGAAATTGCAGAAAGTAGTAGTAGTAGTTACACAAAATAGGAGAAAATTATAGAGAAATTGCAGAAAATAGTAGTAGTAGTTATACAAAATAGGAGAAAATTATAGAGAAATTGCAGACAATAGTAGTAGTAGTTATACAAAATAGGAGAAAATTATAGAGAAATTGCAGAAAATAGTAGTAGTAGTTATACACAATAGGAGAAAATTATAGAGAAATTGCAGAAAATAGTAGTAGTAGTTATACAAAATAGGAGAAAATGATAGAGAAATTGCAGAAAATAGTAGTAGTAGTTATACAAAATAGGAGAAAATTATAGAGAAATTGCAGAAAATAGTAGTAGTAGTTATACAAAATAGGAGAAAATTATAGAGAAATTGCAGAAAATAGTAGTAGTAGTTATGCAAACTAGGAGAAAATTATAGAGAAATTGCAGAAAATAGTAGTAGTAGTTATACAAAATAGGAGAAAATTATAGAGAAAGTGACGAAAATAGTAGTAGTAGTTATACAAAATAGGAGAAAATTTTAGAGAAATTGCAGAAAATAGTAGTAATAGTTATACAAAATAGGAGAAAATTATAGAGAAAGTGAAGAAAATTGTAGTAGTAGTTATACAAAATAGGAGAAAATTATAGAGAAATTGCAGAAAATAGTAGTAGTAGTTATACAAAATAGGAGAAAATTATAGAGAAATTGAAGAAAATAGTAGTAGTAGTTATACAAAATAGGAGAAAATTATAGAGAAATTGCAGAAAATAGGAGAAAACTATAGAGAAATTGCAGAAAATAGTAGTAGTTGTTATACAAAATAGTCGAAAATTATAGAGAAATTGCAGAAAATAGTAGTATTAGTTATACAAAATAGGAGAAAATTATAGAGAAATTGCAGAAAATAGAAGTAGTAGTTATACAAAATAGGAGAAAATTATAGAGAAATTGCAGAAAATAGTAGTAGTAGTTATACAAAATAGGAGAAAATTATAGAGAAATTGAAGAAAATAGTAGTAGTAGTTATACAAAATAGGAGAAAATTATAGAGAAATTGGAGAATATAGTAGTAGTAGTTATACAAAATAGGATAAAATTATAGAGAAATTGAAGAAAATAGTAGTAGTAGTTATACAAAATAGGAGAAAATTATAGAGAAATTGCAGAAAGTAGTAGTAGTAGTTACACAAAATAGGAGAAAATTATAGAGAAATTGCAGAAAATAGTAGTAGTAGTTATACAAAATAGGAGAAAATTATAGAGAAATTGCAGACAATAGTAGTAGTAGTTATACAAAATAGGAGAAAATTATAGAGAAATTGCAGAAAATATTAGTAGTAGTTATAAAAAATAGGAAAAAATTATAGAGAAATTGCAGAAAATAGTAGTAGTAGTTATACAAAATAGGAGAAAATGATAGAGAAATTGCAGAAAATAGTAGTAGTAGTTATACAAAATAGGAGAAAATTATAGAGAAATTGCAGAAAATAGTAGTAATAGTTATACAAAATAGGAGAAAATTATAAAGAAATTGCAGAAAATAGTAGTAGTAGTTATACAAAATAGGAGAAAATTATAGAGAAATTGCAGAAAATAGTAGTAGTAGTTATACAAAAATAGAGAAAATTATAGAGAAAGTGACGAAAATAGTAGTAGTAGTTATACAAAATATATGAGAAAATTTTAGAGAAATTGCAGAAAATAGTAGTAATAGTTATACAAAATAGGAGAAAATTATAGAGAAAGTGAAGAAAATTGTAGTAGTAGTTATACAAAATAGGAGAAAATTATAGAGAAATTGCAGAAAATAGTAGTAGTAGTTATACAAAATAGGAGAAAATTATAGAGAAATTGAAGAAAATAGTAGTAGTAGTTATACAAAATAGGAGAAAATTATAGAGAAATTGCAGAAAATAGGAGAAAACTATAGAGAAATTGCAGAAAATAGTAGTAGTTGTTATACAAAATAGGAGAAAATTATAGAGAAATTGCAGAAAATAGTAGTATTAGTTATACAAAATAGGAGAAAATTATAGAGAAATTGCAGGAAATAGTAGTAGTAGTTATACAAAAAGAGGAGAAAATTATAGAGAAATTGCAGAAAATAGTAGTAGTAGTTATATAAAATAGGAGAAAATTATAGAGAAATTGCAGAAAATAGTAGTAGTAGTTACACAAAATAGGAGAAAATTATCGAGAAATTGCAGAAAATAGAATAGTAGTTATACAAAATAGGAGAAAATTCTAGAGAAATTGCAGAAAATAGTAGTAGTAGTTATACAAACTAGGAGAAAATTATAGAGAAATTGCAGAAAATAGTAGTAGTAGTTATACAAAATAGGAGAAAATTATAGAGAAATTGCAGAAAATAGTAGTAGTAGTTATACAAACTAGGAGAAAATTATAGAAAAATTGCAGAAAATAGTAGTAGTAGTTATACAAAATATGAGAAAATTATAGAGAAATTGCAGAAAATAGTAGTAGTAGTTATACAAACTAGGAGAAAATTATAGAGAAATTGCAGAAAATAGTAGTAGTAGTTATACAAAATAGGAGAAAATTATAGAGAAAGTGAAGAAAATAGTAGTAGTAGTTATACAAAATAGGAGAAAATTATAGAGAAATTGCAGAAAATAGTAGTAGTAGTTATACAAAATAGGAGAAAATTATCGAGAAATTGCAGAAAATAGAAGTAGTAGTTATACAAAATAGGAGAAAATTATAGAGAAATTGCAGAAAATAGTAGTAGTAGTTATACAAACTAGGAGAAAATTATAGAGAAATTGCAGAAAATAGTAGTAGTAGTTATACAAAATATTAGAAAATTATAGAGAAATTGCAGAAAATAGTAGTAGTAGTTATACAAAATAGGAGATAATTATAGAGAAATTGAAGAAAATAGTAGTAGTAGTTATACAAAATAGGAGAAAATTATAGAGAACTTGCAGAAAATAGTAGTAGTAGTTATACAAAATAGGAGAAAATTATAGAGGAATTGCGAAAAATAGTAGTAGTAGTTATACAAAATAGGAGAAAATTATAGAGAAATTGCAGAAAATAGAAGTAGTAGTTATACAAAATAGGAGAAAATTATAGAGAAATTGCAGAAAATAGTAGTAGTAGTTATACAAAATAGGAGAAAATTATAGAGAAATTGAAGAAAATAGTAGTAGTAGTTATACAAAATAGGAGAAAATTATAGAGAAATTGCAGAATATAGTAGTAGTAGTTATACAAAATAGGATAAAATTATAGAGAAATTGAAGAAAATAGTAGTAGTAGTTATACAAAATAGGAGAAAATTATAGAGAAATTGCAGAAAGTAGTAGTAGTAGTTACACAAAATAGGAGAAAATTATAGAGAAATTGCAGAAAATAGTAGTAGTAGTTATACAAAATAGGAGAAAATTATAGAGAAATTGCAGACAATAGTAGTAGTAGTTATACATATTAGGAGAAAATTATAGAGAAATTGCAGAAAATAGTAGTAGTAGTTATACACAATAGGAGAAAATTATAGAGAAATTGCAGAAAATAGTAGTAGTAGTTATACAAAATAGGAGAAAATGATAGAGAAATTGCAGAAAATAGTAGTAGTAGTTATAAAAATAGGAGAAAATTATAGAGAAATTGCAGAAAATAGTAGTAGTAGTTATACAAAATAGGAGAAAATTATAGAGAAATTGCAGAAAATAGTAGTAGTAGTTATGCAAACTAGGAGAAAATTATAGAGAAATTGCAGAAAATAGTAGTAGTAGTTATACAAAATAGGAGAAAATTATAGAGAAAGTGACGAAAATAGTAGTAGTAGTTATACAAAATAGGAGAAAATTTTAGAGAAATTGCAGAAAATAGTAGTAATAGTTATACAAAATAGGAGAAAATTATAGAGAAAGTGAAGAAAATAGTAGTAGTAGTTATACAAAATAGGAGAAAATTATAGAGAAATTGCAGAAAATAGTAGTAGTAGTTATACAAAATAGGAGAAAATTATAGAGAAATTGAAGAAAATAGTAGTAGTAGTTATACAAAATAGGAGAAAATTATAGAGAAATTGCAGAAAATAGGAGAAAACTATAGAGAAATTGCAGAAAATAGTAGTAGTTGTTATACAAAATAGTCGAAAATTATAGAGAAATTGCAGAAAATAGTAGTATTAGTTATACAAAATAGGAGAAAATTATAGAGAAATTGCAGAAAATAGTAGTAGTAGTTATACAAAATAGGAGAAAATTATAGAGAAATTGCAGAAAATAGTAGTAGTAGTTATACAAAATAGGAGAAAATTATAGAGAAATTGCAGAAAATAGTAGTAGTAGTTACACAAAATAGGGAGAAAATTATCGAGAAATTGCAGAAAATAGAATAGTAGTTATACAAAAATAGGAGAAAATTATAGAGAAATTGCAGAAAATAGTAGTAGTAGTTATACAAACTAGGAGAAAATTATAGAGAAATTGCAGAAAATAGTAGTAGTAGTTATACAAAATAGGAGAAAATTATAGAGAAATTGCAGAAAATAGTAGTAGTAGTTATACAAACTAGGAGAAAATTATAGAGAAATTGCAGAAAATAGTAGTAGTAGTTATACAAAATATGAGAAAATTATAGAGAAATTGCAGAAAATAGTAGTAGTAGTTATACAAACTAGGAGAAAATTATAGAGAAATTGCAGAAAATAGTAGTAGTAGTTATACAAAATAGGAGAAAATTATAGAGAAAGTGAAGAAAATAGTAGTAGTAGTTATACAAAATGGGAGAAAATTATAGAGAAATTGCAGAAAATAGTAGTAGTAGTTATACAAAATAGGAGAAAATTATAGAGAAATTGCGAAAAATAGTAGTAGTAGTTATACAAAATAGGAGAAAATGATAGAGAAATTGCAGAAAATAGTAGTAGTAGTTACACAAAATAGGAGAAAATTATAGAGAAATTGCAGAAAATAGTAGTAGTAGTTATACAAAATAGGAGAAAATTATAGAGAAATTGCAGACAATAGTAGTAGTAGTTATACAAAATAGGAGAAAATTATAGAGAAATTGCAGAAAATAGTAGTAGTAGTTATACACAATAGGAGAAAATTATAGAGAAATTGCAGAAAATAGTAGTAGTAGTTATACAAAATAGGAGAAAATGATAGAGAAATTGCAGAAAATAGTAGTAGTAGTTATACAAAATAGGAGAAAATTATAGAGAAATTGCAGAAAATAGTAGTAGTAGTTATACAAATAGGAGACAATTATAGAGAAATTGCAGAAAATAGTAGTAGTAGTTATGCAAACTAGGAGAAAATTATAGAGAAATTGCAGAAAATAGTAGTAGTAGTTATACAAAATAGGAGAAAATTATAGAGAAAGTGACGAAAATAGTAGTAGTAGTTATACAAAATAGGAGAAAATTTTAGAGAAATTGCAGAAAATAGTAGTAATAGTTATACAAAATAGGAGAAAATTATAGAGAAAGTGAAGAAAATTGTAGTAGTAGTTATACAAAATAGGAGAAAATTATAGAGAAATTGCAGAAAATAGTAGTAGTAGTTATACAAAATAGGAGAAAATTATAGAGAAATTGAAGAAAATAGTAGTAGTAGTTATACAAAATAGGAGAAAATTATAGAGAAATTGCAGAAAATAGGAGAAAACTATAGAGAAATTGCAGAAAATAGTAGTAGTTGTTATACAAAATAGTCGAAAATTATAGAGAAATTGCAGAAAATAGTAGTATTAGTTATACAAAATAGGAGAAAATTATAGAGAAATTGCAGGAAATAGTAGTAGTAGTTATACAAAATAGGAGAAAATTATAGAGAAATTGCAGAAAATAGTAGTAGTAGTTATACAAAATAGGAGAAAATTATAGAGAAATTGCAGAAAATAGTAGTAGTAGTTACACAAAATAGGAGAAAATTATCGAGAAATTGCAGAAAATAGAATAGTAGTTATACAAAATAGGAGAAAATTCTAGAGAAATTGCAGAAAATAGTAGTAGTAGTTATACAAACTAGGAGAAAATTATAGAGAAATTGCAGAAAATAGTAGTAGTAGTTATACAAAATAGGAGAAAATTATAGAGAAATTGCAGAAAATAGTAGTAGTAGTTATACAAACTAGGAGAAAATTATAGAGAAATTGCAGAAAATAGTAGTAGTAGTTATACAAAATATGAGAAAATTATAGAGAAATTGCAGAAAATAGTAGTAGTAGTTATACAAACTAGGAGAAAATTATAGAGAAATTGCAGAAAATAGTAGTAGTAGTTATACAAAATAGGAGAAAATTATAGAGAAAGTGAAGAAAATAGTAGTAGTAGTTATACAAAATAGGAGAAAATTATAGAGAAATTGCAGAAAATAGTAGTAGTAGTTATACAAAATAGGAGAAAATTATCGAGAAATTGCAGAAAATAGAAGTAGTAGTTATACAAAATAGGAGAAAATTATAGAGAAATTGCAGAAAATAGTAGTAGTAGTTATACAAACTAGGAGAAAATTATAGAGAAATTGCAGAAAATAGTAGTAGTAGTTATACAAAATAGGAGAAAATTATAGAGAAATTGCAGAAAATAGTAGTAGTAGTTATACAAAATAGGAGAAAATTATAGAGAAATTGAAGAAAATAGTAGTAGTAGTTATACAAAATAGGAGAAAATTATAGAGAACTTGCAGAAAATAGTAGTAGTAGTTATACAAAATAGGAGAAAATTATAGAGGAATTGCGAAAAATAGTAGTAGTAGTTATACAAAATAGGAGAAAATTATAGAGAAATTTCAGAAAATAGAAGTAGTAGTTATACAAAATAGGAGAAAATTATAGAGAAATTGCAGAAAATAGTAGTAGTAGTTATACAAAATAGGAGAAAATTATAGAGAAATTGAAGAAAATAGTAGTAGTAGTTATACAAAATAGGAGAAAATTATAGAGAAATTGCAGAATATAGTAGTAGTAGTTATACAAAATAGGATAAAATTATAGAGAAATTGAAGAAAATAGTAGTAGTAGTTATACAAAATAGGAGAAAATTATAGAGAAATTGCAGAAAGTAGTAGTAGTAGTTACACAAAATAGGAGAAAATTATAGAGAAATTGCAGAAAATAGTAGTAGTAGTTATACAAAATAGGAGAAAATTATAGAGAAATTGCAGACAATAGTAGTAGTAGTTATACAAAATAGGAGAAAATTATAGAGAAATTGCAGAAAATAGTAGTAGTAGTTATACACAATAGGAGAAAATTATAGAGAAATTGCAGAAAATAGTAGTAGTAGTTATACAAAATAGGAGAAAATGATAGAGAAATTGCAGAAAATAGTAGTAGTAGTTATAAAAATAGGAGAAAATTATAGAGAAATTGCAGAAAATAGTAGTAGTAGTTATACAAAATAGGAGAAAATTATAGAGAAATTGCAGAAAATAGTAGTAGTAGTTATGCAAACTAGGAGAAAATTATAGAGAAATTGCAGAAAATAGTAGTAGTAGTTATACAAAAATAGGAGAAAAATTATAGAGAAAGTGACGAAAATAGTAGTAGTAGTTATACAAAATAGGAGAAAATTTTAGAGAAATTGCAGAAAAAAGAAGTAGTAGTTATACAAAAAATGACAAAATTATAGAGAAAGTGAAGAAAATAGTAGTAGTAGTTATACAAAATAGGAGAAAATTATAGAGAAATTGCAGAAAATAGTAGTAGTAGTTATACAAAATAGGAGAAAATTATAGAGAAATTGAAGAAAAAAGTAGTAGTAGTTATACAAAATAGGAGAAAATTATAGAGAAATTGCAGAAAATAGGAGAAAACTATAGAGAAATTGCAGAAAATAGTAGTAGTTGTTATACAAAATAGTCGAAAATTATAGAGAAATTGCAGAAAATAGTAGTATTAGTTATACAAAATAGGAGAAAAATTATAGAGAAATTGCAGGAAATAGTAGTAGTAGTTATACAAAATAGGAGAAAATTATAGAGAAATTGCAGAAAATAGTAGTAGTAGTTATACAAAATAGGAGAAAATTATAGAGAAATTGCAGAAAATAGTAGTAGTAGTTACACAAAATAGGAGAAAATTATCGAGAAATTGCAGAAAATAGAATAGTAGTTATACAAAATAGGAGAAAATTATAGAGAAATTGCAGAAAATAGTAGTAGTAGTTATACAAACTAGGAGAAAATTATAGAGAAATTGATAAAAATAGTAGTAGTAGTTATACAAAATAGGAGAAAATTATAGAGAAATTGCAGAAAATAGTAGTAGTAGTTATACAAACTAGGAGAAAATTATAGAGAAATTGCAGAAAATAGTAGTAGTAGTTATACAAAATATGAGAAAATTATAGAGAAATTGCAGAAAATAGTAGTAGTAGTTATACAAACTAGGAGAAAATTATAGAGAAATTGCAGAAAATAGTAGTAGTAGTTATACAAAATAGGAGAAAATTATAGAGAAAGTGAAGAAAATAGTAGTAGTAGTTATACAAAATGGGAGAAAATTATAGAGAAATTGCAGAAAATAGTAGTAGTAGTTATACAAAATAGGAGAAAATTATAGAGAAATTGCGAAAAATAGTAGTAGTAGTTATACAAAATAGGAGAAAATGATAGAGAAATTGCAGAAAATAGTAGTAGTAGTTATACAAACTAGGAGAAAATTATAGAGAAATTGCAGAAAATAGTAGTAGTAGTTATACAAAATAGGAGAAAATTATAGAGAAAGTGAAGAAAATAGTAGTAGTAGTTATACAAAATAGGAGAAAATTATAGAGAAATTGCAGAAAATAGTAGTAGTAGTTATACAAAATAGGAGAAAATTATAGAGAAATTGCAGAAAATATGAGATAATTATAGAGAAATTGCAGAAAATAGTAGTAGTAGTTATACAAAATAGGAGAAAATTAGAGAGAAATTGCAGAAAATAGTAGTAGTAGTTATACAAACTAGGAGAAAATTATAGAGAAATTGCAGAAAATAGTAGTAGTAGTTATACAAAATAGGAGAAAATTATAGAGAAATTGCAGAAAATAGGAGAAAACTATAGAGAAATTGCAGAAAATAGTAGTAGTAGTTATACAAAATAGGAGAAAATTATACAGAAATTGAAGAAAATAGTAGTAGTAGTTATACAAAATAGGAGAAAATTATAGAGAAATTGCAGAAAATACTAGTAGTAGTTATACAAAATAGGAGAAAATTATAGAGGAATTGAGAAAAATAGTAGTAGTAGTTATACAAAATAGGAGAAAATTATAGAGAAATTGCAGAAAATAGTAGTAGTAGTTACACAAAATAGGAGAAAATTATAGAGAAATTGCAGAAAATAGGAGAATATTATAGAGAAATTGCAGAAAATAGTAGTAGTAGTTATACAAAATAGGAGCAAATTATAGAGAAATTGAAGAAAATAGTAGTAGTAGTTATACAAAATAGGAGACAATTATAGAGAAATTGCAGAATATACAAAATAGGAGAAAATTATAGAGAAATTGCAGAAAATAGTAGTAGTAGTTACACAAAATAGGAGAAAATTATAGAGAAATTGCAGAAAATAGTAGTAGTAGTTATACAAAATAGGAGAAAATTATAGAGAAATTGCAGAAAATAGTAGTTGTAGTTATACAAACTAGGAGAAAATTATAGAGAAATTGCAGAAAATAGTAGTAGTAGTTATACAAAATAGGAGAAAATTATAGAAAATTATTGCAGAAAATAGGAGAAAATTATAGAGAAATTGCAGAAAATAGGAGAAAATTATAAAGAAATTGCAGAAAATAGGAGAAAACTATGGAGAAATTGCAGAAAATAGTAGTAGTAGTTATACAAAATAGAAGAAAATTATAGAGAAATTGAAGAAAATAGTAGTAGTAGTTATACAAAATAGGAGAAAATTATAGAGAAATTGCAGAAAATAGGAGAAAACTATAGAGAAATTGCAGAAAATAGTAGTAGTAGTTATACAAAATAGGATAAAATTATAGAGAAATTGCAGAAAATAGGAGAAAACTATAGAGAAATTGCAGAAAATAGTAGTTGTAGTTATACAAAATAGGAGAAAATTATAGAGAAATTGAAGAAAATAGTAGTAGTAGTTATACAAAATAGGAGAAAATTATAGAGAACTTGCAGAAAATAGTAGTAGTAGTTATACAAAATAGGAGAAAATTATAGAGGAATTGAGAAAAATAGTAGTAGTAGTTATACAAAATAGGAGAAAATTATAGAGAAATTGCAGAAAATAGTAGTAGTAGTTATACAAAATAGGAGAAAATTATAGAGAAATTGCAGAAAATAGTAGTAGTAGTTATACAAAATAGGTGAAAATTATAGAGAAATTGCAGAAAATAGTAGTAGTAGTTATACAAACTAGGAGAAAATTATAGAGAAATTGCAGAAAATAGTAGTAGTAGTTATACAAACTATGAGAAAATTATAGAGAAATTGCAGAAAATAGTAGTAGTAGTTATACAAAATAGGAGAAAATTATAGAGAAAGTGAAGAAAATAGTAGTAGTAGTTATACAAAATAGGAGAAAATTATAGAGAAATTGCAGAAAATAGTAGTAGTAGTTATACAAAATAGGAGAAAATTATAGAGAAATTGCGAAAAATAGTAGTAGTAGTTATACAAAATAGGAGAAAATTATAGAGAAATTGCAGAAAATAGTAGTAGTAGTTATACAAAATAGGAGAAAATTATAGAGAAATTGCAGAAAATAGTAGTAGTAGTTACACAAAATAGGAGAAAATTATAGAGAAATTGCAGAAAATAGTAGTAGTAGTTATACAAAATAGGAGAAAATTATAGAGAAATTGCAGAAAATAGTAGTTGTAGTTATACAAACTAGGAGAAAATTATAGAGAAATTGCAGAAAATAGTAGTAGTAGTTATACAAAATAGGAGAAAATTATAGAGAAATTGCAGAAAATAGTAGTAGTAGTTATACAAAATAGGAGAAATTATAGAGAAATTGCAGAAAATAGTAGTAGCAGTTATACAAAATAGGACAAAAATATAGAGAAATTGCAGAAAATAGTAGTAGTAGTTATACAAACTAGGAGAAAATTATAGAGAAATTGCAGAAAATAGTAGTAGTAGTTATACAAAATAGGAGAAAATTATAGAGAAAGTGAAGAAAATAGTAGTAGTAGTTATACAAAATAGGAGAAAATTATAGAGAAATTGCAGAAAATAGTAGTAGTAGTTATACAAAATAGGAGAAAATTATAGAGAAATTGCAGAAAATAGTAGTAGTAGTTATACAAAATAGGAGAAAATTATAGAGAAATTGCAGAAAATAGTAGTAGTAGTTATACAAAATAGGAGAAAATTATAGAGAAATTGCAGAAAATAGGAGAAAACTATAGAGAAATTGCAGAAAATAGTAGTAGTAGTTATACAAATAGGAGAAAATTATACAGAAATTGAAGAAAATAGTAGTAGTAGTTATACAAAATAGGAGAAAATTATAGAGAAATTGCAGAAAATACTAGTAGTAGTTATACAAAATAGGAGAAAATTATAGAGGAATTGCGAAAAATAGTAGTAGTAGTTATACAAAATAGGAGAAAATTATAGAGAAATTGCAGAAAATAGTAGTAGTAGTTACACAAAATAGGAGAAAATTATAGAGAAATTGCAGAAAATAGTAGTAGTAGTTATACAAAATAGGAGAAAATGATAGAGAAATTGCAGAAAATAGGAGAAAACTATAGAGAAATTGCAGAAAATAGTAGTAGTAGTTATACAAAATAGGAGAAAATTATACAGAAATTGAAGAAAATAGTAGTAGTAGTTATACAAAATAGGAGCAAATTATAGAGAAATTGAAGAAAATAGTAGTAGTAGTTATACAAAATAGGAGACAATTATAGAGAAATTGAAGAATATACAAAATAGGAGAAAATTATAGAGAAATTGCAGAAAATAGTAGTAGTAGTTACACAAAATAGGAGAAAATTATAGAGAAATTGCAGAAAATAGTAGTAGTAGTTATACAAAATAGGAGAAAATTATAGAGAAATTGCAGAAAATAGTAGTTGTAGTTATACAAACTAGGAGAAAATTATAGAGAAATTGCAGAAAATAGTAGTAGTAGTTATACAAAATAGGAGAAAATTATAGAAAATTATTGCAGAAAATAGGAGAAAATTATAGAGAAATTGCAGAAAATAGGAGAAAATTATAAAGAAATTGCAGAAAATAGGAGAAAACTATAGAGAAATTGCAGAAAATAGTAGTAGTAGTTATACAAAATAGAAGAAAATTATAGAGAAATTGAAGAAAATAGTAGTAGTAGTTATACAAAATAGGAGAAAATTATAGAGAAATTGCAGAAAATAGGAGAAAATTATAGAGAAATTGCAGAAAATAGTAGTAGTAGTTATACAAAATAGGATAAAATTATAGAGAAATTGCAGAAAATAGGAGAAAACTATAGAGAAATTGCAGAAAATAGTAGTAGTAGTTATACAAAATAGGAGAAAATTATAGAGAAATTGAAGAAAATAGTAGTAGTAGTTATACAAAATAGGAGAAAATTATAGAGAACTTGCAGAAAATAGTAGTAGTAGTTATACAAAATAGGAGAAAATTATAGAGGAATTGCGAAAAATAGTAGTAGTAGTTATACAAAATAGGAGAAAATTATAGAGAAATTGCAGAAAATAGTAGTAGTAGTTATACAAAATAAGAGAAAATTATAGAGAAATTGCAGAAAATAGTAGTAGTAGTTATACAAAAAAGGAGAAAATTATAGAGAAATTGCAGAATATAGTAGTAGTAGTTATACAAAATAGGAGAAAATTATAGAGAAATTGAAGAAAATATTAGTAGTAGTTATACAAAATAGGAGAAAATTATAGAGAAATTGCAGAAAATAGTAGTAGTAGTTATACAAAATAGGAGAAAATTATAGAGAAATTGCAGAAAATAGTAGTAGTAGTTATACAAAATAGGAGAAAATTATAGAGAAATTGAAGAAAATAGTAGTAGTAGTTATACAAAATAGGAGAAAATTATAGAGAAATTGAAGAATATAGTAGTAGTAGTTATACAAAATAGGAGAAAATTATAGAGAAATTGCAGAAAATAGTAGTAGTAGTTATACAAAATAGGATAAAATTATAGAGAAATTGCAGAAAATAGTAGTAGTAGTTATTCAAAATAGGAGAAAAATATAGAGAAATTGAAGAAAATAGTAGTAGTAGTTATACAAAATAGGAGAAAATTATAGAGAAATTGCAGAAAATAGTAGTAGTAGTTACACAAAATAGGAGAAAATTATAGAGAAATTGCAGAAAATAGTAGTAGTAGTTATACAAAATAGGAGAAAATTATAGAGAAATTGCAGAAAATAGTAGTAGTAGTTATACAAAATAGGAGAAAATTATAGAGAAATTGCAGAAAATAGGAGAAAATTATAAAGAAATTGCAGAAAATAGGAGAAAACTATAGAGAAATTGCAGAAAATAGTAGTAGTAGTTATACAAAATAGGAGAAAATTATAGAGAAATTGAAGAAAATAGTAGTAGTAGTTATACAAAATATGAGAAAATTATAGAGAAATTGCAGAATATACTAGTAGTAGTTATACAAAATAGGAGAAAATTATAGAGAAATTGAAGAAAATAGTAGTAGTAGTTATACAAAATAGGAGAAAATTATAGAGAAATTGCAGAAAATACTAGTAGTAGTTATACAAAATAGGAGAAAATTATAGAGGAATTGCGAAAAATAGTAGTAGTAGTTATACAAAATAGGAGAAAATTATAGAGAAATTGCAGAAAATAGTAGTAGTAGTTACACAAAATAGGAGAAAATTATAGAGAAATTGCAGAAAATAGTAGTAGTAGTTATACAAAATAGGAGAAAATGATAGAGAAATTGCAGAAAATAGGAGAAAACTATAGAGAAATTGCAGAAAATAGTAGTAGTAGTTATACAAAATAGGAGAAAATTATACAGAAATTGAAGAAAATAGTAGTAGTAGTTATACAAAATAGGAGCAAATTATAGAGAAATTGAAGAAAATAGTAGTAGTAGTTATACAAAATAGGAGACAATTATAGAGAAATTGCAGAATATACAAAATAGGAGAAAATTATAGAGAAATTGCAGAAAATAGTAGTAGTAGTTACACAAAATAGGAGAAAATTATAGAGAAATTGCAGAAAATAGTAGTAGTAGTTATACAAAATAGGAGAAAATTATAGAGAAATTGCAGAAAATAGTAGTTGTAGTTATACAAACTAGGAGAAAATTATAGAGAAATTGCAGAAAATAGTAGTAGTAGTTATACAAAATAGGAGAAAATTATAGAAAATTATTGCAGAAAATAGGAGAAAATTATAGAGAAATTGCAGAAAATAGGAGAAAATTATAAAGAAATTGCAGAAAATAGGAGAAAACTATAGAGAAATTGCAGAAAATAGTAGTAGTAGTTATACAAAATAGAAGAAAATTATAGAGAAATTGATGAAAATAGTAGTAGTAGTTATACAAAATAGGAGAAAATTATAGAGAAATTGCAGAAAATAGGAGAAAACTATAGAGAAATTGCAGAAAATAGTAGTAGTAGTTATACAAAATAGGAGAAAATTATAGAGAAATTGAAGAAAATAGTAGTAGTAGTTATACAAAATAGGAGAAAATTATAGAGAACTTGCAGAAAATAGTAGTAGTAGTTATACAAAATAGGAGAAAATTATAGAGGAATTGCGAAAAATAGTAGTAGTAGTTATACAAAATAGGAGAAAATTATAGAGAAATTGCAGAAAATAGTAGTAGTAGTTATACAAAATAGGAGAAAATTATAGAGGAATTGCGAAAAATAGTAGTAGTAGTTATACAAAATAGGAGAAAATTATAGAGAAATTGCAGAAAATAGTAGTAGTAGTTATACAAAATAGGAGAAAATTATAGAGAAATTGAAGAAAATATTAGTAGTAGTTATACAAAATAGGAGAAAATTATAGAGAAATTGCAGAAAATAGTAGTAGTAGTTATACAAAATAGGAGAAAATTATAGAGAAATTGAAGAAAATAGTGGTAGTAGTTATACAAAATAGGAGAAAATTATAGAGAAATTGCAGAAAATAGTAGTAGTAGTTACACAAAATAGGAGAAAATTATAGAGAAATTGCAGAAAATAGTAGTAGTAGTTATACAAAATAGGAGAAAATTATAGAGAAATTGCAGAAAATAGTAGTAGTAGTTATACAAAATAGGAGAAAATTATAGAGAAATTGCAGAAAATAGTAGTAGTAGTTATACAAAATAGGAGAAAATTATAGAGAAATTGCAGAAAATAGGAGAAAATTATAAAGAAATTGCAGAAAATAGGAGAAAATTATAGAGAAATTGCAGAAAATAGTAGTAGTAGTTATACAAAATAGGAGAAAATTATAGAGAAATTGAAGAAAATAGTAGTAGTAGTTATACAAAATATGAGAAAATTATAGAGAAATTGCAGAATATACTAGTAGTAGTTATACAAAATAGGAGAAAATTATAGAGAAATTGAAGAAAATAGTAGTAGTAGTTATACAAAAATAGGAGAAAATTATAGAGAAATTGCAGAAAATACTAGTAGTAGTTATACAAAAATAGGAGAAAATTATAGAGGAATTGCGAAAAATAGTAGTAGTAGTTATACAAAATAGAGAAAATTATAGAGAAATTGCAGAAAATAGTAGTAGTAGTTACACAAAATAGGAGAAAAATTATAGAGAAATTGCAGAAAATAGTAGTAGTAGTTATACAAAATAGGAGAAAATGATAGAGAAATTGCAGAAAATAGGAGAAAACTATAGAGAAATTGCAGAAAATAGTAGTAGTAGTTATACAAAATAGGAGAAAATTATACAGAAATTGAAGAAAATAGTAGTAGTAGTTATACAAAATAGGAGCAAATTATAGAGAAATTGAAGAAAATAGTAGTAGTAGTTATACAAAATAGGAGACAATTATAGAGAAATTGCAGAATATACAAAATAGGAGAAAATTATAGAGAAATTGCAGAAAATAGTAGTAGTAGTTACACAAAATAGGAGAAAATTATAGAGAAATTGCAGAAAATAGTAGTAGTAGTTATACAAAATAGGAGAAAATTATAGAGAAATTGCAGAAAATAGTAGTTGTAGTTATACAAACTAGGAGAAAATTATAGAGAAATTGCAGAAAATAGTAGTAGTAGTTATACAAAATAGGAGAAAATTATAGAAAATTATTGCAGAAAATAGGAGAAAATTATAGAGAAATTGCAGAAAATAGGAGAAAATTATAAAGAAATTGCAGAAAATAGGAGAAAACTATAGAGAAATTGCAGAAAATAGTAGTAGTAGTTATACAAAATAGAAGAAAATTATAGAGAAATTGATGAAAATAGTAGTAGTAGTTATACAAAATAGGAGAAAATTATAGAGAAATTGCAGAAAATAGGAGAAAACTATAGAGAAATTGCAGAAAATAGTAGTAGTAGTTATACAAAATAGGAGAAAATTATAGAGAAATTGAAGAAAATAGTAGTAGTAGTTATACAAAATAGGAGAAAATTATAGAGAAATTGAAGAAAATAGTGGTAGTAGTTATACAAAATAGGAGAAAATTATAGAGAAATTGCAGAAAATAGTAGTAGTAGTTACACAAAATAGGAGAAAATTATAGAGAAATTGCAAAAAATAGTAGTAGTAGTTACAAAATATAGGAGAAAAGTATAGAGAAATTGCAGAAAATAGTAGTAGTAGTTATACAAAATAGGAGAAAATTATAGAGGAATTGCGAAAAATAGTAGTAGTAGTTATACAAAATAGGAGAAAATTATAGAGAAATTGCAGAAAATAGTAGTAGTAGTTATACAAAATAGGAGAAAATTATAGAGAAATTGAAGAAAATATTAGTAGTAGTTATACAAAATAGGAGAAAATTATAGAGAAATTGCAGAAAATAGTAGTAGTAGTTATACAAAATAGGAGAAAATTATAGAGAAATTGAAGAAAATAGTGGTAGTAGTTATACAAAATAGGAGAAAATTATAGAGAAATTGCAGAAAATAGTAGTAGTAGTTACACAAAATAGGAGAAAATTATAGAGAAATTGCAGAAAATAGTAGTAGTAGTTATACAAAATAGGAGAAAATTATAGAGAAATTGCGGAAAATAGTAGTAGTAGTTATACAAAATAGGAGAAAATTATAGAGAAATTGCAGAAAATAATAGTAGTAGTTATACAAAATAGGAGAAAATTATAGAGAAATTGCAGAAAATAGTAGTAGTAGTTATACAAACTAGGAGAAAATTATAGAGAAATTGCAGAAAATAGTAGTAGTAGTTATACAAAATAGGAGAAAATTATAGAGAAAGTGAAGAAAATAGTAGTAGTATTTATACAAAATAAGAGAAAATTATAGAGAAATTGCAGAAAATAGTAGTAGTAGTTATACAAATTAGGATAAAATTATAGAGAAATTGCAGAAAATAGTAGTAGTAGTTACACAAAATAGGAGAAAATTATAGAGAAATTGCAGAAAATAGTAGTAGTAGTTATACAAAATAGGAGAAAATTATAGATAAATTGCAGAAAATAGGAGAAAATTATAGAGAAATTGAAGAAAATAGGAGAAAACTATAGAGAAATTGCAGAAAATAGTAGTAGTAGTTATACAAAATAGGAGAAAATTATAGAGAAATTGAAGAAAATAGTAGTAGTAGTTATACAAAATAGGAGAAAATTATAGAGAAATTGCAGAAAATAGTAGTAGTAGTTATACAAAATAGGAGAAAATTATAGAGAAATTGCAGAAAATAGTAGTAGTAGTTATACAAACTAGGAGAAAATTATAGAGAAATTGCAGAAAATAGTAGTTGTAGTTATACAAAATAGGAGAAAATTATAGAGAAAGTGAAGAAAATAGTAGTAGTAGTTATACAAAATAAGAGAAAATTATAGAGAAATTGCAGAAAATAGTAGTAGTAGTTATACAAATTAGGAGAAAATTATAGAGAAATTGCAGAAAATAGTAGTAGTAGTTACACAAAATTGGAGAAAATTATAGAGAAATTGCAGAAAATAGTAGTAGTAGTTATACAAAATAGGAGAAAATTATAGAGAAATTGCAGAAAATAGTAGCAGTAGTTATACAAAATAGGAGAAAATTATAGAGAAATTGCAGAAAATAGTAGTAGTAGTTATACAAAATAGGAGAAAATTATAGAGAAATTGCAGAAAATAGTAGTAGTAGTTATACAAAATAGGAGAAAATTATAGAGAAATTGCAGAAAATAGTAGTAGTAGTTATACAAAATAGGAGAAAATTATAGAGAAATTGCAGAAAATAGTAGTAGTAGTTATACAAAATAGGAGAAAATTATAGAGAAATTGCAGAAAATAGTAGTAGTAGTTATACAAAATAGGAGAAAATTATAGAGAAATTGCAGAAAATAGTAGAAGTAGTTATACAAAATAGGAGAAAATTATAGAGAAATTGCAGAAAATGGTAGTAGTAGTTATACAAAATAGGAGAAAATTATAGAGAAATTGCAGAAAATAGTAGTTGTAGTTATACAAACTAGGAGAAAATTATAGAGAAATTGCAGAAAATAGTAGTAGTAGTTATACAAAATAGGAGAAAATTATAGAGAAATTGCAGAAAATAGGAGAAAATTATAGAGAAATTGAAGAAAATAGTAGTAGTAGTTATACAAAATAGGAGAAAATTATAGAGAAATTGCAGAAAATAGGAGAAAATTATAAAGAAATTGCAGAAAATAGGAGAAAACTATAGAGAAATTGCAGAAAATAGTAGTAGTAGTTATACAAAATAGGAGAAAATTATAGAGAAATTGAAGAAAATAGTAGTAGTAGTTATACAAAATAGGAGAAAATTATAGAGAAATTGCAGAAAATAGTAGTAGTAGTTATACAAAATAGGAGAAAATTATAGAGAAATTGCAGAAAATAGTTATACAAAATAGGAGAAAATTATAGAGAAATTGCAGAAAATAGTTATACAAAATAGGAGAAAATTATAGAGAAATTGCAGAAAATAGTGGTTGTAGTTATACAAAATAGGAGAAAATTATAGAGAAATTGAAGAAAATAGTAGTAGTAGTTATACAAAATAGGAGAAAATTATAGAGAAATTGCAGAAAATAGTAGTAGTAGTTATACAAAATAGGAGAAAATTATAGAGAAATTGCAGAAAATAGTAGTAGTAGTTATACAAAATAGGAGAAAATTATAGAGAAATTGCAGAAAATAGTAGTAGTAGTTATACAAAATAGGAGAAAACTATAGAGAAATTGCAGAAAATAGTAGTAGTAGTTATACAAAATAGGAGAAAATTATAGAGAAATTGAAGAAAAAAGTAGTAGTAGTTATACAAAATAGGAGAAAATTATAGCGAAATTGCAGAAAATAGTAGTAGTAGTTATACAAAATAGGAGAAAATTATAGAGAAATTGCAGAAAATAGTAGTAGTAGTTATACAAAATAGGAGAAAATTATAGAGAAATTGCAGAAAATAGTAGTAGTAGTTATACAAAATTGGAGAAAATTATAGAGAAATTGCAGAAAATAGTAGTAGTAGTTATACAAAATAGGAGAAAATTATAGAGAAATTGCAGAAAATAGTAGTAGTAGTTATACAAAATAGGAGAAAATTATAGAGAAATTGCAGAAAATAGTAGTAGTAGTTATAGGAGAAAATTATAGAGAAATTGCAGAAAATAGGAGTAGTAGTACAAAATAGAGAAAATTATAGAGAAATTGCAAAATAGGAGAAAATTAGAGAAATTGCAGAAAATAGTAGTAGTAGTTATACAAAATAGAGAAAATTATAGAGAAATTGCAGAAAATAGTAGTAGTAGTTATACAAAAATAGAGAAAATTATAGAGAAATTGAGAAAATAGTAGTAGTAGTTATACAAAATAGGAGAAAATTATAGAGAAATTGAAGAAAATAGTAGTAGTAAATATACAAAATAGGAGAAAATTATAGAGAAATTGCAGAATATACTAGTAGTAGTTATACAAAATAGGAGAAAATTATAGAGAAATTGCAGAAAATAGTAGTAGTAGTTATACAAAATAGGAGAAAATTATAGAGAAATTGCAGAAAATAGTAGATGTAGTTATACAAAATAGGAGAAAATTATAGAGAAATTGCAGAAAATAGTAGTAGTAGTTATACAAAATAGGAGAAAATTATAGAGAAATTACAGAAAATAGTAGTAGTAGTTACACAAAATAGGAGAAAATTATAGAGAAATTGCAGAAAATAGTAGTAGTAGTTATACAAAATAGGAGAAAATTATAGAGAAATTGCAGAAAATAGTAGTAGTAGTTATACAAACTAGGAGAAAATTATAGAGAAATTGAAGAAAATAGTAGCAGTAGTTATACAAAATAGGAGAAAATTATAGAGAAATTGCAGAAAATAGGAGAAAATTATAAAGAAATTGCAGAAAATAGGAGAAAACTATAGAGAAATTGCAGAAAATAGTAGTAGTAGTTATACAAAATAGGAGAAAATTATAGAGAAATTGAAGAAAAAAGTAGTAGTAGTTATACAAAATAGGAGAAAATTATAGAGAAATTGCAGAAAATAGTAGTAGTAGTTATACAAAATAGGAGAAAATTATAGAGAAATTGCAGAAAATAGTAGTAGTAGTTATACAAAATAGGAGAAAATTATAGAGAAATTGCAGAAAATAGTAGTAGTTATACAAAATAGGAGAAAATTATAGAGAAATTGCAGAAAATAGGAGAAAATTATAAAGAAATTGCAGAAAATAGGAGAAAACTATAGAGAAATTGCAGAAAATAGTAGTAGTAGTTATACAAAATAGGAGAAAATTATAGAGAAATTGAAGAAAAAAGTAGTAGTAGTTATACAAAATAGGAGAAAATTATAGCGAAATTGCAGAAAATAGTAGTAGTAGTTATACAAAATAGGAGAAAATTATAGAGAAATTGCAGAAAATAGTAGTAGTAGTTATACAAAATAGGAGAAAATTATAGAGAAATTGCAGAAAATAGTAGTAGTAGTTATACAAAATAGGAGAAAATTATAGAGAAATTGAAGAAAAAAGTAGTAGTAGTTATACAAAATAGGAGAAAATTATAGCGAAATTGCAGAAAATAGTAGTAGTAGTTATACAAAATAGGAGAAAATTATAGAGAAATTGCAGAAAATAGTAGTAGTAGTTATACAAAATAGGAGAAAATTATAGAGAAATTGCAGAAAATAGTAGTAGTAGTTATACAAAATAGGAGAAAATTATAGAGAAATTGAAGAAAATAGTAGTAGTAAATATACAAAATAGGAGAAAATTATAGAGAAATTGCAGAATATACTAGTAGTAGTTATACAAAATAGGAGAAAATTATAGAGAAATTGCAGAAAATAGTAGTAGTAGTTATACAAAATAGGAGAAAATTATAGAGAAATTGCAGAAAATAGTAGGTGTAGTTATACAAAATAGGAGAAAATTATAGAGAAATTGCAGAAAATAGTAGTAGTAGTTATACAAAATAGGAGAAAATTATAGAGAAATTGCAGAAAATAGTAGTAGTAGTTACACAAAATAGGAGAAAATTATAGAGAAATTGCAGAAAATAGTAGTAGTAGTTATACAAAATAGGAGAAAATTATAGAGAAATTGCAGAAAATAGTAGTAGTAGTTATACAAACTAGGAGAAAATTATAGAGAAATTGCAGAAATTAGTAGTAGTAGTTATACAAAATTGGAGAAAGTTATAGAGAAATTGCAGAAAATAGTAGTAGTAGTTATACAAAATAGGAGAAAATTATAGAGAAATTGAAGAAAATAGTAGTAGTAGTTATACAAAATAGGAGAAAATTATAGAGAAATTGCAGAAAATAGTAGTAGTAGTTATACAAAATAGGAGAAAATTATAGAGAAATTGCAGAAAATAGTAGTAGTAGTTACACAAAATAGGAGAAAATTATAGAGAAATTGCAGAAAATAGTAGTAGTAGTTATACAAAATAGGAGAAAATTATAGAGAAATTGCAGAAAATAGTAGTAGTAGTTATACAATATAGGAGAAAATTATAGAGAAATTGCAGAAAATAGTAGTAGTAGTTATACAAAATAGGAGAAAATTATAGAGAAATTGCAGAAAATCGTAGTAGTAGTTATACAAAATAGGAGAAAATTATAGAGAAATTGAAGAAAATAGTAGTAGTAGTTATACAAAATTGGAGAAAATTATAGAGAAATTGCAGAAAATAGTAGTAGTAGTTATACAAAATAGGAGAAAACAAGTAAGGAAGGGCTAAGTTCGGGTGTAACCGAACATTTTATACTCTCGCAATCTAATGATGTAATTTTATAATGATAACACAAGTCGACCCATATATTTGGTATAAAGTTCAATAGAATAACGAAAATCATCATAAATAGTATATGGGGACTGAGGTAATTCCTAAACCGATTTCGCTCGTTTTCACCACCAAGATACAATGTATCGAAGACTATACGCTCACTTAATTTAATATTACTTATAATTAGGTATATGGGATCTGGGGGAAGTTATGACCCGATTTTTACCATTTCAGGTACAGAGAGAAACTGTTATAAGAAAAAAATTTAGAGGGAATGATTTACATTAAAATATCTGAGAGAAAAATTAACCTTAGGCACTGAGTTCTTCATGTTCGATATCAGGGGCCTTGAAAAGTCATGGTCCGATTTTGACAATTTTTCCACAAGTGATGTCACAGCTCAAATACAGTATTTGTGTAAAGTTTTATTCCGCTAGCGTCATTGGTTCCTTATGTATACATTATAAAGTGAAGGAATCAGATGGAATTCAAAATTGAGTTATATGGGAAGTAGACGTAGTTGTGAACCGATTTCGCCCATATTCCACCCGTGTCATCAGGGTATCAAGAAAGTGTTATATACCGAATTTCATTGAAATCGGTCGAATAGTTCTTGAGATATGGTTTTTGACCCATAAGTGGGCGACGCCACGCCCATTTTCCATTTTGTAAAAAAATCTCAGTGCAGCTTCCTTCTACCATTTCTTATGTAAAATTTGGTGTTTCTGACGTTTTTTCTTAGCGATTAACCCAGTTTTAGTAATTTTCAACCTAACCTTTGTATGGCAGGTGGGCGTGGTTATTATCCGATTTCTTTCATTTTAGGACTGCATTAAGAAGTGGCTAAAAACAGCGACTGCAGAAAGTTTCGTTTATATAGCTTTATTGGTTTGAGAGCTATATACAAAAAACCTATTTGAGGGCGGGGTCACGCCCACTTTTCCAAAAAAATTACATCCAAATGTGCCTCTCCCTAATGGGATCCTATGTTCCAAATTTCATTTTCATAACTTTATTTATGGCTTAGTTATGACACTGTATAGGTTTTCGGTTTCCACCATTTTGTGGGCGTGGCAGTGGACCGATTTTGCCCATTTTCGAAAGCAACCTCCTCAGGGTGCCAAGGAACATGTGTTCCAAGTTTCATTAAGATATCTTAATTTTTACTCAAGTTATCGCTTGCACGGACAGACGGACAGACGGACAGACGGACAGACGGACAGACGGACGGACGGACGGACGGACAGACGGACGGACAGACATCCGGATTTCAAATCTACTCGTCATCCTGATCATTTATGTATATATAACCCCATAACTAACTCTTATATTTCTTGGTGACACAAACAACCGTTATGTGAACAAAACTATGATACTCTGTGCAACAGGTTGCGAGAGTATAATTATAGAGAAATTGCAGAAAATAGGAGAAAACTATAGAGAAATTGCAGAAAATAGTAGTAGTAGTTATACAAAATAGGAGAAAATTATAGAGAAATTGAAGAAAATAGTAGTAGTAGTTATACAAAATAGGAGAAAATTATAGAGAAATTGCAGAAAATAGGAGAAAATTATAGAGAAATTGCAGAAAATAGTAGTAGTAGTTATACAAAATGGGAGATAATTATAGAGAAATTGAAGAAAATAGTAGTAGTAGTTATACAAAATAGGAGAAAATTATAGAGAAATTGCAGAAAATAGTAGTAGTAGTTATACAAAATAGGAGAAAATTATAGAGAAATTGCAGAAAATAGTAATAGTAGTTATACAAACTAGGAGAAAACAATAGAGAAATTGAAGAAAATAGTAGTAGTAGTTATACAAAATAGGAGAAAATTATAGAGAAAGTGAAGAAAATAGTAGTATTAGTTATACAAAATAGGAGAAAATTATAGAGAAATTGCAGAAAATAGTAGTAGTAGTTATACAAAATAGGAGAAAATTATAGAGAAATTGCGAAAAATAGTAGTAGTAGTTATACAAAATAGGAGAAAATTATAGAGAAATTGCAGAAAATAGTAGTAGTAGTTATAGGAGAAAATTATAGAGAAATTGCAGAAAATAGTAGTAGTAGTTATACAAAATAGGAGAAAATTATAGAGAAATTGCAGAAAATAGTAGTAGTAGTTATACAAAATAGGAGAAAATTATAGAGAAATTGCAGAAAATAGTAGTTGTAGTTATACAAACTAGGAGAAAATTATAGAGAAATTGCAGAAAATAGTAGTAGTAGTTATACAAAATAGGAGAAAATTATAGAGAAATTGCAGAAAATAGTAGTAGTAGTTATACAAAATAGGAGAAAATTATAGAGAAATTGCAGAAAATAGGAGAAAACTATAGAGAAATTGCAGAAAATAGTAGTAGTAGTTATACAAAATAGGAGAAAATTATAGAGAAATTGAAGAAAATAGTAGTAGTAGTTATACAAAATAGGAGAAAATTATAGAGAAATTGCAGAAAATAGGAGAAAACTATAGAGAAATTGCAGAAAATAGTAGTAGTAGTTATACAAAATAGGAGAAAATTATAGAGAAATTGAAGAAAATAGGAGAAAACTATAGAGAAATTGCAGAAAATAGTAGTAGTAGTTATACAAACTAGGAGAAAATTATAGAGAAATTGAAGAAAATAGTGTAGTAGTTATACAAACTAGGAGAAAATTATAGAGAAATTGCAGAAAATAGTAGTAGTAGTTATACAAACTAGGAGAAAATTATAGAGAAATTGCAGAAAATAGTAGTAGTAGTTATACAAAATAGGAGAAAATTATAGAGAAATTGCAGAAAATAGTAGTAGTAGTTATACAAAATAGGAGAAAATTATAGAGAAATTGAAGAAAATAGTAGTAGTAGTTATACAAAATAGGAGAAAATTATAGAGAAATTGCAGAAAATAGTAGTAGTAGTTATACAAAATAGGAGAAAACTATAGAGAAATTGCAGAAAATAGTAGTAGTAGTTATACAAAATAGGAGAAAATTATAGAGAAATTGAAGAAAATAGTAGTAGTAGTTATACAAAATTGGAGAAAATTATAGAGAAATTGCACAAAATAGTAGTAGTAGTTATACAAAATAGGAGAAAATTATAGAGAAATTGCAGAAAATAGGTGAAAACTATAGAGAAATTGCAGAAAATAGTAGTAGTAGTTATACAAAATAGGAGAAAATTATAGAGAAATTGAAGAAAATAGTAGTAGTAGTTATACAAAATAGGAGAAAATTATAGAGAAATTGCAGAAAATAGTAGTAGTAGTTATACAAAATAGGAGAAAATTATAGAGAAATTGAAGAAAATAGTAGTAGTAGTTATACAAAATAGGAGAAAATTATAGAGAAATTGCAGAATATAGTAGTATTAGTTATACAAACTAGGAGGAAATTATAGAGAAATTGCAGAAAATGGTAGTAGTAGTTACACAAAATAGGAGAAAATTATAGAGAAATTGCAGAAAATAGTAGTAGTAGTTATACAAACTAGGAGAAAATTATAGAGAAATTGCAGAAAATAGTAGTAGTAGTTATACAAAATAGGAGAAAATTATAGAGAAATTGCAGAAAATAGTAGTAGTAGTTATACAAACTAGGAGAAAATTATAGAGAAATTGCAGAAAATAGTAGTAGTAGTTATACAAAATAGGAGAAAATTATAGAGAAAGTGAAGAAAATAGTAGTAGTAGTTATACAAAATAGGAGAAAATTATAGAGAAATTGCAGAAAATAGTAGTAGTAGTTATACAAAATAGGAGAAAATTATAGAGAAATTGCAGAAAATAGTAGTAGTAGTTATACAAACTAGGAGAAAACTATAGAGAAATTGAAGAAAATAGTAGTAGTAGTTATACAAAATAGGAGGAAATTATAGAGAAAGTGAAGAAAATAGTAGAATAGTTATACAAAATAGGAGAAAATTATAGAGAAATTGCAGAAAATGGTAGTAGTAGTTATACAAAATAGGAGATAATTATAGAGAAATTGCGAAAAATAGTAGTAGTAGTTATACAAAATAGGAGAAAATTATAGAGAAATTGCAGAAAATAGTAGTAGTAGTTATACAAAATAGGAGAAAATTATAGAGAAATTGCAGAAAATAGTAGTAGTAGTTACACAAAATAGGAGAAAATTATAGAGAAATTACAGAAAATAGTAGTAGTAGTTATACAAAATAGGAGAAAATTATAGAGAAATTGCAGAAAATAGTAGTTGTAGTTATGCAAACTAGGAGAAAATTATAGAGAAATTGCAGAAAATAGTAGTAGTAGTTATACAAAATAGGCGAAAATTATAGAGAAATTGAAGAAAATAGTAGTAGTAGTTATACAAAATAGGAGAAAATTATAGAGAAATTGCAGAAAATAGGAGAAAACTATAGAGAAATTGCAGAAAAATAGTAGTAGTAGTTATACAAAATAGGAGAAAATTATAGAGAAATTGAAGAAAATAGTAGTAGTAGTTATACAAAATAGGAGAAAATTATAGAGAAATTGCAGAACATAGTAGTTGTAGTTATACAAACTAGGAGAAAATTATAGAGAAATTGCAGAAAATAGTAGTAGTAGTTACACAAAAATAGTAGAAAATTATAGAGAAATTGCATAAAATAGTAGTAGTAGTTATACAAAATAGGAGAAAATTATTGAGAAATTGAAGAAAATAGTAGTAGTAGTTATACAAAATAGGAGAAAATTATAGAGAAATTGCAGAAAATAGAAGAAAACTATAGAGAAATTGCAGAAAATAGTAGTAGTAGTTATACAAAATAGGAGAAAATTATAGAGAAATTGAAGAAAATAGTAGTAGTAGTTATACAAAATAGGAGAAAATTATAGAGAAATTGCAGAAAATAGTAGTTGTAGTTATACAAACTAGGAGAAAATTATAGAGAAATTGCAGAAAATAGTAGTAGTAGTTATACAAAATAGGAGAAAATTATAGAGAAATTGAAGAAAATAGTAGTAGTAGTTATACAAAATAGGAGAAAATTATAGAGAAATTGCAGAAAATAGGAGAAAACTATAGAGAAATTGCAGAAAATAGTAGTAGTAGTTATACAAAATAGGAGAAAATTATAGAGAAATTGAAGAAAATAGTAGTAGTAGTTATACAAAATAGGAGAAAATTATAGAGAAATTGCAGAAAATAGTAGTAGTAGTTATACAAAATAGGAGAAAATTATAGAGAAATTGCAGAAAATAGTAGTAGTAGTTATACAAAATAGGAGAAAATTATAGAGAAATTGCAGAAAATAGTAGTAGTAGTTATACAAAATAGGAGAAAATTATAGAGAAATTGCAGAAAATAGTAGTAGTAGTTATACAAACTAGGAGAAAATTATAGAGAAATTGCAGAAAATAGTAATAGTAGTTATACAAAATAGGAGAAAATTATAGAGAAATTGCAGAAAGTAGTAGTAGTAGTTATACAAAATAGGAGAAAATTATTGAGAAATTGAAGAAAATAGTAGTAGTAGTTATACAAAATAGGAGAAAATTATAGAGAAATTGCAGAAAATAGAAGAAAACTATAGAGAAATTGCAGAAAATAGTAGTAGTAGTTATACAAAATAGGGGAAAATTATAGAGAAATTGCAGAAAATAGTAGTAGTAGTTATACAAAATAGGAGAAAATTATAGAGAAATTGCAGAAAATAGTAGTTGTAGTTATGCAAACTAGGAGAAAATTATAGAGAAATTGCAGAAAATAGTAGTAGTAGTTATACAAAATAGGAGAAAATTATAGAGAAATTGCAGAAAATAGTAGTAGTAGTTATACAAAATAGGAGAAAATTATAGAGAAATTGAAGAAAATAGTAGTAGTAGTTATACAAAATAGGAGAAAATTATAGAGAAATTGCAGAAAATAGGAGAAAACTATAGAGAAATTGCAGAAAATAGTAGTAGTAGTTATACAAAATAGGAGAAAATTATAGAGAAATTGCGAAAAATAGTAGTAGTAGTTATACAAAATAGGAGAAAATTATAGAGAAATTGCAGAAAATAGTAGTAGTAGTTATACAAAATAGGAGAAAATTATAGAGAAATTGCAGAAAATAGTAGTAGTAGTTATACAAACTAGGAGAAAATTATAGAGAAATTGCAGAAAATAGTAGTAGTAGTTATACAAAATAGGAGAAAATTATAGAGAAATTGCAGAAAGTAGTAGTAGTAGTTATACAAAATAGGAGAAAATTATTGAGAAATTGAAGAAAATAGTAGTAGTAGTTATACAAAATAGGAGAAAATTATAGAGAAATTGCAGAAAATAGTAGTAGTAGTTATACAAACTAGGAGAAAATTATAGAGAAATTGAAGAAAATAGTAGTAGTAGTTATACAAAATAGGAGAAAATTATAGAGAAAGGGACTAAAATATTAGACTAGTTATACAAAATAGGAGAAAATTATAGAGAAATTGCAGAAAATGGTAGTAGTAGTTATACAAAATAGGAGAAATTTATAGAAAAATTGCGAAAAATAGTAGTAGTAGTTATACAAAATAGGAGAAAATTATAGAGAAATTGCAGAAAATAGTAGTAGTAGTTATACAAAATAGGAGAAAATTATAGAGAAATTGCAGAAAATAGTAGTAGTAGTTACACAAAATAGGAGAAAATTATAGAGAAATTGCAGAAAATAGTAGTAGTAGTTATACAAAATAGGAGAAAATTATAGAGAAATTGCAGAAAATAGTAGTTGTAGTTATGCAAACTAGGAGAAAATTATAGAGAAATTGCAGAAAATAGTAGTAGTAGTTATACAAAATAGGAGAAAATTATAGAGAAATTGAAGAAAATAGTAGTAGTAGTTATACAAAATAGGAGAAAATTATAGAGAAATTGCAGAAAATAGGAGAAAACTATAGAGAAATTGCAGAAAATAGTAGTAGTAGTTATACAAAATAGGAGAAAATTATAGAGAAATTGCAGAAAATAGGAGAAAATAGGAGAAAACTATAGAGAAATTGCAGAAAATAGTATTAGTAGTTATACAAAATAGGAGAAAGTTATAGAGAAATTGAAGAAAATAGTAGTAGTAGTTATACAAAATAGGAGAAAATTATAGAGAAATTTCAGAAAATAGTAGTAGTAGTTATACAAAATAGGAGAAAATTATAGAGAAATTGCAGAAAATAGGAGAAAACTATAGAGAAATTGCAGAAAATAGAAGTAGTAGTTATACAAAATAGGAGAAAATTATAGAGAAATTGCAGAAAATAGGAGAAAACTATAGAGAAATTGCAGAAAATAGTAGTAGTAGTTATACAAAATAGGAGAAAATTATAGAGAAATTGCAGAAAATAGTAGTAGTAGTTATACAAACTATGAGAAAATTATAGAGAAATTGCAGAAAATAGTAGTAGTAGTTATACAAAATAGGAGAAAATTATAGAGAAATTGCAGAAAGTAGTAGTAGTAGTTATACAAAATAGGAGAAAATTATTGAGAAATTGAAGAAAATAGTAGTAGTAGTTATACAAAATAGGAGAAAATTATAGAGAAATTGCAGAAAATAGTAGTAGTAGTTATACAAACTAGGAGAAAACTATAGAGAAATTGAAGAAAATAGTAGTAGTAGTTATACAAAATAGGAGGAAATTATAGAGAAAGTGAAGAAAATAGTAGAATAGTTATACAAAATAGGAGAAAATTATAGAGAAATTGCAGAAAATGGTAGTAGTAGTTATACAAAATAGGAGAAAATTATAGAGAAATTGCGAAAAATAGTAGTAGTAGTTATACAAAATAGGAGAAAATTATAGAGAAATTGCAGAAAATAGTAGTAGTAGTTATACAAAATAGGAGAAAATTATAGAGAAATTGCAGAAAATAGTAGTAGTAGTTACACAAAATAGGAGAAAATTATAGAGAAATTGCAGAAAATAGTAGTAGTAGTTATACAAAATAGGAGAAAATTATAGAGAAATTGCAGAAAATAGTAGTTGTAGTTAAGCAAACTAGGAGAAAATTATAGAGAAATTGCAGAAAATAGGAGAAAACTATAGAGAAATTGCAGAAAATAGTAGTAGTAGTTATACAAACTAGGAGAAAACTATAGAGAAATTGAAGAAAATAGTAGTAGTAGTTATACAAAATAGGAGGAAATTATAGAGAAAGTGAAGAAAATAGTAGAATAGTTATACAAAATAGGAGAAAATTATAGAGAAATTGCAGAAAATGGTAGTAGTAGTTATACAAAATAGGAGAAATTTATAGAAAAATTGCGAAAAATAGTAGTAGAAGTTATACAAAATAGGAGAAAATTATAGAGAAATTGCAGAAAATAGTAGTAGTAGTTATACAAAATAGGAGAAAATTATAGAGAAATTGCAGAAAATAGTAGTAGTAGTTACACAAAATAGGAGAAAATTATAGAGAAATTGCAGAAAATAGTAGTAGTAGTTATACAAAATAGGAGAAAATTATAGAGAAATTGCAGAAAATAGTAGTTGTAGTTATGCAAACTAGGAGAAAATTATAGAGAAATTGCAGAAAATAGTAGTAGTAGTTATACAAAATAGGAGAAAATTATAGAGAAATTGAAGAAAATAGTAGTAGTAGTTATACAAAATAGGAGAAAATTATAGAGAAATTGCAGAAAATAGGAGAAAACTATAGAGAAATTGCAGAAAATAGTAGTAGTAGTTATACAAAATAGGAGAAAATTATAGAGAAATTGCAGAAAATAGGAGAAAACTATAGAGAAATTGCAGAAAATAGTAGTAGTAGTTATACAAAATAGGAGAAAATTATAGAGAAATTGAAGAAAATAGTAGTAGTAGTTATACAAAATAGGAGAAAATTATAGAGAAATTTCAGAAAATAGTAGTAGTAGTTATACAAAATAGGAGAAAATTATAGAGAAATTGCAGAAAATAGGAGAAAACTATAGAGAAATTGCAGAAAATAGAAGTAGTAGTTATACAAAATAGGAGAAAATTATAGAGAAATTGCAGAAAATAGGAGAAAACTATAGAGAAATTGCAGAAAATAGTAGTAGTAGTTATACAAAATAGGAGAAAATTATAGAGAAATTGCAGAAAATAGTAGTAGTAGTTATACAAACTAGGAGAAAATTATAGAGAAATTGCAGAAAATAGTAGTAGTAGTTATACAAAATAGGAGAAAATTATAGAGAAATGGCAGAAAGTAGTAGTAGTAGTTATACAAAATAGGAGAAAATTATTGAGAAATTGAAGAAAATAGTAGTAGTAGTTATACAAAATAGGAGAAAATTATAGAGAAATTGCAGAAAATAGTAGTAGTAGTTATACAAACTAGGAGAAAACTATAGAGAAATTGAAGAAAATAGTAGTAGTAGTTATACAAAATAGGAGGAAATTATAGAGAAAGTAAAGAAAATAGTAGAATAGTTATACAAAATAGGAGAAAATTATAGAGAAATTGCAGAAAATGGTAGTAGTAGTTATACAAAATAGGAGAAAATTATAGAGAAATTGCGAAAAATAGTAGTAGTAGTTATACAAAATAGGAGAAAATTATAGAGAAATTGCAGAAAATAGTAGTAGTAGTTATACAAAATAGGAGAAAATTATAGAGAAATTGCAGAAAATAGTAGTAGTAGTTACACAAAATAGGAGAAAATTATAGAGAAATTGCAGAAAATAGTAGTAGTAGTTATACAAAATAGGAGAAAATTATAGAGAAATTGCAGAAAATAGTAGTTGTAGTTAAGCAAACTAGGAGAAAATTATAGAGAAATTGCAGAAAATAGTAGTAGTAGTTATACAAAATAGGAGAAAATTATAGAGAAATTGAAGAAAATAGTAGTAGTAGTTATACAAAATAGGAGAAAATTATAGAGAAATTGCAGAAAATAGGAGAAAACTATAGAGAAATTGCAGAAAATAGTAGTAGTAGTTATACAAAATAGGAGAAAATTGTAGAGAAATTGCAGAAAATAGGAGAAAACTATAGAGAAATTGCAGAAAATAGTAGTAGTAGTTATACAAAATAGGAGAAAGTTATAGAGAAATTGAAGAAAATAGTAGTAGTAGTTATACAAAATAGGAGAAAATTATAGAGAAATTGCAGAAAATAGTAGTAGTAGTTATACAAAATAGGAGAAAATTATAGAGAAATTGCAGAAAATAGGAGAAAACTATAGAGAAATTGCAGAAAATAGTAGTAGTAGTTATACAAAATAGGAGAAAATTATAGAGAAATTGCGAAAAATAGTAGTAGTTATACAAAATAGGAGAAAATTATAGAGAAATTGCAGAAAATAGTAGTAGTAGTTATACAAACTAGGAGAAAATTATAGAGAAATTGCAGAAAATAGTAGTAGTAGTTATACAAAATAGGAGAAAATTATAGAGAAATTGCAGAAAATAGTAGTAGTAGTTATACAAAATAGGAGAAAATTATAGAGAAATTGCGAAAAATAGTAGTAGTAGTTATACAAAATAGGAGAAAATTATAGAGAAATTGCAGAAAATAGGAGAAAACTATAGAGAAATTGCAGATAATAGTAATAGTAGTTATACAAAATAGAAGAAAATTATAGAGAAATTGCAGAAAATAGTAGTAGTAGTTATACAAAATAGGAGAAAATTATAGAGAAATTGCAGAAAATAGTAGTAGTAGTTATACAAACTAGGAGAAAAGTATAAAGAAATTGCAGAAAATAGTAGTAGTAGTTATACAAAATAGGAGAAAATTATAGAGAAATTGAAGAAAATAGGAGAAAATTATAGAGAAATTGCGAAAAATAGTAGTAGTAGTTATACAAAATAGGAGAAAACAAGTAAGGAAGGGCTAAGTTCGGGTGTAACCGAACATTTTATACTCTCGCAATTTATTTATTTAACTTTATTTATATTATATAATACACAATTTGACCCACATATTCGTCATATATATTGTATAAAGTCCATTGAAAGTTGGAAACCATAATATTAGGTTAGAAGCACCGAGGTCCTCGTGTTCGATATATGGGGCCTTGAAAACCTATGGCCCGATTTCGGCGATTTTTAGAATGGGGCTGCCACACTATAAATGTATTATTTATGCAAAGTTCTGTTCCGATATCTTCACTAGCGTTTACTTTATTTATTGTAAAGATTGTATTGATCGTCTTCAAAGTTCGGGTATATAGGAAGTAGGCGTGGTTGTGAAGCGATTTGGCCTATTTTCACAACATATCATTGGGATGTAAGGAAACTATTACAAACCAAGTTTTATTTAAATCGGTCGAGTAGTTCCTGAGATATGGTTTTTGACCCATAAGTGGGCGACGCCACGCCCATTTTCCATTTTGTAAAAAAATCTGTGTGCAGCTTCCATCTGCCATTTCCTATGTGAAATTGAGTGTTTCTGACGTTTTTCGTTAATGAGTTAACCCACTTTTAGTAATTTTCAACCTAACTTTTGTATGGGAGGTGGGCGTGGTTATGATCTGATTTCATTCATTTTTAGACTGCATTAGAAGTGGCTAAAAAAAACGACTGCAGAAAGTTTGGTTTATATAGCTCTATTGGTTTGCGAGATATGTACAAAAAACTTAGTAGGGGGCGGGGCCACGCCCACTTCCCCAAAAAAATTACATCCGAATATGCCCCTTCATAGTGCGATCCTTCATACCAAATTTTATTTCCATAGCTTTATTTATGGCTTAGTTATGGCACTTTATGTGTTTTCGGTTTTCGCCATTTTGTGGGCGTGGCAGTGGTCCGATTTTGCTCATTTTCGAAAGCAACCTTCCTATGGTGCCAAGAAATAAGTGTGCCAAGTTTCATCAAGATATCTTAATTTTTACTCAAGTTACAGCTTGCACAGACGGACGGACGGACGGACGGACGGACGGACAGACAGACATTCGGATTTGAACTCCACTCTTCACCCTGATCACTTTGGTATATATAACCCTATATCTAACTCGTTTAGTTTTGGGTGTTACAAACAACCGTTATGTGAACAAAACTATAATACTCTCTTTAGCAACATTTGTTGCGAGAGTATAATTATAGAGAAATTGCGAAAAATAGTAGTAGTAGCTATACAAAATAGGAGAAAATTATAGTGAAATTGAAGAAAATAGTAGTAGTAGTTATACAAAATAGGAGAAAATTATAGAGAAATTGCAGAAAATAGGAGAAAACTATAGAGAAATTGCAGAAAATAGTAGCAGTATTTATACAAAATAGGAGAAAATTATAGAGAAATTGAAAAAAATAGTAGTATTAGTTATACAAAATAGGAGAAAATTATAGAGAAATTGCAGAAAATAGGAGAAAACTATAGAGAAATTGCAGAAAATAGTAGTAGTAATTATAGAGAAATTGCGAAAAATAGTAGTAGTAGCTATACAAAATAGGAGAAAATTATAGTGAAATTGAAGAAAATAGTAGTAGTAGTTATACAAAATAGGAGAAAATTATAGAGAAATTGCAGAAAATAGGAGAAAACTATAGAGAAATTGCAGAAAATAGTAGCAGTATTTATACAAAATAGGAGAAAATTATAGAGAAATTGAAGAAAATAGTAGTAGTAGTTATACAAAATAGGAGAAAATTATAGAGAAATTGCAGAAAATAGTAGTAGTAGTTATACAAAATAGGAGAAAATTATAGAGAAATTGCAGAAAATAGTAGTGGTAGTTATACAAAATAGGAGAAAATTATAGAGAAATTGCAGAAAATAGGAGAAAACTATAGAGAAATTGCAGAAAATAGTAGTAGTAGTTATACAAAATAGGAGAAAATTATAGAGAAATTGAAGAAAATAGTAGTAGTAGTTATACAAAATAGGAGAAAATTATAGAGAAATTGCAGAAAATAGGAGAAAACTATAGAGAAATTGCAGAAAATAGTAGTAGTAGTTATACAAAATAGGAGAAAATTATAGAGAAATTGAAGAAAATAGTAGTAGTAGCTATACAAAATTAGAGAAAATTATAGAGAAATTGCAGAAAATAGTAGTAGTAGTTATACAAAATAGGAGAAAATTATAGAGAAATTGCAGAAAATAGTAGTAGTAGTTATACAAAATAGGAGAAAATTATAGAGAAATTGCTAAAAATAGTAGTAGTAGTTATACAAAATAGAAGAAAATTATAGAGAAATTGCAGAAAATAGTAGTAGTAGTTATACAAAATAGGAGAAAATTGTAGAGAAATTGCAGAAAATAGTAGTAGTAGTTACACAAAATAGGAAAAAATTATAGAGAAATTGCAGAAAATAGTAGTAGTAGTTATACAAAATAGGAGAAAATTATAGAGAAATTGCAGAAAATAGTAGTAGTAGTTATACAAACTAGGAGAAAATTATAGAGAAATTGCAGAAAATAGTAGTAGTAGTTATACAAAATAGGAGAAAATTATAGAGAAAGTGAAGAAAATAGTAGTAGTAGTTATACAAAATAGGAGAAAATTATAGAGAAATTGCAGAAAATAGGAGAAAATTATGAAGAAATTTCAGAAAATAGTAGTAGTAGTTATACAATATAGGAGAAAATTATAGAGAAATTGCAGAAAATAGTAGTAGTAGTTATGCAAAATAGGAGAAAATTATAGAGAAATTGCAAAAAATAGTAGTAGTAGTTATACAAAATAGGAGAAAACAAGTAAGGAAGGGCTAAGTTCGGGTGTAACCGAACATTTTATACTCTCGCAATTTATTGATGTAATTTTATAAAGATAACACAAGTCGACCCATATATTTGTTATAAAGTTCAATAGAATAACGAAAATCATCATAAATAGTATATGGGGACTGAGGTAATTCCTAAACCGATTTCACTCGTTTTCACCACCAAGATACAATGTATCGAAGACTATACGCTCACTTAATTTAATATTACTAATAATTAGGTATATGGGATCTGGGGAAGTTATGACCCGATTTTTACCATTTCAGGTACAGAGAGAAACTGTTATAAGAAAAAAATTCAGAGGGAATGAATTACATTAAAATATCTGAGGGATTTACCTATCTTTTCGGTGAAAAATTAACCTTAGGCACTGAGTTCTTCATGTTCGATATCAGGGGCCTTGAAAAGTCATGGTCCGATTTTGACAATTTTTCCACAAGTGATGTCACAGCTCAAATACAGTATTTGTGTAAAGTTTTATTCCGCTAGCGTCATTGGTTCCTTATGTATACATTATAAAGTGAAGGAATCAGATGGAATTCAAAATTGAGTTATATGGGAAGTAGACGTAGTTGTGAACCGATTTCGCCCATATTCCACCCGTGTCATCAGGGTATCAAGAAAGTGTTATATACCGAATTTCATTGAAATCGGTCGAATAGTTCTTGAGATATGGTTTTTGACCCATAAGTGGGCGACGCCACGCCCATTTTCCATTTTGCAAAAAAATCTCAGTGCAGCTTCCTTCTGCCATTTCTTATGTAAAATTTGGTGTTTCTGACGTTTTTTCTTAGCGATTAACCCAGTTTTAGTAATTTTCAACCTAACCTTTGTATGGCAGGTGGGCGTGGTTATTATCCGATTTCTTTCATTTTAGGACTGCATTAAGAAGTGACTAAAAACAGCGACTGCAGAAAGTTTCGTTTATATAGCTTTATTGGTTTGCGAGTTATATACAAAAAACCTATTTGGGGGCGGGGTCACGCCCACTTTTCCAAAAAAATTACATCCAAATGTGCTTCTCCCTTATGGGATCCTATGTTCCAAATTTCATTTTCATAACTTTATTTATGGCTTAGTTATGACACTGTATAGGTTTTCGGTTTCCACCATTTTGTGGGCGTGGCAGTGGACCGATTTTGCCCATTTTCGAAAGCAACCTCCTCAGGGTGCCAAGGAACATGTGTTCCAAGTTTCATTAAAATATCTTAATGTTTACTCAAGTTATCGCTTGCACGGACAGACGGACAGACGGACGGACGGACAGACGGACGGACAGACATCCGGATTTCAAATCTACTCGTCATCCTGATCATTTATGTATATATAACCCCATATCTAACTCTTATATTTCTTGGTGACACAAACAACCGTTATGTGAACAAAACTATGATACTCTGTGCAACAGGTTGCGAGAGTATAATTATAGAGAAATTGCAGACAATGGTAATAGTAGTTATACAAAATAGAAGAAAATTATAGAGAAATTGCAGATAATAGTAGTAGTAGTTATACAAAATAGGAGGAAATTATAGAGAAATTGCAGAAAATAGTAGTAGTAGTTATACAAAATAGGAGAAAATTATAGAGAAATTGCAGAAAATAGTAGTAGTAGTTATACAAAATAGGATAAAACAAGTAAGGAAAGGCTAAGTTCGGGTGCAACCGAACATTTTATACTCACGCAAATTATTGAAGAAATTTTAATAAGATAACACCCAAATTTACCTATAAATTCGGCACAAATTTTAATAGAATAACGAAAATCGTCCTATATAGTGTATGAGGGCTGAGGTAATTCCTGAACCGATTTCATTCATTTTCACCAGCTAGGTACACTATATCCAAAACTATACACGCACTTAATTTCGCAAAGATATAGTATCTCACATATTAACCAATACATATATGTAGATTAAAGCCCACCGTATTTTTGAAAAACCTATAATTAGGTACATGGGAGCTAGGAGATGTTATTATCCGATTTTAATAATTTTTGGAACAGAGCCACACTATTAGAAGAAAACAATTTCCTCTGAATTACATTAAATTATCTGAGAGATTTACCCATATTTTCGGTTAAAATTTACCCTTAGGCGCTGAGTTCAACACGTCCGATATCTAGGGTCTTGAAAAGTTATATTCCGTTTTCGACAATTTTTTTCTCAGAGTGAAGCCAGAGATGATATGTACTATTTGTGTAAAGTTTTTTATCATATATACTGCCGATCTTCCAACAGCTAATAATGTTTTGACATCAACTTTCGCGGATGACACAGCTTTAGTGAGCCGTAACAAATGCCACATTATAGCATCAAGAATACTATCGGAGCACTTAAGATCTGTCGAAGAATGGCTAGCCAACTGGCGTATAAATGTGAATGAACAAAAGTGTAAGCACGTTACATTTTCGCTAAGACCAAAAATGTGCCCGGCAATAAAAATGAACAATATTCTAGTGCCTCAAGCGAATGAAGTTACCTATCTTGGTATTCACCTAAATAGAAGGCTTACGTAGAGAAAACATATATCTAGTAAAATAACGTGCATGAAGATAAGATCTGCAAATATAAATTGGCTTTTAAATAAAAACTCTAAACTTAGCCTAGACAACAAAGTACTTTTATACAATGCGGTCATAAAGCCGATTTGGATGTATGGCATTCAACTGTGGGGTACGACCTGTGCAACTAATATTGATATAATACAAAGGTTCCAATCGAAAATGCTTAGATCAATCACGTGCTCACCATGGTACATTCGCAATGAAAATATCCATAAAGATCTTGGTATCCCTATGGTGAAGAAAGCAGTAGAGGACAGCAGATTGAAATATATATCTAAACTCCGTGATCACCCAAACCCATTGGCTAATGCCTTAGTACATTCCTGCGATCAAACACGCCTAAAAAGGAGGGATATGCCTGCGTACTAAAGAGCAACGTTTCACCAATACAGCTCAACCACTTGTTTGAGCTTGTCTAGCTTTTTAAATAGTTTTAAGATTTTATAACTTATTGTTAGGCTTAAAGTAAAAGCAGATTCAATAAATAAAGAAATATTGAAAAAAAAAACAATACATTATAAAGTGAAGGAATCAGATGGAATTCAAAATTGAGTTATATGGGAAGTTGTCGTGGTTATGAACCGATTTCATCCATTTTTCACATGTGTCATCAGGGTGTCAAGAAAGTATTATATACCGAATTTCATAGAAATCGGTCCAGTAGTTCCTGAGATATGGTTTTTGACCCATAAGTGGGAGATGCCACGCCCATTTTTCATTTTGTAAAAAAATCTGAGTGCAGCTTCCTTCTGCTATTTCTTATGTAAAATTTAGTGTTTCTGACGTTTCTCGTTAGTTAGTTAACCCACTTTTAGTAATTTTCAACCTAACCTTTGTATGGGAGGTGGGCGTGGTTATTATCCGATTTCTTTCATTTTTGGACTGTATAAGGAAACGGCTGAAAGACACGACTGCAGAAAGTTTAATTTATATAGCTTTATTGGTTTGCGAGTTATATACAAAAAACCTATTTGAGGGCGGGGTCACGCCCACTTTTCCAAAAAAATTACATCCAAATGTGCCCCTCCCTAATGCGATCCTATGCTCCAAATTTTATTTTCATAACTTTATTTATGGCTTAGTTATGACACTTTATAAGTTTTTGGTTTTCGCCATTTTGTGGGCGTGGCAATGGTCCGATCTTGCCCATTGTCGAAAGCAACCTCCTCAGGGTGCCAAGGAATACGTGTTCCAAGTTTCGTTAAGCTATCTCAATTTTTACTCAAGTTATCCGTTGCACGGACATACGGACGGACGGACAGACATTCGGATTTTGACTCGTCTCGTCACCCTGATCATTTTGATATATATAACCCTATATCTAACTCGTTTAGTTTTATGACTTACAAACAACCGTTAGGTGAACAAAACTATAATACTCTCTTTAGCAACTTTTGTTGCGAGAGTATAATTATAGAGAAATTGAAGAAAATAGGAGAAAACAAGTAAGGAAGGGCTAAGTTCGGGTGTAACCGAACATTTTATACTCTCGCAATCTAATGATGTAATTTTATAAAGATAACACAAGTCGACCCATATATTTGGTATAAAGTTCAATAGAATAACGAAAATCATCATAAATAGTATATGGGGACTGAGGTAATTCCTAAACCGATTTCGCTCGTTTTCACCACCAAGATACAATGTATCGAAGACTATACGCTCACTTAATTTAATATTACTTATAATTAGGTATATGGGATCTGGGGGAAGTTATGACCCGATTTTTACCATTTCAGGTACAGAGAGAAACTGTTATAAGAAAAAAATTTAGAGGGAATGAATTACATTAAAATATCTGAGAGATTTACCGACTTTTTCGGTGAAAATTAACCTTAGGGACTGAGTTCTTCCTGTTCGATATCAGGGGCCTTGAAAAGTCATGGTCCGATTTTGACATTTTTTCCACATGTGATGTCACTGCTCAAATACAGTTTTTGTGTAAAGTTTTATTCCGCTAGCGTCATTGGTTCCTTATGTATACATTATAAAGTGAAGGAATCAGATGGAATTCAAAATTGAGTTATATGGGAAGTAGACGTAGTTGTGAACCGATTTCGCCCATATTCCACCCGTGTCATCAGGGTATCAAGAAAGTGTTATATACCGAATTTCATTGAAATCGGTCGAATAGTTCTTGAGATATGGTTTTTGACCCATAAGTGGGCGACGCCACGTCCACTTTCCATTTTGTAAAAAATCTCAGTGCAGCTTCCTTCTGCCATTTCTTATGTAAAATTTGGTGTTTCTGACGTTTTTTCTTAGCGATTAACCCAGTTTTAGTAATTTTCAACCTAACCTTTGTATGGCAGGTGGGCGTGGTTATTATCCGATTTCTTTCATTTTAGGACTGCATTAAGAAGTGGCTAAAAACAGCGACTGCAGAAAGTTTCGTTTATATAGCTTTATTGGTTTGAGAGTTATATACAAAAACCTATTTGAGGGCGTAAATTCACGCCCACTTTTCCAAAAAAAATTACATCCAAATGTGCCTTTCCCTAATGGGATCCTATGTTCCAAATTTCATTTTCATAACTTTATTTATGGCTTAGTTATGACACTGTATAGGTTTTCGGTTTCCACCATTTTGTGGGCGTGGCAGTGGACCGATTTTGCCCATTTTCGAAAGCAACCTCCTCAGGGTGCCAAGGAACATGTGTTCCAAGTTTCATTAAGATATCTTAATTTTTACTCAAGTTATCGCTTGCACGGACAGACGGACAGACGGACAGACGGACAGACGGACGGACGGACAGACGGACGGACAGACATCCGGATTTCAAATCTACTCGTCATCCTGATCATTTATGTATATATAACCCCATATCTAACTCTTATATTTCTTGGTGACACAAACAACCGTTATGTGAACAAAACTATGATACTCTGTGCAACAGGTTGCGAGAGTATAATTATAGAGAAATTGAAGAAAATAGTAGTAGTAGTTATACAAAATAGGAGAAAATTATAGAGAAATTGCAGAAAATAGGAGAAAACTATAGAGAAATTGCAGAAAATAGTAGTAGTAGTTATACAAAATAGGAGAAAATTATAGAGAAATTGCAGAAAATAGTAGTAGTAGTTATACAAAATAGGAGAAAATTATAGAGAAATTGCAGAAAATAGTAGTAGTAGTTATACAAAATAGGAGAAAATTATAGAGAAAGTGAAGAAAATAGTAGTAGTAGTTATACAAAATAGGAGAAAATTATAGAGAAATTGCAGAAAATAGTAGTAGTAGTTATACAAAATAGGAGAAAATTATAGAGAAATTGCAGAAAATAGTAGTAGTAGTTATACAAAATAGGAGAAAATTATAGAGAAATTGCAGATAATAGTAATAGTAGTTATACAAAATAGAAGAAAATTATAGAGAAATTGCAGAAAATAGTAGTAGTAGTTATACAAAATAGGAGAAAATTATAGAGAAATTGCAGACAATAGTAATAGTAGTTATACAAAATAGAAGAAAATTATAGAGAAATTGCAGAAAATAGTAGTAGTAGTTATACAAAATAGGAGGAAATTATAGAGAAATTGCAGAAAATAGTAGTAGTAGTTATACAAAATAGGAGAAAATTATAGAGAAATTGCAGAAAATAGTAGTAGTAGTTATACAAAATAGGAGAAAACAAGTAAGGAAAGGCTAAGTTCGGGTGCAACCGAACATTTTATACTCTCGCAAATTATTGAAGAAATTTTAATAAGATAACACCCAAATTTACCTATAAATTCGGCACAAATTTTAATAGAATAACGAAAATCGTCCTATATAGTGTATGAGGGCTGAGGTAATTCCTGAACCGATTTCATTCATTTTCACCAGCTAGGTACACTATATCCAAAACTATACACGCACTTAATTTCGCAAAGATATAGTATCTCACATATTAACCAATACATATGTATATGTAGATTAAAGCCCACCGTATTTTTGAATAATTTTTTCTCAAGTGAAGCCAGAGATGATATGTACTATTTGTGTAAAGTTTTTTTTTTATCATATATACTGCCGATCTTCCAACAGCTAATAATGTTTTGACATCAACTTTCGCGGATGACACAGCTTTAGTGAGCCGTAACAAATGCCACATTATAGCATCAAGAATACTATCGGAGCACTTAAGATCTGTCGAAGAATGGCTAGCCAACTGGCGTATAAATGTGAATGAACAAAAGTGTAAGCACGTTACATTTTCGCTAAGACCAAAAATGTGCCCGGCAATAAAAATGAACAATATTCTAGTGCCTCAAGCGAATGAAGTTACCTATCTTGGTATTCACCTAGATAGAAGGCTTACGTGGAGAAAACATATATCTAGTAAAATAACGTGCATGAAGATAAGAGCAGCAAATTTAAATTGGCTTTTAAATAAAATCTCTAAACTTAGCCTAGACAACAAAGTACTTTAATACAATGCGGTCATAAAGCCGATTTGGATGTATGGCATTCAACTGTGGGGTACGACCTGTGCAACTAATATTGATATAATACAAAGGTTCCAATCGAAAATGCTTAGATCAATCACGTGCTCACCATGGTACATTCGCAATGAAAATATCCATAAAGATCTTGGTATCCCTATGGTGAAGAAAGCAGTAGAGGACAGCAGATTGAAATATATATCTAAACTCCGTGATCACCCAAACCCATTGGCTAATGCCTTAGTACATTCCTGCGATCAAACACGCCTAAAAAGAAGGGATATGCCTGCGTACTAAAGAGCAACGTTTCACCAATACAGCTCAACCACTTGTTTGAGCTTGTCTAACTTTTTAAATAGTTTTAAGATTTTATAACTTATTGTTAGGCTCAAAGTAAAAGCAGATTCAATAAATAAAGAAATATTGAAAAAAAAAAAAAGTTTTATTCCGCTATCTTCATTTGTTCCTTATGTATACATTATAAAGTGAAGGAATCAGATGGAATTCAAAATTGAGTTATATGGGAAGTTGTCGTGGTTATGAACCGATTTCATCCATTTTTCACATGTGTCATCAGGGTGTCAAGAAAGTATTATATACCGAATTTCATAGAAATCGGTCCAGTAGTTCCTGAGATATGGTTTTTGACCCATAAGTGGGAGATGCCACGCCCATTTTTCATTTTGTAAAAAAATCTGAGTGCAGCTTCCTTCTGCTATTTCTTATGTAAAATTTAGTGTTTCTGACGTTTCTCGTTAGTTAGTTAACCCACTTTTAGTAATTTTCAACCTAACCTTTGTATGGGAGGTGGGCGTGGTTATTATCCGATTTCTTTCATTTTTGGACTGTATAAGGAAACGGCTGAAAGACACGACTGCAGAAAGTTTAATTTATATACCTTTATTGGTTTGCGAGTTATATACAAAAAACCTATTTGAGGGCGGGGTCACGCCCACTTTTCCAAAAAAATTACATTCAAATGTGCCCCTCCCTAATGCGATCCTATGCTCCAAATTTTATTTTCATAACTTTATTTATGGCTTAGTTATGACACTTTATAAGTTTTTGGTTTTCGCCATTTTGTGGGCGTGGCAATGGTCCGATCTTGCCCATTTTCGAAAGCATCTTCCTCAAGGTGCCAAGGAATACGATAGAACCTTATATGCGATATTTAGGAGGCTGATCCCACGGGAATTGGCGCAGATTGTGGGATCTCCCTTTTTATGGATTGGGCAGAGCACACTGAGATTCCAATCGTCAGGCATGCTTTCTTCCGACCATATTCTGCAAAGATGCTGATGCATGCAACTTATCAGTTCTCCGCCGCCGTATTTGAATAGCTCTGCCAGTAATCTATCGGCCCCCGCTGCTTTGTTGTTCTTCAAGCGGGTAATTGCTATTCGAATTTCTTCATGGTCGGGTAATGGAACATCTGTTCCATCGTCATCGATTGGGGGATCGGGTTCGCCATCTCCTCGTGTTGTACTCTCACTGCCATTCAGCAGGTCGGAGAAGTGTTCCCTCCATGATCCCATTATGCCCTGGACATCGGTTACCAGATTACCACCTTGGTCTCTACATGAGGATGCTCCGGTCTTGAAACCTTCGTTAAGTCGCTTCATTTTTTCATAAAATTTTCGAGCATTACCTCTGTCTGCCAGCTTTTCAAGCTCTTCGTACTCACGCATGTCGACAACTTTCTTTTTTTGTCTGCAGATGCGTCTCGCTTCCCTCTTCAGCTCTCGGTATCTATCCCATCCCGCACGTGTTGTGGTTGTTTGCAACGTTGCGAGGTAGGCAGTCTTTTTTCTATCCTCTGCGAGACGGCAATCCTCATCGTACCAGCTTGTTTTTTGTCGTTGCCGAAAGCCAATTGTTTCGGATGCAGCGGTACGCAGTGAGTTTGAGATGCCGTTCCACAGTTCCCTTATACCGAGATGCTGATGAGTGCTCTCATAGAGCAGGAGTGCAAGTCGAGTAGAGTATTTCGTGGCTGTCTGTTGCGATTGCAGCTTTTCGAAGTCGAACCTTCCTTGTGTTTGTTGACGGGCGTTCTTTGCTGCACAGAGGCGGGTGCGTTTCTTCGCTGCGACCAGATAATGGTCCGAGTCTATATTTGGTCCTCGGAGTGTACGCACGTCTAAAACACAGGAGACATGTCTTCCGTCTATCACAACGTGATCGATTTGGTTCCGCGTGTTTCGATCAGGAGACAGCCAAGTAGCTTGATGTATTTTCTTATGCTGGAATCTGGTACTACAGACGACCATATTTCGGGCCCCAGTGAAGTCGATCAGCCTCAGGCAGTTTGGCGATGTTTCGTCTTGGAGGCTGAATTTTCCGACTGTTGTGCCAAAGAAACCTTCTTTACCCACCCTAGCGTTAAAATCACCAAGCACGACTTTTACATCATGGCGGGGGCAGCGTTCATAGGTGCGTTCTAGGCGCTCATAGAAAGCATATTTGGTCACAGCGTCCTTCTCTTCCGTTGGGGCGCGGGCGCAAATCTGCGATATGTTGGCGAACCTCGCTTTGATGCGGATTGTGACAAGACGTTCATCCACCGTGGTGAATGCCAGGACTCGGCGACGGGAGTCTCTCCCACCACAAATCCAACACCAAATTTGCGTTCCTTTATATGGCCGCTGTAGTAGATGTCACAAGGACCCACCTTCTTCCGTCCTTGTCCCGTCCATCGCACTTCTTGGATGGCGGTGATGTCAGCCTTTAGTCGTATGAGGACATCAACCAGCTGGGCAGAGGCACTTTCCCAATTAAGGGTCCTTAAAACGTTTGCAGGGGTCGTCATCAAAAGGGGGGTGTCTCATCCGAGGCTTTCGTCGATTTTTCATTGGTACTTCGTTTTTATGTGGTGGGTCCCAAGCCCTACGCACAACCGCATAAGCGGGCTTCGCCTTCTCACTTTAGCTCGCCTTCAAACGGATGTCTGTTGGCTACCCAGAGGATACTTGGTCTAAAACCGAAAGACGTGAGCTCCTTGAACCATGTGGAGAAGAATCGTTTCTGGCCACTCCCAAGTGAATGACAATCAAAAACTTTCCTCACTTGCGTGAACTTCTACACATGATCCCATCCTCCAAATAGTAGGTAGTAGTTATACAAAATAGGAGAAAATTATAGAGAAATTGCAGAAAATAGTAGTAGCAGTTATACAAAATAGGAGAAAATTATAGAGAAATTGCAGAAAATAGTAGTAGTAGTTATACAAAATAGGAGAAAATTATAGAGAAATTGAAGAAAATAGTAGTAGTAGTTATACAAAATAGGAGAAAATTATAGAGAAATTGCAGAAAATAGTAGTAGTAGTTATACAAAATAGGAGAAAATTATAGAGAAATTGAAGAAAATAGATACAAAATATGAGAAAATTATTTAGAAATTGCAGAAAATAGTAGTAGTAGTTATACAAAATAGGAGAAAATTATAGAGAAATTGCAGAAAATAGTAGTAGTAGTTATACAAAATATGAGAAAATTATAGAGAAATTGCAGAAAACAGTAGTAGTAGTTATACAAAATAGGAGAAAATTATAGAGAAATTGAAGAAAATAGTAGTAGTAGTTATACAAGATAGGATAAAATTATAGAGAAATTGCAGAAAATAGTAGTAGAAGTTATACAAAATAGGAGAAAATTATAGAGAAATTGCAGAAAATAAAAGTAATAGTTATACAAAATAGGAGAAAATTATAGAGAAATTGCAGAAAATAGTAGTAGTAGTTATACAAAATAGGAGAAAATTATAGAGAAATTGCAGAAAATAGTAGTAGTAGTTATACAAAATAGTAGAAAATTATGGAGAAATTGCAGCAAATAGTAGTAGTAGTTATACAAAATAGGAGAAAATTATAGAGAAATTGCAGGAAATAGTAGTAGTAGTTATACAAAATAGGAGAAAATTATAGAGAAATTGCAGAAAATAGTAGTAGTAGTTATACAAAATAGGAGAAAATTATAGAGAAAGTGAAGAAAATAGTAGTAGTAGTTATACAAAATAGGAGAATATGATAGAGAAATTGCAGAAAATAGTAGTAGTAGTTATACAAAATAGGAGAAAATTATAGAGAAATTGCAGAAAATAGTAGTAGTAGTTATACAAAGTAGGAGAAAATTATAGAGAAATTGCAGAAAATAGGAGAAGATTATAGAGAAATTGCAGAAAATAGTAGTAGTAGTTATACAAAATAGGAGAAAATTATAGAGAAATTGCAGAAAATAGTAGTAGTAGTTATACAGAACAGGAGAAAATTATAGAGAAATTGCAGAAAATAGTAGTAGTAGTTATATAAAATAGGAGAAAATTATAGAGAAATTGAAGATAATAGTAGTAGTAGTTATACAAAATAGGAGAAAATTATAGAGAAATTGCAGAAAATAGTAGTAGTAGTTATACAAAATAGGAGAAAATTATAGAGAAATTGCAGAAAATAGTAGTAGTAGTTATACAAAATAGGAGAAAATTATAGAGAAATTGCAGACAATAGTAGTAGTAGTTATACAAAATAGGAGAAAATTATAGAGAAATTGCAGAAAATAGTACTAGTAGTTATACATAATAGGAGAAAATTATAGAGAAATTGCAGAAAATAGTAGTAGTAGTTATACAAAATAGGAGAAAATTATAGAGAAATTGCAGACAATAGTAGTAGTAGTTATACAAAATAGGAGAAAATTAGAGAGAAATTGAAGAAAATAGTAGTAGTAGTTATACAAAATAGGAGAAAATTATAGAGAAATTGCAGAAAATAGTAGTAGTAGTTATACAAAATAGGAGAAAATTATAGAGAAATTGAAGAAATTAGTAGTATTAGTTATACAAAATAGGAGAAAATTATAGAGAAATTGCTGAAAATAGTAGCAGTAGTTATACAAAATAGGAGAAAATTATAGAGAAATTGCAGAAAATAGTAGTAGTAGTTATACAAAATAGGAGAAAATTATAGAGAAATTGCAGAAAATAGTAGTAGTGGTTATACAAAAATAGAGAAAAATTATGGAGAAAGTGAAGAAAATAGTAGGAGTAGTTATACATAATAGGAGACAATTATAGAGAACTTGCAGAAAATAGTAGTAGTAGTTATACAAAATAGGAAAAAGTTATAGAGAAATTGCAGAAAATAGTAGTAGTAGTTATACAAAATAGGAGAAAATTATAGAGAAATTGCAGAAAATAGTAGTAGTAGTTATACAAAATAGGAGAAAATTATAGAGAAATTGCAGAAAATAGTAGTAGTAGTTATACAAAATAGGAGAAAATTATAGAGAAATTGCAGAAAATAGTAGTAGTGGTTATACAAAATAGGAGAAAATTATAGAGAAAGTGAAGAAAATAGTAGTAGTAGTTATACAAAATAGGATAAAATTATAGAGAAATTGCAGAAAATAGTAGTAGTAGTTATACAAAATAGGAGGAAATTATAGAGAAATTGCAGAAAATAGTAGTAGTAGTTATACAAAATAGTAGAAAATTATAAAGAAATTGCAGAAAATAGTAGTAGTAGTCACACAAAATAGGAGAAAATTATAGAGAAATTGCAGAAAATAGTAGTAGTAGTTATACAAAATAGGAGAAAGTTATAGAGAAATTGCAGAAAATAGTAGTAGTAGTTATACAAAATAGGAGAAAATTATAGAGAAATTGCAGAAAATAGTAGTAGTAGTTATACAAAATAGGAGAAAATTATAGAGAAAGTGAAGAAAATAGTAGTAGTAGTTATACAAAAAAGGAGAAAATTATAGAGAAATTGCAGAAAATAGTAGTAGTAGTTATACAAAAATAGGTTGAAAATTATAGAGAAATTACAGAAAATAGTAGTAGTAGTTATACAAAAATAGGAGAATTATAGAGAAATTGCAGAAAAAAGTAGTAGTAGTTATACAAAATAGGAGAAAATTATAGAGAAATTGAAGAAAATAATAGTAGTAGTTATACAAAATAGGTGAAAATTATAGAGAAATTGCAGAAAATAGTAGTAGTAGTTACACAAAATAGGAGAAAATTATAGAGAAATTGAAGAAAATAGTAGTATTAGTTATACAAAATAGGAGAAAATTATAGAGAAATTGCAGAAAATAGTAGTAGTAGTTATACAAAATAGGAGAAAATTATAGAGAAATTGCAGAAAATAGTAGTAATAGTTATACAAAATAGGTGAAAATTATAGAGAAATTGCAGAAAATAGTAGTAGTAGTTATACAAAATAGGAGAAAATTATAGAGAAATTGCGAAAAATAGTAGTAGTAGTTATACAAAATAGGAGAAAATTATAGAGAAATTGCGAAAAATAGTAGTAGTAGTTATACAAAATAGGAGAAAATTATAGAGAAATTGAAGAAAATAGTAGTAGTAGTTATACAAAATAGGAGAAAATTATAGAGAAATTGCAGAAAATAGTAGTAGTAGTTACACAAAATAGGAGAAAATTATAGAGAAATTGCAGAAAATAGTAGTAGTAGTTATACAAAATAGGAGAAAATTATAGAGAAATTGCAGAAAATAGTAGTAGTAGTTATACAAAATAGGAGAAAATTATAGAGAAATTGCAGAAAATAGTAGTAGTAGTTATACAAAATAGGAGAAAATTATAGAGAAATTGCAGAAAATAGTAGTAGTAGTTATACAAAATAGGAGAAAATTATAGAGAAACTAGCTGACCCGGCGAACTTTGTACCGCCTAACAGTCAATGAATGTGGTGTTACAGATAGCAGAACTTTATGATTTTTTGAAAGCAATACAATGAATACATACGATTTGGGGGCGGGGCCACGCCCACTTTCCCAAAAAAATTACATCCACATATGCCCCTTGCTAGGGCGATCCTTTATTCCAAATTTTACTTTTATAGCTTTCTTTATGGCTTAGTTATGACACTTTATGTGTTTTAGGTTTTCGCCATTATGTGGGCGTGGCAGTGGTCCAATTTTGCTCATTTTCGAAAGCAACCCTCTCATGGTCCCAAGGAACATGTGTTCCAAGTTTCATCAAGATATCTCAATTTTTACTCAAGTTATCCGTATATATTTAATTATTTGCTAGTGACGTGGGAGCCAAGACGCGAATGCGCTGACTGTTTGTTTTATGACAGGAGATATTTCGTCTTGTCATCGTTCACCACCAGACCCATACGCTTCGCTTCCTTATCCTGTCTTGAAAAAGCAGAACTAACGGCGCGGGTGTTGTTTCCAATGATATCGATATCATCGGCGTACGCCAGTAGATGTACACTCTTATAGAAGATTGTACCTTCTCTATTTAGCTCTGCAGCTCGTATTATTTTCTCCAGCATCAGATTAAAGAAATCACACGAGAGTGAGTCACCTTGTCTGAAACCTGGTCTGGTATCGAACGGCTCGGAGAGGTCCTTCGCGATCCTGACGGAGCTTTTGGTGTTGCTCAACGTCAGCTTACACAGCCGTATTAGTTTTGCGGGGATACCAAATTCATTGGGGTCTCCCTTTTTGTATATTGGGCAGACTACACTGAGATTCCAATCGTCAGGCATGCTTTCTTCCGACCATATTCTGCAAAGAAGCTGATGCATACACCTTATCAGCTCTTCGCCGCCGTATTTGAATAGCTCGGCCGGTAATCCATCGGCACCCGCCGCCTTATTGTTCTTCAAGCGGATAATTGCATCAATTACCTTACTAAATTTCGTCAAAATTCGTTCAGCCGTTTAGACGTGAAAGAGCAAAAGTCCCAACAAAAACGACTAAAAATCACTAACTCAATTTAGTTATCTGCCTACTGCCTACCCCCTAAGAACCATGTCGTGATTATTTATAGCCTATGACCATTTCTAGGTTATCATCTATCACCGAACCAAATTTCATCAAAATCCGTTCAGCCGTTTAGGCGTGAAAGAGTAACAGACAGACAGAGTTACTTTCGCATTTATAATATTAATATGGATGTAGGTATGTATGTAGCAGGCAGATCGACAAAGTAGGCTTTGAAAAGACATCTAACTATATTACGGTGCATTTATTTTGCATAGAGAAATACATGAATATTTTGTTTTTTGTAGGTATATAGAGCTTTGACTCTTAGCATTAAGAAAATTCAAATTAGGAGAATATATGACATTGGAGTGTAAACATCGCTGGAGCGTTTTCTTTGGCCCCATACGTTCAGTAGTGTCCGAAATTACCGCGGTGCAAAATTATTAGTTATTATATTTTTTATACTCTCGCAACAAAGTTGCTACAAGAGTATTATAGTTTTGTCCACATAACGGTTGGTTGTAAGTCCTAAAACTAAACGAGTTAGATATAGGGTTATATATATCAAAAATGATCAGGGACGAGAAAAGTTCAAATCCGGATGTCTGTCTGTCCGTCCGTCCGTGCAAGCTGTAACTTGAGTAAAAATTGAGATATCTTAATGAAACTTGGAAGACGTATTTCTTGGCACCATAAGAAGTTTAAGTTCGAAAATGGGCGTCATCGGACCACTACCACGCCCACAAAATGGCGAAAAACCGGAAAACACATAAAGTGCACATAACAAGCCATAAATAAAGTTATGGAAATAAAATTTGGTATGACGGATCGCACCATGAAGGGGCATATTTGTGTGTAATTTTTTTTGGGGAAGTGGGCGTGGCCTCGCCCCCAAATTCCGGTTATTTGTATATATCTCGCAAACCAATTAAGTTATATAAACCAAACTTTCTGCAGTCGGTTCCCCTACGTACCCCACCATACACCATGAAAAAGAGCTTTATTTACAACAATGGTGTCTTTGATGACCCCCACTGAAATTTTCCGCCAAACATTTTCGTAGAATATTTTAATCCTTAAATGTCCTTTTTTAAAGGATATTTTTTGATTTTCTCGAAAAAAGGGTCAAATTGACCCATAAATAAACCAGTTAGAGGGTTAAGATCTTCCACAAAAATAATCCTCATACAATTCCACAATACAACTCTGACCATAAGAATTCTCTCAGACATTAACTTACAACATTTTTTCATATAGTATAATGCTCCTTTCGACCAAAAAATGTTCTACAAAAATGATCTACTCAACATACTCTTTCAGAATTATAGGGTCGCTATTCTATTCCAAAAATGCTGTTCGACAGTGTAATTAAATATATGTTTTTTATAAATGAGTTTGATTTAATATTTCACTTTATACGTAGCGAAGCACGTACCGGGCCGCTATAAATATTATATGTATTCATTGTATTGCTTTCAAAAAATCATAAAGTTGTGCTTATCTGTAACACCACATTCATTGACTGTTAGGCGGTACAAAGTTAAACTATTATTGATGTATGTATGTTAATATGAAAACGCATAATCCGCTGGCTAAGTGGGATGAATCTGACCAAACAAATGGGTTTTTGGTGTGTTTTTAAAAATAATTTCACCATACATTGAACGGTTTTCAGCTTTCCAAGTAGGTACGAGTTAAATAAAAAAATGTAACATATGTGTGGTGAAATTTTTGAAACATTTTGGCCGAAATATTGGAGACCCTAGTCACGGAGCGGCTTCAAAAATATTCTATACTATAGAAATCATCAGCAGCTTCCATTTGCTACCCATATTGTACAAACACATCCTAGGGTTACTCAGGTCCACCTTTTGGCCTATTTCTCGAGACCCTGGTATCCGATTCTTAAAATTTCAAAACACAAACCATCTACTGAATAGTCCAAACAAAGCCTAAAAATTTGGTTTGGATAGGTGAGCCCGTTCTTGAGTTATAAAGTCACAACGAAAAATGGCATTCATTTTTATATATATAGATTGAAGAAAATAGTAGTAGTAGTTATACAAAATAGGAGAAAATTATAGAGAAATTGCAGAAAATAGTAGTAGTAATTATCCAAAATAGGAGAAAATTATAGAGAAATTGCAGAAAATAGTAGTAGTAGTTATACAAAATAGGAGAAAATTATAGAGAAATTGCAGAAAATAGTAGTAGTAGTTATACAAAATATGAGAAAATTGTAGAGAAATTGCAGAAAATAGTAGTAGAAGTTATACAAAATAGGAGAAAATTATAGAGAAATTGCAGAAAATAGTAGTAGTAGTTATACAGTAGGAGTTTTCGAGAGAAAGGTTTTGCGGAAGATTTACGGTCCCTTAAACATTGGCAACGGCGAATACCGCAGAAGATGGAATGATGAGCTGTATGTGTTGTTCGACGACATAGACATAGTCCAGCGAATAAAAAGACAGCGGCTACGCTGGCTGGGTCATGTTGTTCGAATGGATGAAAGTGCCCCAGCTCTGAAAGTTTTCGATGCAGTACCCGCTGGTGGAAGCCGAGGAAGAGGGAGACCTCCACTCCGGTGGAAGGACCAGGTGGAGAAGGACCTGTCTTCACTTGGTATTACCAATTGGCGCCAAAACGCCAAAAGGAGAGATGCGTGGCGCACTGTTGTGGACTCGGCTATAACCGCGTAAGCGGTTTCTACGCCAGTTAAGAAGAAGAAGTTATACAAAATAGGAGAAAATTATAGAGAAATTGCAGAAAATAGTAGTAGTAGTTATACAAAATAGGAGAAGATTATAGAGAAATTGCAGAAAATAGTAGTAGTAGTTATACAAAATAGGAGAAAATTATAGAGAAATTGCAGAAAATAGTAGTAGTAGTTATACAGAACAGGAGAAAATTATAGATAAATTGAAGAAAATAGTAGTAGGAGAAAATTATAGAGAAATTGCAGAAAATAGTAGTAGTAGTTATATAAAATAGGAGAAAATTATAGAGAAATTGAAGATAATAGTAGTAGTAGTTATACAAAATAGGAGAAAATTATAGAGAAATTGCAGAAAATAGTAGTAGTAGTTATACAAAATAGGAGAAAATTATAGAGAAATTGCAGAAAATAGTAGTAGTAGTTATACAAAATAGGAGAAAATTATAGAGAAATTGCAGACAATAGTAGTAGTAGTTATACAAAATAGGAGAAAATTATAGAGAAATTGCAGAAAATAGTACTAGTAGTTATACATAATAGGAGAAAATTATAGAGAAATTGCAGAAAATAGTAGTAGTAGTTATACAAAATAGGAGAAAATTATAGAGAAATTGCAGACAATAGTAGTAGTAGTTATACAAAATAGGAGAAAATTAGAGAGAAATTGAAGAAAATAGTAGTAGTAGTTATACAAAATAGGAGAAAATTATAGAGAAATTGCAGAAAATAGTAGTAGTAGTTATACAAAATAGGAGAAAATTATAGAGAAATTGAAGAAATTAGTAGTATTAGTTATACAAAATAGGAGAAAATTATAGAGAAATTGCTGAAAATAGTAGCAGTAGTTATACAAAATAGGAGAAAATTATAGAGAAATTGCAGAAAATAGTAGTAGTAGTTATACAAAATAGGAGAAAATTATAGAGAAATTGCAGAAAATAGTAGTAGTGGTTATACAAAATAGGAGAAAATTATAGAGAAAGTGAAGAAAATAGTAGTAGTAGTTATACAAAATAGGAGAAAATTATAGAGAAATTGCAGAAAATAGTAGTAGTAGTTATACAAAATAGGAGAAAATTATAGAGAAATTGCAGAAAATAGTAGTAGTAGTTATACAAAATAGGAGAAAATTATAGAGAAATTGCAGAAAATAGTAGTAGTAGTTATACAAAATAGGAGAAAATTATAGAGAAATTGCAGAAAATAGTAGTAGTGGTTATACAAAATATGAGAAAATTATAGAGAAAGTGACGAAAATAGTAGTAGTAGTTATACAAAATAGGAGAAAATTATAGAGAAATTGCAGAAAATAGTAGTAGTAGTTATACAAAATATGAGAAAATTATAGAGAAATTGCAGAAAATAGTAGTAGTAGTTATACAAAATAGGAGAAAATTATAAAGAAATTGCAGAAAATAGTAGTAGAAGTCACACAAAATAGGAGAAAATTATAGAGAAATTGCAGAAAATAGTAGTAGTAGTTATACAAAATAGGAGAAAATTATAGAGAAATTGCAGAAAATAGTAGTAGTAGTTATACAAAATAGGAGAAAATTATAGAGAAAGTGAAGAAAATAGTAGTAGTAGTTATACAAAATAGGAGAAAATTATAGAGAAATTGCAGAAAATAGTAGTAGTAGTTATACAAAATAGGTGAAAATTATAGAGAAATTGCAGAAAATAGTAGTAGTAGTTATACAAAATAGGAGAGAATTATAGAGAAATTGCAGAAAATAGTAGTAGTAGTTATACAAAATAGGAGAAAATTATAGAGAAATTGAAGAAAATAATAGTAGTAGTTATACAAAATAGGTGAAAATTATAGAGAAATTGCAGAAAATAGTAGTAGTAGTTATACAAAATAGGAGAAAATTATAGAGAAATTGAAGAAAATAGTAGTATTAGTTATACAAAATAGGAGAAAATTATAGAGAAATTGCAGAAAATAGTAGTAGTAGTTATACAAAATAGGAGAAAATTATAGAGAAATCGCAGAAAATAGTAGTAATAGTTATACAAAATAGGTGAAAATTATAGAGAAATTGCAGAAAATAGTAGTAGTGGTTATACAAAATAGGAGAAAATTATAGAGAAATTGCAGAAAATAGTAGTAGTAGTTATACAAAATAGGAGAAAATTATAGAGAAATTGCGAAAATAGTAGTAGTAGTTATACAAAATAGGAGAAAATTATAGAGAAATTGCAGAAAATAGTAGTAGTAGTTATACAAAATAGGAGAAAATTATAGAGAAATTGCAGAAAATAGTAGTAGTAGTTACACAAAATAGGAGAAAATTATAGTGAAATTGCAGAAAATAGTAGTAGTAGTTATACAAAAAATAGGAGAAAATTATAGAGAAATTGCAGAAAATAGTAGTAGTAGTTACACAAAATAGGAGAAAATTATAGAGAAATTGCAGAAAATAGTAGTAGTAGTTATACAAAATAGGAGAAAATTATAGAGAAATTGCAGAAAATAGTAGTAGTAGTTATACAAAATAGGAGAAAATTATAGAGAAATTGCAGAAAATAGTAGTAGTAGTTATACAAAATAGGAGAAAATTATAGAGAAACTAGCTGACCCGGCGAACTTTGTACCGCCTAACAGTCAATGAATGTGGTGTTACAGATAAGCAGAACTTTATTTTGCAAGCAATACAATGAATACATACGATTTGGGGGCGGGGCCACGCCCACTTTCCCAAAAAAATTACATCCACATATGCCCCTTGCTAGGGCGATCCTTTATTCCAAATTTTACTGTTATAACTTTCTTTATGGCTTAGTTATGACACTTTATGTGTTTTAGGTTTTCGCCATTATGTGGGCGTGGCAGTGGTCCAATTTTGCTCATTTTCGAAAGCAACCCTCTCATGGTCCCAAGGAACATGTGTTCCAAGTTTCATCAAGATATCTCAATTTTTACTCAAGTTATCCGTATATATTTAATTATTTGCTAGTGACGTGGGAGCCAAGACGCGAATGCGCTGACTGTTTGTTTGATGACAGGAGATATTTCGTCTTGTCATCGTTCACCACCAGACCCATACGCTTCGCTTCCTTATCCTGTCTTGAAAAAGCAGAACTAACGGCGCGGGTGTTGTTTCCAATGATATCGATAACATCGGCGTACGCCATGTAGATGTACACTCTTATAGAAGATTGTACCTTCTCTATTTAGCTCTGCAGCTCGTATTATTTTCTCCAGCATCAGATTAAAGAAATCACACGAGAGTGAGTCACCTTGTCTGAAACCTGGTCTGGTATCGAACGGCTCGGAGAGGTCGCTTCGCGATCCTGACGGAGCTTTTGGTGTTGCTCAACGTCAGCTTACACAGCCGTATTAGTTTTGCGGGGATACCAAATTCATTGGGGTCTCCTTTTTGTATATTGGGCAGACTACACTGAGATACCAATCGTCAGGCATGCTTTCTTCCGACCATATTCTATAAAGAAGCTGTTGCATACACCTTATCAGCTCTTCGCCGCCGTATTTGAATAGCTCGGCCGGTAAATCCATCGGCACCCGCCGCCTTATTGTTCTTCAAGCGGATAATTGCATCAATTACCTTACTAAATTTCGTCAAAATTCGTTCAGCCGTTTAGACGTGAAAGAGCAAAAAGTCCCAACAAAAACGACTAAAAATCACTAACTCAATTTAGTTATCTGCCTACTGCCTACCCCTAAGAACCATGTCGTGATTATTTATAGCCTATGACCATTTCTAGGTTATCAACTATCACCGAACCAAATTTCATCAAAATCCGTTCAGCCGTTTAGGCGTGAAAGAGTACCATACAGACAGAGTTACTTTCGCATTTATAATATTAATATGGATGTAGGTATGTATGTAGCAGGCAGATCGACAAACAAAGTAGGCTTTGAAAAAGACATCTAACTATATTACGGTGCATTTATTTTGCATAGAGAAATACATGAATATTTTGTTTTTGTAGTATATAGAGCTTTGACTCTTAGCATTAAGAAAATTCAAATTAGGAGAATATATGACATTGGAGTGTAAACATCGCTGGAGCGTTTTCTTTGGCCCCATACGTTCAGTAGTGTCCGAAATTACCGCGGTGCAAAAATTATTAGTCATTATATTTATTATACTCTCGCAACAAAGTTGCTACAAGAGTATTATAGTTTTGTCCACATAACGGTTGGTTGTAAGTCCTAAAACTAAACGAGTTAGATATAGGGTTATATATATCAAAATGATCAGGGGACGAGAAAAGTTCAAATCCGGATGTCTGTCTGTCCGTCCGTCCGTGCAAGCTGTAACTTGAGTAAAAATTGAGATATCTTAATGAAACTTGGAAGACGTATTTCTTGGCACCATAAGAAGTTTAAGTTCGAAAATGAGCGTCATCGGACCACTACCACGCCCACAAAATGGCGAAAACCGAAAACACATGAAGTGCACAACTAAGCCATAAATAAAGTTATGGAAATAAAATTTGGTATGACGGATCGCACTATGAAGGGGCATATTTGTGTGTAATTTTTTGGGGAAGTGGGCGTGGCCCCGCCCCCAAATCGGTTATTTGTATATATCTCGCAAACCACCATTAAGCTATATAAACCAAACTTTCTGCAGTCGGTTCTACGTACCCCACCATACACCATGAAAAGAGCTTTATTTACAACAATGGTGTCTTTGATGACCCCTACTGAAATTTTTCCGCCAAACATTTTTCGTAGAATATTTTAATCCTTAAATGTCCTTTTTTAAAGGATATTTTTTTGATTTTTCTCGAAAAAAGGGTCAAATTGACCCATAAATAAACCAGTTAGAGGGTTAAGATCTTTCCACAAAAATAATCCTCATACAATTCCACAATACAACTCTGACCATAAGAATTCTCTCAGACATTAACTTACAACATTTTTTTTCATATAGTATAATGCTCCTTTCGACCAAAAAATGTTCTACAAAAAATGATCTACTTCAACATACTCTTTCAGAATTATAGGGTCGCTATTCTATTCCAAAAATGCTGTTCGACAGTGTAATTAAATATATGTTTTTTATAAATGAGTTTGATTTAATATTTCACTTTATACGTAGCGAAGCACGTACCGGGCCGCTATAAATATTATATGTATTCATTGTATTGCTTTCAAAAAATCATAAAGTTGTGCTTATCTGTAACACCACATTCATTGACTGTTAGGCGGTACAAAGTTAAACTATTATTGATGTATGTATGTTAATATGAAAACGCATAATCCGCTGGCTAAGTGGGATGAATCTGACCAAACAAATGGGTTTTTGGTGTGTTTTTAAAAATAATTTCACCATACATTGAACGGTTTTCAGCTTTCCAAGTAGGTACGAGTTAAATAAAAAAATGTAACATATGTGTGGTGAAATTTTTGAAACATTTTGGCCGAAATATTGAGACCCTAGTCACGGAGCGGCTTCAAAAATATTCTATACTATAGAAATCATCAGCAGCTTCCATTTGCTACCCATATTGTACAAACACATCCTAGGGTTACTCAGGTCCACCTTTTGGCCTATTTCTCGAGACCCTGGTATCCGATTCTTAAAATTTCAAAACACAAACCATCTACTGAATAGTCCACACAAAGCCTAAAAATTTGGTTTGGATAGGTGAGCCCGTTCTTGAGTTATAAAGTCACAACGAAAAATGGCATTCATTTTTATATATATAGATTGAAGAAAATAGTAGTAGTAGTTATACAAAATAGGAGAAAATTATAGAGAAATTGCAGAAAATAGTAGTAGTAATTATCCAAAATAGGAGAAAATTATAGAGAAATTGCAGAAAATAGTAGTAGTAGTTATACAAAATAGGAGAAAATTATAGAGAAATTGCAGAAAATAGTAGTAGTAGTTATACAAAATATGAGAAAATTGTAGAGAAATTGCAGAAAATAGTAGTAGAAGTTATACAAAATAGGAGAAAATTATAGAGAAATTGCAGAAAATAGTAGTAGTAGTTATACAAAATAGGAGAAAATTATAGAGAAATTGCAGAAAATAGTAGTAGTAGTTATACAAAATAGGAGAAAATTATAGAGAAATTGCAGAAAATAGTAGTAGTAGTTATACAACATAGGAGAAAATTATGGAGAAATTGCAGAAAATAGTAGTAGTAGTTATACAAAATAGGAGAAAATTATAGAGAAATTGCAGGAAATAGTAGTAGTAGTTATACAAAATAGGAGAAAATTATAGAGAAATTGCAGAAAATAGTAGCAGTAGTTATACAAAATATGAGAAAATTGTAGAGAAATTGCAGAAAACAGTAGTAGTAGATATACAAAATAGGAGAAAATTATAGAGAAATTGAAGAAAATAGTAGTAGTAGTTATACAAGATAGGAGAAAATTATAGAGAAATTGCAGAAAATAGTAGTAGAAGTTATACAAAATAGGAGAAAATTATAGAGAAATTGCAGAAAATAGTAGTAGTAGTTATACAAAATAGGAGAAAATTATAGAGAAATTGCAGAAAATAGTAGTAGTAGTTATACAAAATAGGAGAAAATTATAGAGAAATTGCAGAAAATAGTAGTAGTAGTTATACAAAATAGGAGAAAATTATGGAGAAATTGCAGAAAATAGTAGTAGTAGTTATACAAAATAGGAGAAAATTATAGAGAAATTGCAGGAAATAGTAGTAGTAGTTATACAAAATAGGAGAAAATTATAGAGAAATTGCAGAAAATAGTAGTAGTAGTTATACAAAATAGGAGAAAATTATAGAGAAAGTGAAGAAAATAGTAGTAGTAGTTATACAAAATAGGAGAAAATTATAGAGAAATTGGAGAAAATAGTAGTAGTAGTTATACAAAATAGTAGAAAATTATAGAGAAATTGCAGAAAATAGTAGTAGTAGTTATACAAAATAGGAGAAAATTATAGAGAAAGTGCAGAAAATAGTAGTAGTAGTTATACAAAATAGGAGAAAATTATAGAGAAATTGCAGATAATAGTAACAGTAGTTATACAAAATAGAAGAAAATTATAGAGAAATTGCAGATAATAGTAGTAGTAGTTATACAAAATAGGAGAAAATTATAGAGAAATTGCAGAAAATAGTAGTAGTAGTTATACAAAATAGGAGAAAATTATAGAGAAAGTGAAGAAAATAGTAGTAGTAGTTATACAAAATAGGAGAAAATTATAGAGAAATTGCAGAAAATAGTAGTAGTAGTTATACAAAATAGGAGAAAATTATAGAGAAATTGCAGAAAATAGTAGTAGTAGTTATACAAAATAGGAGACAATTATAGAGAAATTGCAGATAATAGTAGTAGTAGTTATACAAAATAGGAGGAAATTATAGAGAAATTGCAGAAAATAGTAGTAGTAGTTATACAAAATAGGAGAAAATTATAGAGAAATTGCAGAAAATAGTAGTAGTAGTTATACAAAATAGGAGAAAATTATAGATAAATTGAAGAAAATAGTAGTAGGAGAAAATTATAGAGAAATTGCAGAAAATAGTAGTAGTAGTTATAGGAGAAAATTATAGAGAAATTGCAGAAAATAGTAGTAGTAGTTATACAAAATAGGAGAAAATTATAGAGAAATTGCAGAAAATAGTAGTAGTAGTTGTACAAAATAGGAGAAAATTATAGAGAAATTGCAGATAATCGTAATAGTAGTTATACAAAATAGAAGAAAATTATAGAGAAATTGCAGAAAATAGTAGTAGTAGTTATATAAAAAAGGAGAAAATTATAGAGAAATTGCAGAAAATAGTAGTAGTAGTTATACAAAATAGGTGAAAATTATAGAGAAATTGCAGAAAATAGTAGTAGTAGTTATACAAAATAGGAGAAAATTATAGACAAATTGAAGAAATTAGTAGTATTAGTTATACAAAATAGGAGAAAATTATAGAGAAATTACTGAAAATAGTAGCAGTAGTTATACAAAATAGGAGAAAATTATAGAGAAATTGCAGAAAATAGTAGTAGTAGTTATACAAAATAGGAGAAAATTATAGAGAAATTGCAGAAAATAGTAGTAGTAAATAGGAGAAAATTATAGAGAAAGTGAAGAAAATAGTAGTAGTAGTTATACAAAATAGGAGAAAATTATAGAGAAATTGAAGAAAATAGTAGTAGTAGTTATACAAAATAGGAGAAAATTATAGAGAAATGGCAGAAAATAGTAGTAGTAGTTATACAAAATAGGAGAGAATTATAGAGAAATTGCAGAAAATAGTAGTAGTAGTTATACAAAATAGGAGAAAATTATAGAGAAATTGAAGAAAATAATAGTAGTAGTTATACAAAATAGGTGAAAATTATAGAGAAATTGCAGAAAATAGTAGTAGTAGTTATACAAAATAGGAGAAAATTATAGAGAAATTGCAGAAAATAGTAGTAGTGGTTATACAAAATAGGAGAAAATTATAGAGAAATTGCAGATAATCGTAATAGTAGTTATACAAAATAGAAGAAAATTATAGAGAAATTGCAGAAAATAGTAGTAGTAGTTATATAAAAAAGGAGAAAATTATAGAGAAATTGCAGAAAATAGTAGTAGTAGTTATACAAAATAGGAGAAAATTATAGAGAAATTGCAGAAAATAGTAGTAGTAGTTATACAAAATAGGAGAAAATTATAGAGAAATTGCGAAAATAGTAGTAGTAGTTATACAAAATAGGAGAAAATTATAGAGAAATTGCAGAAAATAGTAGTAGTAGTTATACAAAATAGGAGAAAATTATAGAGAAATTGCAGAAAATAGTAGTAGTGGTTATACAAAATAGGAGAAAATTATAGAGAAATTGCAGAAAATAGTAGTAGTAGTTATACAAAATAGGAGAAAATTATAGAGAAATTGCAGAAAATAGTAGTAGTAGTTATACAAAATAGGAGAAAATTATAGAGAAATTGCAGAAAATAGTAGTAGTAGTTACACAAAATAGAAGAAAATTATAGAGAAATTGCAGAAAATAGTAGTAGTAGTTATACAAAATAGGAGAAAATTATAGAGAAATTGCAGAAAATAGTAGTAGTAGTTATACAAAATAGGAGAAAATTATAGAGAACTTGCAGAAAATAGTAGTAGTAGTTATACAAAATAGGAGAAAATTATAGAGAAATTGCAGATAATAGTAACAGTAGTTATACAAAATAGAAGAAAATTATAGAGAAATTGCAGATAATAGTAGTAGTAGTTATACAAAATAGGAGAAAATTATAGAGAAATTGCAGAAAATAGTAGTAGTAGTTATACAAAATAGGAGAAAATTATAGAGAAAGTGAAGAAAATAGTAGTAGTAGTTATACAAAATAGGAGAAAATTATAGAGAAATTGCAGAAAATAGTAGTAGTAGTTATGCAAAATAGGAGAAAATTATAGAGAAATTGCAGAAAATAGTAGTAGTAGTTATACAAAATAGGAGACAATTATAGAGAAATTGCAGATAATAGTAGTAGTAGTTATACAAAATAGGAGGAAATTATAGAGAAATTGCAGAAAATAGTAGTAGTAGTTATACAAAATAGGAGAAAATTATAGAGAAATTGCAGAAAATAGTAGTAGTATGTATGTATGTGATTGGCGTTGCAACCGTTTAGCCGGTTATAGCCGAATCGACGATAGTGCGCCACCTCTCTCTCTCCTTCGCAGTTCGGCGCCAGTTGGAGATCCCAAGTGTAAGCAGGTCGCTCTCCACCTGGTCCCTCCAACGGAGTGGAGGCCTTCCCCAGCTGAGTAGAAGGGGAGCGATTTAACTGCCATTCACGTCTAGCTCGCCTTTTTTCATTTACAAGCTTTTCTATTTCATTATTAGTGATTTTTCTGCGGATAATCGGTTTATTGCTTATGTTTGGTGTTGCTATGACAGCTGCATATGATATTACATCATTAAATTCTCTTATACCTTCATCAATATCTCTTTCTGTATCTATTTTTACATCAATATTAATGTGGCTACTCACATATTTTTTGTATTTTAACCAGTTCGTTTTGTGAGATGTTAGACCCTCCTTTGGCTCAACGAATATGGGTTCTTCACACAACTTTATTAGTACAGGTGAATGATCTGAAGATAAGTCTGTACATGTATCAACTGTCACAAGTGATCTATCTATATTTTTGGTTACAGCGAAATCAATTAAATCTGGTATTTTGTTACGATCACTGGGCCAGTACGTAGGCTTACCAGGAGATATTATATCAAGGTTATTGTGGTTCATAATGGTTTGGTACAACTGGCGTCCTTTCGGATTATTAAGACGTGACCCCCAGTACATGTGTTTTGCATTATAATCTCCACCTGCTAGAAATCTATGACCTAGCGTTCCAAAGAAGTCTTTAAATTCGCTATCTGTAATTTTAAAACGAGGTGGGCAGTATATAGCCGATAGATTTAAATCACAACCCCGATTTTTTAACGATATTGTTGTAGCATGTAACTGTGCTGTAGCATGAGAACCCAGAGTAAAGTGGTTTAACCGATTTCTAACCAATACTGCCGTTCCGCCATGTGCTTTTCCATCCGGGTGATTTGTAACATACAGTCTAAATCCCGGTATTTTAAAATTGTTTTTGTTTGTCAGATGAGTCTCTGATATTAACATTACATCTATATTTTTTTCAGACAGAAATCTAATAATCTCTAGTTTATGTTGGTTAACACCGTTAGCGTTCCATATACAAATGTTTAGTATGCTCATTTTTTACTTAATAAAGTTTGCAGCATTTGGTTTTGTGATTTTATTAAATCTTGGATCATGTTTTGCATTGTAGACATAAATTGTGTCATACATTGCGTAAGATTTATGATCATAGTTTCAATACCACTATTTGGAGGATTTTGCGGTGGTTGCATTTGTACATTGTTGCCTTTTACAACATTGGCGCTACTTGTACAGTATTATTTTTAATGTTACTAGATTTCGGAATATGGTCTGTGATATCTATAATGTCAGTACGGGGAGTATGTAACATTTGGTTACGTCGTGCTTGAATTCCCTGTGACAACTTCGATTTCAAATCTTTATAAACAGGACAACCCCTGTAGTTGGCAATGTGACTTCCTCCACAGTTGCTGCATTTTTTGTTTAAATCCTCTTTCTTGAGGATACATTTTGAAGTGGGATGTAAATCTCCACATACCACACAAACACTGCATAGAGTGCAATAAGATTTGGTATGCCCATACTCTTGGCAGTTGGTGCATTGTACCGGACCGTTTCTTTTGTGTGGTTCTTCTAAGGTTACTCTACGGTGCAGCAAATATTTTAAATTATATATTGGATGCACTTCGTTCTTTTTAAGCTGGTTAGAATTCGGCATCAATTCAATTCTAAACATTGGTTGTGGTACTTTGTTTCTGTTAAAGATGTTTACGACAGTTTTAACTTCAAAGCCACATTCTTCAAGAGCTTCTTTGATTTCACTAGAGTCTACAGATGACTCTATACCTTTAATTACTACAGCTAGGCCCTTTGAGCTCTTCAACTGGTAGGAATAATAATTTTTGTTTTTATCCGACAAAAACTTTACAACATCCATAAAACTTTTCTCAGTGTATGTCTGTATTGTTTCATCTATATTGCCTTTTTTTTAAAGGCACTATATGAAAGTTTTTTGTACCTACAATTTCGCTTAATTTAGCAACAAGAGTATTTGAGCTACGCTCGCGCAAATATATTGGGGGCGGTTTGGCATACGCGACTGTGGTGGTACCCTTCGCATCATCATCAGAACCATTGCTTAGTACGGCAAATCTGTTGCCATTTAAAACGTCAGGTTTATTCTTGGTTGGCGTGCCGCCTTGAAATTTTTTAGGATTGACCGCTGACTTCACAGGACTTAATTTCCTTTTAATATTGACGTAGCGGTCAATGCCAATCTCAACAGATGGACCTTTTTTGATTTGTGCATTCTCACCTTGCGTTTTCTTCGCTGTCTGCTCGCTTGCAGGTACCTGCTTATATGTTGATGCGTTCGTGTTTGTTGCTGGCCGTTGTTGGCTGCCGTTCTCTGCTACTATTGTTGTTGCTAAGCTCTGCTTAGGATGCTGCTCCGTTGATCGCTGAGATGTCTCATCCTTCGCGCCTTTGCCTTGTTTGTTGGTAGGAGCTGGTTTTGCAGGCTCGACAAAGCTAAAATAGGCATTCAGAGAATGCCTACGGCCTTGTTGGTGAGGCTGCGCAGCGCTCATGTTATTGTTTATAGTTTATTTTCTCGCACTTAGAATTTGTTATTTAGTATTTATTATTGTTCGTACACTTTTATTTTTGTGATTTCTTTTTTGTTTTGCTAACAATTTCGGCGTTATTGACTAACGCTTGGCTTAATGCACTTGTTGCGTCAAGCGACATATATACACATAATTGTAAAAACCTAAAAATAAGAAAATGAATTGTATTGGAATATAAGAAATTGAATTAAAATGTTGAATTATAAAAATCATACTTACCCTAATAATACATTTATATTACCTTACTCTATTACTTACCCTAATAATATTACATTATTCTATTACTTACCTTAATCTATTACTCCATTTAACGAAATTGCGCCAAAATTATACTTACCCCTTTAAAATACATATTTATTTATAATTTATAATACCGTTACTTTAAGTTTTAGACTAAGTGATCACAAAAAAGAGAATAAAGAAGTCTCTCGTATTATACAAGTTGAACCGAACGCACGCTATTTTTATTAGTCGGAATAATTTACCAACATTTTTCGTAACACAGGTAATTGGAGTTTTTTATTTAATTCGCGCACCCCCAAACTTTTCGTATCTCAAAAACCATTGAGAAATTTCATGGCGCCCGAGCAGGGACTTGTGCGTTAATTAAAAAATTAAATACACTTAAAAAGTGCAAACAATTAATAGTGTATTAATTATTATTTCTCGTTACCAATTACCTGCTGTAAATTCTTTTCGGTTCTCGGTTTTCGGCTTTCGGCTTAGTGAAAGTGATAGTAAAAAAAAAAAAATAACATACAATAAATATAACATTTGTGTAATATATTAAAACATATATATATATATATATATATACACTTACAAAAAGTTAAAGTGAAGGTGCTACTAAAGTACAGTGATCCTAAATAAAAGGAAAATTATTAACAAAATAAAGTTAAATACACATGTTTATGTAGACATATCAACCATCGAGTGAGTGAAGTGGTATATACAGTGGCAAATCTATAAAAAAGAAACAAAGAAGTGATAAATAGGAAACTAATAAAATAATAATTACATACAAAATACAGACATACATGCATACGTGACAAAAAGTGTGGGAGAAAAGAAGTGAAATATACGTGTAATCATTATACTTACCGAAGGAATCTAAAGAAATAGAAAGAACAAAAACAAAAAGAAGTGACGTGCAGTGTGGTTGCTGAAAAGAAAAATATATACATACATATGTGCTAATAACTACAGCAAAATACTTACCTAAACCTATATAACAAAAAAGACAAGTGCTAAAAGTGAGCAAAGAAGTGCACCAACAAAATAACTAGAAGGTGCGTGGTGAAAAAGAAAACAACATACATATCTACATTGTGCGCCTAAGCAAGCGGAGGCCGCGTTACCAACTAGCAAAGTATAATTGCATATACATATACAAGTGTGCAAGAAGACTGGTAAACGGTAGGTACAGTGCGTTATAAAAAATTGTATCAAAGCGTTAAGACAGTTACGGGCAAAATTATCGTGACGGTAAAGTTCCGCTACAAATTACCGCTTCTTGTGTCATAAAGTAAAGCCGCCACAAATCACCGGTTCGAGTGCAGTTAAGTGTCCGGTAATTCAAAAGTGCCGTGTACTATACCGCAATAGAAGTACCGTTTAGAAAAATAATCATTTCTACTTACTGTGCGGTGAAAAGTTTTAAATTTTATTGCGAATTGTGCAAAACAAAACAAAAAACAAACACACACACAAAAGAGTGGAAGTGAAGTTCGGGGTAATAAACCCAATTCGTTCCGTGGATTATCGCCAACAACATCGCTGCTGTACCAACGCCGTTGTCGTCATCGTTTCAACGTAGTCATCAACGCTGCTGCTACGCTGACAACATTGCTACTGCTGCACCAAGATTGCTGCTACGTCTACGTCATCGCCGCTGCATCTACGCCAACATTATCGCTGCTGCTTCGTGGGAATGAGCTGCAACTGCATCATCTGCCAAAGGGAAGTGAACGCAGGCAAACCGCCTACGCATTCACAACAGGTAACGAGTGCGGATTATTGAAAGTGGTGCAAACAAAAGAAAATTTCAATAAATAAAAAAGTGCACACTTTCAGTTTTTGGCTCTCCCTTTTTTCACCATATTGACTATACATATACATATACACATATATACATACACCTTACATATATTTATTATACATACATATATACAAATTATATATTTGAACCCCACGTATGTTATATATAAATGTACTAAGTTGAAGTGAAACAATAAGGGATTTTGGGATTGCGGTAGCCTTTCTACTTAAATATATAAAGCAATAAATTATTCATTAAATAAAGAAATAAAATAAAATATATAAAATTAAAATTATTAGTTTTTTTCGCAATTTTTCCGAATCATTTTTCACAATTTATCGGTCGGTTTTTCGCAATTTTTATCGATTTTCGTACATCAAATTAATTCTATTGTGCTATTGCTCATTTTGCATTTATTTTTCGATTTGGCTTTTTTTATTTGGGAATCGATATTTTTTTTTCGTTTTCGTGAATTGATTCCCAATATTTTCAGAAATTATTCTGTTGCCAAATTTTCTTTTTCGTGAATTTTAATTCAAACAAAGCAAAATGAGCAAGCCAAAGCCAACTATCGCTAACCTGTCTCCAAGTAAGGAGTTGACGGACTTAAAGTCGTTAAGACGTCAAAGAACGGTTGCGAAAAGTAGCATTTTGCGCATTAAAACGGGCCTTCTCGAAAAAACTATGTCACTTGATCCTATTAAATTAGAATGTCGGCTCGACATCTTGAATTCACATAGTGAAAAATTAATGAAATGCCAATCTAAAATTGAAGAGATTGATGAAGATGACATGGCCCGAGGGGAGTTAGAGGATATAATCGCAGAAACGAAATCCCTAATTAAATCAATATTATCGAAACATAGAACGTCAATTGCCGAAACATCATTCGTAGCTTCTCACAGCTCACGCCTCCCAAAAATGAATCTGCCGAAATTCAAGGGAGAATATTCCGAATTTAAAAATTTCATGAGCTTGTTTGAGAGTTTGGTTCATAATGATCCAAATATCCCAGATATCGAAAAATTTAACCATTTAACCATTCCAAATGTCGGATGAAAATTACCCGAAAGCGTTGGCAAGTCTCTAAAAAGTTTATGATAATAAATGTTTGATATTTTTCAATACAATATCTAAACTTTTTGAGCTGCCAACCATCCCAAAGCCATCCGCGCCGTCATTGCGATCAATGATTGACGAATGAGAAGCAGATAACAAACGCGATAATTATACACATAGTGATGACAAAGGTCGATTCTGCCACCCGATCCAAATGGGAAGAACAGCTGGACTACGACAAGCTGCCACTGTGGAAGGACTGCGAAGCCACCTTAAATAGACGATACAAGCAATTATCAGCGGAAGGAGCCTCACATTCAAGGACGAAGACCATACCAACAGCCAGTGCGAGCCATGGGAAACCACAACATATGGATAGGACCAAATCGGCGCTAGTTGCAGCTAATACGAGGCAGCCTCTTTGTCAGCAGTGCAGATCAAAGGACCACTACTTAACTGCCTGCCCCACTTTCAAGACGCTACCGGTGCAGCAGAGGTTCGAGTTTGTGAAATCGGTGCCCTTATGCATAAATTGCTTGCGTAAGGGGCATACTGTGTCAAAGTGCAGAGCGGATCGATGTCGTGTATGCAATCGATCGCATCACACATTGTTGCACCAGTATCCGGTTTCCTTCCCCGCTGCACCTCATCCGCAACCATCAACCACTCATGCCATGCATACAGCGAGTATGCCGGATCGGGTCATGTTGGCAACAGCAGTCATCCAAGTGAGGACCAGTTGTGGAGAGTACCTGCCTGCGAGAGCGTTGCTGGACTCAGGATCCCAGGTCAACTTTATGACGGAGGACTTGGCGCAGAAGTTGCGGATTCGACGCCAACACAAAACGTTAAGCGTAATTGGAATCGGCAATTCCAACACGAAAGTGGGGGCAAAATTAAGCGCGTTTGTTAAGTCGCGGGTAAATAATTACGAATTTTCGGCGGAATTCTGGATAATGCGTAGCATTTCGGCTAATCATCCAGACCATAACATTAATGTTAATGGCTGGAAAATTCCGCACAATATTGAATTGGCGGATCCAGAATTCCATAAATCTAAAAAAGTTGACATCCTATTGGGTGCAGAAATATTTTTCGAGCTTTTAGCTGTTGGCCAAATTAAAAATGGTCCTAATCAACCAACTTTTCAAAAGACGCTATTAGGGTGGATTGTATCTGGCAAATACGCCAGCAATTTAAGTTCTCCTCCCAAAATACAAAGCACATTATGCCAAGCTGAAGAAGACTTAACGTCAATAGATTCAGTAGTCCAAAAATTTTGGGCTTTAGAAGAATTACCTTCAGAATCAAATGGCAATAGATTCACACCAGAGCAACAAGAGTGTGAAAATTTTTTCGTTAATACAACTCAAGTATTACCATCAGGACGGCTTCAAGTCAGAATGCCCTTTAAAGCTGACCGTAAGTTACTCGGTCACTCATATGAAACCGCAGTTCGGCGGTTTCAGGCCCTGGAGAGAAGGACATTAAAAGATCCAGAACTTCGTAGAATGTATCTGGACTTTATGAATGAATACAGAGCACTGGGACACATGAGCCCAACAAACAATAAGATCCCGAGTGAGCCACACTACTTCATTCCGCATCAATGCGTTTTAAGGCCCGAAAGCACTACAACCAAATTTCGTGTTGTCTTTGACGCTTCGAGCCGATCTTCATCTACCAACCAACCAACCATCCAAGAAGAGTTATACTCAACTCTTCTACGTTTTCGCTTACATAAGTATGCACTAACAGCGGACATTACTAAAATGTACCGTCAAATTATTATGCATGAAGAAGACATAAATTGTCAACTCATAGTGTGGAGAGAGCATCCTTCAGAGCAAATACAAATTTTTCGACTTAACACCGTAACTTACGGCACTGCGCCTGCTCCATTTCTCGCAACACGGTGTTTGCAAATGCTCAGTGATGCCAATACAATTAAATATCCACTCGGTTCATTGGCCATTAAAAGAGACTTTTATGTTGATGATTTATTAACAGGATCCGAAAATTTTGAGTCTCTAGATCTTTTAAGAAGTGAGGTAATTAAAATATTAGACTCGGCTGGATTCACCCTAACGAAATGGTTTTCGAACCACCCTAAATTTTTCGACAGTGATTACACTGAAAAGTCATTAAGCTTCAATGACAACAATTCCACTAAAACGTTAGGAATCCATTGGTTGCCGAAAGAGGATTTGTTTCGATTTGTCTTAGATGACAATTTTAATGATCTTCGAGCCACTAAACGAAACATATTATCAGTTTCTGCTCGTCTTTTTGATCCTCTTGGATTACTAGCCCCTCTAGTTACCAAAGCAAAAATCTTATTGCAAGAGCTTTGGATCCAAAAACTAGATTGGGATGAGTCGATTCCATTGCGCCTTGACACTAGCTGGCAGAACTTCAAAGCCAACCTACTGCAGCTCTCATCAATCAGCATTCCTCGCTATGTAAACGTAGAGTCGAGTGCCATCTGCCAAATACATGGCTTCGCCGATGCCTCAATAAGGGCGTATGGATGCTGCATATATATACGAAGCCAATCTGCTAGTGGTATTAAGTGTATGCTGCTTACTGCAAAGTCTAGAGTGGCTCCGCTGAAGACCAAGTCTCTTCCGCGTCTCGAGCTCTCGGCAGCACATCTTCTTTCGAAATTATGGTCAAGAGTAGCGCCTATGTTGAGTCGACATTTCGAAAATATAACATTTTGGACCGACTCTGAAATCGTTTTACATTGGATCAAAACGCATCCATCTTCATTACAAACCTTCGTCGCAAATAGAGTGTCCGAAATCCAAGAGTTGACTGACAAAGTACATTGGCGGCATGTACCAACAAAACAAAATCCTGCGGATCAAGTGTCTCGGGGTTGTAACGTGGACGAATTGAATAATTCGATATGGTTTGGCGGTCCACAGTTCCTCCTAGAAGACCCTGCATTATGGCCAATCAATACCCACTTCCAGCTCTCACCAGAAGACGAAGCATTAGAGAAGAAGAAAAATATATTCACACTAATTTCGACCACTGAGAAAAATTCAATATTGGATCTTATTGAAAAAGTCTCTTCTCATAAAAAATTGCTTCGTGTGGTCGCATATATATTACGATGGATCAGACGACCATCAAAATCCTCCATGGGCAAGGATCTGACTTCAGATGAATTGAACTTGAGTTTTTTAAAAATTGCACAGGTGGTCCAACATTCAGAGTTTTCGGATGTTATTAAAAAATTGCATAAAGGTACCACCCTACCCGCAAACTTGCAAAAACTCAATCCATTTTTGCATGAATACTCGGATTTATCGCTTTCGTTTAAATTAATCCGAGTAGGAGGTCGCCTTTTAAATGCACCTCTCCCATACGAAGCCAAATTTCAGCTACTACTAAATAAAAATTCGCACTTCGTTATAACATATTTACGGTACCTGCACATTCGAAATCACCACGCTGGGACTAAAGCGTTGGTTGCGCTTCTTCGAGAACGCATATGGCTAATTAATGCCCGAGAAGCTTGCAGTAGAACCGTAAGAAACTGTATACATTGTTTTCATTACAAGCCGAAGTTGCAAAACCAAATTATGGGAAATTTGCCAGCCGAAAGACTTCGAGCACTACGACCCTTTCTTATATGTGGCGTAGATTTTTGTGGTCCGATATATACAACTTTAAAATTACGCGGTCGACCCCCCGTCAAAACATATATTGCAGTTTTCGTTTGCTTCACTTCAAAAGCAGTACATTTAGAATTAGTTTCGGACCTTTCTTCTAATTCATTCATTTTCGCCCTAAAAAGGTTCATTGGACGCCGAGGAATGCCGACGAAGATATTCAGCGACAACGCCACCAATTTCGTCGGCGCCGACCGCAAGCTGCGCGAGCTGAAGGAAGCATTTCTGGCCCAGGCTCCAGAATTGAAGAGATTCGCCGCAGACGAAGGGTGCAACTTCATCTTTATACCTCCGAGGGCGCCGCACTTCGGAGGATTATGGGAAGCCGCGGTGAAGTCCGCCAAGCACCACATCGTTCGCGTAATAGGGAACGCGCTACTCACCGCAGAGGAGCTAGCAACAATGTTGGCCGAAGTGGAGGCCATCCTCAACTCTCGGCCCCTAACACCGTTGAGCCAGGACCCCAACGACGGCGAGGCATTAACCCCAGCGCATCTACTCATTGGGTGCTCCTGCGAGCACTGCCCCCAGAGAAGGTGCCAGTGGACCCAGTTCGTTGTTGCGAGAGATGGCAACTTGTTTGCTGTCTCAAGCAACAGTTTTGGCGACAGTGGTCCAAAGTATACCTGACGGGCCTTCAAGAGCGGAACAAATGGCTGCACCCCACACGCAATATGCAGCTCAACGACCTCGTACTCGTCCACGAGGACAACGTGCCACCACAGCAGTGGGTCCTCGGACGCGTCGTCGCAACCGTCGAAGGGCAAGACGGCAAAGTGCGAGTCGCAGAAGTGGCGACCAAGACGGGCACAATTAAGCGCCCCATCCACAAACTGGCCTTGCTTCCAATGGATGTTGAAGGAACCTGATCCTGTCAAGGTGGCCGGTGTTGCGTCAAGCGACATATATACACATAATTGTAAAAACCTAAAAATAAGAAAATGAATTGTATTGGAATATAAAAAATTGAATTTAAATGTTGAATTATAAAAATCATACTTACCCTAATAATACATTTATATTACCTTACTCTATTACTTACCCTAATAATATTACATTATTCTATTACTTACCTTAATCTATTACTCCATTTAACGAAATTGCGCCAAAATTATACTTACCCCTTTAAAATACATATTTATTTATAATTTATAATACCGTTACTTTAAGTTTTAGACTAAGTGATCACAAAAAAGAGAATAAAGAAGTCTCTCGTATTATACAAGTTGAACCGAACGCACGCTATTTTTATTAGTCGGAATAATTTACCAACATTTTTCGTAACACAGGTAATTGGAGTTTTTTATTTAATTCGCGCACCCCCAAACTTTTCGTATCTCAAAAACCATTGAGAAATTTCAGCACTGTTTAAGTTGTTTTGTTTTTTACTTATTTTATTTTAATTTTAGGTTTTAGAGAATAATCACGGAGCGCATAAAATACACGTCCGTATAGGTTGAAAGCTCTCTCTTTTTTTGTTTGCTTTTTATCAAAAATTTCGATTTTTGTTGATTGATTCTTACATAAAAAATATTGTTAATTTAAAAAAAAAGCTTCGATCAGGTCCAGGATTATCTATTTATAAAACTAATTTTATTTATTCGATTGATCTTTGATGAATCTCCATGGACTTAAATTGTCCCCGCAAGGAACTTTTTTTGGAACTAGGTTTTATTTCAAGTTTTCGTGACTTGTACTTCGACCTCAAAGTTATGACTGTCAACGTGACGTGGGAGCAAAGACGCGAATGCGCCGACTGTTAGTTTGATGACAGGAGATATTTCGTCTTGTCCTCATTCACCTCCAGACCCATTCGCTTCGCCTCCTTATCAATGCGGGAAAAAGCAGAACAAACGGCGCGGTTGTTGCTTCCGATGATATCAATATCATCGGCGTACGCCAGAAGCTGTACCTTGCAGCTTGTACCTTCTCTATTTAGCTCTGCAGCTCTTATAATTTTTTTCCAGCATCAGGTTAAAGAAGTCGCACGATAGTTAGTCACCTTGTCTGAAACCTCGTTTGGTATCGAACGGCACGGAGAGGTCCTTCCCAATCATGACGGAGCTTTTGGTGTTGCTCAACGTCAACTTACACAGCCGTATTAGTTTTGCGGGGATACCAAATTCAGACATCGCGGCGTAAAGGCAGCTCCTTTTCGTGTTGTCGAAAGCAGCTTTAAAATCGACAAAAAGGTGGTGTGTGTCGATCCTCTTTTCACGGGTCTTCTCCAAGATTTGGTGTATGGTGAATATCTGGTCAGTTGTCGATTTTCCAGGTCTAAAGCCACACTGATAAGGTCCAATCAGTTTGTTGACGGTGGGCTTTAGTATTTCACACAGTACGCTCGATAGAACCTTATATGCGATATTTAGGAGGCTGATCCCACGGTAATTGGCGCAGATTGTGGGATCTCCCTTTTTATGGATTGGGCACAGCACACTGAGATTCCAATCGTCAGGCATGCTTTCTTCCGACCATATTCTGCAAAGATGCTGATGCATGCAACTTATCAGTTCTTCGCCGCCGTATTTGAATAGCTCTGCCAGTAATCTATCGGCCCCCGCTGCTTTGTTGTTCTTCAAGCGGGTAATTGCTATTCGAATTTCTTCATGGTCGGGTAATGGAACATCTGTTCCATCGTCATCGATTGGGGGATCGGGTTCGCCATCTCCTCGTGTTGTACTCTCACTGCCATTCAGCAGGTCGGAGAAGTGTTCCCTCCATAATCCCATTATGCCCTGGACATCGGTTACCAGATTACCACCTTGGTCTCTACATGAGGATGCTCCGGTCTTGAAACCTTCGTTAAGTCGCTTCATTTTTTCATAAAATTTTCGAGCATTACCTCTGTCTGCCAGCTTTTCAAGCTCTTCGTACTCACGCATTTCGACAACTTTCTTTTTTTGTCTGCAGATGCGTCTCGCTTCCCTCTTCAGCTCTCGGTATCTATCCCATCCCGCACGTGTTGTGGTTGTTTGCAACGTTGCGAGGTAGGCAGTCTGTTTTCTATCCTCTGCGAGACGGCAATCCTCAGCGTACCAGCTTGTTTTTTGTCGTTGCCGAAAGCCAATTTTTTCGGCTGCAGCGGTACGCAGTGAGTTTGAGATGCCGTTCCACAGTTCCCTTATACCGAGATGCTGATGAGTGCTCTCATAGAGCAGGAGTGCAAGTCGAGTAGAGTATTTCGTGGCTGTCTGTTGCGATTGCAGCTTTTCTACGTCGAACCTTCCTTGTGTTTGTTGACGGTCGTTCTTTGCTTCACAGAGGCGGGTGCGTTTCTTCGCTGCGACCAGATAATGGTCCGAGTCTATATTTGGTCCTCGGAGCGTACGCACGTCTAAAACACAGGAGACATGTCTTCCGTCTATCACACGTCTAAAACACAGGAGACATGTCTTCCGTCTATCACAACGTGATCGATTTGGTTCCGCGTGTTTCGATCAGGAGACAGCCAAGTAGCTTGATGTATTTTCTTATGCTGGAATCTGGTACTACAGACGACCATATTTCGGGCCCCAGTGAAGTCGATCAGCCTCAGGCCGTTTGGCGATGTTTCGTCTTGGAGGCTGAATTTTCCGACTGTTGTGCCAAAGACACCTTCTTTACCCACCCTAGCGTTAAAATCGCCAAGCACGACTTTTACATCGTGGCGGGGGCAGCGTTCATAGGTGCGTTCTAGGCGCTCATAGAAAGCATCTTTGGTCACAGCGTCCTTCTCTTCCGTTGGGGCGCGGGCGCAAATCTGCGATATGTTGGCGAACCTCGCTTTGATGCGGATCGTAACAAGACGTTCATCCACCGTGGTGAATGCCAGGACTCGGCGACGGAGTCTCTCTCCCACCACAAATCCAACACCAAATTTGCGTTCCTTTATATGGCCGCTGTAGTAGATGTCACAAGGACCCACCTTCTTCCGTCCTTGTCCCGTCCATCGCACTTCTTGGATGGCGGTGATGTCAGCCTTGAGTCGTATGAAGACATCAACCAGCTGGGCAGAGGCACCTTCCCAATTAAGGGTCCGGACATTCCAGGTGCATGCCCTTATATCATTATCCTTAAAACGTTTGCAGGGGTCGTCATCAAAAGGGGGGTGTCTCATCCGAGGCTTTCGTAGATTTTTCATTGGGGGGTGTTTTTATGTGGTGGGTCCCAAACCCAACGCACAACCGCATAAGCGGGCTTCGCCTTCTCACTTTAGCTCGCCTTCAAACGGATGTCTGTTGGCTACCCAGAGGATACTTGGTCTAAAACCGGAAGACGTGAGCTCCTTGAACCATGTGGAGAAGAATCGTTTCTGGCCACTCCCAAGTGAATGACAACCAAAAACTTTCCTCACTTGCGTGGACTTCTACACATGATCCCATCCTCCAAATAGTAGGTAGTAGTTATACAAAATAGGAGAAAATTATAGAGAAATTGCAGAAAATAGTAGTAGCAGTTATACAAAATAGGAGAAAATTATAGAGAAATTGCAGAAAATAGTAGTAGTAGTTATACAAAATAGGAGAAAATTATAGAGAAATTGCAGAAAATAGTAGTAGTAGTTATACAAAATAGGAGAAAATTATAGAGAAATTGCAGAAAATAGGAAATTATAGAGAAATTGCAGAAAATAGTAGTAGTAGTTATACAAAATAGGAGAAAATTATAGAGAAATTGAAGAAAATAGTAGTAGTAGTTATACAAAATAGGAGAAAATTATAGAGAAATTGAAGAAAATAGATACAAAATATGAGAAAATTATAGGGAAATTGCAGAAAATAGTAGTAGTAGTTATACAAAATATGAGAAAATTATAGAGAAATTGCAGAAAACAGTAGTAGTAGTTATACAAAATAGGAGAAAATTATAGAGAAATTGAAGAAAATAGTAGTAGTAGTTATACAAGATAGGAGAAAATTATAGAGAAATTGCAGAAAATAGTAGTAGTAGTTATACAAAATAGGAGAAAATTATAGAGAAATTGCAGAAAATAGTAGTAGTAGTTATACAAAATAGGAGAAAATAGTAGTAGTAGTTATACAAAATAGGAGAAAATTAAAGTGAAATTGCAGCAAATAGTAGTATTAGTTATACAAAATAGGTGAAAATTATAGAGAAATTGCAGAAAATAGTAGTAGTAGTTATACAAAATAGGAGAAAATTATAGAGAAATTGCAGAAAATAGTAGTAGTAGTTATACAAAATAGGAGAAAATTATAGAGAAATTGCAGAAAATTGTAGTAGTAGTTATACAAAATAGGAGAAAATTATAGAGAAATTGTAGAAAATAGCAGTAGTAGTTATACAAAATAGGAGAAAATTATAGAGAAATTGCAGAAAATAGTAGTAGTAGTTATACAAAATAGGAGAAAATTATAGAGAAATTGCAGAAAAAAGTAGTAGTATGTATGTATGTGATTGGCGTTGCAACCGTTTAGCCGGTTATAGCCGAATCGACGATAGTGCGCCATCTCTCTCTCTCCTTCGCAGTTCGGCGCCAGTTGGAGATCCCAAGTGTAAGCAGGTCGCTCTCCACCTGGTCCCTCCAACGGAGTGGAGGCCTTCCCCTTCCTCGGCTTCCTCCGGCGGGTACTGCATCGAACACTTTCAGGGCTGGAGTGTTTTTCGTCCATTCGGACAACATGACCTAGCCAGCGTAGCCGCTGTCTTTTTATTTGCTGAACTATGTCAATGTCGTCGTATAACTCGTACAGCTCATCGTTCCATCGTCTGCGGTATTCGCCGTTGCCAATATTCTGAAGACCATAAATCTTGCGCAAAATTTTCCTCTCGAAAACTCCTAGTGTCGTCTCATCTGATGTTGACATCGTCCAAGCTTCTGCACCGTAAAGCAGGACGGGAATGATAAGCGACTTGTAGAGCTTGATTTTGGTTCGTCGAGAGAGGAGTTTACTGTTCAATTGCCTACTCAGGCCAAAGTAGCACCTGTTGGCAAGAGTTATTCTGCGCTGGATTTCGAGGCTGACATTGTTATTGCTGTTAATGCTGGTTCCCAGGTATACGAAATTATGTACGACCTCGAAGTTATGACTGTCAACAGTGACGTGGGAGCAAAGACGCGAATGCGCCGACTGTTAGTTTGATGACAGGAGATATTTCGTCTTGTCCTCATTCACCTCCAGACCCATTCGCTTCGCCTCCTTATCCATGCGGGAAAAAGCAGAACAAACGGCGCGGTTGTTGCTTCCGATGATATCAATATCATCGGCGTTCGCCAGAAGCTGTACCTTGCAGCTTGTACCTTCTCTATTTAGCTCTGCAGCTCTTATAATTTTTTTCCAGCATCAGGTTAAAGAAGTCGCACGATAGTGAGTCACCTTGTCTGAAACCTCGTTTGGTATCGAACGGCACGGAGAGGTCCTTCCCAATCATGACGGAGCTTTTGGTGTTGCTCAACGTCAACTTACACAGCCGTATTAGTTTTGCGGGGATACCAAATTCAGACATCGCGGCGTAAAGGCAGCTCCTTTTCGTGTTGTCGAAAGCAGCTTTAAAATCGACAAAAAGGTGGTGTGTGTCGATCCTCTTTTCACGGGTCTTCTCCAAGATTTGGTGTATGGTGAATATCTGGTCAGTTGTCGATTTTCCAGGTCTAAAGCCACACTGATAAGGTCCAATAAGTTTGTTGACGGCTTTAGTCTTTCACGCAGTACGCTCGATAGAACCTTATATGCGATATTTAGGAGGCTGATCCCACGGTAATTGGCGCAGATTGTGGGATCTCCCTTTTTATGGATTGGGCAGAGCACACTGAGATTCCAATCGTCAGGCATGCTTTCTTCCGACCATATTCTGCAAAGAAGCTGCTGCATGCAACTTATCAGTTCTTCGCCGCCGTATTTGAATAGCTCTGCCAGTAATCTATCGGCCCCCGCTGCTTTGTTGTTCTTCAAGCGGGTAATTGCTATTCGAATTTCTTCATGGTCGGGTAATGGAACATCTGTTCCATCGTCATCGATTGGGGGATCGGGTTCGCCATCTCCTCGTGTTGTACTCTCACTGCCATTCAGCAGGTCGGAGAAGTGTTCCCTCCATAATCCCATTATGCCCTGGCCATCGGTTACCAGATTACCACCTTGGTCTCTACATGAGGATGCTCCGGTCTTGAAACCTTCGTTAAGTCGCTTCATTTTTTCATCAAATTTTCGAGCATTACCTCTGTCTGCAAGCTTTTCAAGCTCTTCGTACTCACGCATGTCGACAACTTTCTTTTTTTGTCTGCAGATGCGTCTCGCTTCCCTCTTCAGCTCTCGGTATCTATCCCATCCCGCACGTGTTGTGGTTGTTTGCAACGTTGCGAGGTAGGCAGTCTGTTTTCTATCCTCTGCGAGACGGCACTCCTCATCGTACCAGCTTGTTTTTTGTCGTTGCCGAAAGCCAATTGTTTCGGCTGCAGCGGTACGCAGTGAGTTTGAGATGCCGTTCCACAGTTCCCTTATACCGAGATGCTGATGAGAGCTCTCATAGAGCAGGAGTGCAAGTCGAGTAGAGTATTTCGTGGCTGTCTGTTGCGATTGCAGCTTTTCGACGTCGAACCTTCCTTGTGTTTGTTGACGGGCGTTCTTTGCTGCACAGAGGCGGGTGCGTTTCTTCGCTGCGACCAGATAATGGTCCGAGTCTATATTTGGTCCTCGGAGCGTACGCACGTCAAAAACACAGGAGACATGTCTTCCGTCTATCACACGTCTAAAACACAGGAGACATGTCTTCCGTCTATCACAACGTGATCGATTTGGTTCCGCGTGTTTCGATCAGGAGACAGCCAAGTAGCTTGATGTATTTTCTTATGCTGGAATCTGGTACTACAGACGACCATATTTCGGGCCCCAGTGAAGTCGATCAGCCTCAGGCCGTTTGGCGATGTTTCGTCTTGGAGGCTGAATTTTCCGACTGTTGTGCCAAAGACACCTTCTTTACCCACCCTAGCGTTAAAATCACCAAGCACGACTTTTATATCATGGCCGGGGCAGCGTTCATAGGTGCGTTCTAGGCGCTCATAGAAAGCATCTTTGGTCACAGCGTCCTTCTCTTCCTTTGGGGCGCGGGCGCAAATCTGCGATATGTTGGCGAACCTCGCTTTGATGCGGATTGTGACAAGACGTTCATCCACCGTGGTGAATGCCAGGACTCGGCGACGGAGTCTCTCTCCCACCACAAATCCAACACCAAATTTGCGTTCCTTTATATGGCCGCTGTAGTAGATGTCACAAGGACCCACCTTCTTCCGTCCTTGTCCCGTCCATCGCACTTCTTGGATGGCGGTGATGTCAGCCTTTAGTCGTATGAGGACATCAACCAGCTGGGCAGAGGCACTTTCCCAATTAAGGGTCCTTAAAACGTTTGCAGGGGTCGTCATCAAAAGGGGGGTGTCTCATCCGAGGCTTTCGTCGATTTTTCATTGGTACTTCGTTTTTATGTGGTGGGTCCCAAGCCCTACGCACAACCGCATAAGCGGGCTTCGCCTTCTCACTTTAGCTCGCCTTCAAACGGATGTCTGTTGGCTACCCAGAGGATACTAGGAGAAAATTATAGAGAAATTGCAGAAAATAGGAGAAAATTATAGAGAAATTGCAGAAAATAGTAGTAGTAGTTATACAAAATAGGAGAAAATTATAGAGAAATTGCAGATAATAGTAGTAGTAGTTATACAAAATAGGAGAAAATTATAGAGAAATTTCTGAAAATAGTAGTAGTAGTTATACAAAATAGGAGAAAATTATAGAGAAATTGCAGAAAATAGTAGTAGTAGTTATATAAAATAGGAGAAAATTATAGAGAAATTGAAGAAAATAGTAGTAGTAATTATACAAAATAGGCGAAAATTATAGAGAAATTGCAGAAAATAGGAGAAAATTATAGAGAAATTGCAGAAAATAGTAGTAGTAGTTATACAAAATAGGAGAAAATTATAGAGAAATTGCAGAAAATAGTAGTAGTAGTTATACAAAATAGGAGAAAATTATAGAGAAATTGAAGAAAATAGTAGTAGTAGTTATACAAAATAGGAGAAAATTATAGAGAAATTGAAGAAAATAGTAGTAGTAGTTATACAAAATAGGAGAAAATTATAGAGAAATTGCAGAAAATAGTAGTAGTAGTTATACAAAATAGGAGAAAATTATAGAGAAATTGCAGAAAATAGTAGTAGTAGTTATACAAAATAGGAGAGAATTATAGAGTAATTGCAGAAAATAGGAGAAAATTATAGAGAAATTGCAGAAAATAGTAGTAGTAGTTATACAAAATAGGAGAAAATTATAGAGAAATTGCAGAAAATAGTAGTAGTAGTTATACAAAATAGGAGAAAATTATAGAGAAATTGAAGAAAATAGTAGTAGTAGTTATACAAAATATGAGAAAATTATAGAGAAATTGCAGAAAATAGTAGTAGTAGTTATACAAAATAGGAGAAAATTATAGAGAAATTGAAGAAAATAGTAGTAGTAGTTATACAAGATAGGAGAAAATTATAGAGAAATTGCAGAAAATAGTAGTAGTAGTTATACAAAATAGGAGAAAATTATAGAGAAATTGCAGAAAATAGTAGTAGTAGTTATACAAAATAGGAGAAAATTATAGAGAAATTGCAGAAAATAGTAGTAGTAGTTATACAAAATAGGAGAAAATTATAGAGAAAGTGAATAAAATAGTAGTAGTAGTTATACAAAATAGGTGAAAATTATAGAGAAATTGCAGAAATTAGTAGTAGTAGTTATACAAAATAGGAGAAAATTATAGAGAAATTGCAAAACAAAAGTAGTTATACAAAATAGGAAAAAATTATAGAGAATGTGCAGAAAATAGAAGAAAATTATAAAAAAATTATAAAACAAAAACAGAAGAGAAGAGAAGAGAAGAGAAGAGAAGAGAAGAGAAGAGAAGAGAAGAGAAGAGAAGAGAAGAGAAGAGAATAGCATAGAAGAGAAGATAATAGATGAGAAGAGAAGAGAAGAGAAGAGAAGAGAAGAGAAGAGAAGAGAAGTGAAGAGAAGAGAAGAGAAGAGAAGAGAAGAGAAGAGAAGAGAAGAGAAGAGAAGAGAAGAGAAGAGAAGAGAAGAGAAGAGAAGAGAAGAGAAGAGAAGAGAAGAGAAGAGAAGAGAAGAGAAGAGAAGAGAAGAGAAGAGAAGAGAAGAGAAGAGAAGAGAAGAGAAGAGAAGAGAAGAGAAGAGAAGAGAAGAGAAGAGAAGAGAAGAGAAGAGAAGAGAAGAGAAGAGAAGAGAATATTTTGCCCATTTTCGAAAGCAACTCTCTCACGGTCCCAAACCCCATATCTAACTCTTTTATTTCTTGGTGACACAAACAACCGTTATGTGAACAAAAAAAAAAAAAAAACAAAAACAAAAGAGAAAGTTTGATTTATATAGCTTCATTGGTTTGCGAGATATATACAAATAACCGATTTGAGGGCGGGGCCACGCCCGCTTCGCCAAAAAAATTATATCCAAATGCGGTCCTTTATTCCAAATTTTACTCTTATAACTTTATTTAAGGCTTAGATATGACACTTTATGTGTTTTTGGTTTTCACCATTTTGAGGGCGTGACAGTGGACCGATTTTGCCCATTTTAGACAGCAACCCTCTCACGGTCCCAAACCCCATATCTAACTCTTTTATTTCTTGGTGACACAAACAACCGTTATGTGAACAAAACTATAATACTCTGTGCAACATGTTGCTATATTTATGCAATATAGTATTTTGCCGTTAATTGCATTCATGTTAGGACATGAGCTGCAGTGTAATTGTGCGCTTTGTGTGCATGTTTTGTTGTTGAACAAAAAAACAAAAACAAAAACAAAAACAAAAACAAAAACAAACACAAAAACAAAAACAAAAACAAAAACAAAAACAAAAACAAAAACAAAAACAAAAACAAAAACAAAAACAAACAAAAACAAAAACAAAAACAAAAACAAAAACAAAAACAAAAACAAAAACAAAAACAAAAACAAAAACAATAACAATAACAAACAAAAACAAAAACAAAAACAAAAACAAAAACAAAAACAAAAACAAAAAACAAAAACAAAAACAAAAACAAAAACAAAAACAAAAACAAACAAAAACAAAAACAAAAACAAAAACAAAAACAAAAACAAAAACAAAAACAAAAACAAAAACAAAAACAAAAACAAAAACAAAAACAAAAACAAAAAAAAAAACAAAAACAAAAACAAAAACAAAAAAAAAAACAAAAAAAAAAAAAAAAACAAAAACAAAAACAAAAACAAAAACAAAAACAAAAACAAAAACAAAAACAAAAACAAAAACAAAAACAAAAACAAAAACAAAAACATAAACAAAAACAAAAACAAAAACAAAAACAAAAACAAAACAAAAACAAAAACAAAAACAAAAACAAAAACAAAAACAAAAACAAAAACAAAAACAAAAACAAAAACAAAAACAAAAACAAAAACAAAAACAAAAAGAAAAACAATAACAAAAACAAAAACAAAAACAAAAACAAAAACAAAAACAAAAACAAAAACAAAAACAAAAACAAAAACAAAAACAAAAACAAAAACAAAAACAAAAACAAAAACAAAAACAAAAACAAAAACAAAAACAAAAACAAAAACAAAAACAAAAACAAAAACAAAAAGTAATGAAAGGCTAAGTTCGGGTGTAACCGAACATTTTATACTCTCTCAATTTATTGAAGAAATTTTATTAAGATAACGCACATATTTACCCATAAATTCGGCATACAGTTTAATAGAATAACGAAAATCGTCATATATAGATATGAGGGCTGAGGTAATTCCTGAACCGAATTCATTCAATTTCACCAGCAAGGTACACTATATCCAAGACTATACGCTCACTTAATTTTGCTAAGATATATTACATATTAACCAATACATATATGCGTAATAAAGCCCAACGAATTTTTGAAAACCCTATAATTAGGTATATGGGAGCTAGGGGTTGATATTTTTGAAAAACCTATAATTATGTATATGGGAGCTAAGAGATGTTGTGACCCGATTTTAATAATTTTTGGAACAGAGACACACTATTGGAAGAAAACAATTTCCTGTGAATAACATTAAATTAGCTGAGAGATTTACCCATATTTTCGGTTAAAATTTAACCTTAGGCGCTGAGTTCACCATGTTCGATATCTGGGGCCCTGAAAAGTTATAGTCCGTTTTCGGCAATTTTTTCACAAGTGATGCCACAGATCATATACTGTATTTGTGTAAAGTTTTATTTCGCTATCATCATTGGTTCCGAATGTATATATTATAAAGTGAAGGATTCAGATAGAATTCAAAATTGAGTTATAAAGAAAGTAGTCGTGGTTGTGAACCGATTTCATCCATTTTCCACACATGTCATCAGGGTGTCAATAAAGTATTACATGCCGAATTTCATTGAAATCTGTCGAGTAGTTCCTGAGATATGGGTTTTGACCCATAAGTGGGCGATGCCACGCCCATTTTCCATTTTGTAAAAAGATCAGAGTGCAGCTTCCCTCTGCTATCATTTCTGTGAAATTTTGTGTTTCTGACGTTTCTCGTTAGTAAGTTAACGTACTTTTAGTAATTTTCAACCTAACCTTTGTATGGGAGGTGGGCGTGGTTATTATCCGATTTCTTTCATTTTTGGACTGTATAAGGAAACGGCTAAAAGAAACGACTCCAGAAAGTTTGGTTTATATAGCTTTATTGGTTTGCAAGATATATACAAAAAACATATTTGGGGGCGGGGTCACGCCCACTTTTCCAAAAAAATTACATTAAAATGTGCCCCTTCCAAATGCGATCCTATGTTCCAAACTTTATTTTCATAACTTTATTTATGGCTTAGTTATAGCTCTTTATGTGTTTTTGGTTATCGCCATTTTGTGGGCGTGGCAGTGGTCCGATTCCGCCCATCTTCGAACTTAACCTTCTTATGGTGCCAAGGAACACGTGTTCCAAGTTCCATTAAGATATCTCAATTTTTACTCAAGTTACAGCTTGCACGAACGGACAGACGGACGGACGGACAGACAGACATCCGGATTTGAACTTTACTCGTCACCCTGATCACTTTGGTATATATATATAGAGTATAAAAACAAAAACAAAATTACTTTTAGTAAACTTTACTTTTACTTTTAGTAAAGTAAAATTACATCCAAATATGCCCCTTCATAATGCAATCCTTTATTCCAAATTTAACTGTTATAACTTTATTTATGGCTTAGATATGACACTTTATATGTTTTTAGTTTTCACCAGTTTGTGGGCGTGGCAGTGGACCGATTTTGCCCATTTTCGAAAGCAACCCTATCACGGTCCCAAAGAACATGTGTTCCAAGTTTTATTAAGTTATCGCTTGCACGGTCCGTCTGGAACAGACATCCGGATTTCAACTCCACTCGTCATTCTGATCATTTATATATACATACTAGCTGACCCGGCAAACTTCGTTCTGCCCAAAATAGATTTTTTTTTCATTTCAAAAATTACACCGGTATTGGTTTTAATAGAATATGAACGATTTTTCTAAATTTTACTCGGAAGTGAATTGCCAGAACCTGCCTGATAAACATTTTTTTCGAGGGTACGCCCGGCGGGATGCTTTTTGAATTTAATTGCTTGAAAAATGCTACTCTTTTCAATAATGCTGACACATCACATCCAGGATTTGTTGGCCATTTAATAAAATTAAGTTTGTACTATTCTCATTCAATTTTTTTAGTTTTAATCGAGTCTCGAAAATATATAATTTTAGTACATATTTAGTTTAGGGCTGCACGGTACACGATATTTTTGGTTTTCTGTTCCGTGGCGTAAATAAACAGTGAGGAAGGTTTTCCAACACAGGAACACGCCACATAGAGCTGGCCATGTGAAAAGCAAGACATTTCTAAATTTATGCCGCATACTTCCAGCGACTGCCCTTGTGACTTGTTTATTGTAATGCAAATGCAAGTTTCACTGGGAACTGCAAACGTCTGAATTGGAATGGCAAATCTGTTGAAGTTAATGGAATTCGGGGAAGTAAGCATTCCTCTCCCTTGAACGGGTCTTTCAAAATGCTTGCCACTATTAAATTGTCCATTAGCTTGGTCACAATCAGTCGAGTACCATTGCACAGTTTGTGAGCATGAAGATTCCGTAGCATAATAACCACAGACCCAACTATGAGACGCAAATTATGAGGCGGCATACCAGGCGGCATCAAAGAGTTTAAGAACTCCACTGGGTAATTTACTACCTCGTTTTCATTTTCAACGCGATCGATTGATTTATATGACCGCAGATCTCCCGGAATTTGATTTTGAATCGTCCAATTCAAGTCGTTGACATCCATATTTTTTGCTACTAAAATTGCGCGCGTGCTCAACCAATCGCAGTTACCATAATTTTGAGCAATATTTGGATATACACTACTGATTAGTTCATATTAAATAGATGTGAATTGGATTTCATATTTATTAGTTGGAATCGATATTAATCCACTGCAAGGATCTATCGGAACTTGTCCATTTCCGATTCGCAGCAGCTCTTTTGAAAACACCTCCGCAGTTCTATCGTTTTGCAGCAAAACTCGCATATTCATGGTAAATGAAATGGTTTTAACAAACCTCCACAAATGCGATGACTTCAGACATGCGTTTAGCTCAACCGCTGCTGTTGATTTTGGAATCACGGGAAGTGTTTGTCTAAAGTCGCCCGACAGCAATATCATCACTCCTCCAAAGCAACGATTATTGTTGCGCAAATCTCTCAGTGTTCAGTCGAGTGCTTCTAATGATCGTTTGTGGGCCATTGTGCATTCATCCCATATGATTACCTTACATTTTTTTAAAACTTGTGCCATTGCTTTGAAACATTGCAAACAGGACTTTCGTGTATTTGCAAGTTTAATGGAAGCTTTAATGCTGAATGTGCCGTTCTTCCACCTTCTAACAGTGTTGCAGCAATCCCGGTAGATGCAAGAGCTAATGCAATACCACCTTGACCACGTATTGCTGCTAGTATTAAAGACAATAGGAACGTTTTGCCAGTCCCGCCGGGCGCATCGAGGAAAAATATGCCACCGTTTCCACTATCTACAGCATTTATTAGCTGATTGTACGCACTGCTTTGCTGTTCATTCAACAGTGGAACATTTGTTTGTACTTGTTGTTGCAAGTGAGTTATATCGTAAGCACGCTCGCGTTCCAATTCGCGACTCACTAAATCCCTTGTTTGACGACTTGGTGCCGGCATATGAACTTCAATCAATAGTTTTCCACTCATAAGTAAACATAAATCTTCAATAAGGACTAATGCCTCATTGTAGATGTCAGCGTTCATTTGTAAGTCGACATTTCTCGTCGCTAATCGCAGGCGATGCAAAATATCTTCTGCCATGTCATCTTTGTAAAAGAAAAATAGCACGTAACACAACCAAAATTACGATATAACCGCTACTGTCACCGATAATTAAACAAAAATAGCAAGAAACAACCAAAATGTCGTGCTAGGTGGAAAATGAGATAAATATATGGTGGATTAACAACCAAAATAATTAAAGATTGTATGGGTGGCTCCACGCCCCTTTTTCGATAACGCCAAGTTTTATGTGTGAGAATGGTGTTATTTCCTATAGCTCTATACCAATTTTTCATGTTCCAACTTTAAACACTTTTGAAGATATTCACCTTGAAAAATTCAGTTTGTATGGGAGGTGCCACGCCCCCTTTTCCGATTACCCCTTCTTTTATGTGTAAGAAGGCTTTTGATACCATATAGGTCTATACCAATTTTCAGGTCCCTACCTTGAACCCTTTCACAGACATTCTGCTTAAAAAATTCAGTTTGTATGGGAGGTGCCACGCCCCCTTTTCCGATTACCCCTTCTTTTATGTGTAAGAAGGCTTTTGATACCATATAGGTCTATACCAATTTTCAGGTCCCTACCTTGAACCCTTTCACAGATATTCTGCTTAAAATATTTAGTTTGTATGGGAGGTACCACGCCCCCTTATTCGATAGCCCCCGGTTTTATAGGTGAGAGTGGTGTTGTTATCCTGTAGCTCTGTACCAATATTCATGTTCCTACCTTAAACACTTTTGAAGATATTCGACTTGAAAAATTCAATTTGTATGGGAGGTGCCACGCCCCCTTGATATTTTGTTTTTATTTTTAGATGTTGGCCGATTCTCATAGATACCGGATAAGCACAAAAAATTTAATCAAAATCGGTCAAGCCGTTTCGGAGGAGTATGGGAACGAAAACTGTGACACGAGAATTTTATATATTAGATATAACCCTATATCTAACTCTTTTATTTCTTGGTGACACAAACAACCGTTATGTGAACAAAGCTATAATACTCTGTGCAACATGTTGCGAGAGTATAAAAATCAGGAGTAAGGTACTGCCCGAAGGAATATGAAGAATACATAAAATAAAATAGAATAGTTGTACGCGGTGTTTATTTATGCAATATACATAGTTAATATTTTGCCGTTAATTGCATGTGCATGTTTTGTTATGGAGTAAAGATAATGCAATTTGGTGTGCATTGCATAGCTGTTGAACGTATTCCTTGATTGAAGGAGGTTTTTAAATATTATTTGTTTAAAATAAAACAAAAACAGAAGAGAAGAGAAGAGAAGAGAAGAGAAGAGAAGAGAAGAGAAGAGAAGAGAAGAGAAGAGAAGAGAAGAGAAGAGAAGAGAAGAGAAGAGAAGAGAAGAGAAGAGAAGAGAAGAGAAGAGAAGAGAAGAGAAGAGAAGAGAAGAGAAGAGAAGAGAAGAGAAGAGAAGAGAAGAGAAGAGAAGAGAAGAGAAGAGAAGAGAAGAGAAGAGAAGAGAAGAGAAGAGAAGAGAAGAGAACAAAAACAAAAACAAAAACAAAAACAAAAACAAAAACAAAAACAAAAACAAAAACAAAAACAAAAACAAAAACAAAAACAAAAACAAAAACAAAAACAAAAACAAAAACAAAAACAAAAACAAAAACAAAAACAAAAACAAAAACAAAAACAAAAACAAAAACAAAAACAAAAACAAAAACAAAAACAAAAACAAAAACAAAAACAAAAACAAAAACAAAAACAAAAACAAAAACAAAAACAAAAACAAAAACAAAAACAAAAACAAAAACAAAAACAAAGTTTGCTTTATATAGCTTCATTGGTTTGCGAGTATTATGTACAAATAACCGATTTGAGGGCGGGGCCACGCCCACTTCCCCAAAAAAATTATATCCAAATGCGGTCCTTTATTCCAAATTTTACTCTTATAACTTTATTTATGGCTTAGATGTGCAACATGTTGCGATATTTATGCAATATAGTATTTTGCCGTTAATTGCATTCATGTTAGGACATGAGCTGCAGTGTAATTGTGCGCTTTGTGTGCATGTTTTGTTGTTGAGTAAAGATAATGCAATTTGGTGTGCATTGCATAGCAGTTGAACGTATTCGTTGATTGAAGGAGGTTTTTAAATATTATTTGTTAAAAAAAAAAAAAAAATAAAAAAAACAATTCATTGGTTTGCGAGATATATACAAATTACCGATTTGAGGGCGGGGCCACGCCAGTTACGTCGAGGTCGATGCCAACCACTATCGGCATGACCGATATGAATGCAACTGCAATTCATAAGAACTGCCACAAAGAAATAATGCCGACGTCAACGTTAACGACCTACCCCAAAACACTTAGTGTCAATTCAATTGGTCAACTTAAGTATTTTCCCGTTTTTGTTACCGCAACAATATTGCGACCACACGAAATATGCATATCATATTTCGAAACAAACCAGGGCACTTACATTGGACCACATTGCATTTCCGCTGCAAATTTAATATGTTCAAACGAATATTGCGATAACCAAATACAAATAGCAATTAACGTCACAATAAATAATGCAACATAAACATTTGAGGGAATGCAATTGATGTAATGTGAGAAGTAGGCCATGTTAAAACTAGCTGTGTCAAATATTTCTTACCGCTGGTGGGGGAAAATAAATGATAGTCTAGCCTTATTGAGAAATTATTTCATTCTGATTTTATTTTGGTTTTTTACTTATTTATATACAAATTTTAGAATTATCTTAACTATCTAATATATATGTTTGTGTGTATGTTTATATGTATATTTTATATGTTGCACGATAAGGGGTTATTTCAAATGCATACAAGCAATTGCCCAAATGTATTTTTAGAACCAAAAGGTTATCTTGTGCATACATATAAATGTGTTTGTTGAGTGCATGCATGTTGCATATAGATGCATGCGTGCCTCATATAAATATATGTACGTTTTATATATAAATGTATGTATTATATGTACGTATGTATGTATGCTCGTTAAATATATTTGAACATACATATACCAGTGGACTATATGTGTTATTACATTTTTATACTCTCGCAACAACAAAGTTGCTAGAGAGTATCATAGTTTTGTTCACATAACGGTTGTTTGTAACACCCAAAACTAAACGAGTTAGATATAGAGTCATATATACCAAAGTGATCAGGGTGACGAGTAGATTTGAAATCCGGATGTCTGTCCGTCCGTCCGTCTGTCCGTCTGTCCGTCTGTGCAAGCCGTAACTTGAGTAAAAATTAAGATATCTTGATGAAACTTGGCACACTTATTTCTTGGCACCATAGGAAGGTTGCTTTCGAAAATGAGCAAAATCGGACCACTGCCACGCCCACAAAATGGCGAAAACCGAAAACACATAAAGTGCCATAACTAAGCCATAAATAAAGTTATGAAAATGAAATTTGGAACATAGGATCCCATTAGGGAGGGGCACATTTGGATGTAATTTTTTTGGGGAGGTGGGCGTGGCCCCGCCTCCTACTAAGTTTTTTGTACATATCTCGCAAACCAATAGAGCTATATAAACCAAACTTTCTGGAGTCGTTTTTTTTTAGCCACTTCCTAATACAGTTCAAAAATGAAAGAAATCGGATCATAACCACGCCCACCTCCTATACAAAAGTTAGGTTGAAAATTACAAAAAGTGGGTTAACTCACTAACGAAAAACGTCAGAAACACTAAATTTCACATAAGAAATGGCAGATGAAAGCGGCACTCAGATTTTTTTACAAAATGGAAAATGGGCGTGGCGTCGCCCACTTATGGGTCAAAAACCATATCTCAGGAACTACTCGACCGATTTCAATGAAACTTGGTTTGTAATAGTTTCTTTACATTCCAATGATATGTTGTGAAAATAGGCCAAATCGCTTCACAACCACGCCTACTTCCTATATACCAGAACTTTGAAGACGATCTGAATCGTTTACTTTACAATATATAAAGTAAGTACTAGTGAAAATATCGGTGCAGAACTTTGCACAAATACTATGTTAATAGTGTGGCAGCCCCATTCTAAAAATCGCCGAAATCGGACCATAGGTTTTTAAGGCCCCATATATCGAACACGAGGACCTCGGTGCTTCTAACCTAATATTATGGTTTCCAACTTTCAATGGACTTTATACAATATATAAGACGAATATGTGGGTCAAATTGTGTATTATATAATATAAATAAAGTTAAATAAATAAATTGCGAGAGTATAAAATGTTCGGTTACACCCGAACTTAGCCCTTCCTTACTTGTTTTTATTTAATATTCTTAATATGTAGAGTAATAAAAAACTAAATGTATTGCTGCATAAAAACTAAGTGTGGCCTTTTGACGCCAACATACATGTTCATTTTTGAACATTCTCCCGGGCGACAAAAGTGACTCCTGGAAAGGCGACTGCAGCTTGTAATCGTCGCCTGGTTTTTAGTCGATAATAAATGATGATTGCCACCAGCACACCGATCATAAAAAGTACCAATGATACGTGTCCGGTAACATGATGTATTTTGACCTCTTTTAATTCGATGTTTTCTTTTTTGAGTTGTTTCACAATGTTTTGTAACTCCTTGATGTCGTTTATACTTGTAGTTAAAGTCTCTTGTTGAACAATTACTTGAGGGTTGGGTACTTCGTTTACTTCCATTATCGGTTGATTTACAGGTGCCTCAATTACCTTTTGCGAGTTAAAATGTTGTGAAGCCGCAAGAATAACTCCTTTGTATCGGCCAGTGCATCCTTCTCCTAACTCCATTATGCCTTTCGCTGGTATATTGAAAAATCCCTTTGATTTGCTGCATTCTATATCTATAGTTCCATTTGAAAATATATTGTAAAGCCAAGTATTGCCAGTTTGAAGTTTTATCCAAAAGCTAGAAGCTTTACAATGCCCCTTTTTGAATAGACAGTTCTTTGTTGTCATGCCACGTAATACCGCGATTTCACATGACTGGTCTGAAGATGGTTTCCAAGGCCAGCTTCCTTTACATATGTATTGGTTATCTAAACTTGTATCACATCTATCTAACTCTGCTTGTTGTAACAAATTGCATGCATCTAAACCGAAGTTGTAAATTAGGTAGTTTCCTTTTATTATTGGAATCATCATTTCTTCATCATGTTGAAAGGGAATTGGAATAACGCTATATAATGTTGACGTTTCACGTGCGAATAATGGAATGGTTGTTTTGATTACTACTCTATTATCCATTATAATTCCTTTTCCTCTCATCAGTTTGTATACATTTTTTAGTATTTCTTCCTTTTGCGCTCCCAGAAGTTTCAACTTGGGTGAAAGTTCGTTTCTAATTTTCGATATTTCTTCACTCATTTGAGTTGGTCTTAAAAGTTGTGGGTTTAAATGCCCATGGTTAATATCAATTAATAAATTGATAATTGATGATTGAATATTTTCACATTCCGTTATTGTCATATCGAGTTGTGTTACCATCATTTGATACATTAACGCCATCCTCTCGGCGTTCAGATTTTTTATTAATTCTGAGTAGAAAAAATTCAATTGTCCATTCATTTTTACGAAAGTTTCTCGCAATTCTTCTTGCGATTTCTTCATAATATTCAATGATGAATCAATGACAGACGTCTGTTTCTGGATCAATTGTTTCAAATTCTTCTCGTTATCTAATAAATTAGTTAGGTCTTGCTCTAACTCTTTTCGATCATCTGCATCCATTGTTCCAAACAGAATGTGATGAATAGTGCCTACAAACTCAAACGGTGCTCGACGTGCCCTTTTTGGTTGTAGTAAAAGATTATTATCCATTTCCAATGCATTGAACCTTTTTTCTAGTGCGGAGTTCATCATCTCACAGCTTGATTCAAAATTGTTAAGAAGATGACATTGTGTTTTCATTCTCGCAATGTAATTGGCTATTCTGTACATTTGGTTGAAGTAGGGTTCTATGTTGTAATATACTACTAAGTTCCACGTAGACATTTCAATATCAACCATGGCAGTTTTCTCTAGATATATAGCACTTTTGCTAGGTATCTCTTTTATGCGAACATCTCCGCCAATCTTCGTTGCCATCGCTGTTTGCATTAGTAAAAGCATGCAAGTTATTACCGACATTGTAGTTATCTTTCTGCGTCTACAATTTTTTGAGTTTTCTTGTTGGAAACTTTTCTCTTTTTCTTCCGAGTAGAGTGGACATATTTTACTGATAGGCCTTTTCTCAGCACTATCTTGTGTCTGACTGGTTACTACTCTCACTATTCCATCAGATCCTTTATGCGTTTCAATAATTTTTCCCATCGGCCATTTTGCTGGATGAGAAGTCTCGTTTTTTAGCAACACAATTTGTCCCTCTTTTATATTGCTCATCGGTTGTTTCCATTTATACCTTTGTTATAAAGTATGCAAATATTCCTCCTTCCAATTCTTCCAAAATTGGTATTTCATTTTTTGCAGAAGACTCCATCTATCCAACGTTGTCAATTTAGTTTCTTGAAACGGTTCTGGCGCACTCAGTAATGTTCTTCCAATTAAAAAATGTCCTGGAGTGAGTATGTTGTGATCTTCGCAATCTTCTCCAGTTGTATAAAGCGGACGTGAATTTAAAACTGCCTCAATTTGTGTTAACAGCGTAGTTAACTCTTCATATGTGAGAGTACTATCACCTATAATCCGCTTAAGGTGATATTTCATAGATTTAACACCTGCCTCCCAAATACCTCCAAAGTGAGGACTTGCCGGGGGAATAAAATGCCACTTGATACCTTCTCTCTCCATAATAGGTGCAATAACTTTGTTGTTTGCAATAACCAGTTTCAAGTCTTTGTCCAAAAATTTAGCTGCTCCCACAAAGTTCGTGCCATTGTCTGAATACATATTAGCACTTTTTCCTCTTCTCGCAAAGAAACGCCGTAATGCTGCCAAAAATGTTTCCGTTATTAAATCGCTTACGGCTTTCAGATGAATTGCCTTCGTTACCATGCATACAAAGACAGCAATATATCCTTTGTATGATTTTTGGCCTCTACCTTTTGAACAGCGTATTTGAAATGGTCCTGCATAATCCACTCCTGTATTATTAAATGGATGACTAGGAATAACTCGACATGATGGCAAATTTCCCATTAATTGTGTCACTACTTCTTGGTTATATCGAGTGCATCGGACACATTTTCTCACATACTGCTTTAGTTGACTTTTCATGCGAATGATCCAGAACTCTCTCCTGATGTGTGTCCGCATTAAACTAATGCCTCCATGTAATGTTGTTTTATGTGCTTCCTGTATTATCAAATTCGCTAGTTCACAATTCTTGAGTATGATTGGATGTTTAGTGGCATAACAGATTTCAGAATTTTGTAGTCTTCCTCCTACTCTTAAAATGCCATCTTTATCCACAAAAGGATATAATGTTGATAGTTTGTTTTTCCTATCCAATACCTTGCCATTTTTTAATTGTCGTATTTCATCATAGAAATCCAAATTTTGTTGCATTTTAATTATATTTTTCTTTGCTAATTGCATCTCGTCTCCTGTTAAATAATCCGCTTTTATTGTTTTTCTTCGAAGTTTAGTAGTGAATCGCATCACATATGCCATCACTCTAATTAGTTTTCCTAGGTCTGAAAACTTTTGTATTATTGAAGAGAATCTTCTCTCCTCCGTTGTTGTAGTTGTAGTAATAATTTTTTCTTCTATCCCTTTCGGCCAGTGATCTGCATTTAATTGAAGCCACGACGGTCCTTGCAACCATAGCTTATGTTGTAACAATTTTTCAGGTGATGTCCCTCTTGATGCAACATCTGCTTGATTTTCATTCGATTTTACATACGGCTTCCGGAATCATTTCATTAATATAGTTTACTCTGGTGCGTATAAACTTCTCTTTGTTGTTTTTATTTTGGATCCATGCCTGTGTAACCATTGAATCACTCCATGCGTACATTTTACATTGCAAATTCAATGTCTTCTTGACTCTATTTAATATAATAGCCAGTAGATGTGCACCGCAAAGTTCTAATTTGGGTATTGTTTTTCTATTTTTAATAGGGTTCACTTTGCTTTTGGCTAGCAACAGTGTCACTTGCTGTCCCACTTTTGCATATATTACTGCTGCATATGCTTTATCAGATGCGTCTCCAAATGCGTGCAATTCCAACTTGGTGTTGCTATTTGTACCGATCTAGCGTGGAATAGTTATTTCATCTAATGCATCCAATTGTTTAGCGAATTTCAGCCACTCTTCTTCTAACTCTTTGTTTAATGGCTCGTCCCAAGATCCACAAGCCGACCAAAGTTTTTGCATAAAGCATCTGCCTACAATTGTTACTGGCGCAAGCCAGTGGGTGATCTCCCAGGAGAGAGCTCAATCAAGGGGGGGAGGAGTTACGTCGACGTCGATGCCATCCACTATCGGCATGACCGATATGAATGCAACTGCAATTCATAAGAACTGCAACAAAGAAATAATGCCGACGCCAACGTTAACGACCTACCCCAAAACACTTAGAGTCAATTGGTCTACTTAAGTATTTTCCCGTTTTTGTTACCGCAACAATATTGCGACCACACGAAATATGCATATCATATTTCGAAACAAACCAGGGCACTTACATTGGACCACATTGCATTTCCGCTGCAAATTTAATATGTTCAAACGAATATTGCGATAACCAAATACAAATAGCAATTAACGTCACAACAAATAGTGCAACATAAACATTTGAGGGAATGCAATTGATGTAATGTGAGAAGTAGGCCATGTTAAAACTAGCTGTGTCAAATATTTCTTACCGCTGGTGGGGGAAAATAAATGATAGTCTAGCCTTATTGAGAAATTATTTCATTCTGATTTTATTTTGGTTTTTTACTTATTTATATACAAATTTTAGAATTATCTTAACTATCTAATATATATGTTTGTGTGTATGTTTATATGTATATTTTATATGTTGCACGATAAGTGGTTATTTCAAATGCATACAAGCAATTGCCCAAATGTATTTTTAGAACCACCCTGCCAGCCAGGCCTAACCACTTTCCCCTCATGTTTCTTCAATTACTAACACCAACGCACACGTTTGGGTTGTTTTGTTTTTGTATTCGTACGTGTGAGGGGAATAGTGGTTAAAAAACTCACAAGCAGCTATGCTGGCCTATGACAAACTCACCTTTGTTGGTTTTCGGTTTAACCAGCTTTTTCACCACCTTTGGCTGGCAGGGCAATAGGTTATCTTGTGCAAACATATAAATGTGTTTGTTGTGTGCATGAATGTTGCATATAGATGCATGCGTGCCTCATATAAATATATGTACGTTGTATATATAAATGTATGTATTATATGTACGTATGTATGTATGCTCGATAAATATATTTGAACATACATATCTATGTTCAGTGGACTGTATGTGTTATTACATTTTTCTTATTTAATATTCTTAATATGTAGAGTAATAAAAAACTAAATGTATTGCTGCATGTTCATTTTTGAACATTCTCCCGGGCGACAAAAGTGACTCCTGGAAAGGCGACTGCAGCTTGTAATCGTCGCCTGATTTTTAGTCGATAATAAATGATGATTGCCACCAGCACACCGATCATAAAAAGTACCAATGATACGTGTCCGGTAACATGATGTATTTTGACCTCTTTTAATTCGATGTTTTCTTTTTTGAGTTGTTTCACAATGTTTTGTAACTCCTTGATGTCGTTTATACTTGTAGTTAAAGTCTCTTGTTGAACAATTACTTGAGGGTTGGGTACTTCGTTTACTTCCATCATCGGTTGATTTACAGGTGCCTCAATTACCTTTTGCGAGTTAAAATGTTGTGAAGCCGCAAGAATAACTCCTTTGTATCGGCCAGTGCATCCTTCTCCTAACTCCATTATGCCTTTCGCTGGGATATTGAAAAATCCCTTTGATTTGCTGCATTCTATATCTATAGTTCCATTTGAAAATATATTGTAAAGCAAAGTATTGCCAGTTTGAAGTTTTATCCAAAAGCTAGTCCAATGCCCCTTTTTGAATAGACAGTTCTTTGTTATCATGCCACGTAATACCGCGATTTTACATGACTGGTCTGAAGATGGTTTCCAAGGCCAGCTTCCTTTACATATGTATTGGTTATCTAAACTTGTATCACATAGGTCTGAAAACTTTTGTATTATTGAAGAGAATCTTCTCTCCCCCGTTGTTGTAGTTGTAGTAATAATTTTTTCTTCTACCCCTTTCGGCCAGTATGTATGTATGTGATTGGCGTTGCAACCGTTTAGCCGGTTATAGCCGAATCGACGATAGTGCGCCATCTCTCTCTCTCCTTCGCAGTTCGGCGCCAGTTGGAGATCGCAAGTGTAACCAGGTCGCTCTCCACCTGGTCCCTCCAACGGAGTGGAGGCCTTCCCCTTCCTCGGCTTCCTCCGGCGGGTACTGCATCGAGCACTTTCAGGGCTGGAGTGTTTTCGTCCATTCAGACAACATGACCTAGCCAGCGTAGCCGCTGTCTTTTTATTCGCTGAACTATGTCAATGTCGTCGTATAACTCGTACAGCTCATCGTTCCATCGTCTGCGGTATTCGCCGTTGCCAATGTTCTTAGGACCATAAATCTTGCGCAAAATTTTCCTCTCGAAAACTCCTAGTGTCGTCTCATCTGATGTTGACATCGTCCAAGCTTCTGCACCGTAGATCAGGACGGGAATGATAAGCGACTTGTAGAGCTTGATTTTGGTTCGTCGAGAGAGGACTTTACTGTTCAATTGCCTACTCAGTCCAAAGTGGCACCTGTTGGCAAGAGTTATTCTGCGCTGGATTTCGAGGCTGACATTGTTCGTGTTGTTGATGCTGGTTCCCAGGTATACGAAATTATCTACGACCTCGAAGTTATGACTGTCAACAGTGACGTGGGAGCCAAGACGCGAATGCGCCGACTGTTTGCTTGATGACAGGAGATATTTCGTCTTGTCCTCATTCACCTCCAGACCCATTCGCTTCGCCTCCTTATCCATGCGAGAAAAAGCAGAACAAACGGCGCGGTTGTTGCTTCCGATGATATCAATATCATCGGCGTACGCCAGGAGCTGTACACTCTTGTAGAAGATGGTACCCTCTCTGTTTAGCTCTGCAGCTCTTATAATTTTTTCCAGCATCAGGTTAAAGAAGTCGCACGATAGTGAGTCACCTTGTCTGAAACCTCGTTTGGTATCGAACGGCTCGGAGAGGTCCTTCCCAATCATGACGGAGCTTTTGGTGTTGCTCAACGTCAACTTACACAGCCGTATTAGTTTTGCGGGGATACCAAATTCAGACATCGCGGCATAAAGGCAGCTCCTTTTCGTGCTGTCGAAAGCTGCTTTAAAATCGACAAAAAGGTGGTGTGTGTCGATCCTCTTTTCACGGGTCTTCTCCAAGATTTGGCGCATGGTGAATATCTGGTCAGTTGTTGATTTTCCAGGTCTAAAGCCACACTGATAAGGTCCAATCAGTTTGTTGACGGTGGGCTTTAGTCTTTCACACAGTACGCTCGATAGAACCTTGTATGCGATATTTAGGAGGCTGATCCCACGGAAATTGGCGCAGATTGTGGGATCTCCCTTTTTATGGATTGGGCAGAGCACACTGAGATTCCAATCGTCAGGCATGCTTTCTTCCGACCATATTTTGCAAAGAAGCTGATGCATGCACCTTATCAGTTCTTCGCCGCCGTATTTGAATAGTTCTGCCGGTAATCTATCGGCCCCCGCTGCTTTGTTGTTCTTCAAGCGGGTAATTGCTATTCGAATTTCTTCATGGTCGGGTAATGGAACATCTGTTCCATCGTCATCGATTGGGGGATCGGGTTCGCCTTCTCCTGGTGTTGTACTCTCACTGCCATTCAGCAGGTCGGAGAAGTGTTCCCTCCATAATCCCAGTATGCCCTGGACATCGGTTACCAGATTACCACCTTGGTCTCTACATGAGGATGCTCCGGTCTTGAAACCTTCGTTAAGTCGCTTCATTTTTTCATAAAATGTTCGAGCATTCCCTCTGTCTGCCAGCTTCTCAAGCTCTTCGTACTCACGCATTTCGGCCTCTTTCTTTTTTTGTCTGCAGATGCGTCTCGCTTCCCTCTTCAGCTCTCGGTATCTATCCCATCCCGCACGTGTTGTGGTCGTTTGCAACGTTGCGAGGTAGGCAGTCTGTTTTCTCTCCGCTGCGAGACGGCACTCCTCATCGTATCAGCTTGTTTTTTGTCGTTGCCGAAAACCAATTGTTTCGGCTGCAGCGGTACGCAGTGAATTTGAGATGCCGTTCCACAGTTCCCTTATACCGAGATGCTGATGAGTGCTCTCATAGAGCAGGAGTGCCAGTCGAGTAGAGTATTTCGTGGCTGTCTGTTGCGATTGCAGCTTTTCGACGTCGAACCTTCCTTGTGTTTGTTGACGGGCGTTCTTTTCTGCACAGAGGCGGGTGCGTATCTTCGCTGCGACCAGATAATGGTCCGAGTCTATATTTGGTCCTCGGAGCGTACGCACGTCTAAAACACAGGAGACATGTCTTCCGTCTATCACAACCTGATCGATTTGGTTCCGCGTGTTTCGATCAGGAGACAGCCAAGTAGCTTGATGTATTTTCTTATGCTGGAATCTGGTACTACAGACGACCATATTTCGCCCAGGCCCCAGCGAAGTCGATCAGCCTCAGGCCGTTTGGCGATGTTTCGTCATGGAGGCTGAATTTTCCGACTGTTGTGCCAAAGACACCTTCTTTACCCACCCTGGCGTTAAAATCGCCAAGCACGACTTTTACATCGTGGCGGGGGCAGCGCTCATAGGTGCGTTCTAGGCGCTCATAGAAAGCATCTTTGGTCACATCGTCCTTCTCTTCCGTTGGGGCGTGGGCGCAAATCAGCGATATGTTGAAGAACCTCGCTTTGATGCGGATTGTGGCAAGACGTTCATCCACCGGGGTGAATGCAAGGACTCTGCTACGGAGTCTCTCTCCCACCACGAATCCAACACCAAATTTGCGCTCCTTTATATGGCCGCTGTAGTAGATGTCACAAGGACCCACCTTCTTCCGTCCTTGTCCCGTCCATCGCACTTCTTGGATGGCGGTGATGTCAGCCTTGAGTCGTATGAAGACATCAACCAGCTGGGCAGAGGCACCTTCCCAATTAAGGGTCCGGACATTCCAGGTGCATGCCCTTATATCATTATCCTTAAAACGTTTGCAGGGGTCGTCATCAAAAGGGGGGTGTCTCATCCGAGGCTTTCGTAGATTTTTCATTGGGGGGTGTTTTTATGTGGTGGGTCCCAAACCCAACGCACAACCGCATAAGCGGGCTTCGCCTTCTCACTTTAGCTCGCCTTCAAACGGATGTCTGTTGGCTACCCAGAGGATACTTGGTCTAAAACCGGAAGTCGTGAGCTGCTTGGACCATGTGGAGAAGAATCGTTTCTGGCCACTCCCAAGTGAATGACAATCAAAAACTTTCCTCACTTGCGTGAACTTCTACACATGGTCCCATCCTCCTTTCGGCCAGTGATCTGCATTTAATTGAAGCCACGACGGTCCTTGCAACCATAGCTGATGTTGTAAAAATTTTTCAGGTGATGTCCCTCTTGATGCAACATCTGCTGGATTTTCATTCGATTTTACATACTTCCATTCGGCTTCCGGAATCATTTCATTAATATAGTTTACTCTGGTGCGTATAAACTTCTCTATGTTGTTTTTATTTTGGATCCATGCCTGTGTAACCATTGAATCACTCCATGCGTGCATTTTACATTGCAAATTCAATGTCTTCTTGACTCTATTTAATATAATAGCCAGTAGATGTGCACCGCAAAGTTCTAATTTGGGTATTGTTTTTCTATTTTTAATAGGGTTCACTTTGCTTTTGGCTAGCAACAGTGTCACTTGCTGTCCCACTTTTGCATATATTACTGCTGCATATGCTTTATCAGATGCGTCTCCAAATGCGTGCAATTCCAACTTGGTGTTGCTATTTGTACCGATCTAGCGTGGAATAGTTATTTCATCTAATGCATCCAATTGTTTAGCGAATTTCAGCCACTCTTCTTCTAACTCTTTGTTTAATGGCTCGTCCCAAGATCCACCAGCCGACCATAGTTTTTGCATAAAGCATCTGCCTACAATTGTTACTGGTGCAAGCCATCAAAGTGGATCAAATATTTTGGCCAATTGTGATAATATTGTCCGTTTGGTTATTTTTTCAATCTGTTGTGTTGCTACCTTGAACTTAAAAAGATCCCGTTTTGGTTCCCATTGTAATCCCAATGTTTTTACTGAATCCGTTTCTTCGATTTGAATAATTTCATTTGTCTCCTGTGTATATTCATCAATTATTTCAGGATTATTTGATAACCATTTTCTCAAATGAAATCCTGCACACTGTAAAGTTTGCATTAGTTTCTCGCGTAATTCTTTACAGTCTTGAATAGTGTGACCTCCTGTCATGAGATCGTCCATGTAAAAATCGTTCTTTATGACATCATGTACGTTTTTATTGTCTTTACAGTAAATGTTCCCAATCTCGTGTAACGTTCTTACTGCTAAAAATGGTGCTGCTGCTGTGCCATATGTGACTGTTGTAAGTTTAAACTCTTTTATTTTCTCCTGCGGATTTTCTCTCCATAGAATATACTGGTATTCCTGATCTTCCTCTCTGACTTTTATTTGTCGATACATCTTTTCGACGTCAGAACTCATCACATAACGCCACATACGCCATTTTACGATGATATCTACAATGTCTTTTTGTAATCTTGGCCCGATTAGCATTACGTCGTTCAAACTGTATCCATTTGTTGTTTTTACAGATGCGTCAAAGACCACTCTTAATTTTGTTGTTGTGCTTTCCTTTTTAATTACTGCTTGATGGGGTAAGTAATATTTACCTTGACCCATCTTTTCTACTTCCTTCATGTGTCCCATCTCTTGATAAGTCGTGCAACCGCTGTCTTCCTCGATTCTCCAAGTTCTTTCTCCTTTTTAAATGGTATGGCCACAACAAATCGTCTATCTGTTAAATCAGGTTGTCGTCTGTAAATAATTTTGTTCGCATATGTCATCTTCTGGTTTAGACTCCTCTTCATCTTCTTCCATTTCCCAGAATCTTTCTAATTCCTCTAGTTTAAGCGTTATCATTGCTGCTATTACCTCTTTGCTTCTGGATCTTTCAATATTCCCAGACACAATCCAACCCAGCATTGTGGCCTGTCCTAATAATCCATCAGCTTTTACTATGCCTGCTTTCATTATCTTTGGATATAAATCAGCTCCAATGACCACATCAATACGACTTGGTTTGTTGAAATTTGGATCCGCTAGTAATTTGTTTTTCCAAATATACGCCTTCTTTTCAAATATTTTTATTGGAAGTGCTTTGTGCAATTTAGATAGCACCAGAGCTTCTGTTTCTGCTACAAACTTGCTAACAAATCTTATTTCCAATTGAACTTTGTGACGCGAGACTTCTACGCATTCTGCGTACGCCGCTTATCTCGGTTGTTACTTTTATTTTTGGTAATCTTAACATCTGCACTGCTTCTTCAGAAATTAAAGTTTTCTGCGAACCGCTGTCTATCAAGGCCCTTAGTTCTAACGTTCCCACCTTAATGATTGCGGTTGCTAAAAATGTATCTGCTGTTTTCTGCTTGGTCATGTTCGATGATATTTTTTGACTTGGTTTGTCTTCATGTAGCAGCGTATTGTGTGATTTTTCACATACCCTGCATTTCCAAGTTCTGATACAATTCCTTGGTGCGTGTTGTCCTAAGCATCTGAAACATAGCTGATTTTTGCGCACTACCTCTAATCGACGTTCGACAGTTAATTTTTTTAATTTTTCACATCTAAGGATGTCATGTCCTCCCATTTGGCAGCAATTACAATTCTGTCGAGAACTTATCTTTCCTTCTTGTTTGTTTGTTTCATTTGGTGAATTATATAATTTGTTTTGTTGTTGCCAGTTTATACCTCGAGATAAGTATTTATTTGATTCTTGCATATAATTCTGGGTACTGTATTGGTGCTCCAGAAATGAGATTGCGTCCGACAAATTTTGTATATCAGTCGGTTTTCGTACTATATTTTCGTATTCTCGAAGTAGTTGTCTTGAAAATTTTCTTAACACCAGTTGGGCTAGAACGTCTTTTAACGTTCCTTTTTTCTTGATTAAAGTGATGCATTCATTTACAGCATCCAAGAATTTTTTCATTTTATATGCTGACTCATCCGTCAGCGGTGGTAGCTCTATTAGCCTCTCCAGATTATCGTTAAACTGTTTGCGTGTGTTATCGTACCTGCGTGTCATTAACTCCCATGCAGTATTGTAATTTGCACCTGACCCCGTTATCAGGTGACTAACCATCAGTCTGGCATCTCCTTGGAGACATGACTTTAAATAACTCAGTTTTTTAGAGTCACTAATGTCCTTATTATTTTGGACATACTCTTCGAATAACTCTTTAAATGATTGCCATTCTCTAAATTCACCTGAGAATTTCTGCAATTCCATCTTTGGAAGTTCCCATTTTTTCTCTGCTTTTTTAAAGTTGGTTTCCTTTTGTTTTTTTATCATTCGAACAATTTCAGTCACTTCAACCGGTAATTCGTCTGCTTCGATACTAATGTACGTCACGCAGTATTTCCATATTTTCTCCACGCAGTTCCATATTTTTCTCCACGCAGTTCCATAAATTTTTTATCTTCATACCTCTCAAGTTCAGCTTCGTCGACAATATACATGTTTGCTTTTGCCTCTTCAATGATAGATCTTATTTTTTCTGATCTTTTCTCAATGGCTTGCAACAACAGACTTTTAGCAATATCATCGGTTGGGCTATATGCTCTTGTCCCTATATCCATTCCTTTGGATGCTTGCTCTATTTTGAGCTGCTCTTGAGCTTGTTTCCTTTCATTTGCGGCTTTGCATTCCAGCCGTAAAGTTTCATACACATTTCTGGCGAAGTATTCGTGGTTCGGCGCCACTTTTCCTGCCAACTTTGCATGGTTGCTGACGAATTCGTTCCACGCCAATTCAATGTTTTCCAAATCATTTTGGCACCGTGCTGTAATTTCTTCTTGCAGCACCTTTTGCCTCATCAATAAGTCCGCAGTGTTCGACATATTGCAAACTGTTTATATTCCTCAAAGAATTAGAGGTTATTTTTTCGATCGCCTTGTTGATCTTGCTGTGCCTCGACTCACAGCTGTTAAAATTCTTTGAGTAACAGTTTTTTTTTAACCAATGCGTATTGTCTCCTGCTAATACGTCTTATATGATAATTTCAAATTTCCAAAACAATACTTTAACTTAGTAAAGTTTTTCTCCTTGCCTGTATTTTTAATATTAACAGGGCTTTACTATTTGGTAGAGTTCCTTTCTTAGGCTCGATTGGACCAAATGTTAAAACTAGCTGTGTCAAATATTTCTTACCGCTGGTGGGGGAAAATAAATGATAGTCTAGCCTTATTGAGAAATTATTTCATTCTGATTTTATTTTGGTTTTTTACTTATTTATATACAAATTTTAGAATTATCTTAACTATCTAATATATATGTTTGTGTGTATGTTTATATGTATATTTTATATGTTGCACGATAAGGGGTTATTTCAAATGCATACAAGCAATTGCCCAAATGTATTTTTAGAACCAATAGGTTATCTTGTGCATACATATAAATGTGTTTGTTGAGTGCATGCATGTTGCATATAGATGCAAGCGTGCCTCATATAAATATATGTACGTTGTATATATAAATGTATGTATTATATGTACGTATGTATGTATGCTCGTTAAATATATTTGAACATACATATTTTTGTTCAGTGGACTGTATGTGTTATTACATTTTTCTTATTTAATATTCGTAATATGTAGAGTAATAAAAAACTAAATGTATTGCTGCATAAAATCTAAGTGTGGCCTTTTGACGCCAACATACATGTTCATTTTTGAACAGGCCACTTGACAAATATTGTCGCAACTACAAGTGGTTGCGCCAAAATAATAATAAGAAAAGAAATAATGTATTTTGTATTAGAAAATAGAACTTAGCTTAAGAAAATATTGGAAATTAATGAACAGAAGAATTTTGACTATCGACAAGAAAAGTCACGTCTTTTCTTTTACGGAAGTTAGTCTAAAGTCTAACATAGAAAAATTAAGTTTAACGAAATAAAAAATAATAATAATTTTAAAGATTTGTGAACTCGGGTTCATAATCGCAACTCGCCCACTTCCCCAAAAAAATTACATCCAAATTTACCCCTTCATAATGCGATCCTTTATTCCAAATTTTACTGTTATAACTTTATTTATGGCTTAGATATGACACTTTATGTGTTTTTGGTTTTCAAAAACAAAAACAAAAACAAAAACAAAAACAAAAACAAAAACAAAAACAAAAACAAAAACAAAAACAAAAACAAAAACAAAAACAAAAACAAAAACAAAAACAAAAACAAATACAAAAACAAATAAAAAAACAAAAAAACAAAAACAAAAACAAAAACAAAAATAAAAAAACAAAAACAAAAACAAAAACAAAAACAAAAACAAAAACAAAAACAAAAACAAAAACAAAAACAAAAACAAAAACAAAAACAAACAAAAACAAAACAAAAACAAAAACAAAAACAAAAACAAAACAAAAACAAAAACAAAAACAAAAACAAAAACAAAAACAAAAACAAAAAACAAAGAAACAAAAACAAAAACAAAAACAAAAACAAAAACAAAAACAAAAACAAAAACAAAAACAAAAACAAAAACAAACAAAAACAAAAACAAAAACAAAACAAAAACAAAAACAAAAACAAAAACAAAAACAAAAACAAAAACAAAACAAAAACAAAAACAAAAACAAAAACAAAAACAAAAACAAAAACAAAAACAAAGACAAAAACAAAAACAAAAACAAAAACAAAAACAAAAACAAAAACAAAAACAAAAAAAAAATCAAAAACAAAAACAAAGACAAAAACAAAAACAAAAACAAAAACAAAAACAAAAACAAAAACAAAAACAAAAACAAAAACAAAAACAAAAACAAAAACAAAAACAAAAACAAAAACAAAAACAAAAACAAAAACAAAAACAAAAACAAAAACAAAAACAAAAACAAAAACAAAAACAAAAACAAAAACAAAAACAAAAACAAAAACAATAAACATAAACAATAAACATAAACAATAAACATAAACATAAACAAAAACAAAAACAAAAACAAAAACAAAAACAAAAACAAAAACAAAAACAAAAACAAGAACAAAAACCCACTTTTAGTAATTTTCAACCTAACCTTTGTATGGGAGGTGGGCGTGGTTATTATCCGATTTGAAATATTTTCATATTCCGATTTGAGGGCGGGACCACGCCCACTTCCCCAAAAAAATTACATCCAAATATGCCCCTACATAATGCGATCCCTTATTCCAAATTTTGTGGGCGTGGCAGTGGACCGATTTTGCACATTTTCGAAAGCAACCCTCTCACGGTCCCAAAGAACATGTGTTCCAAGTTTTCTTAAGATATCTCAATTTTTACTCAAGTTATCGCTTGCACGGACGGACAGACGGACGAACAGACATCCGGATTTCAACTCCACTCGTCATCCTTATCATTTATATATACATATATAACCCCTTATCTAACTATTTTATTTCTTGGTGACACAAACAACCGTTATGTGAACAAAACTATAATACTCTGTGCAACATGTTGCGAGAGTATAAAAATCAGGAGTAAGGTACTGCCCAGAGAGTATGTACACTACCAGGAGTAAGTACTACGAAACCGAAAGAATATGAAGAATACATAAAATAAAATAAAATAGTTGTACGCGCTGTGTTTATTTATGCAATCTTGTATTTTGCCGTTAATTGCATTCATGTTAGGACATGAGCTGCACTGTAATTGTGCAAAAACAGAAACAAAAACAAAAACCAACTTTTAGTAATTTTCAACCTAACCTTTGTATGGGAGGTGGGCGTGGGGTACGTAAGAGAATCGACTGCAGAAAGTTTGGTTTATATAGCTTCATTGGTTTGCGAGATATATACAAATAACCGATTTGAGGGCGGGGCCACGCCCACTTCCCCAAAAAAATTACATCCAAATATGCCCCTTCATAATGAGATCCTTTATTCCAAATTTTACTGTTATAACTATATTTATGGCTTAGATATGACACTTTATGTGTTTTTGGTTTTCACAATTTTGTGGGCGTGGCAGTGGACCGATTTTGCACATTTGCAAAAGCAACCCTCTCACGGTCCCAAAGAACATGTGTTCCAAGTTTTCTTAAGATATCTGAATTTTTACTCAAGTTATCGCTTGCACGGACGGACAGACGGACGAAAAGACATCCAGATTTCAACTCCACTCGTCATCCTTATCATCTATATATATAAAAACAAGTAAGGAAAGGCTAAGTTCGGGTGTAACCGAACATTTTATACTCTCGCAATTTATTTATTTAACTTTATTTATATTAATAATACACAATTTGACCCACATATTCATCATATATATTGTATAAAGTCCATTGAAAGTTGGAAACCCTAATATTAGGTTAGAAGCACCGAGGTCCTCATGTTCGATGCATGGGGCCTTGAAAACCTAGGATCCGATTTCGGCGATTTTTAGAATGGGGCTTCCACACTATAAAGGTAGTATTTGTGCAAAGTTCTGCATCGATATCTTCACTAGTGCTTCCTTTATATATTGTAAAGTTAACGATTCAGATCGTCTTCAAAGTTCTGGTATATAGGAAGTTGGCGTGGTTGTGAAGCGATTTGGCCTATTTTCACAACATATCATTGGGATGTAAGAAAACTATTACAAACCAAGTTTCATTGAAATCGGTCCAGTAGTTCCTGAGATATGGTTTTTGACCCATAAGTGGGCGATGCCACGCCCATTTTCCATTTTGTAAAAAAATCTGAGTGCAGCTTCTATCTGCCATTTCTTATGTGAAATTTAGTGTTTCTGGCGTTTTTCGTTACTGAGTTAACTCACTTTTAGTAATTTTCAACCTAACCTTTGTATGGGAGGTGGGAGTGGTTATTATCCGATTTCTTTCATTTTTGGACTGTATAAGGAAATGGCTAAAAGAAATGACTGGAGAAAGTTTGGCATATATAACTTTATTGGTTTGCGAGTTATATACAAAAAACCTATTTGGGGGCGGGGTCACGCCCACTTTTCCAAAAAAATTACATCCAAATGTGCCCCTCCCTAATGGGATCCTATGTTCCAAATTTCATTTTCATAACTTTATTTATGGCTTAGTTATGACACTGTATAGGTTTTTGGTTTCCACCATTTTGTGGGCGTGGCAGTGGACCGATTTCGCCCATTTTCGAAAGCAACCTCCTCAGGGTGCCAAGGTACATGTGTTCCAAGTTTCATTCAGATATCTTAATTTTTACTCAAGTTATCGCTTGCACGGACAGACGGACAGACATCCGGATTTCAAATCTACTCGTCATCCTGATAATTTATGTATATATAACCCCATATCTAACTCTTATATTTCTTGGTGACACAAACAACCGTTAGGTGAACAAAACTATTATACTCTGTGCAACAGGTTGCGAGAGTATAATGAAATGGTGTATAGTTGTAACGCTAAAACTCGAAAACGGCTGAACCAAATGAAATACTTCCTTTGGGGGGATTTGTTTGTTATTACCACGCGCAGGTCATGTCTTAAAATCAAAACAAAATATCAAGGGGGCGTGGCACCTCCCATACAAATTGAATTTTTCAAGTCGAATATCTTCAAAAGTGTTTAAGGTAGGAAAATGAAAATTGGTACAGAGCTACAGGATAACAACACCACTCTCACCTATAAAACCGGGGGCTATCGAATAAGGGGGCGTGGTACCTCCCATACAAACTAAATTTTTTAAGCAGAATATCTGTGAAAGGGTTCAAGGTAGGGACCTGAAAATTGGTATAGACCTATATGGTATCAAAAGCCTTCTTACACATAAAAGAAGGGGTAATCGGAAAAGGGGGCGTGGCATCTCCCATACAAACTGAATTTTTCAAGGTGAATATCTTCAAAAGTGTTTAAGGTAGGAACATGAAAATTGGTATAGAGCTATAGGAAATAACACCATTCTCATTATTTTGGTTGTTAATCCACCATATATTTATCTCATTTTCCACCGAGCACGATATTTTGGTTGTTTCTTGCTATTTTTGTTTATTTATCGGTGACAGAAGCGGTTATATCGTAATTTTGGCTGTGTTGCGTGCTATTTTTATACTCTCGCAACAAATGTTGCTAAAGAGAGTATTATAGTTTTGTTCACATAACGGTTGTTTGTAACACCCAAAACTAAACGAGTTAGATATAGGGTTATATATACCAAAGTGATCAGGGTGAAGAGTGGAGTTCAAATCCGAATGTCTGTCTGTCCGTCCGTCCGTCCGTCCGTCTGTGCAAGCTGTAACTTGAGTAAAAATTAAGATATCTTGATGAAACTTGGCACACTTATTTCTTGGCACCATAGGAAGGTTGCTTTCGAAAATGAGCAAAATCGGACCACTGCCACGCCTACAAAATGGCGAAAACCGAAAACACATAAAGTGCCATAACTAAGCCATAAATAAAGCTATGGAAATAAACTTTGGTATGAAGGATCGCTCTAAAAAGGGGCATATTTGGATGTCATTTTTTTGGGGAAGTGGGCGTGGCCCCGCCCCCTACTAAGTTTTTTGTACATATCTCGCAAACCAATAGAGCTATATAAACCAAACTTTCTGCAGTCGTTTTTTTTACCCACTTCCTAATCCAGTCCAAAACTGAAAGAAATCGGATAATAACCACGCCCACCTCCCATACAAAAGTTAGGTTGAAAATTACTAAAAGTTGGTTAACTCACTAACCAAAAACGTCAGAAACACTAAATTTCACATAAGAAATGGCAGATGAAAGCTGCACTCAGATTTTTTTACAAAATGGAAAATGGGCGTGGCGTCGCCCACTTATGGGTCAAAAACCATATCTCAGGAACTACTCGACCGATTTCAATGAAACTTGGTTTGTAATAGTTTCTTTACATCCCAATGATATGTTGTGAAAATAGTCCAAATCGGATTACAACCACGCCTACTTCCCATATACCAGAACTCTGAAGTCGATCTGAATCGTGTACTTTACAATATATAAAGTAAGCACTAGTGAAGATATCGGTGCAGAACTTTGACCAAATACTATGTTTATAGTGTGGCAGCCCCATTATAAAAATCGCCGAAATCGGACCATAGGTTTTGAAGGCCCCATATATCGAACATGAGGACTTCTGTTCTTCTAACCTAATATTATGGTTTCCAACTTTCAATGGACTTTATACAATATATATGACGAATATGTGGGTCAAATTGCGTATTATATAATATAAATAAAGTTAAATAAATAAATTGCGAGAGTATAAAATGTTCGGTTACACCCGAACTTAGCCCTTCCTTACTTGTTTTTTTTTACAAAGATGACATGGCAGAAGATATTTTGCATCGCCTCCGATTAGCGACGAGAAATGTCGACTTACAAATGAACGCTGACATCTACAATGAAGCATTACTCCTTATTGAAGATTTATGTTTACTTATGAGTGGAAAACTATTGATTGAAGTTCATATGCCGGCACCAAGTCAAAACAAGGGATTTAGTGAGTCGCGAATTGGAACGCGAGCGTGCTTACGATATAACTCACTTGCAACAACAAGTACAAACAAATGTTCCACTGTTGAATGAACAGCAAAGCAGTGCGTACAATCAGCTAATAAATGCTGTAGATAGTGGAAACGGTGGCATATTTTTCCTCGATGCGCCCGGCGGGACTGGCAAAACGTTCCTATTGTCTTTAATACTAGCAGCAATACGTGGTCAAGGTGGTATTGCATTAGCTCTTGCATCTACCGGGATTGCTGCAACACTGTTAGAAGGTGGAAGAACGGCACATTCAGCATTAAAGCTTCCATTAAACTTGCAAATACACGAAAATCCTGTTTGCAATATTTCAAAGCAATGGCACAAGTTTTAAAAAAATGTAAGTTAATCATATGGGATGAATGCACAATGGCCCACAAACGATCATTAGAAGCACTCGACCGAACACTGAGAGATTTGCGCAACAATAATCGTAGCTTTGGAGGAGTGATGATATTGCTGTCGGGCGACTTTATACAAACACTTCCCCTGATTCCAAAATGAGCTAAACGCATGTCTGAAGTCATCGCATTTGTGGAGGTTTGTTAAAACCATTTCATTGACCATGAATATGCGAGTTTTGCTGCAAAACGATAGAACTGCGGAGGTGTTTTCAAAAGAGCTGCTGCGAATCGGAAATGGACAAGTTCCGATAGATCCTTGCAGTGGATTAATATCGAGTCCAACTAATAAATATGAAATCCAATTCACATCTATTAAATATGAACTAATCAGTAGTGTATATCCAAATATTGCTCAAAATTATGGTAACTACGATTGGTTAAGCACGCGCGCAATTTTAGTAGCAAACAATTAAGGAAGGGCTAAGTTCGGGTGTAACCGAACATTTTATACTCTCGCAATTTATTTATTTAACTTTATTTATATCATATAATACACAATTTGACCCACATATTCGTCATATATATTGTATAAAGTCCATTGGAAGTTGGAAACCATAATAATAGGTTAGAAGCACCGAGGTCCTCGTGTTCGATATATGGGGTCTTAAAAACCTATGGTCCGATTTCGGCGATTTTTAGAATGGGGCTGCCACACTATTAACATAATATTTGTGCAAAGTTCTGCACCGATATCTTCACTAGTGTTTACTTTATATATTGTAATGTAAACGATTCAGATTGTCTTCAAAGTTCTGGTATATAGGAAGTAGGCGTGGTTGTGAAGCGATTTGGCCTATTTTCATAACATATCATTGGGATGTAAGGAAACTATTACAAACCAAGTTTCATTAAAATCGGTCGAGTAGTTCCTGAGATATGGTTTTGTCCCATAAGTGGGCGACGCCACGCCCATTTTCCATTTTGTAAAAAAATCTGAGTGCAGCTTCCATCTGCCATTTCTTATGTGAAATTTAGTGTTTCTAACGTTTTTCGTTAGTGAGTTAACCCACTTTTAGTAATTTTCAACCTAACTTTTGTATGGGAGGTGGGCGTGGTTATGATCCGATTTCTTTCATTTTTGGACTGTATTAGGAAGTGGCTAAAAAAACGACTGCAGAAAGTTTCGTTTATATAGCTCTATTGGTTGGCGAGATCTGTACAATAAACGTAGTAGGGGCGGGGCCACGCCCACTTCCCCAAAAAAATTACATCCATATATGGCCCTCGACTCTACGATCCTTCATTCCAAATTTTATTTCCATAGCTTTATTTATGGCTTAGTTACGGCACTTTATGTGTTTTCGGTTTTCGCCATTTTGTGGGCGTGGCAGTGGTCCGATTTTGCTCATTTTCGAAAGCAACCTTCCTATGGTGCCAAGAAATAAGTGTGCCAAGTTTCATTAAGATATCTTAATTTTTACTCAAGTTACAGCTTGCACAGACGGACGGACGGACGGACGGACGGACAGACAGACATTCGGATTTGAACTCCACTCTTCACCCTGATCACTTTGGTATATATAACCCTATATCTAACTCGTTTAGTTTTGGGTGTTACAAACAACCGTTATGTGAACAAAACTATAATACTCTCTTTAGCAACATTTGTTGCGAGAGTATAAAAATATGGATGTCAACGACTTGAATTGGACGATTCAAAATCAAATTCCGGGAGATCTGCGGTCATATAAATCAATCGATCGCGTTGAAAATGAAGACGAGGTAGTAAATTACCCAGTGGAGTTCTTAAACTCTTTAATGCCGCCTGGAATGCCGCCTCATAATTTGCGTCTCAAAGTTGGGTCTGTACTGTGCAATGGTACTCGACTGATTGTGACCAAGCTAATGGACAATTTAATAGAGGCAAGCATTTTGAAAGACCCGTTCAAGGGAGAGGAATGCTTACTTCCCCGAATTCCATTAACTTCAACAGATTTGCCATTCCAATTCAGACGTTTGCAGTTCCAGAGTGCAGTGCAGTTGCAGTTCAGTAAAATTTGGAAAAATCGTTCATTCTATTAAAACCAATACCGGTGTAATTTTTGAAATAAAAAAAAAATCTATTTTGGGCAGAACGAAGTTTGCCGGGTCAGCTAGTTTATATATACATACTAGTAAACCCGGGCACGCTTTGCTGTGAATAATTTATATACATATATACATATATTTATATATATATTTTTTATTTTTTAATACATTTAAATTATTACCTAGGAATATAGTTATAAAATGTATAGTTTGTATTAAAATTCATATATTTATATGATATTCGTCCTGTCCTTGTCAAAATATTAGAGGATATTGAAGTGTGTCAAATGGGCGATGTAGATCTGAAATAATGCTGAGAGTATTGTCCTGCTGTGTGATTTTTATTGATCGATTTTCAACAGGATCGCCAACTATAATAACGAAACAAATTACGTCACACAAAAAACACTTGCTCAAACAAATTTTTTTCCACAAAAACAAATTCAAATTTCAAAAAACAATCAACTACACGTATATAAACAAACACCTGCCGCAATGTAAAAATTTTCAAAAGCCAGCTATGATATGCACCCACAAAGCAACAAATGAGAAAATATACATACAATCGTAAATATATTCAACACTTGCGGTAATGTAAAAATATAAAGCCAACTACAGAAAAAGTATACATACGTGCACGTACTGACAAATTTTATCTACACACACAATCGAACATATATTGAAAATGAAATGTAGCGCCATCTATTGTAACATAGCGCACTTAGCGCCACCAACTGGTGGATAGCTCTTTGCCAATAATAAACAAATAATTTGAAATAAATAAATAATGCGACTATAAGGAGAGTTATAAACTATCCTATCTTTCAAGTTGGACCAAACTGCACACAGTGTTAAAAATTTCATTAAAATCGGTTCAGTAGTTTAGGAGTCCATCGAAAACAAACAACGTGACACGTGATTTTTATATATTAAGATATAACCCCTTATCTAACTCTTTCATTTCTTGGTGACACAAACAACCGTTATGTGAACAAAACTATAATACTCTGTGCAACATGTTGCGAGAGTATAAAAATCAGGAGTAAGGTACTGCCCAGAGGGTATGTACACTACCAGGAGTAAGTACTACGAAACCGAAAGAATATGAAGAATACATAAAATAAAATAAAATAGTTGTACGCGCTGTGTTTATTTATGCAATATAGTATTTTGCCGTTAATTGCATTCATGTTAGGACATAAGCTGCAGTGTAATTGTGCAAAAACATAAACAAAAACAAAAACAAAAACAAAAACAAAAACAAAAACAAAAACAAAAACAAAAACAAAAACAAAAACAACAAGTAAGGAAGGGCTAAGTTCGGATGTAACCGAACATTTTATACTCTCGCAATTTATTTATTTAACTTTATTTATATTATATAATACACAATTTGACCCACATATTCGTCATATATACAGAGGTAGTCAAAATTATTTACACATCACACGTTTTTTTACAAGTTTCACACAAAAAGCTTTCGCTTGTTGTTGTTGTTGTCGCAGGGTAACAAAATGCTATGTTGTTGTAAACCTTGATCTATTCCCGAGCGAATGAAGTCGGTTTGGCTAGAATAGCTAGAAATATGGCGGAGAAATAAGCAAATGAACTGAAGACTCGGAGTAGTCAAAAGTATTTACACACATTTTTTTTGCGTCAAAAGTATTTACACACAACATGATCTATTATCCTGTTCTTATTTAATGATAACTATAACATTTTAATGTTCAGTATAAATTCCTATTCTAAGGCGATAAATTCGTAATGGGTTACATTACCATTGGCGTCAATACCAGCCTGCTTTATGGTCCGAATTGATTCTACCCAATTGTGCGCTAAGTTATCAGTTAATTTAGACCAAATGTCGGTAATTTCGGCGATTTCGGTTATTATATCAATTGTCCTCTGATATTTAACGAAAGACCAATCATTTTGACTAAAGTTTTGGTCAGAGCTGTGCGGAGGTCAACTTGATTTGCTTCATTTAAAACTTTTGAAGGTAAAGATCCTTCATAAAATGGAGCATTATCCTGTTGTAAAATGTAGTCAATAGTTGGAAAAGGTCGACGGACCACTACAATGGCATGGTCATGTGAATTCTGATATATCCGGATGATTTAGGGTCACTAAATTAGTACCAAATCTCCAAAACAGAAGTAAGGAAAATTTCCCCAAAGAATAAAAAAAATCACAAATCATCACTCCCGCTCTATTTAGCGTCTAAGCTGCATTATTCTTCTTCTCACGTGGTAAATGCATAAAGCGTTTACTAAAGAAGCCCTGGAACAAAAAATCAGCCTTATCTGTCCACGACAGGCTTTAGGATGCATTTTAAGGCAAATGAGAGGCATATCGCTTTTTTGGTTTCGAAATTAAAGCTTTTTTGGTTTCGGAAGTGGTCAACTTTATGCAAAACGTATGTATTTATGTTACTATTTTTAAATGTTCTTAGCAGTGTAGCATCATTGGCTGTTCATGCAATATGCTGATTCCATGATGCTGCAATATTAAGAGGACTAATCGTGGGATTTTGTATGACAGTTCCTACTAATCTTCTGCATTCTCCTTGAGTTATATCCCAGATATCCGCCCAATTATCTTTAAATTGTCCTTGCAATACTTCGTTTCCTTCTTTTTAATAACATTATAAACAGTATTCCATCAAATTCTATAAATTTTAACTAACTCCGAAGCCTAAACCCGAGTCTTAAACTTAGTAACAGTCTCCAATCTAGTTATAATCGATAATTCCTTTGTTTTCGATATTTTAATTACCAATTTTTATATTTTAAGGCTGAGTTAGGTTGTTAGAATGCAATAGAATCAAATTACTACTTTTGCTCAAACTAAATCCAAGGATAAAGGCTAAATCGCCGTGTGTAAATACTTTTGACGCAAAAAAAATGTGTGTAAATACTTTTGACTACTGCGAGTCTTCAGTTCATTTGCTTATTTCTCCGCCATATTTCTAGCTATTCTTACCAAACCGACTTCATTCGCTCGGGAATAGATCAAGGTTAACAACAACATAGCATTTTGTTACCCTGCGACAACAACAACAACAAGCGAAAGCTTTTTGTGTGAAACATGTAAAAAAACGTGTGATGTGTAAATAATTTTGACTACCTCTGTATTGTATAAAGTCCATTGAAAGTTGAAAACCATAATATTAGGATAGAAGTACCGAGGTCCTCGTGTGCGATATATGGGGCCTTAAAAACCTATGGTCCGAATTCGGCGATTTTTAGAATGGGGCTGCCACACTATAAACATAGTATTTGTGCAAAGTTCTGCACCGATATCTTTACTAGTGCTTTCTTTTTATATTGTAAAGTAAACGATTCAGATCCACTTCAAAGTTCAGGTGTATAGGAAGTAGGCGTGGTTGTGAACCGATTTGGCCTATTTTCACAACATATCTTTGGGATGTAAGGAAACTATTACAAACCAAGTTTCATTGAAATCGGTCGAGTAGTTCCTGAGATATGGTTTTTGACCCATAAGTGGGCGACGCCACGCCCATTTTCCATTTTGTAAAAAAATCTGAGTGTAGCTTTCATCTGCCATTTCTTATGTGAAATTTAGTGTTACTGACGTTTTTCGTTAGTGAGTTAACCCACTTTTAGTAATTTTCAACCTAACTTTTGTATGGGAGGTGGGCGTGGTTATGAACCGATTTCTTTAATTTTTGGACTGTATTAGGAAGTGGCTTAAAAAAACGACTGCAGAAAGTTTGGTTTATATAGCTTTATTGGTTTGCGAGATATGTACAAAAAACTTAGTAGGGGGCGGGGCCACGCCCACTTCCCCAAAAAAATTACATCCAAATATGCCCCTTCATAGTGTGATCCTTCATACAAAATTATATCCATAGCTTTATTTATGGCTTAGTTATGGCACTTTATGTGTTTTCGGTTTTCGCCATTTTGTGGTCGTGGCAGTAGTCCGATTTTGCTCATTTTCGAAAGCAACCCTCTCACGGTCCAAAGAACATGTGTTCCAAGTTTTCTTAAGATATCTTAATTTTTACTCAAGTTACAGCTTGCACAGACGGACGGACGGACGGACGGACAGACAGACATTCGGATTTGAACTCCACTCTTCACCCTGATCACTTTGGAATATATAACCCTATATCTATATTGGAGGATGGGACCATGTGTAGAAGTTCACGCAAGTGAGGAAAGTTTTTGATTGTCATTCACTTGGGAGTGGCCAGAAACGATTCTTCTCCACATGGTCCAAGCAGCTCACGACTTCCCGTTTTAGACCAAGTATCCTCTGGGTAGCCAACAGACATCCGTTTGAAGGCGAGCTAAAGTGAGAAGGCGAAGCCCGCTTATGCGGTTGTGCGTTGGGTTTGGGACCCACCACATAAAAACACCCCCCAATGAAAAATCTACGAAAGCCTCGGATGAGACACCCCCCTTTTGATGACGACCCCTGCAAACGTTTTAAGGATAATGATATAAGGGCATGCACCTGGAATGTCCGGACCCTTAATTGGTGCCTCTGCCCAGCTGGTTGATGTCCTCATACGACTCAAGGCTGACATCACCGCCATCCAAGAAGTGCGATGGACGGGACAAGGACGGAAGAAGGTGGGTCCTTGTGACATCTACTACAGCGGCCATATAAAGGAGCGCAAATTTGGTGTTGGATTTGTGGTGGGAGAGAGACTCCGTCGCAGAGTCCTGGCATTCACCCCGGTGGATGAACGTCTTGCCACAATCCGCATCAAAGCGAGGTTCTTCAACATATCGCTGATTTGCGCCCACGCCCCAACGGAAGAGAAGGACGATGTGACCAAAGATGCTTTCTATGAGCGCCTAGAACGCACCTATGAGCGCTGCCCCCGCCACGATGTAAAAGTCGTGCTTGGCGATTTTAACGCCAGGGTGGGTAAAGAAGGTGTCTTTGGCACAACAGTCGGAAAATTCAGCCTCCATGACGAAACATCGCCAAACGGCCTGAGGCTGATCGACTTCGCTGGGGCCCGAAATATGGTCGTCTGTAGTACCAGATTCCAGCATAAGAAAATACATCAAGCTACTTGGCTGTCTCCTGATCGAAACACGCGGAACCAAATCGATCACGTTGTGATAGACGGAAGACATGTCTCCTGTGTTTTAGACGTGCGTACGCTCCGAGGACAAAATATAGACTCGGACCATTATCTGGTCGCAGCTAAAATACGCACCCGCCTCTGTGCAGCAAAGAACGCCCGTCAACAAACACAAGGAAGGTTCGACGTCGAAAAGCTGCAATCGCAACAGACAGCCACGAAATACTCTACTCGACTTGCACTCCTGCTCTCTGAGAGCACTCATCAGCATCTCGGTATAAGGGAACTGTGGAACGGCATCTCAAACTCACTGCGTACCGCTGCAGCCGAAACAATTGGTTTTCGGCAACGACAAAAAACAAGCTGGTACGATGAGGAGTGCCGTCTCGCAGCGGAGAGAAAAAAGACTGCCTACCTCGCAACGTTGCAAACGACCACAACACGTGCGGGATGGGATAGATACCGAGAGCTGAAGAGGGAAGCGAGACGCATCTGCAGACAAAAAAAGAAAGAGGCCGAAATGCGTGAGTACGAAGAGCTTGAGAAGCTGGCAGACAGAGGGAATGCTCGAAAATTTTATGAAAAAATGAAGCGACTTAACGAAGGTTTCAAGACCGGAGCATCCTCATGTAGAGACCAAGGTGGTAATCTGGTAACCGATGTCCAGGGCATACTGGGATTATGGAGGGAACACTTCTCCGACCTGCTGAATGGCAGTGAGAGTACAACACCAGGAGAAGGCGAACCCGATCCCCAATCGATGACGATGGAACAGATGTTCCATTACCCGACCATGAAGAAATTCGAATAGCAATTACCCGCTTGAAGAACAACAAAGCAGCGGGGGCCGATAGATTACCGGCAGAACTATTCAAATACGGCGGCGAAGAACTGATAAGGTGCATGCATCAGCTTCTATGCAAAATATGGTCGGAAGAAAGCATGCCTGACGATTGGAATCTCAGTGTGCTCTGCCCAATCCATAAAAAGGGAGATCCCACAATCTGCGCCAATTTCCGTGGGATCAGCCTCCTAAATATCGCATACAAGGTTCTATCGAGCGTACTGTGTGAAAGACTAAAGCCCACCGTCAACAAACTGATTGGACCTTATCAGTGTGGCTTTAGACCTGGAAAATCAACAACTGACCAGATATTCACCATGCGCCAAATCTTGGAGAAGACCCGTGAAAAGAGGATCGACACACACCACCTTTTTGTCGATTTTAAAGCAGCTTTCGACAGCACGAAAAGGAGCTGCCTTTATGCCGCGATGTCTGAATTTGGTATCCCCGCAAAACTAATACGGCTGTGTAAGTTGACGTTGAGCAACACCAAAAGCTCCGTCATGATTGGGAAGGACCTCTCCGAGCCGTTCGATACCAAACGAGGTTTCAGACAAGGTGACTCACTATCGTGCGACTTCTTTAACCTGATGCTGGAAAAAATTATAAGAGCTGCAGAGCTAAACAGAGAGGGTACCATCTTTTACAAGAGTGTACAGCTCCTGGCGTACGCCGATGATATTGATATCATCGGAAGCAACAACCGCGCCGTTTGTTCTGCTTTTTCCCGCATGGATAAGGAGGCGAAGCGAATGGGTCTGGAGGTGAATGAGGACAAGACGAAATATCTCCTGTCATCAAGCAAACAGTCGGCGCATTCGCGTCTTGGCTCCCACGTCACTGTTGACAGTCATAACTTCGAGGTCGTAGATAATTTCGTTTACCTGGGAACCAGCATCAACAACACGAACAATGTCAGCCTCGAAATCCAGCGCAGAATAACTCTTGCCAACAGGTGCTACTTTGGACTGAGTAGGCAATTGAACAGTAAAGTCCTCTCTCGACGAACCAAAATCAAGCTCTACAAGTCGCTTATCATCCCCGTCCTGATCTACGGTGCAGAAGCTTGGACGATGTCAACATCAGATGAGACGACACTAGGAGTTTTCGAGAGGAAAATTTTGCGCAAGATTTATGGTCCTAAGAACATTGGCAACGGCGAATACCGCAGACGATGGAACGATGAGCTGTACGAGTTATACGAGGACATTGACATAGTTCAGCGAATAAAAAGACAGCGGCTACGCTGGCTAGGTCATGTTGTCCGAATGGACGAAAACACTCCAGCCCTGAAAGTGTTCGATGCAGTACCCGCCGGAGGAAGCCGAGGAAGGGGAAGGCCTCCACTCCGTTGGAGGGACCAGGTGGAGAGCGACCTGGTTACACTTGGGATCTCCAACAGGCGCCGAACTGCGAAGGAGAGAGAGAGATGGCGCACTATCGTCGATTCGGCTATAACCGGCTAAACGGTTGCAACGCCAATCACATACATATCTAACTCGTTTAGTTTTGGGTGTTACAAACAACCGTTATGTGAACAAAACTATAATACTCTCTTTAGCAACATTTGTTGCGAGAGTATAAAAACAAAAACAAAAACCCACTTTTAGTAATTTTCAACCGAACCTTTGTATGGGAGGTGGGCGCGGTTATTATCCGATTTGAAATATTTTCATTATTTATGGCTTTGATATGACACGGTCCCAAAGAACATGTGTTCCAAGTTTTCTTCAGATATCTCAATTTTTACTCAAGTTATCGCTTGCACGGACGGACAGACGGACGAACAGACATCCGGATTTCAACTCTTTGTGTGCATGTTTTGTTGTTGAGTAAAGATAAAACAAAAACAAAAGAGAAAGTTTGATTTATATAGCTTCATTGGTTTGCGAGATATGTACAAATAACCGATTTGAGGGCGAGGCCACGCCCACTTCCCCAAAAAAATTATATCCAAATGCGGTTCGTTAACATTTTCGAAAGCAACCCTCTCACGGTCCCAAGGAACGGTCCCAGAATATGAAGAATACATAAAATAAAATGAAAAAGTTACGCGCGGTGTTTATTTATGCAATATAGTATTTTGCCGTTAATTGCATGGGCATGTTTTGTTGTTGAGTAAAAATAATTAGAAGAGAAGAGAAGAGAAGAGAAGAGAAGAGAAGAGAAGAGAAGAGAAGAGAAGAGAAGAGAAGAGAAGAGAAGAGAAGAGAAGAGAAGAGAAGAGAAGAGAACAGACGAGAAGAGAAGATAAGAGAAGAGAAGAGAAGAGAAGAGAAGAGAAGAGAAGAGAAGAGAAGAGAAGAGAAGAGAAGAGAAGAGAAGAGAAGAGAAGAGAAGAGAAGAGAAGAGAAGAGAAGAGAAGAGAAGAGAAGAGAAGAGAAGAGAAGAGAAGAGAAGAGAAGAGAAGAGAAGAGAAGAGAAGAGAAGAGAAGAGAAGAGAAGAGAAGAGAAGAGAAGAGAAGAGAAGAGAAGAGAAGAGAAGAGAAGAGAAGAGAAGAGAAGAGAAGAGAAGTGAAGAGAAGAGAGGAGAAGAGAAGAAGAGAAGAGAAGAGAAGAGAAGAGAAGAGAAGAGAAGAGAAGAGAAGAGAAGAGAAGAGAAGAGAAGAGAAGAGAAGAGAAGAGAAGAGAAGAGAAGAGAAGAGAAGAGAAGAGAAGAGAAGAGAAGAGAAGAGAAGAGAAGAGAAGAGAAGAGAAGAGAAGAGAAGAGAAGAGAAGAGAAGAGAAGAGAAGAGAAGAGAAGAGAAGAGAAGAGAAGAGAAGAGAAGAGAAGAGAAGAGAAGAGAAGAGAAGAGAAGAGAAGAGAAGAGAAGAGAAGAGAAGAGAAGAGAAGAGAAGAGAAGAGAAGAGTGTGGTTATTATCCGATTTGAACTGTTTTCATGGTGTGTGGTGGGGTACGTAAGAGAATCGACTGCAGAAAGTTTGGTTTATATAGCTTCATTGGTTTGCGAGATATATACAAATAACCGATTTGAGGGCAAAATTACATCCAAATATGCCCCTTCATTGTGCGATCCTTTATTCCAAATTTTACTGTTATCACTTTATTTATGGCTTAGATATGACACTTTATGTGTTTTTGGTTTTCGCCATTTTGTGGGCGTGGCAGTGGACCGATTTTGCACATTTTCGAAAGCAACCCTCTCACGGTCCCAAAGAACATGTGTTCCAAGTTTTCTTAAGATATCTCAATTTTTACTCAATTTTTACTCAAGTTATCAAGTTATTTCAACTCCACTCGTCATCCTGATCATTTATATATACATATATAACCCCATATGGTGACACAAACAACCGTTATGTGAACAAAACTATGATACTCTGTGCAACATGTTGCGAGAGTATAAAAATCAGGAGTAAGGTACTGCCCAGAGGGTATGTACACTACCAGGAGTAAGTACTACGAAACCGAAAGAATATGAAGAATACATAAAATAAAATAAAATAGTTGTACGCGCTGTGTTTATTTATGCAATATAGTTTTTTGCCGTTAATTGCATTCGTGTTAGGACATAAGCTGCAGTGTAATTGTGCAAAAACATAAACAAAAACAAAAACAAAAACAAAAACAAAAACTTTTAGTAATTTTCAACCGAACCTTTGTATGGGTGGTGGGCGCGGTTATTATCCGATTTGAAATATTTTCATTATTTATGGCTTTGATATGACACGGTCCCAAAGAACATGTGTTCCAAGTTTTCTTCAGATATCTCAATTTTTACTCAAGTTATCGCTTGCACGGACGGACAGACGGACGAACAGACATCCGGATTTCAACTCTTTGTGTGCATGTTTTGTTGTTGAGTAAAGATAAAACAAAAACAAAAGAGAAAGTTTGATTTATATAGCTTCATTGGTTTGCGAGATATGTACAAATAACCGATTTGAGGGCGAGGCCACGCCCACTTCAACAAAAAAATTATATCCAAATGCGGTTCGTTAACATTTTCGAAAGCAACCCTCTCACGGTCCCAAGGAACGGTCCCAGAATATGAAGAATATGTTTTGTTGTTGAGTAAAAATAATTAAGAGAAGAGAAGAGAAGAGAAGAGAAGAGAAGAGAAGAGAAGAGAAGAGAAGAGAAGAGAAGAGAAGAGAAGAGAAGAGAAGAGAAGAGAAGAGAAGAGAAGAGAAGAGAAGAGAAGAGAAGAGAAGAGAAGAGAAGAGAAGAGAAGAGAAGAGAAGAGAAGAGAAGAGAAGAGAAGAGAAGAGAAGAGAAGAAGAAGAGAAGAGAAGAGAAGAGAAGAGAAGAGAAGAGAAGAGAAGAGAAGAGAAGAGAAGAGAAGAGAAGAGAAGAGAAGAGAAGAGAAGAGAAGAGAAGAGAAGAGAAGAGAAGAGAAGAGAAGAGAAGAGAAGAGAAGAGAAGAGAAGAGAAGAGAAGAGAAGAGAAGAGAAGAGAAGAGAAGAGAAGAGAAGAGAAGAGAAGAGAAGAGAAGAGAAGAGAAGAGAAGAGAAGAGAAGAGAAGAGAAGAGAAGAGAAGAGAAGAGAAGAGAAGAGAAGAGAAGAGAAAAGAAGAGAAGAAAGAGAAGAGAAGAGAAGAGAAGAGAAGAGAAGAGAAGAGAAGAGAAGAGAAGAGAAGAGAAGAGAAGAGAAGAGAAGAGAAGAGAAGAGAAGAGAAGAGAAGAGAAGAGAAGAGAAGAGAAGAGAAGAGAAGAGCGTGGTTATTATCCGATTTGAACTATTTTCATGGTGTGTGGTGGGGTACGTAAGAGAATCGACTGCAGAAAGTTTGGTTTATATAGCTTCATTGGTTTGCGAGATATATACAAATAACCGATTTGAGGGCCACGCCCACTTCCCCAAAAAAATTACATCCAAATATGCCCCTTCATAATGCGATCCTTTATTCCAAATTTTACTGTTATAACTATATTTATGGCTTAGATATGACACTTTATGTGTTTTTGGTTTTCACAATTTTGTGGGCGTGGCAGTGGACCGATTTTGCACATTTTCGAAAGCAACCCTCTCACGGTCCCAAAGAACATGTGTTCCAAGTTTTCTTAAGATATCTCAATTTTTACTCAATTTTTACTCAAGTTATCGCTTGCACGGACGGACAGACGGAGGAACAGACATCCGGATTTCAACTCCACTCGTCATCCTGATCATTTATATATACATATATAACCCCATATGGTGACACAAACAACCGTTATGTGAACAAAACTATGATACTCTGTGCAACATGTTGCGAGAGTATAAAAATCAGGAGTAAGGTACTGCCCAGAGGGTATGTACACTACCAGGAGTAAGTACTACGAAACCGAAAGAATATGAAGAATACATAAAATAAAATAAAATAGTTGTACGCGCTGTGTTTATTTATGCAATATAGTTTTTTGCCGTTAATTGCATTCATGTTAGGACATAAGCTGCAGTGTAATTGTGCAAAAACATAAACAAAAACAAAAACAAAAACAAAAACAAAAACTTTTAGTAATTTTCAACCGAACCTTTGTATGGGTGGTGGGCGCGGTTATTATCCGATTTGAAATATTTTCATTATTTATGGCTTTGATATGACACGGTCCCAAAGAACATGTGTTCCAAGTTTTCTTCAGATATCTCAATTTTTACTCAAGTTATCGCTTGCACGGACGGACAGACGGACGAACAGACATCCGGATTTCAACTCTTTGTGTGCATGTTTTGTTGTTGAGTAAAGATAAAACAAAAACAAAAGAGAAAGTTTGATTTATATAGCTTCATTGGTTTGCGAGATATATACAAATAACCGATTTGAGGGCGAGGCCACGCCCACTTCCCCAAAAAAATTATATCCAAATGCGGTCCGTTAACATTTTCGAAAGCAACCCTCTCACGGTCCCAAGGAACGGTCCCAGAATATGAAGAATACATAAAATAAAATGAAAAAGTTACGCGCAGTGTTTATTTATGCAATATAGTATTTTGCCGTTAATTGCATGTGCATGTTTTGTTGTTGAGTAAAAATAATGCAATTTGGTGTGCATTGCATAGCTGAAGAAGAAGAAGAGAAGAGAAGAGAAGAGAAGAGAAGAGAAGAGAAGAGAAGAGAAGAGAAGAGAAGAGAAGAGAAAGAGAAGAGAAGAGAAGAGAAGAGAAGAGAAGAGAAGAGAAGAGAAGAGAAGAGAAGAGAAGAGAAGAGAGAGAGAAGAGAAGAGAAGAGAAGAGAAGAGAAGAGAAGAGAAGAGAAGAGAAGAGAAGAGAAGAGAAGAGAAGAGAAGAGAAAGAGAAGAGAAGAGAAGAGAAGAGAAGAGAAGAGAGAAGAGAAGAGAAGAGAAGAGAAGAGAAGAGAAGAGAAGAGAAGAGAAGAGAAGAGAAGAGAAGAGAAGAGAAGAAGAAGAGAAGAGAAGAGAAGAGAAGAGAAGAGAAGAGAAGAGAAGAGAAGAGAAGAGAAGAGAAGAGAAGAGAAGAGAAGAGAAGAGAAGAGAAGAGAAGAGAAGAGAAGAGAAGAGAAGAGAAAGAGAAGAGAAGAGAAGAGAAGAGAAGAGAAGAGAAGAGAAGAGAAGAGAAGAGAAGAGAAGAGAAGAGAAGAGAAGAGAAGAGAAGAGAAGAGAAGAGAAGAGAAGAGAAGAGAAAGAGAAGAGAAGAGAAGAGAAAGAGAAGAGAAGAGAAGAGAAAGAGAAGAGAAGAGAAAGAGAAGAGAAGAGAAGAGAAAGAGAAGAGAGAGAGTGGTGGGATACGTAAGAGAATCGACTGCAGAAAGTTTGGTTTATATAGCTTCATTGGTTTGCGAGATATATACAAATAACCGATTTGAGGAGCCACGCCCACTTCCCCAAAAATTACATCCAAATATGCCCCTTCATAATGCGATCCTTTATTCCAAATTTTACTGTTATAACTATATTTATGGCTTAGATATGACACTTTATGTGTTTTTGGTTTTCACAATTTTGTGGGCGTGGCAGTGGACCGATTTTGCACATTTTCGAAAGCAACCTCTCACGGTCCCAAAGAACATGTGTTCCAAGTTTTCTTAAGATATCTCAATTTTTACTCAATTTTTACTCAAGTTATCGCTTGCACGGACGGACAGACGGAGGAACAGACATCCGGATTTCAACTCCACTCGTCATCCTGATCATTTATATATACATATATAACCCCATATGGTGACACAAACAACCGTTATGTGAACAAAACTATGATACTCTGTGCAACATGTTGCGAGAGTATAAAAATCAGGAGTAAGGTACTGCCCAGAGGGTATGTACACTACCAGGAGTAAGTACTACGAAACCGAAAGAATATGAAGAATACATAAAATAAAATAAAATAGTTGTACGCGCTGTGTTTATTTATGCAATATAGTTTTTTGCCGTTAATTGCATTCATGTTAGGACATAAGCTGCAGTGTAATTGTGCAAAAACATAAACAAAAACAAAAACAAAAACAAAAACTTTTAGTAATTTTCAACCGAACCTTTGTATGGGAGGTGGGCGCGGTTATTATCCGATTTGAAATATTTTCATTATTTATGGCTTTGATATGACACGGTCCCAAAGAACATGTGTTCCAAGTTTTCTTCAGATATCTCAATTTTTACTCAAGTTATCGCTTGCACGGACGGACAGACGGACGAACAGACATCCGGATTTCAACTCTTTGTGTGCATGTTTTTTTGTTGAGTAAAGATAAAACAAAAACAAAAGAGAAAGTTTGATTTATATAGCTTCATTGGTTTGCGAGATATATACAAATAACCGATTTGAGGGCGAGGCCACGCCCACTTCCCCAAAAAAATTATATCCAAATGCGGTCCGTTAACATTTTCGAAAGCAACCCTCTCACGGTCCCAAGGAACGGTCCCAGAATATGAAGAATACATAAAATAAAATGAAAAAGTTACGCGCAGTGTTTATTTATGCAATATAGTATTTTGCCGTTAATTGCATGTGCATGTTTTGTTGTTGAGTAAAAATAATGCAATTTGGTGTGCATTGCATAGCTGAAGAGAAGAGAAGAGAAGAAGAGAAGAGAAGAGAAGAAGAGAAGAGTAGATAAGAGTAGAGAAGAGAAGATAAGAGAAGATAAGAGAAGAGAAGAGAAGAGAAGAGAAGAGAAGAGAAGAGAAGAGAAGAGAAGAGAAGAGAAGAGAAGAGAAGAGAAGAGAAGAGAAGAGAAGAGAAGAGAAGAGAAGAGAAGAGAGAAGAGAAGAGAAGAGAAGAGAAGAGAAGAGAAGAGAAGAGAAGAGAAGAGAAGAGAAGAGAAGAGAAGAGAAGAGAAGAGAAGAGAAGAGAAGAGAAGAGAAGAGAAGAAGAAGAAGAGAAGAGAAGAGAAGAGAAGAGAAGAGAAGAGAAGAGAAGAGAAGAGAAGAGAAGAGAAGAGAAGAGAAGAGAAGAGAAGAGAAGAGAAGAGAAGAGAAGAGAAGAGAAGAGAAGAGAAGAGAAGAGAAGAGAAGAGAAGAGAAGAGAAGAGAAGAGAAGAGAAGAGAAGAGAAGAGAAGAGAAGAGAAGAGAAGAGAAGAGAAGAGAAGAGAAGTGAAGAGACGATAAGAGAAGAGAAGCGAAGGGAAGAGACGTGAAGAGAAGAGACGAGAAGAGAAGAGAAGAGAAGAGAAAAGAAGAGAAGAGAAGAGAAGAGAAGAGAAGAGAAGAGAAGAGAAGAGAAGAGAAGAGAAGAGAAGAGAAGAGAAGAGAAGAGAAGAGAAGAGAAGAGAAGAGAAGAGAAGAGAAGAGAAGAGAAGAGAAGAGAAGAGAAGAGAAGAGAAGAGAAGAGAAGAGAAGAGAAGAGAAGAGAAGAGAAGAGAAGAGAAGAGAAGAGAAGAGAAGAGAAGAGAAGAGAAGAGAGAGAGTGGTGGGGTACGTAAGAGAATCGACTGCAGAAAGTTTGGTTTATATAGCTTCATTGGTTTGCGAGATATATACAAATAACCGATTTGAGGGCCACGCCCACTTCCCCAAAAAAATTACATCCAAATATGCCCCTTCATAATGCGATCCTTTATTCCAAATTTTACTGTTATAACTATATTTATGGCTTAGATATGACACTTTATGTGTTTTTGGTTTTCACAATTTTGTGGGCGTGGCAGTGGACCGATTTTGCACATTTTCGAAAGCAACCCTCTCACGGTCCCAAAGAACATGTGTTCCAAGTTTTCTTAAGATATCTCAATTTTTACTCAATTTTTACTCAAGTTATCGCTTGCACGGACGGACAGACGGAGGAACAGACATCCGGATTTCAACTCCACTCGTCATCCTGATCATTTATATATACATATATAACCCCATATGGTGACACAAACAACCGTTATGTGAACAAAACTATGATACTCTGTGCAACATGTTGCGAGAGTATAAAAATCAGGAGTAAGGTACTGCCCAGAGGGTATGTACACTACCAGGAGTAAGTACTACGAAACCGAAAGAATATGAAGAATACATAAAATAAAATAAAATAGTTGTACGCGCTGTGTTTATTTATGCAATATAGTTTTTTGCCGTTAATTGCATTCATGTTAGGACATAAGCTGCAGTGTAATTGTGCAAAAACATAAACAAAAACAAAAACAAAAACAAAAACTTTTAGTAATTTTCAACCGAACCTTTGTATGGGAGGTGGGCGCGGTTATTATCCGATTTGAAATATTTTCATTATTTATGGCTTTGATATGACACGGTCCCAAAGAACATGTGTTCCAAGTTTTCTTCAGATATCTCAATTTTTACTCAAGTTATCGCTTGCACGGACGGACAGACGGACGAACAGACATCCGGATTTCAACTCTTTGTGTGCATGTTTTGTTGTTGAGTAAAGATAAAACAAAAACAAAAGAGAAAGTTTGATTTATATAGCTTCATTGGTTTGCGAGATATATACAAATAACCGATTTGAGGGCGAGGCCACGCCCACTTCCCCAAAAAAATTATATCCAAATGCGGTCCGTTAACATTTTCGAAAGCAACCCTCTCACGGTCCCAAGGAACGGTCCCAGAATATGAAGAATACATAAAATAAAATGAAAAAGTTACGCGCAGTGTTTATTTATGCAATATAGTATTTTGCCGTTAATTGCATGTGCATGTTTTGTTGTTGAGTAAAAATAATGCAATTTGGTGTGCATTGCATAGCTGAAGAGAAGAGAAGAGAAGAGAAGAGAAGAGAAGAGAAGAGAAGAGAAGAGAAGAGAAGAGAAGAGAAGAGAAGAGAAGAGAAGAGAAGAGAAGAGAAGAGAAGAGAAGAGAAGAGAAGAGAAGAGAAGAGAAGAGAAGAGAAGAGAAGAGAAGAGAAGAGAAGAGAAGAGAAGAGAAGAGAAGAGAAGAGAAGAGAAGAGAAGAGAAGAGAAGAGAAGAGAAGAGAAGAGAAGAGAAAAGAAGAGAAGATATAGTAGAGAAGTTAAGAGAAGAGAAGAGAAGAGAAGAGAAGAGAAGAGAAGAGAAGAGAAGAGAAGAGAAGAGAAGAGAAGAGAAGAGAAGAGAAGAGAAGAGAAGAGAAGAGAAGAGAAGAGAAGAGAAGAGAAGAGAAGAGAAGAGAAGAGAAGAGAAGAGAAGAGAAGAGAAGAGAAGAGAAGAGAAGAGAAGAGAAGAGAAGAGAAGAGAAGAGAAGAGAAGAGAAGAGAAGAGAAGAGAAGAGAAGAGAAGAGAAGAGAAGTGAAGAGAAGTGAAGAGAAGTGAAGAGAAGAGAAGAGAAGAGAAGAGAAGAGAAGAGAAGAGAAGAGAAGAGAAGAGAAGAGTGTGGTTATTACCCGATTTGAACTATTTTCATGGTGTGTGGTGGGGTACGTAAGAGAATCGACTGCAGAAAGTTTGGTTTATATAGCTTCATTGGTTTGCGAGATATATACAAATAACCGATTTGAGGGCCACGCCCACTTCCCCAAAAAAATTACATCCAAATATGCCCCTTCATAATGCGATCCTTTATTCCAAATTTTACTGTTATAACTATATTTATGGCTTAGATATGACACTTTATGTGTTTTTGGTTTTCACAATTTTGTGGGCGCGGCAGTGGACCGATTTTGCACATTTTCGAAAGCAACCCTCTCACGGTCCCAAAGAACATGTGTTCCAAGTTTTCTTAAGATATCTCAATTTTTACTCAATTTTTACTCAAGTTATCAAGTTATTTCAACTCCACTCGTCATCCTGATCATTATACTCTCGCAACCTGTTGCACAGAGTATCATAGTTTTGTTCACATAACGGTTGTTTGTGTCACCAAGAAATAAAAGAGTTAGATATGGGGTTATATATATATAAATGATCAGGATGACGAGTGGAGTTGAAATCCGGATGTCTGTCCGTCCGTCTGTCCGTCTGTCCGTCTGTTCGTCCGTCCGTCCGTGCAAGCTGTAACTTGAGTAAAAATTGAGATATCTTAATGAAACTTGGAACACATGTTCCTTGGGACCGTGAGAGGGTTGCTTTCGAAAATGGGCAAAATCGGTCCACTGCCACGCCCACAAAATGGCGAAAACCAAAAACACATAAAGTGTCATAACTAAGCCATAAATAAAGTTATAATAGTAAAATTTGGAATAAAGGATCGCACCAGGAAGGGGCATATCTGGATGTAATTGTTTTGGGGAAGTGGGCGTGGTCCCGCCCCCAAATCGGTTATTTATATATATCTCGCAAACCAATGAAGCTATATAAACCAAACTTTCTGCAGTCGTGAAAGAAATCGGATAATAACCACGCCCACCTCCCATACAAAGGTTAGGTTGAAAATTACTAAAAGTGGGTTAACTCACTAACGAAAAACGCCAGAAACACTAAATTTCACATAAGAAATGGCAGATGAAAGCTGCACTCAGGTTTTTTTACAAAATGGAAAATGGGCGTGGCGTCGCCCACTTATGGGTCAAAAACCATATCTCAGGAACTACTCGACCGATTTCAATGAAACTTGGATTGTAATAGTTTCCCTACCTCCCAATAATATGTTGTGAAAATTGGCCAAATCGCTTCACAACCACGCCTACTTCCTATATACCAGAACTTAGAAGATGATCTGAATCGTTTACTTTACAATATATAAAGTAAGCACTAGTGAAGATATCGGTGCAAAACTTTGCACAAATACTGTATTTATAGTGTGGCAGCCCATTTCTAAAAATCGCCGAAATCGGACCATAGGTTTTCAAGGCCCCATATATCGAACATGAGGACCTCGGTGCTTCTAACCTAATATTAGGGTTTCCAACTTTCAATGGACTTTATACAATATATATGACGAATATGTAGGTCAAATTGTGTATTATATAATATTAATTAAGTTAAATAAATAAATTGCGAGAGTATAAAATGTTCGGTTACACTCGAACTTAGCCCTTCCTTACTTGTTTATATATACATATATAACCCCATATGGTGACACAAACAACCGTTATGTGAACAAAACTATGATACTCTGTGCAACATGTTGCGAGAGTATAAAAATCAGGAGTAAGGTACTGCCCAAAGGGTATGTACACTACCAGGAGTAAGTACTACGAAACCGAAAGAATATGAAGAATACATAAAATAAAATAAAATAGTTGTACGCGCTGTGTTTATTTATGCAATATAGTTTTTTGCCGTTAATTGCATTCATGTTAGGACATAAGCTGCAGTGTAATTGTGCAAAAACATAAACAAAAACAAAAACAAAAACAAAAACTTTTAGTAATTTTCAACCGAACCTTTGTATGGGAGGTGGGCGCGGTTATTATCCGATTTGAAATATTTTCATTATTTATGGCTTTGATATGACACGGTCCCAAAGAACATGTGTTCCAAGTTTTCTTCAGATATCTCAATTTTTACTCAAGTTATCGCTTGCACGGACGGACAGACGGACGAACATACATCCGGATTTCAACTCTTTGTGTGCATGTTTTGTTGTTGAGTAAAGATAAAACAAAAACAAAAGAGAAAGTTTGATTTATATAGCTTCATTGGTTTGCGAGATATGTACAAATAACCGATTTGAGGGCGAGGCCACGCCCACTTCCCCAAAAAAATTATATCCAAATGCGGTTCGTTAACATTTTCGAAAGCAACCCTCTCACGGTCCCAAGGAACGGTCCCAGAATATGAAGAATACATAAAATAAAATGAAAAAGTTACGCGCGGTGTTTATTTATGCAATATAGTATTTTGCCGTTAATTGCATGTGCATGTTTTGTTGTTGAGTAAAAATAATTAAGAGAAGAGAAGAGAAGAGAAGAGAAGAGAAGAGAAGAGAAGAGAAGAGAAGAGAAGAGAAGAGAAGAGAAGAGAAGAGAAGAGAAGAGAAGAGAAGAGAAGAGAAGAGAAGAGAAGAGAAGAGAAGAGAAGAGAAGAGAAGAGAAGAAGAGAAGAGAAGAGAAGAGAAGAGAAGAGAAGAGAGAGAAGATAAGAGAAGAGAAGAGAAGAGAAGAGAAGAGAAGAGAAGAGAAGAGAAGAGAAGAGAAGAGAAGAGAAGAGAAGAGAAGAGAAGAAAGAAGAGAAGAAGAAGAGAAGAGAAGAGAAGAGAAGAGAGAAGAGAAGAGAAGAGAAGAGAAGAGAAGAGAAGAGAAGAGCGTGGTTATTATCCGATTTGAACTATTTTCATGGTGTGTGGTGAGGTACGTAAGAGAATCGACAGCAGAAAGTTTGGTTTATATAGCTTCATTGGTTTGCGAGATATATACAAATAACTGATTTGAGGGCCACGCCCACTTCCCAAAAAAATTACATCCAAATATGCCCTTCATAATGCGATCCTTTATTCCAAATTTTACTGTTATAACTATATTTATGGCTTAGATATGACACTTTATGTGTTTTTGGTTTTCACAATTTTGTGGGCGTGGCAGTGGACCGATTTTGCACATTTTCGAAAGCAACCCTCTCACGGTCCCAAAGAACATGTGTTCCAAGTTTTCTTAAGATATCTCAATTTTTACTCAATTTTTACTCAAGTTATCGCTTGCACGGACGGACAGACGGACGAACAGACATCCGGATTTCAACTCCACTCGTCATCCTGATCATTTATATATACATATATAACCCCATATGGTGACACAAACAACCGTTATGTGAACAAAACTATGATACTCTGTGCAACATGTTGCGAGAGTATAAAAATCAGGAGTAAGGTACTGCCCAGAGGGTATGTACACTACCAGGAGTAAGTACTACGAAACCGAAAGAATATGAAGAATACATAAAATAAAATAAAATAGTTGTACGCGCTGTGTTTATATATGCAATATAGTTTTTTGCCGTTAATTGCATTCATGTTAGGACATAAGCTGCAGTGTAATTGTGCAAAAACATAAACAAAAACAAAAACAAAAACAAAAACAAAAACAAAAACTTTTAGTAATTTTCAACCGAACCTTTGTATGGGAGGTGGGCGCGGTTATTATCCGATTTGAAATATTTTCATTATTTATGGCTTTGATATGACACGGTCCCAAAGAACATGTGTTCCAAGTTTTCTTCAGATATCTCAATTTTTACTCAAGTTATCGCTTGCACGGACGGACAGACGGACGAACAGACATCCGGATTTCAACTCTTTGTGTGCATGTTTTGTTGTTGAGTAAAGATAAAACAAAAACAAAAGAGAAAGTTTGATTTATATAGCTTCATTGGTTTGCGAGATATATACAAATAACCGATTTGAGGGCGAGGCCACGCCCACTTCCCCAAAAAAATTATATCCAAATGCGGTCCGTTAACATTTTCGAAAGCAACCCTCTCACGGTCCCAAGGAACGGTCCCAGAATATGAAGAATACATAAAATAAAATGAAAAAGTTACGCGCAGTGTTTATTTATGCAATATAGTATTTTGCCGTTAATTGCATGTGCATGTTTTGTTGTTGAGTAAAAATAATGCAATTTGGTGTGCATTGCATAGCTGAAGAGAAGAGAAGAGAAGAGAAGAGAAGAGAAGAGAAGAGAAGAGAAGAGAAGAGAAGAGAAGAGAAGAGAAGAGAAGAGAAGAGAAGAGAAGAGAAGAGAAGAGAAGAGAAGAGAAGAGAAGAGAAGAGAAGAGAAGAGAAGAGAAGAGAAGAGAAGAGAAGAGAAGAGAAGAGAAGAGAAGAGAAGAGAAGAGAAGAGAAGAGAAGAGAAGAGAAGAGAAGAGAAGAGAAGAGAAGAGAAGAGAAGAGAAGAGAAGAGAAGAGAAGAGAAGAGAAGAGAAGAGAAGAGAAGAGAAGAGAAGAGAAGAGAAGAGAAGAGAAGAGAAGAGAAGAGAACTCTTCTCTTCAGAAGAGCGTGGTTATTATCCGATTTGAACTATTTTCATGGTGTGTGGTGGGGTACGTAAGAGAATCGACTGCAGAAAGTTTGGTTTATATAGCTTCATTGGTTTGCGAGATATATACAAATAACCGATTTGAGGGTCACGCCCACTTCCCCAAAAAAATTACATCCAAATATGCCCCTTCATAATGCGATCCTTTATTCCAAATTTTACTGTTATAACTATATTTATGGCTTAGATATGACACTTTATGTGTTTTTGGTTTTCACAATTTTGTGGGCGTGGCAGTGGACCGATTTTGCACATTTTCGAAAGCAACCCTCTCACGGTCCCAAAGAACATGTGTTCCAAGTTTTCTTAAGATATCTCAATTTTTACTCAATTTTTACTCAAGTTTTCGCTTGCACGGACGGACAGACGGACGAACAGACATCCGGATTTCAACTCCACTCGTCATCCTGATCATTTATATATACATATATAACCCCATATGGTGACACAAACAACCGTTATGTGAACAAAACTATGATACTCTGTGCAACATGTTGCGAGAGTATAAAAATCAGAGTAAGGTACTGCCCAGAGGGTATGTACACTACCAGGAGTAAGTACTACGAAACCGAAAGAATATGAAGAATACATAAAATAAAATAAAATATTTGTACGCGCTGTGTTTATATATGCAATATAGTTTTTTGCCGTTAATTGCATTCATGTTAGGACATAAGCTGCAGTGTAATTGTGCAAAAACATAAACAAAAACAAAAACAAAAACAAAAACAAAAACAAAAACAAAACAAAACAAAAACAAAAACAAAAACAAAAACAAACAAAAAAAACAAAAAAACAAAAACAAAAAAAAACAAAAAAAAACAGAAAAAACAACAAACAACACAAACAAGCAAGAACAAAAAAGACAAAAAAAACAAAAACAAAAAAAAAACAAAAAAAAAAAAAACAAAAACAAAAACAAAAACAAAAACAAAAACAAAAACAAAAACAAAAACAAAAACAAAAACAAAAACAAAAACAAAAACAAAAACAAAAACAAAAACAAAAACAAAAACAAAAACAAAAACAAAAACAAAAACAAAAACAAAATCAAAAAGAAAAACAACTATAATACTCTGTGCAACATGTTGCGAGAGTATAAAAATCAGGAGTAAGGTACTGCCCAGAGAGTATGTACGCTACCAGGAATAAGTACTACGAAACCGAAAGAATATGAAGAATACATAAAATAAAATAAAATAGTTGTACGCGCGGTGTTTATTATGCAATATATTATTTATGCAATATAGTTTTTTGCCGTTAATTGCATTCATGTTAGGACATAAGCTGCAGTGTAATTGTGCAAAAACAGAAACAAGAACAGAAACAAAAACAAAAACAAAAACAGAAACAAAAACAAAAACAAAAACAAAAACAAAAACAAAAACAAAAACAAAAACAAAAACAAAAACAAAAACAAAAACAAAAACAAAAACAAAAACAAAAACAAAAACAAAAACTAAAACAAAAACAAAAACAAAAACAAAAACAAAAACAAAAACAAAAACAAAAACAAAAACAAAAACAAAAACAAAAACAAAAACCCACGTTTAGTAATTTTCAACCTAACCTTTGTATGGGAGGTGGGCGTGGTTATTATCCGATTTGAAATATTTTCATATTCCGATTTGAGGGCGGGACCACGCCCACTTCCCCAAAAAAATTACAGTAGTTTTCCGAAATAACGAATATTCGTTTTAACGAAAACCGCTTATAACGAACAAGCAAATTTATTACATTGAGTACCGTAAATAACGAACATCGGGGATTTGTAAGTACTCGGTTTAACGAAAAACATGAAGAAGACATATGAAGAAAGAGGAAAAAATCAAATAGCATCGAACCAGAATTAAAAATAAAACTTGAAAAAATTCAAAAGAAATGTGAAAATTGAAAAAATTTTGAATTTAATAAAAAAAGCTCAAAATTATTGATCAGCACCAAATAGAAATATAAGTGTCAAAATTGGTCCATTTTGGAAAAATTTATTGGATTTGAATTGTTTTGTTGTGGTTTTTCATTTTTTAACAAATAATTAATAAAACAATTTATTAAACTGCAATTTCCGGATATTTAACGCATTTTTATTGAAAAACATATCTCTAAGTGAGTACTCGAATTAACGAAAAATTCGATATAACGAACAGGCCTGACAATCAATGTGTTCGTTATTTCGGAAAACTACTGTACTTCCAAATATGCCCCTACATAATGCGATCCTTTATTCCAAGTTTTACTGTTTTAACTTTATTTATGGCTTAAATATGACACTTTATGTGTTTTTGGTTTTCACAATTTTGTGGGCGTGGCAGTGGACCGATTTTGCACATTTTCGAAAGCAACCCTCTCACGGTCCCAAAGAACATGTGTTCCAAGTTTTCTTAAGATATCTCAATTTTTACTCAAGTTATCGCTTGCACGGACGGACAGACGGACGAACAGACATCCGGATTTCAACTCCACTCGTCATCCTTATCATTTATATATACATATATAACCCCTTATCTAACTCTTTAATTTCTTGGTGACACAAACAACCGTTATGTGAACAAAACTATAATACTCTGTACAACATGTTGCGAGAGTATAAAAATCAGGAGTAAGGTACTGCCCAGAGAGTATGTACACTATCAGGAGTAAGTACTACGAAACCGAAAGAATATGAAGAATACATAAAATAAAATAAAATAGTTGTACGCGCTGTGTTTATTAATGCAATATAGTTTTTTGCCGTTAATTGCATTCATGTTAGGACATAAGCTGCAGTGTAATTGTGCAAAAACATAAACATAAACATAAACAAAAACAAAAACAAAAACAAAAACAAAAACAAAAACAAAAACAAAAACAAAAACAAAAACAAAAACAAAAACAAAAACAAAAACAAAAACAAAAACAAAAACAAAAACAAAAACAAAAACAAAAACAAAAACAAAAACAAAAACAAAAACAAAAACAAAAACAAAACAAAAACAAAAACAAAAACAAAAACAAAAACAAAAACAAAAACAAAAACAAAAACAAAAACAAAAACAAAAACAAAAACAAAAACAAAAACAAAAACAAAAACAAAAACAAAAACAAAAACAAAAACAAAAACAAAAACAAAAACAAAAACAAAAACAAAAACAAAAACAAAAACAAAAACAAAAACTAAAACTAAAACTAAAACTAAAACAAAAACAAAAACAAAAACAAAAACAAAAACAAAAACAAAAACAAAAACAAAAACAAAAACAAAAACAAAAACAAAAACAAAAACAAAAACAAAAACAAAAACAAAAACAAAAACAAAAACAAAAACAAAAACAAAAACAAAAACAAAAACAAAAACAAAAACCAAAACTAAAACTAAAACTAAAACTAAAACTAAAACTAAAACAAAAACAAAAACAAAAACAAAAACAAAAACAAAAACAACAAGTAAGGAAGGGCTAAGTTCGGGTGTAACCGAACATTTTATACTCTCGCAATTTATTTATTTAATTTAATTAATATTATATAATACACAATTTGACCCACATATTCGTCATATATATTGTATAAAGTCCACTGGAAGTTGGAAACCCTAATATTAGGTTAGAAGCACCGAGGTCCTCATGTGTGATATATGGGGCCTTGAAAACCTATGGTCCGATTTCGGCGATTTTTAGAATGGGGCTGCCACACTATAAACATAGTATTTGGTCAAAGTTTTGCACCGATATCTTCACTAGTGCTTACTTTATATGTTGTAAAGTAAACGATTCAGATCATCTTCTAAGTTCTGGTATATAAGAAGTAGGCGTGGTTGTGAAGCGATTTGGCCTATTTTCACAACTTATTATTGGGAGGTAAGGAAACTATTACAAACCAAGTTTCATTGAAATCGGTCGAGTAGTTTCTGAGATATGGTTTTTGACCCATAAGTGGGCGACGCCACGCCCATTTTCCATTTTGTAAAAAAATCTGAGTGCAGCTTTCATCTGCCATTTCTTATGTGAAATTTAGTGTTTCTGACGTATTTCGTTAGTGAGTTAACCCACTTTTAGTAATTTCCAATCTAACTTTTGCATAGGAGGTGGGCGTGGTTATGATCCGATTTCTTTCATTTTTGAACTGTATTAGGAAGTGGCTAAAAAAAACGACTGCAGAAAGTTTGGTTAATATAGCTCTATTGGCTTGCGAGATATGTACAAAAAACTTAGTAGGGGCGGGGCCACGCCCACTTCCCCAAAAAAATTACATCCAGATATGCCCCTTAATAGTGCGATCCTTCATACCAAATTTTATTTCTATAGCTTTATTTATGGCTTAGTTATGGCACTTTATGTGTTTTCGGTTTTCGCCATTTTGTGGGCGTGGCAGTGGTCCGATTTTGCTCATTTTCGAAAGCAACCTTCCTATGGTGCCAGGAAATAAGTGTGCCAAGTTTCATCAAGATATCTTAATTTTTACTCAAGTTACAGCTTGCACAGACGGACGGACGGACGGACGGACGGACAGACAGACATTCGGATTTGAACTCCACTCTTCACCCTGATCACTTTGGTATATATAACCCTATATCTAACTCGTTTAGTTTTGGGTGTTACAAACAACCGTTATGTGAACAAAACTATAATACTCTCTTTAGCAACATTTGTTGCGAGAGTATAAAAACAAAAACAAAAACCCACGTTTAGTAATTTTCAACCTAACCTTTGTATGGGAGGTGGGCGTGGTTATTATCCGATTTGAAATATTTTCATATTCCGATTTGAGGGCGGGACCACGCCCACTTCCCCAAAAAAATTACTTCCAAATATGCCCCTACATAATGCGATCCTTTATTCCAAGTTTTACTGACAGACGGACGGACAGACGGACGAACAGACATCCGGATTTCAACTCCACTCGTCATCCTTATCATTTATATATACATATATAACCCCTTATCTAACTATTTTATTTCTTGGTGACACAAACAACCGTTATGTGAACAAAACTATAATACTCTGTGCAACATGTTGCGAGAGTATAAAAATCAGGAGTAAGGTACTGCCCAGAGAGTATGTACACTACCAGGAATAAGCACTACGAAACCGAAAGAATATGAAGAATACATAAAATAAAATAAAATAGTTGTACGCGCGTTGTTTATTATGCAATATATTATTTATGCAATATAGTATTTTGCCGTTAATTGCATTCATGTTAGGACATGAGCTGCACTGTAATTGTGCAAAAACAGAAAAAAAACAGAAACAAAAACAAAAACAAAAACAAAAACTAAAACAAAAACAAAAACAAAAACAAAAACAAAAACAAAAACAAAAACAAAAACAAAAACAAAAACAAAAACAAAAACAAAAACAAAAACAAAAACAAAAACAAAAACAAAAACAAAAACAAAAACAAAAACAAAAACAAAAACAAAAACAAAAACAAAAACAAAAACAACAAGTAAGGAAAGGCTAAGTTCGGGTGTAACCGAACATTTTATACTCTCGCAATTTATTTATTTAACTTTATTTATATTATATAATACACAATTTGACCCACATATTCATCATATATATTGTATAAAGTCCATTGAAAGTTGGAAACCCTAATATTAGGTTAGAAGCACCGAGGTCCTCATGTTCGATTGGGATGTAAGAAAACTATTACAAACCAAGTTTCATTGAAATCGGTCGAGTAGTTCCTGAGATATGGTTTTTGACCCATAAGTGGGCGATGCCACGCCCATTTTCCATTTTGTAAAAAAATCTGAGTGCAGCTTCTATCTGCCATTTCTTATGTGAAATTTAGTGTTTCTGGCGTTTTTCGTTACTGAGTTAACTCACTTTTAGTAATTTTCAACCTAACCTTTATATGGGAGGTGGGCGTGGTTATTATCCGATTTCTTTCATTTTTGGACTGTATAAGGAAATGGCTAAAAGAAATGACTGCAGAAAGTTTGGCTTATATAACTTTATTGGTTTGCGAGTTATATACAAAAAACCTATTTGGGGGCGGGGTCACGCCCACTTTTCCAAAAAAATACATCCAAATGCCCCTCCCTAATGGGATCCTATGTTCCAAATTTCATTTTCATAACTTTATTTATGGCTTAGTTATGACACTGTATAAGTTTTCGGTTTCCACCATTTTGTGGGCGTGGCAGTGGACCGATTTTGCCCATTTTCGAAAGCAACCTCCTCAGGGTGCCAAGGAACATGTGTTCCAAGTTTCATTAAGATATCTTAATTTTTACTCAAGTTATCGCTTGCACGGACAGACGGACAGACGGACAGACGGACAGACGAACAGACGGACGGACGGACAGACGGACGGACAGACATCCGGATTTCAAATCTACTCGTCATCCTGATCATTTATGTATATATAACCCCATATCTAACTCTTATATTTCTTGGTGACACAAACAACCGTTAGGTGAACAAAACTATGATACTCTGTGCAACAGGTTGCGAGAGTATAAAAACAAAAACAAAAACAAAAACAAAAACAAAAACAAAAACCCACGTTTAGTAATTTTCAACCTAACCTTTGTATGGGAGGTGGGCGTGGTTATTATCCGATTTGAAATATTTTCATATTCCGATTTGAGGGCGGGACCACGCCCACTTCCCCAAAAAAAATACTTCCAAATATGCCCCTACATAATGCGATCCTTTATTCCAAGTTTTACTGTTATAACTTTATTTATGGCTTAGATATGACACTTTATGTGTTTTTGGTTTTCACAATTTTGTGGGCGTGGCAGTGGACCGATTTTGCACATTTTCGAAAGCAACCCTCTCACGGTCCAAAGAACATGTGTTCCAAGTTTTCTTAAGATATCTCAATTTTTTTGGGCCACGCCCACTTCCCCAAAAAAATTACATCCAAATCCAAAAATACATCCATCCAAAAATACCCGCTCTGGGATGTAGAGCGGGTCGCCTCCTAGTGACCACTTGGGACCACTTTAAAGGCGACTACCTTCCGGGAGATGGATAGCGGCTCTGAGTGGGGACCCAATTAAATCATGAATAGCAACAACTACAAAAAAACGGAAGTGGGAGATGGAAAGTCGAAATCGACTTTAAAAACGGACAGTGTCCCGGGAGGTTCACTGCCGGCGGCGACGGAATCGTCTACCGCGAAAGGCGGTGAAAATACAACACCTCCGCAGGTGAGGTTACCCCCCGTAAAGGGCAAGATGTTAGGCGCTGTCGGCGGAAGCCTGCCGAAAACAGCGGTTAGTGTGGCGGGTGTGCGAGGCGAAGTCGCCAGCACTAGTAAAGGAGCCTCTGCTAAGCTCACAGGAGTTCCGGGGCCCGGAGCAAACGCTAGGAAACAGGTGTCGGCGTCCAAAAAGTTGAAGTCGGACCGCCGCATGGCAGCCAAGATCTTGGAACGCTACGGTGGCGAGCATGCTGAGCAGAAACCTGGGCAGCATGCTAGCACACTCGAGTGGAGCTAGGAAGGTGCTTAGCGACGGTGGCGATGGTAAACCGGTGGGATTGGGTGGAACTCAATCGCAGGCTAAGCGACAAAGGTCGTTCGAGGGGAATCCTCTCTTGGCAAGAAACCTCGGACTGGAGAGGCCCCGAAGTTTAGCGAAATCGCCAAACTTGCGGGGTCAATTGAGCTTGGGGTGTGCGACCGGAGCAGGGAAGATGGAGCCATCTCCGCATGAGGAATGGAAGCGGGTCGCGGCGGCCATTTCCGCGGTTTTCATGAGGGTGATCAGAGGAAACCCTGGTCCCCTCCAAGCTGCGAGAGCGCAGGATGGCACTACGGCATCCACAAGCTTGTCAGGTGCGCTGATGAAAGATCAGCATCCTTGTACAAGGAAGCGGTGTCCCTGGTGGGAGAGGTCTGGAAGGGGGCTAAGCTCGAAGCGGTGGCTAAGGAAGAACTTCCACTACGCCCCCGTGCTCGGGTGTGGCTCCCCGCCGAACCCTCCACTCCGGGAGAGATCGAAGAAATCTTGCGGTACTGCAATCCTTCTCTTCCCGTTCAAGATTGGAAGGTCATTCGGCTAGAGAAAACTCAGGAGCCATATCGGCAAGCGCTGATACTTCTGGAATAAGGAGTCGCTTGGGTCCTCTCAGCGATGTAAAGGGGTCATCAGCTATGGTTTCGAGAAGGTGGTCCTTCGGGTCCTCCCCACCGATGCCAAAGCCGATGTCCCACTACCTCCAGGAGCGGGAGAGGAGGGAATTGATGCCCAAACGGGTATGGATGTTGACTCATCCCACTCGGACACGGCGAGTATTGGAGACGGATCCGTCTTCAATCTCGGCAAATTGTTCGAGGAGGATCGAGCCGAATGTATGGAGAGTGCGGAACTCGCACTGTTGGAGAAGAGTTTGGAGGATGAAGATCCTGCAAATTAATCTCCAACACGCAAAGGCGGCATCCGCCAACTTACTGCTTCGTCTAGGATTGGACGAGGCCGACGTCGTCCTGATCCAGGAGCCGTGGCTAAGCAGCAACGGTGTATCGGGTTTAAGGACGAATAGCCACACGCTAATGGCAGCCAGCGGCGCAGGTAAAATCAGAGCTTGCATGCTTGTCCGTAATGAACTTAACGTTTTCCTCTTACCCAATTACAGTAGCGGAGACGTTGTGACCACCAGATTGGAGGGTGATGCCGGAGAACTCTGGCTAATCTCGGCCTATATGCCGCACGACGACGAGGTGGAACCACCTCCCGTTATACTGAGAAAGGCTCTCTGGGAGGCCAGGCGTAGGAAAGTCAACGCCATCATTGGCTCGGATGCCAACGCAAGACATACTGTCTGGGGAAGCTCGGACATAAACGTTAGAGGTGAGTCGCTCTTTGATTTTATAAGTAGTGTTGATTTATTTGTATGCAATAGGGGGAACTCCCCTACGTTCGTGACTGCGGGTAGGGAGGAAGTCCTCGACCTTACCATAGTAACTAGAGACGTCGTACCCTTGATCTCGGAATGGAAAGTTCTCAATGATCACTCCTTTTCGGACCATAGGTATATCAGTTTCAACCTGGACAGAGCCTGTCCAGTACGCAAACCTTTTAGGAACCTTAAGAATACAAATTGGGTTCTTTATTGTAGGAAGCTTCGTTCAGCTTCTTCCGGCAGCGCCCCACGAGACTCAGTTCTCTCGGCCAATGCTATTGATGAGTGTGTCGAAGTTTTCAGCTCTGGGTGCAGGATGGCCCTTGAAAGTTCCTGTCCTCTGAGATCTCAGAAAGGCAAAGGGAAACCTCTTTGGTGGACGCCGGAACTTTCGGAGCTCAGATCTTCAAGTCGAAGATTTTTCAATAAAGCCCGTAGAAGTGGTCTAGGTGACGATTGAGCTTTGTATAAGGTGGGACTTGCCATTTTTGAGTCGGAAATGAAGAAGGCCAAACGGTCTTCTTGGAGAGCCTACTGCGAAAGCGTGGAAGGCTGCCAGGAGTCCTCGAGATTTAGGCGTATTCTGTCCAAGAGCCCAACATCCGTGGGTTACTTGAGAAATGGTGCTGGTGAGTGGACCTCGAGCAGTGAGGAGTCACTAAAGCTACTTTTGGATGCTCATTTCCCAAAAAACCAATCAGCGGAAAGAGTATCCCTCGGAGAGCTTCAAGGGGGCGAAAGCGCCTTCGAAAACCTTCTGGATGACCGCCACCTAACTTGGTCGTTGAATTCTTTCAAACCTTACAAGTCCCCCGGACTAGATGGCATCATACCTGCGCAGCTACAGCGAGCGGCCAAGGTATCATGCAGCTGGCTGGCACCGATCTACGCGAACTGCGTCAGACTGGGTCATATTCCGGAGGCTTGGAGGCAGGTTAAGGTGTCTTTCATCCCAAAAGCAGGTAAAAGCTCTCATGTTACTGCAAAAGATTTCAGGCCTATTAGCCTCTCCTCGTTCCTCTTGAAGACGCTGGAGAGGCTCATGGATCTGTACATAAGGGACAAAATCCCTAGAAATAAGCTCATTAAAGCTCAACACGCCTACTGTAAGGGCAGGTCGGTGGACACCGCCTTACACTCGGTAGTGTCGTGGATAGAGGAAGCCCTCTTAAATAATGATTACGCGGTAGGTACCTTCCTCGATATCGAGGGGGCCTTTAACAATGTAAGACCGGAAGCGGTCATTGCCGCATTAGACGATTTTGGGGTAGAAGCGAACCTTAAGCACCTCATTTACAGTCTGCTCAGCGACAGAACTGTCTTTGCGGAGTGGGGAAGCGTTTATGCGCTCCGGACTGTAAATAGGGGTACCCCGCAAGGTGGCGTTCTCTCCCCTTTGCTCTGGATCCTGGTGGTGAACGACCTTCTGGGGGAACTTGAAAATCAAGGCTGTCGAGTGACGGCCTATGCTGATGATGTAGCCCTTTTGGTCAAAGGAAAATTCCTAAGCACCGTATATGAAATGACCCAATGTTACCTAGAAGTGGTTACCCGCTGGGCGCATAGAAGTGGCTTAGCCATAAACCCGAGTAAAACGGAACTCGTCTTATTCACAAGAAGATATAAAATTCCAAACGCCACTCTCCCCTCATTAGGAGGCGCCAGTCTGCAACCTGCGGACAAGGTGAAATACCTGGGGCTTATTCTTGATAGGAAGCTCTCATGGAAGCCAAACATTGAGGAGAGGGTAAGAAAGGCTACGGTAGCTCTTTACTGCTGTAGAGGCTATTGGTAAAAGGTGGGGTCTCTCACCGAAAGTGGTTTTATGGTTGTATGAGACCATTATTAAACCTATAATGTTCTATGGCGTTGTCGTCTGGTGGAGGGCACTCGAGAAAGTCACACTAGCTAAGCAGCTGGAGCGTGTCCAAAGAGCGGCTCTCATTGGAATCAGCGGAGCGCTAAGAACTACACCTACAATGGCTCTAAATGCCATTTTAAACATCGCACCTGTTGATATCGCTGGTAGGTGTACTGCGGCAAAGGTCGCTGTTAGACTCAGAGACGCTGGGTACTTTCGAACGGTCCCAAGCAGGGGCATACTGAAATTCTCCGTCGGTTCGATTGCATCCCTGACTACTTGGACCACTGCACCGCGGAACCGTCCCCAAGAGGTTTCTTCTCTGCACATGTACCTACGAGGGATATGTGGGAAGGTAGAAGTCAATGGAGGAGAAGTGCAGTCAGCTTTTTCACGGATGGATCGAAGCTAAGGGGAAAGGTGGGAGGGGGAGTTTTCTGCAGAAAGCTCTCTATCAATACCAGCTTTAGGCTACCTGACCACTGTAGTGTCTTCCAAGCAGAGGTCGCAGCGATCACAGTAGCAGTGGACGCACTGCTTCGTATGGTGACCTCTTTTAGAGAGGTATGTATTCACTCCGACAGTAGGGCGGCAATACTGGCATTGGAATCGATGACAGTACGCTCTGTGCTAGTTAAGGAGTGTCTTAGAATCCTTATCAATAGCTTCTAGCTATTTTGCAATTCGACTAGTGTGGGTACCCGGTCACCGCGGGATCGCTGGTAACTGTATAGCGGACAAGCTTGCAAGGGAGGGTACCCTAGCTACTTTGACGTCGGAATGGGAGCGTATTGGTAGTCCTTGGTCCACCTGCGCAAGAGCGCTGGACATGCAGACTACGCATGAGCTCGTCAAACGCTGGTCAACTACCAGTACTTGTGCAGTGGCGAGGTCCTTCTGGCCCTCTGTGGACCGTAAGCGGTCCTTTCAACTGCTTTCTCTGGGCAAGGTTCATCTCAGCGCCATTATGGGTGTACTTACTGGACATTGTCCAATGGGTGCCCATGCGGTTAGACTTGGGATCGCGGCAGATGCAAGTTGCCAAAGCTGTATGGAGGAAGGCGAGATGGAATCATCCATGCATTTCCTACTGCACTGTCCAGCTTTTGCCAGACTGAGGTTGAAACATCTCGGAAAGCCCTTTTTCGGCGATCCTAGCGAATTAGCTAGAATCGATATTACCAGTCTTAAGAAATTTGTAACGGATTCCAAGCGGTTTGCTGAATCTTAAAGGTCTATGATCCACAGGGAGTTTTATTGGTACCACAATGGACAGCACCAGGCTGTCTAAGTGAGATCTTCTGTCTTTGCAGAGATCTGCCTACAAACCTAACCTAACCTAACCTATGCCGCTTCATAATGCGATCCTTTATTCTAAATTTTACTGTTATAACTATTTATTTTTATGGCTTAGATATGACACTTTATGTGTTTTTGGTTTTCACAATTTTGTGGGCGTGGCAGTGGACCGATTTTGCACATTTTCGAAAGCAACCCTCTCACGGTCCCAAAGATCATGTGTTCCAAGTTTTATTAAGATATCTCAATTTTTACTCAAGTTATCGCTTGCACGGACGGACAGACGGACGAACAGACATCCGGATTTCAACTCCACTCGTCATCCTTATCATTTATATATACATATATAACCCCTTATCTAACTCTTTAATTTCTTGGTGACACAAACAACCGTTATGTGAACAAAACTATAATACTCTGTGCAACATGTTGCGAGAGTATTAAAATCAGGTACTGCCCAGAGGGTATGTACACTACCAGGAGTAAGTACTACGAAACCGAAAGAATATGAAGAATACATAAAATAAAATAAAATAGTTGTACGCGCTGTGTTTATTTATGCAATATAGTTTTTTGCCGTTAATTGCATTCATGTTAGGACATAAGCTGCAGTGTAATTGTGCAAAAACAGAAACAAAAACAAAAACAAAAACAAAAACAAAAACAAAAACCCACTTTTAGTAATTTTCAACCTAACCTTTGTATGGGAGGTGGGCGTGGTTATTATCCGATTTGAAATATTTTCATATTCCGATATGAGGGCGGGACCACGCCCACTTCCCCAAAAAAATTACATCCAAATATGCCCCTACATAATGCGATCCTTTATTCTAAATTTTACTGTTATAACTATTTTTATGGCTTAGATATGACACTTTATGTGTTTTTGGTTTTCACAATTTTGTGGGCGTGGCAGTGGACCGATTTTGCACATTTTCGAAAGCAACCCTCTCACGGTCCCAAAGAACATGTGTTCCAAGTTTTATTAAGATATCTCAATTTTTACTCAAGTTATCGCTTGCACGGACGGACAGACGGACGAACAGACATCCGGATTTCAACTCCACTCGTCATCCTTATCATTTATATATACATATATAACCCCTTATCTAACTATTTTATTTCTTGGTGACACAAACAACCGTTATGTGAACAAAACTATAATACTCTGTGCAACATGTTGCGAGAGTATAAAAATCAGGAGTAAGGTACTGCCCAGAGAGTATGTACACTACCAGGAGTAAGTACTACGAAACCGAAAGAATATGAAGAATACATAAAATAAAATAAAATAGTTGTACGCGCGGTGTTTATTTATGCAATATAGTATTTTGCCGTTAATTGCATTCATGTTAGGACATGAGCTGCACTGTAATTGTGCAAAAACAAAAACAAAAACAAAAACAAAAACAAAAACAAAAACAAAAACAAAAACAAAAACAAAAACAAAAACAAAAACAAAAACAAAAACAAAAACAAAAACAAAAACAAAAACAAAAACAAAAACAAAAACAAAAACAAAAACAAAAACAAAAACAAAAACAAAAACAAAAGAAAAACAAAACAAACACAAAAAAAAAAACAAAAACAAAAACAAAAAAAAAAACAAAAAAAAAAACAAAAACAAAAACAAAAACAAAAACAAAAACAAAAACAAAAACAAAAACAAAAACAAAAACAAAAACAAAAACAAAAACAAAAACAAAAACAAAAACAAAAACAAAAACAAAAACAAAAACAAAAACAAAAACAAAAACAAAAACAAAAACAAAAACAAAAACAAAAACAAAATCAAAAACCCACTTTTAGTAATTTTCAACCTAACCTTTGTATGGGAGGTGGGCGTGGTTATTATCCGATTTGAAATATTTTCATATTCCGATATGAGGGCGGGACCACGCCCACTTCCCCAAAAAAAATTACATCCAAATATGCCCCTACATAATGCGATCCTTTATTCCAAATTTTACTGTTATAACTTTATTTATGGCTTTGATATGACATTTTGTGGGCGTGGCAGTAAACCGATTTTGCCCAATTTCGAAAGCAACCCTCTCACGGTCCCAAAGAACATGTGTTGCAAGTTTCCTTAAGATATCTCAATTTTTACTCAAGTTATCGCTTGCACGGACGGACAGACGGACGAACAGACATCCGGATTTCAACTCCATTCGTCATCCTGATCATTTATATATACATATATAACCCCATATGGTGACACAAACAACCGTTATGTGAACAAAACTATAATACTCTGTGCAACATGTTGCGAGAGCATAAAAATCAGGAGTAAGGTACTGCCCAGAGAGTATGTACACTACCAGGAGTAAGTACTACGAAACCGAAAGAATATGAAGAATACATAAAAGAAAATAAAATAGTTGTACGCGCTGTGTTTATTTATGCAATATAGTATTTTGCCGTTAATTGCATTCATGTTAGGACATGAGCTGCACTGTAATTGTGCAAAAACAAAAACAACAAGTAAGGAAGGGCTAAGTTCGGGTGTAACCGAACATTTTATACTCTCGCAATTTATTTATATAACTTAATTAATATTATATAATACACAATTTGACATACATATTCGTCATATATATTGTATAAAGTCCATTGAAAGTTGGAAACCCTAATATTAGGTTAGAAGCACCGAGGTCCTCATGTTCAATATATGGGGCCTTGAAAACCTATGGTCCGATTTCGGCGATTTTTAGAAATGGGCTGCCACACTATAAATACAGTATTTGTGCAAAGTTTTGCACCGATATCTTCACTAGTGCTTACTTTATATATTCTAAAGTAAACGATTCAGATTATCTTCTAAGTTCTGGTATATAGGAAGTAGGCGTGGTTGTGAAGCGATTTGTCCAATTTTCACAACATATTATTGGGAGGTAAGGAAACTATTACAAACCAAGTTTCATTCAAATCGGTCGAGTAGTTCCTGAGATATGGTTTTTGACCCATAAGTGGGCGACGCCACGCCCATTTTCCATTTTGTAAAAAGATCTGAATGCAGCTTTCATCTGCCATTTCTTATGTTAAATTTAGTGTTTCTGACGTTTTTCCTTAGTGAGTTAACCCACTTTTAGTAATTTTCAACCTAACTTTTGTATGGGAGGTGGGCGTGGTTATGATCCGATTTCTTTCATTTTTGGACTGTATTGGGAAGTGGCTAAAAAAAACGACTGCAGAAAGTTTGGTTTATATAGCCCTATTAGGTTGCGAGATATGTACAAAAAACTTAGTAGGGGGCGGGGCCACGCCCACTTCCCCAAAAAAATTACATCCACATATGCCCCTTCATAGTGCGATCCTTCATACCAAATTTTATTTCCATAGCTTAATTTATGGCTTAGTTATGGCACTTTATGTGTTTTCGGTTTTCGCCATTTTGTGGGCGTGGCAGTGGTCCGATTTTGCTCATTTTCGAAAGCAACCTTCCTATGGTGCCTAGAAATAAGTGTGCCAAGTTTCATCAAGATATCTCAATTTTTACTCAAGTTACAGCTTGCACAGACGGACGGACGGACGGACGGACGGACGGACGGACGGACGGACGGACGGACAGACAGACATTCGGATTTGAACTCCACTCTTCACCCTGATCACTTTGGTATATATAACCCTATATCTAACTCGTTTAGTTTTGGGTGTTACAAACAACCGTTATGTGAACAAAACTATAATACTCTCTTTAGCAACATTTGTTGCGAGAGTATAAAAACAGAAAAAAAACAAAAACAAAAACAAAAACAAAAACAAAAACAAAAACAAAAACAAAAACAAAAACAAAAACAAAAACAAAAACAAAAACAAAAACAAAAACAAAAACAAAAACAAAAACAAAAACAAAAACAAAAACAAAAACAAAAACAAAAACAAAAACGAAAACAACAAGTAAGGAAGGGCTAAGTTCGGGTGTAACCGAACATTTTATACTCTCGCAATTTATTTATTTAACTTTATTAATATTATATAGTACACAATTTGACCCACATATTCGTCTTATATATTGTATAAAGTCCATTGAAAGTTGGAAACCATAATATTAGGTTAGAAGCACCGAGGTCCTCATGTTCGATACATGGGGCCTTGAAAACCTATGGTCCGATTTCGGCGATTTTAAGAAATGGGCTGCCACACTATAAATACAGTATTTGTGCAAAGTTTTGCACCGATATCTTCACTAGTGCTTACTATATATATTGTAAAGTAAACGATTCAGATCTTCTTCTAAGTTCTAGTATATAGGAAGTAGGCGTGGTTGTGAAGCGATTTGGCCAATTTTCACAACATATTATTGGGAGGTAAGGAAACTATTACAAACCAAGTTTCATTGAAATCGGTCGAGTAGTTCCTGAGATATGTTTTTGACCCATAAGTGGGCGACGCCACGTCCATTTTTCATTTTGTAAAAAAATCTGAGTGCAGCTTTCATCTGCCATTTCTTATGTGAAATTTAGTGTTTCTGACGTTTTTCCTTAGTGAGTTAACCCACTTTTAGTAATTTTCAACCTAACTTTTGTATAGGAGGTGGGCGTGGTTATGATCCGATTTCTTTCATTTTTGGAATGTATTAAGAAGTGGCTAAAAAAACGACTGCAGAAAGTTTGGTTGATATAGCTTAAATAATTTACGAGATATGTACAAACTTAGTAGGGGGCGGGGCCATGCCCACTTCCCCTCAAAATTATATCCAAATATGCCCCTTCATATTGTGATCCTTTGTACCAAATTTTATTTCCATAGCTTTATTTATGGCTTAGTTATGGCACTTTATGTGTTTTCGGTTTTCGCCATTTTGTGGGCGTGGCAGTGGTCCGATTTTGCTCATTTTCGAAAGCAACCTTCCTATGGTGCCAAGAAATAAGTGTGCCAAGTTTCATCAAGATATCTTAATTTTTACTCAAGTTACAGCTTGCACAGACGGACGGACGGACGGACGGACAGACAGACATTCGGATTTGAACTCCACTCTTCACCCTGATCACTTTGGTATATATAACCCTATATCTAACTCGTTTAGTTTTGGGTGTTACAAACAACCGTTATGTGAACAAAACTATAATACTCTCTTTAGCAACATTTGTTGCGAGAGTATAAAAACAAAAACAAAAACAAAAACAAAAACAAAATCAAAATCAAAAACCCACTTTTAGTAATTTTCAACCTAACCTTTGTATGGGAGGTGGGCGTGGTTATTATCCGATTTGAAATATTTTCATATTCCGATATGAGGGCGGGACCACGCCCACTTCCCCAAAAAAATTACATCCAAATATGCCCCTACATAATGCGATCCTTTATTCCAAATTTTACTGTTATAACTTTATTTATGGCTTTGATATGACATTTTGTGGTCGTGGCAGTGGACCGATTTTGCCCAATTTCGAAAGCAACCCTCTCACGGTCCCAAAGAACATGTGTTCCAAGTTTTATTAAGATATCTCAATTTTTACTCAAGTTATCGCTTGCACGGACGGACAGACGGACGAACAGACATCCGGATTTCAACTCCACTCGTCATCCTTATCATTTATATATACACATATAACCCCTTATCTAACTATTTTATTTCTTGGTGACACAAACAACCGTTATGTGAACAAAACTATAATACTCTGTGCAACATGTTGCGAGAGTATAAAAATCAGGAGTAAGGTACTGCCCAGAGAGTATGTACACTACCAGGAGTAAGTACTACGAAACCGAAAGAATATGAAGAATACATAAAATAAAATAAAATAGTTGTACGCGCGGTGTTTATTTATGCAATATAGTATTTTGCCGTTAATTGCATTCATGTTAGGACATGAGCTGCACTGTAATTGTGCAAAAACAAAACAAAAACAAAAACAAAACAAAACAAAAACAAAAACAAAAACAAAAACAAAAACAAAAACAAAAACAAAAACAAAAACAAAAACAAAAACAAAAACAAAAACAAAAACAAAAACAAAAACAAAAACAAAAACAAAAACAAAAACAAAAACAAAAACAAAAACAAAAACAAAAACAAAAACAAAAACAAAAACAAAAACAAAAACAAAAACAAAATCAAAAACCCACTTTTAGTAATTTTCAACCCAACCTTTGTATGGGAGGTGGGCGTGGTTATTATCCGATTTGAAATATTTTCATATTCCGATATGAGGGCGGGACCACGCCCACTTCCCCAAAAAAAATTACATCCAAATATGCCCCTACATAATGCGATCCTTTATTCCAAATTTTACTGTTATAACTTTATTTATGGCTTTGATATGACATTTTGTGGGCGTGGCAGTGGACCGATTTTGCCCAATTTCGAAAGCAACCCTCTCACGGTCCCAAAGAACATGTGTTGCAAGTTTCCTTAAGATATCTCAATTTTTACTCAAGTTATCGCTTGCACGGACGGACAGACGGACGAACAGACATCCGGATTTCAACTCCATTCGTCATCCTGATCATTTATATATACATATATAACCCCATATGGTGACACAAACAACCGTTATGTGAACAAAACTATAATACTCTGTGCAACATGTTGCGAGAGCATAAAAATCAGGAGTAAGGTACTGCCCAGAGAGTATGTACACTACCAGGAGTAAGTACTACGAAACCGAAAGAATATGAAGAATACATAAAAGAAAATAAAATAGTTGTACGCGCTGTGTTTATTTATGCATTCTAGTTTTTTGCCGTTAATTGCATTCATGTTAGGACATGAGCTGCAGTGTAATTGTGCTCTTTTTGTGCATGTTTTGTTGTTGAGTAAAGATAATGCAATTTGGTGTGCATTGCATAGCTGTTGAACGTATTCGTTGATTGAGAGAGGTTTTAAAATATTATTTGTTTTAAATAAAACAAAAACAAAAACAGAAGAGAAGAGAAGAGAAGAGAAGAGAAGAGAAGAGAAGAGAAGAGAAGAGAAGAGAAGAGAAGAGAAGAGAAGAGAAGAGAAGAGAAGAGAAGAGAAGAGAAGAGAAGAGAAGAGAAGAGAAGAGAAGAGAAGAGACGAGAAGGGGAGAGAAGAGAAGAGAAGAGAGAGAAGAGAAGAGAAGAGAAGAGAAGAGAAGAGAACATAAGAGAAGAGAAGAGAAGAGAAGAGAAGAGAAGAGAAGAGAAGAGAAGAGAAGAGAAGAGAAGAGAAGAGAAGAGAAGAGAAGAGAAGAGAAGAGAAGAGAAGAGAAGAGAAGAGAAGAGAAGAGAAGAGAAGAGAAGAGAAGAGAAGAGAAGAGAAGAGAAGAGAAGAGAAGAGAAGAGAAGAGAAGAGAAGAGAAGAGAAGAGAAGAGAAGAGAAGAGAAGAGAAGAGAAGAGAAGAGAAGAGAAGAGAAGAGAAGAGAAGAGAAGAGAAGAGAAGAGAAGAGAAGAGAAGAGAAGAGAAGAGAAGAGAAGAGAAGAGAAGAGAAGAGAAGAGAAGAGAAGAGAAAAACAAAAACAAAAAAAAATAATTTTCAACCTAACCTTTGTATGGGAGGTGGGCGTGGTTATTATCCGATTTGAAATATTTTCATATTCCGATTTGAGGGCGGGACCACGCCCACTTCCCCAAAAAAATTACATCCAAATATGCCCCTACATAATGCGATCCTTTATTCCAAATTTTACTGTTATAACTTTATTTATGGCTTAGATATGACACTTTATGTGTTTTTGGTTTTCACAATTTTGTGGGCGTGGCAGTGGACCGATTTTGCACATTTTCGAAAGCAACCCTCTCACGGTCCAAAGAACATGTGTTCCAAGTTTTCTTAAGATATCTCAATTTTTTTGGGCCACGCCCACTTCCCCAAAAAAATTACATCCAAATATGCCGCTTCATAATGCGATCCTTTATTCTAAATTTTACTGTTATAACTATTTTTATGGCTTAGATATGACACTTTATGTGTTTTTGGTTTTCACAATTTTGTGGGCGTGGCAGTGGACCGATTTTGCACATTTTCGAAAGCAACCCTCTCACGGTCCCAAAGAACATGTGTTCCAAGTCTTATTAAGATATCTCAATTTTTACTCAAGTTATCGCTTGCACGGACGGACAGACGGACGAACAGACATCCGGATTTCAACTCCACTCGTCATCCTTATCATTTATATATACATATATAACCCCTTATCTAACTATTTTATTTCTTGGTGACACAAACAACCGTTATGTGAACAAAACTATAATACTCTGTGCAACATGTTGCGAGAGTATAAAAATCAGGAGTAAGGTACTGCCCAGAGAGTATGTACACTACCAGGAGTAAGTACTACGAAACCGAAAGAATATGAAGAATACATAAAATAAAATAAAATAGTTGTACGCGCGGTGTTTATTTATGCAATATAGTATTTTGCCGTTAATTGCATTCATGTTAGGACATGAGCTGCACTGTAATTGTGCAAAAACAAAAACAAAAACAGAAAAAAACAAAAACAAAAACAAAAACAAAAACAAAAACAAAAACAAAAACAAAAACAAAAACAAAAACAAAAACAAAAACAAAAACAAAAACAAAAACAAAAACAAAAACAAAAACAAAAACAAAAACAAAAACAAAAACAAAAACAAAAACAAAAACAAAAACAAAAACAAAAACAACAAAAAAAACAAAAACAAAAACAAAAACAAAAACAAAAACAAAAACAAAAACAAAAACAAAAACAAAAACAAAAACAAAAACAAAAACAAAAACAAAAACGAAAACAACAAGTAAGGAAGGGCTAAGTTCGGGTGTAACCGAACATTTTATACTCTCGCAATTTATTTATTTAACTTTATTAATATTATATAGTACACAATTTGACCCACATATTCGTCTTATATATTGTATAAAGTCCATTGAAAGTTGGAAACCATAATATTAGGTTAGAAGCACCGAGGTCCTCATGTTCGATACATGGGGCCTTGAAAACCTATGGTCCGATTTCGACGATTTTAAGAAATGGGCTGCCACACTATAAATACAGTATTTGTGCAAAGTTTTGCACCGATATCTTCACTAGTGCTTACTATATATATTGTAAAGTAAACGATTCAGATCTTCTTCTAAGTTCTAGTATATAGGAAGTAGGCGTGGTTGTGAAGCGATTTGGCCAATTTTCACAACATATTATTGGGAGGTAAGGAAACTATTACAAACCAAGTTTCATTGAAATCGGTCGAGTAGTTCCTGAGATATGGTTTTTGACCCATAAGTGGGCGACGCCACGCCCATTTTTCATTTTGTAAAAAAATCTGAGTGCAGCTTTCATCTGCCATTTCTTATGTGAAATTTAGTGTTTCTGACGTTTTTCCTTAGTGGGTTAACCCACTTTTAGTAATTTTCAACCTAACTTTTGTATGGGAGGTGGGCGTGGTTATGATCCGATTTCTTTCATTTTTGGACTGTATTAGGAAGTGGCTAAAAAAACGACTGCAGAAAGTTTGGTTTATATAGCTTTATTGGTTTGCGAGATATGTACAAAAACTTAGTAGGGGGCGGGGCCATGCCCACTTCCCCAAAAAAAATTACATCCAAATATGCCCCTTCATAGTGCGATCCTTCATACCAAATTTTATTTCCATAGCTTTATTTATGGCTTAGTTATGGCACTTTATGTGTTTTCGGTTTTCGCCATTTTGTGGGCGTGGCAGTGGTCCGATTTTGCTCATTTTCGAAAGCAACCTTCCTATGGTGCCAAGAAATAAGTGTGCCAAGTTTCATCAAGATATCTTAATTTTTACTCAAGTTACAGCTTGCACAGACGGACGGACGGACGGACGGACGGACAGACAGACATTCGGATTTGAACTCCACTCTTCACCCTGATCACTTTGGTATATATAACCCTATATCTAACTCGTTTAGTTTTGGGTGTTACAAACAACCGTTATGTGAACAAAACTATAATACTCTCTTTAGCAACATTTGTTGCGAGAGTATAAAAACCCACGTTTAGTAATTTTCAACCTAACCTTTGTATGGGAGGTGGGCGTGGTTATTATCCGATTAGAAATATTTTCATATTCCGATTTGAGGGCGGGACCACGCCCACTTCCCCAAAAAAATTACATACAAATATGTATGTATGTGATTGGCGTTGCAACCGTTTAGCCGGTTATAGCCGAATCGACGATAGTGCGCCATCTCTCTCTCTCCTTCGCAGTTCGGCGCCAGTTGGAGATTCCAAGTGTAACCAGGTCGCTCTCCACCTGGTCCCTCCAACGGAGTGGAGGCCTTCCCCTTCCTCGGCTTCCTCCGACGGGTACTGCATCGAACACTTTCAGGGCTGGAGTGTTTTCGTCCATTCGGACAACATGACCTAGCCAGCGTAGCCGCTGTCTTTTTATTCGCTGAACTATGTCAATGTCGTCGTATAACTCGTACAGCTCATCGTTCCATCGTCTGCGGTATTCGCCGTTGCCAATGTTCTTAGGACCATAAATCTTGCGCAAAATTTTCCTCTCGAAAACTCCTAGTGTCGTCTCATCTGATGTTGACATCGTCCAAGCTTCTGCACCGTAGATCAGGACGGGGATGATAAGCGACTTGTAGAGCTTGATTTTGGTTCGTCGAGAGAGGACTTTACTGTTCAATTGCCTACTCAGTCCAAAGTAGCACCTGTTGGCAAGAGTTATTCTGCGCTGGATTTCGAGGCTGACATTGTTCGTGTTGTTGATGCTGGTTCCCAGGTAAACGAAATTATCTACGACCTCGAAGTTATGACTGTCAACAGTGACGTGGGAGCCAAGACGCGAATGCGCCGACTGTTTGCTTGATGACAGGAGATATTTCGTCTTGTCCTCATTCACCTCCAGACCCATTCGCTTCGCCTCCTTATCCATGCGGGAAAAAGCAGAACAAACGGCGCGGTTGTTGCTTCCAATGATATCAATATCATCGGCGTACGCCAGGAGCTGTACACTCTTGTAAAAGATGGTACACTCTCTGTTTAGCTCTGCAGCTCTTATAATTTTTTCCAGCATCAGGTTAAAGAAGTCGCACGATAGTGAGTCACCTTGTCTGAAACCTCGTTTGGTATCGAACGGCTCGGAGAGGTCCTTCCCAATCATGACGGAGCTTTTGGTGTTGCTCAACGTCAACTTACACAGCCGTATTAGTTTTGCGGGGATACCAAATTCAGACATCGCGGCATAAAGGCAGCTCCTTTTCGTGCTGTCGAAAGCTGCTTTAAAATCGACAAAAAGGTGGTGTGTGTCGATCCTCTTTTCACGGGTCTTCTCCAAGATTTGGCGCATGGTGAATATCTGGTCAGTTGTTGATTTTCCAGGTATAAAGCCACACTGATAAGGTCCAATCAGTTTGTTGACGGTGGGCTTTAGTCTTTCACACAGTACGCTCGATAGAACCTTGTATGCGATATTTAGGAGGCTGATCCCACGGTAATTGGCGCAGATTGTGGGATCTCCCTTTTTATGGATTGGGCAGAGCACACTGAGATTCCAATCGTCAGGCATGCTTTCTTCCGACCATATTTTGCAAAGAAGCTGATGCACGCACCTTATCAGTTCTTCGCCGCCGTATTTGAATAGTTCAGCCGGTAATCTATCGGCCCCCGCTGCTTTGTTGTTCTTCAAGCGGGTAATTGCTATTCGAATTTCTTCATGGTCGGGTAATGGAACATCTGTTCCATCGTCATCGATTGGGGGATCGGGTTCGCCTTCTCCTGGTGTTGTACTCTCACTGCCATTCAGCAGGTCGGAGAAGTGTTCCCTCCATAATCCCAGTATGCCCTGGACATCGGTTACCAGATTACCACCTTGGTCTCTACATGAGGATGCTCCGGTCTTGAAACCTTCGTTAAGTCGCTTCATTTTTTCATAAAATTTTCGAGCATTCCCTCTGTCTGCCAGCTTCTCAAGCTCTTCGTACTCACGCATTTCGGCCTCTGTCCTTTTTTGTCTGCAGATGCGTCTCGCTTCCCTCTTCAGCTCTCGGTATCTATCCCATCCCGCACGTGTTGTGGTCGTTTGCAACGTTGCGAGGTAGGCAGTCTGTTTTCTCTCCGCTGCGAGACGGCACTCCTCGTCGTACCAGCTTGTTTTTTGTCGTTGCCGAAAACCAATTGTTTCGGCTGCAGCGGTACGCAGTGAGTTTGAGATGCCGTTCCACAGTTCCCTTATACCGAGATGCTGATGAGTGCTCTCAGAGAGCAGGAGTGCAAGTCGAGTAGAGTATTTCGTGGCTGTCTGTTGCGATTGCAGCTTTTCGACGTCGAACCTTCCTTGTGTTTGTTGACGGGCGTTCTTTGCTGCACAGAGGCGGGTGCGTATTTTAGCTGCGACCAGATAATGGTCCGAGTCTATATTTTGTCCTCGGAGCGTACGCACGTCTAAAACACAGGAGACATGTCTTCCGTCTATCACAACGTGATCGATTTGGTTCCGCGTGTTTCGATCAGGAGACAGCCAAGTAGCTTGATGTATTTTCTTATGCTGGAATCTGGTACTACAGACGACCATATTTCGGGCCCCAGCGAAGTCGATCAGCCTCAGGCCGTTTGGCGATGTTTCGTCATGGAGGCTGAATTTTCCGACTGTTGTGCCAAAGACACCTTCTTTACCCACCCTGGCGTTAAAATCGCCAAGCACGACTTTTACATCGTGGCGGGGCAGCGCTCATAGGTGCGTTCTAGGCGCTCATAGAAAGCATCTTTGGTCACATCGTCCTTCTCTTCCGTTGGGGCGTGGGCGCAAATCAGCGATATGTTGAAGAACCTCGCTTTGATGCGGATTGTGGCAAGACGTTCATCCACCGGGGTGAATGCCAGGACTCTGCGACGGAGTCTCTCCCACCACAAATCCAACACCAAATTTGCGCTCCTTTATATGGCCGCTGTAGTAGATGTCACAAGGACCCACCTTCTTCCGTCCTTGTCCCGTCCATCGCACTTCTTGGATGGCGGTGATGTCAGCCTTGAGTCGTATGAGGACATCAACCAGCTGGGCAGAGGCACCAATTAAGGGTCCGGACATTCCAGGTGCATGCCCTTATATCATTATCCTTAAAACGTTTGCAGGGGTCGTCATCAAAAGGGGGGTGTCTCATCCGAGGCTTTCGTAGATTTTTCATTGGGGGGTGTTTTTATGTGGTGGGTCCCAAACCCAACGCACAACCGCATAAGCGGGCTTCGCCTTCTCACTTTAGCTCGCCTTCAAACGGATGTCTGTTGGCTACCCAGAGGATACTTGGTCTAAAACCGGAAGTCGTGAGCTGCTTGGACCATGTGGAGAAGAATCGTTTCTGGCCACTCCCAAGTGAATGACAATCAAAAACTTTCCTCACTTGCGTGAACTTCTACACATGGTCCCATCCTCCATACAAATATGCCCCTACATAATGCGATCCTTTATTCCAAGTTTTGCACCGATATCTTCACTAGTGCTTACTATATATATTGTAAAGTAAACGATTCAGATCTTCTTCTAAGTTCTAGTATATAGGAAGTAGGCGTGGTTGTGAAGCGATTTGGCCAATTTTCACAACATATTATTGGGAGGTAAGGAAACTATTACAAACCAAGTTTCATTGAAATCGGTCGAGTAGTTCCTGAGATATGGTTTTTGACCCATAAGTGGGCGACGCCACGCCCATTTTTCATTTTGTAAAAAAATCTGAGTGCAGCTTTCATCTGCCATTTCTTATGTGAAATTTAGTGTTTCTGACGTTTTTCCTTAGTGAGTTAACCCACTTTTAGTAATTTTCAACCTAACTTTTGTATGGGAGGTGGGCGTGGTTATGATCCGATTTCTTTCATTTTTGGACTGTATTAGGAAGTGGCTAAAAAAACGACTGCAGAAAGTTTGGTTTATATAGCTTTATTGGTTTGCGAGATATGTACAAAAAACTTAGTAGGGGGCGGGGCCATGCCCACTTCCCCAAAAAAATTACATCCAAATATGCCCCTTCATAGTGCGATCCTTCATACCAAATTTTATTTCCATAGCTTTATTTATGGCTTAGTTATGGCACTTTATGTGTTTTCGGTTTTCGCCATTTTGTGGGCGTGGCAGTGGTCCGATTTTGCTCATTTTCGAAAGCAACCTTCCTATGGTGCCAAGAAATAAGTGTGCCAAGTTTCATCAAGATATCTTAATTTTTACTCAAGTTACAGCTTGCACAGACGGACGGACGGACGGACGGACGGACGGACGGACAGACAGACATTCGGATTTGAACTCCACTCTTCACCCTGATCACTTTGGTATATATAACCCTATATCTAACTCGTTTAGTTTTGGGTGTTACAAACAACCGTTATGTGAACAAAACTATAATACTCTCTTTAGCAACATTTGTTGCGAGAGTATAAAAACCCACGTTTAGTAATTTTCAACCTAACCTTTGTATGGGAGGTGGGCGTGGTTATTATCCGATTAGAAATATTTTCATATTCCGATTTGAGGGCGGGACCACGCCCACTTCCCCAAAAAAGTTACATAGAAATATGTATGTATGTGATTGGCGTTGCAACCGTTTAGCCGGTTATAGCCGAATCGACGATAGTGCGCCATCTCTCTCTCTCCTTCGCAGTTCGGCGCCAGTTGGAGATTCCAAGTGTAACCAGGTCGCTCTCCACCTGGTCCCTCCAACGGAGTGGAGGCCTTCCCCTTCCTCGGCTTCCTCCGACGGGTACTGCATCGAACACTTTCAGGGCTGGAGTGTTTTCGTCCATTCGGACAACATGACCTAGCCAGCGTAGCCGCTGTCTTTTTATTCGCTGAACTATGTCAATGTCGTCGTATAACTCGTACAGCTCATCGTTCCATCGTCTGCGGTATTCGCCGTTGCCAATGTTCTTAGGACCATAAATCTTGCGCAAAATTTTCCTCTCGAAAACTCCTAGTGTCGTCTCATCTGATGTTGACATCGTCCAAGCTTCTGCACCGTAGATCAGGACGGGGATGATAAGCGACTTGTAGAGCTTGATTTTGGTTCGTCGAGAGAGGACTTTACTGTTCAATTGCCTACTCAGTCCAAAGTAGCACCTGTTGGCAAGAGTTATTCTGCGCTGGATTTCGAGGCTGACATTGTGCGTGTTGTTGATGCTGGTTCCCAGGTAAACGAAATTATCTACGACCTCGAAGTTATGACTGTCAACAGTGACGTGGGAGCCAAGACGCGAATGCGCCGACTGTTTGCTTGATGACAGGAGATATTTCGTCTTGTCCTCATTCACCTCCAGACCCATTCGCTTCGCCTCCTTATCCATGCGGGAAAAAGCAGAACAAACGGCGCGGTTGTTGCTTCCGATGATATCAATATCATCTTGTAAAAGATGGTACCCTCTCTGTTTAGCTCTGCAGCTCTTATAATTTTTTCCAGCATCAGGTTAAAGAAGTCGCACGATAGTGAGTCACCTTGTCTGAAACCTCGTTTGGTATCGAACGGCTCGGAGAGGTCCTTCCCAATCATGACGGAGCTTTTGGTGTTGCTCAACGTCAACTTACACAGCCGTATTAGTTTTGCGGGGATACCAAATTCAGACATCGCGGCATAAAGGCAGCTCCTTTTCGTGCTGTCGAAAGCTGCTTTAAAATCGACAAAAAGGTGGTGTGTGTCGATCCTCTTTTCACGGGTCTTCTCCAAGATTTGGCGCATGGTGAATATCTGGTCAGTTGTTGATTTTCCAGGTCTAAAGCCACACTGATAAGGTCCAATCAGTTTGTTGACGGTGGGCTTTAGTCTTTCACACAGTACGCTCGATAGAACCTTGTATGCGATATTTAGGAGGCTGATCCCACGGTAATTGGCGCAGATTGTGGGATCTCCCTTTTATGGATTGGGCAGAGCACACTGAGATTCCAATCGTCAGGCATGCTTTCTTCCGACCATATTTTGCAAAGAAGCTGATGCATGCACCTTATCAGTTCTTCGCCGCCGTATTTGAATAGTTCTGCCGGTAATCTATCGGCCCCCGCTGCTTTGTTGTTCTTCAAGCGGGTAATTGCTATTCGAATTTCTTCATGGTCGGGTAATGGAACATCTGTTCCATCGTCATCGATTGGGGATCGGGTTCGCCTTCTCCTGGTGTTGTACTCTCACTGCCATTCAGCAGGTCGGAGAAGTGTTCCCTCCATAATCCCAGTATGCCCTGGACATCGGTTACCAGATTACCACCTTGGTCTCTACATGAGGATGCTCCGGTCTTGAAACCTTCGTTAAGTCGCTTCATTTTTTCATAAAATTTTCGAGCATTCCCTCTGTCTGCCAGCTTCTCAAGCTCTTCGTACTCACGCATTTCGGCCTCTTTCTTTTTTTGTCTGCAGATGCGTCTCGCTTCCCTCTTCAGCTCTCGGTATCTATCCCATCCCGCACGTGTTGTGGTCGTTTGCAACGTTGCGAGGTAGGCAGTCTGTTTTCTCTCCGCTGCGAGACGGCACTCCTCGTCGTACCAGCTTGTTTTTTGTCGTTGCCGAAAACCAATTGTTTCGGCTGCAGCGGTACGCAGTGAGTTTGAGATGCCGTTCCACAGTTCCCTTATACCGAGATGCTGATGAGTGCTCTCAGAGAGCAGGAGTGCAAGTCGAGTAGAGTATTTCGTGGCTGTCTGTTGCGATTGCAGCTTTTCGACGTCGAACCTTCCTTGTGTTTGTTGACGGGCGTTCTTTGCTGCACAGAGGCGGGTGCGTATTTTAGCTGCGACCAGATAATGGTCCGAGTCTATATTTTGTCCTCGGAGCGTACGCACGTCTAAAACACAGGAGACATGTCTTCCGTCTATCACAACGTGATCGATTTGGTTCCGCGTGTTTCGATCAGGAGACAGCCAAGTAGCTTGATGTATTTTCTTATGCTGGAATCTGGTACTACAGACGACCATATTTCGGGCCCCAGCGAAGTCGATCAGCCTCAGGCCGTTTGGCGATGTTTCGTCATGGAGGCTGAATTTTCCGACTGTTGTGCCAAAGACACCTTCTTTACCCACCCTGGCGTTAAAATCGCCAAGCACGACTTTTACATCGTGGCGGGGGCAGCGCTCATAGGTGCGTTCTAGGCGCTCATAGAAAGCATCTTTGGTCACATCGTCCTTCTCTTCCGTTGGGGCGTGGGCGCAAATCAGCGATATGTTGAAGAACCTCGCTTTGATGCGGATTGTGGCAAGACGTTCATCCACCGGGGTGAATGCCAGGACTCTGCGACGGAGTCTCTCTCCCACCACAAATCCAACACCAAATTTGCGCTCCTTTATATGGCCGCTGTAGTAGATGTCACAAGGACCCACCTTCTTCCGTCCTTGTCCCGTCTATCGCACTTCTTGGATGGCGGTGATGTCAGCCTTGAGTCGTATGAGGACATCAACCAGCTGGGCAGAGGCACCAATTAAGGGTCCGGACATTCCAGGTGCATGCCTTTATATCATTATCCTTAAAACGTTTGCAGGGGTCGTCATCAAAAGGGGGGTGTCTCATCCGAGGCTTTCGTAGATTTTTCATTGGGGGGTGTTTTTATGTGGTGGGTCCCAAACCCAACGCACAACCGCATAAGCGGGCTTCGCCTTCTCACTTTAGCTCGCCTTCAAACGGATGTCTGTTGGCTACCCAGAGGATACTTGGTCTAAAACCGGAAGTCGTGAGCTGCTTGGACCATGTGGAGAAGAATCGTTTCTGGCCACTCCCAAGTGAATGACAATCAAAAACTTTCCTCACTTGCGTGAACTTCTACACATGGTCCCATCCTCCATACAAATATGCCCCTACATAATGCGATCCTTTATTCCAAGTTTTACTGTTATAACTTTATTTATGGCTTAGATATGACACTTTATGTGTTTTTGGTTTTCACAATTTTGTGGGCGTGGCAGTGGACCGATTTTGCACATTTTCGAAAGCAACCCTCTCACGGTCCAAAGAACATGTGTTCCAAGTTTTATTAAGATATCTCAATTTTTACTCAAGTTATCGCTTGCACGGACGGACAGACGGACGAACAGACATCCGGATTTCAACTCCACTCGTCATCCTTATCATTTATATATACATACTAGCTGACCCGGCGAACTTCGCCCCGCCCAATTTTTATTTGAAATAGTTAAAACGCTTTTTGAACTCTGTTCATTGCTTATTTGTCATATGTTCATAACTTTATTTATTTCACGGATTGTATGTGATTTTTTCTTAAATTTAGAAAATTGGAAGTCATAGATTCGTATAACTTTACCACAAATAATATAAACTTCAAACAACGCATTTTCATTTAATGTTTTTAGCAAGTGGCAGCTTTTGTTATGACAGCCTAAATCCATGAACATTTAAAAAGAAATATAGCGCCATCTACTGTTACATAGCGTACTTAGCGCCACCAACTGGTAGATAGCTCTTTGCTAATAATAAACAAATAATTTGCAATAAATAAATAATGCGACTATAAGGAGAGTTATAAACTATCCTATCTTTCAAGTTGGACCAAACTGCACAGAGTGTTAAAAATTTCATTAAAATCGGTTCAGTAGTTTAGGAGTCCATCGAAAACAAACAATGTGACACGTGATTTTTATATATTAAGATATAACCCCTTATCTAACTATTTTATTTCTTGGTGACACAAACAACCGTTATGTGAACAAAACTATAATACTCTGTGCAACATGTTGCGAGAGTATAAAAATCAGGAGTAAGGTACTGCCCAGAGAGTATGTACACTACCAGGAGTAAGTACTACGACACCGAAAGAATATGAAGAATACATAAAAGAAAATAAAATAGTTGTACGCGCTGTGTTTATTTATGCATTCTAGTTTTTTGCCGTTAATTGCATTCATGTTAGGACATGAGCTGCAGTGTAATTGTGCTCTTTTTGTGCATGTTTTGTTGTTGAGTAAAGATAATGCAATTTGGTGTGCATTGCATAGCTGTTGAACGTATTCGTTGATTGAGAGAGGTTTTTAAATATTATTTGTTTTAAATAAAACAAAAACAACAAGTAAGGAAGGGCTAAGTTCGGGTGTAACCGAACATTTTATACTCTCGCAATTTATTTATTTAACTTTATTTATATTATACAATACACAATTTGACCCACATATTCGTCATATATATTGTATAAAGTCCATTGAAAGTTGGAAACCATAATATTAGGTTAGAAGCACCTAGGTAATCGTGTTCGATATATGGCGCCTCAAAAACCTATGGTCCGATTTCGGCGATTTTTAGAATGGGGCTACCACACTATTAACATAGTATTTGTGCAAAGTTCTGCATCGATATCTTCACTAGTGCTTACTTTATATATTGTAAAGTAAACGATTCAGATTGTCTTCAAAGTTCTGGTATATAGGAAGTAGGCGTGGTTGTGAAGCGATTTGGCCTATTTTAACAAAATATCATTGGGATGTAAATAAACTATTATAAACCAAGTTTCATTGAAATCGGTCGAGTAGTTCCTGAGATATGGTTTTTGACCCATAAGTGGGCGACGCCACGCCCATTTTCCATTTTGTAAAAAAACCTGAGTGCAGCTTTCATCTGCCATTTCTTATGTGAAATTTAGTGTTTCTGACGTTTTTCGTTAGTGAGTTAACCCACTTTTTGTAATTTTTAACCTAACTTTTGTATGGGAGGTGGGCGTGGTTATGATCCGATTTCTTTCATTTTTGGACTGTATTAGGAAGTGGCTAAAAAACACGACTGCAGAAAGTTTGGTTTATATAGCTCTATTGGTTTGCGAGATATGTACAAAAAACTTAGTAGGGGGCGGGGTCACGCCCACTTTTCCAAAAAAATTACATCCAAATGTGCCCCTCCCTAGTGGGATCATATGTTCCAAATTTCATTTTCATAACTTTATTTATGGCTTAGTTATGGCACTTTATGTGTTTTCGGTTTTCGCCATTTTGTGGGCGTGGCAGTGGTCCGATTTTGCTCATTTTCGAAAGCAACCTTCCTATGGTGCCAAGGAATAAGTATGCCAAGCTTCATCAAGATATCTTAATTTTTACTCAAGTTACAGCTTGCACAGACGGACGGACGGACGGACGGACGGACAGACAGACATTCGGATTTGAACTCCACTCTTCACCCTGATCACTTTGGTATATATAACCCTATATCTAACTCGTTTAGTTTTGGGTGTTACAAACAACCGTTATGTGAACAAAACTATAATACTCTCTTTAGCAACATTTGTTGCGAGAGTATAAAAACAGAAGAGAAGAGAAGAGAAGAGAAGAGAAGAGAAGAGAAGAGAAGAGAAGAGAAGAGAAAAGAAAAGAAGAGAAGAGAAGAGAAGAGAAAGAGAAGAGAAGAGAAGAGAAGAGAAGAGAAGAGAAGAGAAGAGAAGAGAAGAGAAGAGAAGAGAAGAGAAGAGAAGAGAAGAGAAGAGAAGAGAAGAGAAGAGAAGAGAAGAGAAGAGAAGAGAAGAGAAGAGAAGAGAAGAGAAGAGAAGAGAAGAGAAGAGAAGAGAAGAGAAGAGAAGAGAAGAGAAGAGAAGAGAAGAGAAGAGAAGAGAAGAGAAGAGAAGAGAAGAGAAGAGAAGAGAAGAGAAGAGAAGAGAAGAGAAGAGAAGAGAAGAGAAGAGAAGAGAAGAGAAGAGAAGAGAAGAGAAGAAACAAAAACAAAAACAAAAACAAAAACAAAAACAAAAACAAAAAAAAAAACAAAAACAAAAACAAAAACAAAAACAAAAAAAAAAACAAAAACAAAAACAAAAACAAAAACAAAAACAAAAACAAAAACAAAAACTAAAAAAATAAAAAAAACAAAAGCAAAAACAATACCAAAAACAAAAACAAAAACAAAAACAAAAACAAAAACAAAAACAAAAACAAAAACAAAAACAAAAACAAAAACAAAAACAAAAACAAAAACAAAAACAAAAACAAAAACAAAAACAAAAACAAAAACAAAAACAAAAACAAAAACAAAAACAAAAACAAACACAAACACAAAAACAAAAACAAAAACAAAAACAACATCCAAATATGCCCCTACATAATGCGATCCTTTATTCCAAATTTTACTGTTATAACTTTATTTATGGCTTAGATATGACACTTTATGTGTTTTTGGTTTTCACAATTTTGTGGGCGTGGCAGTGGACCGATTTTGCACATTTTCGAAAGCAACCCACTCACGGTCCAAAGAACATGTGTTCCAAGTTTTCTTAAGATATCTCAATTTTTTTGGGCCACGCCCACTTCCCCAAAAAAATTACATCCAAATATGCCGCTTCATAATGCGATCCTTTATTCTAAATTTTACTGTTATAACTATTTTTATGGCTTAGATATGACACTTTATGTGTTTTTGGTTTTCACAATTTTGTGGGCGTGGCAGTGGACCGATTTTGCACAATTTCGAAAGCAACCCTCTCACGGTCCCAAAGAACATGTGTTCCAAGTTTTATTAAGATATCTCAATTTTTACTCAAGTTATCGCTGGCACGGACGGACAGACGGACGAACAGACATCCGGATTTCAACTCCATTCGTCATCCTGATCATTTATATATAAATATATAACCCCATATGGTGACACAAACAACCGTTATGTGAACAAAACTATAATACTCTGTGCAACATGTTGCGAGAGCATAAAAATCAGGAGTAAGGTACTGCCCAGAGAGTATGTACACTACCAGGAGTAAGTACTACGAAACCGAAAGAATATGAAGAATACATAAAATAAAATAAAATAGTTGTACGCGCGGTGTTTATTATGCAATATATTATTTATGCAATATAGTATTTTGCCGTTAATTGCATTCATGTTAGGACATGAGCTGCACTGTAATTGTGCAAAAACAAAAACAAAAACAAAAACAAAAACAAAAACAAAACAAAAATAAAAACAAAAACAAAAACAAAAACAAACTCAAAAACCCACTTTTAGTAATTTTCAACCTAACCTTTGTATGGGAGGTGGGCGTGGTTATTATCCGATTTGAAATATTTTCATATTCCGATATGAGGGCGGGACCACGCCCACTTCCCCAAAAAAATTACATCCAAATATGCCCCTACATAATGCGATCCTTTATTCCAAATTTTACTGTTATAACTTTATTTATGGCTTTGATATGACATTTTGTGGTCGTGGCAGTGGACCGATTTTGCCCAATTTCGAAAGCAACCCTCTCACGGTCCCAAAGAACATGTGTTCCAAGTTTTATTAAGATATCTCAATTTTTACTCAAGTTATCGCTTGCACGGACGGACAGACGGACAGACGGACGAACAGACATCCGGATTTCAACTCCACTCGTCATCCTTATCATTTATATATACATATATAACCCCTTATCTAACTATTTTATTTCTTGGTGACACAAACAACCGTTATGTGAACAAAACTATAATACTCTGTGCAACATGTTGCGAGAGTATAAAAATCAGGAGTAAGGTACTGCCCAGAGAGTATGTACACTACCAGGAGTAAGTACTACGAAACCGAAAGAATATGAAGAATACATAAAATAAAATAAAATAGTTGTACGCGCGGTGTTTATTTATGCAATATAGTATTTTTCCGTTAATTGCATTCATGTTAGGACATGAGCTGCACTGTAATTGTGCAAAAACAAAAACAAAAACAACAAGTAAGGAAGGGCTAAGTTCGGGTGTAACCGAACATTTTATACTCTCGCAATTTATTGATGTAATTTTATAAAGATAACACAAGTCGACCCATATATTCTGCATAAAATTCAATAGAATAACGAAAATCATCATAAGTAGTATATGGGGACTGAGGTAATTCCTAAACCGATTTCACTCTTTTTCACCACCAAGATACAATATATCGAAGACTTTACGCTCACTTAATTTAATATTACTTATAATTAGGTATATGGGATCTGGGGGAAGTTATGACCCGATTTTTACCATTTCAGGTACAGAGAGAAACTGTTATAAGAAAAAAATGCAGAGGGAATGAATTACATTAAAATATCTAAGGGATTTACCTATATTTTCGGTGAAAAATTAACCTTAGGCACTGAGTTCTTCATGTTCGACAATTTTTCCACAAGTGATGTCACAGCTCAAATATAGTATTTGTGTAAAGTTTTATTCCGCTAGCTTCATTGGTTTCTTAGGAATACATTATAAAGTGAACGAATCAGATGGAATTCAAAATTGAGTTATATGGGAAGTAGACGTAGTTGTGAACCGATTTCGCCCATATTCCACCCGTGTCATCAGGATGTCAAGAAAGTGTTATATTCCGAATTTCATTGAAATCGGTCGAATAGTTCTTGAGATATGGTTTTTGACCCATAAGTGGGAGATGCCACGCCCATTTTTCATTTTGTAAAAAAATCTGAGTGCAGCTTCCTTCTGCCATTTCTTATGTAAAATTTGCTGTTTCTGACGTTTTTCGTTAGGGAGTTAACCCACTTTTAGTAATTTTCAACCTAACCTTTGTATGGGTGGTGGGCGTGGTTATTATCCGATTTCTTTCATTTTTGGACTGTATTAAGAAATGGCTAAAAGAAACTACTGCAGAAAGTTTGGCTTATATAGCTTTATTGGTTTGCGAGTTATATACAAAAAACCTATTTGGGGGCGGGGTCACGCCCACTTTTCCAAAAAAATTACATCCAAATGTGCCCCTCCCTAATGGGATCCTATGTTCCAAATTTCATTTTCATAACTTTATTTATGGCTTAGTTATGACACTGTATAGATTTTCGGTTTCCACCATTTTGTGGGCGTGGCAGTGGACCGATTTTGCCCATTTTCGAAAGCAACCTCCTCAGGGTGCCAAGGAACATGTGTTCCAAGTTTCATTAAGATATCTTAATTTTTACTCAAGTTATCGCTTGCACGGACAGTCGGACAGACGGACAGACGGACGGACGGACAGACGGACGGACAGACATCCGGATTTCAAATCTACTCGTCATCCTGATCATTTACATATGTATATATAAGCCCATATCTAACTCTTATATTTCTTGGTGACACAAACAACCGTTATGTGAACAAAACTATTATACTCTGTGCAACACGTTGCGAGAGTATAAAAACAAAAACAAAAACAAAAACAAAAACAAAAACAAAAACAAAAACAAAAACAAAAACAAAAACAAAAACAAAAACAAAAACAAAAACAAAAACAAAAACAAAAACAAAATCAAAAAACCCTTCCCCAAAAAAATTACATCCAAATATGCCCCTACATAATGCGATCCTTTATTCCAAATTTTACTGTTATAACTTTATTTATGGCTTTGATATGACATTTTGTGGGCGTGGCAGTGGACCGATTTTGCCCAATTTCGAAAGCAACCCTCTCACGGTCCCAAAGAACATGTGTTGCAAGTTTTCTTAAGATATCTCAATTTTTACTCAAGTTATCGCTTGCACGGACGGACAGACGGACGAACAGACATCCGGATTTCAACTCCATTCGTCATCCTGATCATTTATATATAAATATATAACCCCATATGGTGACACAAACAACCGTTATGTGAACAAAACTATAATACTCTGTGCAACATGTTGCGAGAGCATAAAAATCAGGAGTAAGGTACTGCCCAGAGAGTATGTACACTACCAGGAGTAAGTACTACGAAACCGAAAGAATATGAAGAATACATAAAATAAAATAAAATAGTTGTACGCGCTGTGTTTATTTATGCATTCTAGTTTTTTGCCGTTAATTGCATTCATGTTAGGATATGAGCTGCAGTGTAATTGTGCTCTTTTTGTGCATGTTTTGTTGTTGAGTAAAGATAATGCAATTTGGTGTGCATTGCATAACTGTTGAACGTATTCGTTGATCGAGAGAGGTTTTTAAATATTATTTGTTTAAAATAAAACAAAAACAAAAGCAGAAGAGAAGAGAAGAGAAGAGAAGAGAAGAGAAGAGAAGAGAAGAGAAGAGAAGAGAAGAGAAGAGAAGAGAAGAGAAGAGAAGAGAAGAGAAGAGAAGAGAAGAGAAGAGAAGAGAAGAGAAGAGAAGAGAAGAGAAGAGAAGAGAAGAGAAGAGAAGAGAAGAGAAGAGAAGAGAAGAGAAGAGAAGAGAATAGAAGAGAAGAGAAGAGAATATAAGAGAAGAGAAGAGAAGAGAAGAGAAGAGAAGAGAAGAGAAGAGAAGAGAAGAGAAGAGAAGAGAAGAGAAGAGAAGAGAAGAGAAGAGAAGAGAAGAGAAGAGAAGAGAAGAGAAGAGAAGAGAAGAGAAGAGAAGAGAAGAGAAGAGAAGAGAAGAGAAGAGAAGAGAAGAGAAGAGAAGAGAAGAGAAGAGAAGAGAAGAGAAGAGAAGAGAAGAGAAGAGAAGAGAAGAGAAGAGAAGAGAAGAGAAGAGAAGAGAAGAGAAGAGAAGAGAAGAGAAGAGAAGAGAAGAGAAGAGAAGAGAAGAGAAGAGAAGAGAAGAGAAGAGAAGAGAAGAGAAGAGAAGAGAAGAGAAGAGAAGAGAAGAGAAGAGAAGAGAAGAGAAGAGAAGAGAACAAAAACAAAAACAAAAAATAAAAAACAAAAACAAAAACAAAAACAAAAACAAAAAAAATTAATTTTCAACCTAACTTTTGTATGTGGTTATTATCCGATTTGAAATATCTTCATATTCCGATTTGAGGGCGGGACCACGCCCACTTCCCCAAAAAAATTACATCCAAATATGCCCCTACATAATGCTTCATAGTGCGATCCTTCATACCAATTTTATTTTAATTGCTTTATTTATGGCTTAGTTATGGCACTTTATGTGTTTTCGGTTTTCGCCATTTTGTGGGCGTGGCAGTGGTCCGATTTTGCTCATTTTCGAAAGCAACCTTCCTATGGTGCCTAGAAATAAGTGTGTCAAGTTTCATCAAGATATCTTAATTTTTACTCAAGTTACAGCTTGCACAGACGGACGGACAGACAGACATTCGGATTTGAACTCCACTCTTCACCCTGATCACTTTGGTATATATAACCCTATATCTAACTCGTTTAGTTTTGGGTGTTACAAACAACCGTTATGTAAACAAAACTATAATACTCTCTTTAGCAACATTTGTTGCGAGAGTATAAAAACAAAAACAAAAACAAAAACAAAAACAAAAACAAAAACAAAAACAAACAATATAGTATTTTGCCGTTAATTGCATTCATGTTAGGACATGAGCTGCACAGTAATTGTGCAAAAACAGAAACAAAAACAAAACCAAAAACAAAAACAAAAATAAAAACAAAAACAAAAACAAAAACAAAAACAAAAACAAAAACAAAAACAAAAACAAAAACAAAAACAAAAAAAAATAAAAAAAAAAAATAAAAAAAAAACCAAAACCCAATTTCGAAAGCAACTCAAGTTATCGCTTGCACGGACGGACAGACGGACGAACAGACATCCGGATTTCAACTCCATTCGTCATCCTGATCATTTATATATACATATATAACCCCATATGGTGACACAAACAACCGTTATGTGAACAAAACTATAATACTCTGTGCAACATGTTGCGAGAGCATAAAAATCAGGAGTAAGGTACTGCCCAGAGAGTATGTACACTACCAGGAGTAAGTACTACGAAACCGAAAGAATATGAAGAATACATAAAATAAAATAAAATAGTTGTACGCGCTGTGTTTATTTATGCATTCTAGTTTTTTGCCGTTAATTGCATTCATGTTAGGACATGAGCTGCAGTGTAATTGTGCTCTTTTTGTGCATGTTTTGTTGTTGAGTAAAGATCATGCAATTTGGTGTGCATTGCATAGCTGTTGAACGTATTCGTTGATTGAGAGAGGTTTTTAAATATTATTTGTTTAAAATAAAACAAAAACCAAAACAGAAGAGAAGGGGGCGAGAAGAGAAGAGAAGAGAAGAGAAGAGAAGAGAAGAGAAGAGAAGAGAAGAGAAGAGAAGAGAAGAGAAGAGAAGAGAAGAGAAGAGAAGAGAAGAGAAGAGAAGAGAAGAGAAGAGAAGAGAAGAGAAGAGAAGAGAAGAGAAGAGAAGAGAAGAGAAGAGAAGAGAAGAGAAGAGAAGAGAAGAGAAGAGAAGAGAAGAGAAGAGAAGAGAAGAGAAGAGAAGAGAAGAGAAGAGAAGAGAAGAGAAGAGAAGAGAAGAGAAGAGAAGAGAAGAGAAGAGAAGAGAAGAGAAGAGAAGAGAAGAGAAGAGAATAGAAGAGAAGAGAAGAGAAGAGAAGAGAAGAGAAGAGAAGAGAAGAGAAGAGAAGAGAAGAGAAGAGAAGAGAAGAGAAGAGAAGAGAAGAGAAGAGAAGAGAAGAGAAGAGAAGAGAAGAGAAGAGAAGAGAAGAGAAGAGAAGAGAAGAGAAGAGAAGAGAAGAGAAGAGAAGAGAAGAGAAGAGAAGAGAAGAGAAGAGAAGAGAAGAGAAGAGAAGAGAAGAGAAGAGAAGAGAAGAGGACAAAAACAAACTTAACTTTTGTATGTGGTTATTATCCGATTTGAAATATCTTCATATTCCGATTTGAGGGCGGGACCACGCCCACTTCCCCAAAAAAATTACATCCAAATATGCCCCTACATAATGCTTCATAGTGCGATCCTTCATACCAAATTTTATTTTAATTGCTTTATTTATGGCTTAGTTATGGCACTTTATGTGTTTTCGGTTTTCGCCATTTTGTGGGCGTGGCAGTGGTCCGATTTTGCTCATTTTCGAAAGCAACCTTCCTATGGTGCCTAGAAATAAGTGTGTCAAGTTTCATCAAGATATCTTAATTTTTATTCAAGTTACAGCTTGCACAGACGGACGGACAGACAGACATTCGGATTTGAACTCCACTCTTCACCCTGATCACTTTGGTATATATAACCCTATATCTAACTCGTTTAGTTTTGGGTGTTACAAACAACCGTTATGTAAACAAAACTATAATACTCTCTTTAGCAACATTTGTTGAGAGAGTATAAAAACAAAAACAAAAACAAAAACAAAAACAAAAACAACAAGTAAGGAAGGGCTAAGTTCGGGTGTAACCGAACATTTTATACTCTCGCAATTTATTTATTTAACTTAATTAATATTATATAATACACAATTTGACCCACATATTTGTCATATATATTGTATAAAGTCCATTGAAAGTTGGAAACTCTAATATTAGGTTAGAAGCACCGAGGTCCTCGTGTTCGATATATGGGGCCTTAAAAACCTATGGTCCGATTTCGGCGATTTTTAGAATGGGGCTGCCACACTATTAACATAGTATTTGTGCAAAGTTCTGCACCGATATCTTCACTAGTAATTACTTTATATATTGTAAAGTAAACGATTCAGATTGTCTTCAAAGTTCTGGTATATAGAAAGTAGGCGTGGTTGTGAAGCGATTTGGCCAATTTTCACAACATATTATTGGGAGGTAAGGAAACTATTACAAACCAAGTTTCATTGAAATCGGTCGAGTAGTTCCTGAGATATGGTTTTTGACCCATAAGTGGGCGATGCCACGCCCATTTTCCATTTTGTAAAAAAATCTGAGTGCAGCTTCCATCTGCCATTTCTTATGTGAAATTTAGTGTTTCTGACGTTTTTCGTTAGTGAGTTAACCCACTTTTAGTAATTTTCAACCTAACTTTTGTATGGGAGGTGGGCGTGGTTATGATCCGATTTCTTTCATTTTTGGACTGTATTAGGAAGTGGCTAAAAAAAACGACTGCAGAAAATTTGGTTTATATAGCTCTATTGGTTTGCGAGATATATATAAAAAACTTAGTAGGGGGCGGGGCCACGCCCACTTCCCAAAAAAAATTACATCCAAATATGCCCCTTCATAGTACGATCCTTCATACCAAATTTTATTTCCATAGCTTTATTTATGGCTTAGTTATGGCACTTTATGTGTTTTCGGTTTTCGCCATTTTGTGGGCGTGGCAGTGGTCCGATTTTGCTCATTTTCGAAAGCAACCTTCCTATGGTGCCAAGAAATAAGTGTGCCAAGTTTCATCAAGATATCTTAATTTTTACTCAAGGTACAGCTTGCACAGACGGACGGACGGAAGGACGGACAGACAGACTTTCGGATTTGAACTCCACTCTTCACCCTGATCACTTTGGTATATATGACTCTTATATCTAACTCGTTTAGTTTTGGGTGTTACAAACAACCGTTATGTGAACAAAACTATAATACTCTCTTTAGCAACATTTGTTGCGAGAGTATAAAAACAAAAACAAAAACAAAATCAAAAACCCACTTTTAGTAATTTTCAACCTAACCTTTGTATGGGAGGTGGGCGTGGTTATTATCCGATTTGAAATATTTTCATTATTTATGGCTTTGATATGACACGGTCCCAAAGAACATGTATTCCAAGTTTTCTTAAGATATCTCAATTTTTACTCAAGTTATCGCTTGCACGGACGGACAGACGGACGAACAGACATCCGGATTTCAACTCCACTCGTCATCCTGATCATTTATATGTATATACATATACTAGCAGACCCGGCGAACTTCGTACCGCCTTAGCGTAAATTTGGTGCACTACTTTATTTTGTATAGCTGACCTATCTTATGTATGCGTACCTATTCAATTTGATCTGGAATCTATAATATCCTCCATATAAAAATGAATACTTACTACAAATTGTTTGTATGGGAGATTAGAAAGGTGTGAATTTTAGGCATTTTTTTCTCTCCGTAAGAAACATCCTCAAACCCCCTGGAATACACACAAAAAAGAATCAGCCAAATCGGTCAAGCCGGTTTCATGCTATGTCGTGACAACGGAAAACGGGTTTAATTTTTCGTTTTTTTGGCTAAGGTACATTAAATTTGTAAATTTTTCAATGCAGAGAAAAAATTCTTACGCATAAAGACGAAAACGTTATACCTTCTTCAAAGTCGAGGTTGATTTATGTTAAGCAGCATGATAACAACTCACACTACTTTTAATTGCTAGTGAGTGGGGATAATCCAGCAATTTTAAATAGTCTGTGAGATAATTGAATACGTCATCCTGGTTTGTAGCTATGTCAACTCTCCTGAAATTCTAAATTGTCGCATTAAGATCGAAGAGATTCTTGTTTTTTTTACCACCAATATAGGTCATTCAAGCAGTCATTTATGGTTATCATATTGTGGTTTCATGTCAGGAAAAACACGATGAATAAGCTTCTTCTTTGAGTCAATGATGTGACAGAAATATGTTGGAAATGTTATTAATCCATTGAGGTGTCAACTGGGACCCTACCATTTCCAACTACTTCTTCAATCGCAATTTGATATTGTTGCAAAATTAGTGGTATGTTAGTTGTTTATTGGCGAATCTTTATGCGTCGCCATAAAGTAGATGATTTTAATCATGCGATTATCCAGGAATAATTGGAAGAGTCTGGCGTATATCACCTGCCAACAGAATCATGGCTCCACCAAAAAAGTTTTGGTTGTCGCGTAAATCTTTTGAAGTCCTTCGCAGTGCCTCCAGCGACTTCATGAATACCTGGAAAATCTTCGCTATAGCGCTACTTTTAACGATTTTGCAGACTGGTGTTTCTTCGATTTGCAATTTAGGAATAATTTCAAGGCCGAATGTGACGTAGGTTTGCCTACTAACAGTTGCCAAGTTGCCCCTATTCCCGTTAATATTAGTGGTGAAAATGAGAGAAATTGGTTCAGGAATTACATCAGCCCTCATATACTATATATGATGATTTTATATTGGACTTTATGCCGAATATATGGGTCAAATTGTGTGTTTTCTTAAAAAAATTAATGTTCGGTTGCACTTAGCCTTTCCTTATTTGTTACAAATTGTTTAGGGCTATCGACACAACCTTATACAGTTAAACACTGACAAAAATATTTCAACAAAGCAACAATGACAACCTTCAAAATGTTATTATTTTTTGTTTTCTTTTTTCATATTTTTGTTGTCAATTCAAATAAAATGCTCTTTTTATTATCTTCCTCGCAATTTTCCATATTTACTTAATTTCTAAACCTTTCCTGCCCTTCCCCGAATATTTCAAGACTTCAATTAGCCAGATCGGTTTAGCCGTTCTCGACTTTTTGCGAGACTAACGAACAGCAATTCATTTTTATATCTATAGATTAGAAATTGTTTGTATGAGAATTTAAAAAAGTGTGGATTTTAGACTTTTTCAGGACCTTATACTTCAAGGAATATTGCAAAAAAAGAATTAGCGAAATCGGTTCAGCTGTTCTCGAGATATGCGCTTAGCAACACATTTTGCGATTCATTTTTAATTAATTTTTCTTAAATGCGTTTTTAATACTTCACTGTTTAATTTTTTATAATTTTCCAACATACAAACCTTGTCCTAACAATAAAGAATTCATAAAACCAAGAATCATCGGATTTGGTGCAATCGTTCGAAAGTTATGGGCGTACATACATTTCGAAGATCCATTTTTATTTATATAGAAGAAGAAGATAGATGTGTTTTGTTAGAAAAAAGTACAAAGACAATAAGAAAAGCAATTCAAGCAACGGTGCGTTGCTGCAAAATAAGTAACTGTAAAACAGAGTAAATATAGTTGACACTGTATTTACATATCTACATACATGCATACATACGGCAATTTATGCGAGCATTTGATTGTGCTGTTTAGCGTTATTTCACTTGTTCTGCGATCATTTATATATGCAAACTTTTTTGCTTTGTACTTTACTTCAATAAGTTATGTAGTAAGTCCACTTTCACACGGGAAGAGAAGAGAAGAGAAGAGAAGAGAAGAGAAGAGAAGAGAAGAGAAGAGAAGAGAAGAGAAGATAAGAGAAGAGAAGAGAAGAGAAGAGAAGAGAAGAGAAGAGAAGAGAAGAGAAGAGAAGAGAAGAGAAGAGAAGAGAAGAGAAGAGAAGAGAAGAGAAGAGAAGAGAAGAGAAGAGAAGAGAAGAGAAGAGAAGAGAAGAGAAGAGAAGAGAAGAGAAGAGAAGAGAAGAGAAGAGAAGATAAGATAAGATAAGAGAGAAGAGAAGTGAAGAGAAGAGAAGAGAAGAGAAGAGAAGAGAAGAGAAGAGAAGAGAAGAGAAGAGAAGAGAAGAGAAGAGAAGAGAAGAGAAGAGAAGAGAAGAGAAGAGAAGAGAAGAGAAGAGAAGAGAAGAGAAGAGAAGAGAAGAGAAGAGAAGAGAAGAGAAGAGAAGAGAAGAGAAGAGAAGAGAAGAGAAGAGAAGAGAAGAGAAGAGAAGAGAAGAGAAGAGGACAAAAACAAACTTAACTTTTGTATGTGGTTATTATCCGATTTGAAATATCTTCATATTCCGATTTGAGGGCGGGACCACGCCCACTTCCCCAAAAAAATTACATCCAAATATGCCCCTACATAATGCTTCATAGTGCGATCCTTCATACCAAATTTTATTTTAATTGCTTTATTTATGGCTTAGTTATGGCACTTTATGTGTTTTCGGTTTTCGCCATTTTGTGGGCGTGGCAGTGGTCCGATTTTGCTCATTTTCGAAAGCAACCTTCCTATGGTGCCTAGAAATAAGTGTGTCAAGTTTCATCAAGATATCTTAATTTTTACTCAAGTTACAGCTTGCACAGACGGACGGACAGACAGCATTTGATTGTGCTGTTTAGCGTTATTTCACTTGTTCTGCGATCATTTATATATGCAAACTTTTTTGCTTTGTACTTTACTTCAATAAGTTATGTAGTAAGTCCACTTTCACACGGGCAACTTTTGTTGCTAATTTTCGGGCGATTTTCTTTTGCTGTCGCCCCTTGCGTTTACACGAGCAATTCTTGTTCGACAACTCTGTTCGTGTTTTTCTGTCATTCTCTTTCATATAATTTTCTCAACTTATTGTACGCATCGTTTCCAAGCAAAAAAATATATTTCATTAAGTAATTTTTATCGTTATTCTCAATTTTCTAGCACATTTTAATTATATTATGCATATTTCTATATGTATTTGCAAATTACATACAAAATTAAATGATTAAATTCAAATTTTCAAATATATTGTAAACATTAATTTTAAAATGTGTGCAAATGCAACACTGTTACGTAGCAGCGAACTGTTACGAATAAGAACACAAAGCGTGTTGCCTGAACACAGCAGACTCGGCGCGATTCTCCTCTCCTATAAAACTAAGAATTGCCGCGACAAAAATTGCCCGTGTGAAAGGGGTCTAAAAGATGCGAGAGATGGAAGAGAGAGAGTGTATACATATGTATGTACTTTACTTCATTACGTTATGCTGGAAAAGATGTGCAGAGATGGAAGAGAGAGAGAGTGCGTGCCGCAAACGATAAAGAGCACACGCACACACACAAAGCGCGCTTCGCTGTAGACTGCGTTTGGGGAACGAAAAACCTCTTATGCTTGCAATATTTTTGTTTTTTCAAAAACTTCAACCCGAAAGAAAAAGGATTTGATTTCGGAAAATTAAAAAAATAAGTATGCCACTCGCGAGCCTAGAGCAAATGCTTTCTTTAAAAAAAATTTATAAAAATCGCTTCAAAACTTTAGCAGATTAGCCGTTACAAACATTTTTCATATAAGCGATTTTATATAATTAGTATAGATAACCCCATATGGTGACACAAACAACCGTTATGTGAACAAAACTATAATACTCTGTGCAACATGTTGCGAGAGTATAAAAATCTGGAGTAAGGTACTGCCCAGAGAGTATGTACACTACCAGGAGTAAGTACTACGAAACCGAAAGAATATGAAGAATACATAAAATAAAATAAAATAGTTGTACGCGCGGTGTTTATTTATGCAATATAGTATTTTGCCGTTAATTGCATTCATGTTAGGACATAAGCTGCAGTGTAATTGTGCAAAAACAAAAACAAAAACAAAAACAAAAACAAAAACAAAAACAAAAACAAAAACAAAAACAAAAACAAAAACAAAAACAAAAACAAAAACAAAAACAAAAACAAAAACAAAAACAAAAACAAAAACAAAAACAAAAACAAAAACAAAAACAAAAACAAAAACAAAAACAAAAACAAAAACAAAAACAAAAACAAAAACAAAAACAAAAACAAAAACAAAAACAAAAACAAAAACCCACTTTTAGTAATTTTCAACCTTTGTATGGGAGGTGGGCGTGGTTATTATCCGGTTTGGACTATTTTCATGGTGTGTGGTGGGGTACGTAAGAGAATCGACTGCAGAAAGTTTGGTTTATAAAGCTTCATTGGTTTGCGAGATATATACAGATAACCGATTTGAGGGCGGGGCCACGCCCACTTCCCCAAAAAAATTACATCCAAATATGCCCCTTCATAATGCGAACCTTTTTTCCAAATTTTACTGTTATAACTATATTTATGGCTTAGATATGACACTTTATGTGTTTTTGGTTTTCACAATTTTGTGGGCGTGGCAGTGGACCGATTTTGCACATTTTCGAAAGCAACCTTCTCACGGTCCCAAAGAACATGTGTTCCAAGTTTTATTAAGATATCTCAATTTTTACTCAAGTTATCGCTTGCACGGACGGACAGACGGACGAACGGACATCCGGATTTCAACTCCACTCGTCATCCTGATCATTTATATATACATATATAACCCAGATAAACAAAAACAAAAACAAAAACAAAAACAAAAACAGAAACAGAAACAAAAACAAAAACAAAAACAAAAACAAAAACAAAAACAACAAGTAAGGAAGGGCTAAGTTCGGGTGTAACCGAACATTTTATACTCTCGCAATTTATTGATGTAATTTTATAAAGATAACACAAGTCGACCCATATATTATGCATAAAATTCAATAGAATAACGAAAATCATCATAAATAGTATATGGGGACTGAGGTAATTCCTAAACCGATTTCACTCTTTTTCACCACCAAGATACAATATATCGAAGACTTTACGCTCACTTAATTTAATATTACTTATAATTAGGTATATGGGATCTGGGGGAAGTTATGACCCGATTTTTACCATTTCAGGTACAGAGAGAAACTGTTATAAGAAAAAAATGCAGAGGGAATGAATTACATTAAAATATCTAAGGGATTTACCTATATTTTCGGTGAAAAATTAACCTTAGGCACTGAGTTCTTCATGTTCGACAATTTTTCCACAAGTGATGTCACAGCTCAAATATAGTATTTGTGTAAAGTTTTATTCCGCTAGCTTCATTGGTTTCTTAGGAATACATTATAAAGTGAACGAATCAGATGGAATTCAAAATTGAGTTATATGGGAAGTAGACGTAGTTGTGAACCGATTTCGCCCATATTCCACCCGTGTCATCAGGATGTCAAGAAAGTGTTATATTCCGAATTTCATTGAAATTTGTCGAATAGTTCTTGAGATATGGTTTTTGACAAATAAGTGGGAGATGCCACGCCCATTTTTCATTTTGTAAAAAAATCTGAGTGCAGCTTCCTTCTGCCATTTCTTATGTAAAATTTGCTGTTTCTGACGTTTTTCGTTAGGGAGTTAACCCACTTTTAGTAATTTTCAACCTAACCTTTGTATGGGTGGTGGGCGTGGTTATTATCCGATTTCTTTCATTTTTGGACTGTATTAAGAAATGGCTAAAAGAAACTACTCCAGAAAGTTTGATTTATATAGCTTTATTGGTTTGCGAGTTATATACAAAAGACCTATTTGCGGGCGGGGTCACGCCCACTTTTCAAATAAAATTACATCCAAATGTTCTCTCCCTAATGCGATCCCATGTTACAAATTTTTTTTTATTTATGGCTTAGTTATGACACTGTATAGATTTTCGGTTTCCACCATTTTGTGGGCGTGGCAGTGGACCGATTTTGCCCATTTTCGAAAGCAACCTCCTCAGGGTGCCAAGGAACATGTGTTCCAAGTTTCATTAAGATATCTTAATTTTTACTCAAGTTATCGCTTGCACGGACAGTCGGACAGACGGACAGACGGACGGACGGACAGACGGACGGACAGACATCCGGATTTCAAATCTACTCGTCATCCTGATCATTTACATATGTATATATAAGCCCATATCTAACTCTTATATTTCTTGGTGACACAAACAACCGTTATGTGAACAAAACTATTATACTCTGTGCAACACGTTGCGAGAGTATAAAAACAAAAACAAAAACAAAAACAAAAACAAAAACAAAAACAAAAACAAAAACAAAAACAAAAACAAAAACAAAAACAAAAACAAAAACAAAAACAAAAACAAAAACAAAAACAAAAACAAAAACAAAAACAAAAACAAAATCAAAAAACCCTTCCCCAAAAAAATTACATCCAAATATGCCCCTACATAATGCGATCCTTTATTCCAAATTTTACTGTTATAACTTTATTTATGGCTTTGATATGACATTTTGTGGGCGTGGCAGTGGACCGATTTTGCCCAATTTCGAAAGCAACCCTCTCACGGTCCCAAAGAACATGTGTTGCAAGTTTTCTTAAGATATCTCAATTTTTACTCAAGTTATCGCTTGCACGGACGGACGAACAGACATCCGGATTTCAACTCCATTCGTCATCCTGATCATTTATATATAAATATATAACCCCATATGGTGACACAAACAACCGTTATGTGAACAAAACTATAATACTCTGTGCAACATGTTGCGAGAGCATAAAAATCAGGAGTAAGGTACTGCCCAGAGAGTATGTACACTACCAGGAGTAAGTACTACGAAACCGAAAGAATATGAAGAATACATAAAATAAAATAAAATAGTTGTACGCGCTGTGTTTATTTATGCATTCTAGTTTTTTGCCGTTAATTGCATTCATGTTAGGATATGAGCTGCAGTGTAATTGTGCTCTTTTTGTGCATGTTTTGTTGTTGAGTAAAGATAATGCAATTTGGTGTGCATTGCATAACTGTTGAACGTATTCGTTGATTGAGAGAGGTTTTTAAATATTATTTGTTTAAAATAAAACAAAAACAGAACAGAACAGAAGAGAAGAGAAGAGAAGAGAAGAGAAGAGAAGAGAAGAGAAGAGAAGAGAAGAGAAGAGAAGAGAAGAGAAGAGAAGAGAAGAGAAGAGAAGAGAAGAGAAGAGAAGAGAAGAGAAGAGAAGAGAAGAGAATAGAAGATAAGAGAAGAGAAGAGAAGAGAAGAGAAGACGAGAGAAGAGAAGAGAAGAGACGAGAAGAGAAGAGAAGAGAAGAGAAGAGAAGAGAAGAGAAGAGAAGAGAAGAGAAGAGAAGAGAAGAGAAGAGAAGAGAAGAGAAGAGAAGAGAAGAGAAGAGAAGAGAAGAGAAGAGAAGAGAAGAGAAGAGAAGAGAAGAGAAGAGAAGAGAAGAGAAGAGAAGAGAAGAGAAGAGAAGAGAAGAGAAGAGAAGAGAAGAGAAGAGAAGAGAAGAGAAGAGAAGAGAAGAGAAGAGAAGAGAAGAGAAGAGAAGAGAAGAAAAAAAAAACAAAAAAAAAAAAAAAAACAAAAACAAAAAAAAAAAAAAAAACAAAAACAAAAACAAAAACAAAAACAAAAACAAAATTAAAAACAAAAACAAAAACAAAAACAAAAACAAAAACAAAAACAAAAACAAAAACAAAAACAAAAACAAAAACAAAAACAAAAACAAAAACAAAAACAAAAACAAAAACAAAAACAAAAACAAAAACAAAAACAAAAACAAAAACAAAAACAAAAACAAAAACAAAAACAAAAACAAAAACAAAAACAAAAACAAAAAAAAAAACAAAAAAAAAAACAAAAACAAAAACAAAAACAAAAACAAAAACAAAAACAAAAACAAAAACAAAAACAAAAACAAAAACAAAAACAAAAACAAAAACAAAAACAAAAACAAAAACAAAAACAAGTAAGGAAGGGCTAAGTTCGGGTGTAACCGAACATTTTATACTCTCGCAATTTATTTATTTAACTTAATTAATATTATATAATACACAATTTGACCCACATATTCGTTATATATATTGTATAAAGTCCATTGAAAGTTGGAAACCATAATATTAGGTTAGAAGCACCGAGGTCCTCGTGTTCGATATATGGGGCCTTAAAAACCTATGGTCCGATTTCGGCGATTTTTAGAATGGGGCTGCCCCACTATAAACATAGTATTTGTGCGAAGTTCTGCACCGATATCTTCACTAGTGCTTACTTTATATATTGTAAAGTAAACGATTCAGATTGTCTTCAAAGTTCTGGTATATAGGAAGTAGGCGTGGTTGTGAAGCGATTTGACTTATTTTCACAACATATCATTAGGATGTAAAGAAACTATTACAAACCAAGTTTCATTAAAATCGGTCGAGTAGTTCCTGAGATATGGTTTTTGACCCATAAGTGGGCGACGCCACGCCCATTTTCCATTTTGTAAAAATATCTGAGTGCAGCTTCCATCTGCCATTCCTTATGTGAAATTTAGTGTTTCTGAGGTTTTTCGTTAGTGAGTTAACCCACTTTTAGTAATTTTCAACTTAACATTTGTATGGGAGGGGGCGTGGTTATTATCCGATTTCTGTCATTTTTGGAATGTATAAGGAAATGGCTAAAAAAACGACTACAGAAAGTTTGGTCTATATAGCTCTATTGGTTTGCGAGATATATACAAAAAACATAGTAGGGGCGGGGCCACGCCCACTTCCCCAAAAAAATTACATCCACATATGCCCCCTCATAGTACGATCCTTCATACCAAATTTTATTTCCATAGCTTTATTTATGGCTTAGTTATGGCACTTTATGTGTTTTCGGTTTTCGCCATTTTGTGGGCGTGGCAGTGGTCCGATTTTGCTCATTTTCGAAAGCAACCTTCCTATGGTGCCAAGAAATAAGTGTGCCAAGTTTCATCAAGATATCTTAATTTTTACTCAAGTTACAGCTTGCACAGACGGACGGACGGACGGACGGACGGACGGACAGACAGACATTCGGATTTGAACTCCACTCTTCACCCTGATCACTTTGGTATATATAACCCTATATCTAACTCGTTTAGTTTTGGGTGTTACAAACAACCGTTATGTGAACAAAACTATAATACTCTCTTAGCAACTTTGTTGCTAGCAACTTTGTTGCGAGAGTATAAAAACAAAAACAAAAACAAAAACAAAAACAAAAACAAAAACAACAAGTAAGGAAGGGCTAAGTTCGGGTGTAACCGAACATTTTATACTCTCGCAATTTATTGATGTAATTTTATAAAGATAACACAAGTCGACCCATATATTCTGCATAAAATTCAATAGAATAACGAAAATCATCATAAATAGTATATGGGGACTGAGGTAATTCCTAAACCGATTTCACTTGTTTTTACCGCCAAGATACAATGTATCGAAGACTATACGCTCACTTAATTTAATATTACTTATAATTAGGTATATAGGGTCTGGGGGAAGTTATGACCCGATTTTTACCATTTCAGGTACAGAGAGAAACTGTTATAAGAAAAAAATGCAGAGGGAATGAATTACATTAAAATATCTAAGGGATTTACCTATATTTTCGGTGAAAAATTAACCTTAGGCACTGAGTTCTTCATGTTCGATATCAGGGGCCTTGAAAAGTCATGGTCCAATTTTGACAATTTTTCCACAAGTGATGGCACAGCTCAAATATAGTATTTGTGTAAAGTTTTATTCCGCTAGCTTCATTGGTTTCTTATGAATACATTATAAAGTGAACGAATCAGATGGAATTCAAAATTGAGTTATATGGGAAGTAGACGTAGTTGTGAACCGATTTCGCCCATATTCCACCCGTGTCATCAGGATGTCAAGAAAGTGTTATATTCCGAATTTCATTGAAATCGGTCGAATAGTTCTTGAGATATGGTTTTTGACCGATAAGTGGGCGACGCCACGCCCATTTTCCATTTTGTAAAAAAATCTCAGTGCAGCTTCCTTCTGCCATTTCTTATGTAAAATTTGGTGTTTCTGACATTTTTCATTAGGGAGTTAACCCACTTTTAGTAATTTTCAACCTAACCTTTGTATGGGAGGTGGGCGTGGTTATTATCCGATTTCTTTCATTTTTGGACAATATAAAGAAATGGCTATAAAAAATGACTGCAGAAAGTTTGGCTTATATAGCTTTATTGGTTTGCGAGTTATATACAAAAAACTTATTTGGGGGCGGGGTCACGCCCACTTTTCCAAAAAAATTACATCCAAATGTGCCCCTCCCTAATGGGATCCTATGTTCCAAATTTCATTTTCATAACTTTATTTATGGCTTAGTTATGACACTGTATAGGTTTTCGGTTTCCACCATTTTGTGGGCGTGGCAGTGGACCGATTTTTCCCATTTTCGAAAGCAACCTCCTCAGGGTGCCAAGGAACATGTGTTCCAAGTTTCATTAAGATATCTTAATTTTTACTCAAGTTATCGCTTGCACGGACAGACGGACGGACGGACAGACAGACGGACAGACATCCGGATTTCAAATCTACTCGTCATCCTGATCATTTATGTATATATAACCCCATATCTAACTCTTATATTTCTTGGTGACACAAACAACCGTTATGTGAACAAAACTATTATACTCTGTGCAACAGGTTGCGAGAGTATAAAAACAAAATCAACAAGTAAGGAAGGGCTAAGTTCGGGTGTAACCGAACATTTTATACTCTCGCAATTTATTGATGTAATTTTATAAAGATAACACAAGTCGACCCATATATTCTGCGTAAAATTCAATAGAATAACAAAAATCATCATAAATAGTATAATAGAGGTAATTCCTAAACCGATTTCACTCTTTTTCACCACCAAGATACAATATATCGAAGACTTTACGCTCACTTAATTTAATATTACTTATAATTAGGTATATGGGATCTGGGGGAAGTTATGACCCGATTTTTACCATTTCAGGTACAGAGAGAAACTGTTATAAGAAAAAAATGCAGAGGGAATGAATTACATTAAAATATCTGAGGGATTTACCTATATTTTCGGTGAAAAATTAACCTTAAGCACTGAGTTCTTCATGTTCGATATCAGGGGCCTTGAAAAGTCATGGTCCAATTTTGACAATTTTTCCACAAGTGATGTCACAGCTCAAATATAGTATTTGTGTAAAGTTTTATTCCGCTAGCTTCATTGGTTTCTTATGAATACATTATAAAGTGAACGAATCAGATGGAATTCAAAATTGAGTTATATGGAAAGTAGACGTAGTTGTGAACCGATTTCGCCCATATTCCACCCGTGTCATCAGGATGTCAAGAAAGTGTTATATACCGAATTTCATTGAAATCGGTCGAATAGTTCTTGAGATATGGTTTTTGGCCCATAAGTGGGAGATGCCACGCCCATTTTTCATTTTGTAAAAAAATCTGAGTGCAGCTTCCTTCTGCCATTTCTTATGTAAAATTTGCTGTTTCTGACGTTTTTCGTTAGGGAGTTAACCCACTTTTAGTAATTTTCAACCTAACCTTTGTATGGGAGGTGGGCGTGGTTATTATCCGATTTCTTTCATTTTTGGACTGTATTAAGAAATGGCTAAAAGAAACTACTGCAGAAAGTTTGGCTTATATAGCTTTATTGGTTTGCGAGTTATATACAAAGAACCTATTTGGGGGCGGGGTCACGCCTACTTTTCCAAAAAAATTACATCCAAATGTGCCCCTCCCTAATGGGATCCTATGTTCCAAATTTCATTTTCATAACTTTATTTATGGCTTAGTTATGACACTGTATAGATTTTCGGTTTCCACCATTTTGTGGGCGTGGCAGTGGACCGATTTTGCCCATTTTCGAAAGCAACCTCCTCAGGGTGCCAAGGAACATGTGTTCCAAGTTTCATTAAGATATCTTAATTTTTACTCAAGTTATCGCTTGCACGGACAGACGGACAGACGGACAGACGGACGGACGGACAGACGGACGGACAGACATCCGGATTTCAAATCTACTCGTCATCCTGATCATTTATGTATATATAACCCCATATCTAACTCTTATATTTCTTGGTGACACAAACAACCGTTTTGTGAACAAAACTATTATACTCTGTGCAACAGGTTGCGAGAGTATAATTATAGAGAAACTAGCAGACCCGGCCACACGTTGTTGTGGCTAAGGTATACATTAAATTAAGTTGGTCCAATCTTGGCTTCGGCGACGATATTGATTACTCGAGGTCGATTTATGTTACGCAGCATGATGACAACTCACACTACTTTTAATTGCAAAGTGAGTGTTGATAGTACAGGCAATTTTAAATAGTTTGGGATAATTGACTACGTCATCCTGGTTTGTAGCTGTGTCAACTCTCCTGGACAGAAATTCTAAATTGTCGCATTAAGATCATCGATATATTTTTTTTACCACCAATATAGGTCATTCAATCAGTCATTTATGGTTATAATATTGGGGTTTCATGTCAGGAAAACTTCTCTTTCAAGTCAATGAAGTGACAGAAATCTGTTGGAAATGCTATTAATCCATCGAGGTGTCAACTGCGACCCTACCATTTCCAACTGTTTCTACAATCGCAATTTGATATTGTTGCAAAAACACTCATATGTTAGTTGTTAATTGGCGATTCTTTATGTGTCACCACAAATTAAATGACTTTAGGCATGCGATTAGCCCGTTAGTAACAGTTGATCTAGGAATAATTGGAAGAGTCTGGGGTAAATCACCTGTTAACAGAATCCTGGCCACCAAAAACGTTTATCGACAATCAAGATTTTTTAAAGTCCTGTGCAGTACCTCCAGCGACTTCTTGAATATTTGGAAAATCTTCGTTATAGCGCTATTTTTGTCGATTTTACCGACTGTTGTTTCGTTCATCTGCAATTTAGGAGTAATTTAAAGGCCAAACGTGCCGTTTGTTTGCCTACTAACAGGTGCCTATTCCCGTTAACCTTGGAAACCTTGGAACCTTGGTGAAAATGAGTGAAATTGGTTCTGGAATTATTTATGCCGAATATAATTGTGTGTTATCTTAATAAAATTACATCAATAAATTGCGAGAGTGTAAAATGTTCGGTTGGACGTGAACTTAGCCTTTCCTTATTTTTTAGAAATTGTTTTGGGCTATCGACACAACCTTATACAATTAAACAATAACAAAAATATTTTAACAAAGCAACAATGACAACCTTCAAAATATTATTTTTTTGTTTTCTCTTTTTATATATTTCTTGTCAACTCGAATAAAATTCTCTTATTGATATCTTCCTCGCAATTTTTCCATATTTACTCACTTAATAATCTTTTTCTAGCCTTCCACGAATTAGCCAGATCGGTTTGAACTTCAACAACCAATAACTTCCCAATTTAAGAAAATTTTTAATTTTCTTCGTGGAAAGTTAAAAAAGTTTAGGGGTGGACCACCGTTAACATTTAGGAGGATGAAAAATAGATGTTGTCCGATTCTCCACCCTAGCCGATATGCACGCTAAGACTCACGAAAATCGGTCGAGCGGTTTCAGAGGAGTTCAATAACGTACACCGTGACACGACAATTTTATATGAAACTAGCTGACCCGGCGAACTTTGTACCGCCTCACAGTCAATGAATGTGGTGTTACAGATAAGCAGAACTTTATGATTTTTTGAAAGCAATACAATGAATACATATAATATTTATAGCGGCCCGGTACGTGCTTCGCTACGTATAAAGTGAAATATAAAATATAACTAATTTATAAAAAAAAAATATATTTAATTATTTGCTAGCTATCCAAAACATTTGGATAAACAATATTTTTTGTTTTTCCATTTTGATCATGAATAAACAAACGGCTGGGGGTACCGACTCTGGAACAGGCAACATAAAGTTGTCCATGTGAAAAACATGATTCCTCCAAATTCACACCACAAACGTTAAGTGTTTGCCCTTGAGCTTTTTTTGATAGACATCGCAAATGATAAACGCACAGGATATTGTAATCGTTTGAATTCAAATGGCATATCAGTTGGAATCATAGGGATACGCGGTATTAAACAAACTTCTCCTTTTGATTTACCAGTTAAGATCGTAGCTCCAATCAAATTTGGCAATAAATTTTTCACTGCCAATCTGGTGCCATTACACAGTTTTGGTGGATTAATATTTCGCAATAATTCCACTTTCAGATTCAAGCAATGCGGTGGCATACCAGCCGGTTCTAATGAATTTAAAAATTCAGTTGGATAATTCATTGCCTCATTGCCATGTTTTGGCCTAGTTGGAAATTCGCTTTGCGCTATATTTATTTTTTTTCACAAATTCACACAAACTTCAATAATTATTAAAAAAAAATATATATAATAACTAATAATTTTGCACCGCGGTAATTTCGGACACTACTGAACGTATGGGGCCAAAGAAAACGCTCCGGCGATGTTTACACTCCAATGTCATATATTCTCCTAATTTGAATTTTCTTAATGCTAAGAGTCAAAGTTCTATATACCTACAAAAAACAAAATATTCATGTATTTCTTTATGCAAAATAAATGCACCGTAATATAATTCGATGTCTTTTCAAAGCCTACTTTGGCCGATATCTCGAGACCCTAGTCACGGAGCGGCATCAAAAATACTCTATACTATAGAAATCATCAACAGCTTCCATTTGCTACCCATATTGTACAAACACATCCTAGGGTTACCCGGTTCCACGTTATGGCCTATTTCTCGAGACCCTGGTATCCGATTGATTGCCTGCTACATACGTACCTACATGTGTGGTGAAATTTTTGAAACATTTTGGCCGATATCTCGAGGCCCTAGTCACGGAGCGGCATCAAAAATACTCTATACTATAGAAATCATCAACAGCTTCCATTTGCTACCCATATTGTACAAACACATCCTAGGGTTACCCGGGTCCAAGTTTTGGCCTATTTCTCGAGACCCTGGTATCCGATTGATTGCCTGCTACATACATACCTACATGTGTGGTGAAATTTTTGAAACATTTTGGCCGATATCTCGAGACCCTAGTCACGGAGCGTCATCAAAAATACTCTATCCTATAGATATCATCAACAGCTTCCATTTGCTACCCATATTGTACAAACACATCCTAGGGTTACCCGGGTCCACGTTTTCGCCTATTTCTCGAGACCCTGGTATCCGATTGATTGCCTGCTACATACATACCTACATGTGTGGTGAAATTTTTGAAACATTTTGGCCGATATCTCGAGACCCTAGTCACGGAGCGTCATCAAAAATACTCTATCCTATAGATATCATCAACAGCTTCCATTTGCTATTCATATTGTACAAACACATCCTAGGGTTACCCGGGTCCACGTTTTGGCCTATTTCTCGAGACCCTGGTATCCGATTCTTAAAATTTCAAAACACAAACCATCTACTGAATAGTCCAAACAAAGCCTAAAAATTTGGTTTGGATAGGTGAGCCCGTTCTTGAGTTATAAGATTACCAAGGAAATGTAACTTCTTTTTATATATATAGATTATAACAAAAATATAAGTTTTATGGAAAAAAATTTCAATCAAAAGTAAAAAATTAAATTTTATGAAAACATTGTCTCTTATACTTTTTTCATACAACCAATATTTCCATTGACATTTCAAAATAAAGATTCATAATGATTGATTTTTTGGAAACTGTGAAAATCTTAATTGTTCAATTACATTTTTTAATAAAATTTAATTAAAATTACATTTTTATAAGATCAACAACATTTTCGATATAAATAAAAAAAAGTATACTTACAACACAAAATCCGTTGTTATTGAAAGCTCGTGTCACGTGTTGAGTACTTTTGAGGTTATAAAATCACTTGATTAAGTAATCGTGAAAAATACACTCAAAATTGATAATTTAATTATTATTATTGATAAAATAGGAATGATTAAAAGTTAATATGAGAGTTACACTGAGATAGCAAAATAATAATTGTCAACGTTACTACTACACTTGATGCATAAACAATAATGATGGCCGACAACTGTGTAGGGAGTGAGAAAGAAAGGGGACCGGCTTCGTTCTCATCCCTACTCCTTGCTGTTTACTGGGTCAGAAGTGACACCTGTAGACATCTGGCGGGGATAACTAATTAAATGACGATTGATCAGTTTTCGACCGGAGAGGAAAAATGATTAAATTACTAAAATGGCTATTAAAAAATAAGGGTTGATCGTAGAAGGGTGAAAATTGAGGATTGTATGTATTTTTGTATGTTGTATCATAAAAAAAGAGAAATTAAAAATTTTGTCTAAAAAATAAATATAAAAATTTAGGGGTGGACTACCCCTAACATTTCTTCTTCTTCTTAACTGGCGTAGAAACCGCTTACGCGGTTATAGCCGAGTCCACAACAGTGCGCCACGCATCTCTCCTTTTGGCGTTTTGGCGCCAATTGGTAATACCAAGTGAAGACAGGTCCTTCTCCACCTGGTCCTTCCACCGGAGTGGAGGTCTCCCTCTTCCTCGGCTTCCACCAGCGGGTACTGCATCGAAAACTTTCAGAGCTGGGGCACTTTCATCCATTCGAACAACATGACCCAGACAGCGTAGCCGCTGTCTTTTTATTCGCTGGACTATGTCTATGTCGTCGAACAACACATCACCTTCAGACAAGGTGACTCACTATCGTGCGACTTCTTTAACCTGTTGCTGGAAAAAAATTATAAGAGCTGCAGAGCTAAACAGAGAGGGTACCATCTTTTACAAGAGTGTACAGCTCCTGGCGTACGCCGATGATATCGATATCATTGGAAACAACACCCGCGCCGTTAGTTCTGCTTTTTCCCGCCTGGATAAGGAAGCGAAGCGAATGGGTCTGGTGGTGAACGAGGACAAGACGAAATATCTCCTGTCATCAAACAAACAGTCAGCGCATTCGCGTCTTGGCTCCCACGTCACTGTTGACAGTCATAACTTTGAAGTTGTAGATAATTTCGTATACCTAGGAACCAACATTAACACCGATAATAATGTCAGCCTTGAAATCCAACGCAGAATCACTCTTGCCAACAGGTGCTACTATGGACTGAGTAGGCAATTGAAAAGTAAAGTCCTCTCTCGACGAACAAAAACTAAACTCTACAAGTCCCTCATCATTCCCGTCCTACTTTATGGTGCAGAAGCGTGGACGATGTCAACATCCGATGAGACGGCACTAGGAGTTTTCGAGAGAAAGGTTTTGCGGAAGATTTACGGTCCCTTAAACATTGGCAACGGTAATTAATAAAATTACATCAATAAATTGCGAGAGTGTAAAATGTTCGGTTGGACGTGAACTTAGCCTTTCCTTATTTTTTAGAAATTGTTTTGGGCTATCGACACAACCTTATACAATTAAACAATAACAAAAATATTTTAACAAAGCAACAATGACAACCTTCAAAATATTATTTTTTTGTTTTCTCTTTTTATATATTTCTTGTCAACTCGAATAAAATTCTCTTATTGATATCTTCCTCGCAATTTTTCCATATTTACTCACTTAATAATCTTTTTCTAGCCTTCCACGAATTAGCCAGATCGGTTTGAACTTCAACAACCAATAACTTCCCAATTTAAGAAAATTTTTAATTTTCTTCGTGGAAAGTTAAAAAAGTTTAGGGGTGGACCACCGTTAACATTTAGGAGGATGAAAAATAGATGTTGTCCGATTCTCCACCCTAGCCGATATGCACGCTAAGACTCACGAAAATCGGTCGAGCGGTTTCAGAGGAGTTCAATAACGTACACCGTGACACGACAATTTTATATGAAATTATAACAAAAATATAAGTTTTATGGAAAAAAATTTCAATCAAAAGTAAAAAATTAAATTTTATGAAAACATTGTCTCTTATACTTTTTTCATACAACCAATATTTCCATTGACATTTCAAAATAAAGATTCATAATGATTGATTTTTTGGAAACTGTGAAAATCTTAATTGTTCAATTACATTTTTTAATAAAATTTAATTAAAATTACATTTTTATAAGATCAACAACATTTTCGATATCAATAAAAAAAAGTATACTTACAACACAAAATCCGTTGTTATTGAAAGCTCGTGTCACGTGTTGAGTACTTTTGAGGTTATAAAATCACTTGATTAAGTAATCGTGAAAAATACACTCAAAATTGATAATTTAATTATTATTATTGATAAAATAGGAATGATTAAAAGTTAATATGAGAGTTACACTGAGATAGCAAAATAATAATTGTCAACGTTACTACTACACTTGATGCATAAACAATAATGATGGCCGACAACTGTGTAGGGAGTGAGAAAGAAAGGGGACCGGCTTCGTTCTCATCCCTACTCCTTGCTGTTTACTGGGTCAGAAGTGACACCTGTAGACATCTGGCGGGGATAACTAATTAAATGACGATTGATCAGTTTTCGACCGGAGAGGAAAAATGATTAAATTACTAAAATGGCTATTAAAAAATAAGGGTTGATCGTAGAAGGGTGAAAATTGAGGATTGTATGTATTTTTGTATGTTGTATCATAAAAAAGAGAAATTAAAAATTTTGTCTAAAAAATAAATATAAAAATTTAGGGGTGGACTACTCCCTAACATTTAGGGGATGAAAAATAGATGTTGGCCGATTCTCATAGATACCGGATAAGCACAAAAAATTTCATCAAAATCGGTCAAGCCGTTTCGGAGGAGTATGGCAACGAAAACTGTGACACGAGAATTTTATATTGCAGACAATAGTAATAGTAGTTATACAAAATAGAAGAATATTATAGAGAAATTGCAGAAAATAGTAGTAGTAGTTATACAAAATAGGAGAAAATTATAGAGAAATTGCAGATAATAGTAATAGTAGTTATACAAAATAGAAGAAAATTATAGAGAAATTGCAGAAAATAGTAGTAGTAGTTATACAAAATAGGAGAAAATTATAGAGAAATTGCAGAAAATAGTAGTAGTAGTTATACAAAATAGGAGAAAATTATAGAGAAATTGCAGACAATGGTAATAGTAGTTATACAAAATAGAAGAAAATTATAGAGAAATTGCAGAAAATAGTAGTAGTAGTTATACAAAATAGGAGGAAATTATAGAGAAATTGCAGAAAATAGTAGTAGTAGTTATACAAAATAGGAGAAAACAAGTAAGGAAAGGCTAAGTTCGGGTGCAACCGAACATTTTATACTCTCGCAAATTATTGAAGAAATTTTAATAAGATAACACCCAAATTTACCTATAAATTCGGCACAAATTTTAATAGAATAACGAAAATCGTCCTATATAGTGTATGAGGGCTGAGGTAATTCCTGAACCGATTTCATTCATTTTCACCAGCTAGGTACACTATATCCAAAACTATACACGCACTTAATTTCGCAAAGATATAGTATCTCACATATTAACCAATACATATATGTAGATTAAAGCCCATCGTATTTTTGAAAAACCTATGTATAATTAGGTACATTTGAGCTAGGAGATGTTATTATCCGATTTTAATAATTTTTGGAACAGAGCCACACTATTAGAAGAAAACAATTTCCTCTGAATTACATTAAATTATCTGAGAGATTTACCCATATTTTCGGTTAAAATTTACCCTTAGGCGCTGAGTTCAACACTTCCGATATCTAGGGTCTTGAAAAGTTATATTCCGTTTTCGACAATTTTTTCTCAAGTGAAGCCAGAGATGATATGTACTATTTGTGTAAAGTTTTTTTTTTATCATATATACTGCCGATCTTCCAACAGCTAATAATGTTTTGACATCAACTTTCGCGGATGACACAGCTTTAGTGAGCCGTAACAAATGCCACATTATAGCATCAAGAATACTATCGGAGCACTTAAGATCTGTCGAAGAATGGCTAGCCAACTGGCGTATAAATGTGAATGAACAAAAGTGTAAGCACGTTACATTTTCGCTAAGACCAAAAATGTGCCCGGCAATAAAAATGAACAATATTCTAGTGCCTCAAGCGAATGAAGTTACCTATCTTGGTATTCACCTAGATAGAAGGCTTACGTAGAGAAAACATATATCTAGTAAAATAACGTGCATGAAGATAAGATTTGCAAATTTAAATTGGCTTTTAAATAAAAACTCTAAACTTAGCCTAGACAACAAAGTACTTTTATACAATGCGGTCATAAAGCCGATTTGGATGTATGGCATTCAACTGTGGGGTACGACCTGTGCAACTAATATTGATATAATACAAAGGTTCCAATCGAAAATGCTTAGATCAATCACGTGCTCACCATGGTACATTCGCAATGAAAATATCCATAAAGATCTTGGTATCCCTATGGTGAAGAAAGCAGTAGAGGACAGCAGATTGAAATATATATCTAAACTCCGTGATCACCCAAACCCATTGGCTAATGCCTTAGTACATTCCTGCGATCAAACACGCCTAAAAAGGAGGGATATGCCTGCGTACTAAAGAGCAACGTTTCACCAATACAGCTCAACCACTTGTTTGAGCTTGTCTAGCTTTTTAAATAGTTTTAAGATTTTATAACTTATTGTTAGGCTTAAAGTAAAAGCAGATTCAATAAATAAAGAAATATTGAAAAAAAAAAACAATCCATATTAATATTATAAATGCGAAAGTAACTCTGTCTGTCTGTTACTCTTTCACGCCTAAACGGCTGAACGGATTTTGATGAAATTTGGTATGGTGATAGATGATAACCTAGAAATGGTCATAGGCTATAAATAATCACGCCATGGTTCTTAGGGGGTAGGCAGTAGGCAGATAACTAAATTGAGTTAGTGATTTTTAGTCGTGTTTGTTGGGACTTTTGCTCTTTCACGTCTAAACGGCTGAATGGATTTTGATGAAATTTAGTAAGGTAATCGATGGATACCTAAAAACGGATATAAGATCAAAATGATCACGTCATCGTACTTAGAGGGTAGGAAGTATGCAGAAAACTGAATTTAGTTAGTGATTTTTTTATGGTTTTTTCTGGGAGTTTTGCTCTATCATGCCTGAACGGCTGAACATATTTTGTTGAAATTTAGTTAGGAGATATTAATAATTAACATTTTGTTTTACTTCTAATTTACAGTTACATAAATATAATATAAACATGAATTGTTGTTCGTTAGTCTCGCAAAAAGTCGAGAACGGCCAAACCGATTTGGCTAATTTTAGTCTTGAAATATTCGTGGAAGGCCAGGAAAAGATTAGAGAGTGAGTAAATATGGAAAAATTGGAAGGAAGATAATAATAAGAGAATTTTATACGAGTTGACAAGAAAAATATAAAAAGAGAAATCAAAAAAAGAATATTTTGAAGGTTGTCATTGTTGCTTTGTTAAAATATTTTTGTTATTGTTCAATTTGTTAAGGTTGTATCGATAGCCCAAAACAATTTGTAACAAATAAGGAAAGGCTAAGTTCGGGTCCAACCGAATATTTTATACTCTCGCAATTTATTGATGTAATTTTATTAAGATAACACACAATTTGGCCTATATGTATATAAAGTCCAATAGAAAATCATCATATATAGTATATGAGGGCTGATGTAATTCCAGAACCAATTTCACTCATTTTCGGGAATAGGGGCGACTTGGCACCTGTTAGTAGGCAAACATACGGCACATTCGGCCTTGAAATTACTCCTAAATTGCAAATGAACGAAACACCAGTCGGCAAAATCGCCAAAAATAGCGCTATAACGAAGATTTTCCAAATATTCAAGAAGTCGCTGGAGGTACTGCACAGGACTTTAAAAGATCTTGATTGTCGATGAACGTTTTTGGAGGAGCCAAGATTCTGTTAGTAGGTGATTTACGCCAGACTCTTCCAATTATTCCTGGATCAACTGTTACTGACGGGCTAATCGCATGCATAAAATCATTTAATTTGTGGTGACACATAAAGAATCGCCAACTAACGACTAACATATGAGTGTTTTTACAACAGTATCAAATTGGGATTGTAGAAGTAGTTGGCAGTTGACACCTCGATGGATTAATAGCATTTCCAACAGATTTCTGTCACTTCATTGACTCGAGAGAGGAGTTTTCCTGACATGAAACCTCAATATGATAACCATAAATGACTGATTGAATGACCTATATTGGTGGTAAAAAAATATATGGATGAGCTTAATGCGACAATTTAGAATTTCGGTCCAAGAGAGTTGACACAGCTACAAACCAGGATGACGTAGTCAATTATCCCAAACTATTTAAAATTGCCTGAACTATCAACACTCACTTTGCCATTAAAAGTAGTGTGAGTTGTCATCATGCTGCGTAACATAAATCGACCTCGAGTAATCAATATCGTCGCCGAAGCCAAGATTGGACCAACTTAATTTAATGTATACCTAGCCACAAAAACGTGTGGCCGGGTCTGCTAGTACATTATAAAGTGAAGGAATCAGATGGAATTCAAAATTGAGTTATATGGGAAGTTGTCGTGGTTATGAACCGATTTCATCCATTTTTCACATATGTCATCAGGGTGTCAAGAAAGTATTATATACCGAATTTCATAGAAATCGGTCCAGTAGTTCCTGAGATATGGTTTTTGACCCATAAGTGGGAGATGCCACGCCCATTTTTCATTTTGTAAAAAAATCTGAGTGCAGCTTCCTTCTGCTATTTCTTATGTAAAATTTAGTGTTTCTGACGTTTCTCGTTAGTTAGTTAACCCACTTTTAGTAATTTTCAACCTAACCTTTGTATGGGTTTGTGGTTATTATCCGATTTCTTTCATTTTTAGACTGTATAAGGAAACGGCTGAAAGACACGACTGCAGAAAGTTTAATTTATATACCTTTATTGGTTTGCGAGTTATATACAAAAAACCTATTTGAGGGCGGGGTCACGCCCACTTTTCCAAAAAAGTTACATCCAAATGTGCCCCTCCCTAATGCGATCCTATGCTCCAAATTTTATTTTCATAACTTTATTTATGGCTTAGTTATGACACTTTATAAGTTTTTGGTTTTCGCCATTTTGTGGGCGTGGCAATGGTCCGATCTTGCCCATTTTCGAAAGCAACCTCCTCAGGGTGCCAAGGAATACGTGTTCCAAGTTTCGTTAAGATATCTCAATTTTTACTCAAGTTATCCGTTGCACGGACAGACGGACGGACGGACAGACGGACGGACGGACGGACAGACATTCGGATTTTGACTCGTCTCTTCACCCTGATCATTTTGATATATATAACCCTATATCTAACTCGTTTAGTTTTATGACTTACAAACAACCGTTAGGTGAACAAAACTATAATACTCTCTTTAGCAACTTTTGTTGCGAGAGTATAATTATAGAGAAATTGAAGAAAATAGGAGAAAACAAGTGGGGAGGGCTAAGTTTGGGTGTAACCGAACATTTTATACTCTTGCAATCTAATGATGTAATTTTATAAAGATAACACAAGTCGACCCATATATTTGGTATAATGTTCAATAGAATAACGAAAATCATCATAAATAGTATATGGGGACTGAGGTAATTCCTAAACCGATTTCGCTCGTTTTCACCACCAAGATACAATGTATCGAAGACTATACGCTCCCTTAATTTAATATTACTTATAATTAGGTATATGGGATCTGAGGGAAGTTATGATCCGATTTTTACCATTTCAGGTACAGAGAGAAACTGTTATAAGAAAAAAATTCAGAGGGAATGAATTACATTAAAATATCTGAGGGATTTACCTATCTTTTCGGTGAAAAATTAACCTTAGGCACTGAGTTCTTCATGTTCGATATCAGGGGCCTTGAAAAGTCATGGTCCGATTTTGACAATTTTTCCACAAGTGATGTCACAGCTCAAATACAGTATTTGTGTAAAGTTTTATTCCGCTAGCGTCATTGGTTCCTTATGTATACATTATAAAGTGAAGGAATCAGATGGAATTCAAAATTGAGTTATATGGGAAGTAGACGTAGTTGTGAACCGATATCGCCCATATTCCACCCGTGTCATCAGGGTATCAAGAAAGTGTTATATACCGAATTTCATTGAAATCGGTCGAATAGTTCTTGAGATATGGTTTTTGACCCATAAGTGGGCGACGCCACGCCCATTTTCCATTTTGTAAAAAAATCTCAGTGCAGCTTCCTTCTGCCATTTCTTATGTAAAATTTGGTGTTTCTGACGTTTTTTCTTAGCGGTTAACCCAGTTTTAGTAATTTTCAACCTAACCTTTGTATGGCAGGTGGGCGTGGTTATTATCCGATTTCTTTCATTTTAGGACTGCATTAAGAAGTGGCTAAAAACAGCGACTGCAGAAAGTTTCGTTTATATAGCTTTATTGGTTTGAGAGTTATATACAAAAAACCTATTTGGGGGCGGGGTCACGCCCACTTTTCCAAAAAAATTACATCCAAATGTGCCAATCCCTAATGGGATCCTATGTTCCAAATTTCATTTTCATAACTTTATTTATGGCTTAGTTATGACACTGTATAGGTTTTCGGTTTCCACCATTTTGTGGGCGTGGCAGTGGACCGATTTTGCCCATTTTCGAAAGCAACCTCCTCAGGGTGCCAAGGAACATGTGTTCCAAGTTTCATTAAGATATCTTAATTTTTACTCAAGTTAGCGCTTGCACGGACAGACGGACAGACGTCATCCATTTTTCACATGTGTCATCAGGGTGTCAAGAAAGTATTATATACCGAATTTCATTGAAATCGGTCCAGTAGTTCCTGAGATATGGTTTTTGACCCATAAGTGGGAGATGCCACGCCCATTTTTCATTTTGTAAAAAAATCTGAGTGCAGCTTCCTTCTGCTATTTCTTATGTAAAATTTAGTGTTTCTGACGTTTCTCGTTAGTTAGTTAACCCACTTTTAGTAATTTTCAACATAAACTTTGGATGGGAGGTGGGCGTGGTTATTATCCGATTTCTTTCATTTTTGGACTGTATAAGGAAACGGCTGAAAGACACGACTGCAGAAAGTTTAATTTATATACCTTTATTGGTTTGCGAGTTATATACAAAAAACCTATTTGAGGGCGGTGTCACGCCCACTTTTCCAAAAAAATTACATCCAAATGTGCCCCTCCCTAATGCGATCCTATGCTCCAAATTTTATTTTCATAACTTTATTTATGGCTTAGTTATGACACTTTATAAGTTTTTGGTTTTCGCCATTTTGTGGGCGTGGCAATGGTCCGATCTTGCCCATTTTCGAAAGCAACCTCCTCAGGGTGCCAAGGAATACGTGTTCCAAGTTTCTTTAAGATATCTCAATTTTTTACTCAAGTTATCCGTTGCACGGACAGACGGACGGACGGACAGACGGACGGACGGACGGACAGACATTCGGATTTTGACTCGTCTCGTCACCCTGATCATTTTGATATATATAACCCTATATCTAACTCGTTTAGTTTTATGACTTACAAACAACCGTTAGGTGAACAAAACTATAATACTCTCTTTAGCAACTTTTGTTGCGAGAGTATAATTATAGAGAAATTGAAGAAAATAGGAGAAAACAAGTAAGGAAGGGCTAAGTTTGGGTGTAACCGAACATTTTATACTCTCGCAATCTAATGATGTAATTTTATAAAGATAACACAAGTCGACCCATATATTTGGTATAAAGTTCAATAGAATAACGAAAATCATCATAAATAGTATATGGGGACTGAGGTAATTCCTAAACCGATTTCGCTCGTTTTCACCACCAAGATACAATGTATCGAAGACTATACGCTCCCTTAATTTAATATTACTTATAATTAGGTATATGGGATCTGGGGGAAGTTATGACCCGATTTTTACCATTTCAGGTACAGAGAGAAACTGTTATAAGAAAAAAATTTAGAGGGAATGAATTACATTAAAATATCTGAGGGATTTACCTATCTTTTCGGTGAAAAATTAACCTTAGGCACTGAGTTCTTCATGTTCGATATCAGGGGCCTTGAAAAGTCATGGTCCGATTTTGACAATTTTTCCACAAGTGATGTCACAGCTCAAATACAGTATTTGTGTAAAGTTTTATTCCGCTAGCGTCATTGGTTCCTTATGTATACATTATAAAGTGAAGGAATCAGATGGAATTCAAAATTGAGTTATATGGGAAGTAGACGTAGTTGTGAACCGATTTCGCCCATATTCCACCCGTGTCATCAGGGTATCAAGAAAGTGTTATATACCGAATTTCATTGAAATCGGTCGAATAGTTCTTGAGATATGGTTTTTGACCCATAAGTGGGCGACGCCACGCCCATTTTCCATTTTGTAAAAAAATCTCAGTGCAGCTTCCTTCTGCCATTTCTTATGTAAAATTTGGTGTTTCTGACGTTTTTTCTTAGCGGTTAACCCAGTTTTAGTAATTTTCAACCTAACCTTTGTATGGCAGGTGGGCGTGGTTATTATCCGATTTCTTTCATTTTAGGACTGCATTAAGAAGTTGCTAAAAACAGCGACTGCAGAAAGTTTCGTTTATATAGCTTTATTGGTTTGAGAGTTATATACAAAAAAAACCAGACATCCGGATTTCAAATCTACTCGTCATCCTGATCATTTATGTATATATAACCCCATATCTAACTCTTATATTTCTTGGTGACACAAACAACCGTTATGTGAACAAAACTATGATACTCTGTGCAACAGGTTGCGAGAGTATAAAAATGAAATGGTGTATAGTTGTAACGCTAAAACTCGAAAACGGCTGAACCAAATGAAATACTTCCTTTAGGGTATTTGTTTGTTATTACCACGCGCAGGTCATGTCTTAAAATCAAAACAAAATATTAAGGGGGCGTGGCACCTCCCATACAAATTGAATTTTTCAAGTCGAATATCTTCAAAAGTGTTTAAGGTAGGAACATGAAAATTGGTACAGAGCTACAGGATAACAACACCACTCTCACCTATAAAACCGAAGGCTATCGAATAAGGGGGCGTGGTACCTCCCATACAAACTAAATTTTTTAAGCAGAATATCTGTGAAATGGTTCAAGGTAGGGACCTGAAAATTGGTATAGACCTATATGGTATCAAAAGCCTTATTACTCATAAAAGAAGGGGTAATCGGAAAAGGGGGCGTGGCACCTCCCATACAAACTGAATTTTTCAAGGTGAATATCTTCAAAAGTGTTTAAGGTAGGAACATGAAAATTGGTATAGAGCTATAGGAAATAACACCATTCTCACCCATAAAACTTGGCGTTATCGAAAAAGGGGCCGTGGAACCACCCATACAATCTTTAATTATTTTGGTTGTTAATCCACCATATATTTATCTCATTTTCCAATTAGCACGACATTTTGGTTGTTTCTTGCTATTTTTGTTTATTTATCGGTGACAGTAGCGGTTATATCGTAATTTTGGTTGTGTTACGTGCTATTTTTTTTACAAAGATGACATGGCCGAAGATATTTTGCATCGCCTGCGATTAGCGACGAGAAATGTCGATTTACAAATGAACGCTGACATCTACAATGAAGCATTAGTCCTTATTGAAGATTTATGTTTACTTATGAGTGGAAAACTATTGATTGAAGTTCATATGCCGGCACCAAGTCGTCAAACAAGGGATTTAGTGTGTCGCGAATTGGAACGCGAGCGTGCTTACGATATAACTCACTTGCAACAACAAGTACAAACAAATGTTCCACTGTTGAATGAACAGCAAAGCAGTGCGTACAATCAGCTAATAAATGCTGTAGATAGTGGAAACGGTGGCATATTTTTCCTCGATACGCCCGGCGGGACTGGCAAAACGTTCCTATTGTCTTTAATACTAGCAGCAATACGTGGTCAAGGTGGTATTGCATTAGCTCTTGCATCTACCGGGATTGCTGCAACACTGTTAGAAGGTGGAAGAACGGCACATTCAGCATTAAAGCTTCCATTAAACTTGCAAATACACGAAAGTCCTGCTTGCAATATTTCAAAGCAATGGCACAAGTTTTAAAAAAATGTAAGTTAATCATATGGGATGAATGCACAATGGCCCACAAACGATCATTAGAAGCACTCGACCGAACACTGAGAGATTTGCGCAACAATAATCGTTCCCGTGATTCCAAAATCAACAGCAGCGGATGAGCTAAAAGCATGTCTGAAGTCATCGCATTTGTGGAGGTTTGTTAAAACCATTTCATTGACCATGAATATGCGAGTTTTGCTGCAAAACGATAGAACTGCGGAGGTGTTTTCAAAAGAGCTGCTGCGAATCGGAAATGGACAAGTTCCGATAGATCCTTGCAGTGGATTAATATCGATTCCAACTAATAAATATGAAATCCAATTCACATCTATTAAATATGAACTAATCAGTAGTGTATATCCAAATATTGCTCAAAATTATGGTAACTACAATTGGTTAAGCACGCGCGCAATTTTAGTAGCAAAAAATATGGATGTCAACGACTTGAATTGGACGATTCAAAATCAAATTCCGGGAGATCTGCGGTCATATAAATCAATCGATCGCGTTGAAAATGAAGACGAGGTTGTAAATTGCCCAGTGGAGTTCTTAAACTCTTTGATGCCGCCTGGAATGCCGCCTCATAATTTGCGTCTCAAAGTTGGGTCTGTAGTTATTATGCTACGGAATCTTCATGCTCCCAAACTGTGCAATGGTACTCGACTGATTGTGACCAAGTTAATGGACAATTTAATAGTGGCAAGCATTTTGAAAGACCCGTTCAAGGGAGAGGAATGCTTACTTCCCCGAATTCCATTAACTTCAACAGATTTGCCATTCCAATTCAGACGTTTGCAGTTCCCAGTGAAACTTGCATTTGCGATGACAATAAACAAGTCACAAGGGCAGTCGCTGGAAGTATGCGGCATAAATTTAGAAATGTCTTGCTTTTCACATGGCCAGCTCTAACAGAAAACCAAAAATATCGTGTACCGTGCAGCCCTAAACTAAATATGTACTAAAATTATATATTTTCGAGACTCGATTAAAACTAATAAAATTGAATGAGAATAGTACAAACTTAATTTTATTAAATTGTCAACAAATCCTGGACGCGATGTGTCAGCATTATTAAAAAGAGTAGCATTTATCAAGCAATTACATTCAAAAAGCATTAATGTACCCTCGAAAAAAATGTTTATCAGGCAGGTTCTGGCAATTCACTTCCGAGTAAAATTTGGAAAAATCGTTCATCTTCTATTAAAACCAATACCGGTGTAATTTTTGAAATGAAAAAAAAAATCTATTTTGGGCAGAACGAAGTTTGCCGGGTCAGTTAGTGTTTTATAAATAAGTAACAGTTTTACAACAATAAATAAAACACAAGGTAAAAACCCTTAAGAGTTTTAATCGATTTAGGTGTAGCGAAGCGCACAGGGTAACAGCTAGTTTATACATATATACATATATAACCCACATAAACAAAAACAAAAACAAAAACAGAAACAGAAACAGAAACAAAAACAAAAACAAAAACAAAAACAAAAACAAAAACAAAAACAAAAACAAAAACAAAAACAAAAACAAAAACAAAAACAAAAACAAAAACAAAAACAAAAACAAAAACAAAAACAAAAACAAAAACAAAAACAAGAACAACAAGTAAGGAAGGGCTAAGTTCGGATGTAACCGAACATTTTATACTCTCGCAATTTATTGATGTAATTTTATAAAAATAACACAAGTCGACCCATATATTTGGTATAAAGTTCAATAGAATAACGAAAATCATCATAAATAGTATATGGGGACTGAGGTAATTCCTAAACCGATTTCACTCGTTTTCACCACCAAGATACAATATATCGAAGACTATACGCTCACTTAATTTAATATTACTTAAATATAACTACTACTACTATTTTCTGCAATTTCTCTATAATTTTCTCCTATTTTGTATAACTACTACTACTATTTTCTTCACTTTCTCTATAATTTTCTCCTATTTTGTATAACTACTACTACTATTTCTGCAATTTCTCTATAATTTTCTCCTAGTTTGTATAACTACTACTTCTATTTTCTGCAATTTCTCTACAATTTTCTCCTATTTTGTATAACTACTACTACTATTTTCTGCAATTTCTCTATAATTTTCTCCTATTTTGTATAACTACTACTACTATTTTCTGCAATTTCTCTATAATTTTCTCCTATTTTGTGTAACTACTACTACTATTTTCTGCAATTTCTCTATAATTTTCTCCTATTTTGTATAACTACTACTACTATTTTCTTCAATTTCTCTATAATTTTCTCCTATTTTGTATAACTACTAATACTATTTTCTGCAATTTCTCTATAATTTTCTCCTATTTTCTGAAATTTCTCTATAATTATACTCTCGCAACCTGTTGCACAGAGTATAATAGTTTTGTTCACCTAACGGTTGTTTGTGTCACCAAGAAATATAAGAGTTAGATATGGGGTTATATATACATAAATGATCAGGATGACGAGTAGATTTGAAATCCGGATGTCTGTCCGTCCGTCTGTCCGTCTGTCCGTCCGTCTGTCCGTCTGTCCGTGCAAGCGATAACTTGAGTAAAAATTAAGATATCTTAATGAAACTTGGAACATATGTTCCTTGGCACCCTGAGGAGGTTGCTTTCGAAAATGGGCAAAATCGGTCCACTGCCACGCCCACAAAATGGCGGAAACCGAAAACCTATACAGTGTCATAACTAAGCCATAAATAAAGTTATGAAAATGAAATTTGAAACATAGGATCCCATTAGGGAGGGGCACATTTGGATGTAATTTTTTTGGAAAAGTGGGCGTGACCCCACCCCCAAATAAGTTTTTTGTATATAACTCGCAAACCAATAAAGCTATATAAACCAAACTTTCTGCAGTCGTTTATTTTAGCCATTTCCTTATACAGTCCGAAAATGAAAGAAATCGGATAATAACCACGCCCACCTCCCATACAAAGGTTAGGTTGAAAATTACTAATAGTGCGTTAACTCACTAACTAAAAACGTCAGAAACACCAAATTTTACATAAGAAACGGCAGAAGGAAGCTGCACTGAGATTTTTTTACAAAATAGAAAATGGGCGTGGCGTCGCCCACTTATGGGTCAAAAACCATATCTCAGGAACTACTCGACAGATTTCAATGAAATTCGGTATATACTATTTTCTTGACACCCTGATGACACGTGTGAAAAATGGACGAAATTGGTTCACAACCACGACAACTTCCCATATAACTCATTTTTGAATTTCATCTTATTCCTTCACTTTATAAAATATACATTAGGAACCAATGAAGATAGCGAAATAAAACTTTACACAAACACTGTATATGATCTGTTGCATCACTTGTGAAAAAATTGTAAAAATCGAACCATGACTTTTCAAGGCCCCTGATATCGAACATGAAGAACTCAGTGCCTAAGGGTAATTTTTCCCCGGAAATATACTTAGGTAAATCCCTCAGATATTTTAATGTAATTCATTCCCTCTGAATTTTTTTTTATAACAGTTTCTCTCTGTACCTGAAATGGTAAAAATCGGGTCATAACTTCCCCCAGATCCCATATACCTAATTATAAGTAATATTAAAATAAGTGAGCGTATAGTATTCGATACATTGTATCTTGGTGGTGAAAACGAGTGAAATCGGTTTAGGAATTACCTCAGTCCCCATATACTATTTATGATGATTTTCGTTATTCTATTGAACTTTATACGCAATATATGGGTCGAATTGTGTTATCTTTATAAAATTACATCAATAAATTGCGAGAGTATAAAATGTTCGGTTACACCCGAACTTAGCCCTTCCTTACTTGTTTTCTCCTATTTTGTATAACTACTACTACTATTTTCTTCAATTTCTCTATAATTTTCTCCTATTTTCTGCAATTTCTCTATAATTTTCTCCTATTTTGTATAACTACTACTACTATTTTCTGCAATTTCTCTATAGTTTTCTCCTATTTTCTGCAATTTCTCTATAATTTTCTCCTATTTTGTATAACTACTACTACTATTTTTCGCAATTTCTCTATAATTTTCTCCTATTTTGTATAACTACTACTACTATTTTCTGCAATTTCTCTATAATTTTCTCTTATTTTGTATAACTACTACTACTATTTTCTGCAATTTCTCTATAATTTTCTCCTATTTTGTATAACTACTACTACTATTTTCTGCAATTTGTCTATAATTTTCTCCTATTTTGTATAACTACTACTACTATTTTCTGCAATTTGTCTATAATTTTCTCCTATTTTGTATAACTACTACTACTATTTTCTGCAATTTCTCTATAGTTTTCTCCTATTTTCTGCAATTTCTCTATAATTTTCTCCTATTTTGTATAACTACTACTACTATTTTTCGCAATTTCTCTATAATTTTCTCCTATTTTGTATAACTACTACTACTATTTTCTGCAATTTCTCTATAATTTTCTCCTATTTTGTAAACTACTACTACTATTTTCTGCAATTTCTCTATAATTTTCTCCTATTTTGTATAACTACTACTACTATTTTCTGCAATTTCTCTATAATTTTCTCCTATTTTGTATAACTACTACTACTATTTTCTGCAATTTCTCTATAGTTTTCTCCTATTTTCTGCAATTTCTCTATAATTTTCTCCTATTTTGTATAACTACTACTACTATTTTCTGCAATTTCTCTATAGTTTTCTCCTATTTTCTGCAATTTCTCTATAATTGTCTCCTATTTTCTGCAATTTCTCTATAATTTTCTCCTATTTTGTGTAACTACTACTATTTTCTTCAATTTCTCTATAATTTTCTCCTATTTTGTATAACTACTACTACTATTTTCTGCAATTTCTCTATAATTTTCTCCTATTTTGTATAACTACTACTACTATTTTCTTCACTTTCTCTATAATTTTCTCCTATTTTGTATAACTACTACTACTATTTCTGCAATTTCTCTATAATTTTCTCCTAGTTTGTATAACTACTACTACTATTTTCTGCAATTTCTCTACAATTTTCTCATATTTTGTATAACTACTACTACTATTTTCTGCAATTTCTCTATAATTTTCTCCTATTTTGTATAACTACTACTACTATTTTCTGCAATTTCTCTATAATTTTCTCCTATTTTGTGTAACTACTACTACTATTTTCTGCAATTTCTCTATAATTTTCTCCTATTTTGTATAACTACTACTACTATTTTCTTCAATTTCTCTATAATTTTCTCCTATTTTGTATAACTACTAATACTATTTTCTGAAATTTCTCTATAATTTTCTCCTATTTTGTATAACTACTACTACTATTTTCTTCAATTTCTCTATAATTTTCTCCTATTTTGTATAACTACTACTACTATTTTCTGCAATTTCTCTATAATTTTCTCTTATTTTGTATAACTACTACTACTATTTTCTGCAATTTCTCTATAGTTTTCTCCTATTTTCTGCAATTTCTCTATAATTTTCTCCTATTTTGTATAACTACTACTACTATTTTTCGCAATTTCTCTATAATTTTCTCCTATTTTGTATAACTACTACTACTATTTTCTGCAATTTCTCTATAATTTTCTCTTATTTTGTATAACTACTACTACTATTTTCTGCAATTTCTCTATAATTTTCTCCTATTTTGTATAACTACTACTACTATTTTCTGCAATTTGTCTATAATTTTCTCCTATTTTGTATAACTACTACTACTATTTTCTGCAATTTCTCTATAATTTTCTCCTATTTTGTATAACTACTACTACTATTTTCTGCAATTTCTCTATAGTTTTCTCCTATTTTCTGCAATTTCTCTATAATTTTCTCCTATTTTGTAAACTACTACTACTATTTTCTGCAATTTCTCTATAATTTTCTCCTATTTTGTATAACTACTACTACTATTTTCTGCAATTTCTCTATAATTTTCTCCTATTTTGTGTAACTACTACTACTATTTTCTGCAATTTCTCTATAATTTTCTCCTATTTTGTATAACTACTACTACTATTTTCTGCAATTTCTCTATAATTTTCTCCTAGTTTGTATAACTACTACTACTATTTTCTTCACTTTCTCTATAATTTTCTCCTATTTTGTATAACTACTACTACTATTTCTGCAATTTCTCTATAATTTTCTCCTAGTTTGTATAACTACTACTACTATTTTCTGCAATTTCTCTATAATTTTCTCCTATTTTGTATAACTACTACTACTATTTTCTGCAATTTCTCTATAATTTTCTCCTATTTTGTATAACTACTACTACTATTTTCTGCAATTTCTCTATAATTTTCTCCTATTTTGTATAACTCCTACTACTATTTTCTTCAATTTCTCTATAATTTTCTCCTATTTTGTATAACTACTACTACTATTTTCTGCAATTTCTCTATAGTTTTCTCCTATTTTCTGCAATATCTCTATAATTTTTTCCTATTTTGTATAACTACTACTACTATTTTCTTCAATTTCTCTATAATTTTCTCCTATTTTGTATAACTACTACTACTATTTTCTGCAATTTCTCTATAATTTTCTCCTATTTTGTATAACTACTACTACTATTTTCTGCAATTTCTCTATAGTTTTCTCCTATTTTCTGCAATTTCTCTATAATTTTCTCCTATTTTGTATAACTACTACTACTATTTTTCGCAATTTCTCTATAATTTTCTCCTATTTTGTATAACTACTACTACTATTTTCTGCAATTTCTCTATAATTTTCTCTTATTTTGTATAACTACTACTACTATTTTCTGCAATTTCTCTATAATTTTCTCCTATTTTGTATAACTACTACTACTATTTTCTGCAATTTGTCTATAATTTTCTCCTATTTTGTATAACTACTACTACTATTTTCTGCAATTTCTCTATAATTTTCTCCTATTTTGTATAACTACTACTACTATTTTCTGCAATTTCTCTATAATTTTCTCCTATTTTGTATAACTACTACTACCATTTTCTGCAATTTCTCTATAATTTTCTCCTAGTTTGTATAACTACTACTACTATTTTCTGCAATTTCTCTATAATTTTCTCCTATTTTGTATAACTACTACTACTATTTTCTGCAATTTATCTATAATTTTCTCCTATTTTGTGTAACTACTACTACTATTTTCAACAATTTCTCTATAATTTTCTGCTATTTTGTATAACTACTACTAATATTTTCTGCAATTTCTCTATAATTTTCTCCTATTTTGTATAACTACTACTACTATTTTTCGCAATTTCTCTATAATTTTCTCCTATTTTGTATAACTACTACTACTATTTTCTGCAATTTCTCTATAATTTTCTCCTATTTTGTATAACTACTACTACTATTTTCTTCAATTTCTCTATAATTTTCTCCTATTTTGTATAACTACTACTACTATTTTCTGCAATTTCTCTATAATTTTCTCCTATTTTGTATAACTACTACTACTATTTTCTGCAATTTATCTATAATTTTCTCCTATTTTGTGTAACTACTACTACTATTTTCAACAATTTCTCTATAATTTTCTGCTATTTTGTATAACTACTACTAATATTTTCTGCAATTTCTCTATAATTTTCTCCTATTTTGTATAACTACTACTACTATTTTTCGCAATTTCTCTATAATTTTCTCCTATTTTCTGCAATTTCTCTATAATTTTCTCCTATTTTGTATAACTACTACTACTATTTTCTTCAATTTCTCTATAATTTTCTCCTATTTTGTATAACTACTACTACTATTTTCTGCAATTTCTCTATAGTTTTCTCCTATTTTCTGCAATTTCTCTATAATTGTCTCCTATTTTCTGCAATTTGTCTATAATTTTCTCCTATTTTGTATAACTACTACTACTATTTTCTGCAATTTATCTATAATTTTCTCCTATTTTGTGTAACTACTACTACTATTTTCAACAATTTCTCTATAATTTTCTGCTATTTTGTATAACTACTACTAATATTTTCTGCAATTTCTCTATAATTTTCTCCTATTTTGTATAACTACTACTACTATTTTTCGCAATTTCTCTATAATTTTCTCCTAGTTTGTATAACTACTACTACTATTTTTCGCAATTTCTCTATAATTTTCTCCTATTTTGTATAACTACTACTACTATTTTCTGCAATTTCTCTATAATTTTCTCCTATTTTGTATAACTACTACTACTATTTTCTTCAATTTCTCTATAATTTTCTCCTATTTTGTATAACTACTACTACTATTTTCTGCAATTTCTCTATAATTTTTTCCTATTTTGTATAACTACTACTACTATTTTCTGCAATTTATCTATAATTTTCTCCTATTTTGTGTAACTACTACTACTATTTTCAACAATTTCTCTATAATTTTCTGCTATTTTGTATAACTACTACTAATATTTTCTGCAATTTCTCTATAATTTTCTCCTATTTTGTATAACTACTACTACTATTTTTCGCAATTTCTCTATAATTTTCTCCTATTTTGTATAACTACTACTACTATTTTCTGCAATTTCTCTATAATTTTCTCCTATCTTGTATAACTACTACTACTATTTTCTTCAATTTCTCTATAATTTTCTCCTATTTTGTATAACTACTACTACTATTTTCTGCAATTTCTCTATAGTTTTCTCCTATTTTCTGCAATTTCTCTATAATTGTCTCCTATTTTCTGCAATTTGTCTATAATTTTCTCCTATTTTGTATAACTACTACTACTATTTTCTGCAATATCTCTATAATTTTCTCCTATTTTGTATAACTACTACTACTATTTTCTGCAATTTCTCTATAATTTTCTCCTATTTTTTATAACTACTACTACTATTTTCTGCAATTTCTCTATAATTTTCTCCTAGTTTGTATAACTACTACTACTATTTTCAGCAATTTCTCTATAATTTTCTCCTATTTTGTATAACTACTACTACTATTTTCTGCAATTTATCTATAATTTTCTGCTATTTTGTATAACTACTACTACTATTTTCTGCAATTTCTCTATAATTTTCTCCTATTTTGTATAACTACTACTACTATTTTCTTCAATTTCTCTATAATTTTCTCCTATTTTGTATAACTACTACTACTATTTTCTGCAATTTCTCTATAATTTTTTCCTATTTTGTATAACTACTACTACTATTTTCTGCAATTTATCTATAATTTTCTCCTATTTTGTGTAACTACTACTACTATTTTCAACAATTTCTCTATAATTTTCTGCTATTTTGTATAACTACTACTAATATTTTCTGCAATTTCTCTATAATTTTCTCCTATTTTGTATAACTACTACTACTATTTTTCGCAATTTCTCTATAATTTTCTCCTATTTTGTATAACTACTACTACTATTTTCTGCAATTTCTCTATAATTTTCTCCTATCTTGTATAACTACTACTACTATTTTCTTCAATTTCTCTATAATTTTCTCCTATTTTGTATAACTACTACTACTATTTTCTGCAATTTCTCTATAGTTTTCTCCTATTTTCTGCAATTTCTCTATAATTGTCTCCTATTTTCTGCAATTTGTCTATAATTTTCTCCTATTTTGTATAACTACTACTACTATTTTCTGCAATATCTCTATAATTTTCTCCTATTTTGTATAACTACTACTACTATTTTCTGCAATTTCTCTATAATTTTCTCCTATTTTTTATAACTACTACTACTATTTTCTGCAATTTCTCTATAATTTTCTCCTAGTTTGTATAACTACTACTACTATTTTCAGCAATTTCTCTATAATTTTCTCCTATTTTGTATAACTACTACTACTATTTTCTGCAATTTATCTATAATTTTCTCCTATTTTGTGTAACTACTACTACTATTTTCAACAATTTCTCTATAATTTTCTGCTATTTTGTATAACTACTACTAATATTTTCTGCAATTTCTCTATAATTTTCTCCTATTTTGTATAACTACTACTACTATTTTTCGCAATTTCTCTATAATTTTCTCCTATTTTGTATAACTACTACTACTATTTTCTGCAATTTCTCTATAATTTTCTCCTATTTTGTATAACTACTACTACTATTTTCTTCAATTTCTCTATAATTTTCTCCTATTTTGTATAACTACTACTACTATTTTCTGCAATTTCTCTATAATTTTCTCCTATTTTGTATAACTACTACTACTATTTTCTGCAATTTATCTATAATTTTCTCCTATTTTGTATAACTACTACTACTATTTTCAACAATTTATCTATAATTTTCTGCCATTTTGTATAACTACTACTAATATTTTCTGCAATTTCTCTATAATTTTCTCCTATTTTGTATAACTACTACTACTATTTTTCGCAATTTCTCTATAATTTTCTCCTATTTTGTATAACTACTACTACTATTTTCTGCAATTTCTCTATAATTTTCTCCTATTTTGTATAACTACTACTACTATTTTCTTCACTTTCTCTATAATTTTCTCCTATTTTGTATAACTACTACTACTATTTCTGCAATTTCTCTATAATTTTCTCCTAGTTTGTATAACTGCTACTACTATTTTCTGCAATTTCTCTATAATTTTCTCCTATTTTGTATAACTACTACTACTATTTTCTGCAATTTCTCTATAGTTTTCTCCTATTTTCCGCAATTTCTCTATAATTGTCTCCTATTTTCTGCAATTTGTCTATAATTTTCTCCTTTTTTGTATAACTACTACTACTATTTTCTGCAATTTCTCTATAGTTTTCTCCTATTTTCTGCAATTTCTCTATAATTGTCTCCTATTTTCTGCAATTTCTCTATAATTTTCTCCTATTTTGTGTAACTACTACTATTTTCTTCAATTTCTCTATAATTTTCTCCTATTTTGTATAACTACTACTACTATTTTCTGCAATTTGTCTATAATTTTCTCCTATTTTGTATAACTACTACTACTATTTTCTTCACTTTCTCTACAATTTTCTCCTATTTTGTATAACTACTACTACTATTTCTGCAATTTCTCTATAATTTTCTCCTAGTTTGTATAACTGCTACTACTATTTTCTGCAATTTCTCTATAATTGTCTCCTATTTTCTGCAATTTGTCTATAATTTTCTCCTATTTTGTATAACTACTACTACTATTTTCTGCAATTTCTCTATAATTTTCTCCTAGTTTGTATAACTACTACTACTATTTTCTGCAATTTCTCTATAATTTTCTCCTATTTTGTGTAACTACTACTACTATTTTCAACAATTTCTCTATAATTTTCTGCTATTTTGTATAACTACTACTAATATTTTCTGCAATTTCTCTATAATTTTCTCCTATTTTGTATAACTACTACTACTATTTTTCGCAATTTCTCTATAATTTTCTCCTATTTTGTATAACTACTACTACTATTTTCTGCAATTTCTCTATAATTTTCTCCTATTTTGTATAACTACTACTACTATTTTCTTCAATTTCTCTATAATTTTCTCCTATTTTGTATAACTACTACTACTATTTTCTGCAATTTCTCTATAATTTTCTCCTATTTTGTATAACTACTACTACTATTTTCTGCAATTTATCTATAATTTTCTCCTATTTTGTATAACTACTACTACTATTTTCAACAATTTCTCTATAATTTTCTTCTATTTGGTATAACTACTACTAATATTTTCTGCAATTTCTCTATAATTTTCTCCTATTTTGTATAACTACTACTACTATTTTTCGCAATTTCTCTATAATTTTCTCCTATTTTGTATAACTACTACTACTGTTTTCTGCAATTTGTCTATAATTTTCTCCTATTTTGTATAACTACTACAACTATTTTCTTCAATTTCTCTATAATTTTCTCCTATTTTGTATAACTACTACTACTATTTTCTGCAATTTCTCTATAGTTTTCTCCTATTTTCTGCAATTTCTCTATAATTGTCTCCTATTTTCTGCAATTTCTCTATAATTTTCTCCTATTTTGTGTAACTACTACTATTTTCTTCAATTTCTCTATAATTTTCTCCTATTTTGTATAACTACTACTACTATTTTCTGCAATTTCTCTATAATTTTCTCCTATTTTGTATAACTACTACTACTATTTTCTTCACTTTCTCTATAATTTTCTCCTATTTTGTATAACTACTACTACTATTTCTGCAATTTCTCTATAATTTTCTCCTAGTTTGTATAACTGCTACTACTATTTTCTGCAATTTCTCTACAATTTTCTCCTATTTTTTATAACTACTACTACTATTTTCTGCAATTTCTCTATAATTTTCTCCTATTTTGTATAACTACTACTACTATTTTCTGCAATTTCTCTATAATTTTCTCCTATTTTGTATAACTACTACTACTATTTTCTGCAATTTCTCTATAATTTTCTCCTATTTTGTATAACTACTACTACTATTTTCTGCAATTTCTCTATAATTTTCTCCTATTTTGTATAACTACTACTACTATTTTCTGCAATTTCTCTATAATTTTCTCCTATTTTGCATAACTACTACTACTATTTTCTGCAATTTCTCTATAATTTTCTCCTATTTTGTATAACTACTACTACTATATTCTGCAATTTCTCTATAATTTTCTCCTATTTTGTGTAACTACTACTACTATTTTCTGCAATTTCTCTATAATTTTCTCCTATTTTGTATAACTACTACTACTATTTTCTTCAATTTCTCTATAATTTTCTCCTATTTTGTATAACTACTAATACTATTTTCTGCAATTTCTCTATAATTTTCTCCTATTTTGTATAACTACTGCTACTATTTCCTTCAATTTCTCTATAATTTTCTCCTATTTTGTATAACTACTACTACTATTTTCTGCAATTTCTCTATAATTTTCTCTTATTTTGTATAACTACTACTACTATTTTCTTCACTTTCTCTATAATTTTCACCTATTTTGTATAACTACTACTACTATTTTCTGCAATTTCTCTATAATTTTCTCCTAGTTTGTATAACTACTACTACTATTTTCTGCAATTTCTCTATAATTTTCTCTTATTTTGTATAACTACTACTACTATTTTCTTCACTTTCTCTATAATTTTCACCTATTTTGTATAACTACTACTACTATTTTCTGCAATTTCTCTATAATTTTCTCCTATTTTGTATAACTACTACTACTATTTTCTGCAATTTATCTATAATTTTGTCCTATTTTGTGTAACTACTACTACTATTTTCAACAATTTCTCTACAATTTTCTCCTATTTTGTATAACTACTACTAATATTTTCTGCAATTTCTCTATAATTTTCTCCTATTTTGTATAACTACTACTACTATTTTCTGCAATTTCTCTATAATTTTTTCTTATTTTGTATAACTACTACTACTATTTCCTTCATTTTCTCTATAATTTCCACCTATTTTGTATAACTACTACTACTATTTTCTGCAATTTCTCTATAATTTTCTCCTAGTTTGTTTAACTACTACTACTATTTTCTGCAATTTCTCTATAATTTTCTCCTATTTTCTGCAATTTCTCTATAATTTTCTCCTATTTTGTATAACTACTACTACTATTTTCTGCAATTTATCTATAGTTTTCTCCTATTTTCTGCAATTTATCTATAATTTTCTCCTATTTTGTATAACTACTACTACTATTTTCTTCACTTTCTCTATAATTTTCACCTATTTTGTATAACTACTACTACAATTTTCTGCAATTTCTCTATAATTTTCTCCTAGTTTGTATAACTACTACTACTATTTTCTATAATTTTTTTCAATTTCTCTATAATTTTCTCCTATTTTGTATAACTACTACTACTATTTTCTGAAATTTCTCTATAATTTTCTCCTATTTTGTATAACTACTACTACTATTTTCTGCAATTTCTCTATAATTTTCTCCTATTTTGCATAACTACTACTACTATTTTCTGCAATTTCTCTATAATTTTCTCCTATTTTGTATAACTACTACTACTATTTTCTGCAATTTCTCTATAATTTTCTCCTATTTTGTGTAACTACTACTACTATTTTCTGCAATTTCTCTATAATTTTCTCCTATTTTGTATAACTACTACTACTATTTTTCGCAATTTCTCTATAATTTTCTCCTATTTTGTATAACTACTACTACTATTTTCTGCAATTTCTCTATAATTTTCTCCTATTTTGTATAACTACTACTACTATTTTCTGCAATTTCTCTATAATTTTCTCTTATTTTGTATAACTACTACTACTATTTCTTTCACTTTCTCTATAATTTTCACCTATTTTGTATAACTACTACTACTATTTCTTTCACTTTCTCTATAATTTTCTCCTATTTTGTATAACTACTACTACTATTTTCTGCAATTTCTCTATAATTTTCTCCTAGTTTGTATAACTACTACTACTATTTTCTGCAATTTCTCTATAATTTTCTCCTATTTTGTATAACTACTACTACTATTTTCTGCAATTTCTCTATAATTTTCTCCTATTTTGTATAACTACTACTACTATTTTCTGCAATTTCTCTATAATTTTCTCCTATTTTGTATAACTACTACTACTATTTTCTGCAATTTCTCTATAGTTTTCTCCTATTTTCTGCAATTTCTCTATAATTTTCTCCCATTTTGTATAACTACTACTACTATTTTCTTCAATAATTCTATAATTTTCTCCTATTTTGTATAACTACTACTACTATTTTCTGCAATTTCTCTATAGTTTTCTCCTATTTTCTTCAATTACTCTATAATTTTCTCCTATTTTGTATAACTACTCTACTATTTTCTGCAATTTCTCTATAATTTTCTCCTATTTTGTATAACTACTACTACTATTTTCTGAAATTTCTCTATAATTTTCTCCTATTTTGTATAACTACTACTACTATTTTCTGCAATTTCTCTATAATTTTCTCGAATTTTGTATAACTACTACTACTATTTTCTGCAATTTCTCTATAATTTTCTCCTATTTTGTATAACTACAACTACTATTTTCTTCACTTTCTCTATAATTTTCTCCTATTTTGTATAACTACTACTACTATTTTCTGCAAATTCTCTATAATTTTCTCCTAGTTTGTATAACTACTACTACTAGTTTCTGCAATTTCTCTATAATTTTCTCCTATTTTGTATAACTACTACTACTATTTTCTTCAATTTCTCTATCATTTTCTCCTATTTTGTATACCTACTACTACTATTTTCTGCAATTTCTCTATAATTTTCTACTATTTTGTATAACTACTACTACTATTTTCTGCAATTTCTCTATAATTTTCTCCTATTTTGTATAGCTACTACTACTATTTTCTGCAATTTCTCTATAATTTTCTCCTATTTTCTGCAATTTCTCTATAATGTTGTCCTATTTTGTATAACTACTACTATTATTTTCTCCTATTTTGTATAACTACTACTACTATTTTCTGCAATTTCTCTATAATTATACTCTCGCAACAAAGTTGCTAGCAACAAAGTTGCTACGAAAGTATTATAGTTTTGTCCACATAACGGTTGGTTGTAAGTCCTAAAACTAAACGAGTTAGATATAGGGTTATATATATCAAAATGATCAGGGTGACGAGAAAAGTTCAAATCCGGATGTCTGTCTGTCCGTCCGTCTGTCCGTCTGTCCGTCCGTCTGTCCGTCCGTCCGTGCAAGCTGTAACTGTTGAAAATTACTAAAAGTGGGTTAACTCCCTAACGAAAAACGTCAGAAACACTAAATTTCACATAAGAAATGGCAGAGGGAAGCTGCACTCAGATTTTTTTACAAAATGGAAAATGGGCGTGGCATCGCCCACTTATGGGTCAAAAACCATATCTCTAGAACTACTCGACAGATTTCAATGAAATTCGGTATATAATACTTTCTTGACACCCTGATGACACGGGTGGAATATGGGCGAAATCGGTTCACAACCACACCTACTTCCCATATAACTCAATTTTGAATTCTTCTGATTCGTACACTTTATAATACATATATACATTAAGAACCAATGAAGATAGCGGAATAAAATTTTACACAAATACCGTATTTGAGCTGTGACATCACTTGTGGAAAAATTGTCAAAATCGGACCATGACTTTTCAAGGCCCCTGATATCGAACATGAAGAACTCAGTGCCTAAGGTTAAATTTTCACCGAATATATAGGTAAATCCCTCAGATATTTTAATGTAATTCATTCCCTCTGAATTTTTTTCTTATAACAGTTTCTCTCTGTACCTGAAATGGTAAAAATCGGGTCATAACTTCCCCCAGACCCTATATACCTAATTATAAGTAATATTAAATTAAGTGAGCGTATAGTCTTCGATACATTGTATCTTGGCGGTAAAAACAAGTGAAATCGGTTTAGGAATTACCTCAGTCCCCATATACTCTTTATGATGATTTTCGTTATTCTATTGAACTTTATACCAAATATATGGGTCGACTTGTGTTATCTTTATAAAATTACATCATTAAATTGCGAGAGTATAAAATGTTCGGTTACACCCGAACTTAGCCCTTCCTTACTTGTTTTCTCCTATATTCTGCAATTTCTCTATAACTTTCTCCTATTTTGTATAACTACTACTACTATTGTCTGCAATTTCTCTATAATTATACTCTCGCAACCTGTTGCACAGAGTATCATAGTTTTGTTCACATAACGGTTGTTTGTGTCACCAAGAAATATAAGAGTTAGATATGGGGTTATATATACATAAATGATCAGGATGACGAGTGGATTTGAAATCCGGATGTCTGTCCGTCCGTCTGTCCGTCTGTCCGTGCAAGCGATAACTTGAGTAAAAATTGAGATATCTTAATGAAACTTGGAACACATGTTCCTTGGCACCCTGAGGAGGTTGCTTTCGAAAATGGGCAAAATCGGTCCACTGCCACGCCCACAGAATGGAGGAAACCGAAAACCTATACAGTGTCATAACTAAGCCATAAATAAAGTTATGAAAATGAAATTTGGAACATAGGATCCCATTAGGGATTGGCACATTTGGATGTAATTTTTTTGGAAAAGTGGGCGTGACCCCGCCCCCAAATAGGCCCACCTGCCATACAAAGGTTAGGTTGAAAATTACTAAAACTGGGTTAACCGCTAAGAAAAAACGTCAGAAACACCAAATTTTACATAAGAAATGGCAGAAGGAAGCTGCACTGAGATTTTTTTACAAAATGGAAAAAGGGCGTGGCGTCGCCCACTTATGGGTCGAAAACCATATCTCAAGAACTGCTCGACAGATTTCAATGAAATTCGGTATATAATACTTTCTTGACACCCTGATGACACGGGTGGAATATGGGCGAAATCGGTTCACAACTACGTCTACTTCCCATATAACTCAATTTTGAATTCCATCTGATTCGTTCACTTTATAATGTATTCATAAGGAATCAATGAAGCTAGCGGAATAAAACTTTACACAAATACTGTATTTGAGCTGTGACATCACTTGTGGAAAAATTGTCAAAATCGGACCATGACTTTTCAAGGCCCCTGATATCGAACATGAAGAACCTAGTGCCTAAGGTTAATTTTTCACCGAAAATATAGGTAAATCCCTCAGATATTTTAATGTAATTCATTCTCTCTGAATTTTTTTCTTATAACAGTTTCTCTCTGTACCTGAAATGGTAAAAATCGGGTCATAACTTCCCCCAGATCCCATATACCTAATTATAAGTAATATTAAATTAAGTGAGCGTATAGTCTTCGATACATTGTATCTTGGTGGTGAAAACGAGTGAAATCGGTTTAGGAATTACCTCAGTCCCCATATACTATTTATGATGATTTTCGTTATTCTATTGAACTTTATACCAAATATATGGGTCGACTTGTGTTATCTTTATAAAATTACATCAATAAATTGCGAGAGTACAAAATGTTCGGTTACACCCGAACTTAGCCCTTCCTTACTTGTTTTCTCCTATTTTCTTCAATTTCTCTATAATTTTCTCCAATTTTGTATAACTACTACTACTATTTTCTGCAATTTCTCTATAATTTTCTCCTATTTTGTATAACTACTACTACTATTTTCTGCAATTTCTCTATAATTTTCTCCTATTTTGTATAACTACTACTACTATTTTCTGCAATTTCTCTATAATTTTGTCCTATTTTGTATAACTACTACTACTATTTTCTGCAATTTCTCTATAATTTCCTCCTATTTTGTATAACTACTACTACTATTTTCTGCAATTTCTCTATAATTTTCTCCTATTTTGTATAACTACTACTACTATTTCCTGCAATTTCTCTATAATTTTCTCCTATTTTGTATAACTACTACTACTATTTCCTGCAATTTCTCTATAATTTAATACTACTTATAATTATAGATAAATTATAATTTACAACTACTACTACTATTTTCTGCAATTTCTCTATAATTTTCTCCTATTTTGTATAACTACTACTACTATTTTCTTCAATTTCACTATAATTTTCTCGTATTTTGTATAACTACTACTACTATTTCCTCCTATTTTGTATAACTACTACTACTATTTTCTGCAATTTCTTCATAATTTTCTCCTATTTTGTATAACTACTACTACTATTTTCTGCAATTTCTCTATAATTTTCTCCTATTTTTTATAACTACTACTACTATTTTCTGCAATTTCTCTATAATTTTCTCCTATTTTGTATAATTACTACTACTATTTTCTGCAATTTCTTCATAATTTTCTCCTATTTTCTACAATTTCCCTATAATTTTCTCCTATTTTGTATAACTACTACTACTATTTTCTGCAATTTCTCTATAATTTTCTCCTATTTTCTGCAATTTCCCTATAATTTTCTCCTATTTGGTATAACTACTACTACTATTTTCTGCAATTTCTTCATAATTTTCTCCTATTTTGTATAACTACTACTACTATTTTCTTCAATTTCTCTATAATTTTCTCCTATTTTCTGCAATTTCCCTATAATTTTCTCCTATTTTGTGTAACTACTACTACTATTTTCTGCAATTTCTCTATAATTTTCTCCTATGTTGTATAACTACTACTACTATTTTCTGCAATTTCTTCATAATTTTCTCCTATTTTGTATAACTACTACTACTATTTTCTGCAATTTCTCTATAATTTTCTCCTATTATGTATAACTACTACTACTATTTTCTGCAATTTCTCTATAATTTTCTCTTATTTTCTGCAATTTCTCTATAATTTTCTCCTATTTTGTATAACTACTACTACTATTTTCTGCAATCTTCTAATATATAAAATTCTCGTGTCACAGTTTTCGTTCCCATACTCCTCCGAAACGGCTTGACCGATTTTGCTGAAATTTTTTGTGCTTATCCGGTATCTAAGAGAATCGGCCAACATCTATTTTTCATCCCCCTAAATGTTAGGGGTAGTCCACCCCTAAATTTTTATATTTATTTTTTAGACAAAATTTTAAATTTCTCTTTTTTTTATGATACAACATACAAAAATACATACAATCATCAATTTTCACCCTTCTACGATCAACCAAAATCAATCATTATGAATCTTTATTTTGAAATGTCAATGGAAATATTGGTTGTTTTCATAAAATTTAATTGTTTGCAATGCCAAGAAAACGCAAAGGGGCTGATTTGAGTAGCAGTACAAGCAAAGCTCAAAAGTTGCGAAATAGAAGATCCGAAAGAACAGAAGAACAAATCCAGCAACAAAATAATGATGCACGTGTCAGAATGGGGCAATTGCATCAAGAAGAGCAAGAAGATACACGAGCTGAACGCAATGAAGTCAGAAGATTAGAACAACGACAATCACGCCGTTTCACAGTCAATAGACGAAGAACAAATGACCAACAACGACAACAGGTACATCGAGCATTTATATCTGATTCATTACTGCGTCTAGCATTCCAGTATGAGCCAGATATTGAATATTATGCTCATTCAAAAGTGGTAATTGGTGCTATGGACAAGGAATGTCCGCATTGTCATGCTCTGAAATTCAAAAATGAGCCAGATGGGATGTGTTGCGCGTCAGGAAAAGTGCAACTACCTGAAATTGAAACACCACCAGAACCATTGAACGGCTTACTTATCGGCACGGATCCAGATTCAAACGTGTTCCTGAAGTCAATTCGAAGATTCAATTCATGCTTTCAAATGACATCGTTCGGAGCAACAGAAATAGTTCGAAATACTAATGCAAATGGTCAACAATTCAATTCTACATTCAAAATCAGAGGCCAAGTTTATCATAAAATGGGCTCACTACTGCCAATGCAAAACGAACCACATAAATTCTTACAAATCTTCTTTATGGGCGGCGAGGATTCCGGAAGCGCACTTGCCAATCGCGTGAATGCACGTTGTGATTATAATAACCTTGATTCACTTTATGACAGGCGCATCGTCAGCGAGCTAGATGCTCTTTTGAACGAGCACAACGAGTTGTTGAAAATATTCAAATCACATATGCACCAATTACAAAGCGATAATCACGCTATCGTCATTAATCCTGATAAAACACCAGCTGGAGAGCATATTCGTAGATTCAATGCACCCGTTGTTGATGATGTTGCTGGAATCATGGTTGGCGATTGTACAGCTGCACGAGAAATTGTGATTCGTAGAAGAAATAATAATCTTCAGTTCATTGCTGACACACATCGTTCATATGACGCTCTCCAATATCCGCTAATATTCTGGAAGGGACAAGACGGATATTGTATAAACATAAAACAACGAGATACCGTATCAGGTACTTCATTGATTATTAATTTGATCATTAATCATTTAACAAAACAATTAAATTATTGAACGTAATAAATTTAAATTATTTTTTATGAACAAATATTACAGGAGCTGAAACAAACAAGAACGTTAGCTCAAAGGATTATTATGCGTACCGATTAATGATTAGACGTGGCCTGGACAACGTCATTTTACGATGTCGTGAGCTTTGTCAACAATTCATGGTCGACATGTACGCGAAGATTGAGAGCGAACGACTACGATACTTACGATATAATAAAAAAAAGCTGCGCGCGGAAGAGTACATTCATTTGCGAGACGCTATCAACAACAACGCCGATGTCGCCGAAATTGGTAACCATGTCATTTTACCATCATCGTACGTAGGCAGTCCACGTCATATGCAAGAATATATACAGGATGCTCTGACTTTCGTGCGCGAATATGGACGACCATGTTTATTTATCACGTTCACATGTAATCCAAAATGGCCAGAGATTACATCTTTGCTACTGCCTGGCCAAAATGAAATACATCGCCATGACATTACAGCACGTGTGTTCAAACAAAAGTTGAAGTCTTTAATAAGTTTCATTACTAAATCACATGTATTTGGTCCCACACGTTGCTGGATGTATTCGGTTGAGTGGCAAAAGCGAGTATTACCTCATGCACACATTTTGGTTTGGTTCATCGACAAAATCCGTCCTGAAGAAATCGATAGCATCATTTCTGCGGAAATTCCAGATCCATCCACTGACCAACTGCTGTTTGATATTGTTACAACAAACATGATTCATGGTCCATGTGGTACTCTTAATAGTTCATCGCCTTGCATGGCTGATGGAAAATGTACTAAAAATTTCCCTAAAGATTTTACCAATGATACGGTCACAAATGTCGACGGATACCCAATATATCGTCGAAGAAATCCTGAAAATGGCGGACAATCATTTATTAAAACAAGTAAGGAAGGGCTAAGTTCGGGTGTAACCGAACATTTTATACTCTCGCAATTTAATGATGTAATTTTATAAAGATAACACAAGTCGACCCATATATTTGGTATAAAGTTCAATAGAATAACGAAAATCATCATAAAGAGTATATGGGGACTGAGGTAATTCCTAAACCGATTTCACTTGTTTTTACCGCCAAGATACAATGTATCGAAGACTATACGCTCACTTAATTTAATATTACTTATAATTAGGTATATAGGGTCTGGGGGAAGTTATGACCCGATTTTTACCATTTCAGGTACAGAGAGAAACTGTTATAAGAAACAAGTAAGGAAGGGCTAAGTTCGGGTGTAACCGAACATTTTATACTCTCGCAATCTAATGATGTAATTTTATAAAGATAACACAAGTCGACCCATATATTTGGTATAAAGTTCAATAGAATAACGAAAATCATCATAAATAGTATATGGGGACTGAGGTAATTCCTAAACCGATTTCGCTCGTTTTCACCACCAAGATACAATGTACCGAAGACTATACGCTCACTTAATTTAATATTACTTATAATTAGGTATATGGGATCTGGGGGAAGTTATGACCCGATTTTTACCATTTCAGGTACAGAGAGAAACTGTTATAAGAAAAAAATTTAGAGGGAATGAATTACATTAAAATATCTGAGGGATTTACCTATCTTTTCGGTGAAAAATTAACCTTAGGCACTGAGTTCTTCATGTTCGCTATCAGGGGCCTTGAAAAGTCATGGTCCGATTTTGACAATTTTTCCACAAGTGATGTCACAGCTCAAATACAGTATTTGTGTAAAGTTTTATTCCGCTAGCGTCATTGGTTCCTTATGTATACATTATAAAGTGAAGGAATCAGATGGAATTCAAAATTGAGTTATATGGGAAGTAGACGTAGTTGTGAACCGATTTCGCCCATATTCCACCCGTGTCATCAGGGTATCAAGAAAGTGTTATATACCGAATTTCATTGAAATCGGTCGAATAGTTCTTGAGATATGGTTTTTGCAGCTTCCTTCTGCCATTTCTTATGTAAAATTTGGTGTTTCTGACGTTTTTTCTTAGCGATTAACCCAGTTTTAGTAATTTTCAACCTAACCTTTGTATGGCAGGTGGGCGTGGTTATTATCCGATTTCTTTCATTTTAGGACTGCATTAAGAAGTGGCTAAAAACAGCGACTGCAGAAAGTTTCGTTTATATAGCTTTATTGGTTTGAGAGTTATATACAAAAAACCTATTTGGGGGCGGGGTCACGCCCACTTTTCCAAAAAAATTACATCCAAATGTGCCTCTCCCTAATGGGATCCTATGTTCCAAATTTCATTTTCATAACTTTATTTATGGCTTAGTTATGACACTGTATAGGTTTTCGGTTTCCACCATTTTGTGGGCGTGGCAGTGGACCGATTTTGCCCATTTTCGAAAGCAACCTCCTCAGGGTGCCAAGGAACATGTGTTCCAAGTTTCATTAAGATATCTCAATTTTTACTCAAGTTATCGCTTGCACGGACAGACGGACAGACGGACAGACGGACAGACGGACAGACGGACAGACGGACGGACGGACAGACGGACGGACAGACATCCGGATTTCAAATCTACTCGTCATCCTGATCATTTATGTATATATAACCCCATATCTAACTCTTATATTTCTTGGTGACACAAACAACCGTTATGTGAACAAAACTATGATACTCTGTGCAACAGGTTGCGAGAGTATAAAAAATTCAGAGGGAATGAATTACATTAAAATATCTGAGGGATTTACCTATATTTTCGGTGAAAATTTAACCTTAGGCACTGAGTTCTTCATGTTCGATATCAGGGGCCTTGAAAAGTCATGGTCCGATTTTGACAATTTTTCCACAAGTGATGTCACAGCTCAAATACGGTATTTGTGTAAAATTTTATTCCGCTATCTTCATTGGTTCTTAATGTATATATGTATTATAAAGTGTACGAATCAGAAGAATTCAAAATTGAGTTATATGGGAAGTAGGAGTGGTTGTGAACCGATTTCGCCCATATTCCACCCGTGTCATCAGGGTGTCAAGAAAGTGTTATATACCGAATTTCATTGAAATCGGTCAAATAGTTCTTGAGATATGGTTTTTGACCCATAAGTGGGCGACGCCACGCCCATTTTCCATTTTGTAAAAAAATCTCAGTGCAGCTTCCCTCTGCCATTTCTTATGTGAAATTTAGTGTTTCTGACGTTTTTCGTTAGGGAGTTAACCCACTTTTAGTAATTTTCAACCTAACCTTTGTATGGGAGGTGGGCGTGGTTATTATCCGATTTCTTTCATTTTTGGACTGTATAAGGTAGTACCTAAAAGAAACGACTCTAGAAAGTTTCCTTGATATACCTTTAGTAGTTTGCGAGATATGTTCAAAAAACTTAGTAGGGGGAGGGGCCACGCCCACTTCCCCAAAAAAATTACATCCGCATATGCCCCTTCCTAGTGCGATCCTTCATACCAAATTTTACTTCCATAGCTTTATTTATAGCTTAGTTATGGCACTTTAAGTGTTTTCAGTTTTCGCCATTTTGTGGGCGTGGCAGTGGTCCGATTACGCCCATTTTCGAACTTAACCTTTTTATGGTGCCAAGGAACACATGTTCCAAGTTTCATTAAGATATTTTTATTTTTACTCAAGTTACAGCTTGCACGGACGGACGGACAGACGGACGGACAGACGGACGGACAGACAGACATCCGGATTTGAACTTTTCTCGCCACCCTGATCATTTTGATATATATAACTGCTGCTTGGCGTATCTTTGGTTTTCCAATTCATGAACGGGATCCAGCAGTTGTTCAGTTAGCCATCCATCTTGAAAACGGTCAGCGTGTATTTTTCACGAACGAGACAGCGATTGATCGTGCAATAAATCCACCTAAAACTACACTCACTGCATTTTTTGAATTGTGTAATCGTGCGGATGATTTTGGTGCCTTTGCACGAACATTACTCTATTCACAAGTACCACACTATTTCAAATGGACTCAAACAAAAAAATGGATGCCCTGCAAGCAAAGGCTCACCAGTTGCTGAATGTATCAATTTATTTAAATCAAACGCCTTGGGGCGATTATTTACAGTCAATCCAAGACACACGGAGTGCTTTTATCTTCGACTGTTGTTGGTTAATGTTACTGGCCCATTATCATTTCAAGATATACGTAAAGTGAATGGGCAACAATATTCAACGTATAAAGATGCATGCCTTGCACTCGGCTTGCTGGAAGACGACAACCAGTGGGAATGCATGCTTGCTGAAGCTGCATTGAACTGTACAGCAATACAAATTCGTCTACTATTCGCTATAGTGTTGACTACATGTTTCCCAGCCCGAGCACAGATATTATGGGAAAATCACAAAGATTCAATGACTGATGATATATTGCATCAACATCGTATACGGGGCCACGATCTAACCATAACATTCAGCGACGAAATGTACAATGAAGCATTGATTGCTATTGAGGATCTTTGCATTGTCATTGCCAACTTACCACTTAGTAATTTCGGTATGAATTCGCCAAATCGAACTGCATCTGATTTAATGAATACTGAAATAAATCGTGAACTACTACTACTATTTTCTGCAATTTCTCTATAATTTTCTCCTATTTTGTATAATTACTACTACTATTTTCTGCAATTTCTTCATAATTTTCTCCTATTTTCTACAATTTCCCTATAATTTTCTCCTATTTTGTATAACTACTACTACTATTTTCTGCAATTTCTCTATAATTTTCTCCTATTTTCTGCAATTTCCCTATAATTTTCTCCTATTTGGTATAACTACTACTACTATTTTCTGCAATTTCTTCATAATTTTCTCCTATTTTGTATAACTACTACTACTATTTTCTTCAATTTCTCTATAATTTTCTCCTATTTTCTGCAATTTCCCTATAATTTTCTCCTATTTTGTGTAACTACTACTACTATTTTCTGCAATTTCTCTATAATTTTCTCCTATGTTGTATAACTACTACTACTATTTTCTGCAATTTCTTCATAATTTTCTCCTATTTTGTATAACTACTACTACTATTTTCTGCAATTTCTCTATAATTTTCTCCTATTATGTATAACTACTACTACTATTTTCTGCAATTTCTCTATAATTTTCTCTTATTTTCTGCAATTTCTCTATAATTTTCTCCTATTTTGTATAACTACTACTACTATTTTCTGCAATCTTCTAATATATAAAATTCTCGTGTCACAGTTTTCGTTCCCATACTCCTCCGAAACGGCTTGACCGATTTTGCTGAAATTTTTTGTGCTTATCCGGTATCTAAGAGAATCGGCCAACATCTATTTTTCATCCCCCTAAATGTTAGGGGTAGTCCACCCCTAAATTTTTATATTTATTTTTTAGACAAAATTTTAAATTTCTCTTTTTTTTATGATACAACATACAAAAATACATACAATCATCAATTTTCACCCTTCTACGATCAACCAAAATCAATCATTATGAATCTTTATTTTGAAATGTCAATGGAAATATTGGTTGTTTTCATAAAATTTAATTGTTTGCAATGCCAAGAAAACGCAAAGGGGCTGATTTGAGTAGCAGTACAAGCAAAGCTCAAAAGTTGCGAAATAGAAGATCCGAAAGAACAGAAGAACAAATCCAGCAACAAAATAATGATGCACGTGTCAGAATGGGGCAATTGCATCAAGAAGAGCAAGAAGATACACGAGCTGAACGCAATGAAGTCAGAAGATTAGAACAACGACAATCACGCCGTTTCACAGTCAATAGACGAAGAACAAATGACCAACAACGACAACAGGTACATCGAGCATTTATATCTGATTCATTACTGCGTCTAGCATTCCAGTATGAGCCAGATATTGAATATTATGCTCATTCAAAAGTGGTAATTGGTGCTATGGACAAGGAATGTCCGCATTGTCATGCTCTGAAATTCAAAAATGAGCCAGATGGGATGTGTTGCGCGTCAGGAAAAGTGCAACTACCTGAAATTGAAACACCACCAGAACCATTGGACGGCTTACTTATCGGCACGGATCCAGATTCAAACGTGTTCCTGAAGTCAATTCGAAGATTCAATTCATGCTTTCAAATGACATCGTTCGGAGCAACAGAAATAGTTCGAAATACTAATGCAAATGGTCAACAATTCAATTCTACATTCAAAATCAGAGGCCAAGTTTATCATAAAATGGGCTCACTACTGCCAATGCAAAACGAACCACATAAATTCTTACAAATCTTCTTTATGGGCGGCGAGGATTCCGGAAGCGCACTTGCCAATCGCGTGAATGCACGTTGTGATTATAATAACCTTGATTCACTTTATGACAGGCGCATCGTCAGCGAGCTAGATGCTCTTTTGAACGAGCACAACGAGTTGTTGAAAATATTCAAATCACATATGCACCAATTACAAAGCGATAATCACGCTATCGTCATTAATCCTGATAAAACACCAGCTGGAGAGCATATTCGTAGATTCAATGCACCCGTTGTTGATGATGTTGCTGGAATCATGGTTGGCGATTGTACAGCTGCACGAGAAATTGTGATTCGTAGAAGAAATAATAATCTTCAGTTCATTGCTGACACACATCGTTCATATGACGCTCTCCAATATCCGCTAATATTCTGGAAGGGACAAGACGGATATTGTATAAACATAAAACAACGAGATACCGTATCAGGTACTTCATTGATTATTAATTTGATCATTAATCATTTAACAAAACAATTAAATTATTGAACGTAATAAATTTAAATTATTTTTTATGAACAAATATTACAGGAGCTGAAACAAACAAGAACGTTAGCTCAAAGGATTATTATGCGTACCGATTAATGATTAGACGTGGCCTGGACAACGTCATTTTACGATGTCGTGAGCTTTGTCAACAATTCATGGTCGACATGTACGGGAAGATTGAGAGCGAACGACTACGATACTTACGATATAATAAAAAAAAGCTGCGCGCGGAAGAGTACATTCATTTGCGAGACGCTATCAACAACAACGCCGATGTCGCCGAAATTGGTAACCATGTCATTTTACCATCATCGTACGTAGGCAGTCCACGTCATATGCAAGAATATATACAGGATGCTCTGACTTTCGTGCGCGAATATGGACGACCATGTTTATTTATCACGTTCACATGTAATCCAAAATGGCCAGAGATTACATCTTTGCTACTGCCTGGCCAAAATGAAATACATCGCCATGACATTACAGCACGTGTGTTCAAACAAAAGTTGAAGTCTTTAATAAGCTTCATTACTAAATCACATGTATTTGGTCCCACACGTTGCTGGATGTATTCGGTTGAGTGGCAAAAGCGAGTATTACCTCATGCACACATTTTGGTTTGGTTCATCGACAAAATCCGTCCTGAAGAAATCGATAGCATCATTTCTGCGGAAATTCCAGATCCATCCACTGACCAACTGCTGTTTGATATTGTTACAACAAACATGATTCATGGTCCATGTGGTACTCTTAATAGTTCATCGCCTTGCATGGCTGATGGAAAATGTACTAAAAATTTCCCTAAAGATTTTACCAATGATACGGTCACAAATGTCGACGGATACCCAATATATCGTCGAAGAAATCCTGAAAATGGCGGACAATCATTTATTAAAACAAGTAAGGAAGGGCTAAGTTCGGGTGTAACCGAACATTTTATACTCTCGCAATCTAATGATGTAATTTTATAAAGATAACACAAGTCGACCCATATATTTGGTATAAAGTTCAATAGAATAACGAAAATCATCATAAATAGTATATGGGGACTGAGGTAATTCCTAAACCGATTTCGCTCGTTTTCACCACCAAGATACAATGTACCGAAGACTATACGCTCACTTAATTTAATATTACTTATAATTAGGTATATGGGATCTGGGGGAAGTTATGACCCGATTTTTACCATTTCAGGTACAGAGAGAAACTGTTATAAGAAAAAAATTTAGAGGGAATGAATTACATTAAAATATCTGAGGGATTTACCTATCTTTTCGGTGAAAAATTAACCTTAGGCACTGAGTTCTTCATGTTCGCTATCAGGGGCCTTGAAAAGTCATGGTCCGATTTTGACAATTTTTCCACAAGTGATGTCACAGCTCAAATACAGTATTTGTGTAAAGTTTTATTCCGCTAGCGTCATTGGTTCCTTATGTATACATTATAAAGTGAAGGAATCAGATGGAATTCAAAATTGAGTTATATGGGAAGTAGACGTAGTTGTGAACCGATTTCGCCCATATTCCACCCGTGTCATCAGGGTATCAAGAAAGTGTTATATACCGAATTTCATTGAAATCGGTCGAATAGTTCTTGAGATATGGTTTTTGCAGCTTCCTTCTGCCATTTCTTATGTAAAATTTGGTGTTTCTGACGTTTTTTCTTAGCGATTAACCCAGTTTTAGTAATTTTCAACCTAACCTTTGTATGGCAGGTGGGCGTGGTTATTATCCGATTTCTTTCATTTTAGGACTGCATTAAGAAGTGGCTAAAAACAGCGACTGCAGAAAGTTTCGTTTATATAGCTTTATTGGTTTGAGAGTTATATACAAAAAACCTATTTGGGGGCGGGGTCACGCCCACTTTTCCAAAAAAATTACATCCAAATGTGCCTCTCCCTAATGGGATCCTATGTTCCAAATTTCATTTTCATAACTTTATTTATGGCTTAGTTATGACACTGTATAGGTTTTCGGTTTCCACCATTTTGTGGGCGTGGCAGTGGACCGATTTTGCCCATTTTCGAAAGCAACCTCCTCAGGGTGCCAAGGAACATGTGTTCCAAGTTTCATTAAGATATCTCAATTTTTACTCAAGTTATCGCTTGCACGGACAGACGGACAGACGGACAGACGGACAGACGGACGGACGGACAGACGGACGGACAGACATCCGGATTTCAAATCTACTCGTCATCCTGATCATTTATGTATATATAACCCCATATCTAACTCTTATATTTCTTGGTGACACAAACAACCGTTATGTGAACAAAACTATGATACTCTGTGCAACAGGTTGCGAGAGTATAAAAATTCAGAGGGAATGAATTACATTAAAATATCTGAGGGATTTACCTATATTTTCGGTGAAAAATTAACCTTAGGCACTGAGTTCTTCATGTTCGATATCAGGGGCCTTGAAAAGTCATGGTCCGATTTTGACAATTTTTCCACAAGTGATGTCACAGCTCAAATACGGTATTTGTGTAAAATTTTATTCCGCTATCTTCATTGGTTCTTAATGTATATATGTATTATAAAGTGTACGAATCAGAAAAATTCAAAATTGAGTTATATGGGAAGTAGGAGTGTTTGTTAACCGATTGCGCCCATATTCCACCCGTGTCATCAGGGTGTCAAGAAAGTTTTATATACCGAATTTTATTGAAATGGGTCGAATAGTTCCTGAGATATGGTTTTTGACCCATAAGTGGGGGACGCCAAGCCCATTTTCCATTTTGAAAAAAAAATCTCAGTGCAGCTTCCTTCTGCCATTTCTTATGTGAAATTTAGTGTTTCTGACGTTTTTCGTTAGTGAGTTAACCCACTTTTAGTAATTTTCAACCTAACCTTTGTATGGGAGGTGGGCGTGGTTATTATCCGATTTCTTTCATTTTTGGACTGTATAAGGTAGTACCTAAAAGAAACGACTCTAGAAAGTTTCCTTGATATACCTTTAGTAGTTTGCGAGATATGTTCAAAAAACTTAGTAGGGGGAGGGGCCACGCCCACTTCCCCAAAAAAATTACATCCGCATATGCCCCTTCCTAGTGCGATCCTTCATACCAAATTTTACTTCCATAGCTTTATTTATAGCTTAGTTATGGCACTTTAAGTGTTTTCAGTTTTCGCCATTTTGTGGGCGTGGCAGTGGTCCGATTACGCCCATTTTCGAACTTAACCTTTTTATGGTGCCAAGGAACACATGTTCCAAGTTTCATTAAGATATTTTTATTTTTACTCAAGTTACAGCTTGCACGGACGGACGGACAGACGGACGGACAGACGGACGGACAGACGGACGGACAGACAGACATCCGGATTTGAACTTTTCTCGCCACCCTGATCATTTTGATATATATAACTGCTGCTTGGCGTATCTTTGGTTTTCCAATTCATGAACGGGATCCAGCAGTTGTTCAGTTAGCCATCCATCTTGAAAACGGTCAGCGTGTATTTTTCACGAACGAGACAGCGATTGATCGTGCAATAAATCCACCTAAAACTACACTCACTGCATTTTTTGAATTGTGTAATCGTGCGGATGATTTTGGTGCCTTTGCACGAACATTACTCTATTCACAAGTACCACACTATTTCAAATGGACTCAAACAAAAAAATGGATGCCCCGCAAGCAAGGCTCACCAGTTGCTGAATGTATCAATTTATTTAAATCAAACGCCTTGGGGCGATTATTTACAGTCAATCCAAGACACACGGAGTGCTTTTATCTTCGACTGTTGTTGGTTAATGTTACTGGCCCATTATCATTTCAAGATATACGTAAAGTGAATGGGCAACAATATTCAACGTATAAAGATGCATGCCTTGCACTCGGCTTGCTGGAAGACGACAACCAGTGGGAATGCATGCTTGCTGAAGCTGCATTGAACTGTACAGCAATACAAATTCGTCTACTATTCGCTATAGTGTTGACTACATGTTTCCCAGCCCGAGCACAGATATTATGGGAAAATCACAAAGATTCAATGACTGATGATATATTGCATCAACATCGTATACGGGGCCACGATCTAACCATAACATTCAGCGACGAAATGTACAATGAAGCATTGATTGCTATTGAGGATCTTTGCATTGTCATTGCCAACTTACCACTTAGTAATTTCGGTATGAATTCGCCAAATCGAACTGCATCTGATTTAATGAATACTGAAATAAATCGTGAACTGCAGTACAGTACTGTAGAAATGGCAGCGATTGTTGCCCGCAATGTCCCACTAATGAATGAGGAACAAAGAACCATTTATGATCGCATTATGCTCGCAGTTTCAGCTGGACAAGGTGAGTTCTTCTTTTTGGATGCACCGGGTGGAACTGGCAAAACATTCGTTATTTCGCTAATTCTTGCTGAAATACGATCAAATAATGGCATCGCATTGGCCGTTGCATCATCGGGCATTGCAGCAATTGGATGGAGGTAGAACAGCTCATTCAGTATTTAAGCTGCCACTAAATATTCAGAATAACCCTGACGCAGTATGCAACATTAAGAAACAATCGTCTATGGCCACTGTGCTGAAACGGTGTAAAATTATTATTTGGGATGAATGTACTATGGCACACAAACATTCACTTGAGGCGTTGAACAGGACATTGAAAGATATTAAAAACAGTGACAAACTATTTGGCGGAATTGTGTTGGTCCTTTCAGGTGATTTCAGACAAACACTTCCAGTCATTCCACGTTCAACATACGCTGATGAGATAAACGCTTGCTTAAAATCATCTCCATTGTGGAGTAATGTTGAAAAATTACAGCTAAAAATAAATATGCGCGTTCAAATGCTTCAAGATCCATCCGCTGAAACATTTTCAAAACAGCTTTTAGATATCGGTGATGGAAAAGTTGCTATAGATGAGACTGGATACGTAAAATTACCGACCGATTTCTGCACAATCGCTGATTCGCAAGATACTCTCATTGAACAAATATTTCCCGATGTACACACACAGTTTGCGACGACAGCGAAGCAGTAAATTTTCCAACAGAGTTTTTGAACTCACTGGATTTGTCAGGCATGCCACCACATAATTTACAATTAAAGGTTGGATCTCCAATTATCTTGCTTCGTAATTTGAACCCGCCCCGGCTGTGCAACGGTACGCGATTAGTCATTCAAAAATTAATGAAAAACGTGATCGAAGCAAGGATTTTAAATGGCAATTTCAGAGGTGAAAATATACTCATACCACGGATTCCTATTATACCTACAGATGCGCCAATTCAATTCAAACGTCTTCAGTTTCCGATTAGATTGGCATTTGCAATGATTGCTAGCTGACCCGGCAAACTTCGTTCTGCCCAAAATAGATTTTTTTTTTCATTTCAAAAATTACACCGGTATTGGTTTTAATAGAATATGAACGATTTTTCTAAATTTTACTCGGAAGTGAATTGCCAGAACCTGCCTGATAAACATTTTTTTCGAGGGTACCTACAGATGCGCCAATTCAATTCAAACGTCTTCAGTTTCCGATTAGATTGGCATTTGCAATGATTGCTAGCTGACCCGGCAAACTTCGTTCTGCCCAAAATAGATTTTTTTTTTCATTTCAAAAATTACACCGGTATTGGTTTTAATAGAATATGAACGATTTTTCTAAATTTTACTCGGAAGTGAATTGCCAGAACCTGCCTGATAAACATTTTTTTCGAGGGTACATTAATGCTTTTTGAATTTAATTGCTTGAAAAATGCTACTCTTTTCAATAATGCTGACACATCACGTCCAGGATTTGTTGGCCATTTAATAAAATTAAGTTTGTACTATTCTCATTCAATTTTATTAGTTTTAATCGAGTCTCGAAAATATATAATTTTAGTACATATTTAGTTTAGGGCTGCACGGTACACGATATTTTTGTTCCGTGGCGTAAATAAACAGTGAGGAAGGTTTTCCAACACAGGAACACGCCACATAGAGCTGGCCATGTGAAAAGCAAGACATTTCTAAATTTATGCCGCATACTTCCAGCGACTGCCCTTGTGACTTGTTTATTGTCATCGCAAATGCAAGTTTCACTGGGAACTGCAAACGTCTGAATTGGAATGGCAAATCTGTTGAAGTTAATGGAATTCGGGGAAGTAAGCATTCCTCTCCCTTGAACGGGTCTTTCAAAATGCTTGCCACTATTAAATTGTCCATTAGCTTGGTCACAATCAGTCGAGTACCATTGCACAGTTTGGGAGCATGAAGATTCCGTAGCATAATAACCACAGACCCAACTTTGAGACGCAAATTATGAGGCGGCATACCAGGCGGCATCAAAGAGTTTAAGAACTCCACTGGGTAATTTACTACCTCGTTTTCATTTTCAACGCGATCGATTGATTTATATGACCGCAGATCTCCCGGAATTTGATTTTGAATCGTCCAATTCAAGTCGTTGACATCCATATTTTTATACTCTCGCAACCTGTTGCACAGAGTATCATAGTTTTGTTCACATAACGGTTGTTTGTGTCACCAAGAAATATAAGAGTTAGATATGGGGTTATATATACATAAATGATCAGGATGACGAGTAGATTTGAAATCCGGATGTCTGTCCGTCCGTCTGTCCGTCCGTCCGTCTGTCCGTCTGTCCGTCTGTCCGTCTGTCCGTGCAAGCGATAACTTGAGTAAAAATTAAGATATCTTAATGAAACTTGGAACACATGTTCCTTGGCACCCTGAGGAGGTTGCTTTCGAAAATGGGCAAAATCGGTCCACTGCCACGCCCACAAAATGGTGGAAACCGAAAACCTATACAGTGTCATAACTAAGCCATAAATAAAGTTATGAAAATGAAATTTGGAACATAGGATCCCATTAGGGAGAGGCACATTTGGATGTAATTTTTTTGGAAAAGTGGGCGTGACCCCGCCCCCAAATAGGTTTTTTGTATATAACTCTCAAACCAATAAAGCTATATAAACGAAACTTTCTGCAGTCGCTGTTTTTAGCCACTTCTTAATGCAGTCCTAAAATGAAAGAAATCGGATAATAACCACGCCCACCTGCCATACAAAGGTTAGGTTGAAAATTACTAAAACTGGGTTAATCGCTAAGAAAAAACGTCAGAAACACCAAATTTTACATAAGAAATGGCAGAAGGAAGCTGCACTGAGATTACAAAATGGAAAATGGGCGTGGCGTCGCCCACTTATGGGTCAAAAACCATATCTCAAGAACTATTCGACCGATTTCAATGAAATTCGGTATATAACACTTTCTTGATACCCTGATGACACGGGTGGAATATGGGCGAAATCGGTTCACAACTACGTCTACTTCCCATATAACTCAATTTTGAATTCCATCTGATTCCTTCACTTTATAATGTATACATAAGGAACCAATGACGCTAGCGGAATAAAACTTTACACAAATACTGTATTTGAGCTGTGACATCACTTGTGGAAAAATTGTCAAAATCGGACCATGACTTTTCAAGGCCCCTGATATCGAACATGAAGAACTCAGTGCCTAGTTAATTTTTCACCGAAAATATAGGTAAATCCCTCAGATATTTTAAAGTAATTCATTCCCTCTGAATTTTTTTCTTATAACAGTTTCTCTCTGTACCTGAAATGGTAAAAATCGGGTCATAACTTCCCCCAGATCCCATATACCTAATTATAAGTAATATTAAATTAAGTGAGCGTATAGTCTTCGATACATTGTATCTTGGTGGTGAAAACGAGCGAAATCGGTTTAGGAATTACCTCAGTCCCCATATACTATTTATGATGATTTTCGTTATTCTATTGAACTTTATACCAAATATATGGGTCGACTTGTGTTATCTTTATAAAATTACATCATTAGATTGCGAGAGTATAAAATGTTCGGTTACACCCGAACTTAGCCCTTCCTTACTTGTTTGCTACTAAAATTGCGCGCGTGCTTAACCAATCGCAGTTACCATAATTTTGAGCAATATTTGGATATACACTACTGATTAGTTCATATTTAATAGATGTGAATTGGATTTCATATTTATTAGTTGGAATCGATATTAATCCACTGCAAGGATCTATCGGAACTTGTCCATTTCCGATTCGCAGCAGCTCTTTTGAAAACACCTCCGCAGTTCTATCGTTTTGCAGCAAAACTCGCATATTCATGGTAAATGAAATGGTTTTAACAAACCTCCACAAATGCGATGACTTCAGACATGCGTTTAGCTCATCCGCTGCTGTTGATTTTGGAATCACGGGAAGTGTTTGTCTAAAGTCGCCCGACAGCAATATCATCACTCCTCCAAAGCAACGATTATTGTTGCGCAAATCTCTCAGTGTTCGGTCGAGTGCTTCTAATGATCGTTTGTGGGCCATTGTGCATTCATCCCATATGATTAACTTACATTTTTTTAAAACTTGTGCCATTGCTTTGAAACATTGCAAACAGGACTTTCGTGTATTTGCAAGTTTAATGGAAGCTTTAATGCTGAATGTGCCGTTCTTCCACCTTCTAACAGTGTTGCAGCAATCCCGGTAGATGCAAGAGCTAATGCAATACCACCTTGACCACGTATTGCTGCTAGTATTAAAGACAATAGGAACGTTTTGCCAGTCCCGCCGGGCGCATCGAGGAAAAATATGCCACCGTTTCCACTATCTACAGCATTTATTAGCTGATTGTACGCACTGCTTTGCTGTTCATTCAACAGTGGAACATTTGTTTGTACTTGTTGTTGCAAGTGTGTTATATCGTAAGCACGCTCGCGTTCCAATTCGCGACTCACTAAATCCCTTGTTTGACGACTTGGTGCCGGCATATGAACTTCAATCAATAGTTTTCCACTCATAAGTAAACATAAATCTTCAATAAGGACTAATGCCTCATTGTAGATGTCAGCGTTCATTTGTAAGTCGACATTTCTCGTCGCTAATCGCAGGCGATGCAAAATATCTTCTGCCAAGTCATCTTTGTAAAAGAAAAATAGCACGTAACACAACCAAAATTACGATATAACCGCTACTGTCACCGATAAATAAACAAAAATAGCAAGAAACACCCAAAATGTCGTGCTAGGTGGAAAATGAGATAAATATATGGTGGATTAACAACCAAAATAATTAAAGATTGTATGGGTGGCTCCACGCCCCCTTTTTCGATAACGCCAAGTTTTATGTGTGAGAATGGTGTTATTTCCTATAGCTCTATACCAATTTTCATGTTCCAACTTTAAACACTTTTGAAGATATTCACCTTGAAAAATTCAGTTTGTATGGGAGGTGCCACGCCCCCTTTTCCGATTACCCCTTCTTTTATGTGTAAGAAGGCTTTTGATACCATATAGGTCTATACCAATTTTCAGGTCCCTACCTTGAAACCTTTCACAGATATTCTGCTTAAAAAATTCAGTTTGTATGGGAGGTGCCACGCCCCCTTTTCCGATTACCCCTTCTTTTATGTGTAAGAAGGCTTTTGATACCATATAGGTCTATACCAATTTTCAGGTCCCTACCTTGAACCCTCTCAAAGATATTCTGCTTAAAAAAATTTAGTTTGTATGGGAGGTACCACGCCCCCTTATTCGATAGCCCCCGGTTTTATAGGTGAGAGTGGTGTTGTTATCCTGTAGCTCTGTACCAATATTCATGTTCCTACCATAAACACTTTTGAAGATATTCGACTTGAAAAATTCAATTTGTAAGGGAGGTGCCACGCCCCCTTGATATTTTGTTTTTATTTTTAGATGTTGGCCGATTCTCATAGATACCGGATAAGCACAAAAAATTTCATCAAAATCGGTCAAGCCGTTTCGGAGGAGTATGGGAACGAAAACTGTGACACGAGAATTTTATATATTAGATTGAAGAAAATAGTAGAGTAGTTATACAAAATAGGAGAATATTATAGAGAAATTGCAGAAAATAGTAGTAGTAGTTACACAAAATAGGAGAAAATTATAGAGAAATTGCAGAAAATAGTAGTAGTAGTTATACAAAATAGGAGAAAATTATAGATAAATTGCAGAAAATTGGAGAAAATGATAGAGAAATTGCAGAAAATAGGAGAATATTATAGAGAAATTGCAGAAAATAGTAGTAGTAGTTATACAAATAGGAGAAAATTATAGAGAAATTGCAGAAAATAGTAGTAGTAGTTATACAAAATAGGAGAAAATTATAGAGAAATTGCAGAAAATAGTAGTAGTAGTTATACAAAATAGGAGAAAATTATAGAGAAATTGCAGAAAATAGTAGTAGTAGTTATACAAAATAGGAGAAAATTATAGAAAAATTGTAGAAAATAGTAGTAGTAGTTATACAAAATAGGAGAAAATTATAGAGAAATTGCAGAAAATAGTAGTAGTAGTTATACAAAATAGGAGAAAATTATAGAGAAATTGCAGAAAATAGTAGTAGGAGTTATACAAAATAGGAGAAAATTATAGAGAAATTGCAGAAAATAGTAGTATTAGTTATACAAAATAGGAGAAAATTATAGAGAAATTGCAGAAAATAGTAGTAGTAGTTATACAAAATAGGAGAAAATTATAGAGAAATTGCAGAAAATAAGAGAAAATTATAGAGAAATTGCAGAAAATAGTAGTAGTATAATAATAGTAGCTATAATTTTCTCATATTTTGTATAACTACTACTACTATTTTCTGCAATTTCTCTATAATTTTCTCCTATTTTGTATAACTACTACTACTATTTTCTGCAATTTCTCTATAATTTTCTCCTATTTTGAATAACTACTACTACTATTTTCTGCAATTTCTCTATAATTTTCTCCTATTTTGTATAACTACTACTACTATTTTCTGCAATTTCTCTATAATTTTCTCCTATTTTGTATAACTACTACTACTATTTTCTGCAATTTCTCTATAATTTTCTGCTATTTTGAATAACTACTACTACTATTTTCTGCAATTTCTCTATAATTTTCTCCTATTTTGTATAACTACTACTACTATTTTCTGCAATTTCGCTATAATTTTCTCCTATTTGTATAACTACTACTACCATTTTCTGCAATTTCTCTATAATATTCTCCTATTTTCTGCAATTTCTCTATCATTTTCTCCAATTTTCTGCAATTTATCTATAATTTTCTCCTATTTTGTATAACTACTACTACTATTTTCTGCAATTTCTCTATAATTTTCTCCTATTTTGTATAACTACTACTACTATTTTCTGCAATTTCTCTATAATTTTCTTCTATTTTGTATAACTACTATTACCATTGTCTGCAATTTCTCTATAATTTTCTCCTATTTTGTATAACTACTACTACTATTTTCTGCAATCTAATATATAAAATTCTCGTGTCACAGTTTTCGTTGCCATACTCCTCCGAAACGGCTTGACCGATTTTGATGAAATTTTTTGTGCTTATCCGGTATCTATGAGAATCGGCCAACATCTATTTTTCATCCCCCTAAATGTTGTGGGTAGTCCACCCCTAAATTTTTATATATATTTTTTAGACAAAATTTTTAATTTCTCTTTTTTTATGATACAACATACAAAAATACATACAATCCTCAATTTTCACCCTTCTACGATCAACCCTTATTTTTTAATAGCCATTTTAGTAATTTAATCATTTTTCCTCTCCGGTCGAAAACTGATCAATCGTCATTTAATTAGTTATCCCCGCCAGATGTCTACAGGTGTCACTTCTGACCCAGTAAACAGCAAGGAGTAGGGATGAGAACGAAGCCGGTCCCCTTTCTTTCTCACTCCCTACACAGTTGTCGGCCATCATTATTGTTTATGCATCAAGTGTAGTAGTAACGTTGACAATTATTATTTTGCTATCTCAGTGTAACTCTCATATTAACTTTTAATCATTCCTATTTTATCAATAACTCGAAAAATCCGATTTTCGAAAAAATTAAAAATTTCTTCTATCATATTCAATTGCGCTTTGCATCAAAAATTAATTAGAATTTAGAGAGTGGTATTATCGTAAAAAAGTAGGAAAATGCCTAAGGGATACATATATGAATCCATATTAATATTATAAATGCGAAAGTAACTCTGTCTGTCTGTTACTCTTTCACGCCTAAACGGCTGAACGGATTTTGATGAAATTTGGTATGGTGATAGATGATAATCTAGAAATGGTCATAGGCTATAAATAATCACGCCATCGTTCTTAGGGGGTAGGCAGTAGGCAGATAACTAAATTGAGTTAGTGATTTTTTATGGTTTTTGCTGGGAGTTTTGCTCTATCATGCCTAAACGGCTGAACGGATTTTGATGAAATTTAGTTAGGAGATATTAATAATTAACATTTTGTTTTACTTCTAATTTACAGAACTCTAAATTTACATAAATATAATATAAACATGCATTGCTGGCCAAACCGATCTGGCTAATTTTAGTCTTGAAATATTCGTGGAAGGCCAGGAAAAGATTAGAGAGTGAGTAAATATGGAAAAATTGCGAGGAAGATAATAATAAGAGAATTTTATTCGAGTTGACAAGAAAAATATAAAAAGAGAAAACAAATATTCAAGAAGTCGCTGGAGGTACTGCACAGGACTTTAAATGATCTTGATTGTCGATGAACGTCTATGGTGCTTTACGCCAGACTCTTCCAATTATTCCTGGATCAACTGTACTGTTACTGACGGGCTAATCGCATGCCTAAAATCATTTAATTTGTGGTGACACATAAAGAATCGCCAATTAACAACTAACATATGAGTGTTTTTGCAACAATATCAAATTGGGATTGTAGAATCAGTTGGAAATGGTAGGGTCGCAGTTGACAACTCGATAGATTAATAGCATTTCCAACAGTCTTCTGTCACTTCATTGACTCGAAAGAGAAGTTTTCCTGACATGAAACCTCAATATGGTAACCATAAATGACTGATTGAATGACCTATATTGGTGGTAAAAAATATATCGATGATCTTAATGCGACAATCTAGAATTTCGGTCCAAGTGAGTTGACACAGCTACAAACCAGGATGACGTAGTCAATTATCCCAAACTATTTAAAATTGCCTGAACTATCAACACTCACTTTGCAATTAAAAGTAGTGTGAGTTGTCATCCTGCTGCGTAACATAAATCGACCTCGAGTAATCAATATCGTCACCGAAGCCAAGATTCGACCAACTTAATTTAATTTATACCTTGCCACAAAAACGTGTGGCCGGGTCTGCTAGTTTCTCTATAATTTTCTCCTATTTTGTATAACTACTACTACTATTTTCTGCAATTTCTCTATAATTTTCTCCTATTTTGTATAACTACTACTACTATTTTCTGCAATTTCTCTATAATTTTCTCCTAGTTTGTATAACTACTACTACTATTTTCTGCAATTTCTCTATAATTTTCTCCTATTTTGTATAACTACTTAACTTATAACCTTTCTGCAATTTCTCTATAATTTTCTCCTAGTTTGTATAACTACTACTACTATTTTCTGCAATTTCTCTATAATTTTCTCCTATTTTGTATAACTACTACTACTATTTTCTGCAATTTCTCTATAATTTTCTCCTATTTTGTATAACTACTACTACTATTTTCTGCAATTTCTCTATAATTTTCTCCTATTTTGTATAACTACTACTACTATTTTCTGCAATTTCTCTATAGTTTTCTCCTATTTTCTGCAATTTCTCTATAATTTTCTCCTATTTTGTATAACTACTACTACTATTTTCTACAATTTCTCTATAATTTTCTCCTATTTTGTATAACTACTACTACTATTTTCTTCAATTTCTCTATAATTTTCTCCTAGTTTGTATAACTACTACTACTATTTTCTTCAATTTCTCTATAATTTTCTCCTAGTTTGTATAACTACTACTACTATTTTCTGCAATTTCTCTATAATTTTCTCCTATTTTCTGCAATTTCTCTATAATTTTCTCCTATTTTGTATAACTACTACTACTATTTTCTGCAATTTCTCTATAATTTTCTCATATTTTGTATAACTACTACTACTATTTTCTGCAATTTCTCTATAATTTTCTCCTATTTTGTATAACTACTACTACTATTTTCTGCAATTTCTCTATAATTTTCTCCTATTTTGTATAACTACTACTACTATTTTCTGCAATTTCTCTATAATTTTCTCCTAGTTTGTATAACTACTACTACTATTTTCTGCAATTTCTCTATAATTTTCTCCTATTTTGTATAACTACTTAACTTATAACTTTTCTGCAATTTCTCTATAATTTTCTCCTAGTTTGTATAACTACTACTACTATTTTCTGCAATTTCTCTATAATTTTCTCCTATTTTGTATAACTACTACTACTATTTTCTGCAATTTCTCTATAATTTTCTCCTATTTTGTATAACTACTACTACTATTTTCTGCAATTTCTCTATAATTTTCTCCTATTTTGTATAACTACTACTACTATTTTCTGCAATTTCTCTATAGTTTTCTCCTATTTTCTGCAATTTCTCTATAATTTTCTCCTAGTTTGTATAACTACTACTACTATTTATGGGCAATTTCTCTATAATTTTCTCCTAGTTTGTATAACTACTACTACTATTTTCTGCAATTTCTCTATAATTTTATCCTATTTTGTATAACTACTACTACTATTTTCTCAATTTCTCTATAATTTTCTCCTATTTTGTATAACTACAACTACTATTTTCTGCAATTTCTCTATAATTTTCTCCTATTTTGTATAACTACTACTACTATTTTCTGCAATTTCTCTATAGTTTTCTCCTATTTTCTGCAATTTCTCTATAATTTTCTCCTATTTTGTATAACTACTACTACTATTTTCTGCAATTTCTCTATAATTTTCTCCTATTTTGTATAACTACTACTACTATTTTCTTCAATTTCTCTATAATTTTCTCCTAGATTGTATAACTACTACTACTATTTCCTGCAATTTCTCTATAATTTTCTCCTATTTTGTATAACTACTACTACTATTTTCTGCAATTTCTCTATAATTTTCACCTTTTTTGTATAACTACTACTACTATTTTCTGCAATTTCTCTATAATTTTCTCCTATTTTGTGTAACTACTACTACTATTTTCTGCAATTTCTCTATAATTTTCTCCTATTTTGTATAACTTCTACTACTATTTTCTGCAATTTCTATATAATTTTCTCCTATTTTGTATAACTACTACTACTATTTTCTGCAATTTCTCTATAATTTTCTCCTATTTTGTATAACTACTACTACTATTTTCTGCAATTTCTCTATAATTTTCCCCTAGTTTGTATAACTACTACTACTATTTTCTGCAATTTCTCTATAATTTTCTCGTATTTTGTATAACTACTACTACTATTTTCTGCAATTTCTCTATAATTTTCTCCTATTTGGTATAACTACTACTACTATTTTCGTCAATTTCCCTATAATTTTCTCCTATTTTCTGCAATTTCTCTATAATTTTCTCCTATTTTGTATAACTATTACTACTATTTTCTGCAATTTCTCTATAATTTTCTCCTATTTTGTATAACTACTACTACTATTTTCTTCACTTTGTCTATAATTTTCTCATATTTTGTATAACTACTACTACTATTTTCTGCAATTTCTCTATAATTTTCTCCTAGTTTGTATAACTACTACTACTATTTTCTGCAATTTCTCTTTAATTTTCTCGTATTTTCTATAACTACTACTACTATTTTCTGCAATTTCTCTATAATTTTCTCCTATTTGGTATAACTACTACTACTATTTTCTGCAATTTCTCTATAATTTTCTCCTATTTTGTGTAACTACTACTACTATTTTCTGCAATTTCTCTATAATTTTCTCCTATTTTGTATAACTACTACTACTATTTTCTGCAATTTCTCTATAATTTTTTCCTATTTTGTATAACTACTACTACTATTTTCTGCAATTTCTCTATAATTTTCTCCTATTTTGTATAACTACTACTACTATTTTTTGCAATTTCTCTATAATTTTCTCCTATTTTGTGAAACTACTACTACTATTTTCTGCAATTTCTCTATAATTTTCTCCTATTTTGTATAACTACTACTACTATTTTCTGCAATCTATATATATAAAATTAAGTGGCAAAACTTCCTGTTCGCATACTCCTCCTAGACGGCTTACCCGATTTCAATGAAATTTTCTGGGGTGATTGGGGTCTGTGTGGAGGGTGCACATAAGAAATTTAATGTGTGTATCATTGCACGTTTTGCAAAAAAAAAAAAATGAATTTGCGAGAACATTGCTATATTCCGAAATACCACAATATTTCACTTGGAATCCATCATCGAAAACATTTCAACGACGAAAGCAAGGGGAGCGTGTTGACGGTTATCCAAATGTCCGTAAAACCGATGCCATAGGACGCATTTACACCATCCATCCGAACAACGCCGAATTTTTATATTTGCGTCTGCTATTTGTCAACGTGCGCGGACCAAGATCATTTGATGATTTGAAAACTGTTGACGGTCAGTTGTGTACGACGTATCGTGAAGCATGTCAGCGATTGCATTTGTTAGAAGATGATATGCATTGGGACACCGCACTTCATGACGTATCACTCACATCTCATTCAAAACAAATACGCGTACTATTCGCCATAATAATATCTACATGTCTTCCGTCAAATCCGCAAGAACTGTGGAATAAGTACAAAGACTGCATGACCGAGGACTTATTAATTTTGGCGCGTAATCGAGCATCGGACGCAGACTTGCTATATACATTACAAATGATGCTTTGATATTGGTTGTAGATCTGTGCCTTTACAATTGCGAATAAGGCATTAGCGCAACTTGGCATAACTGCGCCCAATCGTTCAGCGATTGATATGCTTGACCATGAGCTTCAACGTGAACAACAATACGATTGCAATGAATTGCGTGCTTTCATACAAGCTAACATTACCAAATTGAATATTCAGCGGAAAAATGCTTATGATAGGATTATACGAGCGGTTGACAATAACGCCGGTGGATTCTACTTTCTAGATGCGCCCGGTGGTACAAGGAAAACGTTTCTGATCTCTGTGATTCTTGATACTATACTGTCACAGCAGAAAATTGCGCTGGCAATTGCTTCGTCAGGCATCGCTGCTACTCTACTTGATGGCGGCCGAACAGCACATTCTGCGTTGAAATTACCGTTGAACATCCAAGTCGTTGAAACACCAACGTGCAACATATCGAGGAATTCAGCAATGGCAAAAGTTTTGCGAGGAGCTGGAATAGTTCTATGGGATGAGTGCCCAATGGCTAACAAAAAGTCATTAGAAGCTTTCAATAGAACAATGCAAGATTTACGCCAAAAGCAACAACTTTTTGGCGGAGCATTAGTCTTATTATCTGGCGATTTTCGGCAAACTTTGTCAGTCATTCCTCGATCAACTCCTGCCGACGAAATAAACGCATGTTTAAAATCGTCAGTTTTGTGGAGACATGACAAAGGCTGACTCTTACCGTCAACATGCGAGTCCAATTGCAAATCGATCGATCCGCAGCGGCGTTTTCGAAGCAGTTGTTGGACATTGGCTAAGGCAAAATACCAATCGATGATACCGGTTTGATCACATTGCCGAACAACTTTTTTACACTTTTACAATCGAAAGAAGAATTTATTGAAAGTGTATTTCCGAATATTGTTCAACACTATCAACGCCACGATTATTTAAGTGAACGAGCAATATTGGCACCGAAAAATGTACACGTCAACGAAATCAATTTTGCCATTCAAGAAAAACTGCCAGGAGAAGCTACAACATATACATCGATTGATAGCGTTTTGAATCAAAATGAAATAGTCAATTATCCTACTGAATTCTTGAATTCTTTGGATCCCCCCGGTCTGCCACCGCATAGTTTGGTCCTGAAAGTCGGTTCACCCATTATACTTCTACGAAATCTGAAGCCACCGACTTTGTGTAATGGCACAAGACTTTCAGTCAAAAAATTGTGGCCAAATTTGATTGAAGCAACAATACTAAATGGCAAGGCAGCAGGTGAAGTTGTACTCTTACCACGCATTCCCATGATTCCAACGAACATGCCGTTTGAATTTAAGTGCTTGCAGTTCCCAGTACGTCTTGCCTTTGTGATGACCATCAAAAAATCGCAAGGGCAAACGTTTCAAGTGTGCGGCGTCAATTTGGAAGAACCGTGCTTCTCCCACGGCCAATTGTTCGTCGCATGCTCGAGAGTGGGAACACCAAGGTGCTTATTCATTTACGCGCCAGGTGGAAAAACCAAAAATATTGTATACCAATATGTTTTATAAATGTTTTATAAATAAGTAACAATTTTACAACAATAAATAAAACACAAAGTAAAAACCCTTAAGAGTTTTAATCGATTTAGGTGTAGCGAAGCGCACAGGGAAACAGCTAGTTTCTATATAATTTTCTCCTATTTTGTAAAGGGTGATTTTTTAAGAGCTTGATAACTTTTTTTTAAAAAAAAACGCATAAAATTTGCAAAATCTCATCGGTTCTTTATTTGAAACGTTAGATTGGTTCATGACATTTACTTTTTGAAGATAATTTCATTTAAATGTTGACCGCGGCTGCGTCTTAGGTGGTCCATTCGGAAAGTCCAATTTTGGGCAACTTTTTCGAGCATTTCGGCCGGAATAGCCCGAATTTCTTCGGAAATGTTGTCTTCCAAAGCTGGAATAGTTGCTGGCTTATTTCTGTAGACTTTAGACTTGACGTAGCCCCACAAAAAATAGTCTAAAGGCGTTAAATCGCATGATCTTGGTGGCCAACTTACGGGTCCATTTCTTGAGATGAATTGTTCTCCGAAGTTTTCCCTCAAAATGGCCATAGAATCGCGAGCTGTGTGGCATGTAGCGCCATCTTGTTGAAACCACATGTCAACCAAGTTCAGTTCTTCCATTTTTGGCAACAAAAAGTTTGTTAGCATCGAACGATAGCGATCGCCATTCACCGTAACGTTGCGTCCAACAGCATCTTTGAAAAAATACGGTCCAATGATTCCACCAGCGTACAAACCACACCAAACAGTGCATTTTTCGGGATGCATGGGCAGTTCTTGAACGGCTTCTGGTTGCTCTTCACCCCAAATGCGGCAATTTTGCTTATTTACGTAGCCATTCAACCAGAAATGAGCCTCATCGCTGAACAAAATTTGTCGATAAAAAAGCGGATTTTCTTTTTTTTTTTTTTGGTAATAAAATTCAATGATTTGCAAGCGTTGCTCGTTAGTAGGTCTATTCATGATGAAATGTCAAAGCATACTGAGCATCTTTCTCTTTGACACCATGTCTGAAATCCCACGTGATCTGTCAAATACTAATGCATGAAAATCCTAACCTCAAAAAAATCACCCGTTATAACTACTACTACTATTTTCTGCAATTTCTCTATAATTTTCTCCTATTTTGTATAACTACTACTACTATTTTCTGAAATTTATCTATAGTTTTCTCCTATTTTCTGCAATTTCTCTATAATTTTCTCCTATTTTGTGTAACTACTACTACTATTTTCTTCAATTTCTCTATAATTTTCTCCTAGTTTGTATAACTACTACTACTATTTTCTGCAATTTCTCTATAATTTTCTCCTATTTTGTATAACTACTACTACTATTTTCTGCATTTTCTCCTATTTTGTATAACTACTACTACTATTTTCTGCAATTTCTCTATAATTTTCTCATATTTTTTATAACTACTACTACTATATTCTGCAATTTCTCTATAATTTTCTCCTAGTTTGTATAACTACTACTACTATTTTCTGCAATTTCTCTATAATTTTCTCCTATTTTGTATAACTACTACTACTATTTTCTGCAATTTCTCTATAATTTTCTCCTATTTGGTATAACTACTACTACTATTTTCTGCAATTTCTCTATAATTTTCTCCTATTTTGTGTAACTACTACTACTATTTTCTGCAATTTCTCTATAATTTTCTCCTATTTTGTATAACTACTACTACTATTTTCTGCAATTTCTCTATAATTTTCTCCTATTTGGTATAACTACTACTACTATTTTCTGCAATTTCTCTATAATTTTCTCCTATTTTGTATAACTACTACTACTATTTTCTGCAATTTCTCTATAATTTTCTCCTATTTTGTATAACTACTACTACTACTTTCTGCAATTTCTCTATAATTTTCTCCTATTTTGTATAACTACTACTACTATTTTTCGCCATTTCTCTATAATTTTCTCCTTATTTGTATAACTACTACTACTATTTTCTGCAATTTCTCTATAATTTTCTCCTATTTTGTATAATTACTACTACTATTTTCTGCAATTTCTCTATAGTTTTCTCCTATTTTCTGCAATTTCTCTATAATTTTCTCCTATTTTGTATAACTACTACTACTATTTTCTGCAATTTCTCTATAATTTTCTCCTATTTTGTATAACTACTACTATTATTTTCTGCAATTTCTCTATAGTTTTCTCCTATTTTCTGCAATTTCTCTATAATTTTCTCCTATTTTGTATAACTACTACTACTATTTTCTGCAATTTCTCTATAATTTTCTCCTATTTGGTATAACTACTACTACTATTTTCTGCAATTTCTCTATAATTTTCTCCTATTTTGTGTAACTACTACTACTATTTTCTGCAATTTCTCTATAATTTTCTCCTATTTTGTATAACTACTACTACTATTTTCTGCAATTTCTCTATAATTTTCTCCTATTTTGTATAACTACTACTACTATTTTCTGCAATTTCTCTATAATTTTCTCCTATTTTGTATAACTACTACTACTATTTTCTGCAATTTCTCTATAATTTTCTCCTATTTTGTATAACTACTTCTACTACTTTCTGCAATTTCTCTATAATTTTCTCCTATTTTGTATAACTACTACTACTATTTTTCGCCATTTCTCTATAATTTTCTCCTTATTTGTATAACTACTACTACTATTTTCTGCAATTTCTCTATAATTTTCTCCTATTTTGTATAATTACTACTACTATTTTCTGCAATTTCTCTATAGTTTTCTCCTATTTTCTGCAATTTCTCTATAATTTTCTCCTATTTTGTATAACTACTACTACTATTTTTCGCAATTTCTCTATAATTTTCTCCTATTTTGTATAACTACTACTACTATTTTCTGCAATTTCTCTATAGTTTTCTCCTATTTTCTGCAATTTCTCTATAATTTTCTCCTATTTTGTATAACTACTACTACTATTTTCTGCAATTTCTCTATAATTTTCTCCTAGTTTGTATAACTACTACTAATATTTTCTGCAATTTCTCTATAATTTTCTCCTATTTTGTATAACTACTACTACTATTTTCTGCAATTTCTCCTATTTTGTATAACTACTACTACTATTTTCTGCAATTTCTCTATAATTTTCTCATATTTTGTATAACTACTACTACTATTTTCTGCAATTTCTCTATAATTTTCTCCTAGTTTGTATAACTACTACTACTATTTTCTGCAATTTCTCTATAATTTTCTCCTATTTGGTATAACTACTACTACTATTTTCTGCAATTTCTCTATAATTTTCTCCTATTTTGTATAACTACTACTACTATTTTCTGCAATTTCTCTATAATTTTCTCCTATTTGGTATAACTACTACTACTATTTTCTGCAATTTCTCTATAATTTTCTCCTATTTTGTGTAACTACTACTACTATTTTCTGCAATTTCTCTATAATTTTCTCCTATTTTGTATAACTACTACTACTATTTTCTGCAATTTCTCTATAATTTTCTCCTATTTGGTATAACTACTACTACTATTTTCTGCAATTTCTCTATAATTTTCTCCTATTTTGTATAACTACTACTACTATTTTCTGCAATTTCTCTATAATTTTCTCCTATTTTGTATAACTACTACTACTATTTTCTGCAATTTCTCTATAATTTTCTCCTATTTTGTATAACTACTACTACTATTTTCTGCAATTTCTCTATAATTTTCTCCTATTTTGTATAACTACTACTACTATTTTCTGCAATTTCTCTATAATTTTCTCCTATTTTGTGTAACTACTACTACTACTTTCTGCAATTTCTCTATAATTTTCTCCTATTTTGTATAACTACTACTACTATTTTTCGCCATTTCTCTATAATTTTCTCCTAATTTGTATAACTACTACTACTATTTTCTGCAATTTCTCTATAATTTTCTCCTATTTTGTATAACTACTACTACTATTTTCTGCAATTTCTCTATAGTTTTCTCCTATTTTCTGCAATTTCTCTATAATTTTCTCCTATTTTGTATAACTACTACTACTATTTTCTGCAATTTCTCTATAATTTTCTCCTATTTTGTATAACTACTACTACTATTTTCTGCAATTTCTCTATAGTTTTCTCCTTTTTTCTGCAATTTCTCTATAATTTTCTCCTATTTTGTATAACTACTACTACTATTTTCTGCAATTTCTCCTATTTTGTATAACTACTACTACTATTTTCTGCAATTTCTCTATAATTTTCTCCTAGTTTGTATAACTACTACTACTATTTTCTGCAATTTCTCTATAATTTTCTCCTATTTTGTATAACTACTACTACTATTTTCTGCAATTTCTCTATAATTTTCTCCTATTTTGTATAACTACTACTACTATTTTCTGCAATTTCTCTATAATTTTCTCCTATTTTGTATAACTACTACTACTATTTTCTGCAATTTCTCTATAGTTTTCTCCTATTTTCTGCAATTTCTCTATAATTTTCTCCTATTTTGTATAACTACTACTACTATATTCTGCAATTTCTCTATAATTTTCTCCTATTTTGTATAACTACTACTACTATTTTCTTCAATTTCTCTATAATTTTCTCCTAGTTTGTATAACTACTACTACTATTTTCTGCAATTTCTCTATAATTTTCTCCTATTTTGTATAACTACTACTACTATTTTCTGCAATTTCTCTATAATTTTTATACTCTCGCAACAAAAGTTGCTAAAGAGAGTATTATAGTTTTGTTCACCTAACGGTTGTTTGTAAGTCATAAAACTAAACGAGTTAGATATAGGGTTATTTATATCAAAATGAGCAGGGTGACGAGACGAGTCAAAATCCGAATGTCTGTCTGTCCGTCCGTCCGTCCGTCCGTGCAACGGATAACTTGAGTAAAAATTGAGATATCTTGATGAAACTTGGAACACACGTTCCTTGGGACCGTGAGAGGGTTGCTTTCGAAAATGGGCAAAATCGGACCATGGGCAAAAATTTGGAATAGAGGATCGCACTAGGAAGGGGCATATTTGGATGTAATTTTTTTGGGAAAGTGGGCGTGGCCCCGCCCCCAAATCGGTTATTTGTATATAACTCGAAAACCAATAAAGCTATATAAACCAAACTTTCTGCAGTCAGTTCTCTTACGTACCCCACCACACACCATGAAAATAGTTGAAATCGGATAATAACCACGCTCACCTCCCATACAAAGGTTAGGTTGAAACTTACTAAAAGTGAGTTAACTCAGTAACGAAAAACGCCAGAAACATTAAATTTCACATAAGAAATGGCAGATAGAAGCTGCACTCAGATTTTTTTACAAAATGGAAAATGGGCGTGGCATCGCCCACTTATGGGTCAAAAACCATATCTCAGGAACTACTCGACCAATTTCAATGAAACTTGGTTTGTAATAGTTTTCTTACATCCCAATGATATGTTGTGAAAATAGGCCAAATCGCTTCACAACCACGCCTACTTCCTATATACCAGAACTTTGAAGACGATCTGAATCGTTATCTTTACAATATATAAAGGTAGCACTAGTGAAGATATCGATGCAGAACTTTGCACAAATACTACCTTTATAGTGTGGAAGCCCCATTCTAAAAATCGCCGAAATCGGACCATAGGTTTTCAAGGCCCCATGTATCGAACATGAGGACCTCGGTGCTTCTAACCTAATATTAGGGTTTCCAACTTTCAATGGACTTTATACAATATATATGATGAATATGTGGGTCAAATTGTGTATTATATAATATAAATAAAGTTAAATAAATAAATTGCGAGAGTATAAAATGTTCGGTTACACCCGAACTTAGCCTTTCCTTACTTGTTTTCTCCTATTTTGTATAACTACTACTACTATTTTCTGCAATTTCTCTATAATTTTCTCCTATTTTGTGTAACTACTACTACTATTTTCTGCAATTTCTCTATAATTTTCTCCTATTTTGTATAACTACTACTACTATTTTCTGCAATTTCTATATAATTTTCTCCTATTTTGTATAACTACTACTACTATTTTCTGCAATTTCTCTATAATTTTCTCCTATTTTGTATAACTACTACTTCTATTTTCTGCAATTTCTCTATAATTTTCTCCTATTTTGTGTAACTACTAATACTATTTTCTGCAATTTCTCTATAATTTTCTCCTATTTTGTATAACTACTACTACTATTTCCTGCAATTTCTCTATAATTTTCTCCTATTTTGTATAACTACTACTACTATTTTCTGCAATTTCTCTATAATTTTCTCCTATTTTGTGTAACTACTACTACTATTTTCTGCAATTTCTCTATAATTTTCTCCTATTTTGTATAACTACTACTACTATTTCCTGCAATTTCTCTATAATTTTCTCCTATTTTGTATAACTACTACTACTATTTTCTGCAATTTCTCTATAATTTTCTCCTATTTTGTATAACTACTACTACTATTTTCTGCAATTTCTCTATAATTTTCTCCTATTTTGTATAACTACTACTATTATTTTCTGCAATTTCTCTATAATTTTCTCCTATTTTGTATAACTACTACTACTATTTTCTTCAATTTCTCTATAATTTTCTCCTATTTTCTGCAATTTGTCTATAATTTTCTCCTATTTTGTATAACTACTACTACTATTTTCTGCAATTTCTCTATAATTTTCTCCTATTTTGTATAACTACTACTACCATTTTCTTCACTTTCTCTATAATTTTCTCATATTTTGTATAACTACTACTACTATTTTCTGCAATTTCTCTATAATTTTCTCCTAGTTTGTATAACTACTACTACTATTTTCTGCAATTTCTCTATAATTTTTTCCTATTTTGTATAACTACTACTACTATTTTCTGCAATTTCTCTATAATTTTCTCCTATTTGGTATAACTACTACTACTATTTTCTGCAATTTCTCTATAATTTTCTCCTATTTTGTGTAACTACTACTACTATTTTCTGCAATTTCTCTATAATTTTCTCCTATTTTGTATAACTACTACTACTATTTTCTGCAATTTCTCTATAATTTTCTCCTATTTTGTATAACTACTACTATTATTTTCTGCAATTTCTCTATAATTTTCTCCTATTTTGTATAACTACTACTACTATTTTCTGCAATTTCTCTATAATTTTCTCCTAGTTTGTATAACTACTACTACTATTTTCTGCAATTTCTCTATAATTTTCTCCTATTTTGTATAACTACTACTACTATTTTCTGCAATTTCTCTATAATTTTCTCCTATTTTGTATAACTACTACTACTATTTTCTTCTACTTTCTCTATAATTTTCTCTATATTTTGTATAACTACTACTACTATTTTCTGCAATTTCTCTATAATTTTCTCTATTTTGTATAACTACTACTACTATTTTCTGCAATTTCTCTATAATTTTCTCCTATTTGGTATAACTACTACTACTATTTTCTGCAATTTCTCTATAATTTTCTCCTATTTTGTGTAACTACTACTACTATTTTCTGCAATTTCTCTATAATTTTCTCCTATTTTCTGCAATTTCTCTATAAATTTCTCCTATTTTGTATAACTACTACTACTATGTTCTGCAATTTCTCTATAATTTTCTCCTATTTTGAATAACTACTACTACTATTTTCTGCAATTTCTCTATAATTTTCTCCTATTTTGTATAACTACTACTACTATTTTCTGCAATTTCTCTATAATTTTCTCCTATTTTGTATAACTACTACTACTATTTTCTGCAATTTCTCTATAAATTTCTCCTATTTTGTATAACTACTAATACTATTTTCTGCAATTTCTCTATAATTTTCTCCTATTTTGAATAACTACTACTACTATTTTCTGCAATTTCTCTATAATTTTCTCCTATTTTGTATAACTACTACTACTATTTTCTGCAATTTCTCTATAATTTTCTCCTATTTTGTGTAACTACTACTACTATTTTCTGCAATTTCTCTATAATTTTCTCCTATTTTCTGCAATTTCTCTATAAATTTCTCCTATTTTGTATAACTACTACTACTATGTTCTGCAATTTCTCTATAATTTTCTCCTATTTTGAATAACTACTACTACTATTTTCTGCAATTTCTCTATAATTTTCTCCTATTTTGTATAACTACTACTACTATTTTCTGCAATTTCTCTATAATTTTCTCCTATTTTGTATAACTACTACTACTATTTTCTGCAATTTCTCTATAAATTTCTCCTGTTTTGTATAACTACTACTACTATTTTCTGCAATTTCTCTATAATTTTCTCCTATTTTGTATAACTACTACTACTATTTTCTTCACTTTCTCTATAATTTTCTCATATTTTGTATAACTACTACTACTATTTTCTGCAATTTCTCTATAATTTTCTCCTATTTTGTATAACTACTACTACTATTTTCTGCAATTTCTCTATAATTTTCTCCTATTTGGTATAACTACTACTACTATTTTCTGCAATTTCTCTATAATTTTCTCCTATTTTGTGTAACTACTACTACTATTTTCTGCAATTTCTCTATAATTTTCTCCTATTTTCTGCAATTTCTCTATAAATTTCTCCTATTTTGTATAACTACTACTACTATGTTCTGCAATTTCTCTATAATTTTCTCCTATTTTGAATAACTACTACTACTATTTTCTGCAATTTCTCTATAATTTTCTCCTATTTTGTATAACTACTACTACTATTTTCTGCAATTTCTCTATAATTTTCTCCTATTTTGTATAACTACTACTACTATTTTCTGCAATTTCTTCATAATTTTCTCCTATTTTGTATAACTACTACTACTATTTTCTGCAATTTCTCTATAATTTTCTCCTATTTTTGTATAACTACTACTACTATTTTCTGCAATTTCTCTATAATTTTCTCTTATTTTCTGCAATTTCTCTATAATTTTCTGCTATTTTCTATAACTACTACTACTATTTTCTGCAATTTCTCTATAATTTTCTCCTATTTTGTATAACTACTACTACTATTTTCTGCAATTTCTCTATAATTTTCTCCTATTTTGTATAACTACTACTACTATTTTCTGCAATTTCTCTATAATTTTCTCTTATTTTCTGCAATTTCTCTATAATTTTATAACTACTACTACTATTTTCTGCAATTTCTCTATAATTTTCTCCTATTTTGTATAACTACTACTACTATTTTCTGCAATTTCTCTATAATTTTTTCTTATTTTCTGCAATTTCTCTATAATTTTCTCTTATTTTCTGCAATTTCTCTATAATTTTATAACTACTACTACTATTTTCTGCAATTTCTCTATAATTTTCTCCTATTTTGTATAACTACTACTACTATTTTCTGCAATTTCTCTATAATTTTCTCCTATTTTCTGCAATTTCTCTATAATTTTCTCCTATTTTGTATAACTACTACTAATATTTTCTGCAATTTCTTCATAATTTTCTCCTATTTTGTATAACTACTACTACTATTTTCTGCAATTTCTCTATAATTTTCTCCTATTTTGTATAACTACTACTACTATTTTCTGCAATTTCTCTATAATTTTCTCCTAGTTTGTATAACTACTACTACTATTTTCTGCAATTTCTCTATAATTTTCTCCTATTTTGTGTAACTACTACTACTATTTTCTGCAATTTCTCTATAATTTTCTCCTATTTTGTATAACTACTACTACTATTTTCTGCAATTTCTATATAATTTTCTCCTATTTTGTATAACTACTACTACTATTTTCTGCAATTTCTCTATAATTTTCTCCTATTTTGTATAACTACTACTACTATTTTCTGCAATTTCTCTATAATTTTCTCCTATTTTGTATAACTACTACTACTATTTTCTTCACTTTCTCTATAATTTTCTCATATTTTGTATAACTACTACTACTATTTTCTGCAATTTCTCTATAATTTTCTCCTATTTTGTATAACTACTACTACTATTTTCTGCAATTTCTCTATAATTTTCTCCTATTTGGTATAACTACTACTACTATTTTCTGCAATTTCTCTATAATTTTCTCCTATTTTGTGTAACTACTACTACTATTTTCTGCAATTTCTCTATAATTTTCTCCTATTTTCTGCAATTTCTCTATACATTTCTCCTATTTTGTATAACTACTACTACTATGTTCTGCAATTTCTCTATAATTTTCTCCTATTTTGAATAACTACTACTACTATTTTCTGCAATTTCTCTATAATTTTCTCCTATTTTGTATAACTACTACTACTATTTTCTGCAATTTCTCTATAATTTTCTCCTATTTTGTATAACTACTACTACTATTTTCTGCAATTTCTCTATAATTTTCTCCTATTTTCTGCAATTTCTCTATAATTTTCTCCTATTTTGTATAACTACTACTACTATTTTCTGCAATTTCTCTATAATTTTCTCCTATTTTGAATAACTACTACTACTATTTTCTGCAATTTCTCTATAATTTTCTCCTATTTTGTATAACTACTACTACTATTTTCTGCAATTTCTCTATAATTTTCTCCTATTTTGTGTAACTACTACTACTATTTTCTGCAATTTCTCTATAATTTTCTCCTATTTTCTGCAATTTCTCTATAAATTTCTCCTATTTTGTATAACTACTACTACTATGTTCTGCAATTTCTCTATAATTTTCTCCTATTTTGAATAACTACTACTACTATTTTCTGCAATTTCTCTATAATTTTCTCCTATTTTGTATAACTACTACTACTATTTTCTGCAATTTCTCTATAATTTTCTCCTATTTTGTATAACTACTACTACTATTTTCTGCAATTTCTCTATAAATTTCTCCTATTTTGTATAACTACTACTACTATTTTCTGCAATTTCTCTATAATTTTCTCCTATTTTGTATAACTACTACTACTATTTTCTTCACTTTCTCTATAATTTTCTCATATTTTGTATAACTACTACTACTATTTTCTGCAATTTCTCTATAATTTTCTACTTATTTGTATAACTACTACTACTATTTTCTGCAATTTCTCTATAATTTTCTCCTATTTGGTATAACTACTACTACTATTTTCTGCAATTTCTCTATAATTTTCTCCTATTTTGTGTAACTACTACTACTATTTTCTGCAATTTCTCTATAATTTTCTCCTATTTTCTGCAATTTCTCTATAAATTTCTCCTATTTTGTATAACTACTACTACTATGTTCTGCAATTTCTCTATAATTTTCTCCTATTTTGAATAACTACTACTACTATTTTCTGCAATTTCTCTATAATTTTCTCCTATTTTGTATAACTACTACTACTATTTTCTGCAATTTCTCTATAATTTTCTCCTATTTTGTATAACTACTACTACTATTTTCTGCAATTTCTTCATAATTTTCTCCTATTTTGTATAACTACTACTACTATTTTCTGCAATTTCTCTATAATTTTCTCCTATTTTGTATAACTACTACTACTATTTTCTGCAATTTCTCTATAATTTTCTCTTATTTTCTGCAATTTCTCTATAAATTTCTCCTATTTTGTATAACTACTACTACTATGTTCTGCAATTTCTCTATAATTTTCTCCTATTTTGTATAACTACTACTACTATTTTCTGCAATTTCTTCATAATTTTCTCCTATTTTGTATAACTACTACTACTATTTTCTGCAATTTCTCTATAATTTTCTCCTATTTTGTATAACTACTACTACTATTTTCTGCAATTTCTCTATAATTTTCTCTTATTTTCTGCAATTTCTCTATAATTTTCTGCTATTTTCTATAACTACTACTACTATTTTCTGCAATTTCTCTATAATTTTCTCCTATTTTGTATAACTACTACTACTATTTTCTGCAATTTCTCTATAATTTTCTCCTATTTTGTATAACTACTACTACTATTTTCTGCAATTTCTCTATAATTTTCTCTTATTTTCTGCAATTTCTCTATAATTTTCTCCTATTTTGTATAACTACTACTACTATTTTCTGCAATTTCTCTATAATTTTTTCTTATTTTCTGCAATTTCTCTATAATTTTCTCTTATTTTCTGCAATTTCTCTATAATTTTATAACTACTACTACTATTTTCTGCAATTTCTCTATAATTTTCTCCTATTTTGTATAACTACTACTACTATTTTCTGCAATTTCTCTATAATTTTTTCTTATTTTCTGCAATTTCTCTATAATTTTCTCCTATTTTGTATAACTACTACTACTATTTTCTGCAATTTCTTCATAATTTTCTCCTATTTTGTATAACTACTACTACTATTTTCTGCAATTTCTCTATAATTTTCTCCTATTTTTGTATAACTACTACTACTATTTTCTGCAATTTCTCTATAATTTTTTCTTATTTTCTGCAATTTCTCTATAATTTTCTCCCTAGTTTGTATAACTACTACTACTATTTTCTGCAATTTCTCTATAATTTTCTCCTATTTTGTGTAACTACTACTACTATTTTCTGCAATTTCTCTATAATTTTCTCCTATTTTGTATAACTACTACTACTATTTTCTGCAATTTCTATATAATTTTCTCCTATTTTGTATAACTACTACTACTATTTTCTGCAATTTCTCTATAATTTTCTCCTATTTTGTATAACTACTACTTCTATTTTCTGCAATTTCTCTATAATTTTCTCCTATTTTGTGTAACTACTAATACTATTTTCTGCAATTTCTGTATAATTTTCTCCTATTTTGTATAACTACTACTACTATTTTCTGCAATTTCTCTATAATTTTCTCCTATTTTGTATAACTACTACTACTATTTCCTGCAATTTCTCTATAATTTTCTCCTATTTTGTATAACTACTACTACTATTTTCTGCAATTTCTCTATAATTTTCTCCTATTTTGTATAACTACTACTACTATTTTCTGCAATTTCTCTATAATTTTCTCCTATTTTCTGCAATTTCTCTATAATTTTCTCCTATTTTGTATAACTACTACTACTATTTTCTTCAATTTCTCTATAATTTTCTCCTATTTTCTGCAATTTCTCTATAATTTTCTCCTATTTTGTATAACTACTACTACTATTTTCTGCAATTTCTCTATAATTTTCTCCTATTTTGTATAACTACTACTACCATTTTCTTCACTTTCTCTGTAATTTTCTCATATTTCGTATAACTACTACTACTATTTTCTGCAATTTCTCTATAATTTTCTCCTAGTTTGTATAACTACTACTACTATTTTCTGCAATTTCTCTATAATTTTTTCCTATTTTGTATAACTACTACTACTATTTTCTGCAATTTCTCTATAATTTTCTCCTATTTGGTATAACTACTACTACTATTTTCTGCAATTTCTCTATAATTTTCTCCTATTTTGTGTAACTACTACTACTATTTTCTGCAATTTCTCTATAATTTTCTCCTATTTTGTATAACTACTACTACTATTTTCTGCAATTTCTCTATAATTTTCTCCTATTTTGTATAACTACTACTATTATTTTCTGCAATTTCTCTATAATTTTCTCCTATTTTGTATAACTACTACTACTATTTTCTGCAATTTCTCTATAATTTTCTCCTAGTTTGTATAACCACTACTACTATTTTCTGCAATTTCTCTATAATTTTCTCCTATTTTGTATAACTACTACTACTATTTTCTGCAATTTCTCTATAATTTTCTCCTATTTTGTATAACTACTACTACTATTTTCTTCACTTTCTCTATAATTTTCTCATATTTTGTATAACTACTACTACTATTTTCTGCAATTTCTCTATAATTTTCTCCTATTTTGTATAACTACTACTACTATTTTCTGCAATTTCTCTATAATTTTCTCTTATTTTCTGCAATTTCTCTATAATTTTCTCTTATTTTCTGCAATTTCTCTATAATTTTATAACTACTACTACTATTTTCTGCAATTTCTCTATAATTTTCTCCTATTTTGTATAACTACTACTACTATTTTCTGCAATTTCTCTATAATTTTTTCTTATTTTCTGCAATTTCTCTATAATTTTCTCCTATTTTGTATAACTACTACTACTATTTTCTGCAATTTCTCTATAATTTTCTCCTATTTTCTGCAATTACCCTATAATTTTCTCCTATTTTGTGTAACTACTACTACTATTTTCTGCAATTTCTCTATAATTTTCTCCAATTTTGTATAACTACTACTACTATTTTCTGCAATTTCTTCATAATTGTCTCCTATTTTGTATAACTACTACTACTATTTTCTGCAATTTCTCTATAATTTTCTCCGATTTTGTATAACTACTACTACTATTTTCTGCAATTTCTCTATAATTTTCTCTTATTTTCTGCAATTTCTCTATAATTTTCTCCTATTTTGTATAACTACTACTACTATTTTCTGCAATTTCTCTATAATTTTCTCCTATTTTGTATAACTACTACTACTATTTTCTGCAATTTCTCTATAATTTTCTCCTATTTTGAATAACTACTACTACTATTTTCTGCAATTTCTCTATAATTTTCTCCTATTTTGTATAACTACTACTACTCTTTTCTGCAACTTCTTCATAATTTTCTCCTATTTTGTATAACTACTACTACTATTTTCTGCAATTTCTCTATAATTTTCTCTTATTTTCTGCAATTTCTCTATAATTTTCTCCTATTTTGTATAACTACTCTACTATTTTCTTCAATTTCTCTATAATTTTCTCATATTTTGTATAACTACTACTACTATTTTCTGCAATTTCTCTATAATTTTCTCCTATTTTGAATAACTACTACTACTATTTTCTGCAATTTCTCTATAATTTTCTCCTATTTTGTATAACTACTACTACTCTTTTCTGCAACTTCTTCATAATTTTCTCCTATTTTGTATAACTACTACTACTATTTTCGGCAATTTCTCTATACTTTTCTCATATTTTGTATAACTACTACTACTATTTTCTTCAATTTCACTATAATTTTCTCGTATTTTGTATAACTACTACTACTATTTTCTCTATAATTTTCTCCTATTTTGTATAACTACTACTACTATTTTCTGCAATTTCTCTATAATTTTCTCCTATTTTGTATAACTACTACTACGATTTTCTGCAATTTCTCTATAATTTTCTCCTATTTTGTATAACTACTACTACTATTTTCTGCAATTTCTCTATAATTTTCTCCTATTTTGTATAACTACTACTACTATTTTCTTCAATTTCACTATAATTTTCTCGTATTTTGTATAACTACTACTACTATTTCCTCCTATTTTGTATAACTACTACTACTATTTTCTGCAATTTCTCTATAATTTTCTCCTATTTTGTATAACTACTACTACTATTTTCTGCAATTTCTCTATAATTTTCTCCTATTTTGTATAACTACTACTACTATTTTCTGCAATTTCTTTATAATTTTCTCCTATTTTCTGCAATTTCCCTATAATTTTCTCCTATTTTGTATAACTACTACTACTATTTTCTGCAATTTCTCTATAATTTTCTCCTATTTTCTGCAATTTCCCTATAATTTTCTCCTATTTTGATTAACTACTACTACTATTTTCTGCAATTTCTTCATAATTTTCTCCTATTTTGTATAACTACTGCTACTATTTTCTGCAATTTCTCTATAATTTTCTCCTATTTTGTAGAACTACTACTACTATTTTCTGCAATTTCTCTATAATTTTCTCTTATTTTCTGCAATTTCTCTATAATTTTCTCCTATTTTGTATAACTACTACTACTATTTTCTGCAATTTCTCTATAATTTTCTCCTATTTTCTGCAATTTCCCTATAATTTTCTCCTATTTTGTGTAACTACTACTACTATTTTCTGCAATTTCTCTATAATTTTCTCCTATTTTGTATAACTACTACTACTATTTTCTGCAATTTCTTCATAATTTTCTCCTATTTTCTCCTATTTTCTGCAATTTCCCTATAATTTTCTCCTATTTTGTATAACTACTACTACTATTTTCTGCAATTTCCCTATAATTTTCTCCTATTTTGTATAACTACTACTACTATTTTCTGCAATTTCTTCATAATTTTCTCCTATTTTGTATATTTACTACTACTATTTTCTGCAATTTCTCTATAATTTTCTCTTATTTTCTGCAATTTCTCTATAATTTTCTCCTATTTTCTATAACTACTACTACTATTTTCTGCAATTTCTCTATAATTTTCTCCTATTTTGTATAACTACTACTACTATTTTCTGCAATTTCTCTATAATTTCCTCCTATTTTGTATAACTACTACTACTATTTTCTGCAATTTCTCTATAATTTTCTCCTATTTTGTATAACTACTACTACTATTTTCTGCAGTTTCTCTATAATTTTCTCCTATTTTGTATAACTACTACTACTATTTTCTGCAATTTCTCTATAATTTTCACCTATTTTGTATAACTACTACTACTATTTTCTACAATTTCTCTATAATTTTATCCTATTTTGTATAACTACTACTACTATTTTCTGCAATTTCTCTATAATTTTCTCCTATTTTGTATAACAACTACTACTATTTTCTGCAATTTCTCTATAACTTTCTCCTATTTGTATAACTACTACTACTATTTTCTGCAATTTCTCTATCATTTTCTCCTATTTTCTGCAATTTATCTATAATTTTCTCCTATTTTGTATAACTACTACTACTATTTTCTGCAATTTCTCTATAATATTCTCCTATTTTGTATAACTACTACTACTATTTTCTTCAATTTCTCTATAATTTTCTCATATTTTGTATAACTACTACTACTATTTTCTGCAATTTCTCTATAATTTTCTCCTATTTTGTATAACTACTACTACTATTTTCTGCAATTTCTCTATAATTTTCTCCTATTTTGAATAACTACTACTACTATTTTCTGCAATTTCTCTATAATTTTCTCCTATTTTGTATAACTACTACTACTATTTTCTGCAATTTCTCTATCATTTTCTCCTATTTTCTGCAATTTATCTATAATTTTCTCCTATTTTGTATAACTACTACTACTATTTTCTGCAATTTATCTATAATTTTCTCCTATTTTGTATAACTACTACTACTATTTTCTGCAATTTCTCTATAATATTCTCCTATTTTGTATAACTACTACTACTATTTTCTTCAATTTCTCTATAATTTTCTCCTATTTTGTATAACTACTACTACTATTTTCTGCAATTTCTCTATAATTTTCTCCTATTTTGTATAACTACTACTACTATTTTCTTCAATTTCACTATAATTTTCTCGTATTTTGTATAACTACTACTACTATTTTCTGCAATTTCTCTATAATTTTCTCCTATTTTGTATAACTACTACTACTATTTTCTACAATTTCTCTATAATTTTCTCCTATTTTGTATAACTACTACTACGTTTTTCTGCAATTTCTCTATAATTTTCTCCTATTTTGTATAACTACTACTATTATTTTCTGCAATTTCTCTATAATTTTCTCCTATTTTGTATAACTACTACTACTATTTTCTTCAATTTCACTATATTTTTCTCGTATTTTGTATAACTACTACTACTATTTTCTGCAATTTCTCTATAATTTTCTCCTATTTTGTATAACTACTACTACTATTTTCTGCAATTTCTCTATAATTTTCTCCTATTTTGTATAACTACTACTACTATTTTCTGCAATTTCTCTATAATTTTCTCCTATTTTGTATAACTACTACTACTATTTTCTGCAATTTCTCTATAATTTTCTCCTATTTTGTATAACTACTACTACTATTTTCTGCAATTTCTTCATAATTTTCTCCTATTTTCTGCAATTTCCCTATAATTTTCTCCTATTTTGTATAACTACTACTACTATTTTCTGCAATTTCTCTATAATTTTCTCCTATTTTCTGCAATTTCCCTATAATTTTCTCCTATTTTGATTAACTACTACTACTATTTTCTGCAATTTCTTCATAATTTTCTCCTATTTTGTATAACTACTACTACTATTTTCTGCAATTTCTCTATAATTTTCTCCTATTTTGTATAACTACTACTACTATTTTCTGCAATTTCTCTATAATTTTCTCTTATTTTCTGCAATTTCTCTATAATTTTCTCCTATTTTGTATAACTACTACCACTATTTTCTGCAATTTCTCTATAATTTTCTCCTATTTTCTGCAATTTCACTATAATTTTCTCCTATTTTGTGTAACTACTACTACTATTTTCTGCAATTTCTCTATAATTTTCTCCTATTTTGTATAAATACTACTAATATTTTCTGAAATTTCTTCATAATTTTCTCCTATTTTCTGCTATTTTCTGCAATTTCCCTATAATTTTCTCCTATTTTGTATAACTACTACTACTATTTTCTGCAATTTCCCTATAATTTTCTCCTATTTTGTATAACTACTACTACTATTTTCTGCAATTTCTTCATAATTTTCTCCTATTTTGTATATTTACTACTACTATTTTCTGCAATTTCTCTATAATTTTCTCTTATTTTCTGCAATTTCTCTATAATTTTCTCCTATTTTCTATAACTACTACTACTATTTTCTGCAATTTCTCTATAATTTTCTCCTATTTTGTATAACTACTACTACTATTTTCTGCAATTTCTCTATAATTTCCTCCTATTTTGTATAACTACTACTACTATTTTCTGCAATTTCTCTATAATTTTCTCCTATTTTGTATAACTACTACTACTATTTTCTGCAGTTTCTCTATAATTTTCTCCTATTTTGTATAACTACTACTACTATTTTCTGCAATTTCTCTATAATTTTCACCTATTTTGTATAACTACTACTACTATTTTCTACAATTTCTCTATAATTTTATCCTATTTTGTATAACTACTACTACTATTTTCTGCAATTTCTCTATAATTTTCTCCTATTTTGTATAACAACTACTACTATTTTCTGCAATTTCTCTATAATTTTCTCCTATTTGTATAACTACTACTACTATTTTCTGCAATTTCTCTATCATTTTCTCCTATTTTCTGCAATTTATCTATAATTTTCTCCTATTTTGTATAACTACTACTACTATTTTCTGCAATTTCTCTATAATATTCTCCTATTTTGTATAACTACTACTACTATTTTCTTCAATTTCTCTATAATTTTCTCATATTTTGTATAACTACTACTACTATTTTCTGCAATTTCTCTATAATTTTCTCCTATTTTGTATAACTACTACTACTATTTTCTGCAATTTCTCTATAATTTTCTCCTATTTTGAATAACTACTACTACTATTTTCTGCAATTTCTCTATAATTTTCTCCTATTTTGTATAACTACTACTACTATTTTCTGCAATTTCTCTATCATTTTCTCCTATTTTCTGCAATTTATCTATAATTTTCTCCTATTTTGTATAACTACTACTACTATTTTCTGCAATTTATCTATAATTTTCTCCTATTTTGTATAACTACTACTACTATTTTCTGCAATTTCTCTATAATATTCTCCTATTTTGTATAACTACTACTACTATTTTCTTCAATTTCTCTATAATTTTCTCCTATTTTGTATAACTACTACTACTATTTTCTGCAATTTCTCTATAATTTTCTCCTATTTTGTATAACTACTACTACTATTTTCTTCAATTTCACTATAATTTTCTCGTATTTTGTATAACTACTACTACTATTTTCTGCAATTTCTCTATAATTTTCTCCTATTTTGTATAACTACTACTACTATTTTCTGCAATTTCTCTATAATTTTCTCCTATTTTGTATAACTACTACTACGATTTTCTGCAATTTCTCTATAATTTTCTCCTATTTTGTATAACTACTACTACTATTTTCTGCAATTTCTCTATAATTTTCTCCTATTTTGTATAACTACTACTACTATTTTCTTCAATTTCACTATATTTTTCTCGTATTTTGTATAACTACTACTACTATTTTCTGCAATTTCTCTATAATTTTCTCCTATTTTGTATAACTACTACTACTATTTTCTTCAATTTCACTATATTATTCTCCTATTTTGTATAACTACTCTACTATTTTCTTCAATTTCTCTATAATTTTCTCATATTTTGTATAACTACTACTACTATTTTCTGCAATGTCTCTATAATTTTCTCCTATTTTGAATAACTACTACTACTATTTTCTGCAATTTCTCTATAATTTTCTCCTATTTTGTATAACTACTACTACTCTTTTCTGCAATTTCTTCATAATTTTCTCCTATTTTGTATAACTACTACTACTATTTTCGGCAATTTCTCTATACTTTTCTCCTATTTTGTATAACTACTACTACTATTTTCTTCAATTTCACTATAATTTTCTCGTATTTTGTATAACTACTACTACTATTTTCTCTATAATTTTCTCCTATTTTGTATAACTACTACTACGATTTTCTGCAATTTCTCTATAATTTTCTCCTATTTTGTATAACTACTACTACTATTTTCTGCAATTTCTCTATAATTTTCTCGTATTTTGTATAACTACTACTACTATTTCCTCCTATTTTGTATAACTACTACTACTATGTTCTGCAATTTCTCTATAATTTTCTCCTATTTTGAATAACTACTACTACTATTTTCTGCAATTTCTCTATAATTTTCTCCTATTTTGTATAACTACTACTACTATTTTCTGCAATTTCTCTATAATTTTCTCCTATTTTGTATAACTACTACTACTATTTTCTGCAATTTCTCTATAATTTTCTCCTATTTTGTATAACTACTACTACTATTTTCTGCAATTTCTCTATAATTTTCTCTTATTTTCTGCAATTTCTCTATAATTTTCTGCTATTTTCTATAACTACTACTACTATTTTCTGCAATTTCTCTATAATTTTCTCCTATTTTGTATAACTACTACTACTATTTTCTGCAATTTCTCTATAATTTTCTCCTATTTTGTATAACTACTACTACTATTTTCTGCAATTTCTCTATAATTTTCTCTTATTTTCTGCAATTTCTCTATAATTTTATAACTACTACTACTATTTTCTGCAATTTCTCTATAATTTTCTCCTATTTTGTATAACTACTACTACTATTTTCTGCAATTTCTCTATAATTTTTTGTTATTTTCTGCAATTTCTCTATAATTTTCTCTTATTTTCTGCAATTTCTCTATAATTTTATAACTACTACTACTATTTTCTGCAATTTCTCTATAATTTTCTCCTATTTTGTATAACTACTACTACTATTTTCTGCAATTTCTCTATAATTTTTTCTTATTTTCTGCAATTTCTCTATAATTTTCTCCTATTTTGTATAACTACTACTACTATTTTCTGCAATTTCTTCATAATTTTCTCCTATTTTGTATAACTACTACTACTATTTTCTGCAATTTCTCTATAATTTTCTCCTATTTTGTATAACTACTACTACTATTTTCTGCAATTTCTCTATAATTTTTTCTTATTTTCTGCAATTTCTCTATAATTTTCTCCTAGTTTGTATAACTACTACTACTATTTTCTGCAATTTCTCTATAATTTTCTCCTATTTTGTGTAACTACTACTACTATTTTCTGCAATTTCTCTATAATTTTCTCCTATTTTGTATAACTACTACTACTATTTTCTGCAATTTCTATATAATTTTCTCCTATTTTGTATAACTACTACTACTATTTTCTGCAATTTCTCTATAATTTTCTCCTATTTTGTATAACTACTACTTCTATTTTCTGCAATTTCTCTATAATTTTCTCCTATTTTGTGTAACTACTAATACTATTTTCTGCAATTTCTGTATAATTTTCTCCTATTTTGTATAACTACTACTACTATTTTCTGCAATTTCTCTATAATTTTCTCCTATTTTGTATAACTACTACTATTATTTTCTGCAATTTCTCTATAATTTTCTCTTATTTTCAGCAATTTCTCTATAATTTTCTCCTATTTTGTATAACTACTACTACTATTTTCTGCAATTTCTCTATAATTTTTTCTTATTTTCTGCAATTTCTCTATAATTTTCTCCTATTTTGTATAACTACTACTACTATTTTCTGCAATTTCTTCATAATTTTCTCCTATTTTGTATAACTACTACTACTATTTTCTGCAATTTCTCTATAATTTTCTCCTATTTTGTATAACTACTACTACTATTTTCTGCAATTTCTCTATAATTTTCTCTTATTTTCTGCAATTTCTCTATAATTTTCTGCTATTTTCTATAACTACTACTACTATTTTCTGCAATTTCTCTATAATTTTCTCCTATTTTGTATAACTACTACTACTATTTTCTGCAATTTCTCTATAATTTTCTCCTATTTTGTATAACTACTACTAATATTTTCTGCAATTTCTCTATAATTTTCTCTTATTTTCTGCAATTTCTCTATAATTTTATAACTACTACTACTATTTTCTGCAATTTCTCTATAATTTTCTCCTATTTTGTATAACTACTACTACTATTTTCTGCAATTTCTCTATAATTTTTTGTTATTTTCTGCAATTTCTCTATAATTTTCTCTTATTTTCTGCAATTTCTCTATAATTTTATAACTACTACTACTATTTTCTGCAATTTCTCTATAATTTTCTCCTATTTTGTATAACTACTACTACTATTTTCTGCAATTTCTCTATAATTTTTTCTTATTTTCTGCAATTTCTCTATAATTTTCTCCTATTTTGTATAACTACTACTACTATTTTCTGCAATTTCTTCATAATTTTCTCCTATTTTTTATAACTACTACTACTATTTTCTGCAATTTCTCTATAATTTTCTCCTATTTTGTATAACTACTACTACTATTTTCTGCAATTTCTCTATAATTTTTTCTTATTTTCTGCAATTTCTCTATAATTTTCTCCTAGTTTGTATAACTACTACTACTATTTTCTGCAATTTCTCTATAATTTTCTCCTATTTTGTGTAACTACTACTACTATTTTCTGCAATTTCTCTATAATTTTCTCCTATTTTGTATAACTACTACTACTATTTTCTGCAATTTCTCTATAATTTTCTCCTATTTTGTATAACTACTACTACTATTTTCTGCAATTTCTCTATAATTTTCTCCTATTTTGTATAACTACTACTACTATTTTCTGCAATTTCTCTATAGTTTTCTCCTATTTTCTGCAATTTCTCTATAATTTTCTCCTATTTTCTGCAATTTCTCTATAATTTTCTCCTATTTTGTATAACTACTACTACTATTTTCTTCAATTTCTCTATAATTTTCTCCTATTTTCTGCAATTTCTCTATAATTTTCTCCTATTTTGTATAACTACTACTACTATTTTCTGCAATTTCTCTATAATTTTCTCCTATTTTGTATAACTACTACTACCATTTTCTTCACTTTCTCTGTAATTTTCTCATATTTTGTATAACTACTACTACTATTTTCTGCAATTTCTCTATAATTTTCTCCTAGTTTGTATAACTACTACTACTATTTTCTGCAATTTCTCTATAATTTTTTCCTATTTTGTATAACTACTACTACTATTTTCTGCAATTTCTCTATAATTTTCTCCTATTTGGTATAACTACTACTACTATTTTCTGCAATTTCTCTATAATTTTCTCCTATTTTGTGTAACTACTACTACTATTTTCTGCAATTTCTCTATAATTTTCTCCTATTTTGTATAACTACTACTACTATTTTCTGCAATTTCTCTATAATTTTCTCCTATTTTGTATAACTACTACTATTATTTTCTGCAATTTCTCTATAATTTTCTCCTATTTTGTATAACTACTACTACTATTTTCTGCAATTTCTCTATAATTTTCTCCTAGTTTGTATAACCACTACTACTATTTTCTGCAATTTCTCTATAATTTTCTCCTATTTTGTATAACTACTACTACTATTTTCTGCAATTTCTCTATAATTTTCTCCTATTTTGTATAACTACTACTACTATTTTCTTCACTTTCTCTATAATTTTCTCATATTTTGTATAACTACTACTACTATTTTCTGCAATTTCTCTATAATTTTCTCCTATTTTGTATAACTACTACTACTATTTTCTGCAATTTCTCTATAATTTTCTCCTATTTGGTATAACTACTACTACTATTTTCTGCAATTTCTCTATAATTTTCTCCTATTTTGTGTAACTACTACTACTATTTTCTGCAATTTCTCTATAATTTTCTCCTATTTTCTGCAATTTCTCTATAAATTTCTCCTATTTTGTATAACTACTACTACTATGTTCTGCAATTTCTCTATAATTTTCTCCTATTTTGAATAACTACTACTACTATTTTCTGCAATTTCTCTATAATTTTCTCCATTTTTGTATAACTACTACTACTATTTTCTGCAATTTCTTCATAATTTTCTCCTATTTTGTATAACTACTACTACTATTTTCTGCAATTTCTCTATAATTTTCTCCTATTTTGTATAACTACTACTACTATTTTATTAAATTTCTCTATAATTTTCTCTTATTTTCTGCAATTTCTCTATAATTTTCTGCTATTTTCTATAACTACTACTACTATTTTCTGCAATTTCTCTATAATTTTCTCCTATTTTGTATAACTACTACTACTATTTTCTGCAATTTCTCTATAATTTTCTCCTATTTTGTATAACTACTACTACTATTTTCTGCAATTTCTCTATAATTTTCTCTTATTTTCTGCAATTTCTCTATAATTTTATAACTACTACTACTATTTTCTGCAATTTCTCTATAATTTTCTCCTATTTTGTATAACTACTACTACTATTTTCTGCAATTTCTCTATAATTTTTTCTTATTTTCTGCAATTTCTCTATAATTTTCTCCTATTTTGTATAACTACTACTACTATTTTCTGCAATTTCTCTATAATTTTCTCCTATTTTCTGCAATTACCCTATAATTTTCTCCTATTTTGTGTAACTACTACTACTATTTTCTGCAATTTCTCTATAATTTTCTCCAATTTTGTATAACTACTACTACTATTTTCTGCAATTTCTTCATAATTGTCTCCTATTTTGTATAACTACTACTACTATTTTCTGCAATTTCTCTATAATTTTCTCCGATTTTGTATAACTACTACTACTATTTTCTGCAATTTCTCTATAATTTTCTCTTATTTTCTGCAATTTCTCTATAATTTTCTCCTATTTTGTATAACTACTACTACTATTTTCTGCAATTTCTCTATAATTTTCTCCTATTTTGTATAACTACTACTACTATTTTCTGCAATTTCTCTATAATATTCTCCTATTTTGTATAACTACTCTACTATTTTCTTCAATTTCTCTATAATTTTCTCATATTTTGTATAACTACTACTACTATTTTCTGCAATTTCTCTATAATTTTCTCCTATTTTGAATAACTACTACTACTATTTTCTGCAATTTCTCTATAATTTTCTCCTATTTTGTATAACTACTACTACTCTTTTCTGCAACTTCTTCATAATTTTCTCCTATTTTGTATAACTACTACTACTATTTTCGGCAATTTCTCTATACTTTTCTCATATTTTGTATAACTACTACTACTATTTTCTTCAATTTCACTATAATTTTCTCGTATTTTGTATAACTACTACTACTATTTTCTCTATAATTTTCTCCTATTTTGTATAACTACTACTACTATTTTCTGCAATTTCTCTATAATTTTCTCCTATTTTGTATAACTACTACTACTATTTTCTTCAATTTCACTATAATTTTCTCGTATTTTGTATAACTACTACTACTATTTCCTCCTATTTTGTATAACTACTACTACTATTTTCTGCAATTTCTCTATAATTTTCTCCTATTTTGTATAACTACTACTACTATTTTCTGCAATTTCTCTATAATTTTCTCCTATTTTGTATAACTACTACTACTATTTTCTGCAATTTCTTCATAATTTTCTCCTATTTTCTGCAATTTCCCTATAATTTTCTCCTATTTTGTATAACTACTACTACTATTTTCTGCAATTTCTCTATAATTTTCTCCTATTTTCTGCAATTTCCCTATAATTTTCTCCTATTTTGATTAACTACTACTACTATTTTCTGCAATTTCTTCATAATTTTCTCCTATTTTGTATAACTACTGCTACTATTTTCTGCAATTTCTCTATAATTTTCTCCTATTTTGTAGAACTACTACTACTATTTTCTGCAATTTCTCTATAATTTTCTCTTATTTTCTGCAATTTCTCTATAATTTTCTCCTATTTTGTATAACTACTACTACTATTTTCTGCAATTTCTCTATAATTTTCTCCTATTTTCTGCAATTTCCCTATAATTTTCTCCTATTTTGTGTAACTACTACTACTATTTTCTGCAATTTCTCTATAATTTTCTCCTATTTTGTATAACTACTACTACTATTTTCTGCAATTTCTTCATAATTTTCTCCTATTTTCTCCTATTTTCTGCAATTTCCCTATAATTTTCTCCTATTTTGTATAACTACTACTACTATTTTCTGCAATTTCCCTATAATTTTCTCCTATTTTGTATAACTACTACTACTATTTTCTGCAATTTCTCTATAATTTTCTCCTATTTTGTATATTTACTACTACTATTTTCTGCAATTTCTTTATAATTTTCTGTAATTTCTCTATAATTTTCTCCTATTTTGTATAACTACTACTACTATTTTCTGCAATTTCTCTATAATTTTCTCCTATTTTGTATAACTACTACTACTATTTTCTGCAATTTCTCTATAATTTTCTCCTATTTTGTATAACTACTACTACTATTTTCTGCAATTTCTCTATAATTTTCTCCTATTTTGTATAACTACTACTACTATTTTCTCCAATTTTGTATAACTACTACTACTATTTTCTGCAATTTCTCTATAATTTTCTCCTATTTTGTATAACTACTACCACTAGTTTCTACAATTTCTCTATAATTTTCTCCTATTTTGTATAACTACAATTTCTCTATAATTTTCACCTATTTTGTATAACAACTACTACTATTTTCTGCAATTTCTCTATAATTTTCTCCTATTTTGTATAACTACTAATTATATTTTCTGCAATTTCTCTATCATTTTCTCCTATTTTCTGCAATTTATCTATAATTTTCTCCTATTTTGTATAACTACTACTACTATTTTCTGCAATTTCTCTATAATATTCTCCTATTTTTTATAACTACTAATACTATTTTCTTCAATTTCTCTATAATTTTCTCATATTTTGTATAACTACTACTACTATTTTCTGCAATTTCTCTATAATTTTCTCCTATTTTGTATAACTACTACTACTATTTTCTGCAATTTCTCTATAATTTTCTCCTATTTTGAATAACTACTACTACTATTTTTCTGCAATTTCTCTATAATTTTCTCCTATTTTGTATAACTACTACTACTATTTTCTGCAATTTCTCTATTATTTTCTCCTATTTTCTGCAATTTATCTATAATTTTCTCCTATTTTGTATAACTACTACTACTATTTTCTGCAATTTATCTATAATTTTCTCCTATTTTGTATAACTACTACTACTATTTTCTGCAATTTCTCTATAATATTCTCCTATTTTGTATAACTACTACTACTATTTTCTTCAATTTCTCTATAATTTTCTCCTATTTTGTATAACTACTACTACTATTTTCTGCAATTTCTCTATAATTTTCTCCTATTTTGTATAACTACTACTACTATTTTCTTCAATTTCACTATAATTTTCTCGTATTTTGTATAACTACTACTACTATTTTCTGCAATTTCTCTATAATTTTCTCCTATTTTGTATAACTACTACTACTATTTTCTGCAATTTCTCTATAATTTTCTCCTATTTTGTATAACTACTACTACGATTTTCTGCAATTTCTCTATAATTTTCTCCTATTTTGTATAACTACTACTACTATTTTCTGCAATTTCTCTATAATTTTCTCCTATTTTGTATAACTACTACTACTATTTTCTTCAATTTCACTATATTTTTCTCGTATTTTGTATAACTACTACTACTATTTTCTGCAATTTCACTATATTTTTCTCGTATTTTGTATAACTACTACTACTATTTTCTGCAATTTCTCTATAATTTTCTCCTATTTTGTATAACTACTACTACTATTTTCTTCAATTTCACTATAATTTTCTCATATTTTGTATAACTACTACTACTATTTTCTGCAATGTCTCTATAATTTTCTCCTATTTTGAATAACTACTACTACTATTTTCTGCAATTTCTCTATAATTTTCTCCTATTTTGTATAACTACTACTACTCTTTTCTGCAATTTCTTCATAATTTTCTCCTATTTTGTATAACTACTACTACTATTTTCGGCAATTTCTCTATACTTTTCTCCTATTTTGTATAACTACTACTACTATTTTCTTCAATTTCACTATAATTTTCTCGTATTTTGTATAACTACTACTACTATTTTCTCTATAATTTTCTCCTATTTTGTATAACTACTACTACGATTTTCTGCAATTTCTCTATAATTTTCTCCTATTTTGTATAACTACTACTACGATTTTCTGCAATTTCTCTATAATTTTCTCCTATTTTGTATAACTACTACTACTATTTTCTGCAATTTCTCTATAATTTTCTCGTATTTTGTATAACTACTACTACTATTTCCTCCTATTTTGTATAACTACTACTACTATTTTCTGCAATTTCTTCATAATTTTCTCCTATTTTGTATAACTACTACTACTATTTTCTGCAATTTCTCTATAATTTTCTCCTATTTTGTATAACTACTACTACTATTTTCTGCAATTTCTCTATAATTTTCTCCTATTTTGTATAACTTCTACTACTATTTTCTGCAATTTCTTCATAATTTTCTCCTATTTTCTGCAATTTCCCTATAATTTTCTCCTATTTTGTGTAACTACTACTACTATTTTCTGCAATTTCTCTATAATTTTCTCCTATTTGTATAACTACTACTACTATTTTCTGCAATTTCTCTATCATTTTCTCCTATTTTGTATAACTACTACTACTATTTTCTGCAATTTCTCTATAATTTTCTCCTATTTTGTATAACTACTACTACTATTTTCTGCAATTTCTCTATAATATTCTCCTATTTTGTATAACTACTACTACTATTTTCTTCAATTTCTCTATAATTTTCTCATATTTTGTATATTTACTACTACTATTTTCTGCAATTTGTCTATAATTTTCTCCTATTTTGTATAACTACTACTACTATTTTCTGCAATTTCTCTATAATTTTCTCCTATTTTGAATAACTACTACTACTATTTTCTGCAATTTCTCTATAATTTTCTCCTATTTTGTATAACTACTACTACTATTTTCTGCAATTTCTCTATAATTTTCTCCTATTTTGTATAACTACTACTACTATTTTCTTCAATTTCACTATAATTTTCTCGTATTTTGTATAACTACTACTACTATTTTCTGCAATTTCTCTATAATTTTCTCCTATTTTGTATAACTACTACTACTATTTTCTGCAATTTCTCTATAATTTTCTCCTATTTTGTATAACTACTACTACTATTTTCTTCAATTTCACTATAATTTTCTCGTATTTTGTATAACTACTACTACTATTTCCTCCTATTTTGTATAACTACTACAACTATTTTCTGCAATTTCTTCATAATTTTCTCCTATTTTGTATAACTACTACTACTATTTTCTGCAATTTCTCTATAATTTTCTCCTATTTTGTATAACTACTACTACTATTTTCTGCAATTTCTCTATAATTTTCTCCTATTTTGTATAACTACTACTACTATTTTCTGCAATTTCTTCATAATTTTCTCCTATTTTCTGCAATTTCCCTATAATTTTCTCCTATTTTGTATAACTACTACTACTATTTTCTGCAATTTCTCTATCATTTTCTCCTATTTTGTATAACTACTACTACTATTTTCTGCAATTTCTCTATAATTTTCTCCTATTTTGTATAACTACTACTACTATTTTCTGCAATTTCTCTATAATATTCTCCTATTTTGTATAACTACTACTACTATTTTCTTCAATTTCTCTATAATTTTCTCATATTTTGTATAACTACTACTACTATTTTCTGCAATTTGTCTATAATTTTCTCCTATTTTGTATAACTACTACTACTATTTTCTGCAATTTCTCTATAATTTTCTCCTATTTTGAATAACTACTACTACTATTTTCTGCAATTTCTCTATAATTTTCTCCTATTTTGTATAACTACTACTACTATTTTCTGCAATTTCTCTATAATTTTCTCCTATTTTGTATAACTACTACTACTATTTTATTCAATTTCACTATAATTTTCTCGTATTTTGTATAACTACTACTACTATTTTCTGCAATTTCTCTATAATTTTCTCCTATTTTGTATAACTACTACTACTATTTTCTGCAATTTCTCTATAATTTACTCCTATTTTGTATAACTACTACTACTATTTTCTTCAATTTCACTATAATTTTCTCGTATTTTGTATAACTACTACTACTATTTCCTCCTATTTTGTATAACTACTACAACTATTTTCTGCAATTTCTTCATAATTTTCTCCTATTTTGTATAACTACTACTACTATTTTCTGCAATTTCTCTATAATTTTCTCCTATTTTGTATAACTACTACTACTATTTTCTGCAATTTCTCTATAATTTTCTCCTATTTTGTATAACTACTACTACTATTTTCTGCAATTTCTTCATAATTTTCTCCTATTTTCTGCAATTTCCCTATAATTTTCTCCTATTTTGTATAACTACTACTACTATTTTCTGCAATTTCTCTATAATTTTCTCCTATTTTCTGCAATTTCACTATAATTTTCTCCTATTTTGTATAACTACTACTACTATTTTCTGCAATTTCTTCATAATTTTCTCCTATTTTGTATAACTACTACTACTATTTTCTGCAATTTCTCTATAATTTTCTCCTATTTTGTATAACTACTACTACTATTTTCTGCAATTTCTCTATAATTTTCTCCTATTTTCTGCAATTTCCCTATAATTTTCTCCTATTTTGTGTAACTACTACTACTATTTTCTGCAATTTCTCTATAATTTTCTCCTATTTTGTATAACTACTACTACTATTTTCTGCAACTTCTTTATAATTTTCTCCTATTCCTCCTATTCTATAATTTTCTCCTATTTTGTATAACTACTACTACTATTTTCTGCAATTTCTCTATAATTTTCTCCTATTTTGTATAACTACTACTACTATTTTCTGCAATTTCTCTATAATTTTCTCTTATTTGGTATAACTACTACTACTATTTTCTACAATTTCTCTATAATTTTATCCTATTTTGTATAACTACTACTACTATTTTCTGCAATTTCTCTATAATTTTCTCCTATTTTGTATAACTACTACTACTATTTTCTGCAATTTCTCTATAATTTTCTCCTATTTTGTATAACTACTACTACTATTTTCTGCAATTTATCTATAATTTTCTCCTATTTTGTATAACTACTACTACTATTTTCTGCAATTTCTTCATAATTTTCTCCTATTTTGTATAACTACTACTACTATTTTCTGCAATTTCTCTATAATATTCTCCTATTTTGTATAACTACTCTACTATTTTCTTCAATTTCTCTATAATTTTCTCATATTTTGTATAACTACTACTACTATTTTCTGCAATTTCTCTATAATTTTCTCCTATTTTGTATAAATACTCATACTATTTTTTCTGCAATTTCTCTATAATTTTCTCCTATTTTTGAATAACTACTACTACTATTTTCTGCAATTTCTCTATAATTTTCTCCCATTTTGTATAACTACTACTACTATTTTCTGCAATTTCTTCATAATTTTCTCCTATTTTGTATAACTACTACTACTATTTTCTGCAATTTCTCTATAATTTTCTCTTATTTTCTGCAATTTCTCTATAATTTTCTCCTATTTTGTATAACTACTACTACTATTTTCTGCAATTTCTCTATAATTTTCTCCTATTTTGTATAACTACTACTACTATTTTCTGCAATTTCTCTATAATTTTCTCCTATTTTGTATAACTACTACTACTATTTTCTGCAATTTCTCTATAATTTTCTCCTATTTTGTATAACTACTACTACTATTTTCTGCAATTTCTCTATAATTTTCTCCTATTTTGTATAACTACTACTACTATTTTCTACAATTTCTCTATAATTTTATCCTATTTTGTATAACTACTACTACTATTTTCTGCAATTTCTCTATAATTTTCTCCTATTTTGTATAACTACTACTACTATTTTCTGCAATTTCTCTATCATTTTCTCCTATTTGTATAACTACTACTACTATTTTCTGCAATTTCTCTATCATTTTCTCCTATTTTCTGCAATTTATCTATAATTTTCTCCTATTTTGTATAACTACTACTACTATTTTCTGCAATTTCTCTATAATTTTCTCCTATTTTGTATAACTACTACTACTATTTTCTGCAATTTCTCTATAATATTTTCCTATTTTGTATAACTACTCTACTATTTTCTTCAATTTCTCTATAATTTTCTCATATTTTGTATAACTACTACTACTATTTTCTGCAATTTCTCTATAATTTTCTCCTATTTTGTATAACTACTACTACTATTTTCTGCAATTTCTCTATAATTTTCTCCTATTTTGAATAACTACTACTACTATTTTCTGCAATTTCTCTATAATTTTCTCCTATTTTGTATAACTACTACTACTATTTTCTGCAATTTCTCTATAATTTTTTCCTATTTTGTATAACTACTACTACTATTTTCTTCAATTTCACTATAATTTTCTCGTATTTTGTATAACTACTACTACTATTTTCTGCAATTTCTCTATAATTTTCTCCTATTTTGTATAACTACTACTACTATTTTCTGCAATTTCTCTATAATTTTCTCCTATTTTGTATAACTACTACTACGATTTTCTGCAATTTCTCTATAATTTTCTCCTATTTTGTATAACTACTACTACTATTTTCTGCAATTTCTCTATAATTTTCTCCTATTTTGTATAACTACTACTACTATTTTCTTCAATTTCACTATAATTTTCTCGTATTTTGTATAACTACTACTACTATTTTCTGCAATTTCTTCATAATTTTCTCCTATTTTGTATAACTACTACTACTATTTTCTGCAATTTCTCTATAATTTTCTCCTATTTTGTATAACTACTACTACTATTTTCTTCAATTTCACTATAATTTTCTCCTATTTTGTATAACTACTACTACTATTTTCTGCAATTTCTTCATAATTTTCTCCTATTTTGTATAACTACTACTACTATTTTCTGCAATTTCTCTATAATTTTCTCCTATTTTGTGTAACTACTACTACTATTTTCTGTAATTTCTCTATAATTTTCTCCTATTTTGTATAACTACTACTACTATTTTCTGCAATTTCTTCATAATTTTCTCCTATTTTCTGCAATTTCCCTATAATTTTCTCCTATTTTGTATAACTACTACTACTATTTTCTGCAATTTCTCTATAATTTTCTCCTATTTTGTATAACTACTACTACTATTTTCTACAATTTCTCTATAATTTTCTCCTATTTTGTATAACTACTACTACTATTTTCTGCAATTTCTCTATAATTTTCTCCTATTTTGTATAACTACTACTACTATTTTCTGCAATTTCTCTATAATTTTCTCCTATTTTGTATAACTACTACAACTATTTTCTGCAATTTCTCTATAATTTTCTCCTATTTTGTATAACTACTACTACTATTTTCTGCAATTTCTCTATAATTTTCTCCTATTTTGTATAACTACTACTACTATTTTCTGCAATTTCTCTATAATTTTCTCCTATTTTGTATAACTACTACTACTATTTTCTGCAATTTCTCTATAATATTCTCCTATTTTGTATAACTACTCTACTATTTTCTTCAATTTCTCTATAATTTTCTGATATTTTGTATAACTACTACTACTATTTTCTGCAATTTCTCTATAATTTTCTGCTATTTTGAATAACTACTACTACTATTTTCTGCAATTTCTCTATAATTTTCTCCTATTTTGTATAACTACTACTACTATTTTCTGCAATTTCTTCATAATTTTCTCCTATTTTCTGCAATTTCCCCATAATTTTCTCCTATTTTGTGTAACTACTACTACTATTTTCTTCAAGTTCTCTATAATTTTCTCATATTTTGTATAACTACTACTACTATTTTCTGCAATTTCTCTATAATTTTCTCCTATTTTGTATAACTACTACTACTATTTTCTGCAATTTCTCTATAATTTTCTCTTATTTTGTATAACTACTACTACTATTTTCTTCAATTTCACTATAATTTTCTCGTATTTTGTATAACTACTACTACTATTTTCTGCAATTTCTCTATAATTTTCTCCTATTTTGTATTACTACTACTACTATTTTCTGCAATTTCTCTATAATTTTCTCCTATTTTGTATAACTACTACTACTATTTTCTTCAATTTCGCTATAATTTTCTCCTATTTTGTATTACTACTACTACTATTTTCTGCAATTTGACTATAATTTTCTCGTATTTTGTATAACTACTACTACTATTTTCTTCAATTTCGCTATAATTTTCTCCTATTTTGTATAACTACTAATACAATTTTCTTCAATTTGACTATAATTTTCTCGTATTTTGTATAACTACTACTACTATTTCCTCCTATTTTGTATAACTACTACTACTATTTTCGGCAATTTCTTCATAATGTTCTCCTATTTTCTGCAATTTCTCTATAATATTCTCCTATTTTGTATAACTACTACTACTATTTTCGGCAATTTCTTCATAATGTTCTCCTATTTTCTGCAATTTCCCTATAATTTTCTCCTATTTTGTATAACTACTACTACTATTTTCTGCAATTTCTTCATAATTTTCTCCTATTTTGTATAACTACTACTACTATTTTCTACAATTTCTCTATAATTTTCTCCTATTTTGTATAACTACTACTACTATTTTCTGCAATTTCTCTATAATTATACTCTCGCAACAAAAGTTGCTAAAGAGAGTATTATAGTTTTGTTCACCTAACGGTTGTTTGTAAGTCATAAAACTAAACGAGTTAGATATAGGGTTATATATATCAAAATGATCAGGGTGACGAGACGAGTCAAAATCCGAATGTCTGTCTGTCCGTCCGTCCGTCCGTCCGTCCGTGCAACGGATAACTTGAGTAAAAATTGAGATATCTTAACGAAACTTGGAACACGTATTCCTTGGCACCCTGAGGAGGTTGCTTTCGAAAATGGGCAAGATCGGACCATTGCCACGCCCACAAAATGGCGAAAACCAAAAACTTATAAAGTGTCATAACAAAGCCATAAATAAAGTTATGAAAATAAAATTTGGAGCATAGGATCGTATTAGGGAGGGGCATATTTGGATGTAATTTTTTTGGAAAAGTGGGCGTGACCCCGCCCTCAAATGGGTTTTTTGTAAATAACTCGCAAACCAATAAAGCTATATAAACCAAACTTTCTGCAGTCGTGTCTTTCAGCTATTTCCTTATACAGTCCAAAAATGAAAGAAACCGGGTAATAACTACGCCCACCTCCCATACAAAGGTTATGTTGAAAATTACTAAAAGCGCCTTAACTCACTAACGGAAAACATTAGAAACATTAAGTTTTATAGAAGAAATAACAGAAGGAAGCTGCATTCAGAATTTTTTAACAAAATAGAAAATGGGCGTGGCGTCGCCCACTTATGGACCAAAAACCATATCTCAGGATCTACTCGACCGATTTCAATAAAATTCGGTATATAATGTTTTCTTGACACCTCGATGACACGTGTGGAAAATGGATATAATCCAATCGGTTCACAACCACGACTACTTCCCATATAACTCAATTTTGAATTCCATCTGATTCCTTCACTTTATAATGTATACATAAGGAACCAAAGAAGATAGCGGAATAAAACTTTACACAAATAGTACATATCATCTCTGGCTTCACTTTAGAAAAAATTGTCGAAAACGGATTATAACTTTTCAAGACCCCAGATATCGGACATGTTGAACTCAGCGCCTAAGGGTAAATTTTAACCGAAAATATTGGTAAATCTCTTAGATAATTTAATGTAATTCAGAGGAAATTGTTTTCTTCTAATAGTGTGTCTCTGTTCCAAAAATTATTAAAATCGGATAATAACATCTCCTAGCTCCCATAAACCTAATTATAGGTTTTTCAAAAATACGGTGGGCTTTAATCTACAATATGTATTGGTTTATATGTGAGATACTATATCTTTGCGAAATTAAGTGCGTGTATAGTTCTGGATATAGTGTACCTAGCTGGTGAAAATGAATGAAATCGGTTCAGGAATTACCTCAGCCCTCATACACTATATAGGACGATTTTCGTTATTCTATTAAACTTTGTGCCGAATTTATAGGTAAATTTGGGTGTTATCTTATTAAAATTTCTTCAATAAATTGCGAGAGTATAAAATGTTCGGTTGCACCCGAACTTAGCCTTTCCTTACTTGTTTTCTCTTATTTTCTGCAATTTCTCTATAATTTTCTCCTATTTTGTATAACTACTACTACTATTTTCTGCAATTTCCCCATAATTTTCTCCTATTTTGTGTAACTACTACTACTATTTTCTTCAAGTTCTCTATAATTTTCTCATATTTTGTATAACTACTACTACTATTTTCTGCAATTTCTCTATAATTTTCTCCTATTTTGTATAACTACTACTACTATTTTCTGCAATTTCTCTATAATTTTCTCTTATTTTGTATAACTACTACTACTATTTTCTTCAATTTCACTATAATTTTCTCGTATTTTGTATAACTACTACTACTATTTTCTGCAATTTCTCTATAATTTTCTCCTATTTTGTATTTCTACTACTACTATTTTCTGCAATTTCTCTATAATTTTCTCCTATTTTGTATAACTACTACTACTATTTTCTTCAATTTCTCTATAATTTTCTCCTATTTTGTATAACTACTAATACTATTTTCTTCAATTTCACTATAATTTTCTCGTATTTTGTATAACTACAGTATACTCTCGAAAAGTAAATCGATTGGTATTTTGGGTAATTTACTTTTTCGAATAATTTACTTTTCCAAATATATACATAAATTATCTGTTTTTATAATATTAAATGCATTTTTAAACTTAAAAAATTCATTAATTTATTTGCTCCAATAAAATATATGGATTTACATGAAAAACATATTTACATTTACATACATACTTATGTATGTATTTACTAAATAGAAAAAATCTTGAATATTCTTTTGTTTTTTTTTTTCTTTTGCAATATATTTTCTGACCATTTTTGTACGACAATTCAAAAAGTCTGACACCTGATTTGCATCGTTTTCATTTTTAAACCAGTGGATCAAGTGGGAGAGTTTATTTACTAAAAAGACGCGATAAACAAGAGAGCAACATCGTAAAAAACGCTGCTTGCTTCGTTTCGAATTTTTTATCACACTCTCTGAAAAGTAAATTAAATTAAAAATTAAATTAAAAAATTTACTTTTTCGAGGTGCATGTGTAATCTTAAAGGTGATTAACTTTTCCGCGATTATTTACTTTCTGTGAATTTACTTTTCGAGAGTATACTGTACTACTACTATTTCCTCCTATTTTGTATAACTACTACTACTATTTTCTGCAATTTCTTCATAATTTTCTCCTATTTTGTATAACTACTACTACTATTTTCTGCAATTTCTCTATAATTTTCTCCTATTTTGTATAACTACTACTACTATTTTCTGCAATTTCTCTATAATTTTCTCCTATTTTGTATAACTACTACTACTATTTTCTGCAATTTCTTCATAATGTTCTCCTATTTTCTGCAATTTCCCTATAATTTTCTCCTATTTTGTATAACTACTATTACTATTTTCTGCAATTTCTCTATAATTTTCTCCTATTTTCTGCAATTTCCCTATAATTTTCTCCTATTTTGTATAACTACTACTACTATTTTCTGCAATTTCTTCATAATTTTCTCCTATTTTGTATAACTACTACTACTATTTTCTACAATTTCTCTATAATTTTCTCCTATTTTGTATAACTACTACTACTATTTTCTGCAATTTCTCTATAATTTTCTCCTATTTTGTATAACTACTACTACTATTTTCTGCAATTTCTCTATAATTTTCTCCTATTTTGTATAACTACTACTACTATTTTCTACAACTTCTCTATAATTTTCTCCTTTTTTGTATAACTACTACTACTATTTTCTGCAATTTCTCTATAATTTTCTCCTATTTTGTATAACTACTACTACTATTTTCTGCAATTTCTCTATAATTTTTTCCTATTTTGTATAACTACTACTACTATTTTCTGCAATTTATCTATAATTTTCTCCTATTTTGTATAACTACTACTACTATTTTCTGCAATTTCTCTATAATTTTCTCCTATTTTGTATAACTACTACTACTATTTTCTGCAATTTCTCTATAATATTCTCCTATTTTGTATAACTACTCTACTATTTTCTTCAATTTCTCTATAATTTTCTCATATTTTGAATAACTACTACTACTATTTTCTACAATTTCTCTATAATTTTCTCCTATTTTCTGCAATTTCTCTATAATTTTCTCCGATTTTGTATAACTACTACTACTATTTTCTGCAATTTCTCTATAATTTTCTCCTATTTTGAATAACAACTACTACTATTTTCTGCAATTTCTCTATAATTTTCTCCTATTTTGTATAACTACTACTACTATTTTCTGCAATTTCTTCATAATTTTCTCCTATTTTGTATAACTACTACTACTATTTTCTGCAATTTCTCTATAATTTTCTCCTATTTTGTGTAACAACTACTACTATTTTCTTCAAGTTCTCTATAATTTTCTCCTATTTTGTATAACTACTGCTACTATTTTCTGCAATTTCTCTATAATTTTCTCCTATTTTGTGTAACTACTACTACTATTTTCTTCAAGTTCTCTATAATTTTCTCCTATTTTGTATAACTACTGCTACTATTTTCTGCAATTTCTCTATAATTTTCTCCTATTTTGTATAACTACTACTACTATTTTCTGCAATTTCTCCATAATTTTCTCCTATTTTGTATAACACTACTACTATTTTCTTCAATTTCTCTATAATTATACTCTCGCAACAAAAGTTTCTAAAGAGAGTATTATAGTTTTGTTCACCTAACGGTTGTTTGTAACACCTAAAACTAAAAGAGTTAGATATAGAGTCATATATACCAAAGTGATCAGGGTGACGAGTAGGTTTGAAATCCGGATGTCTGTCCGTCCGTCCGTCCGTCTGTCCGTCTGTCCGTCTTTTCGTCTGTCAGTCTGTGCAAGCTGTAACTTGAGTAAAAATTAAGATATCTTGACGAAACTTGGCACAAATATTCCTTGGCACCATAAGAAGATCAAGTTCGAAAATGGGCGGAATCGGACTATTGCCACGCCCACAAAATGGCGAAAACCAAAAACACATAAAGTGTCATAACTAAGCCATAAATGAAGATATAATTTTCTATAATTTTCTCCTATTTTGAATAACTACTACTACTATTTTCTGCAATTTCTCTATAATTTTCTCCTATTTTGTATAACTACTACTACTATTTTCTGCAATTTCTCTATAATTTTCTCCTATTTTGTATAACTACTACTAGTATTTTCTTCAATTTCACTATAATTTTCTCGTATTTTGTATAACTACTACTACTATTTTCTGCAATTTCTTTATACTTTTCTCTTATTTTGTATAACTACTACTACGATTTTCTGCAATTTCTCTACAATTTTCTCCTATTTTGTATAACTACTACTACTATTTTCTGCAATTTCTCTATAATTTTCTCCTATTTTGTATAACTACTACTACTATTTTCTTCAATTTCACTATAATTTTCTCGTATTTTGTATAACTACTACTACTATTTCCTCCTATTTTGTATAACTACTACTACTATTTTCTGCAATTTCTTCATAATTTTCTCCTATTTTGTATAACTACTACTACTATTTTCTGCAATTTCTCTATAATTTTCTCCTATTTTGTATAACTACTACTACTATTTTCTGCAATTTCTCTATAATTTTCTCCTATTTTGTATAACTACTACTACTATTTTCTGCAATTTCTTCATAATTTGCTCCTATTTTCTGCAATTTCCCTATAATTTTCTCCTATTTTGTATAACTACTACTACTATTTTCAGCAATTTCTCTATAATTTTCTCCTATTTTCTGCAATTTCACTATAATTTTCTCCTATTTTGTATAACTACTACTACTATTTTCTGCAATTTCTTCATAATTTTCTCCTATTTTGTATAACTACTACTACTATTTTCTGCAATTTCTCTATAATTTTCTCCTATTTTGTATAACTACTACTACTATTTTCTGCAATTTCTCTATAATTTTCTCCTATTTTGTATAACTACTACTACTATTTTCTGCAATTTCTCTATAATTTTCTCCTATTTTCTGCAATTTCACTATAATTTTCTCCTATTTTGTATAACTACTACTACTATTTTCTGCAATTTCTCTATAATTTTCTCCTATTTTGTATAACTACTACTACTATTTTCTGCAATTTCTCTATAATTTTCTCCTATTTTGTATAACTACTACTACTATTTTCTGCAATTTCTCCATAATTTTCTCCTATTTTGTATAACTACTACTACTATTTTCTTCAATTTCACTATAATTTTCTCGTATTTTGTATAACTATTACTACTATTTTCTGCAATTTCTCTATAATTTTCTCCTATTTTGTATAACTACTACTACGATTTTCTGCAATTTCTCTATAATTTTCTCCTATTTTGTATAACTACTACTACTATTTTCTGCAATTTCTCTATAATTTTCTCCTATTTTCTGCAATTTCCCTATAATTTTCTCCTATTTTGTGTAACTATTACTACTATTTTCTGCAATTTCTCTATCATTTTCTCCTATTTTGTATAACTACTACTACTATTTTCTGCAATTTCTTCATAATTTTCTCCTATTTTCTGCAATTTCTCTATAATTTTCTCCTATTTTGTATAACTACTACTACTATTTTCTGCAATTTCTCTATAATTTTCTCCTATTTTGTATAACTACTACTACTATTTTCTGCAATTTCTCTATAATTTTCTCTTATTTGTATAACTACTACCACTATTTTCTGCAATTTCTCTATAATATTCTCCTATTTTCTGAAATTTCTCTATCATTTTCTCCAATTTTCTGCAATTTATCTATAATTTTCTCCTATTTTGTATAACTACTACTACTATTTTCTGCAATTTCTCTATAATTTTCTCCTATTTTGTATAACTACTACTACTATTTTCTGCAATTTCTCTATAATATTCTCCTATTTTGTATAACTACTACTACTATTTTCTTCAATTTCTCTATAATTTTCTCGTATTTTGTATAACTACTACTACTATTTCCTCCTATTTTGTATAACTACTACTACTATTTTCTGCAATTTCTTCATAATTTTCTCCTATTTTGTATAACTACTACTACTATTTTCTGCAATTTCTCTATAATTTTCTCCTATTTTGTATAACTACTACTACTATTTTCTGCAATTTCTCTTTAATTTTCTCCTATTTTGTATAACTACTACTACTATTTTCTGCAATTTCTTCATAATTTTCTCCTATTTTCTGCAATTTCCCTATAATTTTCTCCTATTTTGTATAACTACTACTACTATTTTCTGCAATTTCTCTATAATTTTCTCCTATTTTCTGCAATTTCCCTATAATTTTCTCCTATTTTGTATAACTACTACTACTATTTTCTGCAATTTCTTCATAATTTTCTCCTATTTTGTATAACTACTACTACTATTTTCTGCAATTTCTCTATAATTTTCTCCTATTTTCTGCAATTTCCCTATAATTTTCTCCTATTTTGTGTAACTATTACTACTATTTTCTGCAATTTCTCTATCATTTTCTCCTATTTTGTATAACTACTACTACTATTTTCTGCAATTTCTTCATAATTTTCTCCTATTTTCTGCAATTTCTCTATAATTTTCTCCTATTTTGTATAACTACTACTACTATTTTCTGCAATTTCTCTATAATTTTCTCCTATTTTGTATAACTACTACTACTATTTTCTGCAATTTCTCTATAATTTTCTCTTATTTGTATAACTACTACCACTATTTTCTGCAATTTCTCTATAATATTCTCCTATTTTCTGCAATTTCTCTATCATTTTCTCCAATTTTCTGCAATTTATCTATAATTTTCTCCTATTTTGTATAACTGCTACTACTATTTTCTGCAATTTCTCTATAATTTTCTCCTATTTTGTATAACTACTACTACTATTTTCTGCAATTTCTCTATAATATTCTCCTATTTTGTATAACTACTACTACTATTTTCTTCAATTTCTCTATAATTTTCTCGTATTTTGTATAACTACTACTACTATTTCCTCCTATTTTGTATAACTACTACTACTATTTTCTGCAATTTCTCTATAATTTTCTCCTATTTTGTATAACTACTACTACTATTTTCTGCAATTTCTCTTTAATTTTCTCCTATTTTGTATAACTACTACTACTATTTTCTGCAATTTCTTCATAATTTTCTCCTATTTTCTGCAATTTCCCTATAATTTTCTCCTATTTTGTATAACTACTACTACTATTTTCTGCAATTTCTCTATAATTTTCTCCTATTTTCTGCAATTTCCCTATAATTTTCTCCTATTTTGTATAACTACTACTACTATTTTCTGCAATTTCTTCATAATTTTCTCCTATTTTGTATAACTACTACTACTATTTTCTGCATTTTCTCTATAATTTTCTCCTAGTTTGTATAACTACTTCTACTATTTTCTGCAATTTCTCAATAATTTTCTCATATTTTCTCCAATTTCTCTATAATTTTGTCCTATTTTGTATAACTACTACTACTATTTTCTGCAATTTCTCTAAAATTTTCTCCTATTTTGTATAACTACTACTACTATTTTCTGCAATTTCTCTATAATTTTCTCCTATTTTGTATAACTACTACTACTATTTTCTGCAATTTCTCTATAATTTTCTCCTATTTTGTATAACTACAACTACTATTTTCTGCAATTTATCTATAATTTTCTCCTATTTTGTATAACTACTACTACTATTTTCTGCAATTTCTCTATAATTTTCTCCTATTTTGTATAACTACTACTACTATTTTCTGCAATTTCTCTATAATATTCTCCTATTTTGTATAACTACTCTACTATTTTCTTTCTTCTTATCTATAATTTTCTCCTATTTTGTATAACTACTACTACTATTTTCTGCAATTTCTCTATAATTTTCTCCTATTTTGTATAACTACTACTACTATTTTCTGCAATTTCTCTATAATATTCTCCTATTTTGTATAACTACTACTACTATTTTCTTCAATTTCTCTATAATTTTCTCGTATTTTGTATAACTACTACTACTATTTCCTCCTATTTTGTATAACTACTACTACTATTTTCTGCAATTTCTTCATAATTTTCTCCTATTTTGTATAACTACTACTACTATTTTCTGCAATTTCTCTATAATTTTCTCCTATTTTGTATAACTACTACTACTATTTTCTGCAATTTCTCTTTAATTTTCTCCTATTTTGTATAACTACTACTACTATTTTCTGCAATTTCTTCATAATTTTCTCCTATTTTCTGCAATTTCCCTATAATTTTCTCCTATTTTGTATAACTACTACTACTATTTTCTGCAATTTCTCTATAATTTTCTCCTATTTTCTGCAATTTCACTATAATTTTCTCCTATTTTGTATAACTACTACTACTATTTTCTGCAATTTCTTCATAATTTTCTCCTATTTTGTATAACTACTACTACTATTTTCTGCAATTTCTCTATAATTTTCTCCTATTTTCTGCAATTTCCCTATAATTTTCTCCTATTTTGTGTAACTATTACTACTATTTTCTGCAATTTCTCTATCATTTTCTCCTATTTTGTATAACTACTACTACTATTTTCTGCAATTTCTTCATAATTTTCTCCTATTTTCTGCAATTTCTCTATAATTTTCTCCTATTTTGTATAACTACTACTACTATTTTCTGCAATTTCTCTATAATTTTCTCCTATTTTGTATAACTACTACCACTATTTTCTGCAATTTCTCTATAATATTCTCCTATTTTCTGCAATTTCTCTATCATTTTCTCCAATTTTCTGCAATTTATCTATAATTTTCTCCTATTTTGTATAACTACTACTACTATTTTCTGCAATTTCTCTATAATTTTCTCCTATTTTGTATAACTACTACTACTATTTTCTGCAATTTCTCTATAATTTTCTCCTATTTTGTATAACTACTACTACTATTTTCTTCAATTTCTCTATAATTTTCTCGTATTTTGTATAACTACTACTACTATTTCCTCCTATTTTGTATAACTACTACTACAATTTTCTGCAATTTCTCCATAATTTTCTCCTATTTTGTATAACTACTACTACTATTTTCTGCAATTTCTCTATAATTTTCACCTATTTTGTATAACTAATACTACTATTTGCTGCAATTTCACTTTAATTTTCTCCTATTTTGTATAACTACTACTACTATTTTCTGCAATTTCTCTATAATTTTCTCCTATTTTCTGCAATTTCTCTATAATGTTTTCCTATTTTGTATAACTACTACTACTATTTTCTGCAATTTCTCTATAATTTTCTCCTATTTTCTGCAATTTCTCTATAATTTTCTCCTATTTTGTATAACTACTACTACTATTTTCTGCAATTTCTTCATAATTTTCTCCTATTTTGTATAACTACTACTACTATTTTCTGCAATTTCTCTATAATTTTCTCCTATTTTGTATAACTACTACTACTATTTTCTGCAATTTCTCTATAATTTTCTCCTATTTTGTATAACTACTACTACTATTTTCTGCAATTTCTCTATAATTTTATCCTATTTTGTATAACTACTACTACTATTTTCTACAATTTCTCTATAATTTTCTCCTATTTTGTATAACTACTACTACTATTTTCTGCAATTTCTCTATAATTTTCTCCTATTTTGTATAACTACAACTACTATTTTCTGCAATTTATCTATAATTTTCTCCTATTTTGTATAACTACTACTACTATTTTCTGCAATTTCTCGATAATTTTCTCCTATTTTGTATAACTACTACTACTATTTTCTGCAATTTCTCTATAATATTCTCCTATTTTGTATAACTACTCTACTATTTTCTTCAATTTCTCTATAATTTTCTCCTATTTTGTATAACTACTCTACTATTTTCTGCAATTTCTCTATAATTTTCTCCTATTTTGTATAACTACTACTACTATTTTCTTCAATTTCTCTATAATTTTCTCCTATTTTGTATAACTACTCTACTATTTTCTGCAATTTCTCTATAATTTTCTCCTATTTTGTATAACTACTTTCTGCAATTTCTCTATAATTTTCTCCTATTTTGTATAACACTACTACTATTTTCTGCAATTTCTCTATAATTTTATCCTATTTTGTATAACTACTACTACTATTTTCTAAAATTTCTCTATAATTTTCTCCTATTTTGTATAACTACTACTACTATTTTCTGCAATTTCTCTATAATTTTCTTCTATTTTGTATAACTACAACTACTATTTTCTGCAATTTCTCTATAATTTTATAACTACTACTACTATTTTCTACAATTTCTCTATAATTTTCTCCTATTTTGTATAACTACTCTACTATTTTCTGCAATTTCTCTATAATTTTCTCCTATTTTGTATAACTACTTTCTGCAATTTCTCTATAATTTTCTCCTATTTTGTATAACACTACTACTATTTTCTGCAATTTCTCTATAATTTTATCCTATTTTGTATAACTACTACTACTATTTTCTACAATTTCTCTATAATTTTCTCCTATTTTGTATAACTACTACTACTATTTTCTGCAATTTCTCTATAATTTTCTCCTATTTTGTATAACTACTACTACTTTTTTCTACAATTTCTCTATAATTTTCTCCTATTTTGTATAACTACTACTACTATTTTCTGCAATTTCTCTATAATTTTCTCCTATTTTGTATAACTACTACTACTTTTTTCTACAATTTCTCTATAATTTTCTCCTATTTTGTATAACTACTACTTCTATTTTCTGCAATTTCTCTATAATTTTCTCCTATTTTGTATAACTACTACTACTATTTTCTGCAATTTCTCTATAATTTTCTCCTATTTTGTATAACTACTACTACTATTTTCTGCAATTTCTCTATAATTTTCTCCTATTTTGTATAACTACTACTACTATTTTCTGCAATTTCTCTATAATTTTCTCCTATTTTGTATAACTACTACTACTATTTTCTGCAATTTCTCTATAATTTTCTCCTATTTTGAATAACTACTACTACTATTTTCTGCAATTTCTCTATAATTTTCTCCTATTTTGTATAACTACTAGTACTATTTTCTGCAATTTCTCTATAATGTTCTCCTATTTTCAATAACTATTACTACTATTTTCTGCAATTTCTCTATAATGTTCTCCTATTTTGTTTAACTACTACTACTATTTTCTGCAATTTCTTCATAATTTTCTCCTATTTTTTATAAATAATAATACTATTTTCTGCAATTTCTCTAAAATTTCTCCTATTTTGTATAACTACTACTACTATTTTCTTCAATTTCACTATAGTTTTCTCGTATTTTGTATAACTACTACTACTATTTTCTGCAAATTCTCTATAATTTTTTCTTATTTTCTGCAATTTCTCTATAATTTTCTCCTATTTTGTATAACTACTACTACTATTTTCTGCAATTTCTCTATAATTTTCTCCTATTTTCTGCAATTACCCTATAATTTTCTCCTATTTTGTGTAACTACTACTACTATTTTCTGCAATTACCCTATAATTTTCTCATATTTTCTGCAATTTCTCTATAATTTTCTCCTATTTTGTATAACTACTACTACTATTTTCTGCAATTTCTCTATAATTTTATCCTATTTTGTATAACTACTACTACTATTTTCTACAATTTCTCTATAATTTTCTCCTATTTTGTATAACTACTACTACTATTTTCTGCAATTTCTCTATAATTTTCTCCTATTTTGTATAACTACAACTACTATTTTCTGCAATTTATCTATAATTTTCTCCTATTTTGTATAACTACTACTACTATTTTCTGCAATTTCTCGAATAATTTTCTCCCTATTTTTGTATAAATACTACTACTATTTTCTGAAATTTCTCTATAATTTTATCCTATTTTGTATAACTACTCTACTATTTTCTTCAATTTCTCTATAATTTTCTCCTATTTTGTATAACTACTCTACTATTTTCTGCAATTTCTCTATAATTTTCTCCTATTTTGTATAACTACTACTACTATTTTCTTCAATTTCTCTATAATTTTCTCCTATTTTGTATAACTACTCTACTATTTTCTGCAATTTCTCTATAATTTTCTCCTATTTTGTATAACTACTTTCTGCAATTTCTCTATAATTTTCTCCTATTTTGTATAACACTACTACTATTTTCTGCAATTTCTCTATAATTTTATCCTATTTTGTATAACTACTACTACTATTTTCTACAATTTCTCTATAATTTTCTCCTATTTTGTATAACTACTACTACTATTTTCTGCAATTTCTCTATAATTTTCTCCTATTTTGTATAACTACTACTTTCTGCATATTCTCTATAATTTTCTCCTATTTTGAATAACTACTACTACTATTTTCTGCAATTTCTCTATAATTTTCTCCTATTTTGTATAACTACTACTACTATTTTCTGCAATTTCTCTATAATTTTCTCCTATTTTCTATAACTACTACTACTATTTCCTGCAATTTCTCTATAATTTTCTCCTATTTTGTATAACAACTACTACTATTTTCTTCAATTTCTCTCAAATTTTCTCCTATTTTCTGCAATTTCTCTATAATTTTCTCCTATTTTGTATAACTACTACTACTATTTTCTGCAATTTCTCTATAATTTTCTCCTATTTTGTATAACTACTACTACTTTTTTCTACAATTTCTCTATAATTTTCTCCTATTTTGTATAACTACTACTTCTATTTTCTGCAATTTCTCTATAATTTTCTCCTATTTTGTATAACTACTACTACTATTTTCTGCAATTTCTCTATAATTTTCTCCTATTTTGTATAACTACTACTACTATTTTCTGCAATTTCTCTATAATTTTCTCCTATTTTGTATAACTACTACTACTATTTTCTGCAATTTCTCTATAATTTTCTCCTATTTTGTATAACTACTACTACTATTTTCTGCAATTTCTCTATAATTTTCTCCTATTTTGAATAACTACTACGACTATTTTCTGCAATTTCTCTATAATTTTCTCCTATTTTGTATAACTACTAGTACTATTTTCTGCAATTTCTCTATAATGTTCTCCTATTTTCAATAACTATTACTACTATTTTCTGCAATTTCTCTATAATGTTCTCCTATTTTGTTTAACTACTACTACTATTTTCTGCAATTTCTTCATAATTTTCTCCTATTTTGTATAACTACTACTACTATTTTCTGCAATTTCTCTAAAATTTCTCCTATTTTGTATAACTACTACTACTATTTTCTTCAATTTCACTATAGTTTTCTCGTATTTTGTATAACTACTACTACTATTTTCTGCAAATTCTCTATAATTTTTTCTTATTTTCTGCAATTTCTCTATAATTTTCTCCTATTTTGTATAACTACTACTACTATTTTCTGCAATTTCTCTATAATTTTCTCCTATTTTCTGCAATTACCCTATAATTTTCTCCTATTTTGTGTAACTACTACTACTATTTTCTGCAATTACCCTATAATTTTCTCCTATTTTGTATAACTACTACTACTATTTTCTGCAATTTCTTCATAATTTTCTCCTATTTTGTATAACTACTACTACTATTTTCTGCAATTTCTCTATAATTTTCTCCGATTTTGTATAACTACTACTACTATTTTCTGCAATTTCTCTATAATTTTCTCTTATTTTCTTCAATTTCTCTATAATTTTCTCCGATTTTGTATAACTACTACTACTATTTTCTGCAATTTCTCTATAATTTTCTCCTATTTTGTATAACTACTACTACTATTTTCTGCAATTTCTCTATAATTTTCTCCTATTTTGTATAACTACTACTACTATTTTCTGCAATTTCTCTATAATTTTCTCCTATTTTGTATAACTACTACTACTATTTTCTGCAATTTCTCTATAATTTTCTCTTATTTTCTGCAATTTCTCTATAATTTTATAACTACTACTACTATTTTCTACAATTTCTCTATAATTTTCTCCTATTTTGTATAACTACTACTACTATTTTCTGCAATTTCTCTATAATTTTCTCCTATTTTGTATAACTACTACTACTATTTTCTGCAATTTCTCTATAATTTTCTCCTATTTTTTATAACTACTACTACTATTTTCTGCAATTTCTCAATAATTTTCTCCTATTTGTATAACTACTACTACTATTTTCTGCAATTTCTCTATAATATTCTCCTATTTTCTGCAATTTTCTCCTATTTGTATAACTACTACTACTATTTTCTGCAATTTCTCTATAATATTCTCCTATTTTCTGCAATTTCTCTATCATTTTCTCCAATTTTCTGCAATTTATCTATAATTTTCTCCTATTTTGTATAACTACTACTACTATTTTCTGCAATTTCTCTATAATTTTCTCCTATTTTGAATAACTACTACTACTATTTTCTGCAATTTCTCTATAATTTTCTCCTATTTTGTATAACTACTACAACGACTTTTTGGAGGATGGGACCATGTGTAGAAGTTCACGCAAGTGAGGAAAGTTTTTGATTGTCATTCACTTGGGAGTGGCCAGAAACGATTCTTCTCCACATGGTCCAAGCAGCTCACGACTTCCGGTTTTAGACCAAGTATCCTCTGGGTAGCCAACAGACATCCGTTTGAAGGCGAGCTAAAGTGAGAAGGCGAAGCCCGCTTATGCGGTTGTGCGTTGGGTTTGGGACCCACCACATAAAAACACCCCCCAATGAAAAATCTACGAAAGCCTCGGATGAGACACCCCCCTGTTGATGACGACCCCTGCAAACGTTTTAAGGATAATGATATAAGGGCATGCACCTGGAATGTCCGGACCCTTAATTGGGAAGGTGCCTCTGCCCAGCTGGTTGATGTCCTCATACGACTCAAGGCTGACATCACCGCCATCCAAGAAGTGCGATGGACGGGACAAGGACGGAAGAAGGTGGGTCCTTGTGACATCTACTACAGCGGCCATATAAAGGAGCGCAAATTTGGTGTTGGATTTGTGGTGGGGAGAGAAGACTCCGTCGCAGAGTCCTGGCATTCACCCCGGTGGATGAACGTCTTTGCCACAATCCGCATCAAAGCGAGGTTCTTCAACATATCGCTGATTTGCGCCCACGCCCCAACGGAAGAGAAGGACGATGTGACCAAAGATGCTTTCTATGAGGGCCTAGAACGCACCTATGAGCGCTGCCCCCGCCACGATGTTACAGTCGTGCGTGGCGATTTTTACGCCAGGGTGGGTAAAGAAGGTGTCTTTGGCACAACAGTCGGAAAATTCAGCCTCCATGACGAAACATCGCCAAACGGCCTGAGGCTGATCGACTTCGCTGGGGCCCGAAATATGGTCGTCTGTAGTACCAGATTCCAGCATAAGAAAATACATCAAGCTACTTGGCTGTCTCCTGATCGAAACACGCGGAACCAAATCGATCACGTTGTGATAGACGGAAGACATGTCTCCTGTGTTTTAGACGTGCGTACGCTCCGAGGACCAAATATAGACTCGGACCATTATCTGGTCGCAGCTAAAATACGCACCCGCCTCTGTGCAGCAAAGAACGCCCGTCAACAAACACAAGGAAGGTTCGACTTCGAAAAAGCTGCAATCGCAACAGACAGCCACGAAATACTCTACTCGACTTGCACTCCTGCTCTCTGAGAGCACTCATCAGCATCTCGGTATAAGGGAACTGTGGAACGGCATCTCAAACTCACTGCGTACCGCTGCAGCCGAAACAATTGGTTTTCGGCAACGACAAAAAACAAGCTGGTACGATGAGGAGTGCCGTCTCGCAGCGGAGAGAAAACAGACTGCCTACCTCGCAACGTTGCAAAACGACCACAACACGTGCGGGATGGGATAGATACCGAGAGCTGAAGAGGGAAGCGAGACGCATCTGCAGACAAAAAAGAAAGAGGCCGAAATGCGTGAGTACGAAGAGCTTGAGAAGCTGGCAGACAGAGGGAATGCTCGAAAATTTTATGAAAAATGAAGCGACTTAACGAAGGTTTCAAGACCGGAGCATCCTCATGTAGAGACCAAGGTGGTAATCTGGTAACCGATGTCCAGGGCATACTGGGATTATGGAGGGAACACTTCTCCGACCTGCTGAATGGCAGTGAGAGTACAACACCAGGAGAAGGCGAACCCGATCCCCCAATCGATGACGATGGAATAGATGTTCCATTACCCGACCATGAAGAAATTCGAATAGCAATTACCCGCTTGAAGAACAACAAAGCAGCGGGAGCCGATAGATTACCGGCAGAACTATTCAAATACGGCGGCGAAGAACTGATAAGGTGCATGCATCAGCTTCTTTTGCAAAAATATGGTCGGAATAAAGCATGCCTGACGATAGTACTCACAGTGTGCTATGCCCAATCAATAAAAAGTGAGATCAAACAATAAGCTCCAATTACCGTGGGATCAGCCTCCTAAAAATCTCATACAAGCTTCTAACGAGCGTACTGAGTGAAAGACTAAAGCCCACCGTCAACAAACTGATTGGACCTTATCAGTGTGGCTTTAGACCTGGAAAATCAACAACTGACCAGATATTCACCATGCGCCAAATCTTGGAGAAGACCCGTGAAAAGAGGATCGACACACACCACCTTTTTGTCGATTTTAAAAGCAGCTTTCGACAGCACGAAAAGGAGCTGCCTTTATGCCGCGATGTCTGAATTTGGTATCCCCGCAAAACTAATACGGCTGTGTAAGTTGACGTTGAGCAACACCAAAAGCTCCGTCATGATTGGGAAGGACCTCTCCGAGCCGTTCGATACCAAACGAGGTTTCAGACAAGGTGACTCACTATCGTGCGACTTCTTTAACCTGATGCTGGAAAAAATTATAAGAGCTGCAGAGCTAAACAGAGAGGGTACCATCTTTTACAAGAGTGTACAGCTCCTGGCGTACGCCGATGATATTGATATCATCGGAAGCAACAACCGCGCCGTTTGTTCTGCTTTTTTCCCGCATGGATAAGGAGGCGAAGCGAATGGGTCTGGAGGTGAATGAGGACAAGACGAAATATCTCCTGTCATCAAGCAAACAGTCAGCGCACTCGCGTCTTGGCTCCCACGTCACTGTTGACAGTCATAACTTCGAGGTCGTAGATAATTTCGTTTACCTGGGAACCAGCATCAACAACACGAACAATGTCAGCCTCGAAATCCAGCGCGCAGAATAACTCTTGCCAACAGGTGCTACTTTGGACTGAGTAGGCAATTGAACAGTAAAGTCCTCTCTCGACGAACCAAAATCAAGCTCTACAAGTCGCTTATCATCCCCGTCCTGATCTACGGTGCAGAAGCTTGGACGATGTCAACATCAGATGAGACGACACTAGGAGTTTTCGAGAGGAAAATTTTGCGCAAGATTTATGGTCCTAAGAACATTGGCAACGGCGAATACCGCAGACGATGGAACGATGAGCTGTACGAGTTATACGACGACATTGACATAGTTCAGCGAATAAAAAGACAGCGGCTACGCTGGCTAGGTCATGTTGTCCGAATGGACGAAAACACTCCAGCCCTGAAAGTGTTCGATGCAGTACCCGCCGGATGAAGCCGAGGAAGGGGAAGGCCTCCACTCCGTTGGAGGGACCAGGTGGAGAGCGGCCTGGTTACACTTGAGATCTCCAACTGGCGCCGAACTGCGAAGGAGAGAGAGAGATGGCGCACTATCGTCGATTCGGCTATAACCGGCTAAACGGTTGCAACGCCAATCACATACATACATACTACTACTATTTTCTGCAATTTCTCTATAATTTTCTCCTATTTTGTATAACTACTACTGCTATTTTCTACAATTTCTCTATAATTTTCTCCTATTTTGTATAACTACTACTACTATTTTCTGCAATTTCTCTATAATTTTCTGCTATTTTGTATAACTACTACAACTATTTTCTGCAATTTCTTCATAATTTTCTCCTATTTTGTATAACTACTACTACTATTTTCCGCAATTTCTCTATAATTTTCTCCTATTTTGTATAACTACTACTACTATTTTCTTCAATTTCACTATAATTTTCTCGTATTTTGTATAACTACTACTACTATTTTCTGCAATTCCTCTATAATTTTCTCCTATTTTGTATAACTACTACTACAATTTTCTGCAATTTCTCTATAATTTTCTCCTATTTTGTATAACTACTACTACTATTTTCTTAAATTTCTCTATAATTTTCTCCTATTTTGTATAACTACTACTACTATTTTCTTCAATTTCACTATAATTTTCTTGTATTTTGTATAACTACTACTACTATTTCCTCCTATTTTGTATAACTACTACTACTATTTTCTGCAATTTCTTCATAATTTTCTCCTATTTTGTATAACTACTACTACTATTTTCTGCAATTTCTCTATAATTTTCTCCTATTTTGTATAACTACTACTACTATTTTCTGCAATTTCTCTATAATTTTCTTCATTTTGTATAACTACTACTACTATTTTCTGCAATTTCTTCATAATTTTCTCCTATTTTCTGCAATTTCCCTATAATTTTCTCCTATTTTGTATAACTACTACTACTATTTTCTGCAATTTCTCTATAATTTTCTCCTATTTTGTATAACTACCACTACTGAATTTTCTGCAATTTCTCTATAATTTTCTCTTATTTTCTGTAATTTCTCTATAATTTTCTCCTATTTTGTATAACTACTACTACTATTTTCTGCAATTTCTCTATAATTTTCTCCTATTTTGTATAACTACTACTACTATTTTCTGCAATTTCTTCATAATTTTCTCCTATTGTTTAGTCCAAAGTAATGCAGAGGAGATAAACCGCCCCAACTTCACCTATCACACATCACCCTTTATACACACAACAACACATAGAGATACAGAACAAGTGAACAATACGTACAAGTACCCGCGCTTTAAAATAAAGTGAAAAACACGAACCCAAAACCCGCGCTAATAAAGTGAAGCGAACGAAAACCCGAAAACACATAATTTAAAGGAAAATATAAAATCCACAAAACACAAACACGCACGAATTAAAGTGTAACTAAATAGGAGAAGATCACCCACAACAAAATACATCAATTAAAAACAATTAACAAATATTGTCAACCCACACACAACACCCATATAAATAAATTAAATATTATAACGTTTAAACTCAAACCACTAACTCTTTCCTTCAACGGAATCGGCCTCAACGTCATCTTAACCCGACATTTTTTGGTCCTATCGAGCCGCGATAGCTTGGAGGAGAGGAGTTACCCAACAACTATCACATCCAGCAGTAATAACATCGTTGGAATACACCGACGCCCAATAACAATAATACAGTGCACCCAACAAAAAATTTGTACACCGGTCACCACCAACAAGTAAAACACAAATAAATCAAATACACTCAAATTATACAAAACAGCGGAAAGTCTGTAAGTGCGACCCATTATTTATTTATAATAAATAATAAAATATTTTGTTTAAAGTTTCAAATTGTGTACTTAAGCGAACTTAAGTTCAATTTATTTGTCTCACAAGTTTAACAAAATTCGCTTTGCTCTTACTAATTGTACATATACATATTTACATACGTACCCAAAAGAAGAAGTGCAATAAAAAACGCATAATTGTCCGTCGGCTATTGCACTCTTCTTGTGAAAAATAGTCACAACAAATAAATATATACACACCCGCACCCATTTACATACATACGAACTAGCGATCTAGTTCGTACAAGAATTGTTGGTGGCGATCACCAATATAGCAGGCACCCGCACCCATTTACATACATACGAACTAGCGATCTAGTTCGTACAAGAATTGTTGGTGGCGATCACCAAAATAGCAGGCACTGCACACTAAAGCAAGAACCCAATAGGAAATTCGAAAAGTGACCCAGTAGGAAAAATTGCAAAAACCCTTTGCAAATTAGTTTTCCGAATTTATTCCCATAATTCGCCCATAATATACAAAAATAAATAATTTTCCACACAAATACTCAATAAAAAGTCAAAAACGAAATTTTTCAAAATAAATACTTGTTTTTGGATTTAAACAATACTCGATACCCGAATACCCGAATTATTTCAAATTACTCTCTACCCGATTTATTTAACACTCACCCAAATTATTAAAATGGAGGATTTTAAACTCTCAACCACAGATTTAATCGAATTCGTGGAAGACCATTTCCAAACACAAGCTGAAGAAGAAACAGCTTATACTCTGGAAATTAAAAGAGTAGAACTCAACTCGCTTTACGATAAAGCAAAGAAAGCATACAATGCTATTCGAAGAATTTCGAGTGATACCCGAGAAACCATCGACTTTATTAAAGTCAAGGATAGATACAAGAAATCCTATAATATGTACTTATCTTGCTTAGCTTCAATAAATGAAGATATAGATACACGAAAAACCCAGGTGTCAACCCAACCCATTAAGGAAGCCTCAGAAGCCTCTAGAATAGATTTAAGCCCCACAATTCAATTACCACCCTGCGACACCGATATCTTCTACGGAGATTACTCGGCTTGGCCCACTTTTCGAGACATGTTTACAGCGTTGTATGTCCATAACCCGAAGATTAGCAACGTTGAAAAACTCTTTCATCTAACCCAGAAGACTCGAGGCGGCAAGAGAAGCTATTCAAAACACATCCCTAACAAATGATGGTTTCATACTGGCCTGGAAAAATCTGGTCGAGCAGTATGAAAACAAAAGAATGCAGATAAACACCCAATTGAAGACCCTCTTTAACTTACCCGATGTCACTCAAGAAACAGGCTGCGCCATAAAAGCTCTGCAACGAACGGTTAACAACGTTTTAACCAATTTAACACATCTTGAGATTGACACAAAAAGTTGGGACCCGATATTGATATATCTTTGTAGTTCGAAACTACCGAAACAAACACTAGAAGTATTCGAATCTACCCTAGAAGATATTACTTCTATACCCACATGGTCAAATTTCGACTCTTTCTTGACCCATAAATATAAAACCCTCGAATCCGTATCAAATTTCAAGGATTCAGTAACAAAACCCCACTCACCCCACCTTGGCTCAGTAAAAAAGACAGACGGAAAGAAATATAACACATTTCATGCCAATGTGTCAGAAAACCCAATAGCTGGACCCTCAAATTATCAACACAGATACACTTCTTCTCAACCCCACCCGGAAGCAGAAAGTTGCAAACTTTGCAATAAGCATCACCCGATTCGCGAATGCCCCAAATTCCTAAAAATGAACGTTGAGACCCGTATTGCCACAATCAAAAAATATGGCTATTGCTACAACTGCCTAGCTATATCACACAGCTCCAAGAACTGCATGAGTAAATATTCTTGTCGAAAATGTCATAAAAGACACAATACCCTGATCCATAGAGAATATAGCCCCAGATCTGAATCCACCACAACTCCAGAAGCGACCAGTTCGACTTCTGATACCGCTACAAGTACCGCAATACCCACCCACAACACAATTCAGCAAGCCTACACCACCACACTACAGTCCACTCAAATATCAACTCAAGACCCACTCAACCCCAGTAGGAAGCAAACATTATTGGGTACCGCAATGGTTCAGATAGAACATAATGGCCAACTATATTTTTCAAGAGCACTCATAGATTCAGGATCGGAAGCCACATTTATATCTCAAAGACTTCAACGAAGCCTGGATATACTCACCCACTCTACATCAGCCCAAGTGACAGGAATAAACAACGCAGTTTCAGCAACACCAACGAAAATTTGTGATATAACACTTTGTTCACCCGTAAACAAAAAATACAAAATATCGACCCAAGCATTCATTATTAATAGCCTGGCCGATAAAGTACGCACTTACCCAATAAACTCAAATCTGGGTCTAAAGAATATTGACTTCACCCTAGCGGATACCCAATTCCACAAACCGAGACCCGTGGACATATTAATTGGTAGTGATATCTATCCAAATATCCTACTAGGTGGAGTAAAACAAAATATTCTAGGCTCACTCCTAGCCCAGAGACTGAATTCGGATGGATTTTGTCCGGACCCATAATCCAACCCTTCCAAAACACATCAATAGCATCGTTTCATAACACTATTAACGCGAAGTATCTACTCACTCGCTTTGGGGAGGTGGAGGAAATCCCTAAGGATCCCGTAAGTCCCAAATCACATGAAATATGTGAAGAAAAATTTCAAAAAATTACCCGAAGTAAATCAGATGGGCACTATATAACAACTCTGCCAACTACACGGCAGAAAAATGAAAGCGAAAGTTATCACCACCCAACTCAAAAAACCCACCGACGAACAACTACTCATCGTCATATAGTAGCATGCGGATTATGCGAAGATGACCACCGGTTAGCCACATGTACGAAATACTTGTTGGCTAACTTGCATAAAAAATTCGAAGCTGTCATCAAACACCGCTATTGCGTTAACTGTTTAGCCAGGTCACACAGAACGGAAGGATGCACAAGTAGGAATCGATGTTCTACCTGCAATGGGAAGCATCATTCGTCCCTACATGGACACCCAAACCTACACCCAGCCAACGAGAAAGAAGTTTTTGAGAAACCTAGATCTCAAACCCTACCCACAAAAACCCGGCTATCATCCTTACTGGCTAAACAGACCCTTATACACTCTTATAAACCCGACCCTTAAGAGACTCAGTGACGTTGTTCAAAAACTCTTTGACAACATTGTCCTATCTGACCCTCATACTCACACCAAAGCAAAGCTAAAGCTGGAGATTGGAGCGGATATCTACCCACACATTACTCGGATTGTTCAACCCTAACTTGCACCCTATAATAGATAAGTATACTCCAGAAATTTACTCATACCCCACTAATACTTATTTATTTCGCAGATACTGCAAGGCGGCCGGGATGTTTAGTCCAAACAAATACTCCTCTGCATTACTCTCCAAAACGTAATAGATAAGTAATGCAGAGGAGATAAACCGCCCCAACTTCACCTATCACACATCACCCTTTATACACACAACAACACATAGAGATACAGAACAAGTGAACAATACGTACAAGTACCCGCGCTTTAAAATAAAGTGAAAAACACGAACCCAAAACCCGCGCTAATAAAGTGAAGCGAACGAAAACCCGAAAACACATAATTTAAAGGAAAATATAAAATCCACAAAACACAAACACGCACGAATTAAAGTGTAACTAAATAGGAGAAGATCACCCACAACAAAATACATCAATTAAAAACAATTAACAAATATTGTCAACCCACACACAACACCCATATAAATAAATTAAATATTATAACGTTTAAACTCAAACCACTAACTCTTTCCTTCAACGGAATCGGCCTCAACGTCATCTTAACCCGACACCTATTTTGTATAACTACTACTACTATTTTCTGCAATTTCTCTAAAATTTCTCCTATTTTGTATAACTACTACTACTATTTTCTTCAATTTCACTATAATTTTCTCGTATTTTGTATAACTACTACTACTATTTTCTGCAATTTCTCTATAATTTTCTCCTATTTTGTATAACTACTACTACTATTTTCTGCAATTTCTCTATAATTTTTTCTTATTTTCTGCAATTTCTCTATAATTTTCTCCTATTTTGTATAACTACTACTACTATTTTCTGCAATTTCTCTATAATTTTCTCCTATTTTCTGCAATTACCCTATAATTTTCTCCTATTTTGTGTAACTACTACTACTATTTTCTGCAATTTCTCTATAATTTTCTCCAATTTTGTATAACTACTACTACTATTTTCTGCAATTTCTTCATAATTTTCTCCTATTTTGTATAACTACTACTACTATTTTCTGCAATTTCTCTATAATTTTCTCCTATTTTCTGCAATTTCCCTATAATTTTCTCCTATTTTGTATAACTACTACTACTATTTTCTGCAATTTCTTCATAATTTTCTCCTATTTTGTATAACTACTACTACAATTTTCTGCAATTTCTCTATAATTTTCTCCTATTTTGTATAACTACTACTACTATTTTCTGCAATTTCTCTATAATTTTTTCTTATTTTCTGCAATTTCTCTATAATTTTCTCCTATTTTGTATAACTACTACTACTATTTTCTGCAATTTCTCTATAATTTTCTCCTATTTTCTGCAATTACCCTATAATTTTCTCCTATTTTGTGTAACTACTACTACTATTTTCTGCAATTTCTCTATAATTTTCTCCAATTTTGTATAACTACTACTACTATTTTCTGCAATTTCTCTATAATTTTCTCCTATTTTGTATAACTACTACTACTATTTTCTGCAATTTCTCTATAATTTTCTCCTATTTTGTATAACTACTGCTACTATTTTCTGCAATTTCTCTATAATTTTCTCCTATTTTGTATAACTACTACTACTATTTTCTGCAATTTCTCTATAATTTTCTCCTATTTGTATAACTACTACTACTATTTTCTGCAATTTCTCTATTTTGTCTATCATTTTCTCCAATTTTCTGCAATTTGTCTATAATTTTCTCCTATTTTGTATAACTACTACTACTATTTTCTGCAATTTCTCTATAATATTCTCCTATTTTGTATAACTACTCTACAATTTTCTTCAATTTCTCTATAATTTTCTCCTATTTTGAATAACTACTACTACTATTTTCTGCAATTTCTCTATAATTTTCTCCTATTTTGTATAACTACTACTACTATTTTCTGCAATTTCTCTATAATTTTCTCCTATTTGTATAACTACTACTACTATTTTCTGCAGTTTCCCTATAATATTCTCCTATTTTCTGCAATTTTGTCTATCATTTTCTCCAATTTTCTGCAATTTGTCTATAATTTTCTCCTATTTTGTATAACTACTACTACTATTTTCTGCAATTTCTCTATAATATTCTCCTATTTTGTATAACTACTCTACAATTTTCTTCAATTTCTCTATAATTTTCTCCTATTTTGAATAACTACTACTACTATTTTCTGCAATTTCTCTATAATTTTCTCCTATTTTGTATAACTACTACTACTATTTTCTGCAATTTCTCTATAATTTTCTCCTATTTTGTATAACTACTACTACTATTTTCTGCAATTTCTCTTTAATTTTCTCCTATTTTGAATAACTACTACTACTATTTTCTGCAATTTCTCTATAATTTTCTCCTATTTTGTATAACTACTACTACTATTTTCTGCAATTTCTTCATAATTTTCTCCTATTTTGTATAACTACTACTACTATTTTCTGCAATTTCTCTATAATTTTCTCCTATTTTGTATAACTACTACTACTATTTTCTTCAATTTCACTATAATTTTCTCGTATTTTGTATAACTACTACTACTATTTTCTGCAATTCCTCTATAATTTTCTCCTATTTTGTATAACTACTACTACAATTTTCTGCAATTTCTCTATAATTCTCTCCTATTTTGTATAACTACTACTACTATTTTCTTAAATTTCTCTATAATTTTCTCCTATTTTGTATAACTACTACTACTATTTTCTTCAATTTCACTATAATTTTCTTGTATTTTGTATAACTACTACTACTATTTCCTCCTATTTTGTATAACTACTACTACTATTTTCTGCAATTTCTTCATAATTTTCTCCTATTTTGTATAACTACTACTACTATTTTCTGCAATTTCTCTATAATTTTCTCCTATTTTGTACAACTACTACTACTATTTTCTGCAATTTCTCTATAATTTTCTCCTATTTTGTATAACTACTACTACTATTTTCTGCAATTTCTTCATAATTTTCTCCTATTTTCTGCAATTTCCCTATAATTTTCTCCTATTTTGTATAACTACTACTACTATTTTCTGCAATTTCTCTATAATTTTCTTCTATTTTCTGCAATTTTCCTATAATTTTCTCCTATTTTGTATAACTACTACTACTATTTTCTGCAATTTCTTCATAATTTTCTCCTATTTTGTATAACTACTACTACTATTTTCATCAATTTCTCTATAATTTTCTCCTATTTTGTATAACCACTACTATTTTCTGCAATTTCTCTATAATTTTCTCTTATTTTCTGCAATTTCTCTATAATTTTCTCCTATTTTGTATAACTACTACTACTATTTTCTGCAATTTCTCTATAATTTTCTGCTATTTTGTATAACTACTACAACTATTTTCTGCAATTTCTCTATAATTTTCTCCTATTTTGTATAACTACTACTACTATTTTCTGCAATTTCTCTATAATTTTCTCCTATTTTGTATAACTACTACTACTATTTTCTGCAATTTCTCTATAATTTTCTCCTATTTTGTATAACTACTACTACTATTTTCTGCAATTTCTCTATAATTTTCTCCTATTTTGAATAACTACTACTACTATTTTCTGCAATTTCTCTATAATTTTCTCCTATTTTGTATAACTACTACTACTATTTTCTGCAATTTCTCTATAATTTTCTCCTATTTTCAATAACTACTACTACTATTTTCCGCAATTTCTCTATAATTTTCTCCTATTTTGTATAACTAGTACTACTATTTTCTGCAATTTCTTCATAATTTTCTCCTATTTTGTATAACTACTACTACTATTTTCTGCAATTTCTCTAAAATTTCTCCTATTTTGTATAACTACTACTACTATTTTCTTCAATTTCACTATAATTTTCTCGTATTTTGTATAACTACTACTACTATTTTCTGCAATTTCTCTATAATTTCCTCCTATTTTGTATAACTACTACTACTATTTTCTGCAATTTCTTCATAATTTTCTCCTATTTTGTATAACTACTACTACTATTTTCTGCAATTTCTCTATAATTATCTCCTATTTTGTACAACTACTACTACTATTTTCTGCAATTTCTCTATAATTTTCTCCTATTTTGTATAACTACTACTACTATTTTCTGCAATTTCTTCATAATTTTCTCCTATTTTCTGCAATTTCCCTATAATTTTCTCCTATTTTGTATAACTACTACTACTATTTTCTGCAATTTCTCTATAATTTTCTCCTATTTTCTGCAATTTCCCTATAATTTTCTCCTATTTTGTATAACTACTACTACTATTTTCTGCAATTTCTTCATAATTTTCTCCTATTTTGTATAACTACTACTACTATTTTCTGCAATTTCTCTATAATTTTCTCCTATTTTGTATAACTACTACTACTATTTTCTGCAATTTCTCTATAATTTTCTCCTATTTTGTATAACCACTACTATTTTCTGCAATTTCTCTATAATTTTCTCCTATTTTCTGCAATTTCCCTATAATTTTCTCCTATTTTGTATAACTACTACAACTATTTTCTGCAATTTCTCTATAATTTTCTCCTATTTTGTATAACTACTACTACTATTTTCTGCAATTTCTCTATAATTTTCTCCTATTTTGTATAACTACTACTACTATTTTCTGCAATTTCTCTATAATTTTCTCCTATTTTGTATAACTACTACTACTATTTTCTGCAATTTCTCTATAATTTTCTCCTATTTTGAATAACTACTACTACTATTTTCAGCAATTTCTCTATAATTTTCTCCTATTTTGTATAACTAGTACTACTATTTTCTGCAATTTCTTCATAATTTTCTCCTATTTTGTATAACTAGTACTACTATTTTCTGCAATTTCTTCATAATTTTCTCCTATTTTGTATAACTACTACTACTATTTTCTGCAATTTCTCTAAAATTTTCTCCTATTTTGTATAACTACTACAACTATTTTCTGCAATTTCTCTATAATTTTCTCCTATTTTGTATAACTACTACTACTATTTTCTGCAATTTCTCTATAATTTTCTCCTATTTTGTATAACTACTACTACTATTTTCTGCAATTTCTCTATAATTTTCTCCTATTTTGTATAACTACTACTACTATTTTCTGCAATTTCTCTATAATTTTCTCCTATTTTGAATAACTACTACTACTATTTTCTGCAATTTCTCTATAATTTTCTCCTATTTTGTATAACTACTACTACTATTTTCTGCAATTTCTCTATAATTTTCTCCTATTTTCAATAACTACTACTACTATTTTCCGCAATTTCTCTATAATTTTCTCCTATTTTGTATAACTAGTACTACTATTTTCTGCAATTTCTTCATAATTTTCTCCTATTTTGTATAACTACTACTACTATTTTCTGCAATTTCTCTAAAATTTCTCCTATTTTGTATAACTACTACTACTATTTTCTTCAATTTCACTATAATTTTCTCGTATTTTGTATAACTACTACTACTATTTTCTGCAATTTCTCTATAATTTCCTCCTATTTTGTATAACTACTACTACTATTTTCTGCAATTTCTTCATATTTTTCTCCTATTTTGTATAACTACTACTACTATTTTCTGCAATTTCTCTATAATTTTCTCCTATTTTGTACAACTACTACTACTATTTTCTGCAATTTCTCTATAATTTTCTCCTATTTTCTGCAATTTCCCTATAATTTTCTCCTATTTTGTATAACTACTACTACTATTTTCTGCAATTTCTCTATAATTTTCTCCTATTTTCTGCAATTTCCCTATAATTTTCTCCTATTTTGTATAACTACTACTACTATTTTCTGCAATTTCTTCATAATTTTCTCCTATTTTGTATAACTACTACTACTATTTTCTGCAATTTCTCTATAATTTTCTCCTATTTTGTATAACTACTACTACTATTTTCTGCAATTTCTATATAATTTTCTGCTATTTTGTATAACTACTACAACTATTTTCTGCAATTTCTCTATAATTTTCTCCTATTTTGTATAACTACTACTACTATTTTCTGCAATTTCTCTATAATTTTCTCCTATTTTGTATAACTACTACTACTATTTTCTGCAATTTCTCTATAATTTTCTCCTATTTTGTATAACTACTGCTACTATTTTCTGCAATTTCTCTATAATTTTCTCCTATTTTGTATAACTACTACTACTATTTTCTGCAATTTCTCTATAATTTTCTCCTATTTTGTATAACTACTACTACTATTTTCTACAATTTCTCTATAATTTTCTCCTATTTTGTATAACTACTACTACTATTTTCTGCAATTTCTCTATAATTTTCTCCTATTTTGTGTAACTACTACAACTATTTTCTGCAATTTCTCTATAATTTTCTCCTATTTTGTATAACTACTACAACTATTTTCTGCAATTTCTCTATAATTTTCTCCTATTTTGTATAACTACTACTACTATTTTCTGCAATTTCTCTATAATTTTCTCCTATTTTGAATAACTACTACTACTATTTTCAGCAATTTCTCTATAATTTTCTCCTATTTTGTATAACTACTACTACTATTTTCTGCAATTTCTCTATAATTTTCTCCTATTTTGTATAACCACTACTATTTTCTGCAATTTCTCTATAATTTTCTCTTATTTTCTGCAATTTCTCTATAATTTTCTCCTATTTTGTATAACTACTACTACTATTTTCTGCAATTTCTATATAATTTTCTGCTATTTTGTATAACTACTACAACTATTTTCTGCAATTTCTCTATAATTTTCTCCTATTTTGTATAACTACTACTACTATTTTCTGCAATTTCTCTATAATTTTCTCCTATTTTGTATAACTACTACTACTATTTTCTGCAATTTCTCTATAATTTTCTCCTATTTTGTATAACTACTGCTACTATTTTCTGCAATTTCTCTATAATTTTCTCCTATTTTGTATAACTACTACTACTATTTTCTGCAATTTCTCTATAATTTTCTCCTATTTTGTATAACTACTACCACTATTTTCTACAATTTCTCTATAATTTTCTCCTATTTTGTATAACTACTACTACTATTTTCTGCAATTTCTCTATAATTTTCTCCTATTTTGTATAACTACTACAACTATTTTCTGCAATTTCTCTATAATTTTCTCCTATTTTGTATAACTACTACAACTATTTTCTGCAATTTCTCTATAATTTTCTCCTATTTTGTATAACTACTACTACTATTTTCTGCAATTTCTCTATAATTTTCTCCTATTTTGAATAACTACTACTACTATTTTCAGCAATTTCTCTATAATTTTCTCCTATTTTGTATAACTACTACTACTATTATCTGCAATTTCTCTATAATTTTCTCCTATTTTGTATAACTAGTACTACTATTTTCTGCAATTTCTTCATAATTTTCTCCTATTTTGTATAACTAGTACTACTATTTTCTGCAATTTCTTCATAATTTTCTCCTATTTTGTATAACTACTACTACTATTTTCTGCAATTTCTCTAAAATTTTCTCCTATTTTGTATAACTACTACTACTATTTTCTGCAATTTCTCTATAATTTTCTCCTATTTTGTATAACTACTACTACTATTTTCTGCAATTTCTCTATAATTTTCTCCTATTTTGTATAACTACTAGTACTATTTTCTACAAATTCTCTATAATTTTCTCCTATTTTGTATAACTACTACTACTATTTTCTGCAATTTCTCTATAATTTTCTGCTATTTTGTATAACTACTACAACTATTTTCTGCAATTTCTCTATAATTTTCTCCTATTTTGTATAACTACTACTACTATTTTCTGCAATTTCTCTATAATTTTCTCCTATTTTGTATAACTACTACTACTATTTTCTGCAATTTCTCTATAATTTTCTCCTATTTTGTATAACTACTACTACTATTTTCTGCAATTTCTCTATAATTTTCTCCTATTTTGTATAACTACTACTACTATTTTCTGCAATTTCTCTATAATTTTCTCCTATTTTGAATAACTACTACTACTATTTTCTGCAATTTCTCTATAATTTTCTCCTATTTTGTATAACTACTACTACTATTTTCTGCAATTTCTCTATAATTTTCTCCTATTTTCAATAACTACTACTACTATTTTCCGCAATTTCTCTATAATTTTCTCCTATTTTGTATAACTAGTACTACTATTTTCTGCAATTTCTTCATAATTTTCTCCTATTTTGTATAACTACTACTACTATTTTCTGCAATTTCTCTAAAATTTCTCCTATTTTGTATAACTACTACTACTATTTTCTTCAATTTCACTATAATTTTCTCGTATTTTGTATAACTACTACTACTATTTTCTGCAATTTCTCTATAATTTTCTCCTATTTTGTATAACTACTACTACTATTTTCTGCAATTTCTCTATAATTTTTTCTTATTTTCTGCAATTTGTTAATAATTTTCTCCTATTTTGTATAACTACTACTACTATTTTCTGCAATTTCTCTATAATTTTCTCCTATTTTCTGCAATTACCCTATAATTTTCTCCTATTTTGTGTAACTACTACTACTATTTTCTGCAATTTCTCTATAATTTTCTCCAATTTTGTATAACTACTACTACTATTTTCTGCAATTTCTTCATAATTTTCTCCTATTTTGTATAACTACTACTACTATTTTCTGCAATTTCTCTATAATTTTCTCCTATATTGTATAACTACTACTACTATTTTCTGCAATTTCTCTATAATTTCCTCCTATTTTGTATAACTACTACTAATACTTTCTGCAATTTCTCTATAATTTTCTCCTATTTTTCTCTATAATTTTCTCCTATTTTGTATATCTACTACTACTATTTTCTGCAATTTCTCTATAATTTTCTCCTATTTTGTATATCTACTACTACTATTTTCTGCAATTTCTCTATAATTTTCTCCTATTTTGTATAACTACTACAACTATTTTCTGCAATTTCTCTATAATTTTCTCCTATTTTGTATAACTACTACTACTGTTTTCTGCAATTTCTCTATAATTTTCTCCTATTTTGTATAACTACTACTACTATTTTCTGCAATTTCTCTATAATTTTCTCCTATTTTGTATAACTACTACTACTATTTTCTGCAATTTCTCTATAATTTTCTCCTATATTGTATAACTACTACTACTATTTTCTGCAATTTCTCTATAATTTTCTCCTATTTTGTATAACTACTACTACTATTTTCTACAATTTCTCTATAATTTTCTCTATTTTTGTATAACTACTACTACTATTTTCTGCAATTTCTCTATAATTTTCTCCTATTTTTGTATAACTACTACAACTATTTTCTGCAATTTCTCTATAATTTTCTCCTATTTTTGTATAACTACTACAACTATTTTCTGCAATTTCTCTATAATTTTCTCCTATTTTGTATAACTACTACTACTATTTTCTGCAATTTCTCTATAATTTTCTCCTATTTTGTATAACTACTACTACTATTTTCTGCAATTTCTCTATAATTTTCTCCTATTTTGTATAACTACTACTACTATTTTCTGCAATTTCTCTATAATTTTCTCCTATTTTGTATAACTAGTACTACTATTTTCTGCAATTTCTTCATAATTTTCTCCTATTTTGTATAACTAGTACTACTATTTTCTGCAATTTCTTCATAATTTTCTCCTATTTTGTATAACTACTACTACTATTTTCTGCAATTTCTCTAAAATTTTCTCCTATTTTGTATAACTACTACTACTATTTTCGGCAATTTCTCTATAATTTTCTCCTATTTTGTATAACTACTACTACTATTTTCTGCAATTTCTCTATAATTTTCTCCTATTTTGTATAACTACTAGTACTATTTTCTACAATTTCTCTATAATTTTCTCCTATTTTGTATAACTACTACTACTATTTTCTGCAATTTCTCTATAATTTTCTGCTATTTTGTATAACTACTACAACTATTTTCTGCAATTTCTCTATAATTTTCTCCTATTTTGTATAACTACTACTACTATTTTCTGCAATTTCTCTATAATTTTCTCCTATTTTGTATAACTACTACTACTATTTTCTGCAATTTCTCTATAATTTTCTCCTATTTTGTATAACTACTACTACTATTTTCTGCAATTTCTCTATAATTTTCTCCTATTTTGTATAACTACTACTACTATTTTCTGCAATTTCTCTATAATTTTCTCCCTATTTTTGTATAACTACTACTACTATTTTCTGCAATTTCTCTATAATTTTCTCCTATTTTGTATAACTACTACTACTATTTTCTGCAATTCCTCTATAATTTTCTCCTATTTTGTATAACTAGTACTACTATTTTCTGCAATTTCTTCATAATTTTCTCCTATTTTGTATAACTAGTACTACTATTTTCTGCAATTTCTTCATAATTTTCTCCTATTTTGTATAACTACTACTACTATTTTCTGCAATTTCTCTAAAATTTTCTCCTATTTTGTATAACTACTACTACTATTTTCGGCAATTTCTCTATAATTTTCTCCTATTTTGTATAACTACTACTACTATTTTCTGCAATTTCTCTATAATTTTCTCCTATTTTCAATAACTACTACTACTATTTTCCGCAATTTCTCTATAATTTTCTCCTATTTTGTATAACTAGTACTACTATTTTCTGCAATTTCTTCATAATTTTCTCCTATTTTGTATAACTACTACTACTATTTTCTGCAATTTCTCTAAAATTTCTCCTATTTTGTATAACTACTACTACTATTTTCTTCAATTTCACTATAATTTTCTCGTATTTTGTATAACTACTACTACTATTTTCTGCAATTTCTCTATAATTTTCTCCTATTTTGTATAACTACTACTACTATTTTCTGCAATTTCTCTATAATTTTTTCTTATTTTCTGCAATTTCTTAATAATTTTCTCCTATTTTGTATAACTACTACTACTATTTTCTGCAATTTCTCTATAATTTTCTTCTATTTTCTGCAATTACCCTATAATTTTCTCCTATTTTGTGTAACTACTACTACTATTTTCTGCAATTTCTCTATAATTTTCTCCAATTTTGTATAACTACTACTACTATTTTCTGCAATTTCTTCATAATTTTCTCCTATTTTGTATAACTACTACTACTATTTTCTGCAATTTCTCTATAATTTTCTCCTATTTTCTGCAATTTCCCTATAATTTTCTCCTATTTTGTATAACTACTACTACTATTTTCTGCAATTTCTCTATAATTTTCTCCTATTTTGTATAACTACTACTACTATTTTCTGCAATTTCTCTATAATTTTCTCCTATTTTGTATAACTACTACTACTATTTTCTGCAATTTCTCTATAATTTTTTCCAATTTTGTATAACTACTACTACTATTTTCTGCAATTTCTCTATAATTTTATAACTACTACTACTATTTTCTACAATTTCTCTATAATTTTCTCCTATTTTGTATAACTACTACTACTATTTTCTGCAATTTCTCTATAATTTTCTCCTATTTTGTATAACTACTACTACTATTTTCTGCAATTTCTCTATAATTTTCTCCTATTTTGTATAACTACTACTACTATTTTCTGCAATTTCTCTATAATTTTCTCCTATTTGTATAACTACTACTACTATTTTCTGCAATTTCTCTATAATATTCTCCAATTTTCTGCAATTTATCTATAATTTTCTTATATTTTGTATAACTACTACTACTATTTTCTGCAATTTCTCTATAATTTTCTCCTATTTTGTATAACTACTACTACTATTTTCTGCAATTTCTCTATAATATTCTCCTATTTTGTATAACTACTCTACTATTTTCTTCAATTTCTCTATAATTTTCTCCTATTTTGAATAACTACTACTACTATTTTCTGCAATTTCTCTATAATTTTCTCCTATTTTGTATAACTACTACTACTATTTTCTGCAATTTCTCTATAATTTTCTCCTATTTTGTATAACTACTACTACTGTTTTCTTCAATTTCACTATAATTTTCTCGTATTTTGTATAACTACTACTACTATTTTCTGCAATTCCTCTATAATTTTCTCCTATTTTGTATAACTACTACTACAATTTTCTGCAATTTCTCTATAATTTTCTCCTATTTTGTATAACTACTACTACTATTTTTTTAAATTTCTCTATAATTTTCTCCTATTTTGTATAACTACTACCACTATTTTCTTCAATTTCACTATAATTTTCTTGTATTTTGTATAACTACTACTACTATTTCCTCCTATTTTGTATAACTTCTACTACTATTTTCTGCAATTTCTTCATAATTTTCTCCTATTTTGTATAACTACTAGTACTATTTTCTGTAATTTCTCTATAATTTTCTCCTATTTTGTATAACTACTACTACTATTTTCTGCAATTTCTTCATAATTTTCTCCTATTTTCTGCAATTTCCCTATAATTTTCTCCTATTTTGTATAACTACTACTACTATTTTCTGCAATTTCTCTATAATTTTCTCCTATTTTCTGCAATTTCCCTATAATTTTCTCCTATATTTTATAACTACTACTACTATTTTCTGCAATTTCTTCATAATTTTCTCCTATTTTGTATAACTACTACTACTATTTTCTGCAATTTCTCTATAATTTTCTCCTATTTTGTATAACTACCACTACTATTTTCTGCAATTTCTCTATAATTTTCTCCTATTTTGTATAACTACTACTACTATTTTCTGCAATTTCTCTATAATTTTCTCCTATTTTGTATAACTACTACCACTATTTTCTACAATTTCTCTATAATTTTCTCCTATTTTGTATAACTACTACTACTATTTTCTGCAATTTCTCTATAATTTTCTGCTATTTTGTATAACTACTACAACTATTTTCTGCAATTTCTCTATAATTTTCTCCTATTTTGTATAACTACTACTACTATTTTCTGCAATTTCTCTATAATTTTCTCCTATTTTGTATAACTACTACTACTATTTTCTGCAATTTCTCTATAAATTTCTCCTATTTTCAATAACTACTACTACTATTTTCTGCAATTTCTCTATAATTTTCTCCTATTTGTATAACTACTACTACTATTTTCTGCAATTTCTCTATAATTTTCTCCTAAGTTGTATAACTACTACTACTATTTTCTGCAATTTCTTTATAATTTTCTCCTATTTGTGTAACTACTACTACTATTTTCTGCAATTTCTCTATAATATTCTCCTAATTTCTGCAATTTCTCTATCATTTTCTCCAATTTTCTGCAATTTATCTATAATTTTCTTATATTTTGTATAACTACTACTACTATTTTCTGCAATTTCTTTATAATTTTCTCCTATTTTGTATAACTACTACTACTATTTTCTGCAATTTCTCTATAATATTCTCCTATTTTGTATAACTACTCTACTATTTTCTTCAATTTCTCTATAATTTTCTCCTATTTTGAATAACTACTACTACTATTTTCTGCAATTTCTCTATAATTTTCTCCTATTTTGTATAACTACTACTACTATTTTCTGCAATTTCACTGCAATTTCTCTATAATTTTCTCCTATTTTCTGCAATTTCCCTATAATTTTCTCCTATTTTGTATAACTACTACTACTATTTTCTGCAATTTCTTCATAATTTTCTCCTATTTTGTATAACTACTACTACTATTTTCTGCAATTTCTCTATAATTTTCTCCGATTTTGTATAACTACTACTACTATTTTCTGCAATTTCTCTATAATTTTCTCTTATTTTCTGCAATTTCTCTATAATTTTCTCTTATTTTCTGCAATTTCTCTATAATTTTCTCCTATTTTGTATAACTACTACTACTATTTTCTGCAATTTCTCTATAATTTTCTCCTATTTTGTATAACTACTACTACTATTTTCTGCAATTTCTCTATAATTTTCTCCTATTTTGTATAACTACTACTACTATTTTCTGCAATTTCTCTATAATTTTATAACTACTACTACTATTTTCTACAATTTCTCTATAATTTTCTTCTATTTTGTATAACTACTACTACTATTTTCTGCAATTTCTCTATAATTTTCTCCTATTTTGTATAACTACTACTACTATTTTCTGCAATTTCTCTATAATTTTCTCCTATTTTGTATAACTACTACTACTATTTTCTACAATTTCTCTATAATTTTCTCCTATTTGTATAACTACTACTACTATTTTCTGCAATTTCTATATAATATTCTCCTATTTTCTGCAATTTATCTATAATTTTCTCCTATTTTGTATAACTACTACTACTATTTTCTGCAATTTCTCTATAATTTTCTCCTATTTTGTATAACTACTACTACTATTTTCTGCAATTTCTCTATAATATTCTCCTATTTTGTATAACTACTCTACTATTTTCTTCAATTTCTCTATAATTTTCTCCTATTTTGAATAACTACTACTACTATTTTCTGCAATTTCTCTATAATTTTCTCCTATTTTGTATAACTACTACTACTATTTTCTGCAATTTCTCTATAATTTTCTCCTATTTTGTATAACTACTACTACTATTTTCTGCAATTTCTCTATAATTTTCTCCTATTTTGAATAACTACTACTACTATTTTCTGCAATTTCTCTATAATTTTCTCCTATTTTGTATAACTACTACTACTATTTTCTGCAATTTCTTCATAATTTTCTCCTATTTTGTATAACTACTACTACTATTTTCTGCAATTTCTCTATAATTTTCTCCTATTTTGTATAACTACTACTACTATTTTCTGCAATTTCTTCATAATTTTCTCATATTTTGTATAACTACTACTACTATTTTCTGCAATTTCTCTATAATTTTCTCCTATTTTGTATAACTACTACTACTATTTTCTGCAATTTCTCTATAATTTTCTCCTATTTTGTATAACTACTACTACTATTTTCTGCAATTTCTTCATAATTTTCTCCTATTTTGTATAACTACTACTACTATTTTCTGCAATTTCTCTATAATTTTCTCCTATTTTGTATAACTACTACTACTATTTTCTGCAATTTCTCTATAATTTTCTCCTATTTTGAATAACTACTACTACTATTTTCTGCAATTTCTCTATAATTTTCTCCTATTTTGTATAACTACTACTACTATTTTCTGCAATTTCTTCATAATTTTCTCCTATTTTGTATAACTACTACTACTATTTTCTGCAATTTCTCTATAATTTTCTCCTATTTTGTATAACTACTACTACTATTTTCTTCAATTTCACTATAATTTTCTCGTATTTTGTATAACTACTACTACTATTTTCTGCAATTTCTCTATATTTTTCTCCTATTTTGTATAACTACTACTACTATTTTCTGCAATTTCTCTATAATTTTCTCCTATTTTGTATAACTACTACTACTATTTTCTGCAATTTCTTCATAATTTTCTCCTATTTTGTATAACTACTACTACTATTTTCTGCAATTTCTCTATAATTTTCTCCTATTTTGTATAACTACTACTACTATTTTCTGCAATTTCTCTATAATTTTCTCCTATTTTGAATAACTACTACTACTATTTTCTGCAATTTCTCTATAATTTTCTCCTATTTTGTATAACTACTACTACTATTTTCTGCAATTTCTTCATAATTTTCTCCTATTTTGTATAACTACTACTACTATTTTCTGCAATTTCTCTATAATTTTCTCCTATTTTGTATAACTACTACTACTATTTTCTTCAATTTCACTATAATTTTCTCGTATTTTGTATAACTACTACTACTATTTTCTGCAATTTCTCTATAATTTTCTCCTATTTTGTATAACTACTACTACTATTTTCTGCAATTTCTCTATAATTTTCTCCTATTTTGTATAACTACTACTACTATTTTCTGCAATTTCTCTATAATTTTTTCTTATTTTCTGCAATTTCTCTATAATTTTATAACTACTACTACTATTTTCTACAATTTCTCTATAATTTTCTTCTATTTTGTATAACTACTACTACTATTTTCTGCAATTTCTCTATAATTTTCTCCTATTTTGTATAACTACTACTACTATTTTCTGCAATTTCTCTATAATTTTCTCCTATTTTGTATAACTACTACTACTATTTTCTGCAATTTCTCTATAATTTTCTCCTATTTGTATAACTACTACTACTATTTTCTGCAATTTCTCTATAATATTCTCCTATTTTCTGCAATTTCTCTATCATTTTCTCCAATTTTCTGCAATTTATCTATAATTTTCTCCTATTTTGTATAACTACTACTACTATTTTCTGCAATTTCTCTATAATTTTCTCCTATTTTGTATAACTACTACTACTATTTTCTGCAATTTCTCTATAATATTCTCCTATTTTGTATAACTACTCTACTATTTTCTTCAATTTCTCTATAATTTTCTCCTATTTTGAATAACTACTACTACTTTTTTCTGCAATTTCTCTATAATTTTCTCCTATTTTGTATAACTACTACTACTATTTTCTGCAATTTCTCTATAATTTTCTCCTATTTTGTATAACTACTACTACTATTTTCTGCAATTTCTCTATAATTTTCTCCTATAACTACTACTACTATTTTCTGCAATTTCTCTATAATTTTCTCCTATTTTGTATAACTACTACTACTATTTTCTGCAATTTCTTCATAATTTTCTCCTATTTTGTATAACTACTACTACTATTTTCTGCAATTTCTCTATAATTTTCTCCTATTTTGTATAACTACTACTACTATTTTCTTCAATTTCACTATAATTTTCTCGTATTTTGTATAACTACTACTACTATTTTCTGCAATTCCTCTATAATTTTCTCCTATTTTGTATAACTACTACTACAATTTTCTGCAATTTCTCTATAATTTTCTCCTATTTTGTATAACTACTACTACTATTTTCTTAAATTTCTCTATAATTTTCTCCTATTTTGTATAACTACTACTACTATTTTCTTCAATTTCACTATAATTTTCTTGTATTTTGTATAACTACTACTACTATTTCCTCCTATTTTGTATAACTACTACTACTATTTTCTGCAATTTCTTCATAATTTTCTCATATTTTGTATAACTACTACTACTATTTTCTGCAATTTCTCTATAATTTTCTCCTATTTTGTATAACTACTACTACTATTTTCTGCAATCCATATTAATATTATAAATGCGAAAGTAACTCTGTCTGTCTGTTACTCTTTCACGCCTAAACGGCTAAACGGATTTTGATGAAATTTGGTATGGTGATAGATGATAACCTAGAAATGGTCATAGGCTATAAATAATCACGCCATCGTTCTTAGGGGGTAGGCAGTAGGCAGATAACTAAATTGAGTTAGTGATTTTTAGTCGTGTTTGTTGGGACTTTTGCTCTTTCACGTCTAAACGGCTGAACGGATTTTGATGAAATTTAGTAAGGTAATAGATGGTTACCTAAAAACGGATATAAGATCAAAATGATCACGTCATCGTACTTAGGGGGTAGGAAGTAGGCAGAAAACTGAATTGAGTTAGTGATTTTTTTATGGTTTTTGCTGGGAGTTTTGCTGTATCATGTTCCGGACGAAGTCGCGGGTAAAAGCTAGTTTCTCTATAATTTTCTCCTATTTTGTATAACTACTACTACTATTTTCTGCAATTTCTTCATAATTTTCTCCTATTTTCTGCAATTTCCCTATAATTTTCTCCAATTTTGTATAACTACTACTACTATTTTCTGCAATTTCTCTATAATTTTCTCCTATTTTCTGCAATTTCTCTATAATTTTCTCCTATTTTCTGCAATTTCCCTATAATTTTCTCCTATTTTGTATAACTACTACTACTATTTTCTGCAATTTCTTCATAATTTTCTCCTATTTTGTATAACTACTACTACTATTTTCTGCAATTTCTCTATAATTTTCTCCTATTTTGTATAACTACCACTACTATTTTCTGCAATTTCTCTATAATTTTCTCTTATTTTCTGCAATTTCTCTATAATTTTCTCCTATTTTGTATAACTACTACTACTATTTTCTGCAATTTCTCTATAATTATCTCCTATTTTGTATAACTACTACTACTATTTTCTGCAATTTCTCTATAATTTTCTCCTATTTTGTATAACTACCACTACTATTTTCTGCAATTTCTATATAATATTCTCCTATTTTCTGCAATTTATCTATAATTTTCTCCTATTTTGTATAACTACTACTACTATTTTCTACAATTTCTCTATAATTTTCTCCTATTTTGTATAACTACTACTACTATTTTCTGCAATTTCTCTATAATTTTCTCCTATTTTGTATAACTACTACTACTATTTTCTGCAATTTCTCTATAATTTTCTCCTATTTTGTATAACAACTACTACTATTTTCTGCAATTTCTCTATAATTTTCTCCTATTTTGTATAACTACTACTACTATTTTCTGCAATTTCTCTATAATTTTCTCCTATTTTGTATAACTACTACTACTATTTTCTGCAATTTCTCTATAATTTTCTCCTATTTTGTATACCTACTACTACTATTTTCTGCAATTTCTCTATAATTTTCTCCTATTTTGTATAACTACTACTACTGTTTTCTGCAATTTCTCTATAATTTTCTCCTATATTGTATAACTACTACTACTATTTTCTGCAATTTCTCTATAATTTTCTCCTATTTTGTATAACAACTACTACTATTTTCTGCAATTTCTCTATAATGTTCTCCTCTTTTGTATACCTACTACTACTATTTTCTGCAATTTCTCTATAATTTTCTCCTATTTTCTACAATTTCTTTATAATTTTCTCCTATTTTGTATAACTACTACTACTATTTTCTGCAATTTCTCTATAATTTTCTCCTATTTTGTATAACTACTACTACTATTTTCTGCAATTTCTCTATAATTTTCTCCTATTTTGTATAACTACTACTACTATTTTCTGCAATTTCTCTATAATTTTCTTCTATTTTATATAACTACTACTACTATTTTCTGCAATTTCTCTATAATTTTCTCCTATTTTGTATAACTACTACTACTATTTTCTGCAATTTCTCTATAATTTTCTCCTATTTTGTATAACTACTACTACTATTTTCAGCAATTTCTCTGTAATTTTCTCCTATTTTGTATAACTACTACTACTATTTTCTGCAATTTCTCTATAATTTTCTCCTATTTTCTATAACAACTACTACTATTTTCTGCAATTTCTCTATAATCTACTACTACTATTTTCTGCAATTTCTCTATAATTTTCTCCTATTTTGTATAACTACTACTACTATTTTCTGCAATTTCTCTATAATTTTCTCCTATTTTGTATAACTACTACTACTATTTTCTGCAATTTCTCTATAATTTTCTCCTATTTTGTATAACTACTACTACTATTTTCTGCAATTTCTCTATAATTTTCTCCTATTTTGTATAACTACTACTACTATTTTCTTCAATTTCTCTATAATTTTCTCATATTTTCTGCAATTTCTCTATAATTTTCTCCTATTTTATATAACTACTACTACATTTTCTGCAATTTCTCTATAATTTTCTCCTATTTTGTATAACTACTACTACTATTTTCTGCAATTTCTCTATAATTTTCTCCTATTTTCTGCAATTTTTCTATAATTTTCTCTTATTTTCTGCAATTTCTCTATAATTTTCTCCTATTTTGTATAACTACTACTACTATTTTCTGCAATTTCTCTATAATTTTCTCCTATTTTGTATAACAACTACTACTATTTTCTGCAATTTCTCTATAATTTTCTCCTATTTTGTATAACTATTCAATTCTCCTATTTTGTATAACTACTACCACTATTTTCTGCAATTCCTCTATAATTTTCTCCTATTTTGTATAACTACTACTACTATTTTCAGCAATTTCTCTATAATTTTCTCCTATTTTGTATAACTACTACTACTATTTTCTGCAATTTCTCTATAATTTTCTCCTATTTTGTATAACAACTACTACTATTTTCTGCAATTTCTCTATAATCTACTACTACTATTTTCTGCAATTTCTATATAATTTTCTCCTATTTTGTATAACTACTACTACTATTTTCTGCAATTTCTCTATAATTTTCTCCTATTTTGTATAACTACTACTACTATTTTCTTCAATTTCTCTATAATTTTCTCCTATTTTGTATAACTACTACAACTATTTTCTGCAGTTTCTCTATAATTTTCTCCTATTTTGTATAACTACAGTATACTCTCGAAAAGTAAATTCTCAGAAAGTAAATAATCGCGGAAAAGTTAATCACCTTTAAGATTACACATGCACCTCGAAAAAGTAAATTTTTTAATTTACTTTTCAGAGAGTGTGATAAAAGATTCGAAACGAAGCAAGCAGCGTTTTTTACGATGTTGCAAACACACTTACTCTCGTGTTTATCGCGTCTTTTTAGTAAAATAACTCTCCTACTTGATCCACTGGTTTAAAAATGAAAACGATGCAAATCAGGTGTCAGACTTTTTGAATTGTCGTACAAAAATGGTCAGAAAATATATTGCAAAAGAAAAAAAACAAAAGAATATTCAAGATTTTTTCTCTTCATAGTAAATACATATGTATGTATGTAAATGTAAATATGTTTTTCATGTAAATCCATATGTTTTATTGAAGCAAATAAATGAATGAATTTTTTAACTTTAAAAATGCATTTAATATTATAAAAACAGATAATTTATGTATATATTTGGAAAAGTAAATTATTCGAAAAAGTAAATTACCCAAAATACCAATCGATTTACTTTTCGAGAGTATACTGTACTACTACTATTTTCTGCAATTTCTCTATAATTTTCTCCTATTTTCTACAATTTCTCTATAATTTTCCCCTATTTTGTATAACTACTACTACTATTTTCTGCAATTTCTCTATAATTTTCTCCTATTTTGTATAACTACTACTACTATTTTCTCCAATTTCTCTTCCTACTTTGTATAACTACTACTACTATTTTCTGCAATTTCTCTATAATTTTCTCCTATTTTGTATAACTACTACTACTATTTTCTGCAATTTCTCTATAATTTTCTCCTATTTTGTATAACTACTACTACTATTTTCTGCAATTTCTCTATAATTTTCTACTATTTTGTATAACTACTACTACTATTTTCTGCAATTTCTCTATAATTTTCTCCTATTTTGTATAACTACTACTACTATTTTCTGCAATTTCTCTATAATTTTCTCCTATTTTGTATAACTACTACTACTATTTTCTGCAATTTCTCTATCATTTTCTCCTATTTTGTATAACTACTACTACTATTTTCTACAATTTCTCTATAATTTTCTCCTATTTTGTATAACTACTACTACTACTTTCTGCAATTTCTCTATAATTTTCTCCTATTTTGTATAACTACTACTACTATTTTCTGCAATTTCTCTATAATTTTCTCCTATTTTCTGCAATTTCTCTATAATTTTCTCCTATTTTGTATAACTACTACTACTATTTTCTGCAATTTCTCTATAATTTTCTCCTATTTTATATAACTACTACTACTATTTTCTGCAATTTCTCTATAATTTTCTCCTATTTTGTATAACTACTACTACTATTTTCTGCAATTTCTCTTCCTACTTTGTATAACTACTACTACTGTTTTCTGCAATTTCTCTATAATTTTCTCCTATTTTGTATAACTACTACTACTATTTTCTGCAATTTCTCTATAATTTTCTCCTATTTTGTATAACTACTACTACAATTTTCTGCAATTTCTCTATAATGGAGGATGGGACCATGTGTAGAAGTTCACGCAAGTGAGGAAAGTTTTTGATTGTCATTCACTTGGGAGTGGCCAGAAACGATTCTTCTCAACATGGTCCAAGCAGCTCACGACTTCCGGTTTTAGACCAAGTATCCTCTGGGTAGCCAACAGACATCCGTTTGAAGGCGAGCTAAAGTGAGAAGGCGAAGCCCGCTTATACGGTTGTACGTAGGATTTGGGACCCACCACATAAAAACACCCCCCAATGAAAAATCTACGAAAGCCTCGGATGAGACACCCCCCTTTTGATGACGACCCCTGCAAACGTTTTAAGGATAATGATATAAGGGCATGCACCTGGAATGTCCGGACCCTTAATTGGGAAGGTGCCTCTGCCCAGCTGGTTGATGTCCTCATACGACTCAAGGCTGACATCACCGCCATCCAAGAAGTGCGATGGACGGGACAAGGACGGAAGAAGGTGGGTCCTTGTGACATCTACTACAGCGGCCATATAAAGGAGCGCAAATTTGGTGTTGGATTTGTGGTGGGAGAGAGACTCCGTCGCAGAGTCCTGGCATTCACCCCGGTGGATGAACGTCTTGCCACAATCCGCATCAAAGCGAGGTTCTTCAACATATCGCTGATTTGCGCCCACGCCCCAACGGAAGAGAAGGACGATGTGACCAAAGATGCTTTCTATGAGCGCCTAGAACGCACCTATGAGCGCTGCCCCCGCCACGATGTAAAAGTCGTGCTTGGCGATTTTAACGCCAGGGTGGGTAAAGAAGGTGTCTTTGGCACAACAGTCGGAAAATTCAGCCTCCATGACGAAACATCGCCAAACGGCCTGAGGCTGATCGACTTCGCTGGGGCCCGAAATATGGTCGTCTATAGTACCAGATTCCAGCATAAGAAAATACATCAAGCTACTTGGCTGTCTCCTGATCGAAACACGCGGAACCAAATCGATCACGTTGTGATAGACGGAAGACATGTCTCCTGTGTGTTAGACGTGCGTACGCTCCGAGGACCAAACATTGACTCGGACCATTATCTAGTAGCAGCAAAGATACGCGCTCGCCTCTGTGCAGCAAAGAACGCCCGTCAACAAACACAAGGAAGGTTCGACGTCGAAAAGCTGCAATCACAACCGACAGCCGAACGATTTTCTACTCGACTTGCACTCCTGCTCTCTGAGAGCACTCATCAGCATCACGGTATAAGGGAACTGTGGAACGGCATCTCAAACTCACTGCGTACCGCTGCAGCCGAAACAATTGGTTTTCGGCAACGACAAAAAACAAGCTGGTACGATGAGGAGTGCCGTCTCGCAGCGGAGAGAAAACAGACTGCCTACCTCGCAACGTTGCAAACGACCACAACACGTGCGGGATGGGATAGATACCGAGAGCTGAAGAGGGAAGCGAGACGCATCTGCAGACAAAAAAGAAAGAGGCCGAAATGCGTGAGTACGAAGAGCTTGAGAAGCTGGCAGACAGAGGGAATGCTCGAAAATTTTATGAAAAAATGAAGCGACTTAACGAAGGTTTCAAGACCGGAGCATCCTCATGTAGAGACCAAGGTGGTAATCTGGTAACCGATGTCCAGGGCATACTGGGATTATGGAGGGAACACTTCTCCGACCTGCTGAATGGCAGTGAGAGTACAACACCAGGAGATGGCGAACCCGATCCCCAATCGATGACGATGGAACAGATGTTCCATTACCCGACCATGAAGAAATTCGAATAGCAATTACCCGCTTGAAGAACAACAAAGCAGCGGGGGCCGATAGATTACCGGCAGAACTATTCAAATACGGCGGCGAAGAACTGATAAGGTGCATGCATCAGCTTCTTTGCAAAATATGGTCGGAAGAAAGCATGCCTGACGATTGGAATCTCAGTGTGCTCTGCCCAATCCATAAAAGGGAGATCCCACAATCTGCGCCAATTACCGTGGGATCAGCCTCCTAAATATCGCATACAAGGTTCTATCGAGCGTACTGTGTGAAAGACTAAAGCCCACCGTCAACAAACTGATTGGACCTTATCAGTGTGGCTTTAGACCTGGAAAATCAACAACTGACCAGATATTCACCATGCGCCAAATCTTGGAGAAGACCCGTGAAAAGAGGATCGACACACACCACCTTTTTGTCGATTTTAAAGCAGCTTTCGACAGCACGAAAAGGAGCTCCCTTTATGCCGCGATGTCTGAATTTGGTATCCCCGCAAAACTAATACGGCTGTGTAAGTTGACGTTGATCAACACCAAAAGCTCCGTCATGATTGGGAAGGACCTCTCCGAGCCGTTCGATACCAAACGAGGTTTCAGACAAGGTGACTCACTATCGTGCGACTTCTTTAACCTGATGCTGGAAAAAATTATAAGAGCTGCAGAGCTAAACAGAGAGGGTACCATCTTCTACAAGAGTGTACAGCTCCTGGCGTACGCCGATGATATTGATATCATCGGAAGCAACAACCGCGCCGTTTGTTCTGCTTTTTCCCGCATGGATAAGGAGGCGAAGCGAATGGGTCTGGAGGTGAATGAGGACAAGACGAAATATCTCCTGTCATCAAGCAAACAGTCGGCGCATTTGCGTCTTGGCTCCCACGTCACTGCTGACAGTCATAACTTCGAGGTCGTAGATAATTTCGTATACCTGGGAACCAGCATCAACAACACGAACAATGTCTGCCTCGAAATCCAGCGCAGAATAACTCTTGCCAACAGGTGCTACTTTGGACTGAGTAGGCAATTGAACAGTAAAGTCCTCTCTCGACGAACCAAAATCAAGCTCTACAAGTCGCTTATCATTCCCGTCCTGCTCTACGGTGCAGAAGCTTGGACGATGTCAACATCAGATGAGACGACACTAGGAGTTTTCGAGAGGAAAATTTTGCGCAAGATTTATGGTCCTAAGAACATTGGCAACGGCGAATACCGCAGACGATGGAACGATGAGCTGTACGAGTTATACGACGACATTGACATAGTTCAGCGAATAAAAAGACAGCGGCTACGCTGGCTAGGTCATGTTGTCCGAATGGACGAAAACACTCCAGCCCTGAAAGTGTTCGATGCAGTACCCGCCGGAGGAAGCCGAGGAAGGGGAAGGCCTCCACTCCGTTGGAGGGACCAGGTGGAGAGCGACCTGGTTACACTTGGGATCTCCAACTGGCGCCGAACTGCGAAGGAGAGAGAGAGATGGCGCACTATCGTCGATTCGGCTATAACCGGCTAAACGGTTGCAACGCCAATCACATACATACATAGTTATACAAAATAGGAGAAAATTATAGAGAAATTGCAGAAAATAGTAGTAGTAGTTATACAAAATAGGAGAAAATTATAGAGAAATTGCAGAAAATAGTAGTAGTAGTTATACAAAATAGGAGAAAATTATAGAGAAATTGCAGAAAATAGTAGTAGTAGTTATACAAAATAGGAGAAAATTATAGAGAAACTAGCTGACCCGGCAAACTTCGTTCTGCCCAAAATAGATTTTTTTTTTTTCATTTCAAAAATTACACCGGTATTGGTTTAAATAGAATATGAGCGATTTTTCCAAATTTTACTCGGAAGTGAATTGCCAGAACCTGCCTGATAAACATTTTTTTCGAGGGTACATTAATGCTTTTTGAATTTAATTGCTTGAAAAATGCTACTCTTTTCAATAATGCTGACACATCGCGTCCAGGATTTGTTGACAATTTAATAAAATTAAGTTTGTACTATTCTCATTCAATTTTATTAGTTTTAATCGAGTCTCGAAAATATATAATTTTAGTACATATTTAGTTTAGGGCTGCACGGTACACGATATTTTTGGTTTTCTGTTCCGCGGCGTAAATAAACAGTGAGGAAGGCTTTCCAACACGGGAACACGCCACATAGAGCTGGCCATGTGAAAAGCAAGACATTTCTATATTTATGCCGCATACTTCCAGCGACTGCCCGTGTGACTTGTTTATTGTCATCGCAAATGCAAGTTTCACGGGAACTGCAAACGTCTGAATTGGAATGGCAAATCTGTTGAAGTTAATGGAATTCGGGAATTCTCCCTTGAACGGGTCTTTCAAAATGCTTGCCACTATTAAATTGTCCATTAGCTTGGTCACAATCAGTCGAGTACCATTGCACAGTTTGGGAGCATGAAGATTCCGTAGTATAATAACTACAGACCCAACTTTGAGACGCAAATTATGAGGCGGCATTCCAGGCGGCATCAAAGAGTTTAAGAACTCCACTGGGTAATTTACTACCTCGTCTTCATTTTCAACGCGATCGATTGATTTATATGACCGCAGATCTTCCGGAATTTGATTTTGAATCGTCCAATTCAAGTCGTTGACATCCATATTTTTTGCTACTAAAATTGCGCGCGTGCTTAACCAATCGTAGTTACCATAATTTTGATCAATATTTGGATATACACTACTGATTAGATCATATTTAATAGATGTGAATTGGATTTCATATTTATTAGTTGGAATTGATATTAATCCACTGCAAGGATCTATCGGAACTTGTCCATTTCCGATTCGCAGCAGCTCTTTTGAAAACACCTCCGCAGTTCTATCGTTTTGCAGCAAAACTCGCATATTCATGGTCAATGAAATGGTTTTAACAAACCTCCACAAATGCGATGACTTCAGACATGCGTTTAGCTCATCCGCTGCTGTTGATTTTGGAATCACGGGAAGTGTTTGTCTAAAGTCGCCCGACAGCAATATCATCACTCCTCCAAAGCAACGATTATTGTTGCGCAAATCTCTCAGTGTTCGGTCGAGTGCTTCTAATGATCGTTTGCAAACAGAACTTTCGTGTATTTGCAAGTTTAATGGAAGCTTTAATGCTGAATGTGCCGTTCTTCCACCGTCTAACAGTGTTGCAGCAATCCCGGTAGATGCAAGAGCTAATGCAATACCACCTTGACCACGTATTGCTGCTAGTATTAAAGACAATAGGAACGTTTTGCCAGTCCCGCCGGGCGCATCGGTACGCACTGCTTTGCTATTCATTCAACAGTGGAACATTTGTTTGTACTTGTTGTTGCAAGTGAGTTATATCGTAAGCACGCTCGCGTTTCAATTCGCGACTCACTAAATCCCTTGTTTGACGACTTGGTGCCGGCATATGAACTTCAATCAATAGTTTTCCACTCATAAGTAAACATAAATCTTCAATAAGGACTAATGCTTCATTGTAGATGTCAGCGTTCATTTGTAAGTCGACATTTCTCGTCGCTAATCGCAGGCGATGCAAAATATCTTCTGCCATGTCATCATTGTAAAAAAAAAATAGCACGTAACACAACCAAAATTACGATATAACCGCTACTGTCACCGATAAATACACAAAAATAGCAAGAAACAACCAAAATGTCGTGCTAGGTGGAAAATGAGATAAATACATGGTGGATTAACAACCAAAATAATTAAAGATTGTATGGGTGGTTCCACGCCCCCTTTTTCGATAACGCCAAGTTTTATGGGTGAGAATGGTATTATTTCCTATAGCTCTATACCAATTTTCATGTTCCTACCTTAAACACTTTTGAAGATATTCACCTTGAAAAATTCAGTTTGTATGGGAGGTGCCACGCCCCCTTTTCCGATTACCCCTTCTTTTATGTGTAAGAAGGCTTTTGATACCACATAGGTCTATACCAATTTTCAGGTCCCTACCTTGAACCCTTTCACAGATATTCTGCTTAAAAATGTAGTTTGTATGGGAGGTACCACGCCCCCTTATTCGATAGCCCCCGGTTTTATAGGTGAGAGTGGTGTTGTTATCCTGTAGCTCTGTACCAATTTTCATGTTCCTACCTTAAACACTTTTGAAGATATTCGACTTGAAAAATTCAATTTGTATGGGAGGTGCCACGCCCCCTTGATATTTTGTTTTGATTTTAAGACATGAGCTGCGCGTGGTAATAACAAACAAATCCCCCAAAGGAAGTATTTCATTTGGTGCAGCCGTTTTCGAGTTTTAGCGTTACAACTATACACCATTTCATTTTTATATATATAGATTGCAGGAAATAGTAGTAGTTATACAAAATAGGAGAAAATTATTGAGAAATTGCAGAAAACAGTAGTAGTAGATATACAAAATAAGAGAAAATTATAGAGAAATTGAAGAAAATAGTAGTAGTAGTTATACAAAATAGGAGAAAATTATAGAGAAATTGAAGAAAATAGTAGTAGTGTTATACAAAATAGGAGAAAATTTTACATAAATTGCAGAAAATAGGAGAAAATTATAGAGAAATTGCAGAAAATAGTAGTAGTAGTTATACAAAATAGGAGAAAATTATAGAGAAAGTGCAGAAAATAGGAGAAAATTATGAAGAAATTGCAGAAAATAGTAGTAGTAGTTATACAAAATAGGAGAAAATTATAGAGAAATTGCAGAAAATAGTAGTAGTAGTTATATAAAATAGGAGAAAATTATAGAGAAATTGAAGAAAATAGTAGTAGTAGTTATACAAAATAGGAGAAAATTATAGAGAAATTGCAGAAAATAGTAGTAGTAGTTATACAAAATAGGAGAAAATTATAGAGAAATTGCAGAAAATAGTAGTAGTAGTTATGCAAAATAGGAGAAAATTATAGAGAAATTGCAGAAAATAGTAGTAGTAGTTATACAAAATAGGAGGAAATTATAGAGAAATTGCAGAAAATAGTAGTAGTAGTTATACAAAATAGGAGAAAATTATAGAGAAATTGCAGAAAATAGTAGTAGTAGTTATACAAAATAGGAGAAAATTATAGAGAAATTGCAGAAAATAGTATTAGTAGTTATACAAAATAGGAGAAAATTATAGAGAAATTGCAGAAAATAGTAGTAGTAGTTATACAAAATAGAAGAAAATTATAGAGAAATTGCAGAAAATAGTAGTAGTAGTTATACAAAATAGGAGAAAATTATAGAGAAATTGAAGAAAATAGTAGATGTAGTTATACAAAATAGGAGAAAATTATAGAGAAATTGCAGAAAATAGTAGTAGTAGTTATACAAAATAGGAGAAAATTATAGAGAAATTTCAGAAAATAGAAGGAAATTATAGAGAAATTGCATAAAATAGTAGTAGTAGTAATACAAAATAGGAGAAAATATTAGAGAAATTGCAGAAAATAGTAGTAGTAGTTATACAAAGTAGGAGAAAATTATAGAGAAATTGCAAAAAATAGTAGTAGTAGCTATACAAAATAGGAGAAAATTATAGAGAAATTGCAGAAAATAGTAGTAGTAGTTATACAAAATAGGAGAAAATTATAGAGAAATTGCAGAAAATAGTAGTAGTAGTTATACAAAATAGGAGAAAATTATAGAGAAATTGCAGAAAATAGGAGAAAACAAGTAAGGAAAGGCTAAGTTCGGGTGCAACCGAACATTTTATACTCTCGCAATTTATTGAAGAAATTTTAATAAGATAACACCCAAATTTACCTATAAATTCGGCACAAAGTTTAATAGAATAACGAAAATCGTCGTATATAGTGTATGAGGGCTGAGGTAATTCCTGAACCGACTTCATTCATCTTCACCAGCTAGGTACACTATATCCAAAACTATACTCGCACTTAATTTGGCAAAGATATAGTATCTCACATATTAACCAATACATATATGTAGATTAAAGCCCACCGTATTTTTGAAAAACCCATAATTAGGTACATGGGAGCTAGGAGATGTTATTATCCGATTTTAATAATTTTTGGAACAGAGACACACTATTAGAAGAAAACAATTTCCTCTGAATTACATTCAATTATCTAAGAGATTTACCAATATTTTCGGTTAAAACTTACCCTTAGGCGCTGAGTTCAACATGTCCGATATCTAGGGTCTTGAAAAGTTATAGTCCGTTTTCGACAATTTTTTTTCAAGTGAAGCCAGAGATGATATGTACTATTTGTGTAAAGTTTAATTCTGCTATCTTCATTGGTTCCTTATGTATACATTATAAAGTGAAGGAATCAGATGGAATTCAAAATTGAGTTACATTGGAAGTTGTCGTAGTTATGAACCGATTTCATCCATTTTTTACATGTGTCATCAGGGTGTCAAGAAAGTATTATATACCGAAATTCATTGAAATCGGTCGAGTGGTTCCTGAGATATGGTTTTTGACCCATAAGTGGGAGATGCCACGCCCATTTTGCATTTTGTAAAAAAATCTGAGTGCAGTTTCCTTCTGCTATTTCTTATGTAAATTTTAGTGTTTCTGACGTTTCTCTTTAGTGAGTTAACCCACTTTTAGTTATTTTCAACCTAACCTTTGTATGGTAGGTGGGCGTGGTTATTATCCGATTTCTTTCATTTTTGGACTGTATAAGGAAACGGCTGAAAGATTCAACTGCAGAAAGTTTATAGGTTTATATAGCTTTATTAGTTTGCGAGTTACATACAAAAAACCTATTTGAGGGCGGGGTCACGCCCACTTTTCCAAAAAAATTACATCCAAATGTGTCCCTTCCTAATACGATTTTATGTTCCAAATTTTATTTTCATAACTTAATTTATGGCTTAGTTATGACACTTTATAAGTTTGTGGTTTTCGCCATTTTGTGGGCGTGGCAATGGTCCGATCTTGCCCATTTTCGAAAGCAACCTCCTCAGGGTGCCAAGGAATACGTGTTCCAAGTTTCGTTAAGATATCTCAATTTTTACTCAAGTTATCGCTTGCACGGACAGACGGACAGACGGACGGACAGACATCCGGATTTCAAAGCCACTCGTCATCCTGATCATTTATGTATATATAACCCCATATCTAACTCCTATATTTCTTGGTGACACAAACAACCGTTATGTGAACAAAACTATGATACTCTGTGCAACAGGTTGCGAGAGTATAATTATAGAGAAATTGCAGAAAATAGTAGTAGTAGTTATACAAAATAGGAGAAAATTATAGAGAAATTGCAGAAAATAGTAGTAGTAGTTATACAAAATAGGAGAAAATTATAGAGAAATTGCAGAAAATAGTAGTAGTAGTTATACAAAATAGGAGAAAATTATAGAGAAATTGCAGAAAATAAGAGAAAATTATAGAGAAATTGAAGAAAATAGTAGTAGTGTTATACAAAATAGGAGACAATTTTAGATAAATTGCAGAAAATAGGAGAAAATTATATAGAAATTGCAGAAAATAGTAGTAGTAGTTATACAAAATAGGAGAAAATTATAGAGAAATTGCAGAAAATAGTAGTAGTAGTTATACAAAATAGGAGAAAATTATAGAGAAATTGCAGAAAATAGTAGTAGTAGTTATACAAAATAAGAGAAAATTATAGAGAAATTGCAGAAAATAGTAGTAGTAGTTATACAAAATAGGAGAAAATTATAGAGAAATTGTAGAAAATAGTAGTAGTAGTTATACAAAATAGGAGAAAATTATAGAGAAATTGCAGAAAATAGTAGTAGTAGTTATATAAAATAGGAGAAAATTATAGAGAAATTGCAGAAAATAGAAGGAAATTATAGAGAAATTGCAAAAAATAGTAGTAGTAGTTATACAAAATAGGAGAAAACAAGTAAGGAAAGGCTAAGTTCGGGTGCAACCGAACATTTTATGCTCTCGCAATTTATTGAAGAAATTTTAATAAGATAACACCCAAATTTACCTATAAATTCGGCACAAAGTTTAATAGAATAACGAAAATCGTCGTATATAGTGTATGAGGGCTGAGGTAATTCCTGAACCGACTTCATTCATCTTCACCAGCTAGGTACACTATATCCAAAACTATACTCGCACTTAATTTGGCAAAGGTATAGTATCTCACATATTAACCAATACATATATGTAGATTAAAGCCCACCGTATTTTTGAAAAACCCATAATTAGGTACATGGGAGCTAGGAGATGTTATTATCCGATTTTAATAATTTTTGGAACAGAGACACACTATTAGAAGAAAACAATTTCATCTGAATTACATTCAATTATCTAAGAGATTTACCAATATTTTCGGTTAAAATTTACCCTTAGGCGCTGAGTTCAACATGTCCGATATCTAGGGTCTTGAAAAGTTATAGTCCGTTTTCGACAATGTTTTCTCAAGTGAAGCCAGAGATGATATGTACTATTTGTGTAAAGTTTAATTCTGCTATCTTCATTGATTCCTTATGAATACATGATAAAGTGAAGGAATCAGATGGAATTCAAAATTGAGTTACATGGGAAGTTGTCGTAGTTATGAACCGATTTCATTCATGTGTCATCAGGGTATCAAGAAAGTATTATATACCGAAATTCATTGTAATCGGTCGAGTGGTTCCTGAGATATGGTTTTTGACCCATAAGTGGGAGATGCCACGCCCATTTTGCATTTTGTAAAAAAATCTGAGTGCAGTTTCCTTCTGCCATTTCTCATGTAAAATTTGGTGTTTCTGACGTTTTTCGTTAGTGAGTTAACCCACTTTTAGTAATTTTCAACCTAACCTTTGTATGGGAGGTGGGCGTGGTTATTATCCGATTTCTTTCATTTTTGGACTGTATAAGGAAATGGCTAAAAGAAACGACTGCGGAAAGTTTGGTTTATATTGCTTTATTGGTTTGCGAGTTATATACAAAAAACCTATTTGAGGGCGGGGTCACGCCCACTTTTCCAAAAAAGTTACATCCAAATGTGCCCCTTCCTAATACGATCCTATGTTCCAAATTTTATTTTCATAACTTAGTTTATGGCTTAGTTATGACACTTTATAAGTTTTTGGTTTTCGCCATTTTGTGGGCGTGGCAATGGTCCGATCTTGTCCATTTTCGAAAGCAACCTCCTCAGGGTGCCAAGGAATACGTGTTCCAAGTTTCGTTAAGATATCTCAATTTTTACTCAAGTTATCCGTTGCACGGACAGACGGACGGACGGACAGACAGACATTCGGATTTTGACTCGTCTCGTCACCCTGATCATTTTGATATATTTAACCCTATATCTAACTCGTTTAGCTTTATGACTTACAAACAACCGTTAGGTGAACAAAACTATAATACTCTCTTTAGCAACTTTTGTTGCGAGAGTATAATTATAGAGAAATTGCAAAAAATAGTAGTAGTAGTTATACAAAATAGGAGAAAATTATAGAGAAATTGCAGAAAATAGTAGTAATAGTTATACAAAATAGGAGAAAATTATAGAGAAATTGTAGAAAATAGTAGTAGTAGTTATACAAAATAGGAGAAAATTATAGAGAAATTGCAGAAAATAGAAGAAAACAAGTAAGAAAGGGCTAAGTTCGGGTGTAACCGAACATTTTATACTCTCGTAATTTATTGATGTAATTTTATAAAGAGAACACAAGTCGTTTGGTATAAAGTTCAATAGAATAACGAAAATCATCATAAATAGTATATGGGGACTGAGGTAATTCCTAAACCGATTTCACTCGTTTTCACCACCAAAATACAATGTATCGAAGACTATACGCTCACTTAATTTAATATTACTTATAATTAGGTATATGGGATCTGGGGGAAGTTATGACCCGATTTTTACCATTTCAGGTACAGAGAGAAACTGTTATAAGAAAAAAATTCAGAGGGAATGAATTGCTTTAAAATATCTGAGGGATTTACCTACATTTTCGGTGAAAAATTAACCTTAGGCACTGAGTTCTTCATGTTCGATATCAGGGGCCTTGAAAAGTCATGGTCCGATTTTGACAATTTTTCCACAAGTGATGTCACAGCTCAAATACAGTATTTGTGTAAAGTTTTATTCCGCTAGCTTCATTGATTCCTTATGAATACATGATAAAGTGAACGAATCAGATGGAATTCAAAATTGAGTTATATGGGAAGTAGACGTAGTTGTGAACCGATTTCGCCCATATTCCACCCGTGTCATCAGGGTGTCAAGAAAGTGTTATATACCGAATTTCATTGAAATCGGTCGAATAGTTCTTGAGATATGGTTTTTGACCCATAAGTGGGCGACGCCACGCCCTTTTTCCATTTTGTAAAAAAATCTCAGTGCAGCTTCCTTCTGCCATTTCTCATGTAAAATTTGGTGTTTCTGACGTTTTTCGTTAGTGAGTTAACCCACTTTTAGTAATTTTCAACCTAACCTTTGTATGGGAGGTGGGCGTGGTTATTATCCGATTTCTTTCATTTTTGGACTGTATAAGGAAATGGCTAAAAGAAACGACTGCAGAAAGTTTGGTTTATATTGCTTTATTGGTTTGCGAGTTATATACAAAAAACCTATTTGGGGGCGGGGTCACGCCCACTTTTCCAAATTTCATTTTCATAACTTTATTTATGGCTTAGTTATGACACTGTATAGGTTTTCGGTTTCCACCATTTTGTGGGCGTGGCAGTGGACCGATTTCGAAAGCAACCTCCTCAGGGTGCCAAGGAACATGTGTTCCAAGTTTCATTAGGATATCTTAATTTTTACTCAAGTTATCGCTTGCACGGACAGACGGACAGACGGACGGACAGACATCCGGATTTCAAAGCCACTCGTCATCCTGATCATTTATGTATATATAACCCCATATCTAACTCCTATATTTCTTGGTGACACAAACAACCGTTATGTGAACAAAACTATGATACTCTGTGCAACAGGTTGCGAGAGTATAATTATAGAGAAATTGCAAAAAATAGTAGTAGTAGTTATACAAAATAGGAGAAAATTATAGAGAAATTGCAGAAAATAGTAGTAGTAGTTATACAAAATAGGAGAAAATTATAGAGAAATTGTAGAAAATAGTAGTAGTAGTTATACAAAATAGGAGAAAATTATAGAGAAATTGCAGAAAATAGGAGAAAATTATAGAGAAATTGAAGAAAATAGTAGTAGTGTTATACAAAATAGGAGAAAATTTTACAGAAATTGCAGAAAATAGGAGAAAATTATAGAGAAATTGCAGAAAATAGTAGTAGTAGTTACACAAAATAGGAGAAAATTATGGAGAAATTGCAGAAAATAGTAGTAGTATTTATACAAAATAGGAGAAAATTATAGAGAAATTGCAGAAAATAGTAGTAGTAGTTATACAAAATAGGAGAAAATTATAGAGAAATTGCAGAAAATAGTAGTAGTAGTTATACAAAATAAGAGAAAATTATAGAGAAATTGAAGAAAATAGTAGTAGTAGTTATACAAAATAGGATAAAATTATAGAGAAATTGCAGAAAATAAGAGAAAATTATAGAGAAATTGAAGAAAATAGTAGTAGTGTTATACAAAATAGGAGAAAATTTTAGATAAATTGCAGAAAATAGGAGAAAATTATAGAGAAATTTGCAGAAAATAGTAGTAGTAGTTATACAAAATAGGAGAAAATTATAGAGAAATTGCAGAAAATAGGAGAAAGTTATGAGAACAAAACTATGATACTCTGTGCAACAGGTTGCGAGAGTATAATTATAGAGAAATTGCAGAAAATAGTAGTAGTAGTTATACAAAATAGGAGAAAAAAATTATAGAGAAATTGCAGAAAATAGTAGTAGTAGTTATATAAAATAGGAGAAAATTATAGAGAAATTGAAGAAAATAGTAGTAGTAGTTATACAAAATAGGAGAAAATTATAGAGAAATTGCAGAAAATAGTAGTAATAGTTACACAAAATAGGAGAAAATTATAGAGAAATTGGAGAAAATAGTAGTAGTAGTTATACAAAATAGGAGAAAATTATAGAGAAATTGCAGAAAATAGTAGTAGTAGTTATACAAAATAGGAGAAAATTATAGAGAAATTGGAGAAAATAGTAGTAGTAGTTATACAAAATAGGAGAAAATTTTAGAGAAATTGCAGAAAATAGTAGTAGGAGTTATACAAAATAGGAGAAAATTATAGAGAAATTGCAGAAAATAGTAGTAGTAGTTATACAAAATAGGAGAAAATTATAGAGAAATTGCAGAAAATAGTAGTAGTAGTTATACAAAATAGGAGAATATTATAGAGAAATTGCAGAAAATAGTAGTAGTAGTTATACAAAATAAGAGAAAATTATAGAGAAATTGAAGAAAATAGAAGTAGTTGTTATACAAAATAGGAGAAAATTATAGAGAAATTGCTGAAAATAAGAGAAAATTATAGAGAAATTGAAGAAAATAGTAGTAGTAGTTATACAAAATAGGAGAAAATTATAGAGAAATTGCAGAAAATAGTAGTAGTAGTTATGCAAAATAGGAGAAAATTATAGAGAAATTGCAGAAAATAGTAGTAGTAGTTATACAAAATAGGAGGAAATTATAGAGAAATTGCAGAAAATAGTAGTAGTAGTTATACAAAATAGGAGAAAATTATAGAGAAATTGCAGAAAATAGTAGTAGTATTTATACAAAATAGGAGAAAATTATAGAGAAATTGCAGAAAATAGAAGGAAATTATAGAGAAATTGCATAAAATAGTAGTAGTAGTAATACAAAATAGGAGAAAATTATAGAGAAATTGCAGAAAATAGTAGTAGTAGTTATACAAAATAGGAGAAAATTATAGAGAAATTGCAGAAAATAGTAAGTAGTTATACAAAATAGGAGGAAAATTATAGAGAAATTGGGTAGTAGTATACAAAATAGTAGAGTAGTAAAAATTATAGAGAAATTTCAGAATAGAAGAATTATAGAGAAATTGCATAAAATAAAAGTAGTTATACAAAATAAGTTAGAAAAATTGCAGAAAATAGTAGTAGTTATACAAAATAGGAGAAAATTTAGAGAAATTGCAGAAAATAGTAGAAAATTATACAAAATTTGCAGAAAATAGTAGTAGAATTATACAAAAATAGAGAAAATTATAGAGAAATTGCAGAAAATAGGGAGAAAGTTATGTGAACAAAACTATGATAATTTTGCAGAACAGGTTGCGAGAGTATAATTATAGAGAAATTGCAGAAAATAGTAGTAGTAGTTATATACAAAATAGGAGAAAATTAGTAAATTATAGGAGAAAATTATGAAAGATTATGCAGAAAATAGTAGTAGTGTTATACAAAATAGGAGAAAATTATAGAGAAATTGCAGAAAATAGTAGTAGTAGTTATACAAAATAGGAGAAAATTATAGAGAAATTGCAGAAAATAGTAGTAGTAGTTATACAAAATAGGAGAAAATTATAGAGAAATTGCAGAAAATAGGAGTAGTAGTTATACAAAATAGGAGAAAATTATAGAGAAATTGCAGAAAATAGTAGTAATAGTTATACAAAAATAGGAGAAAATTATAGAGAAATTGTAGCAAATAGTGGTAGTAGTTATACAAAATAGGAGAAAATTATAGAGAAATTGCAGAAAATAAGAGAAAATTATAGAGGAAATTGAAGAAAATAGTAGTAGTGTTATACAAAATAGGAGAAAATTTTAGATAAATTGCAGAAAATAGGAGAGAAAATTATAGAGAAATTGAGAGTGCAGAAAATAGTAGTAGTAGTTATACAAAATAGGAGAAAATTATAGAGAAATTGCAGAAAATAGGAGAAAGTTATGTGAACAAAACTATGATACTCTGTGCAACAGGTTGCGAGAGTATAATTATAGAGAAATTGCAGAAAATAGTAGTAGTAGTTATACAAAATAGGAGAAAAAAAATTATAGAGAAATTGCAGAAAATAGTAGTAGTTAAACAAAATAGGAGAAAATTATAGAGAAATTGAAGAAACTAGTAGTAGTAGTTATACAAAATAGGAGAAAATTATAGAGAAATTGCAGAAAATAGGAGAAAATTATAGAGAAATTGTAGAAAATAGTAGTAGTAGTTATACAAAATAGGAGAAAATTATAGAGAAATTGCAGAAAATAGTAGTAGTAGTTATACAAAATAGGAGAAAATTATAGAGAAATTGCAGAAAATAGTAGTAGTAGTTATACAAAATAGGAGAAAATTATAGAGAAATTGCAGAAAATAGTAGTAGTAGTTATACAAAATAGGAGAAAATTATAGAGAAATTGCAGAAAATAGTAGTAGTAGTTACACAAAATAGGAGAAAATTATAGAGAAATTGCAGAAAATAGTAGTAGTAGTTACACAAAATAGGAGAAAATTATAGAGAAATTGGAGAAAATAGTAGTAGTAGTTATACAAAATAGGAGAAAATTATAGAGAAATTGTAGAAAATAGTAGTAGTAGTTATACAAAATAGGAGAAAATTATAGAGAAATTGGAGAAAATAGTAGTAGTAGTTATACAAAATAGGAGAAAATTATAGAGAAATTGCAGAAAATAGTAGTAGTAGTTACACAAAATAGGAGAAAATTATAGAGAAATTGGAGAAAATAGTAGTAGTAGTTATACAAAATAGGAGAAAATTTTAGAGAAATTGCAGAAAATAGTAGTAGGAGTTATACAAAATAGGAGAAAATTATATAGAAATTGCAGAAAATAGTAGTAGTAGTTATACAAAATAGGAGAAAATTATAGAGAAATTGCAGAAAATAGTAGTAGTAGTTATACAAAATAGGAGAATATTATAGAGAAATTGCAGAAAATAGTAGTAGTAGTTATACAAAATAAGAGAAAATTATAGAGAAATTGAAGAAAATAGAAGTAGTTGTTATACAAAATAGGAGAAAATTATAGAGAAATTGCTGAAAATAAGAGAAAATTATAGAGAAATTGAAGAAAATAGTAGTAGTAGTTATACAAAATAGGAGAAAATTATAGAGAAATTGCAGAAAATAGTAGTAGTAGTTATACAAAATAGGAGAAAATTATAGAGAAATTGCAGAAAATAGTAGTAGTAGTTATACAAAATAGGAGGAAATTATAGAGAAATTGCAGAAAATAGTAGTAGTAGTTATACAAAATAGGAGAAAATTATAGAGAAATTGCAGAAAATAGTAGTAGTAGTTATACAAAATAGGAGAAAATTATAGAGAAATTGCAGAAAATAGAAGGAAATTATAGAGAAATTGCATAAAATAGTAGTAGTAGTAATACAAAATAGGAGAAAATTTTAGAGAAATTGCAGAAAATAGTAGTAGTAGTTATACAAAATAGGAGAAAATTATAGAGAAATTGCAGAAAATAGTAGTAGTAGTTATACAAAATAGGAGAAAATTATAGAGAAATTGCAGAAAATAGTAGTAGTAGTTATACAAAATAGGAGAAAATTATAGAGAAATTGAAGAAAATAGTAGAAGTAGTTATACAAAATAGGATAAAATTATAGAGAAATTGCAGAAAATAGTAGTAGTAGTTATACAAAATAGGAGAAAATTATAGAGAAATTTCAGAAAATAGATGGAAATTATAGAGAAATTGCATAAAATAGTAGTAGTAGTTATACAAAATAAGAGAAAATTATAGAGAAATTGCAGAAAATAGTAGTAGTAGTTATACAAAATAGGAGAAAATTATAGAGAAATTGCAGAAAATAGAAGGAAATTATAGAGAAATTGCAAAAAAAAGTAGTAGTAGTTATACAAAATAGGAGAAAACAAGTAAGGAAATTCTAAGTTCGGGTGCAACCGAACATTTTATACTCTCGCAATTTATTGAAGAAATTTTAATAAGATAACACCCAAATTTACCTATAAATTCGGCACAAAGTTTAATCGAATAACGAAAATCGTCGTATATAGTGTATGAGGGCTGAGAGTAATTCCTGAACCGACTTCATTCATCTTCACCAGCTAGGTACACTATATCCAAAACTATACTCGCACTTAATTTGGCAAAGGTATAGTATCTCACATATTAACCAATACATATATGTAGATTAAAGCCCCACCGTATTTTTGAAAAACCCATAATTAGGTACATGGGAGCTAGGAGATGTTATTATCCGATTTTAATAATTTTTGGAACAGAGACACACTATTAGAAGAAAACAATTTCCTCTGAATTACATTCAATTATCTAAAGAGATTTACCAATATTTTCGGTTAAAATTTACCCTTAGGCGCTGAGTTCAACATGTCCGATATCTAGGGTCTTGAAAAGTTATAGTCCGTTTTCGACAATTTTTTCTCAAGTGAAGCCAGAGATGATATGTACTATTTGTGTAAAGTTTAATTCTGCTATCTTCATTGATTCCTTATGAATACATGATAAAGTGAAGGAATCAGATGGAATTCAAAATTGAGTTACATGGGAAGTTGTCGTAGTTATGAACCGATTTCATTCATGTGTCATCAGGGTGTCAAGAAAGTATTATATACCGAAATTCATTGAAATCGGTCGAGTGGTTCCTGAGATATGGTTTTTGACCCATAAGTGGGAGATGCCACGCCCATTTTGCATTTTGTAAAAAAATCTGAGTGCAGTTTCCTTCTGCCATTTCTCATGTAAAATTTGGTGTTTCTGACGTTTTTCGTTAGTGAGTTAACCCACTTTTAGTAATTTTCAACCTAACCTTTGTATGGGAGGTGGGCGTGGTTATTATCCGATTTCTTTCATTTTTGGACTGTATAAGGAAATGGCTAAAAGAAACGACTGCAGAAAGTTTGGTTTATATTGCTTTATTGGTTTGCTAGTTATATACAAAAAAACCTATTTGAGGGCGGGGTCACGCCCACTTTTCCAAAAAAGTTACATCCAAATGTGCCCCTTCCTAATACGATCCTATGTTCCAAATTTTATTTTCATAACTTAGTTTATGGCTTAGTTATGACACTTTATAAGTTTTTGGTTTTCGCCATTTTGTGGGCGTGGCAATGGTCCGATCTTGTCCATTTTCGAAAGCAACCTCCTCAGGGTTTACTCAAGTTATCCGTTGCACGGACAGACGGACGGACGGACGGACGGACGGACAGACAGACATTCGGATTTTGACTCGTCTCGTCAACCTGATCATTTTGATATATTTAACCCTATATCTAACTCGTTTAGCTTTATGACTTACAAACAACCGTTAGGTGAACAAAACTATAATACTCTCTTTAGCAACTTTTGTTGCGAGAGTATAATTATAGAGAAATTGCAGAAAATAGTTGTAGTAGTTATACAAAATAGGAGAAAATTATAGAGAAATTGCAGAAAATAGAAGAAAACAAGTAAGGAAGGGCTAAGTTCGGGTGTAACCGAACATTTTATACTCTCGCAATTTATTGATGTAATTTTATAAAGAGAACACAAGTCGTTTGGTATAAAGTTCAATAGAATAACGAAAATCATCATAAATAGTATATGGGGACTGAGGTAATTCCTAAACCGATTTCACTCGTTTTCACCACCAAAATACAATGTATCGAAGACTATACGCTCACTTAATTTAATATTACTTATAATTAGGTATATGGGATCTGGGGGAAGTTATGACCCGATTTTTACCATTTCAGGTACAGAGAGAAACTGTTATAAGAAAAAAATTCAGAGGGAATGAATTACTTTAAAATATCTGAGGGATTTACCTACATTTTCGGTGAAAAATTAACCTTAGGCACTGAGTTCTTCATGTTCGATATCAGGGGCCTTGAAAAGTCATGGTCCGATTTTGACAATTTTTCCACAAGTGATGTCACAGCTCAAATACAGTATTTGTGTAAAGTTTTATTCCGCTAGCTTCATTGATTCCTTATGAATACATGATAAAGTGAACGAATCAGATGGAATTCAAAATTGAGTTATATGGGAAGTAGACGTAGTTGTGAACCGAGTTCGCCCATATCACCCGTGTCATCAAGGTGTCAAGAAAGTGTTATATACCGAATTTCATTGAAATCGGTTGAGTAGTTCCGGAGATATGGTTTTTGACCAATAAGTGAGCGACGCCACGCCCTTTTTCCATTTTGTAAAAAATCTGAATGCAACTTCCTTCTGACATTTCTCCTGTATAATTTAATGTTTCTGACGTTTTTCGTTAGTGAGTTAACGCACTTTTAGTAATTTTCAAAATAACCTTTGTATGGGAGGTGGGCGTGGTTATTATCCGATTTTGTGGGCGTGGCAGTGGACCGATTTCGAAAGCAACCTCCTCAGGGTGCCAAGGAACATGTGTTCCAAGTTTCATTAGGATATCTTAATTTTTACTCAAGTTATCGCTTGCACGGACAGACGGACAGACGGACAGACGGACGGACAGACATCCGGATTTCAAAGCCACTCGTCATCCTGATCATTTATGTATATATAACCCCATATCTAACTCCTATATTTCTTGGTGACACAAACAACCGTTATGTGAACAAAACTATGATACTCTGTGCAACAGGTTGCGAGAGTATAATTATAGAGAAATTGCAAAAAATAGTAGTAGTAGTTATACAAAATAGGAGAAAATTATAGAGAAATTGCAGAAAATAGTAGTAGTAGTTATACAAAATAGGAGAAAATTATAGAGAAATTGTAGAAAATAGTAGTAGTAGTTATACAAAATAGGAGAAAATTATAGAGAAATTGCAGAAAATAGGAGAAAATTATAGAGAAATTGAAGAAAATAGTAGTAGTGTTATATAAAATAGGAGAAAATTATAGAGAAATTGCAGAAAATAGTAGTAGTATTTATACAAAATAGGAGAAAATTATAGAGAAATTGCAGAAAATAGTAGTAGTAGTTATACAAAATAGGAGAAAATTATAGAGAAATTGCAGAAAATAGTAGTAGTAGTTATACAAAATAAGAGAAAATTATAGAGAAATTGAAGAAAATAGTAGTAGTAGTTATACAAAATAGGAGAAAATTATAGAGAAATTGCAGAAAATAAGAGAAAATTATAGAGAAATTGAAGAAAATAGTAGTAGTGTTATACAAAATAGGAGAAAATTTTAGATAAATTGCAGAAAATAGGAGAAAATTATAGAGAAATTGCAGAAAATAGTAGTAGTAGTTATACAAAATAGGAGAAAATTATAGAGAAATTGCAGAAAATAGGAGAAAGTTATGTGAACAAAACTATGATACTCTGTGCAACAGGTTGCGAGAGTATAATTATAGAGAAATTGCAGAAAATAGTAGTAGTAGTTATACAAAATAGGAGAAAAAAATTATAGAGAAATTGCAGAAAATAGTAGTAGTAGTTATATAAAATAGGAGAAAATTATAGAGAAATTGAAGAAAATAGTAGTAGTAGTTATACAAAATAGGAGAAAATTATAGAGAAATTGCAGAAAATAGTAGTAGTAGTTATACAAAATAGGAGAAAATTATAGAGAAATTGCAGAAAATAATAGTAGTAGTTATGCAAAATAGGAGAAAATTATAGAGAAATTGCAGAAAATAGTAGTAGTAGTTATACAAAATAGGAGAAAATTATAGAGAAATTGCAGAAAATAGTAGTAGTAGTTATACAAAATAGGAGAAAATTATAGAGAAATTGTAGAAAATAGGAGAAAATTATAGAGAAATTGCAGAAAATAGTAGTAGTAGTTATACAAAATAGGAGAAAATTATAGAGAAATTGCAGAAAATAGTAGTAGTGGTTATACAAAATAGGAGAAAATTATAGAGAAATTGCAGAAAATAGAAGGAAATTATAGAGAAATTGCATAAAATAGTAGTAGTAGTAATACAAAATAGGAGAAAATTTGAGAGAAATTGCAGAAAATAGTAGTAGTAGTTATACAAAATAGGAGGAAATTATAGAGAAATTGCAGAAAATAGTAGTAGTAGTTATACAAAATAGGATAAAATTATAGAGAAATTGCAGAAAATAGTAGTAGTAGTTATACAAAATAGGAGAAAATTATAGAGAAATTGCAGAAAATAAGAGAAAATTATAGAGAAATTGAAGAAAATAGTAGTAGTGTTATACAAAATAGGAGAAAATTTTACATAAATTGCAGAAAATAGGAGAAAATTATAGAGACATTGCAGAAAATAGTAGTAGTAGTTATACAAAATAGGAGGAAATTATAGAGAAATTGCAGAAAATAGTAGTAGTAGTTATACAAAATAGGATAAAATTATAGAGAAATTGCAGTAAATAGTAGTAGTAGTTATACAAAATAGGAGAAAATTATAGAGAAATTGCAGAAAATAGTAGTAGTAGTTATACAAAATAGGAGGAAATTATAGAGAAATTGCAGAAAATAGTAGTAGTAGTTATACAAAATAGGATAAAATTATAGAGAAATTGCAGTAAATAGTAGTAGTAGTTATACAAAATAGGAGAAAATTATAGAGAAATTGCAGAAAATAGTAGTAGTAGTTATACAAAATAGGAGGAAATTATAGAGAAATTGTAGAAAATAGTAGTAGTAGTTATACAAAATAGGAGAAAATTATAGAGAAATTGCAGAAAATAAGAGAAAATTATAGAGAAATTGAAGAAAATAGTAGTAGTGTTATACAAAATAGGAGAAAATTTTACATAAATTGCAGAAAATAGGAGAAAATTATAGAGACATTGCAGAAAATAGTAGTAGTAGTTATACAAAATAGGAGAAAATTATAGAGAAATTGCAGAAAATAGTAGTAGTAGTTATACAAAAAAGGAGAAAATTATGAAGAAATTGCAGAAAATAGTAGTAGTAGTTATACAAAATAGGAGAAAATTATAGAGAAATTGCAGAAAATAGTAGTAGTAGTTATACAAAATAGGAGAAAATTATAGAGAAATTGCAGAAAATAGTAGTAGTAGTTATACAAAATAGGAGAAAATTATAGAGAAATTGTAGAAAATAGAAGTAGTAGTTATACAAAATAGGAGAAAATTATAGAGAAATTGCAGAAAATAAGAGAAAATTATAGAGAAATTGAAGAAAATAGTAGTAGTGTTATACAAAATAGGAGAAAATTTTACATAAATTGCAGAAAATAGGAGAAAATTATAGAGACATTGCAGAAAATAGTAGTAGTAGTTATACAAAATAGGAGAAAATTATAGAGAAATTGTAGAAAATAGTAGTAGTAGTTATACAAAATAGGAGAAAATTATAGAGAAATTGCAGAAAATATCAAAAAATTATAGAGAAATTGAAGAAAATAGTAGTAGTGTTATACAAAATTGGAGAAAATTTTACAGAAATTGCAGAAAATAGGAGAAAATTATAGAGAAATTGCAGAAAATAGTAGTAGTAGTTACACAAAATAGGAGAAAATTATAGAGAAATTGCAGAAAATAGTAGTAGTATTTATACAAAATAGGAGAAAATTATAGAGAAATTGCAGAAAATAGTAGTAGTAGTTATACAAAATAGGAGAAAATTATAGAGAAATTGCAGAAAATAGTAGTAGTAGTTATACAAAATAAGAGAAAACAAGTAAGGAAGGGCTAAGTTCGGGTGTAACCGAACATTTTATACTCTCGCAATTTATTTACTTAACTTTATTTATATTATATAATACACAATTTGACCCACATATTCGTCATATATATTGTATAAAGTCCATTGAAAGTTGGAAACCCTAATATTAGGTTAGAAGCACCGAGGTCCTCATGTTCGATACATGGGGCCTTGAAAACCTATGGTCCGATTTCGGCGATTTTTAGAAATGGGCTGCCACACTATAAATACAGTATTTGTGCAAAGTTTTGCACCGATATCTTCACTAGTGCTTACTATATATAGTGTAAAGTTAACGATTCAGATCGTCTTCAAAGTTCTGGTATATAGGAAGTAGGCGTGGTTGTGAAGCGATTTGGCCAATTTTCACAACATATTATTGGGAGGTAAGGAAACTATTACAAACCAAGTTTCATTGAAATCGGTCGAGTAGTTCCTGAGATATGGTTTTTGACCCATAAGTGGGCGACGCCACGCCCATTTTCCATTTTGTAAAAAAATCTGAGTGCAGCTTCTATCTGCCATTTCTTATGTGAAATTTAGTGTTTCTGACGTTTTTCCTTAGTGAGTTAACCCACTTTTAGTAATTTTCAACCTAACTTTTGTATGGGAGGTGGGCGTGGTTATGATCCGATTTCTTTCATTTTTGGACTGTATTAGGAAGTGGCTAAAAAAAACGACTCCAGAAAGTTTGGTTTATATAGCTCTATTGGTTTGCGAGATATGTACAAAAAACTTAGTAGGGGGCGGGGCCACGCCCACTTCCGCAAAAAAATTACATCCAAATATGTCCCTTCATAGTACGATCCTTCATACCAAATTTTATTTCCATAGCTTTATTTATGGCTTAGTTATGGCCCTTTATGTGTTTTCGGTTTTCGCCATTTTGTGGGCGTGGCAGTGGTCCGATTTTGCTCATTTTCGATTTTGCTGCTATCTTCATTGATTCCTTATGAATACATGATAAAGTGAAGGAATCAGATGGAATTCAAAATTGAGTTACATGGGAAGTTGTCGTAGTTATGAACCGATTTCATTCATGTGTCATCAGGGTGTCAAGAAAGTATTATATACCGAAATTCATTAAAATCGGTCGAGTGGTTCCTGAGATATGGTTTTTGACCCATAAGTGGGAGATGCCACGCCCATTTTGCATTTTGTAAAAAAATCTGAGTGCAGTTTCCTTCTGCCATTTCTCATGTAAAATTTGGTGTTTCTGACGTTTTTCGTTAGTGAGTTAACCCACTTTTAGTAATTTTCAACCTAACCTTTGTATGGGAGGTGGGCGTGGTTATTATCCGATTTCTTTCATTTTTGGACTGTATAAGGAAATGGCTAAAAGAAACGACTGCAGAAAGTTTGGTTTATATTGCTTTATTGGTTTGCTAGTTATATACAAAAAAACCTATTTGAGGGCGGGGTCACGCCCACTTTTCCAAAAAAGTTACATCCAAATGTGCCCCTTCCTAATACGATCCTATGTTCCAAATTTTATTTTCATAACTTAGTTTATGGCTTAGTTATGACACTTTATAAGTTTTTGGTTTTCGCCATTTTGTGGGCGTGGCAATGGTCCGATCTTGTCCATTTTCGAAAGCAACCTCCTCAGGGTTTACTCAAGTTATCCGTTGCACGGACAGACGGACGGACGGACGGACGGACGGACAGACAGACATTCGGATTTTGACTCGTCTCGTCACCCTGATCATTTTGATATATTTAACCCTATATCTAACTCGTTTAGCTTTATGACTTACAAACAACCGTTAGGTGAACAAAACTATAATACTCTCTTTAGCAACTTTTGTTGCGAGAGTATAATTATAGAGAAATTGCAAAAAATAGTAGTAGTAGTTATACAAAATAGGAGAAAATTATAGAGAAATTGCAGAAAATAGTAGTAATAGTTATACAAAATAGGAGAAAATTATAGAGAAATTGTAGAAAATAGTAGTAGTAGTTATACAAAATAGGAGAAAATTATAGAGAAATTGCAGAAAATAGAAGAAAACAAGTAAGAAAGGGCTAAGTTCGGGTGTAACCGAACATTTTATACTCTCGTAATTTATTGATGTAATTTTATAAAGAGAACACAAGTCGTTTGGTATAAAGTTCAATAGAATAACGAAAATCATCATAAATAGTATATGGGGACTGAGGTAATTCCTAAACCGATTTCACTCGTTTTCACCACCAAAATACAATGTATCGAAGACTATACGCTCACTTAATTTAATATTACTTATAATTAGGTATGTGGGATCTGGGGGAAGTTATGACCCGATTTTTACCATTTCAGGTACAGAGAGAAACTGTTATAAGAAAAAAATTCAGAGGGAATGAATTACTTTAAAATATCTGAGGGATTTACCTACATTTTCGGTGAAAAATTAACCTTAGGCATTGAGTTCTTCATGTTCGATATCAGGGGCCTTGAAAAGTCATGGTCCGATTTTGACAATTTTTCCACAAGTGATGTCACAGCTCAAATACAGTATTTGTGTAAAGTTTTATTCCGCTAGCTTCATTGATTCCTTATGAATACATGATAAAGTGAACGAATCAGATGGAATTCAAAATTGAGTTATATGGGAAGTAGACGTAGTTGTGAACCGAGTTCGCCCATATCACCCGTGTCATCAAGGTGTCAAGAAAGTGTTATATACCGAATTTCATTGAAATCGGTCGAATAGTTCTTGAGATATGGTTTTTGACCCATAAGTGGGCGACGCCACGCCCTTTTTCCATTTTGTAAAAAAATCTCAGTGCAGCTTCCTTCTGCCATTTCTCATGTAAAATTTGGTGTTTCTGACGTTTTTCGTTAGTGAGTTAACCCACTTTTAGTAATTTTCAACCTAACCTTTGTATGGGAGGTGGGCGTGGTTATTATCCGATTTTGTGGGCGTGGCAGTGGACCGATTTCGAAAGCAACCTCCTCAGGGTGCCAAGGAACATGTGTTCCAAGTTTCATTAGGATATCTTAATTTTTACTCAAGTTATCGCTTGCACGGACAGACGGACAGACGGACAGACGGACGGACAGACATCCGGATTTCAAAGCCACTCGTCATCCTGATCATTTATGTATATATAACCCCATATCTAACTCCTATATTTCTTGGTGACACAAACAACCGTTATGTGAACAAAACTATGATACTCTGTGCAACAGGTTGCGAGAGTATAATTATAGAGAAATTGCAAAAAATAGTAGTAGTAGTTATACAAAATAGGAGAAAATTATAGAGAAATTGCAGAAAATAGTAGTAGTAGTTATACAAAATAGGAGAAAATTATAGAGAAATTGTAGAAAATAGTAGTAGTAGTTATACAAAATAGGAGAAAATTATAGAGAAATTGCAGAAAATAGGAGAAAATTATAGAGAAATTGAAGAAAATAGTAGTAGTGTTATACAAAATAGGAGAAAATTATAGAGAAATTGCAGAAAATAGTAGTAGTATTTATACAAAATAGGAGAAAATTATAGAGAAATTGCAGAAAATAGTAGTAGTAGTTATACAAAATAGGAGAAAATTATAGAGAAATTGCAGAAAATAGTAGTAGTAGTTATACAAAATAAGAGAAAATTATAGAGAAATTGAAGAAAATAGTAGTAGTAGTTATACAAAATAGGAGAAAATTATAGAGAAATTGCAGAAAATAAGAGAAAATTATAGAGAAATTGAAGAAAATAGTAGTAGTGTTATACAAAATAGGAGAAAATTTTAGATAAATTGCAGAAAATAGGAGAAAATTATAGAGAAATTGCAGAAAATAGTAGTAGTAGTTATACAAAATAGGAGAAAATTATAGAGAAATTGCAGAAAATAGGAGAAAGTTATGTGAACAAAACTATGATACTCTGTGCAACAGGTTGCGAGAGTATAATTATAGAGAAATTGCAGAAAATAGTAGTAGTAGTTATATAAAATAGGAGAAAATTATAGAGAAATTGAAGAAAATAGTAGTAGTAGTTATACAAAATAGGAGAAAATTATAGAGAAATTGCAGAAAATAGTAGTAGTAGTTATACAAAATAGGAGAAAATTATAGAGAAATTGCAGAAAATAGTAGTAGTAGTTATGAAAAATAAGAAAAAATTATAGAGAAATTGCAGAAAATAGTAGTAGTAGTTATACAAAATAGGAGAAAATTATAGAGAAATTGCAGAAAATAGTAGTAGTAGTTATACAAAATAGGAGAAAATTATAGAGAAATTGTAGAAAATAGGAGAAAATTATAGAGAAATTGCAGAAAATAGTAGTAGTAGTTATACAAAATAGGAGAAAATTATAGAGAAATTGCAGAAAATAGTAGTAGTAGTTATACAAAATAGGAGAAAATTATAGAGAAATTGCAGAAAATAGAAGGAAATTATAGAGAAATTGCATAAAATAGTAGTAGTAGTAATACAAAATAGGAGAAAATTTTAGAGAAATTGCAGAAAATAGTAGTAGTAGTTATACAAAATAGGAGGAAATTATAGAGAAATTGCAGAAAATAGTAGTAGTAGTTATACAAAATAGGATAAAATTATAGAGAAATTGCAGTAAATAGTAGTAGTAGTTATACAAAATAGGAGAAAATTATAGAGAAATTGCAGAAAATAGTAGTAGTAGTTATACAAAATAGGAGGAAATTATAGAGAAATTGTAGAAAATAGTAGTAGTAGTTATACAAAATAGGAGAAAATTATAGAGAAATTGCAGAAAATAAGAGAAAATTATAGAGAAATTGAAGAAAATAGTAGTAGTGTTATACAAAATAGGAGAAAATTTTACATAAATTGCAGAAAATAGGAGAAAACAAGTAAGGAAGGGCTAAGTTCGGGTGTAACCGAACATTTTATACTCTCGCAATTTATTGATGTAATTTTATAAAGATAACACAATTCGACCCATATATTGGGTATAAAGTTCAATAGAATAACGAAAATCATCATAAATAGTATATGGGGACTGAGGTAATTCCTAAACCGATTTCACTCGTTTTCACCACCAAGATACAATGTATCGAAGACTATCCGCTCTCTTAATTTAATATTACTTATAATTAGGTGTATGGGATCTGGGGGAAGTTATGACCCGATTTTTACCATTTCAGGTACAGAGAGAAACTGTTACAAGAAAAAAAATCAGAGGGAATGAATTACATTAAGATATCTGAGGGATTTACCTAAGTATATTTTCGGGGAAAAATTACCCTTAGGCACTGAGTTCTTCATGTTCGATATCAGGGGCCTTGAAAAGTCATTGTTCGATTTTGACAATTTTTTCACAAGTGATGTCACAGCTCAAATACAGTATTTGTGTAAAGTTTTATTTCGCTATCTTCATTGGTTCCTTATGTATATATTATAAAGTGAAGGAATAAGATGGAGTTCAAAATTGAGTTATATGGGAAGTAGACGTAGTTGTGAATCGATTTCATCCATTTTCCACACGTGTCATCAGGGTGCCAAGAAAATATTATATACCGAATTTCATTCGAATCGGTCGAGTAGTCCCTGAGATATGGTTTTTGACCCATAAGTGGGCGACGCCACGCCCATTTTCCATTTTGTAAAAAAATTTAAGTGCAGCTTCCTTCTGCCATTTCTTATGTAAAATTTGGTCTTTCTGACGTTTCTCGTTAGTGAGTTAACGCACTTTTAGTCATTTTCAACCTAACCTTTGTATGGGAGGTGGGCGTGGTTATTATCCGATTTCTTTCATTTCATTTGGACTGTATAAGGAAACGGCTAAAAGAAACGACTGCAGAAAGTTTGGTTTATATAGCTTTATTAGTTTGCGAGTTATATACAAAAAACCTATTTGAGGGCGGGGTCACGCCCACTTTTCCAAAAAAATTACATCCAAATGTGCCCCTCCCTAATACGATCCTATGTTCCAAATTTTATTTTCATAACTTTATTTATGGCTTAGTTATAGCCTTTTATGTGTTTTTGGTTATCTCCATTTTGTGGGCGTGGCAGTGGTCCGATTCCGCCCATTTTCGAACTTAACCTTGTTATGATGCCAAGGAATACGTGTTCCAAGTTTCATTAAGATATCTCAATTTTTACTCAAGTTACAGCTTGCACGGACGGACAGACGGACGGACAGACGGACGGACAGACGGACGGACAGACAGACATCCGGATTTGAACTTTACTCGTCACCCTGATCACTTTGGTATATATAACCCTATATCTAACTCCTTTAGTTTTAGGACTTACAAACAACCGTTATGTGGACAAAACTATTATACTCTCTTTAGCAACTTTTGTTGCGAGAGTATAAAAATTATAGAGACATTGCAGAAAATAGTAGTAGTAGTTATACAAAATAGGAGAAAATTATAGAGAAATTGCAGAAAATAGTAGTAGTAGTTATACAAAATAGGAGAAAATTATGAAGAAATTACAGAAAATAGTAGTAGTAGTTATACAAAATAGGAGAAAATTATAGAGAAATTGCAGAAAATAGTAGTAGTAGTTATACAAAATAGGAGAAAATTATAGAGAAATTGCAGAAAATAGTAGTAGTAGTTATACAAAATAGGAGAAAATTATAGAGAAATTGTAGAAAATAGAAGTAGTAGTTATACAAAATAGGAGAAAATTATAGAGAAATTGCAGAAAATAAGAGAAAATTATAGAGAAATTGAAGAAAATAGTAGTAGTGTTATACAAAATAGGAGAAAATTTTACATAAATTGCAGAAAATAGGAGAAAATTATAGAGACATTGCAGAAAATAGTAGTAGTAGTTATACAAAATAGGAGAAAATTATAGAGAAATTGTAGAAAATAGTAGTAGTAGTTATACAAAATAGGAGAAAATTATAGAGAAATTGCAGAAAATAGGAGAAAATTATAGAGAAATTGAAGAAAATAGTAGTAGTGTTATACAAAATTGGAGAAAATTTTACAGAAATTGCAGAAAATAGGAGAAAATTATAGAGAAATTGCAGAAAATAGTAGTAGTAGTTACACAAAATAGGAGAAAATTATAGAGAAATTGCAGAAAATAGTAGTAGTATTTATACAAAATAGGAGAAAATTATAGAGAAATTGCAGAAAATAGTAGTAGTAGTTATACAAAATAGGAGAAAATTATAGAGAAATTGCAGAAAATAGTAGTAGTAGTTATACAAAATAAGAGAAAACAAGTAAGGAAGGGCTAAGTTCGGGTGTAACCGAACATTTTATACTCTCGCAATTTATTTACTTAACTTTATTTATATTATATAATACACAATTTGACCCACATATTCGTCATATATATTTTATAAAGTCCATTGAAAGTTGGAAACCCTAATATTAGGTTAGAAGCACCGAGGTCCTCATGTTCGATACATGGGGCCTTGAAAACCTATGGTCCGATTTCGGCGATTTTTAGAAATGGGCTGCCACACTATAAATACAGTATTTGTGCAAAGTTTTGCACCGATATCTTCACTAGTGCTTACTATATATAGTGTAAAGTTAACGATTCAGATCGTCTTCAAAGTTCTGGTATATAGGAAGTAGGCGTGGTTGTGAAGCGATTTGGCCAATTTTCACAACATATTATTGGGAGGTAAGGAAACTATTACAAACCAAGTTTCATTGAAATCGGTCGAGTAGTTCCTGAGATATGGTTTTTGACCCATAAGTGGGCGACGCCACGCCCATTTTCCATTTTGTAAAAAAATCTGAGTGCAGCTTCTATCTGTCATTTCTTATGTGAAATTTAGTGTTTCTGACGTTTTTCCTTAGTGAGTTAACCCACTTTTAGTAATTTTCAACCTAACTTTTGTATGGGAGGTGGGCGTGGTTATGATCCGATTTCTTTCATTTTTGGACTGTATTAGGAAGTGGCTAAAAAAACGACTCCAGAAAGTTTGGTTTATATAGCTCTATTGGTTTGCGAGATATGTACAAAAAACTTAGTAGGGGGCGGGGCCACGCCCACTTCCGCAAAAAAATTACATCCAAATATGTCCCTTCATAGTACGATCCTTCATACCAAATTTTATTTCCATAGCTTTATTTATGGCTTAGTTATGGCCCTTTATGTGTTTTCGGTTTTCGCCATTTTGTGGGCGTGGCAGTGGTCCGATTTTGCTCATTTTCGAAAGCAACCTTCCTATGGTGGCAAGAAATAAGTGTTCCAAGTTTCATCAAGATATCTTAATTTTTACTCAAGTTACAGCTTGCACAGACGGACGGACGGACGGACGGACGGACGGACGGACGGACGGACGGACGGACGGACGGACAGACAGACATTCGGATTTGAACTCCACTCTTCACCCTGATCACTTTGGTATATATAACCCTATATCTAACTCGTTTAGTTTTGGGTGTTACAAACAACCGTTATGTGAACAAAACTATAATACTCTCTTTAGCAACATTTGTTGCGAGAGTATAAAAATTATAGAGAAATTGAAGAAAATAGTAGTAGTAGTTATATAAAATAGGAGAAAATTATAGAGAAATTGAAGAAAATAGTAGTAGTAGTTATACAAAATAGGAGAAAATTATAGAGAAATTGCAGAAAATAGTAGTAGTAGTTATACAAAATAGGAGAAAATTATAGAGAAATTGCAGAAAATAGTAGTAGTAGTTATACAAAATAGGAGAAAATTATAGAGAAATTGCAGAAAATAGGAGAAAATTATAGAGAAATTGCAGAAAATAGTAGTAGTAGTTATACAAAATAGGAGAAAATTATAGAGAAATTGAAGAAAATAGTAGTAGTAGTTATGCAAAATAGGAGAAAATTATAGAGAAATTGCAGAAAATAGTAGTAGTAGTTATACAAAATAGGATAAAATTATAGAGAAATTGCAGTAAATAGTAGTAGTAGTTATACAAAATAGGAGAAAATTATAGAGAAATTGCAGAAAATAGTAGTAGTAGTTATACAAAATAGGAGAAAAAAATTATAGAGAAATTGCAGAAAATAGTAGTAGTAGTTATATAAAATAGGAGAAAATTATAGAGAAATTGAAGAAAATAGTAGTAGTAGTTATACAAAATAGGAGAAAATTATAGAGAAATTGCAGAAAATAGTAGTAGTAGTTATACAAAATAGGAGAAAATTATAGAGAAATTGCAGAAAATAGTAGTAGTAGTTATGCAAAATAGGAGAAAATTATAGAGAAATTGCAGAAAATAGTAGTAGTAGTTATACAAAATAGGAGAATATTATAGAGAAATTGCAGTAAATAGTAGTAGTAGTTATACAAAATAGGAGAAAATTATAGAGAAATTGCAGAAAATAGTAGTAGTAGTTATACAAAATAGGAGAAAATTATAGAGAAATTGCAGAAAATAGTAGTAGTAGTTATACAAAATAGGAGAAAATTATAGAGAAATTGCAGAAAATAGTAGTAGTAGTTATACAAAATAGGAGAAAATTATAGAGAAATTGCAGAAAATAGTAGTAGTAGTTATACAAAATAGGATAAAATTATAGAGAAATTGCAGTAAATAGTAGTAGTAGTTATACAAAATAGGAGAAAATTATAGAGAAATTGCAGAAAATAGTAGTAGTAGTTATACAAAATAGGAGAAAATTATAGAGAAATTGCAGAAAATAGTAGTAGTAGTTATACAAAATAGGAGAAAATTATAGAGAAATTGTAGAAAATAGGAGAAAATTATAGAGAAATTGCAGAAAATAGTAGTAGTAGTTATACAAAATAGGATAAAATTATAGAGAAATTGTAGAAATTAGTAGTAGTAGTTATACAAAATAGGAGAAAATTATAGAGAAATTGCAGAAAATAGTAGTAGTAGTTACACAAAATAGGAGAAAATTATAGAGAAATTGGAGAAAATAGTAGTAGTAGTTATACAAAATAGGAGAAAATTATAGAGAAATTGCAGAAAATAGTAGTAGTAGTTATACAAAATAGGAGAAAATTATAGAGAAATTGCAGAAAATAGTAGTAGTAGTTATACAAAATAGGAGAATATTATAGAGAAATTGCAGTAAATAGTAGTAGTAGTTATACAAAATAGGAGAAAATTATAGAGAAATTGCAGAAAATAGTAGTAGTAGTTATACAAAATAGGAGAAAATTATAGAGAAATTGCAGAAAATAGTAGAAGTAGTTATACAAAATAGGATAAAATTATAGAGAAATTGCAGTAAATAGTAGTAGTAGTTATACAAAATAGGAGAAAATTATAGAGAAATTGTAGAAAATAGTAGTAGTAGTTATACAAAATAGGAGAAAATTATAGAGAAATTGCAGAAAATAAGAGAAAATTATAGAGAAATTGAAGAAAATAGTAGTAGTGTTATACAAAATAGGAGAAAATTTTACATAAATTGCAGAAAATAGGAGAAAATTATAGAGACATTGCAGAAAATAGTAGTAGTAGTTATACAAAATAGGAGAAAATTATAGAGAAATTGCAGAAAATAGTAGTAGTAGTTATACAAAATAGGAGAATATTATAGAGAAATTGCAGAAAATAGTAGTAGTAGTTATACAAAATAAGAGAAAATTGAAGAAAATAGTAGTAGTAGTTATACAAAATAGGAGAAAATTATAGAGAAATTGCAGAAAATAAGAGAAAATTATAGAGAAATTGAAGAAAATTGTAGTAGTGTTATACAAAATAGGAGAAAATTTTAGATAAACTGCAGAAAATAGGAGAAAATTATAGAGAAATTGCAGAAAATAGTAGTAGTAGTTATACAAAATAGGAGAAAATTATAGAGAAATTGCAGAAAATAGGAGAAAGTTATGTGAACAAAACTATGATACTCTGTGCAACAGGTTGCGAGAGTATAATTATAGAGAAATTGCAGAAAATAGTAGTAGTAGTTATATAAAATAGGAGAAAATTATAGAGAAATTGAAGAAAATAGTAGTAGTAGTTATACAAAATAGGAGAAAATTATAGAGAAATTGCAGAAAATAGTAGTAGTAGTTATACAAAATAGGAGAAAATTATAGAGAAATTGCAGAAAATAGTAGTAGTAGTTATGCAAAATAGGAGAAAATTATAGAGAAATTGCAGAAAATAGTAGTAGTAGTTATACAAAATAGGAGGAAATTATAGAGAAATTGCAGAAAATAGTAGTAGTAGTTATACAAAATAGGAGAAAATTATAGAGAAATTGCAGAAAATAGTAGTAGTATTTATACAAAATAGGAGAAAATTATAGAGAAATTGCAGAAAATAGAAGGAAATTATAGAGAAATTGCATAAAATAGTAGTAGTAGTAATACAAAATAGGAGAAAATTTTAGAGAAATTGCAGAAAATAGTAGTAGTAGTTATACAAAATAGGAGAAAATTATAGAGAAATTGCAGAAAATAGTAGTAGTAGTTATACAAAATAGGAGAAAATTATAGAGAAATTGCAGAAAATAGAAGGAAATTATAGAGAAATTGCAAAAAATAGTAGTAGTAGTTATACAAAATAGGAGAAAACAAGTAAGGAAATTCTAAGTTCGGGTGCAACCGAACATTTTATACTCTCGCAATTTATTGAAGAAATTTTAATAAGATAACACCCAAATTTACCTATAAATTCGGCACAAAGTTTAATAGAATAACGAAAATCGTCGTATATAGTGTATGAGGGCTGAGGTAATTCCTGAACCGACTTCATTCATCTTCACCAGCTAGGTACACTATATCCAAAACTATACTCGCACTTAATTTGGCAAAGGTATAGTATCTCACATATTAACCAATACATATATGTAGATTAAAGCCCACCGTATTTTTGAAAAACCCATAATTAGGTACATGGGAGCTAGGAGATGTTATTATCCGATTTTAATAATTTTTGGAACAGAGACACACTATTAGAAGAAAACAATTTCCTCTGAATTACATTCAATTATCTAAGAGATTTACCAATATTTTCGGTTAAAATTTACCCTTAGGCGCTGAGTTCAACATGTCCGATATCTAGGGTCTTGAAAAGTTATAGTCCGTTTTCGACAATTTTTTCTCAAGTGAAGCCAGAGATGATATGTACTATTTGTGTAAAGTTTAATTCTGCTATCTTCATTGATTCCTTATGAATACATGATAAAGTGAAGGAATCAGATGGAATTCAAAATTGAGTTACATGGGAAGTTGTCGTAGTTATGAACCGATTTCATTCATGTGTCATCAGGGTGTCAAGAAAGTATTATATACCGAAATTCATTGAAATCGGTCGAGTGGTTCCTGAGATATGGTTTTTGACCCGTAAGTGGGAGATGCCACGCCCATTTTGCATTTTGTAAAAAAATCTGAGTGCAGTTTCCTTCTGCCATTTCTCATGTAAAATTTGGTGTTTCTGACGTTTTTCGTTAGTGAGTTAACCCACTTTTAGTAATTTTCAACCTAACCTTTGTATGGGAGGTGGGCGTGGTTATTATCCGATTTCTTTCATTTTTGGACTGTATAAGGAAATGGCTAAAAGAAACGACTGCAGAAAGTTTGGTTTATATTGCTTTATTGGTTTGCGAGTTATATACAAAAAACCTATTTGGGGGCGGGGTCACGCCCACTTTTCCAAAAAATTACATCCAAATGTGCCCCTCCCTAATGGGATCCTATGTTCCAAATTTCATTTTCATAACTTTATTTATGGCTTAGTTATGACACTGTATAGGTTTTCGGTTTCCACCATTTTGTGGGCGTGGCAGTGGACCGATTTTGCCCATTTTCGAAAGCAACCTCCTCAGGGTGCCAAGGAACATGTGTTCCAAGTTTCATTAAGATATCTTAATTTTTACTCAAGTTATCGCTTGCACGGACAGACGGACAGACGGACGGACAGACATCCGGATTTCAAAGCCACTCGTCATCCTGATCATTTATGTATATATAACCCCATATCTAACTCCTATATTTCTTGGTGACACAAACAACCGTTATGTGAACAAAACTATGATACTCTGTGCAACAAGTTGCGAGAGTATAATTATAGAGAAATTGCAAAAAATAGTAGTAGTAGTTATACAAAATAGGAGAAAACAAGTAAGGAAGGGCTAAGTTCGGGTGTAACCGAACATTTTATACTCTCGCAATTATTGATGTAATTTTATAAAGATAACACAAGTCGACCCATATATTTGGTATAAAGTTCAATAGAATAACGAAAATCATCATAAATAGTATATGGGGACTGAGGTAATTCCTAAACAGATTTCACTCGTTTTCACCACCAAGATACAATGTATCGAAGACTATACGCTCACTTAATTTAATATTACTTATAATTAGGTATATGGGATCTAGGGAAGTTATGACCCGATTTTTACCATTTCAGGTACAGAGAGAAACTGTTCTAAGAAAAAAATTCAGAGGGAATGAATTACATTAAAATATCTGAGGGATTTACCTATATTTTCGGTGAAAAATTAACCTTACGCACTGAGTAATTCATGTTCGATATCAGGGGCCTTGAAAAGTCATGGCCCGATTTTGACAATTTTTCCACAAGTGATGTCACAGCTCAAATACAGTATTTGTGTAAAGTTTTATTCCGCTAGCTTCATTGATTCCTTATGAATACATGATAAAGTGAACGAATCAGATGGAATTCAAAATTGAGTTATATGGGAAGTAGACGTAGTTGTGAACCGATTTCGCCCATATTCCACCCGTGTCATCAGGGTGTCAAGAAAGTGTTATATACCGAATTTCATGGTTGGGCGACGCCACGCCCATTTTCCATTTTGAAAAAAAATCTCAGTGCAGCTTCCCTCTGCTATTTCTTATGTAAAATTTAGTGTTTCTGATGTTTTTCTTTAGGGAGTTAACCCACTTTTAGTAATTTTCAACCTAACCTTTGTATGGGAGGTGGGCGTGGTTATTATCCGATTTCTTTAATTTTTGGACTGTATAAGGAAATGGCTAAAAGAAACGACTGCAGAAAGTTTGGTTTATATTGCTTTATTGGTTTGCGAGTTATATACAAAAAACCTATTTGGGGGCGGGGTCACGCCCACTTTTCCAAAAAAATCCAAATGTGCCCCTCCCTTATGGGATCCTATGTTCCAAATTTCATTTTCATAACTTTATTTATGGCTTAGTTATGACACTGTATAGGTTTTCGGTTTCCACCATTTTGTGGGCGTGGCAGTGGACCGATTTTGCCCATTTTCGAAAGCAACCTTCTCAGGGTGCCAAGGAACATGTGTTCCAAGTTTCATTAGATATCTTAATTTTTACTCAAGTTATCGCTTGCACGGACAGACGGACAGACGGACAGACGGACGGACAGACATCCGGATTTCAAAGCCACTCGTCATCCTGATCATTTATGTATATATAACCCCATATCTAACTCCTATATTTCTTGGTGACACAAACAACCGTTATGTGAACAAAACTATGATACTCTGTGCAACAGGTTGCGAGAGTATAATTATAGAGAAATTGCAAAAAATAGTAGTAGTAGTTATACAAAATAGGAGAAAATTATACAGAAATTGCAGAAAATAAGAGAAAATTATAGAGAAATTGAAGAAAATAGTAGTAGTGTTATACAAAATAGGAGAAAATTTTACATAAATTGCAGAAAATAGGAGAAAATTATAGAGAAATTGCAGAAAATAGTAGTAGTAGTTATACAAAATAGGAGAAAATTTTACAGAAATTGCAGAAAATAGGAGAAAATTATAGAGAAATTGCTGAAAATAGTTGTAGTAGTTATACAAAATAGGAGAAAATTATAGAGAAATTGCAGAAAATAGTAGTAGTAGTTATACAAAATAGGAGAAAATTATAGAGAAATTGCAGAAAATAGTAGTAGTAGTTATACAAAATAAGAGAAAATTATAGAGAAATTGAAGAAAATAGTAGTAGTAGTTATACAAAATAGGAGAAAATTATAGAGAAATTGCAGAAAATAAGAGAAAATTATAGAGAAATTGAAGAAAATAGTAGTAGTGTTATACAAAATAGGAGAAAATTTTAGATAAACTGCAGAAAATAGGAGAAAATTATAGAGAAATTGCAGAAAATAGTAGTAGTAGTTATACAAAATAGGAGAAAATTATAGAGAAATTGCAGAAAATAGGAGAAAGTTATGTGAACAAAACTATGATACTCTGTGCAACAGGTTGCGAGAGAATAATTATAGAGAAATTGCAGAAAATAGTAGTAGTAGTTATATAAAATAGGAGAAAATTATAGAGAAATTGAAGAAAATAGTAGTAGTAGTTACACAAAATAGGAGAAAATTATAGAGAAATTGCAGAAAATAGTAGTAGTAGTTATACAAAATAGGAGAAAATTATAGAGAAATTGCAGAAAATAGTAGTAGTAGTTATGCAAAATAGGAGAAAATTATAGAGAAATTGCAGAAAATAGTAGTAGTAGTTATACAAAATAGGAGGAAATTATAGAGAAATTGCAGAAAATAGTAGTAGTAGTTATACAAAATAGGAGAAAATTATAGAGAAATTGCAGAAAATAGTAGTAGTATTTATACAAAATAGGAGAAAATTATAGAGAAATTGCAGAAAATAGAAGGAAATTATAGAGAAATTGCATAAAATAGTAGTAGTAGTAATACAAAATAGGAGAAAATTTTAGAGAAATTGCAGAAAATAGTAGTAGTAGTTATACAAAATAGGAGAAAATTATAGAGAAATTGCAGAAAATAGTAGTAGTAGTTATACAAAATAGGAGAAAATTATAGAGAAATTGCAGAAAATAGTAGTAGTAGTTATACAAAATAGGAGAAAATTATAGAGAAATTGAAGAAAATAGTAGAAGTAGTTATACAAAATAGGATAAAATTATAGAGAAATTGCAGAAAATAGTAGTAGTAGTTATACAAAATAGGAGAAAATTATAGAGAAATTTCAGAAAATAGAAGGAAATTATAGAGAAATTGCATAAAATAGTAGTAGTAGTTATACAAAATAAGAGAAAATTATAGAGAAATTGCAGAAAATAGTAGTAGTAGTTATACAAAATAGGAGAAAATTATAGAGAAATTGCAGAAAATAGAAGGAAATTATAGAGAAATTGCAAAAAATAGTAGTAGTAGTTATACAAAATAGGAGAAAACAAGTAAGGAAATTCTAAGTTCGGGTGCAACCGAACATTTTATACTCTCGCAATTTATTGAAGAAATTTTAATAAGATAACACCCAAATTTACCTATAAATTCGGCACAAAGTTTAATAGAATAACGAAAATCGTCGTATATAGTGTATGAGGGCTGAGGTAATTCCTGAACCGACTTCATTCATCTTCACCAGCTAGGTACACTATATCCAAAACTATACTCGCACTTAATTTGGCAAAGGTATAGTATCTCACATATTAACCAATACATATATGTAGATTAAAGCCCACCGTATTTTTGAAAAACCCATAATTAGGTACATGGGAGCTAGGAGATGTTATTATCCGATTTTAATAATTTTTGGAACAGAGACACACTATTAGAAGAAAACAATTTCCTCTGAATTACATTCAATTATCTAAGAGATTTACCAATATTTTCGGTTAAAATTTACCCTTAGGCGCTGAGTTCAACATGTCCGATATCTAGGGTCTTGAAAAGTTATAGTCCGTTTTTCGACATTTTTTTCTCAAGTGAAGCCAGAGATGATATGTACTATTTGTGTAAAGTTTAATTCTGCTATCTTCATTGATTCCTTATGAATACATGATAAAGTGAAGGAATCAGATGGAATTCAAAATTGAGTTACATGGGAAGTTGTCGTAGTTATGAACCGATTTCATTCATGTGTCATCAGGGTGTCAAGAAAGTATTATATACCGAAATTCATTGAAATCGGTCGAGTGGTTCCTGAGATATGGTTTTTGACCCATAAGTGGGAGATGCCACGCCCATTTTGCATTTTGTAAAAAAATCTGAGTGCAGTTTCCTTCTGCCATTTCTCATGTAAAATTTGGTGTTTCTGACGTTTTTCGTTAGTGAGTTAACCCACTTTTAGTAATTTTCAACCTAACCTTTGTATGGGAGGTGGGCGTGGTTATTATCCGATTTCTTTCATTTTTTGGACTGTATAAGGAAACGGCTAAAAGAAACGACTGCAGAAAGTTTGGTTTATATTGCTTTATTGGTTTGCGAGTTATATACAAAAAACCTATTTGGGGGCGGGGTCACGCCCACTTTTCCAAAAAAATTACATCCAAATGTGCCCCTCCTAATGGGATCCTATGTTCCAAATTTCATTTTCATAACTTTATTTATGGCTTAGTTATGACACTGTATAGGTTTTCGGTTTCCACCATTTTGTGGGCGTGGCAGTGGACCGATTTTGCCCATTTTCGAAAGCAACCTCCTCAGGGTGCCAAGGAATATGTGTTCCAAGTTTCATTAAGATATCTTAATTTTTACTCAAGTTATCGCTTGCACGGACAGACGGACAGACGGACGGACAGACATCCGGATTTCAAAGCCACTCGTCATCCTGATCATTTATGTATATATAACCCCATATCTAACTCCTATATTTCTTGGTGACACAAACAACCGTTATGTGAACAAAACTATGATACTCTGTGCAACAAGTTGCGAGAGTATAATTATAGAGAAATTGCAAAAAATAGTAGTAGTAGTTATACAAAATAGGAGAAAACAAGTAAGGAAGGGCTAAGTTCGGGTGTAACCGAACATTTTATACTCTCGCAATTTATTGATGTAATTTTATAAAGATAACACAAGTCGACCCATATATTTGGTATAAAGTTCAATAGAATAACGAAAATCATCATAAATAGTATATGGGGACTGAGGTAATTCCTAAACAGATTTCACTCGTTTTCACCACTTACTTATAATTAGGTATATGGGATCTAGGGAAGTTATGACCCGATTTTTACCATTTCAGGTACAGAGAGAAACTGTTCTAAGAAAAAAATTCAGAGGGAATGAATTACATTAAAATATCTGAGGGATTTACCTATATTTTCGGTGAAAAATTAACCTTACGCACTGAGTAATTCATGTTCGATATCAGGGGCCTTGAAAAGTCATGGCCCGATTTTGACAATTTTTCCACAAGTGATGTCACAGCTCAAATACAGTATTTGTGTAAAGTTTTATTCCGCTAGCTTCATTGGTTCCTTATGATTACATTATAAAGTGAACGAATCAGATGGAATTCAAAATTGAGTTATATGGGAAGTAGACGTAGTTGTGAACCGATTTCGCCCATATTCCACCCGTGTCATCAGGGTGTCAAGAAAGTGTTATATACCGAATTTCATGGGTGGGCGACGCCACGCCCATTTTCCATTTTGAAAAAAAATCTCAGTGCAGCTTCCCTCTGCTATTTCTTATGTAAAATTTAGTGTTTCTGATGTTTTTCTTTAGGGAGTTAACCCACTTTTAGTAATTTTCAACCTAACCTTTGTATGGGAGGTGGGCGTGGTTATTATCCGATTTCTTTAATTTTTGGACTGTATAAGGAAATGGCTAAAAGAAACGACTGCAGAAAGTTTGGTTTATATTGCTTTATTGGTTTGCGAGTTATATACAAAAAACCTATTTGGGGGCGGGGTCACGCCCACTTTTCCAAAAAAATCCAAATGTGCCCCTCCCTAATGGGATCCTATGTTCCAAATTTCATTTTCATAACTTTATTTATGGCTTAGTTATGACACTGTATAGGTTTTCGGTTTCCACCATTTTGTGGGCGTGGCAGTGGACCGATTTTGCCCATTTTCGAAAGCAACCTTCTCAGGGTGCCAAGGAACATGTGTTCCAAGTTTCATTAGATATCTTAATTTTTACTCAAGTTATCGCTTGCACGGACAGACGGACAGACGGACAGACGGACGGACAGACATCCGGATTTCAAAGCCACTCGTCATCCTGATCATTTATGTATATATAACCCCATATCTAACTCCTATATTTCTTGGTGACACAAACAACCGTTATGTGAACAAAACTATGATACTCTGTGCAACAGGTTGCGAGAGTATAATTATAGAGAAATTGTGAAAAAATAGTAGTAGTAGTTATACAAAATAGGAGAAAATTATACAGAAATTGCAGAAAATAAGAGAAAATTATAGAGAAATTGAAGAAAATAGTAGTAGTGTTATACAAAATAGGAGAAAATTTTACATAAATTGCAGAAAATAGGAGAAAATTATAGAGAAATTGCAGAAAATAGTAGTAGTAGTTATACAAAATAGGAGAAAATTATAGAGAAATTGCTGAAAATAGTTGTAGTAGTTATACAAAATAGGAGAAAATTATAGAGAAATTGCAGAAAATAGTAGTAGTAGTTATACAAAATAGGAGAAAATTATAGAGAAATTGCAGAAAATAGTAGTAGTAGTTATACAAAATAAGAGAAAATTATAGAGAAATTGAAGAAAATAGTAGCAGTAGTTATACAAAATAGGAGAAAATTATAGAGAAATTGCAGAAAATAAGAGAAAATTATAGAGAAATTGAAGAAAATAGTAGTAGTGTTATACAAAATAGTAGAAAATTTTAGATAAACTGCAGAAAATAGGAGAAAATTATAGAGAAATTGCAGAAAATAGTAGTAGTAGTTATACAAAATAGGAGAAAATTATAGAGAAATTGCAGAAAATAGGAGAAAGTTATGTGAACAAAACTATGATACTCTGTGCAACAGGTTGCGAGAGAATAATTATAGAGAAATTGCAGAAAATAGTAGTAGTAGTTATATAAAATAGGAGAAAATTATAGAGAAATTGAAGAAAATAGTAGTAGTAGTTATACAAAATAGGAGAAAATTATAGAGAAATTGCAGAAAATAGTAGTAGTAGTTATACAAAATAGGAGAAAATTATAGAGAAATTGCAGAAAATAGTAGTAGTAGTTATGCAAAATAGGAGAAAATTATAGAGAAATTGCAGAAAATAGTAGTAGTAGTTATACAAAATAGGAGGAAATTATAGAGAAATTGCAGAAAATAGTAGTAGTAGTTATACAAAATAGGAGAAAATTATAGAGAAATTGCAGAAAATAGTAGTAGTATTTATACAAAATAGGAGAAAATTATAGAGAAATTGCAGAAAATTGAAGGAAATTATAGAGAAATTGCATAAAATAGTAGTAGTAGTAATACAAAATAGGAGAAAATTTTAGAGAAATTGCAGAAAATAGTAGTAGTAGTTATACAAAATAGGAGAAAATTATAGAGAAATTGCAGAAAATAGTAGTAGTAGTTATACAAAATAGGAGAAAATTATAGAGAAATTGCAGAAAATAGTAGTAGTAGTTATACAAAATAGGAGAAAATTATAGAGAAATTGAAGAAAATAGTAGAAGTAGTTATACAAAATAGGATAAAATTATAGAGAAATTGCAGAAAATAGTAGTAGTAGTTATACAAAATAGGAGAAAATTATAGAGAAATTTCAGAAAATAGAAGGAAATTATAGAGAAATTGCATAAAATAGTAGTAGTAGTTATACAAAATAAGAGAAAATTATAGAGAAATTGCAGAAAATAGTAGTAGTAGTTATACAAAATAGGGAGAAAATTATAGAGAAATTGCAGAAAATAGAAGGAAATTATAGAGAAATTGCAAAAAATAGTAGTAGTAGTTATACAAAATAGGAGAAAACAAGTAAGGAAATTCTAAGTTCGGGTGCAACCGAACATTTTATACTCTCGCAATTTATTGAAGAAATTTTAATAAGATAACACCCAAATTTACCTATAAATTCGGCACAAAGTTTAATAGAATAACGAAAATCGTCGTATATAGTGTATGAGGGCTGAGGTAATTCCTGAACCGACTTCATTCATCTTCACCAGCTAGGTACACTATATCCAAAACTATACTCGCACTTAATTTGGCAAAGGTATAGTATCTCACATATTAACCAATACATATATGTAGATTAAAGCCCACCGTATTTTTGAAAAACCCATAATTAGGTACATGGGAGCTAGGAGATGTTATTATCCGATTTTAATAATTTTTGGAACAGAGACACACTATTAGAAGAAAACAATTTCCTCTGAATTACATTCAATTATCTAAGAGATTTACCAATATTTTCGGTTAAAATTTACCCTTAGGCGCTGAGTTCAACATGTCCGATATCTAGGGTCTTGAAAAGTTATAGTCCGTTTTCGACAATTTTTTCTCAAGTGAAGCCAGAGATGATATGTACTATTTGTGTAAAGTTTAATTCTGCTATCTTCATTGATTCCTTATGAATACATGATAAAGTGAAGGAATCAGATGGAATTCAAAATTGAGTTACATGGGAAGTTGTCGTAGTTATGAACCGATTTCATTCATGTGTCATCAGGGTGTCAAGAAAGTATTATATACCGAAATTCATTGAAATCGGTCGAGTGGTTCCTGAGATATGGTTTTTGACCCATAAGTGGGAGATGCCACGCCCATTTTGCATTTTGTAAAAAAATCTGAGTGCAGTTTCCTTCTGCCATTTCTCATGTAAAATTTGGTGTTTCTGACGTTTTTCGTTAGTGAGTTAACCCACTTTTAGTAATTTACAACCTAACCTTTGTATGGGAGGTGGGCGTGGTTATTATCCGATTTCTTTCATTTTTGGACTGTATAAGGAAATGGCTAAAAGAAACGACTGCAGAAAGTTTGGTTTATATTGCTTTATTGGTTTGCGAGTTATATACAAAAAACCTATTTGGGGGCGGGGTCACGCCCACTTTTCCAAAAAAATTACATCCAAATGTGCCCCTCCCTAATGGGATCCTATGTTCCAAATTTCATTTTCATAACTTTATTTATGGCTTAGTTATGACACTGTATAGGTTTTCGGTTTCCACCATTTTGTGGGCGTGGCAGTGGACCGATTTTGCCCATTTTCGAAAGCAACCTCCTCAGGGTGCCAAGGAACATGTGTTCCAAGTTTCATTAAGATATCTTAATTTTTACTCAAGTTATCGCTTGCACGGACAGACGGACAGACGGACGGACAGACATCCGGATTTCAAAGCCACTCGTCATCCTGATCATTTATGTATATATAACCCCATATCTAACTCCTATATTTCTTGGTGACACAAACAACCGTTATGTGAACAAAACTATGATACTCTGTGCAACAAGTTGCGAGAGTATAATTATAGAGAAATTGCAAAAAATAGTAGTAGTAGTTATACAAAATAGGAGAAAACAAGTAAGGAAGGGCTAAGTTCGGATGTAACCGAACATTTTATACTCTCGCAATTTATTGATGTAATTTTATAAAGATAACACAAGTCGACCCATATATTTGGTATAAAGTTCAATAGAATAACGAAAATCATCATAAATAGTATATGGGGACTGAGGTAATTCCTAAACAGATTTCACTCGTTTTCACCACCAAGATACAATGTATCGAAGACTATACGCTCACTTAATTTAATATTACTTATAATTAGGTATATGGGATCTAGGGAAGTTATGACCCGATTTTTACCATTTCAGGTACAGAGAGAAACTGTTATAAGAAAAAAATTCAGAGGGAATGAATTACATTAAAATATCTGAGGGATTTACCTATATTTTCGGTGAAAAATTAACCTTACGCACTGAGTAATTCATGTTCGATATCAGGGGCCTTGAAAAGTCATGGCCCGATTTTGACAATTTTTCCACAAGTGATGTCACAGCTCAAATACAGTATTTGTGTAAAGTTTTATTCCGCTAGCTTCATTGGTTCCTTATGATTACATTATAAAGTGAACGAATCAGATGGAATTCAAAATTGAGTTATATGGGAAGTAGACGTAGTTGTGAACCGATTTCGCCCATATTCCACCCGTGTCATCAGGGTGTCAAGAAAGTGTTATATACCGAATTTCATTGAAATCGGTCGAATAGTTCTTGAGATATGGTTTTTGACCCATAAGTGGGCGACGCCACGCCCATTTTCCATTTTGAAAAAAAATCTCAGTGCAGCTTCCCTCTGCTATTTCTTATGTAAAATTTAGTGTTTCTGATGTTTTTCTTTAGGGAGTTAACCCACTTTTAGTAATTTTCAACCTAACCTTTGTATGGGAGGTGGGCGTGGTTATTATCCGATTTCTTTAATTTTTGGACTGTATAAGGAAATGGCTAAAAGAAACGACTGCAGAAAGTTTGGTTTATATTGCTTTATTGGTTTGCGAGTTATATACAAAAAACCTATTTGGGGGCGGGGTCACGCCCACTTTTCCAAAAAAATCCAAATGTGCCCCTCCCTAATGGGATCCTATGTTCCAAATTTCATTTTCATAACTTTATTTATGGCTTAGTTATGACACTGTATAGGTTTTCGGTTTCCACCATTTTGTGGGCGTGGCAGTGGACCGATTTTGCCCATTTTCGAAAGCAACCTTCTCAGGGTGCCAAGGAACATGTGTTCCAAGTTTCATTAGATATCTTAATTTTTACTCAAGTTATCGCTTGCACGGACAGACGGACAGACGGACAGACGGACGGACAGACATCCGGATTTCAAAGCCACTCGTCATCCTGATCATTTATGTATATATAACCCCATATCTAACTCCTATATTTCTTGGTGACACAAACAACCGTTATGTGAACAAAACTATGATACTCTGTGCAACAGGTTGCGAGAGTATAATTATAGAGAAATTGCAAAAAATAGTAGCAGTAGTTATACAAAATAGGAGAAAATTATACAGAAATTGAAGAAAATAGTAGTAGTGTTATACAAAATAGGAGAAAATTTTACATAAATTGCAGAAAATAGGAGAAAATTATAGAGAAATTGCAGAAAATAGTAGTAGTAGTTATACAAAATAGGAGAAAATTATAGAGAAACTGCTGAAAATAGTTGTAGTAGTTATACAAAAGAGGAGAAAATTATAGAGAAATTGCAGAAAATAGTAGTAGTAGTTATACAAAATAGGAGAAAATTATAGAGAAATTGCAGAAAATAGTAGTAGTAGTTATACAAAATAGGAGAAAATTATAGAGAAATTGCAGAAAATAGGAGAAAATTATAGAGAAATTGCAGAAAATAGTAGTAGTAGTTATACAAAATAGGATAAAATTATAGAGAAATTGCAGAAAATAGTAGTAGTAGTTATACAAAATAGGAGAAAATTATAGAGAAATTGCAGAAAATAGTAGTAGTAGTTATACAAAATAGGAGAAAATTATAGAGAAATTGCAGAAAATAGTAGTAGTAGTTACACAAAATAGGAGAAAATTATAGAGAAATTGCAGAAAATAGTAGTAGTAGTTATACAAAATAGGAGAAAATTATAGAGAAATTGCAGAAAATAGTAGTAGTAGTTATACAAAATAGGAGAAAATTATAGAGAAATTGCAGAAAATAGTAGTAGTAGTTATACAAAATAGGAGAAAATTATAGAGAAATTGCAGAAAATAGTAGAAGTAGTTATACAAAATAGGATAAAATTATAGAGAAATTGCAGTAAATAGTAGTAGTAGTTATACAAAATAGGAGAAAATTATAGAGAAATTGCAGAAAATAGTAATAGTAGTTATACAAAATAGGAGAAAATTATAGAGAAATTGTAGAAAATAGTAGTAGTAGTTATACAAAATAGGAGAAAATTATAGAGAAATTGCAGAAAATAGTAGTAGTAGTTATACAAAATAAGAGAAAATTATAGAGAAATTGAAGAAAATAGTAGTAGTAGTTATACAAAATAGGAGAAAATTATAGAGAAATTGCAGAAAATAAGAGAAAATTATAGAGAAATTGAAGAAAATAGTAGTAGTGTTATACAAAATAGGAGAAAATTTTAGATAAACTGCAGAAAATAGGAGAAAATTATAGAGAAATTGCAGAAAATAGTAGTAGTAGTTATACAAAATAGGAGAAAATTATAGAGAAATTGCAGAAAATAGTAGTTGTTGTTATACAAAATAGGAGAAAATTATAGAGAAATTGCAGAAAATAGTAGAAGTAGTTATACAAAATAGGAGAAAATTATAGAGAAATTGCAGAAAACAGTAGTAGTAGTTATACAAAATAAGAGAAAATTATAGAGATTTTGCAGAAAATAGTAGTAGTAGTTATACAAAATAGGAGAAAATTATAGAGAAATTGCAGAAAATAGGAGAAAATTATAGAGAAATTGCAGAAAATAGTAGTAGTAGTTATACAAAATAGGAGAAAATTATAGAGAAATTGCAGAAAAAAGAAGGAAATTATAGAGAAATTGCAAAAAATAGTAGTAGTAGTAATACAAAATAGGAGAAAATTATAGAGAAATTGCAGAAAATAGTAGTAGTAGTTATACAAAATAGGAGAAAATTATAGAGAAAATGCAGAAAATAGGAGAAAATTTTAGAGAAATTTCAGAAAATAGTAGTAGTAGTTATACAAAATAGGAGAAAATTATAGAGAAATTGCAGAAAATAGTAGTAGTAGTTATACAAAATAGGAGAAAATTATAGAGAAATTGCAGAAAATAGTAGTAGTAGTTATACAAAGTAGGAGAAAATTATAGAGAAATTGCAGAAAATAGTAGTAGTAGTTATACAAAATAGGAGAAAATTATAGAGAAATTGCAGAAAATAGGAGAAAATTATGAAGAAATTTCAGAAAATAGTAGTAGTAGTTATACAAAATAGGAGAAAATTATAGAGAAATTGCAGAAAATAGTAGTAGTAGTTAGTAGTGGGACGGCATATCAAACTCCTTACGTACAGCTGCAACCGAAACCATTGGTTTTCGGAAAAGCCAAAAAAACAGCTGGTATGACGAGGATTGTCGTCTCGCAGTGGAGAGAAAACAGACTGCCTACCTCGCAATGTTGCGATCGACCGCAACACGAGCGGGATGGGAAAGATACCGAGAGCTGAAGAGGGAAGCGAGACGCATTTGCAGACAAAAAAAGAAAGAGGCCGAAATGCGTGAGTATGAAGAGCTTGACAAGCTGGCCGACAGGGGTAATGCTCGAAAATTTTACGAAAAGATCCGGCGACTAACTGAAGGTTTCAAGACCGGAGCGCACTCCTGTAGGACCCCCAGAGGTGATCTAGTTATTGATGACCAGAGTATACTGAGTTTGTGGAGGGAACACTTCTCCACCCTGCTGAATGGCAGTGAAAGTACAACACCAGGAGATGGCGAACCCGATTCCCCAATCGACGACGATGGAGCAGATGTTCCATTGCCCGACCGTGAAGAAATTCGAATAGCAATTACCCGCTTGAAGAACAATAAGGCGGCGGGTGCCGATGGATTACCGGCCGAGCTATTCAAATACGGCGGCGAAGAGCTGATAAAGTGCTTGCATCAGCTTCTTTGCAGAATATGGTCGGAAGAAAGCATGCATGACAATTGGAATCTCAGTGTACTCTGCCCAATACACAAAAAGGGAGACCCCACAAATTGCGCCAATTACCGTGGGATAAGCCTCCTCAACATCGCGTATAAGGTTCTGTCGAGCGTATTGTGTGAAAGACTAAAGCCCACCGTCAACAAACTGATTGGACCTTATCAGTGTGGCTTTAGACCTGGAAAATCAACAACAGACCAGATATTCACCATGCGCCAAATTTCGGAGAAGACCCGTGAAAATAGGATCGACACACACCATCTCTTTGTCGACTTTAAAGCTGCTTTCGACAGCACGAAAAGGAGCTGCCTTTATGCCGCGATGTCTGAATTTGGTATCCCCGCAAAACTAATACGGCTGTGTAAGCTGACGTTGAGCAACACCAAAAGCTCCGTCAGGATCGGGAAGGACCTCTCCGAGCCGTTCGATACCAGACGAGGTTTCAGACAAGGTGACTCACTCTCGTGTGATTTCTTTAACCTGATGCTGGAGAAAATAATACGAGCTGCAGAGCTAAATCGAGAAGGTACAATCTTCTATAAGAGTGTACAGCTACTGGCGTACGCCGATGATATCGATATCATTGGAAACAACACCCGCGCCGTTAGTTCTGCTTTTTCCAGACTGGATAAGGAAGCGAAGCGTATGGGTCTGGTGGTGAACGAGGACAAGACGAAATATCTCCTGTCGTCAAACAAACAGTCAGCGCATTCGCGTCTTGGCTCCCACGTCATTGTTGACAGTCATAACTTTGAAGTTGTAGATAATTTCGTCTACCTGGGAACCAGCATTAATACCAATAACAATGTCAGCCTGGAAATCCAACGCAGAATCACTCTTGCCAACAGGTGCTACTATGGACTAAGTAGGCAATTGAAAAGTAAAGTCCTCTCTCGACGAACAAAAACCAAACTCTACAAGTCATTCATCATTCCCGTCCTACTTTACGGTGCAGAAGCGTGGACGATGTCAACATCCGATGAGACGGCACTAGGAGTTTTCGAGAGAAAGGTTTTGCGGAAGATTTATGGTCCCTTAAGAATTGGCAACGGCGAATATCGCAGACGATGGAACGATGAGCTGTATGTGTTATTCGACGACATAGACATAGTCCAGCGAATAAAAAAACAGCGGCTACGCTGGCTAGGTCATGATGTCCGAATAGATGAAAGTGCTCCAGCTCTGAAAGTATTCGATGCAGTACCCGCTGGTGGAAGCAGAGGAAGAGGGAGACCTCCACTCCGATGGAAGGACCAGGTGGAGAGGGACCTGGCTTCGCTTGGAATAACCAATTGGCGCCAAACTGCCAGAAGGAGGGATGCGTGGCGCGCTGTTTTGGACTCGGATATAACCGCGTAAGCGGTGTCTACGCCAGTCAAGAAGAAGAAGAAGAAGTTATACAAAATAGAAGAAAATTATAGAGAAATTGCAGAAAATAGTAGTAGTGTTATACAAAATAGGAGAAAATTTTAGATAAATTGCAGAAAATAGGAGAAAATTATAGAGAAATTGCAGAAAATAGTAGTAGTAGTTATACAAAATAGGAAAATTATAGAGAAATTGCAGAAAATAGTAGTAGTAGTTATACAAAATAGGAGAAATTTATATAGAAATTGCAGAAAATAGTAGTAGTAGTTATACAAAATAGGAGAAAATTATAGAGAAATTGCAGAAAATAGTAGTAGTTGTTATACAAAATAGGAGAAAATTATAGAGAAATTGCAGAAAATAGTAGTAGTAGTTATACAAAATAGGAGAAAATTATAGAGAAATTGCAGAAAATAGTAGTAGTAGTTATACAAAATAGGAGAAAATTATAGAGAAATTGCAGAAAATAGTAGTAGTTGTTATACAAAATAGGAGAAAATTATAGAGAAATTGCAGAAAATAGTAGTAGTAGTTATACAAAATGGGAGAAAATTATAGAGAAATTGCAGAAAATAGTAGTAGTTGTTATACAAAATAGGAGAAAATTATAGAGAAATTGCAGAATATAGTAGTAGTATGTATGTGATTGGCGTTGCAACCGTTTAGCCGGTTATAGCCGAATCGACGATAGTGCGCCATCTCTCTCTCTCCTTCGCAGTTCGGCGCCAGTTGGAGATCCCAAGTGTAACCAGGTCGCTCTCCACCTGGTCCCTCCAACGGAGTGGAGGCCTTCCCCTTCCTCGGCTTCCTCCGGCGGGTACTGCATCGAACACTTTCAGGGCTGGAGTGTTTTCGTCCATTCGGACAACATGACCTAGCCAGCGTAGCCGCTGTCTTTTTATTCGCTGAACTATGTCAATGTCGTCGTATAACTCGTACAGCTCATCGTTCCATCGTCTGCGGTATTCGCCGTTGCCAATGTTCTTAGGACCATAAATCTTGCGCAAAATTTTCCTCTCGAAAACTCCTAGTGTCGTCTCATCTGATGTTGACATCGTCCAAGCTTCTGCACCGTAGAGCAGGACGGGAATGATAAGCGACTTGTAGAGCTTGATTTTGGTTCGTCGAGAGAGGACTTTACTGTTCAATTGCCTACTCAGTCCAAAGTAGCACCTGTTGGCAAGAGTTATTCTGCGCTGGATTTCGAGGCAGACATTGTTCGTGTTGTTGATGCTGGTTCCCAGGTATACGAAATTATCTACGACCTCGAAGTTATGACTGTCAGCAGTGACGTGGGAGCCAAGACGCAAATGCGCCGACTGTTTGCTTGATGACAGGAGATATTTCGTCTTGTCCTCATTCACCTCCAGACCCATTCGCTTCGCCTCCTTATCCATGCGGGAAAAAGCAGAACAAACGGCGCGGTTGTTGCTTCCGATGATATCAATATCATCGGCGTACGCCAGGAGCTGTACACTCTTGTAGAAGATGGTACCCTCTCTGTTTAGCTCTGCAGCTCTTATAATTTTGCCAGCATCAGGTTAAAGAAGTCGCACGATAGTGAGTCACCTTGTCTGAAACCTCGTTTGGTATCGAACGGCTCGGAGAGGTCCTTCCCAATCATGACGGAGCTTTTGGTGTTGATCAACGTCAACTTACACAGCCGTATTAGTTTTGCGGGGATACCAAATTCAGACATCGCGGCATAAAGGGAGCTCCTTTTCGTGCTGTCGAAAGCTGCTTTAAAATCTACAAAAAGGTGGTGTGTGTCGATCCTCTTTTTCACGGGTCTTCTCCAAGATTTGGCGCATGGTGAATATCTGGTCAGTTGTTGATTTTCCAGGTCTAAAGCCACACTGATAAGGTCCAATCAGTTTGTTGACGGTGGGCTTTAGTCTTTCACACAGTACGCTCGATAGAACCTTGTATGCGATATTTAGGAGGCTGATCCCACGGTAATTGGCGCAGATTGTGGGATCTCCCTTTTTATGGATTGGGCAGAGCACACTGAGATTCCAATCGTCAGGCATGCTTTCTTCCGACCATATTTTGCAAAGAAGCTGATGCATGCACCTTATCAGTTCTTCGCCGCCGTATTTGAATAGTTCTGCCGGTAATCTATCGGCCCCCGCTGCTTTGTTGTTCTTCAAGCGGGTAATTGCTATTCGAATTTCTTCATGGTCGGGTAATGGAACATCTGTTCCATCGTCATCGATTGGGGATCGGGTTCGCCATCTCCTGGTGTTGTACTCTCACTGCCATTCAGCAGGTCGGAGAAGTGTTCCCTCCATAATCCCAGTATGCCCTGGACATCGGTTACCAGATTACCACCTTGGTCTCTACATGAGGATGCTCCGGTCTTGAAACCTTCGTTAAGTCGCTTCATTTTTTCATAAAATTTTCGAGCATTCCCTCTGTCTGCCAGCTTCTCAAGCTCTTCGTACTCACGCATTTCGGCCTCTTTCTTTTTTGTCTGCAGATGCGTCTCGCTTCCCTCTTCAGCTCTCGGTATCTATCCCATCCCGCACGTGTTGTGGTCGTTTGCAACGTTGCGAGGTAGGCAGTCTGTTTTCTCTCCGCTGCGAGACGGCACTCCTCATCGTACCAGCTTGTTTTTTGTCGTTGCCGAAAACCAATTGTTTCGGCTGCAGCGGTACGCAGTGAGTTTGAGATGCCGTTCCACAGTTCCCTTATACCGTGATGCTGATGAGTGCTCTCAGAGAGCAGGAGTGCAAGTCGAGTAGAAAATCGTTCGGCTGTCGGTTGTGATTGCAGCTTTTCGACGTCGAACCTTCCTTGTGTTTGTTGACGGGCGTTCTTTGCTGCACAGAGGCGAGCGCGTATCTTTGCTGCTACTAGATAATGGTCCGAGTCAATGTTTGGTCCTCGGAGCGTACGCACGTCTAACACACAGGAGACATGTCTTCCGTCTATCACAACGTGATCGATTTGGTTCCGCGTGTTTCGATCAGGAGACAGCCAAGTAGCTTGATGTATTTTCTTATGCTGGAATCTGGTACTACAGACGACCATATTTCGGGCCCCAGCGAAGTCGATCAGCCTCAGGCCGTTTGGCGATGTTTCGTCATGGAGGCTGAATTTTCCGACTGTTGTGCCAAAGACACCTTCTTTACCCACCCTGGCGTTAAAATCGCCAAGCACGACTTTTATATCGTGGCGGGGGCAGCGCTCATAGGTACGTTCTAGGCGCTCATAGAAAGCATCTTTGGTCACATCGTCCTTCTCTTCCGTTGGGGCGTGGGCGCAAATCAGCGATATGTTGAAGAACCTCGCTTTGATGCGGATTGTGGCAAGACGTTCATCCACCGGGGTGAATGCCAGGACTCTGCGACGGAGTCTCTCTCCCACCACAAATCCAACACCAAATTTGCGCTCCTTTATATGGCCGCTGTAGTAGATGTCACAAGGACCCACCTTCTTCCGTCCTTGTCCCGTCCATCGCACTTCTTGGATGGCGGTGATGTCAGCCTTGAGTCGTATGAGGACATCAACCAGCTGGGCAGAGGCACCTTCCCAATTAAGGGTCCGGACATTCCAGGTGCATGCCCTTATATCATTATCCTTAAAACGTTTGCAGGGGTCGTCATCAAAAGGGGGGTGTCTCATCCGAGGCTTTCGTAGATTTTTCATTGGGGGGTGTTTTTATGTGGTGGGTCCCAAACCCTACGTACAACCGCATAAGCGGGCTTCGCCTTCTCACTTTAGCTCGCCTTCAAACGGATGTCTGTTGGCTACCCAGAGGATACTTGGTCTAAAACCGGAAGTCGTGAGCTGCTTGGACCATGTTGAGAAGAATCGTTTCTGGCCACTCCCAAGTGAATGACAATCAAAAACTTTCCTCACTTGCGTGAACTTCTACACATGGTCCCATCCTCCTTGTATAACTACTTTGTATAACTACTACTACTATTTTCTGCAATTTCTCTATAATTTTCTCCTATTTTCTACAATTTCTCTATAATTTGCTCCTATTTTGTATAACTACTACTACTATTTTCTGCAATTTCTCTATAATTTTCTCCTATTTGGTATAACTACTACTACTATTTTCTGCAATTTCTCTATAATTTTCTCCTATTTTGTATAACTACTACTACTATTTTCTGCAATTTCTCTATAATTTTCTCCTATTTTGTATAACTACTACTACTATTTTCTGCAATTTCTCTATAATTTTCTCCTATTTTGTATAACTACTACTACTATTTTCTGCAATTTCTTCATAATTTTCTCCTATTTTCTGCACTTTCTCTATAATTTTCTCCTATTTTGTTTAACTACTACTACTATTTTCTGCAATTTCTCTATAATTTTCTCCTATTTTCTGCAATTTATCTAAAATTTTCTCCTATTTTGTATAACACTACTACTATTTTCTTCAATTTCTCTATAATTTTCTCTTATTTTCTGCAATTTCTCTATAATTTTCTCCTATTTTGTATAACTACTACTACTATTTTCTTCAATTTCTCTATAATTTTCTCTTATTTTGTATATCTACTACTACTGTTTTCTGCAATTTCTCAATAATTTTCTCCTATCTTGTATAACTACTACTACTATTTCCTGCAATTTCTCTATAATTTTCTCCTATTTTGTATAACTACTGGAGGATGGAGTCATATGTAGAAGTTCACGCAAGTGAGGAAAGTTTCTGATTGTCATTCACTTGGGAGTGGCCAGGAACGATTCTTTTACATGTGGCTCAAGCAGCTCACGACTTCCGGTCTTAGACCAAGTATCCTCTGGGTAGCCAACAGACATCCGTTTGGAGGCGAGCTAAAGTGAGAAGGCGAAACCCGCTTATGCGGTTGTGTGTTGGGTTTGGGACCCACCACATAAAAACACCCCCCAATGAAAACGACGAAAAAGCCTCGGATGAGAGACCCCGATTTTGATGACGACCACTGCAAACGTTTAAAGGACTACGATTTAAGGGCATGCACCTGGAATGTCCGGACCCTTAATTGGGAAGGTGCCTCTGCCCAGCTGGTTGATGTCCTCGTAAGAGTAAAGGCTGACATCACCGCAATCCAAGAAATGCGATGGACCGGACAAGGACGGAAGAAGGTGGGTCCTTGTGACATCTACTACAGCGGCCATATAAAGGAGCGCAAATTCGGTGTTGGATTCGTGGTGGGAGAGAGACTCCGTCGTCGAGTCCTGGCATTCACTCCGGTGGAGGAACGTCTAGCCACAATCCGCATCAAAGCGAGGTTCTTCAACATATCGCTGATTTGCGCCCACGCCCCGACGGAAGAGAAGGACGAAGTGATCAAAGATACCTTCTATGAGCGCCTAGAACGTACCTATGAGCGCTGCCCCCGCCACGATGTAAAAATCGTGCTTGGCGATTTCAACGCTAGGGTGGGTAAAGAAGGTGTCTTTGGCACAACAGTCGGAAAATTCAGCCTCCATGACGAAACATCACCAAACGGTCTGAGGCTGATCGACTTCGCCGGGGCCCGAAATATGGTCGTCTGTAGTACTAGATTCCAGCATAAGAAAATCCATCAAGCTACTTGGCTGTCCCCGGATCGAATCACTCGCAACCAGATCGATCATGTTGTGATAGATGGACGACATGTCTCCAGTGTCCTTGATGTGCGTACGCTTCGTGGTCCCAACATCGACTCGGACCACTATCTTGTAGCAGCTAAGATACGCACCCGCCTCTGTGTAGAAAAGCGCACACGTCAACAAACACAAGGAAGGTTCGACATCGAGAAGCTGCAATCACAACCGACAGCCGAACGATTTTCTACTCGACTTGCACTCCTGCTCTCTGAGAGCACTCATCAGCATCTCGGTATAAGGGAGCTGTGGGACGGCATATCAAACTCCTTACGTACAGCTGCAACCGAAACCATTGGTTTTCGGAAAAGCCAAAAAACAGCTGGTATGACGAGGATTGTCGTCTCGCAGTGGAGAGAAAACAGACTGCCTACCTCGCAATGTTGCGATCGACCGCAACACGAGCGGGATGGGAAAGATACCGAGAGCTGAAGAGGGAAGCGAGACGCATTTGCAGACAAAAAAGAAAGAGGCCGAAATGCGTGAGTATGAAGAGCTTGACAAGCTGGCCGACAGGGGTAATGCTCGAAAATTTTACGAAAAGATCCGGCGACTAACTGAAGGTTTCAAGACCGGAGCGCACTCCTGTAGGACCCCCAGAGGTGATCTAGTTATTGATGACCAGAGTATACTGAGTTTGTGGAGGAACACTTCTCCAGCCTGCTGAATGGCAGTGAAAGTACAACACCAGGAGATGGTGAACCCGATTCCCCAATCGATGACGATGGAACAGATGTTCCATTACCCGGCCATGAAGAAATTCAAATAGCAATTACCCGCTTGAAGAACAATAAGGCGGCGGGTGCCGTTTGTTTACAGGACTAGATATTAAAATACGGCGGCGAAGAGCTGATAAGGTGCTTGCATCAGCTTCTTTGCAGAATATGGTCGGAAGAAAGCATGCCTGACGATTGGAATCTCAGTGTACTCTGCCCAATACACAAAAAGGGAGACCCCACAATTTGCGCCAATTACCGTGGGATAAGCCTCCTCAACATCGCGTATAAGGTTCTGTCGAGCGTATTGTGTGAAAGACTAAAGCCCACCGTCAACAAACTGATTGGACCTTATCAGTGTGGCTTTAGACCTGGAAAATCAACAACAGACCAGATATTCACCATGCTCCAAATTTTGGAGAAGACCCGTGAAAATAGGATCGACACACACCATCTCTTTGTCGACTTTAAAGCTGCTTTCGACAGCACGAAAAGGAGCTGCCTTTATGCCGCGATGTCTGAATTTGGTATCCCCGCAAAACTAATACGGCTGTGTAAGCTGACGTTGAGCAACACCAAAAGCTCCGTCAGGATCGGGAAGGACCTCTCCGAGCCGTTCGATACCAGACGAGGTTTCAGACAAGGTGACTCACTCTCGAGTGATTTCTTTAACCTGATCCTGGAGAAAATAATACGAGCTGCAGAGCTAAATCGAGAAGGTACAATCTTCTATAAGAGTGTACAGCTACTGGCGTACGCCGATGATATCGATATCATCGGAAACAACACCCGCGCCGTTAGTTCTGCTTTCTCCAGACTGGATAAGGAAGCGAAGCGTATGGGTCTGGTGGTGAACGAGGACAAGACGAAATATCTCCTGTCGTCAAACAAACAGTCAGCGCATTCGCGTCTTGGCTCACACGTCACTGTTGACAGTCATAACTTTGAAGTTGTAGATAATTTCGTCTACCTGGGAACCAGCATTAACACCAATAACAATGTCAGCCTGGAAATCCAACGCAGAATCACTCTTGCCAACAGGTGCTACTATGGACTAAGTAGGCAATTGAAAAGTAAAGTCCTCTCTCGACGAACAAAAACCAAACTCTACAAGACTCTCATCATTCCCGTCCTACTTTACGGTGCAGAAGCGAGGACGATGTCAACATCCGATGAGACGGCACTAGGAGTTTTCGAGAGAAAGGTTTTGCGGAAGATTTATGGTCCCTTAAGAATTGGCAACGGCGAATACCGCAGACGATGGAACGATGAGCTGTATGTGTTATTCGACGACATAGACATAGTCCAGCGAATAAAAAAACAGCGGCTACGCTGGCTAGGTCATGTTGTCCGAATGGATGAAAGTGCTCCAGCTCTGAAAGTATTCGATGCAGTACCCGCTGGCGGAAGCAGAGGAAGAGGGAGACCTCCACTCCGATGGAAGGACCAGGTGGAGAGGGACCTGGCTTCGCTTGGAATAACGAATTGGCGCCAAACTGCCAGAAGGCGGGATACGTGGCGCGCTGTTTTGGACTCGGCTATAACCGCGTAAGCGGTGTCTACGCCAGTCAAGAAGACAAGAAGAAGACTACTACTATTTTCTGCAATTTCTCTATAATTTTCTCCTATTTTGTATAACTACTACTACTATTTTCTGCAATTTCTCATTATTTTTTCCTATTTTGTATAACTACTACTACTATTTTCTGCAATTTCTCTATAATTTTCTCCTATTTTGTATAACTACTACTACCATTTTCTGCAATTTCTCTATAATTTTCTCCTATTTTCTACAATTTCTCTATAATTTTCTCCTATTTTGTATAACTACTACTACTATTTTCTGCAATTTCTCTATAATTTTCTCCTATTTGGTATAACTACTACTACTATTTTCTGCAATTTCTCTATAATTTTCTCCTATTTTGTATAACTACTACTACTATTTTCTGCAATTTCTCTATAATTTTCTCCTATTTTGTATAACTACTACTACTATTTTCTGCAATTTCTCTATAATTTTCTCCTATTTTGTATAACTACTACTACTATTTTCTGCAATTTCTCTATAATTTTCTCCTATTTTGTGTAACTACTACTACTATTTTCTGCAATTTCTCTATAATTTTCTCCTATTTTGTATAACTATTACTACTATTTTCTGCAATTTCTCTATAATTTTCTTCTATTTTGTATAACTACTACTACTATTTTCTGCAATTTCCCTATAATTTTCTCCTATATTGTATAACTACTACTACTATTTTCTGCAAAATCTCTATAATTTCCTCCTATTTTGTATAACTACTACTAATATTTTCTGCAATTTCTCTATAATTTTCTCCTATTTTGTATAACTATTACTACTATTTTCTGCAATTTCTCTATAATTTTCTCCTATTTTGTATAACTACTACTACTATTTTCTGCAATTTCTCTATAATTTTCTCCTATTTTGTATAACTACTTAACTTATAACTTTTCTGCAATTTCTCTATAATTTTCTCCTAGTTTGTATAACTACTACTACTATTTTCTGCAATTTCTCTATAATTTTCTCCTATTTTGTATAACTACTACTACTATTTTCTGCAATTTCTCTATAATTTTCTCCTATTTTGTATAACTACTACTACTATTTTCTGCAATTTCTCTATAATTTTCTCCTATTTTGTATAACTACTACTACTATTTTCTGCAATTTCTCTATAATTTTCTCCTATTTTGTATAACTACTACTGCTATTTTCTGCAATTTCTCTATAATTTTCTCCTATTTTGTATATTTACTACTACTATTTTCTGCAATTTCTTTATAATTTTCTGTAATTTCTCTATAATTTTCTCCTATTTTGTATAACTACTACTACTATTTTCTGCAATTTCTCTATAATTTTCTCCTATTTTCTGCAATTACTCTATAATTCTCTCCTATTTTGTATAACTACTACTACTATTTTCTGCAATTTCTCTATAATTTTCTCCTATTTTGTATAACTACTACTACTATTTTCTGCAATTTCTCTATAATTTTCTCCTATTTTGTATAACTACTACTACTATTTTCTGCAATTTCTTTATAATTTTCTCCTATTTTCTGCAATTTCTCTATCATTTTCTCCTATTTTGTATAGCTACTACTACTATTTTCAGCAATTTCTCTATAATTTTGTCCTATTTTCTGCAATTACTCTATAATTCTCTCCTATTTTTTTTTTAAACCCAAACGATTACCCACCTCCCTCCCAACCGACGCGTGGGGCGCAATCCGCAAACGAGCGGAATTTGCCGAGTCATGAAAGGCAAGAGTTTTTATGCGTCGAGATCTCAAACTGCTCAGCTACAGAAAGAAAAATTTCAACAGCTAAGGTTAAAAAATGTTTAATGTTACTTATTAAGCGAAGACAAAAAATAACTACTACTACTATTTTCTGCAATTTCTCTATAATTTTCTCCTATTTTGTATAACTACTACTACTATTTTCTGCAATTTCTCTATAATTTTCTCCTATTTGGTATAACTACTACTACTATTTTCTGCAATTTTTCTATAATTTTCTCCTATTTTGTATAACTACTACTACTATTTTCTGCAATTTCTCTATAATTTTCTCCTATTTTGTATAACTACTACTACTATTTTCTGCAATTTCTCTATAATTTTCTCCTATTTTGTATAACTACTACTGCTATTTTCTGCAATTTCTCTATAATTTTCTCCTCTTTTGTATAACTACTACTACTATTTTCTGCAATTTCTCTATAATTTTCTCCTATTTTGTATAACTACTACTACTATTTTCTGCAATTTCTCTATAGTATTCTCCTATTTTGTATAACTACTACTACTATTTTCGGCAATTTCTCTGTAATTTTCTCCTATTTTGTATAACTACTACCACTATTTTCTGCAATTTCTCAATAATTTCCTCCTATTTTCTGCAATTTCTCTATAAATTTCTCCTATTTTGTATAACTACCACTGCTATTTTCTGCAATTTCTCTATAATTTTCTCCTATTTTGTATAACTACTACTACTATTTTCTGCAATTTCTCTATAATTTTCTCCAATTTTGTATAACTACTACTACTATTTTCTGCAATTTCTCTATAATTTTCTCCTATTTTGTATAACTACTACTACTATTTTCTGAATTTCTCTATAATTTTCTCCTACTTTGTATAACTACTACTACTATTTTCTGCAATTTCTCTATAATTTTCTCCTATTTTGTATAACTACTACTACTATTTTCTGCAATTTCTCTATAATTTTCTCCTATTTTGTATAACTACTACTACTATTTTCTGCAATTTCTCTATAATTTTCTCCTATTTTATATAACTACTACTACTATTTTCTGCAATTTCTCTATAATTTTCTCCTATTTTATATAACTACTACTACTATTTTCTGCAATTTCTCTATAATTTTCTCCTATTTTGTATAACTACTACTACTATTTTCTGCAATTTCTCTATAATTTTCTCCTATTTTGTATAACTACTACTACTATTTTCTGCAATTTCTCTATAATTTTCTCTATTTTCTGCAACTTCTGTATAATTTTGTTCTATTTTGTATAACTACTACTACTATTTTCTGCAAATTTTCTATAATTTTCTACTATTTTTTATAACTACTACTACTATTTTCTGCAATTTCTCTATAATTTTCTACTATTTTGTATAACTACTACCACTATTTTCTGCAATTTCTCTATAATTTTCACCTATTTTGTATAACTACTACTACTATTTTCTGCAATTTCTCTATAATTTTCTCCTATTTTGTATAACTACTACTACTATTTTCTGCAATTTCTCTATAATTTTATCCTATTTTGTATAACTACTACTACTATTTTCTGCAATTTCTCTATAATTTTCTCTATTTTGTATAACTACTACTACTATTTTCTGCAATTTCTCTATAATTTCTCTATTTTGTATAACTACTACTACTATTTTCTGCAATATCTCTATAATTTTCTCCTATTTTGTATAACTACTACTACTATTTTCTGCAATTTCTCTATAATTTTCTCCTAATTTGTATAACTACTACTACTATTTTCTGCAATTTCTCTATAATTTTCTCCTATTTTGCATAACTACTTCTACTATTTTTTGCAATTTATCTATAATTTCCTTCTATTTTCAGCAATTTCTCTATAATTTTCTCCAATTTTGTATAACTACTACTACTATTTTCTGCAATTTCTCTATAATTTTCTCCTATTTTATATAACTACTACTACTATTTTCTGCAATTTCTCTATAATTTTCTCTATTTTGTATAACTACTACTACTATTTTCTGCAATTTCTCTATAATTTCTCTATTTTGTATAACTACTACTACTATTTTCTGCAATATCTCTATAATTTTCTTATATTTTGTATAACTACTACTACTATTTTCTGCAATTTCTCTATAATTTTCTCCTATTTTGTATAACTACTACTACTATTTTCTGCAATTTCTCTATAATTTTCTCCTATTTTGTATAACTACTACTACTATTTTCTGCAATTTCTCTATAATTTTCTCCTATTTTATATAACTACTACTACTATTTTCTGCAATTTCTCTATAATTTTCTCCTATTTTATATAACTACTACTACTATTTTCTGCAATTTCTCTATAATTTTCTCCTATTTTGTATAACTACTACTGCTATTTTCTGCAATTTCTCTATAATTTTCTCCTATATTGTATAACTACTACTACTATTTTCTGCAATTTCTCTATAATTTTCTTCTATTTTCTGCAATTTCTCTATAATTTTCTCCTATTTTGTATAACTAATACTACTGTTTTCTGTAATTTCTCTATAATTTTCTCCTATTTTGTATAACTACTACTACTATTTTCTGCAATTTCTCTATAATTTTCTCCTATTTTGTATAACAACTACTACTATTTTCTGCAATTTCTCTATAATTTTCTCCTATTTTGTATAACTACTACTACTATTTTCTGCAATTTCTCTATAATTTTCTCCTATTTTTTATAACTACTTCTACTATTTTCTGCAATTTCTCTATAATTTTCTCCTATTTTGTATAACTACTACTACTATTTTCTGCAATTTCTCTATAATTTTCTCCTATTTTGTATAACAACTACTACTATTTTCTGCAATTTCTCTATAATTTTCTCCTATTTTGTATAACTACTACTACTATTTTCTGCAAATTCCCTATAATTTTCTCCTATTTTGTATAACTACTACTACTATTTTCTGCAATTTCTCTATAATTTTCTCCTATTTTGTATAACTACTACTGCTATTTTCTGCAATTTCTCTATAATTTTCTCCTATTTTGTATAACTACTACCACTATTTTCTACAATTTCTCTATAATTTTCTCCTATTTTGTATAACTACTACTACTATTTTCTGCAATTTCTCTATAATTTTCTCCTATTTTGTATAACTACTACTACTATTTTCTGCAATTTCTCTATAATTTTTTTACTACTATTTTCTGCAATTTCTCTATAATTTTCTCCTATTTTGTATAACTACTACTACTATTTTCTGCACTTTCTCTATAATTTTCTCCTATTTTCTGCAATTTATGTAAATTTTTCTCCTATTTTGTATAACACTACAACTATTTTCTTCAATTTCTCTATAATTTTCTCTTATTTTCTGCAATTTCTCAATAATATTCTCCTATTTTGTATAACTACTACTACTATTTTCTACAATTTCTCTATAATTTTCTCCTATTTTGTATAACTACTACTACTATTTTCTGCAATTTCTCTATAATTTTCTCCTATTTTGTATAACTACTACTACTATTTTCTGCAATTTCTCTATAATTTTCTCCTATTTTGTATAACTACTACTACTATTTTCTGCAATTTCTCTATAATTTTCTCCTATTTTCTGCAATTTATCTAAAATTTTCTCCTATTTTGTATAACACTACTACTATTTTCTGCAATTTTTCTATAATTTTCTCCTATTTTGTATAACTACTACTACTATTCTGCAATTTCTCTATAATTGTCTCCTATTTTGTATAACTACTACTACTATTTTCTACAATTTCTCTATAATTTTCTCCTATTTTGTATAACTACTACTACTATTTTCTGCAATTTCTCTATAATTTTCTCCTATTTTGTATAACTACTACTACTATTTTCTGCAATTTCTCTATAATTTTCTCCTATTTTGTACAACTAATTCTACTATTTTTTTCAATTTCTCTATAATTTTCTCTTATTTGGATATTACTACTACTACTGTTTTCTTCAATTTCTCTATAATTTTCTCCTATTTTGTATAACTACTACTACTATTTTCTGCAATTTCTCTATAATTTTCTCCTATTTTGTATAACAACTACTACTATTTTCTGCAATTTCTCTATAATTTTCTCCTATTTTGTATAACTACTACTACTATTTTCTGCAATTTCTCTGTAATTTTCTCCTATTTTGTATAACTACTACTACTATTTTCTGCAATTTCTCTATAATTGTCTCCTATTTTGTATAACTACTACTACTATTTTCTGCAATTTCTCTATAATTTTTTCCTATTTTGTATAACTACTACTACTATTTTCTGCAATTTCTCTATAATTTTCTCCTATTTTGTATAACTATTACTACTATTTTCTGCAATTTCTCTATAATTTCCTCCTATTTTGTATAACTACTACTACTATTTTCTGCAATTTCTCTATAATTTTCTCCTATTTTGCATAACTACTACTACTATTTTCTTCACTTTCTCTATAATTTTCTCCTATTTTGTATAACTACTACTACTATTTTCTGCAATTTCTCTATAATTTTCTCCTAGTTTGTATAACTACTACTACTATTTTCTGCATTTTCTCTATAATTTTCTCCTATTTTGTATAACTACTACTACTATTTTCTACAATTTCTCTATAATTTTCTCCTATTTTGTATAACTACTACTACTATTTTCTGCAATTTCTCTATAATTTTCTCCTATTTTGTATAACTACTACTACTATTTTCTGCAATTTCTCTATAATTTTCTCCTATTTTGTATAACTACTTCTACTATTTTCTTCAATTTCTCTATAATTTTCTCTTATTTGGATATTACTACTACTACTGTTTTCTTCAATTTCTCTATAATTTTCTCCTATTTTGTATAACTACTACTACTATTTGCTTCACTTTCTCTATAATTTTCTCCTATTTTGTATAACTACTACTACTATTTTCTGCAATTTCTCTATAATTTTCACCTATTTTGTATAACTACTACTACTATTTTCTACAATTTCTGTATAATTTTCTCCTATTTTGTATAACTACTACTACTATTTTCTGCAATTTCTCTATAATTTTCTCCTATTTTGTATAACTACTACTACTATTTTCTGCAATTTCTCTATAATTTTCTCCTATTTTGTATAACTACTTCTACTATTTTCTTCAATTTCTCTATACTTTTCTCTTATTTGGATATTACTACTACTACTGTTTTCTTCAATTTCTCTATAATTTTCTCATATTTTGTATAACTACTACTACTATTTTCTGCAATTTCTCTATAATTTTCTCCTATTTTGTATAACAACTACTACTATTTTCTGCAATTTCTCTATAATTTTCTCCTATTTTGTATAACTACTACTACTATTTTCTGCAATTTCTCTATAATTTTCTCCTATTTTGTATAACTACTACTACTATTTTCTGCAATTTCTCTATAATTTTCTCCTATTTTGTATAACTACTACTACTATTTTCTGCAATTTCTCTATAATTTTTTCCTATTTTGTATAACTACTACTACTATTTTCTGCAATATCTCTATAATTTTCTCCTATTTTGTATAACTACTACTACTATTTTCTGCAATTTCTCTATAATTTTCTCCTATTTTGTATAACTACTACTACTATTTTCTGCAATTTCTCTATAATTTTCTCCTATTTTGTATAACCACTACTACTATTTTCTGCAATTTCTCTATAATTTTCTCCTATTTTGTATAACTACTACTACTATTTTCTTCAATTTCTCTATAATTTTCTCCTATTTTATATAACTACTACTACTATTTTCTGCAATTTCTCTATAATTTTCTCCTATTTTGTATAACTACTACTACTATTTTCTGCAATTTCTCTATAATTTTCTCCTATTTTGTATAACTACTACTACTATTTTCTTCAATTTCTCTATAATTTTCTCCTATTTTGTATAACTACTACTACTATTTTCTGCAATTTCTCTATAATTTTCTCCTATTTTATATAACTACTACTACTATTTTCTGCAATTTCTCTATAATTTTCTCCTATTTTCTGCAATTTATCTAAAATTTTCTCCTATTTTGTATAACACTACTACTATTTTCTTCAATTTCTCTATAATTTTCTCTTATTTTCTGCAATTTCTCTATAATTTTCTCCTATTTTGTATAACTACTACTACTATTTTCTACAATTTCTCTATAAATTTCTCCTATTTTGTATAACTAGTACTACTATTTTCTGCAATTTCTCTATAATTTTCTCCTATTTTGTATAACTACTACTACTATTTTCTGCAATTTCTCTATAATTTTCTCCTATTTTGTATAACTACTACTACTATTTTCTGCAATTTCTCCATAATTTTCTCCTATTTTGTATAACTACTACTACTAGTTTCTGCAATTTCTCTATAATTTTCTCCTATTTTGTATAACTACTACTACTATTTTCTGCAATTTCTCTATATTTTTCTCCTATTTTGTATAACTACTACTACTATGTTTTGCAATTTCTCTATAATTTCCTTCTATTTTCTGCAATTTCTCTATAATTTTCTCCTATTTTGTATAACTACTACTACTATTTTCTGCAATTTCTCTATAATTTTCTCCTATTTTGTATAACTACTACTACTATATTCTGCAATTTCTCTATAATTTTCTCCTATTTTGTATAACTACTTCTACTATTTTCTTCAATTTCTCTATAATTTTCTCCTATTTTGTATAACTACTACTACGGTTTTCTGCAATTTCTCTATAATTTTCTCCTATTTTGTATAACTATTACTACTATTTTCTGCAATTTCTCTATAATTTTCTCCTATTTTGTATAACTACTTCTACTATTTTCTTCAATTTCTCTATAATTTTCTCCTATTTTGTATAACTACTACTACGGTTTTCTGCAATTTCTCTATAATTTTCTCCTATTTTGTATAACTACTACTACTATTTTCTGCAATTTCTCTATAATTTTCTCCTATTTTGTATAACTACTACTACTATTTTCTGCAATTTCTCTATAATTTTCTCCTATTTTGTATAACTACTACTACTATATTCTGCAATTTCTCTACAATTTTCTCCTATTTTGTATAACTACTACTACTATTTTCTGCAATTTCTCTATAATTTTCTTCTATTTTGTATAACTACTACTACTATTTTCTGCAATTTCTCTATAATTTTCACCTATTTTGTATAACTACTACTACTATTTTCTGCAATTTCTCTATAATTTTCTCCTATTTTGTATAACTACTACTACTATTTTCTGCAATTTCTCTATAATTTTCTCCTATTTTGTATAACTACTACTACTATATTCTGCAATTTCTCTATAATTTTCACCTATTTTGTATAACAACTACTACTATTTTCTGCAATTTATCTAAAATTTTCTCCTATTTTGTATAACACTACTACTCTTTTCTTCGATTTCTCTATAATTTTCTCCTATTTTGTATAACTACTACTACTATTTTCTACAATTTCTCTATAATTTTCTCCTATTTTGTATAACTACTACTACTATTTTCTGCAATTTCTCTATAATTTTCTCCTATTTTGTATAACTACTACTACTATTTTCAGCAATTTCTCTATAATTTTCTCCTATTTTGTATAACTACTACTACTATTTTCTGCAATTTCTCTATAATTTTCTCCTATTTTGTATAACTACTACTACTATTTTTTGCAATTTCTCTATAATTTTCTCCTATTTTGTATAACTACTACTACTATTTTCTGCAATTTCTCTATAATTTTCTCCTATTTTGTATAACTACTACTACTATTTTCTGCAATTTCTCTATAATTTTCTCCTATTTTGTATAACTACTACTACTATATTCTGCAATTTCTCTATAATTTTCTCCTATTTTGTATAACTACTACTACTATTTTCTTCAATTTCTCTATAGTTTTCTCCTATTTTGTATAACTACTACTACTATTTTCTGCAATTTCTCTATAATTTTCTCCTATTTTGTATAACTACTACTACTATTTTCTGCAATTTCTCTATAATTTTCTCCTATTTTGTATAACTACTACTACTATTTTCTGCAATTTCTCTATAATTTTCTCCTATTTTGTATAACTACTACTACTATTTTCTGCAATTTCTCTATAATTTTCTCCTATTTTGTATAACTACTACTACTATTTTCTGCAATTTCTCTATAATTTTCTCCTATTTTGTATAACTACTACTACTATTTTCTGCAATTTCTCTATAATTTTCTCCTATTTTGTATAACTACTACTACTATTTTCTGCAATTTCTCTATAATTTTCTCCTATTTTGTATAACTACTACTACTATTTTCTGCAATTTCTCTATAATTTTCTCCTATTTTGTATAACTACTACTACTATTTTCTGCAATTTCTCTATAATTTTCTCCTATTTTGTATAACTACTACTACTATTTTCTGCAATTTCTCTATAATTTTCTCCTATTTTGTATAACTACTACTACTATTTTCTGCAATTTCTCTATAATTTTCTCCTATTTTGTATAACTACTACTACTATTTTCTGCAATTTCTCTATAATTTTCTCCTATTTTGTATAACTACTACTACTATTTTCTACAATTTCTCTATAATTTTCTCCTATTTTGTATAACTACTACTACTATTTTCTTTATAATTTTCTCCTATGTTGTATAACTACTAATACTATTTTCTGCAATTTCTCTATATTTTTCTCCTATTTTGTATAACTACTACTACTATTTTCTGCAATTTCTCTATAATTTTCTCCTATTTTGTATAACTACTACTACTATTTTCTGCAATTTCTCTATAATTTTCTCCTATTTTGTATAACTACTACTACTATTTTCTACAATTTCTCTATAATTTTCTCCTATTTTGTATAACTACTACTACTATTTTCTGCAATTTCTCTATAATTTTCTCCTATTTTGTATAACTACTACTACTATTTTCTGCAATTTCTCTATAATTTTCTCCTATTTTGTATAACTACTACTACTATTTTCTGCAATTTCTCTATAATTTTCTCCTATTTTGTATAACTACTACTACTATTTTCTGCAATTTCTCTATAATTTTCTCCTATTTTGTATAACTACTACTACTATTTTCTGCAATTTCTCTATAATTTTCTCCTATTTTGTATAACTACTACTACTATTTTCTTCAATCTCTAATATATAAAATTCTCGTGTCACAGTTTTCGTTCCCATACTCCTCCGAAACGGCTTGACCGATTTTGATGAAATTTTTTGTGCTTATCCGGTATCTATGAGAATCGGCCAACATCTAAAAATAAAAACAAAATATCAAGGGGGCGTGGCACCTCCCATACAAATTGAATTTTTCAAGTCGAATATCTTCAAAAGTGTTTAAGGTAGGAACATGAATATTGGTACAGAGCTACAGGATAACAACACCATTCTCACCTATAAAACCGGGGGCTATCGAATAAGGGGGCGTGGCACCTCCCATACAAACTGAATTTTTTAAGCAGAATATCTGTGAAAGGGTTCAAGGTAGGGACCTGGAAATTGGTATAGACCTATATGGTATCAAAAGCCTTCTTACACATAAAAGAAGGGGTAATCGGAAAAGGGGGCGTGGCACCTCCCATACAAACTGAATTTTTCAAGGTGAATATCTTCAAAAGTGTTTAAAGTTGGAACATGAAAATTGGTATAGAGCTATAGGAAATAACACCATTCTCACACATAAAACTTGGCGTTATCGAAAAAGGGGGCGTGGAGCCACCCATACAATCTTTAATTATTTTGGTTGTTAATCCACCATATATTTATCTCATTTTCCACCTAGCACGACATTTTGGTTGTTTCTTGCTATTTTTGTTTATTTATCGGTGACAGTAGCGGTTATATCGTAATTTTGGTTGTGTTACGTGCTATTTTTTTTTTTACAAAGATGACATGCAAGAAGATATTTTGCATCGCCTGCGAATAGCGACGAGAAATGTCGACTTACAAATGAACGCTGACATCTACAATGAGGCATTAGTCCTTATTGAAGATTTATGTTTACTTATGAGTGGAAAAACTATTGATTGAAGTTCATATGCCGGCACCAAGTCGTCAAACAAGGGATTTAGTGAGTCGCGAATTGGAACGCGAGCGTGCTTACGATATAACTCACTTGCAACAACAAGTACAAACAAATGTTCCACTGTTGAATGAACAGCAAAGCAGTGCGTACAATCAGCTAATAAATGCTGTAGATAGTGGAAACGGTGGCATATTTTTCCTCGATGCGCCCGGCGGGACTGGCAAAACGTTCCTATTGTCTTTAATACTAGCAGCAATACGTGGTCAAGGTGGTATTGCATTAGCTCTTGCATCTACCGGGATTGCTGCAACACTGTTAGAAGGTGGAAGAACGGCACATTCAGCATTAAAGCTTCCATTAAACTTGCAAATACACGAAAGTCCTGTTTGCAATGTTTCAAAGCAATGGCACAAGTTTTAAAAAAATGTAAGTTAATCATATGGGATGAATGCACAATGGCCCACAAACGATCATTAGAAGCACTCGACCGAACACTGAGAGATTTGCGCAACAATAATCGTTGCTTTGGAGGAGTGATGATATTGCTGTCGGGCGACTTTAGACAAACACTTCCCGTGATTCTAAAATCAACAGCAGCGGATGAGCTAAACGCATGTCTGAAGTCATCGCATTTGTGGAGGTTTGTTAAAACCATTTCATTTACCATGAATATGCGAGTTTTGCTGCAAAACGATAGAACTGCGGAGGTGTTTTCAAAAGAGCTGCTGCGAATCGGAAATGGACAAGTTCCGATAGATCCTTGCAGTGGATTAATATCGATTCCAACTAATAAATATGAAATCCAATTCACATCTATTAAATATGAACTAATCAGTAGTGTATATCCAAATATTGCTCAAAATTATGGTAACTGCGATTGGTTAAGCACGCGCGCAATTTTAGTAGCAAAAAATATGGATGTCAACGACTTGAATTGGACGATTCAAAATCAAATTCCGGGAGATCTGCGGTCATATAAATCAATCGATCGCGTTGAAAATGAAAACGAGGTAGTAAATTACCCAGTGGAGTTCTTAAACTCTTTGATGCCGCCTGGTATGCCGCCTCATAATTTGCGTCTCAAAGTTGGGTCTGTGGTTATTATGCTACGGAATCTTCATGCTCCCAAACTGTGCAATGGTACTCGACTGATTGTGACCAAGCTAATGGACAATTTAATAGTGGCAAGCATTTTGAAAGACCTGTTCAAGGGAGAGGAATGCTTACTTCCCGAATTCCATTAACTTCAACAGATTTGGAATTCAGACGTTTGCAGTTCCCAGTGAAACTTGCATTTGCGATGACAATAAACAAGTCACAAGGGCAGTCGCTGGAAGTATGCGGCATAAATTTAGAAATGTCTTGCTTTTCACATGGCCAGCTCTATGTGGCGTGTTCCTGTGTTGGAAAACCTTCCTCACTGTTTATTTACGCCACGGAACAGAAAACCAAAAATATCGTGTACCGTGCAGCCCTAAACTAAATATGTACTAAAATTATATATTTTCGAGACTCGATTAAAACTAATAAAATTGAATGAGAATAGTACAAACTTAATTTTATTAAATGGCCAACAAATCCTGGACGTGATGTGTCAGCATTATTGAAAAGAGTAGCATTTTTCAAGCAATTAAATTCAAAAAGCATTAATGTACCCTCGAAAAAAATGTTTATCAGGCAGGTTCTGGCAATTCAATTCCGAGTAAAATTTAGAAAAATCGTTCATATTCTATTAAAACCAATACCGGTGTAATTTTTGAAATGAAAAAAAAAATCTATTTTTGGGCAGAACGAAGTTTGCCGGGTCAGCTAGTTTCTCTATAATTTTCTCCTATTTTGTATAACTTCTACTACTATTTTCTTCAATTTCTCTATAATTTTGTGCTATTTTCTGCAATTTCTCTATAATTTTCTCCTATTTTGTATAACTACTACTACTATTTTCTGCAATTTCTCTATAATTTTCTCCAATTTTGTATAACTACTACTACTATTTTCTGCAATTTCTCTATAATTTTCTCCTATTTTGTATAACTACTACTACTATTTTCTGCAATTTCTCTATAATTTTCTCCTATTTTGTATATCTACTACTACTATTTTCTGCAATTTCTCTATAATTTTCTCCTATTTTGTATAACTACTACTACTATTTTCTGCAATTTCTCTATAATTTTCTCCTATTTTGTATAACTACTACTACTACTATTTTCTGCAATTTCTCTATAATTTTCTCCTATTTTGTATAACTACTACTACTATTTTCTGCAATTTCTCTATAATTTTCTCCTATTTTGTATAACTACTACTACTATTTTCTGCAATTTCTCTATAATTTTCTCCTATTTTGTATAACTACTACTACTATTTTCTGCAATTTCTCTATAATTTTCTCCTATTTTGTATAACTACTACTACTATTTTCTGCAATTTCTCTATAATTTTCTCCTATATTGTATAACTACTACTACTATTTTCTGCAATTTCTCTATAATTTTCTCCTATTTTGTATAACTACTACTACTATTTTCTGCAATTTCTCTATAATTTTCCTATGTTTTGTATAACTACTACTACTATTTTCTGCAATTTCTCTATAATTTTCTCCTATTTTATATAACTACTACTACTATTTTCTGCAATTTCTCTATAATTTTCTCCTATTTTGTATAACTACTACTACTATTTTCTGCAATTTCTATATAATTTTCTCTTATTTTGTATAACTACTACTACTTCTATTCTGCAATTTCTCTATAATTTTCTCCTATTGTGTATAACTACTACTACTATTTTCTGCAATTTCTCTATAATTTTCTCCTATTTTGTATAACTACTACTACTATTTTCTTCAATTTCTCTATAATTTTCTGCTATTTTCTGCAATTTCTCTATAATTTTCTCCTATTTTGTATAACTACTACTACTATTTTCTGCAATTTCTCTATAATTTTCTCCTATTTTGTATAACTACTACTACTATTTTCTGCAATTTCTCTATAATTTTCTCCTATTTTGTATAACTACTACTACTATTTTCTGCAATTTCTCTATAATTTTTTCCTATTTTGTATAACTACTACTACTATTTTCTGCAATTTCTCTATAATTTTCTCCTATTTTGTATAACTACTACTACTATTTTCTGCAATTTCTCTATAATTTTCTCCTATTTTGTATAACTACTACTACTATTTTCTACAATTTCTCTATAATTTTCTCCTATTTTGTATAACTACTACTACTATTTTCTGCAATTTCTCTATAATTTTCTCCTATTTTGTATAACTACTACTACTATTTTCTGCAATTTCTCTATAATTTTCTCCTATTTTGTATAACTACTACTACTATTTTCTGCAATTTCTCTATAATTTTCTCCTATTTTGTATAACTACTACTACTATTTTCTGCAATTTCTCTATAATTTTCTCCTATTTTGTATAACTACTACTACTATTTTCTGCAATTTCTCTAAAATTTTCTCCTATTTTCTGCAATTTCTCTATAATTTTCTCCTATTTTTTATAACTACTACTACTATTTTCTGCAATTTCTCTATAATTTTCTCCTATTTTGTATAACTACTACTACAATTTTCAGCAATTTCTCTATAATTTTCTCCTATTTTCTGCAATTTCTCTATAATTTTCTCCTATTTTGTATAACTACTACTACTATTTTCTACAATTTCTCTATAATTTTCTCCTATTTTGTATAACTACTACTACTATTTTCAGCAATTTCTCTATAATTTTCTCCTATTTTGTATAACTACTACTACTATTTTCTGCAATGTATCTATAATTTTCTCCTATTTTGTATAACTACTACTACTATTTTCTGCAATTTCTCTATAATTTTCTCCTATTTTGTATAACTACTACTACTATTTTCTGCAATTTCTCTATAATTTTCTCCTATTTTGTATAACTACTACTACTATTTTCTGCAATTTCTCTATAATTTTCTCCTATTTTGTATAACTACTACTACTATTTTCTGCAATTTCTCTATAATTTTATCCTATTTTGTATAACTACTACTACTATTTTCTGCAATTTCTCTATAATTTTCTCCTATTTTGTATAACTACTACTACTATTTTCTGCAATTTCTCTATAATTTTCTCCTATTTTGTATAACTACTACTACTATTTTCTACAATTTCTCTATAATTTTCTCCTATTTTGTATAACTACTACTACTATTTTCTGCAATTTCTCTATAATTTTCTCCTATTTTGTATAACTACTACTACTATTTTCTGCAATCCATATTAATATTATAAATGCGAAAGTAACTCTGTCTGTCTGTTACTCTTTCACGCCTAAACGGCTGAACGGATTTTGATGAAATTTGGTATGGTAATAGATGATAACCTAGAAATGGTCATAGGCTATAAATAATCACGCCATCGTTCTTAGGGAGTTGGCAGTAGGCAGATAACTAAATTGAGTTAGTGATTTTTAGTCGTTTTTGTTGGGACTTTTGCTTTTTCACGTCTAAACGGCTGAACGGATTTTGATGAAATTTAGTAAGGTAATGGATGGTTCCCTAAAAACGGATATAAGATCAAAATGATCACGTCATCGTACTTAGGGGGTAGGAAGTAGGCAGAAAACTGAATTGAGTTAGTGATTTTTTATGGTTTTTGCTGGGAGTTTTGCTCTATCATGTTCCGGACGAAGTCGCGGGTAAAAGCTAGTTTCTCTATAATTTTTTCCTATTTTGTAAACTACTACTACTATTTTCTGCAATTTCTCTATAATTTTCTCCTATATTGTACAACTACTACTACTATTTTCTGCAATTTCTCTATAATTTTCTCCTATTGTGTATAACTACTACTACTATTTTCTACAATTTCTCTATAATTTTCTCCTATTTTGTATAACTACTACTACTATTTTCTTCAATCCATATTAATATTATAAATGCGAAAGTAACTCTGTCTGTCTGTTACTCTTTCACGTCTAAACGGCTGAACGGATTTTGATGAAATTTGGTATGGTGATAGATGATAACCTAGAAATGGTCATAGGCTATAAATAATAACGCCATCGTTCTTAGGGGTAGGCGGTAGGCAGATAACTAAATTGAGTTAGTAAGTTTTTAGTCGTTTTTGTTGGGACTTTTGCTCTTTCACGTCTAAACGGCTGAACGGATTTTGATGAAATTTAGTAAGATAATAGATGGTTACCTAAAAACCGATATAAGATCAAAATGATCACGTCATCGTACATAGGGGGTAGGAAGTAGGTAGAAAACTGAATTGAGTTAGTGATTTTTTTATGGTTTTTGCTGTGAGTTTTGCTCTATCATGTTCCGGACGAAGTCGCGGGTAAAAGCTAGTCTAATATATAAAATTCTCGTGTCGCAGTTTTCGTTCCCATACTCCTCCGAAACGGCTTGACCGATTTTGATGAAATTTTTTGTGCTTATCCGGTATCTATGAGAATCGGCCAACATCTAAAAATAAAAACAAAATATCAAGGGGGCGTGGCACCTCCCATACAAATTGAATTTTTCAAGTCGAATATCTTCAAAAGTGTTTAAGGTAGGAACATGAATATTGGTACAGAGCTACAGGATAACAACACCACTCTCACCTATAAAACCGGGGGCTATCGAATAAGTGGGCGTGGTACCTCCCATACAAACTAAATTTTTTAAGCAGAATATCTGTGAAAGGGTTCAAGGTAGGGACCTGAAAATTGGTATAGACCTATATGGTATCAAAAGCCTTCTTACCCATAAAAGAAGGGGTAATCGGAAAAGGGGGCGTGGCACCTCCCATACAAACTGAATTTTTTAAGCAGAATATCTGTGAAAGGGTTCAAGGTAGGGACCTGGAAATTGGTATAGACCTATATGGTATCAAAAGCCTTCTTACACATAAAAGAAGGGGTAATAGGAAAAGGGGGCGTGGCACCTCCCATACAAACTGAATTTTTCAAGGTGAATATCTTCAAAAGTGTTTAAAGTTGGAACATGAAAATTGGTATAGAGCTATAGGAAATAACACCATTCTCACACATAAAACTTGGCGTTATCGAAAAAGGGGGCGTGGAGCCACCCATACTTTTGGTTGTTAATCTACCATATATTTATCTCATTTTCCACCTAGCACGACATTTTGGTTGTTTCTTGCTATTTTTGTTTATTTATCGGTGACAGTAGCGGTTATATCGTAATTTTGGTTGTGTTACGTGCTATTTTTCTTTTACAAAGATGACTTGGCAGAAGATATTTTGCATCGCCTGCGATTAGCGACGAGAAATGTCGACTTACAAATGAACGCTGACATCTACAATGAGGCATTAGTCCTTATTGAAGATTTATGTTTACTTATGAGTGGAAAACTATTGATTGAAGTTCATATGCCGGCACCAAGTCGTCAAACAAGTGATTTAGTGAGTCGCGAATTGGAACGCGAGCGTGCTTACGATATAACTCACTTGCAACAACAAGTACAAACAAATGTTCCACTGTTGAATGAACAGCAAAGCAGTGCGTACAATCAGCTAATAAATGCTGTAGATAGTGGAAACGGTGGCATATTTTTCCTCGATGCGCGGACTGGCAAAACGTTCCTATTGTCTTTAATACTAGCAGCAATACGTGGTCAAGGTGGTATTGCATTAGCTCTTGCATCTACCGGGATTGCTGCAACACTGTTAGAAGGTGGAAGAACGGCACATTCAGCATTAAAGCTTCCATTAAACTTGCAAATACACGAAAGTCCTGTTTGCAATGTTTCAAAGCAATGGCACAAGTTTTAAAAAAATGTAAGTTAATCATATGGGATGAATGCACAATGGCCCACAAACGATCATTAGAAGCACTCGACCGAACACTGAGAGATTTGCGCAACAATAATCGTTGCTTTGGAGGAGTGATGATATTGCTGTCGGGCGACTTTAGACAAACACTTCCCGTGATTCCAAAATCAACAGCAGCGGATGAGCTAAACGCATGTCTGAAGTCATCGCATTTGTGGAGGTTTGTTAAAACCATTTCATTTACCATGAATATGCGAGTTTTGCTGCAAAACGATAGAACTGCGGAGGTGTTTTCAAAAGAGCTGCTGCGAATCGGAAATGGACAAGTTCCGATAGATCCTTGCAGTGGATTAATATCGATTCCAACTAATAAATATGAAATCCAATTCACATCTATTAAATATGAACTAATCAGTAGTGTATATCCAAATATTGCTCAAAATTATGGTAACTGCGATTGGTTAAGCACGCGCGCAATTTTAGTAACAAAAAATATGGATGTCAACGACTTGAATTGGACGATTCAAAATCAAATTCCGGGAGATCTGCTGTCATATAAATCAATCGATCGCGTTGAAAATGAAAACGTGGTAGTAAATTACCCAGTGGAGTTCTTAAACTCTTTGATGCCGCCTGGTATGCCGCCTCATAATTTGCGTCTCAAAGTTGGGTCTGTGGTTATTATGCTACGGAATCTTCATGCTCCCAAACTGTGCAATGGTACTCGACTGATTGTGACCAAGCTAATGGACAATTTAATAGTGGCAAGCATTTTGAAAGACCCGTTCAAGGGAGAGGAATGCTTACTTCATTATTGAAAAGAGTAGCATTTTTCAAGCAATTAAATTCAAAAAGCATTAATGTACCCTCGGCAGGTTCTGGCAATTCAATTCCGAGTAAAATTTAGAAAAATCGTTCATATTCTATTAAAACCAATACCGGTGTAATTTTTGAAATGAAAAAAAAATCTATTTTTGGGCAGAACGAAGTTTGCCGGGTCAGCTAGTTTCTCTATAATTTTCTGCTATTTTCTGCAATTTCTCTATAATTTTCTCCTATTTTGTATAACTGCTACTACTATTTTCTGCAATTTCTCTCTAATTTTCTCCTATTTTGTATAACTGCTACTACTATTTTCTGCAATTTCTCTCTAATTTTCTCCTATTTTGTATAACCACTACTACTATTTTCTGCAATTTCTCTATAATTTTCTCCTATTTTGTATAACCACTACTACTATTTTCTGCAATTTCTCTATAATTTTCTCCTATTTTGTACAACTACTACTACTATTTTCTGCAATTTCTCTATAATTTTCTCCTATTTTGTATAACTACTACTACTATTTTCTACAATTTCTCTATAATTTTCTCCTATTTTGTATAACTACTATTACTATTTTCTGCAATTTCTCCATAATTTTCTCCAATTTTGTATAACTACTACTACTATTTTCTGCAATTTCTCTATAATTTTCTCCTATTTTGTATAACTACTACTACAATTTCCTGCAATTTCTCTATAATTTTCTCCTATTTTGTATAACTGCTACTACTATTTTCTGCAATTTCTCTCTAATTTTCTCCTATTTTGTATAACCACTACTACTATTTTCTGCAATTTCTCTATAATTTTCTCCTATTTTGTATAACCACTACTACTATTTTCTGCAATTTCTCTATAATTTTCTCCTATTTTGTACAACTATTACTACTATTTTCTGCAATTTCTCTATAATTTTCTCCTATTTTGTATAACTACTACTACTATTTTCTACAATTTCTCTATAATTTTCTCCTATTTTGTATAACTACTATTACTATTTTCTGCAATTTCTCTATAATTTTCTCCAATTTTGTATAACTACTACTACTATTTTCTGCAATTTCTCTATAATTTTCTCCTATTTTGTATAACTACTACTACAATTTTCTGCAATTTCTCTATAATTTTCTCCTATTTTGTATAACTGCTACTACTATTTTCTGCAATTTCTCTCTAATTTTCTCCTATTTTGTATAACCACTACTACTATTTTCTGCAATTTCTCTATAATTTTCTCCTATTTTGTATAACTACTACTACTATTTTCTACAATTTCTCTATAATTTTCTCCTATTTTGTACAACTACTACTACTATTTTCTGCAATTTCTCTATAATTTTCTCCTATTTTGTATAACTACTACTACTATTTTCTGCAATTTCTCTATAATTTTCTCCTATTTTGTATAACTACTACTACTATTTTCTGCAATTTCTCTATAATTTTCTCCTATATTGTATAACTACTACTACTATTTTCTGCAATTTCTCTATAATTTTCTCCTATTTTGTATATCTACTACTACTATTTTCTGCAATTTCTCTATAATTTTCTCCTATTTTGTATAACTACTACTACTATTTTCTGCAATTTCTCTATAATTTTCTCCTATTTTCTGCAATTTCTCTATAATTTTCTCCTATTTTGTATAACTACTACTACTATTTTCTGCAATTTCTCTATAATTTTCTCCTATTTTGTATAACTACTACTACTATTTTCTGCAATTTCTCTATAATTTTCTCCTATTTTGTATAACTACTACTACTATTTTCTGCAATTTCTCTATAATTTTCTCCTATTTTGTATAACTACTACTACTATTTTCTACAATTTCTCTATAATTTTCTCCTATTTTGTATAACTACTACTACAATTTTCTGCAATTTCTCCATAATTTTCTCCTATTTTGTATAACTACTACTACTATTTTCTGCAATTTCTCTATAATTTTCTCCTATTTTGTATAACTACTACTACTATTTTCTGCAATTTCTCTATAATTTTCTCCTATATTGTATAACTACTACTACTATTTTCTGCAATTTCTCTATAATTTCCTCCTATTTTGTATAACTACTACTACTATTTTCTGCAATTTCTCTATAATTTTCTCCTATTTTGTATAACAACTACTACTATTTTCTGCAATTTCTCTAAAATTTTCTCCTATTTTCTGCAATTTCTCTATAATTTTCTCCTATTTTTTATAACTACTACTACTATTTTCTGCAATTTCTCTATAATTTTCTATTATTTTGTATAACTACTTCTACAATTTTCAGCAATTTCTCTATAATTTTCTCCTATCCCTTTCAGACCGTGATGCATCAATTGTGCGGTCAAGTTTCAATGTCAAGATCTCTACTATTTATGCACGTATGTTAAAAAGGCCAATATGCATCGATTGTGCTGATTATTGTGTACCTTTTCTTTTTGCATTGTTTCGCTATTCGGTTTACCGTTATCCACGTGGTGATGAAATTCCTAATTCGTATTTCGAATTTTTCAAAGAGAGCTGCGGCAGTAAGTTGTATTCAATATTATTAAAATATTGTTAGTGAAAAAATAGTGAAGAGTGCATATTATAACTAAAAAAATAGTAAGTTCTAATATTTAAAATGAATAGGAGTGATTCAATGCAAAGTTAGTATGTTTTAGCCGTACTTTTCAACAAGTGCATCAATTGTGCGTATCAGGTCTTATGTAACTAAACACAAGTGCTTTTTCTTGCATTTCATTTCAAAGAAATGCTTACAGATGTTGATATTTTGGCAGTGACTTAGCGTGTTGCAATGCTTGGATGGAGTATCGTAATTTTTGTCGGGAAATTAGAATGCCACCAAAGGCTATACACGATTTGCTAAGTTTTCGGCTTGCGCTAGCAGAAGCTTTGGTAGCAGATCAAACTAAAGTGAACGTGGAGTGGTGCTCTGGATCAGAATCAGGCGACGTTGATTTAACTCCACCATCTAAACGATACCGTCCAGCAGACCAACCATGCCCTGAAAAGCGGCTAGATGGTATCAATCACTGGCCAGAAGAATCTGACCTAAAATCAGCACGTATGTGCCGTCGAAAAGAGTGTAAGTCACGTACGCGCACGCGATGCACCAAGTGCGATGTATATTTATGTTTAAATAAGAAAAATAATTGTTTCACTATTTATCACACGAAAAAATAAATAATAAGCTTAAATAGTTAGCATGTGTGGGTTTGTTTATTTCAAACGAAATCAGACCGAGATGCATCTAATGTGCGGGTCCTCGAAACCCTAGAAGAAGAATTGAAACACAAAAATTTAGATGGCGAATATGTTTTTATATCACATAAAGACTGTATGTTCTAAAAATGGAGGAAAAAAATTCAGTAGTATAGTGTCAGGTCTGAAAGGGCTATTTTGTATAACTACTACTACTATTTTCTGCAATTTCTCTATAATTTTCTCCTATTTTGTATAACTACTACTACTATTTTCTGCAATTTCTCTATAATTTTCTCCTATTTTGTATAACTACTACTACTATTTTCTGCAATTTCTCTATAATTTTCTCCTATATTGTATAACTACTACTACTATTTTCTGCAATTTCTCTATAATTTCCTCCTATTTTGTATAACTACTACTACTATTTTCTGCAATTTCTCTATAATTTTCTCCTATTTTGTATAACAACTACTACTATTTTCTGCAATTTCTCTAAAATTTTCTCCTATTTTCTGCAATTTCTCTATAATTTTCTCCTATTTTTTATAACTACTACTACTATTTTCTGCAATTTCTCTATAATTTTCTCCTATTTTGTATAACTACTACTACAATTTTCAGCAATTTCTCTATAATTTTCTCCTATTTTCTGCAATTTCTCTATAATTTTCTCCTATTGTGTATAACTACTACTACTATTTTCTGCAATTTCTCTATAATTTTCTCCTATTTTGTATAACTACTTGTTCAAATATCATTGAACATGCATTCTTTTATGCCTTAGCAAATCCGAGGAGCTACATATAAAACATAAATTTGTATACATAAATAAACACATAAACATATATGTATTAATATGCAACAAGCATACATTATATGTTGCACGCATACATGCTACACACATACATTTATATGAGGCACGCATGCATCTATATGCAACACGCATGCACTCAACTATTAATAAACAAACATATTTATATGTATGCACAAGATAACCTATTGGTTATAAAAATACATTTGGGCAATTGCTTGTGTGCATTTGAAATAACCCCTTATCGTGCAACATATAAAATATACATATAGACATACACACATACACACATACATATATAATTAGCTACTTAAGATATATTTAAAAATTGTATTTAAGCGATGACAAAATGAAAATAAAACCAGAATGAAATAATTTCTCAAAGGCTAGACTATCATTTATTTTCCCCCACCAGCGGTAAGAAATAATTGACACAGCTAGTCTTAACACTACTACTACTATTTTCTTCAATTTCTCTATAATTTTCTCCTATTTTGTATAACTACTACTTCTATTTTCTGCAATTTCTCTATAATTTTATCCTATTTTGTATAACTACTACTACTATTTTCTGCAATTTCTCTATAATTTTCTCCTATTTTGTATAACTACTACTACTATTTTCTGCAATTTCTCTATAATTTTTTCCTATTTTGTATAACTACTACTACTATTTTCTGCAATTTCTCTATAATTTTCTCCTATATTGTATAACTACTACTACTATTTTCTGCAATTTCTCTATAATTTTCTCCTATTTTGTATAACTACTACTACTATTTTCTGCAATTGCTCTATAATTTTCTCCTACTTTGTATAACTACTACTACTATTTTCTGCAATTTCTCTATAATTTTTTTCTCCTATTTTCTGCAATTTCTCTATACTTTTTCCTTTTTTTTATAACTACTACTACTATTTTCTGCAATTTCTCTATAATTTTTTCCTATTTTGTATAACACTACTACTATTTTCTTTAATTTCTCTATAATTTTCTCCTATTTTGTATAACTACTACTACTATTTTCCACAATTTATCTATAATTTTCACCTATTTTGTATAACTACTACTACTATTTTCTGCAATTTCTATATAATTTTCTCCTATTTTGTATAACTACTACTACTATTTCCAGCAATTTCTCTATAATTTTCTCCTATTTTGTATAACTACTACTACTATTTTCTGCAATTTCTCTATAATTTCCTCCTATTTTGTATAACTACTACTACTATTTTCTGCAATTTCTCTATAATTTTCTCCTATTTTGTATAACTACTACTACTATTTTCTGCAATTTCTCTATAATTTTCTCCTATATTGTATAACTACTACTACTATTTTCTGCAATTTCTCTATAATTTCCTCCTATTTTGTATAACTACTACTACTATTTTCTGCAATTTCTCTATAATTTTCTCCTATTTTGTATAACTACTACTACTATTTTCTGCAACTTCTCTATAATTTTCTTCTATTTTGTATAACTACTACTACTATTTTCAGCAATTTCTCTATAATTTTCTCCTATTTTGTATAACTACTACTGTTATTTTCTGCAATTTCTCTACTACTACTACTATTTTCTGCAATTTCTCTATAATTTTCTCCTATTTTGTATAACTACTACTACTATTTTCTGCAATTTCTCTATAATTTTCTCCTATTTTGTATAACTACTACTACTATTTTCTGCAATTTCTCTATAATTTTCTCCTAGTTTGTATAACTACTACTACTATTTTCTGCAATTTCTCTATAATTTTCTCCTATTTGGTATAACTACTACTACTATTCTTTGCAATTTCTCGATAATTTTCTCCTATTTTGTATAACTACTACTGCTATTTTCTGCAATTTCTATATAATTTTCTCTTATTTTGTATAACTACTAGTACTTCTATTCTGCAATTTCTCTATAATTTTCTCCTATTTTGTATAACTACTACTACTATTTTCTGCAATTTCTCTATAATTTTCTCCTATTTTGTATAACTACTACTAATATTTTCTGCAATTTCTCTATAATTTTCTCCTATTTTGTATAACTACTACTACTATTTTCTGCAATTTCTCTATAATTTCTTCCTATTTTGTATAACTACTACTACTATTTTCTGCAATTTCTCTATAATTTTCTCCTATTTTGTATATCTACTACTACTATTTTCTGCAATTTCTCTATAATTTTCTCCTATTTTGTATAACTACTACTACTATTTTCTGTAATTTCTCTATAATTTTCTCCTATTTTGTATAACAACTACTACTATTTTCTGCAATTTCTCTATAATTTTTTATAACTACTACTACTATTTTCTGCAATTTCTCTATAATTTTTTATAACTACTACCACTATTTTCTGCAATTTCTCTATAATTTTCTCCTATTTTGTATAACCACTACTACTATTTTCTGCAATTTCTCTATAAATTTCTCCTATTTTGTATAACTACTACTACTATTTTCTGCAATTTCTATATAATTTTCTCTTATTTTGTATAACTACTAGTACTTCTATTCTGCAATTTCTCTATAATTTTCTCCTATTTTGTATAACTACTACTACTATTTTCTGCAATTTCTCTATAATTTTCTCCTATTTTGTATAACTACTACTACTATTTTCTGCAATTTCTATATAATTTTCTCCTATTTTGTATAACTACTACTACTATTTTCAGCAATTTCTCTATAATTTTCTCCTATTTTGTATAACTACTACTACTATTTTCTGCAATTTCTCTATAATTTTCTCCTATTTGGTATAACTACTACTACTATTTTTTGCAATTTCTCTATAATTTTCTCCTATTTTGTATAACTACTACAACTATTTCCACAATTTCTCTATAATTTTCTCCTATTTTGTATAACTACTACTACTATTTTCTGCAATTTCTATATAATTTTCTCTTATTTTGTATAACTACTAGTACTTCTATTCTGCAATTTCTCTATAATTTTCTCCTATTTTGTATAACTACTACTACTATTTTCTGCAATTTCTCTATAATTTTCTCCTATTTTGTATAACTACTACTAATATTTTCTGCAATTTCTCTATAATTTTCTCCTATTTTGTATAACTACTACTACTATTTTCTGCAATTTCTCTATAATTTTCTCCTATTTTGTATAACAACTACTACTATTTTCTGCAATTTCTCTATAATTTTTTATAACTACTACTACTATTTTCTGCAATTTCTCTATAATTTTCTCCTATTTTGTATAACCACTACTACTATTTTCTGCAATTTCTCTATAAATTTCTCCTATTTTCTGCAATTTCTCTATAATTTTTTCCTATTTTGTATAACACTACTACTATTTTCTTTAATTTCTCTATAATTTTCTCCTATTTTGTATAACTACTACTACAATTTTCTACAATTTCTCTATAATTTTCTACTATTTTGTATAACTACTACTACTATTTTCTGCAATTTCTATATAATTTTCTCCTATTTTGTATAACTACTACTACTATTTTCTGCAATTTCTCTTTAATTTTCTCCTATTTTGTATAACTACTACTACTATTTTCTGCAATTTCTCTATAATTTTCTCCTATTTTGTATAACTACTACTACTATTTTATGCAATTTCTCTATAATTTTCTCCTATTTTGTATAACTACTACTACTATTTTCTGCAATTTCTCTATAATTTTCTCCTATTTTGTATAACTACTACTACTATTTTCTGCAATTTCTCTATAATTTTCTCCTATTTTGTATAACAACTACTACTATTTTCTGCAATTTCTCTATAATTTTTTATAACTACTACTACTATTTTCTGCAATTTCTCTATAATTTTTTATAACTACTACTACTATTTTCTGCAATTTCTCTATAATTTTCTCCTATTTTGTATAACTACTACTACTATTTTCTGCAATTTCTCTATAATTTTCTCCTATTTTGTATAACTACTACTACTATTTTCTGCAATTTCTCTATAATTTTCTCCTATTTGGTATAACTACTACTACTATTTTTTGCAATTTCTCTATAATTTTCTCCTATTTTGTATAACTACTACTACTATTTTCGGCAATTTCTCTATAATTTTCCTATTTTGTATAACTACTACTACTATTTTCTGCAATTTCTATATAATTTTCTCTTATTTTGTATAACTACTACTACTTCTATTCTGCAATTTCTCTATAATTTTCTCCTATTTTGTATAACTACTACTACTATTTTCTGCAATTTCTCTATAATTTTCTCCTATTTTGTATAACTACTACTACTATTTTCGGCAATTTCTCTATAATTTTCTCCTATTTTGTATAACTACTACTACTATTTTCTGCAATTTCTATATAATTTTCTCTTATTTTGTATAACTACTACTACTTCTATTCTGCAATTTCTCTATAATTTTCTCCTATTTTGTATAACTACTACTACTATTTTCGGCAATTTCTCTATAATTTTCTCCTATTTTGTATAACTACTACTACTATTTTCTGCAATTTCTCTATAATTTTCTCCTATTTTGTATAACTACTACTAATATTTTCTGCAATTTCTCTATAATTTTCTCCTATTTTGTATAACTACTACTACTATTTTCTGCAATTTCTCTATAATTTTCTCCTATTTTGTATAACAACTACTACTATTTTCTGCAATTTCTCTATAATTTTTTATAACTACTACTACTATTTTCTGCAATTTCTCTATAATTTTCTCCTATTTTGTATAACCACTACTACTATTTTCTGCAATTTCTCTATAAATTTCTCCTATTTTCTGCAATTTCTCTATAATTTTTTCCTATTTTGTATAACACTACTACTATTTTCTTTAATTTCTCTATAATTTTCTCCTATTTTGTATAACTACTACTACTATTTTCTACAATTTCTCTATAATTTTCTACTATTTTGTATAACTACTACTACTATTTTCTGCAATTTCTATATAATTTTCTCCTATTTTGTATAACTACTACTACTATTTTCTGCAATTTCTCTTTAATTTTCTCCTATTTTGTATAACTACTACTACTATTTTCTGCAATTTCTCTATAATTTTCTCCTATTTTGTATAACTACTACTACTATTTTCTGCAATTTCTCTATAATTTTCTCCTATTTTGTATAACTACTACTACTATTTTCTGCAATTTCTCTATAATTTTCTCCTATTTTGTATAACAACTACTACTATTTTCTGCAATTTCTCTATAATTTTTTATAACTACTACTACTATTTTCTGCAATTTCTCTATAATTTTCTCCTATTTTGTATAACTACTACTACTTTTTTCTGCAATTTCTCTATAATTTTCTCCTATTTTGTATAACTACTACTACTATTTTCTGCAATTTCTCTATAATTTTCTCCTATTTTGTATAACTACTACTACTATTTTCTGCAATTTCTCTATAATTTTCTCCTATTTGGTATAACTACTACTACTATTTTTTGCAATTTCTCTATAATTTTCTCCTATTTTGTATAACTACTACTACTATTTTCGGCAATTTCTCTATAATTTTCTCCTATTTTGTATAACTACTACTACTATTTTCTGCAATTTCTATATAATTTTCTCTTATTTTGTATAACTACTACTACTATTTCGTTCAATTTCTCTATTATTTTCTCTATTTTTGTATAACTACTACTACTATTTTCTGCAATTTCTCTATAATTTTCTCCTATTTTGTATAACTACTACTACTATTTTCGGCAATTTCTCTATAATTTTCTCCTATTTTGTATAACTACTACTACTATTTTCTGCAATTTCTATATAATTTTCTCTTATTTTGTATAACTACTACTACTTCTATTCTGCAATTTCTCTATAATTTTCTCCTATTTTGTATAACTACTACTACTATTTTCTGCAATTTCTCTATAATTTTCTCCTATTTTGTATAACTACTACTACTATTTTCTGCAATTTCTCTATAATTTTCTCCTATTTTGTATAACTACTACTACTATTTTCTAAAATTTCTCTATAATTTTCTCCTAATTTCCTATGTTTTGTATAACATTCTGTAATTTTCCTATGTTTTGTATAACTACTACTACTATTTTCTGCAATTTCTCTATAATTTTCTCCTATTTTGTATAACTACTACTACTATTTTCTGCAATTTCTATATAATTTTCTCTTATTTTGTATAACTACTACTACTTCTATTCTGCAATTTCTCTATAATTTTCTACTATTTTGTATAACTACTACTACTATTTTCGGCAATTTCTCTATAATTTTCTCCTATTTTGTATAACTACTACTACTATTTTCTGCAATTTCTCTATAATTTTCTCCTATTTTGTATAACTACTACTACTATTTTCTAAAATTTCTCTATAATTTTCTCCTAATTTCCTATGTTTTGTATAACATTCTGTAATTTTCCTATGTTTTGTATAACTACTACTACTATTTTCGGCAATTTCTCTATAATTTTCTCCTATTTTGTATAACTACTACTACTATTTTCGGCAATTTCTCTATAATTTTCTCCTATTTCGTATAACTACTACTACTATTTTCTGCAATTTCTCTATAATTTTCTCGTATTTGGTATAACTACTACTACTATTTTTTGCAATTTCTCTATAATTTTCTCCTATTTTTAATAACTACTACTAATATTTTCTGCAATTTCTCTATAATTTTCTCCTATTTTGTATAACTACTACTACTATTTTCAGCAATTTCTCTATAATTTTCTCCTATTTTGTATAACTACTACTGTTATTTTTTGCAATTTCTCTTTAATTTTCTCCTATTTTGTATAACTACTACTACTATTTTCTGCAATTTCTCTATAATTTTCTCCTATTTTGTATAACTACTACTACTATTTTCTGTACCTATTTCTGTATAATTTTCTCCTATTTTTTGTATATCTTCTACTACTACTATTTTCTAACAATTTCTCATAATTTTCTATAATATTTTGTATAACTACTACTACTATTTTCTGCAATTTCTCTATAATTTTTCTCTATTTTCTGCAATTTCTGTAATTTTCTATTTTGTATAACTACTACTACTTCTATTCTGCAATTTCTCTATAATTTTCTCCTATTTTGTATAACTACTACTACTATTTTCGGCAATTTCTCTATAATTTTCTCCTATTTTGTATAACTACTACTACTATTTTCTGCAATTTCTCTATAATTTTCTCCTATTTTGTATGACCACTACTACTATTTTCTGCAATTTCTCTATAATTTTCTCCTATTTTGTATAACTACTACTACTATTTTCTGCAATTTCTCTATAATTTTTTCCTATTTTGTATAACACTACTACTATTTTCTTTAATTTCTCTATAATTTTCTCCTATTTTGTATAACTACTACTACTATTTTCCACAATTTCTCTATAATTTTCTCCTATTTTGTATAACTACTACTACTATTTTCTGCAATTTCTATATAATTTTCTCCTATGTTGTATAACTACTACTACTATTTTCTGCAATTCCTCTATAATTTTCTCCTATTTTGTATAACTACTACTACTATTTTCTGCAACTTCTCTATAATTTTCTCCTATTTTGTATAACTACTTTTACTATTTTCTGCAATTTCTCTATAATTTTTTCCTATTTTGTATAACACTACTACTATTTTCTTCAATTTCTCTATAATTTTCTCCTATTTTGTATAACTACTACTACTATTTTCTGCAATTTCTTCATAATTTTCTCCTATTTTGTTTAACTACTACTACTATTTTCTGCAATTTCTCTATAATTTTCTCCTATTTTGTATAACTACTACTACTATTTTCTGCAATTTCTCTATAATTTTCTCCTATTTTGTATAACTACTACTACTATTTTCTGCAATTTCCCTATAATTTTTTCCTATTTTGTATAACACTACTACTATTTTCTTCAATTTCGCTATAATTTTCTCCTATTTTGTATAACTACTACTACTATTTTCTACCATTTCTCTATAATTTTCTCCTATTTTCTATAACTACTACTACTATTTTCTGCAATTTCTCTATAATTTTCTCCTATTTTGTATAACTACTACTATTATTTTCTGCAATTTCTCTATATTTTACTCCTATTTTGTATAATTACTACTACTATTTTCTGCAATTTCTCTATAATTTTCTCCTTTTTGTATAACTACTACTACTATTTTCTGCAATTTCTCTATAATTTTCTCCTATTTTGTATAACCACTACTACTATTTTCTGCAATTTCTCTATAATTTTCTCCTATTTTGTATAACTACTACTACTATTTTCTGCAATTTCTCTATAATTTTTTCCTATTTTGTATAACACTACTACTATTTTCTTCAATTTCTCTATAATTTTCTCCTATTTTGTATAACTACTACTACTATTTTCTACAATTTCTCTATAATTTTCTCCTATTTTGTATAACTACTACTACTATTTTCTGCAATTTCTCTATAATTTTCTCCTATTTTGTATAACTACTACTACTATTTTCTGCAATTTCTCTATATTTTACTCCTATTTTGTATAACTACTACTACTATTTTCTGCAATTTCTCTATAATTTTCTCCTTTTTGTATAACTACTACTACTATTTTCTGCAATTTCTCTATAATTTTTTCCTATTTTTTATAACTACTACTACTATTTTCTGCAATTTCTCTATAATTTTCTTCTATTTTGTATAACTACTACTACTATTTTCTGCAATTTCTCTATAATTTTCTCCTATTTTGTATAACTACTACTACTATTTTCTGCAATTTCTCTATAATTTTCTCCTATTTTGTAAAATTACTACTACTATTTTCTGCAATTTCTCTATAATTTTCTCCTATTTTGTATAACTACTACTACTATTTTCTGCAATTTCTCTATAATTTTCTTCTATTTTGTATAACTACTACTACTATTTTCTGCAATTTCTCTATAATTTTCTCCTATTTTGTATAACTAATACTACTAATTTCTGCAATTTCTCTATAATTTTCTCCTATTTTGTGTAACTATTACAACTATTTTCTTCAATTTCTCTATAATTTTCTCCTATTTTCTGCAATTTATCTATAATTTTCTCCTATTTTGTATAACTACTACTACTATTTTCTGCAATTTCTCTATAATTTTCTCCTATTTTCTGCAATTTCTCTATAATTTTTTCCTATATTTTATAACTACTAGTACTATTTTCTGCAATTTCTCTATAATTTTCTCCTATTTTGTATAACACTACTACTATTTTCTTCAATTTCTCTATAATTTTCTCTTATTTTCTGCAATTTCTCTATAATTTTCTCCTATTTTGTATAACTACCAGTACTATTTTCTGCAATTTCTCTATAATTTTCTCCTATTTTGTATAACTACTTCTACTATTTTCTGCAATTTCTCTATAATTTTTTCCTATTTTTTATAACTACTAGTACTATTTTCTGCAATTTCTCTATAATTTTTTCCTATTTTTTATAACTACTACTACTATTTTCTGCAATTTCTCTATAATTTTCTCCTATTTTGTATAACTACTACTACTATTTTCGGCAATTTCTCTCTAATTTTCTCCTATTTTGTATAACTACTACTACTATTTTCTGCAATTTCTCTATAATTTTCTCCTATTTTGTATAACTACTACTACTATTTTCTGCAATTTCTCTATAATTTTCTCCCATTTTGTATAACTACTACTACTATTTTCTGCAATTTCTCTATAATTTTCTCCTATTTTGTATAACTACTACTACTATTTTCTGCAATTTCTCTATATTTTACTCCTATTTTGTATAACTACTACTACTATTTTCTGCAATTTCTCTATAATTTTCTCCTATTTTGTATAACTACTACTACTATTTTCTGCAATTTCTCTATAATTTTTTCCTATTTTTTATAACTACTACTACTATTTTCTGCAATTTCTCTATAATTTTCTTCTATTTTGTATAACTACTACTACTATTTTCTGCAATTTCTCTATAATTTTCTCCTATTTTGTATAACTACTACTACTATTTTCTGCAATTTCTCTATAATTTTCTCCTATTTTGTATAACTACTACTACTATTTTCTGCAATTTCTCTATAATTTTCTCCTATTTTGTATAACTACTACTACTATTTTCTGCAATTTCTCTATAATTTTCTTCTATTTTGTATAACTACTACTACTATTTTCTGCAATTTCTCTATAATTTTCTCCTATTTTGTATAACTAATACTACTAATTTCTGCAATTTCTCTATAATTTTCTCCTATTTTGTATAACTACTACTACTATTTTCTGCAATTTCTCTATAATTTTCTTCTATTTTGTATAACTACTACTACTATTTTCTGCAATTTCTCTATAATTTTCTCCTATTTTGTATAACTAATACTACTAATTTCTGCAATTTCTCTATAATTTTCTCCTATTTTGTGTAACTATTACAACTATTTTCTTCAATTTCTCTATAATTTTCTCCTATTTTCTGCAATTTATCTATAATTTTCTCCTATTTTGTATAACTACTACTACTATTTTCTGCAATTTCTCTATAATTTTCTCCTATTTTCTGCAATTTCTCTATAATTTTTTCCTATATTTTATAACTACTAGTACTATTTTCTGCAATTTCTCTATAATTTTCTCCTATTTTGTATAACACTACTACTATTTTATTCAATTTCTCTATAATTTTCTCTTATTTTCTGCAATTTCTCTATAATTTTCTCCTATTTTGTATAACTACCAGTACTATTTTCTGCAATTTCTCTATAATTTTCTCCTATTTTGTATAACTACTACTACTATTTTCTGCAATTTCTCTATAATTTTCTCCTATTTTCTGCAATTTCTCTATAATTTTTTCCTATTTTTTATAACTACTACTACTATTTTCTGCAATTTCTCTATAATTTTTTCCTATTTTTTATAACTACTACTACTATTTTCTGCAATTTCTCTATAATTTTCTCCTATTTTGTATAACTACTACTACTATTTTCTGCAATTTCTCTATAATTTTCTCCTATTTTGTATAACTACTACTACTATTTTCTGCAATTTCTCTATAATTTTCTCCTATTTTGTATAACTACTACTACTATTTTCTGCAATTTCTCTATAATTTTCTCCTATTTTCTGCAATTTCTCTATAATTTTCTCCCATTTTGTATAACTACTACTACTATTTTCTGCAATTTCTCTATAATTTTCTCCTATTTTGTATAACTACTACTACTGATTTCTGCAATTTCTCTATAATTTTCTCCTATTTTCTGCAATTTCTCTATAATTTTTTCCTATTTTTTATAACTACTAGTACTATTTTCTACAATTTCTCTATAATTTTCTCCTATTTTCTGCAATTTCTCTATAATTTTTTCCTATTTTTTATAACTACTACTACTATTTTCTGCAATTTCTCTATAATTTTTTCCTATTTTGTATAACTACTACTACTATTTTCGGCAATTTCTATATAATTTTCTCCTATTTTGTATAACTACTACTACTATTTTCTGCAATTTCTCTATAATTTTCTCCTATTTTGTATAACTACTACTACTATTTTCTGCAATTTCTCTATAATTTTCTCCTATTTTGTATAACTAATACTACTATTTTCTGCAATTTCTCTATAATTTTCTCCCATTTTTTATAACTACTACTACTATTTTCTGCAATTTCTCTATAATTTTCTCCTATTTTGTATAACTACTACTACTATTTTCTGCAATTTCTCTATAATTTTCTCCTATTTTGTGTAACTACTACTACTATTTTCTTCAATTTCTCTATAATTTTCTCCTATTTTGTATAACTACTACTACAATTTTCTGCAATTTCTCTATAATTTTCTCCTATTCTGTATAACTACTACTACTATTTTCTGCAATTTCTCCATAATTTTCTCCTATTTTGTATAACTACTACTACTATTTTTTGCAATTTCTCTATAATTTTCTCCTATTTTGTATAACTACTACTACTATTTTCTGCAATTTCTGTATAATTTTCTCCTATTTTGTATAACTACTACTACTATTTTCTGCAATTTCTCTATAATTTTCTCCTATTTTGTATAACTACTACTACTATTTTCTGCAATTTCTCTATAATTTTCTCCTATTTTGTATAACTACTACTACTATTTTCTGAAATTTCTCTATAATTTTCTCCTATTTTGTATAACTACTACTACTATTTTCTGCAATTACTCTATAATTCTCTCCTATTTTGTATAACTACTACTACTATTTTCTGCAATTTCTCTATAATTTTCTCCTATTTTGTATAACTACTACTACTATTTTCTGCAATTGCTCTATAATTTTCTCCTATTTTGCATAACTACTACTACTATTTTCTGCAATTTCTCTATAATTTTCTCCTATTTTGTACAACTACTACTACTATTTTCCACAATTTCTCTATAATTTCTCCTGTTTTGTATAACTACTACTACTATTTTCTGCAATTTCTCTATAATTTTCTCCTATTTTGTATAACTAATACTACTATTTTCTGCAATTTCTCTATAATTTTCTCCCATTTTTTATAACTACTACTACTATTTTTTTCAATTTCTCTATAATTTTCTCCTATTTTGTATAACTACTACTACTATTTTCTGCAATTTCTCTATAATTTTCTCCTATTCTGTATAACTACTACTACTATTTTCTGCAATTTCTCTATAGTTTTCTCCTATTTTCTGCAATTTCTCTATAATTTTCTCCTATTTTGTATAACTACTACTACTATTTTTTGCAATTTCTCTATAATTTTCTCCTATTTTGTATAACTACTTCTACTATTTTCTGCAATTTCTCTATAATTTTCTTCTATATTGTATAGCTACTACTACTATTTTCTGCAATTTATCTATAATTTTCTCCTATTTTGAATAACTACTACTACTATTTTCTTCAATTTCTCCTATTTTGTAAAACTACTACTACTATTTTCTGCAATTTCTCTATAATTTTCTCCTATTTTGTAAAACTACTACTACTATTTTCTGCAATTTCTCTATAATTTTCTCCTATTTTGTATAACTACTACTACTATTTTCTGCAATTTCTCTATAATTTTCTCCTATTTTGTATAACTACTATTACTATTTTCTGCAATTTCTCCATAATTTTCTCCTATATTGTTTAACTACTACTACTATTTTCTGCAATTTCTCTAAATTTTCTCCTATTTTTGTATAACTACTACTACTATTATCTGCAATTTTTCTATAAATTTATCCTATTTTGTATAACTACTACTACTATTTTCTGCAATTTCCTATAATTTTTTCCTATTTTGTATAACACTACTACTATTTTCTTCAATTTCGCTATAATTTTCTCCTATTTTGTATAACTACTACTACTATTTTCTACAATTTCTCTATAATTTTCTCCTATTTTTTATAACTACTACTACTATTTTCTGCAATTTCTCTATAATTTTCTCCTATTTTGTATAACTACTACTACTATTTTCGGCAATTTCTCTATAATTTTCTCCTATTTTGTATAACTACTACTACTATTTTCTGCAATTTCTCTCTAATTTTCTCTTATTTTCTGCTATTTTCTGCAATTTCTCTATAATTTTCTCCTATTTTGTATAACTACTACTACTATTTTCTGCAATTTCTCTATAATTTTCTCCTATTTTGTATAACTACTATTACTATTTTCTGCAATTTCTCCATAATTTTCTCCTATATTGTTTAACTACTACTACTATTTTCTGCAATTTCTCTATAATTTTCTCCTATTTTGTATAACTACTACTACTATTCTCTGCAATTTCTCTATAATTTTATCCTATTTTGTATAACTACTACTACTATTTTCTGCAATTTCTCTATAATTTTCTCCCATTTTTTATAACTACTACTACTATTTTTTTCAATTTCTCTATAATTTTCTCCTATTTTGTATAACTACTACTACTATTTTCTGCAATTTCTCTATAATTTTCTCCTATTCTGTATAACTACTACTACTATTTTCTGCAATTTCTCTATAGTTTTCTCCTATTTTCTGCAATTTCTCTATAATTTTCTCCTATTTTGTATAACTACTACTACTATTTTTTGCAATTTCTCTATAATTTTCTCCTATTTTGTATAACTACTTCTACTATTTTCTGCAATTTCTCTATAATTTTCTTCTATATTGTATAGCTACTACTACTATTTTCTGCAATTTATCTATAATTTTCTCCTATTTTGAATAACTACTACTACTATTTTCTTCAATTTCTCCTATTTTGTAAAACTACTACTACTATTTTCTGCAATTTCTCTATAATTTTCTCCTATTTTGTAAAACTACTACTACTATTTTCTGCAATTTCTCTATAATTTTCTCCTATTTTGTATAACTACTACTACTATTTTCTGCAATTTCTCTATAATTTTCTCCTATTTTGTATAACTACTATTACTATTTTCTGCAATTTCTCCATAATTTTCTCCTATATTGTTTAACTACTACTACTATTTTCTGCAATTTCTCTATAATTTTCTCCTATTTTGTATAACTACTACTACTATTCTCTGCAATTTTTCTATAAATTTATCCTATTTTGTATAACTACTACTACTATTTTCTGCAATTTCCCTATAATTTTTTCCTATTTTGTATAACACTACTACTATTTTCTTCAATTTCGCTATAATTTTCTCCTATTTTGTATAACTACTACTACTATTTTCTACAATTTCTCTATAATTTTCTCCTATTTTCTATAACTACTACTACTATTTTCTGCAATTTCTCTATAATTTTCTCCTATTTTGTATAACTACTACTACTATTTTCGGCAATTTCTCTATAATTTTCTCCTATTTTGTATAACTACTACTACTATTTTCTGCAATTTCTCTATAATTTTCTCCTATTTTGTAAAACTACTACTACTATTTTCTGCAATTTCTCTATAATTTTCTCCTATTTTGTATAACTACTACTACTATTTTCTGCAATTTCTCTATAATTTTCTCCTATTTTGTATAACTACTATTACTATTTTCTGCAATTTCTCCATAATTTTCTCCTATATTGTTTAACTACTACTACTATTTTCTGCAATTTCTCTATAATTTTCTCCTATTTTGTATAACTACTACTACTATTCTCTGCAATTTCTCTATAATTTTATCCTATTTTGTATAACTACTACTACTATTTTCTGCAATTTCTCTATAATTTTCTCCTATTTTGTATAACTACTACTACTATTTTCTGTAATTTCTCTATAATTTTCTCCTATTTTATATAACTACCACTACTATTTTCTGCAATTTCTCTATAATATTCTCCTACTTTGTATAACTACTACTACTATTTTCTGCAATTTCTCTATAATTTCCTCCTATTTTGTATAACTACTACTACTATTTTCTGCACTTTCTCTATAATTTTTCTCCTATTTTGTATAACTACTACTACTATTTTCTGCAATTTCTCTATAACTTTCTCCTATTTTGTATAACTACTACTACTATTTTCTGCAAGTTCTCTATAATTTTCTCCTATTTTGTATAACTACTAATTTTCTGCAATTTCTCTATAATATTCTCCTACTTTGTATAACTACTACTATTATTTTCTGCAATTTCTCTATAATTTCCTCCTATTTTGTATAACTACTACTACTATTTTCTGCAATTTCTCTATAATTTCCTCCTATTTTGTATAACTACTACTAATACTTTCTGCAATTTCTCTATAATTTTCTCCTATTTTTCTCTATAATTTTCTCCTATTTTGTATATCTACTACTACTATTTTCTGCAATTTCTCTATAATTTTTTCCTATTTTTTATAACTACTACTACTATTTTCTGCAATTTCTCTATAATTTTCTTCTATTTTGTATAACTACTACTACTATTTTCTGCAATTTCTCTATAATTTTCTCCTATTTTGTATAACTACTACTACTATTTTCTGCAATTTCCCTATAATTTTCTCCTATTTTCTGCAATTTCTCTATAATTTTCTCCTATTTTGTATAACTACTACTACTATTTTCTGCAATTTCTCTATAATTTTCTCCTATTTTGTATAACTACTACTACTATTCTCTGCAATTTCTCTATAATTTTATCCTATTTTGTATAACTACTACTACTATTTTCTGCAATTTCTCTATAATTTTCTCCTATTTTGAATAACTACTACTACTATTTTCTTCAATTTCTCCTATTTTGTAAAACTACTACTACTATTTTCTGCAATTTCTCTATAATTTTCTCCTATTTTGTAAAACTACTACTACTATTTTCTGCAATTTCTCTATAATTTTCTCCTATTTTGTATAACTACTACTACTATTTTCTGCAATTTCTCTATAATTTTCTCCTATTTTGTATAACTACTATTACTATTTTCTGCAATTTCTCCATAATTTTCTCCTATATTGTTTAACTACTACTACTATTTTCTGCAATTTCTCTATAATTTTCTCCTATTTTGTATAACTACTACTACTATTCTCTGCAATTTCTCTATAATTTTCTCCTATTTTATATAACTACCACTACTATTTTCTGCAATTTAATTTAATCTATAATTTTCTCCTATTTTGTATAACTACTACTACTATTTTCTGCAATTTCTTTATAATTTTCTCCTATTTTGTTTAACTTCTTCTTCTTCTTCTTGACTGGCGTAGACACCGCTTACGCGGTTATAGCCGAGTCCAAAACAGCGCGCCACGTATCCCGCCTTCTGGCAGTTTGGCGCCAATTCGTTATTCCAAGCGAAGCCAGGTCCCTCTCCACTTGGTCCTTCCATCGGAGTGGAGGTCTCCCTCTTCCTCTGCTTCCACCAGCGGGTACTGCATCGAATACTTTCAGAGCTGGAGCACTTTCATCCATTCGAACAACATGACCTAGCCAGCGTAGCCGCTGTTTTTTTATTCGCTGGACTATGTCTATGTCGTCGAATAACACATACAGCTCATCGTTCCATCGTCTGCGGTATTCGCCGTTACCAATTCTTAAGGGACCATAAATCTTCCGCAAAACCTTTCTCTCGAAAACTCCTAGTGCCGTCTCATCGGATGTTGACATCGTCCACGCTTCTGCACCGTAAAGTAGGACGGGAATGATGAGAGACTTGTAGAGTTTGGTTTTTGTTCGTCGAGAGAGGACTTTACTTTTCAATTGCCTACTTAGTCCATAGTAGCACCTGTTGGCAAGAGTGATTCTGCGTTGGATTTCCAGGCTGACATTGTTATTGGTGTTAATGCTGGTTCCCAGGTAGACGAAATTATCTACAACTTCAAAGTTATGACTGTCGACAGTCAAGACGCGAATGCGCTGACTGTTTGTTTGACGACAGGAGATATTTCGTCTTGTCCTCGTTCACCACCAGACCCAATTTTTTTTGTTTAACTACTACTACTATTTTCAGCAATTTCTCTATAATTTTCTTCTATTTTGTATAACTACTACTACTATTTTCTGCAACTTCTCTATAATTTTCTCCTATTTTGTAAAACTACTACTACTATTTTCTGAAATTTCTCTATAATTTTCTCCTATTTTGTATAACTACTACTAACATTTTCTGTAATTTCTCTATAATTTTCTCCTATTTTGTATAACTACTACTACTGTTTTCTGCAATTTAATTGAATCTATAATTTTCTCCTATTTTGTATAAATACTACTACTATTTTCTGCAATTTCTCTATAATTTTCTTCTATTTTCTGCAATAATAATAGCCACGCCCACCTCCCATAAGTTTGGTTGAAAATTACTAAAAGTGGGTTTTTGTTTTTGTTTTTATTTTTATTTTTGTTTTTGTTTTTGTTTTTGTTTTTGTTTTTGTTTCTTCTCTTCTCTTCTCTTCTATTCTCTCAAGGAATACGTTCAACAGCTATGCAATGCACACTGCAATTACACTGCAGCTCATGTCCTAACATGAATGCAATGAACGGCAAAATACTACATTGCATAAATAAACAACGCGCATACAACTATTTTATTTTATTTTATGTATTCTTCATATTCTGGGACCGTTCCTTGGGACGTGAGATTGTGGGTTGCTTTCGAAAATGGGCAAAATCGGTCCACTACCACGCCCACAAAATGGCGAAAACCAAAAACACATAAAGTGTCATAACTAAGCCATTAATGAAGCTATAAAAAAAATTGAAATAAAAGATCGCACTAGGATGGGACATATTTGGATATATTTTTTTTTTGGGGAAGTGGGCGTGGCCCTTTAACTAAATCGGTGATTTTTTGTTATCTCGCAAACCAATTAAACTATATAAACCAAACTTTCTGCCGTCGGTTCTCTTACATACCCCACCACACACCATGAAAATAGTTGAAATCGGATAATAACCACGCCCACCTCCCATACAAAGGTTAGGTTGAAAATTACTAAAAGTGGGTTAACTAACTAACGAAAAACGTCAGAAACACTAAATTTTGCAGAAAAAATAGCAGAAGGGAACTGTACTGAGATTTTTTTACAAAAGTGGGCGTGGCATCGCCCACTTATGGGTCAAAAACCATATCTCAGGAACTACTCGACCGATTCGAATGAAATTCGGTATATAATATTTTCTTGACACCCTGATGACACGGACAAATGGGCGAAATCGGTTCACAACCACTACTACTTTCCTTATAACTCAATTTTGAAATCAATCTTATTCCTTCACTTTATAATGTAAACATAAGGAACCAATGAAGATAACGGAATAAAACTTTACACAATTAGTGCATATCATCTCTGGCTTCACTTGTGAAAAAATTTTCGAAAACGGACCATAACTTTTCAAGGCCCCAGATATCGAACATGTTGAACTCAGCGACTAAGGATAAATTTTAACCGAAAATATGGGTAAATCTCTCAGATATCTCAATTTAATTCAGAGGAAATTGTTTTCTTCTAATAGTGTGTCTCTGTTCCAAAAATTATTAAAATCGGGTCATAACATTTCCATATATGTACCTCATTTTAGGTTTTTCAAAAGTATCTTCTCCTAGCTCCCATATACCTAATTATAGGTTTTTCAAAAACATTTGTTTTTGTTTTTGTTTTTGTTTTTGTTTTTGTTTCTCAAGGAATACATCCAACAGCTATGCAATGCACACAGCAATTACACTGCAGCTCATGTCCTAACATGAATTAGTACTGTGATTAAATTGTAATAGGTTTGGACCGTTAACACGTTGTCCGTTCCTCAGATGTTCTCCATCAATAATTATATTTCCGTGATCTAACACAATTATTTCTAGTCTATTATTTTCTTGAATAACATTACATTTTGCCTTGTTAATTTCATGCAATGGGATGGTACAGTTGTCTGGAGACTCCTGTTTACAAATATTTAATCCCAGATAATTTTTACATTTGGAAGTTCTTTTGAAATTTGCTTCACATTTTGCAACTTGAGAGTCCAATCGCACTTTACCGTGTTTGTATGCTAAAGGTATTAAGTTATATAATTTACAGCGGTTATTTATCACGGGATATTTGTATATTGTAATTATAGCATCTTTGTACATGCATACATGAATATCAGAATATTCTAAAATATTAATTATGGGTATGTTAAAATCTTCTATGGAGGCAATTTCTTGAATGTCTTTGAGGTTTAGAGTAGCAGAATAAAAGTTTCCTGTTTTAGCAAAATTAATGGTATTCGTGATTGTTTCTAATTCCTTGTAAACTTCTGTAATAATTAATTCTTCAGTAATTGACTTTGGATCTAGTGTTTCTAGTATTTTTTTCAAATTGACCTAGGATAGTTGACAAGTTTGCTACGTGGTACAGATAAGACGTATTTTCAAATAGGTAGACTGGATCGGTCTCTTAATTAATACCGTCTCGGATCGCATTGTGTGGCTTGTTTGCGGATGTTGTCTTTATGAATAATTTTCTCTCTCGTTGTAAGGATCGTGTCCCCGCGATCTTCCTTAACTTTGTGCTGATTATATCGTTTTGCAATTTTATTCCTACGATCTGTTTTGGAATATATGATATCTCCTGGTTTATAAGTGATGTTTCTTCGTCCTTTGTTGTGGTATAGCAATAGCTTCTCCTGATTGTTCTGAAGGATTTCTTTAATCTCGGTATACTTTTCGCGATTAAAGAAAACTACTTCAGGTTTGAGTCCAGTAGACGAGTGAATTGTAGAATTATATTGTCGGATGGCGTTAAAAAGTTCTTCACCTGGAGTCGTACTATTTTCACTAGCTAAACTCGTACTGATTTTAATCAACGTACTGTGCAACCGTTCTACTTGAGCGTTAGTTGTCGAGTGATTTAATGGTGTGGCAGTATGTTGTATATGTAGTCGAGTATAAACGGCCTTTGCCATGTTGCTGATAAATACATTTTCGTTATCAGTCATTAGATGTTTTGCATTTGGATACACTTGTGTAAGTATTTCATCAATATGTTCGTGACAGTTTGCTTTAGTATGAATTTTTCAGAGATAGCAATACTTCGAATATTTGTCGGTAGAGCTTATATACATACAACTATTCATGTGAAATATGTCCATCTGTATATATTCTCCAGTTTTTGTTGGTATTGGTGTTTTTCCAATAGGTTGTCTGTTTGGTTGTCGTTCGTATTTGTTTGTCAAACAAATTTGACATTCTATCGCTTCTTTCTTGCACATTTCTCTGATGTTAGGCCAAAAGTAGTTAAGCAATATTTCTTGCACATTGTTTTTATAATTTCGGTGTGTACGTCTCTGTGTTTTTTCTGCTAATTTTAATTGTTCGTTTTGGTTAGTAATGTCAACTAGTAAGTTTGGTGCTATCACACAGGTACAATTGGGAAAGTGGGAAATAATATCATCCTTAAAGTGGTGCGTTAGTTACATTGGGTTTAACTACTTGTTGTAGTTTTGTTAAAAAATCTTGCTTATTTTTGTAATAAAATGTGTGACGCGTCCTACCTGGAAAAGTGGTTTGGGAGTCAATTGCCTCTTTTGTGGGATCTAGAATAGGAATTATTTGATTTTTGAATGAGTTCAAAGGTTGTTTCACCCTCTTTATTTGGTCAGTTGGAGAGCTCTGTGCTGAATGTTGAGAACAATCTGTTGTATTGTTGATTTGTTGACGGGAGAGTGCGTCAGCTACTACATTTTGGTGACCAGGTTTGTAGACAAGTTTGGGACTAAATTCTTCAATAAAATTCTTCCACCTTTTTAATTTGGTAATCGGGTTTTTTTCCGAAATAGAATGAATGAGTGATTGGTGGTCAGTATAAATGGTTAAATCAGTGATGCCGTATAAAAAATTGCGGAGCTTCTGTAGCGCCCACACGATTGCAAGAAGTTCTTTTTCATTTGTGCTGTAATTTTTTTCAGTGTCGGTTAACGTTCGAGAAATAAAAGCAATATATTGGCGAAATTGGGAGAAAACTGCTCCAATTGCTTAGTTACTGGCATCGGTAGTTAGTTCAAATGGTTTGGTAAAGTCCGGCTGGTAAAGTTCTACCTGTTCTTGCAGAGCATCTTTTATTTTTTCTATGGCAGTAATTGCCGCTTCATCGAGCTTTACTTCTACTCGCGCACTTTGATTTTTTGAAATCATTCCTGAGTCACCTCGTAGGTGTATAGTTAGTGGTTTAGTGATTTGTGCGAAGTTTTTTACAAATTTCCTATAGTAGCTAGCCAAACCTAAAAATGATCTGAGATCTTTTAAGGTTTTTGGCATTGGATACTCTTTTATAGCTTGAATCTTTCTTGGATCAACCGTTACTCTGTTATGTTTAATTATGTGGCCAAGGTACTCAACAGAGTCCTGGAAAAAATGCGACTTTTCGTCCGAAATTTTCATATTAGCTTCATGCAGTGCATTGATTATAGTTCGAAATTGTTCTATGTGTTCTTCAGGCGTAGAAGAAAATATTAAAACATCGTCTATATAAACGTAAGCAAATTTACCGATATATTGTCGCAAAATGTCGTCTATGCATCGTTGAAAGATTGAGGGTGCGTTCTTAAGTCCAAACGGCATCCTAACAAACTCATACTTTGCGCCATTCACTGCAAATGCGGTTTTTTCGCGATCGGATTCTTTTATTACAATTTGATGGAATCCTGATTCTAAATCGATGGTCGAGAAGACTTTAGCTTTACCTAAATTTTGAACTGTCATATTAATATCAGGTATAGGGTAGCGGTCGTTTATAGTATGTGCGTTAAGTTTTTGGTAGTCGACCACCATTCTTCGTTTAGGTCTGTCATTTCCTAGACGGAACAGTCCAAATAGGGGAATTGTACGGACTTTTACTCGGCTGAATTATTCCATTTTCTAAAAGCCTATCTATTTCTTTATTGACGACGTCATGGTCTGCCGAGGGGTAAGGGTATTGTTTTGTCCAAATAGGATCTTCTGTGTGCGTCCTAATTGTAGCTTGGATAGTAGTTGTGAAGGGTAAGGTGTCACTAATATTTTCATTTGCTTTCATTATTTCCTTAATTTCCTCCTCATACTTGGCATTATCTACAGTATAATTAATGAAAGGTTCCTTTTTTCCTGCTACTTTCATCTGGTACTTTAAACTATAATCAAAGAGGTTAATCTCTCCCTTAATTAATCTGAGACCTTGTTCACCTAAGATTATGTCGAATTCTTTTAATTCGCTTATTTCAAAGAATACTAAGTGATGCCCGTACATTGTGATCACTTTTTTTTGAATGTATAACCGAATAGCCATGTAGAGTTTTTGTTCTAAATGGTTTTATTGATACTAACTTACCTATGTTACAGTTCTTACTAATGTAATTATTTGTGGATCCAGTGTCCACTAGTAAAGTGATGCAACCCGTTTATTCGCCTAAAAAAGTACTGCCAGATTCAAAATTTTCCTCGTAGTTAGAGATGTTCACAGATTCTATTCAGCTTGTTTGGTTTGGTTGATACGCTGTACTTTATTGTGGTTAAAGTTTTGGGATGATACGTTTCTCTCCCTTTTAAATAGATTTTGTTGGTGAGGCGGATTTCTTGGTGAGTTTTGATGCGTTTGCTTCACGTATTGGTGTGAAAAGTCCACTTCCATTGGTATAGGTTTTGATTGTTGTTGGCCATTTCGCTGGATGTAGCTACCAGAATTATGTTTCCTTCTCTCTTCATCCGTTGGTTGCCGTTGAGGATTAACGCGATATGCTGCTCTCAGTTGATGATTATTCCTTTGGTGATAAGAGGTGGTCTGATCTTCATGTCTTGAATCATATCGACGGGGAACAGTGCTCTCGAAGTGTAGATCCTGATTATCATGGTAGATGGTACAAGCAATCGCATATGCTTCACCAAGGCTCTTTGGTTTATTTGAATAAAGTATACCTCTGGTGTAGTTGCTCCGGAGTCCCATAATAAATGTGCGGATGGCGTCATCACTCACGTCCGATAATCTTCCATCTCGCATATTATCTTCCATTGTTTCTATTTTTTGTCGAATCAATGTTAAGGCTTGATGTATTTCGTCGTGGAATTCAGTGAGAGTTTTACTTCCTTGCTTTTCTTCATAATTATTTCTTTCAGGACATGTAGTGGTCGTTTATCCAAATAGGTATAATCCAAGCGGTTGATTATAGCATAGAAATTAAGTTGAGTTCCATTAACTGATAGAACTTTAGAAGCAGCTCCTATTATTTTTGCTCTGATTATGCATAAGCAATTGTAATATTCAGGGCTGTATATAAATTCTTTTATATTCTCCATCTGTGTCCACACCTGGGTGCGCCAAGGGTTATATTCGCCCTCTGCTCCGTCAAATGTTGGTAGGCATTTAAAAATTTCTGTGCTTATTTGGCTTGCTTGTGTGATTTGTGGTTTTAGAGCAGGCATAATTGGTACCGTGGTCATCGAAAACTGTGACTGTGTCCTTAATGCATCGAAATCGGTTTTTAAAAAATTGAGTTGAGTCGTAAGGACATCAATGTGTGCTTTGAGTGCTGCTGCTTCAGTCATCTTAATAGCTTTTGCTTCTAGTTGGAGTATATTTTTGTTGTCGTCAAAGGCTGCTTTCTTGCTGTAATCTTCTTTCTCAAATTACTGTTGTTTCGTTTTTGTTGGATTCGGTGCTGTCCGCTTTTTCAGGATCTGCTTTGAATCGTATGCTACTTTTTCCAGCACTTTGTATCGGAAGTCCTACTTCCCTGTCTTTTCAAGGATGTCTCCTGGCCTTTTTTTGAAAGCAAGTAAAAATTTGCTATCCCTGTTGAGTCCCCAGTTAATAACAAATGAGTCACTTTTGTATCTACTTTGCACAGTCAGGGCAAGTTCCTTTATTAATACAAAACTAACACTAAAGTACATTTTGATAATTTAGTGCTATTTATAGCCCAGTGATCGTAACAAAATACCAGATTTAATTGATTTCGCTGTAACCAAAAATATAGATAGATCACTTGTGACAGCTGATACATGTACATACTTATCATCAGATCATTCACCTGTACTAATAAAGTTGTGTGAAGAACCCATATTCGTTGAGCCAAAGGTGGGTCTAACATCTCACAAAACGAACTGGTTAAAATACAAAAAATATGTGAGTAGCCACATAAATATTGATGTAAAAATAGATACAGAAAGAGATATTGATGAAGGTATAAGAGAATTTAATGATGTAATATCAAATGCAGCTGTCATAGCAACACCAAACATAAGCAATAAACCGATTATCCGCAGAAAAATCACTAATAATGAAATAGAAAAGCTTGTAAATGAAAAAAGGCGAGCTAGACGTGAATGGCAGTTAAATCGCTCCCCTTCTACTCAGCTGCAACTAAAATATGCTGTAAGAAAACTAAAAACAACGCTTAAACGTGAGGAAGAATACCACACTCACAATTATATAAAGAAACTGTGTCCAAATTCAAACAAAGGAAATTCTCTTTGGAAAGCCCAAAAGTCAATGAAGCCTCCAGTCGACTCCAACTTGCCTATAAGAGGCTTGGGTGGAAACTGGGCACGAAGTGACGAGGATAAGGTAAATTGTTTCGCAAATCACCTAAAAAAGGTATTTCAACCTAATTGCCCAAAGAACAGCTTTAAGCTGCCAATCATCTCCAATAGCGCTAACGAGTCGCTTGGGTCTATTCAAACGTCATCTTCTGAAATTATTAAAATCATAAAAGAGCTGAATCCTAAAAAGTCGGCAGGACACGATAAAATTACTCCAAAAATGCTAATTGAGTTACCAAATATTGCTTTAACAGTACTCTCCTTGCTCTTTAACGCTATTCTCAGTTTCGGGTACTATCCAAGTTCATGGAAAAAGTCGCAGATCATCATGATAGAGAAACCAGGTAAAGACTTGACACATACAGACCAATCAGTCTTCTACCCTGTCTTTCTAAAATATTTGAAAAAGTGTTACTATCAAAGATGTCTCCTTTCCTCCATGAAAATAATGTAATACCAACGCACCAATTCGGTTTTCGTGCAAAACATGGCACTGTAGAACAAGTAAATAGAATTACTAACGAAATCAGAAGGGCGTTCGAGTATAGAGAGTACTGTTCTGCTATATTTCTAGATGTGGCTCAGGCGTTCGATAAAGTGTGGCATGACGGGCTTTTATATAAGATTATAAAAAGCTTACCTCTCGAAATGCATAAAACCGTGGAGTCTTATTTAAAAAATAGAAAGTTTACTGTCAAAGTAGGAGACTTCATATCTGAAGAACGACCAATAAGAGCTGGTGTACCTCAGGGCAGTGTTTTAGGGCCAACTCTATACATAATATATACAGCAGACCTTCCAACAGCTAGTAATATTTTGACATCAACTTTTGCGGATGACACAGCTTTAGTGAGCCGAAACAAATGCCCAATTATAGCATCAAAAGTATTAGGAGCGCATTTGATTTTTGTCGAAGAATGGCTAGCAAACTGGCGTATAAATGTAAACGAACAGAAGTGCAAGCATGTTACATTTTCTCTAAGACCAAAAACTTGTCCGGCAGTTAAAATGAACAATATTTTAGTACCCCAAGCGACTGAAGTAACATATCTTGGTATTCACTTGGATAGAAGGCTCACGTGGAGAAAACACATATCGAGCAAAATAACCTACATGAAGATAAGAGCAGCACATTTAAATTGGCTTTTAAATAAAAATTCAAAACTTAGCCTAGACAACAAAGTTCTATTATACAACGCGGTCATAAAGCCGATTTGGATGTACGGCATCCAACTGTGGGGTACGACCTGTGCAACCAATATCGATATAATTCAGAGATTCCAATCAAAAATGCTTAGAACAATCACGTGCTCACCATGGTATATGCGTAATGAAAATATCCATAAAGATCTTGGTATTCTCATGGTAAAGAAAGAAGTAGAGAACAGCAGAAATAAATATTTGTCCAAACTCCGCGATCACCCAAACCCATTGGCTAATGCTTTATTACATTCTTGTAATCAATCACGTCTAAAAAGAAGAGATATGCCAGCACACTGAGGAGCAACGTTTCACCAAAACAACTCAATCAATTGGTTGAGCTTGTCTAGTTTTAATAGTTTAGGCTCCAAAGAGCAGATTCAATAAATAAAGAATTATATGAAAAAAAAAAAAAAAATTTATACTACTTTATGGTACTAGTTTCTATTTGCTGTCTGCTATGTTATTTGAAGATAGACACACTATCTACAGTCGATTGTTTGTCGTTACAAACAGTCCCGAGAGAATAGCGTGTAGGAGATAACACTTGTTATGTGTGATACCATATCTATTTCACACCATATATTGGAATTGCTTATCACTATTTGTTTATGCGTGGTTCGACATAAACAAGAGATGTTTTGGTTTTATTTTAGAAATGAAACGTTCCTTAACTCGCGCGTACAACTATTTTATTTTATGTATTCTTCATATTCTGGGACCGTTCCTTGGGACCGTGAGAGGGTTGCTTTCGAAAATGGGCAAAATCGGTCCACTACCACGCCCACAAAATGGCGAAAACCAAAAACACATAAAGTGTCATCTCTAAGCCACAAATAAAGTTATAACAGTAAAATTTAGAATAAAGGATCGCATTATGAAGGGGCATATTTGGATGTAATTTTTTTGGGGAAGTGGGCGTGGCCCCGCCCTCAAATCGAATATTTGTATATATCTCGCAAACCAATGAAGCTATATAAACCAAACTTTCTGCAGTCGATTCTCTTACGTACCCCACCACACACCATGAAAATAATTCAAATAGGATAATAACCACGCCCACTTCCCATACAAAGGTTAGGTTGGAAATTACTAAAAGTGGGTTTTTGTTTTTGTTTTTGTTTTGTTTAGTGATTTGTGCGAAGTTTTTTACAAATTTCCTATAGTAGCTAGCCAAACCTAAAAATCATCTGAGATCTTTTAAGGTTTTTGGCATTGGATACTCTTTTATAGCTTGAATCTTTCTTGGATCAACCGTTACTCTGTTATGTTTAATTATGTGGCCAAGGTACTCAACAGAGTCCTGGAAAAAATGCGACTTTTCGTCCGAAATTTTCATATTAGCTTCATGCAGTGCATTGACTATAGTTCGAAATTGTTCTATGTGTTCTTCAGGCGTAGAAGAAAATATTAAAACATCGTCTATATAAACGTAAGCAAATTTACCGATATATTGTCGCAAAATGTCGTCTATGCATCGTTGAAAGATTGAGGGTGCGTTCTTAAGTCCAAACGGCATCCTAACAAACTCATACTTTGCGCCATTCACTGCAAATGCGGTTTTTTCGCGATCGGATTCCTTTATTAAAATTTGATGGAATCCTGATTCTAAATCGATGGTCGAGAAGACTTTAGCTTTACCTAAATTTTGAACTGTCATATTAATATCAGGTATAGGGTAGCGGTCGTTTATAGTATGTGCGTTAAGTTTTTGGTAGTCGACCACCATTCTCCGTTTAGGTCTGTCATTTCCTAGACGGAACAGTCCAAGTAGGGGAATTGTACGGACTTTTACTCGGCTGAATTATTCCATTTTCTAAAAGCCTATCTATTTCTTTATTGACGACGTCATGGTCTGCCACGGGGTAAGGGTATTGTTTTGTCCAAATAGGATCTTCTGTGTGCGTCCTAATTGTAGCTTGGATAGTAGTTGTGAAGGGTAGGGTGTCACTAATATTTATACTCTCGCAACAAATGTTGCTAAAGAGAGTATTATAGTTTTGTTCACATAACGGTTGTTTGTAACACCCAAAACTAAACGAATTAGATATAGGGTTATATATACCAAAGTGATCAGGGTGAAGAGTGGAGTTCAAATCCGAATGTCTGTCTGTCCGTCCGTCCGTCCGTCCGTCCGTCTGTGCAAGCTGTAACTTGAGTAAAAATTAAGATATCTTGATGAAACTTGGCACCATAGGAAGGTTGCTTTCGAAAATGAGCAAAATTGGACCACTGCCACGCCCACAAAATGGCGAAAACCGAAAACATAGAGTGCCATAACTAAGCCATAAATAAAGGTATGGAAATAAAATTTGGTATGAAGGATCGCACTATGAAGGGGCATATTTGGAAGTAATTTTTTTGGGGAAGTGGGCGTGGCCCCGCCCCCTACTAAGTTTTTTGTACATATCTCGAAAACCAATAGAGCTATATAAACCAAACTTTCTGCAGTCGTTTCTTTTAGCCGTTTCCTTATACAGTCCAAAAATGAAAGAAATCGGATCATAACCACGCCCACCTCCCATACAAAAGTTAGGTTGAAAATTACTAAAAGTGGGTTAACTCACTAACGAAAAACGTCAGAAACACCAAATTTTACATAAGAAATGGCAGAAGGAAGCAGCACTGAGATTTTTTTTACAAAATGGAAAATGGGCGTGACGTCGCCCACTTTTGGGTCAAAAACCATATCTCAGGAACTACTAGACCGATTTCAATGAAACTTGGTTTGTAATAGTTTCCTTACATCCCAATGATATGTTGTGTGAAGGCCAAATCGCTTCACAACCACGCCTACTTCCTATATACCAGAACTTTGAAGACAATCTGAATCGTTTACTTTACAATATATAAAGTAAACACTAGTCAAGATAACGGAACAGAACTTTGCACAAATACTATGTTAATAGTGTGGCAGCCCCATTCTAAAAATCGCCGAAATCGGAGGCCCCATATATCGAACACGACGTGCTTCTAACCTAATAGTATGGTTTCCAACTTTCAATTGACTTTATACAATATATATGACGAATATGTGTGTCAAATTGTGTATTATATAATATAAATAAAGTTAAATAAATAAATTGCGAGAGTATAAAATGTTCGGTTACACCCGAACTTAGCCCTTCCTTACTTGTTTCATTTGCTTTCATTATTTCCTTAATTTCCTCCTCATACTTGGTATTATCTACAGTATAATTAATGAAAGGTTCCTTTTTTCCAGCTACTTTCTTCTGGTACTTTAAACTATAATCAAAGAGGTTAATCTCTCCCTTAATTAATCTGAGACCTTGTTCACCTATGTCGAATTCTTTTAATTCGCTTATTTCAAAGAATACTAAGTGATGCCCGTACATTGTGATCACTTTTTTTGAATGTATAACCGAATAGCCATGTAGAGTTTTTATTCTAAATGGTTTTATTGATACTGACTTACCTATGTCACAGTTCTTACTAATGTAGTCATTTGTGGATCCAGTGTCCACTAGTAAAGTGATGCAACCCGTTTATTCGCCTAAAAAAGTACTGCCAGATTCAAAATTTTAGTTAGAGATGTTCACAGATTCTATGTCAGCTTGTTTGGTTTGGTTGATACGCTGTACTTTATTGTGGTTAAAGTTTTGGGATGATACGTTTCTCTCCCTTTTAAATGAATTTTGTTGGTGAGGCGGATTTCTTGGTGAGTTTTGATGCGTTTGCTTCACGTATTGGTGTGAAAGGTCCACTTCCATTGGTATAGGTTTTGATTGTTGTTGGCCATTTCGCTGGATGTAGCTACCAGAATTATGTTTCCTTCTCTCTTCATCCGTTGGTTGCCGTTGAGGATTAACGCGATGTCTGCTCTCAGTTGATGATTATTCCTTTGGTGATAAGAGGTGGTCTGATCTTCATGTCTTGAATCATATCGACGGGGAACAGTGCTCTCGAAGTGTAGATCCCGATTATCATGGTAGATGGTACAAGCATTCGCATATGCTTCACCAAGGCTCTTTGGTTTATTTGAATAAAGTATACCTTGGTGAGTTTTGATGCGTTTGCTTCACGTATTGGTGTGAAAGGTCCACTTCCATTGATATAGGTTTTGATTGTTGTTGGCCATTTCGCTGGATGTAGCTACCAGAATTATGTTTCCTTCTCTCTTCATCCGTTGGTTGCCGTTGAGGATTAACGCGATGTCTGCTCTCAGTTGATGATTATTCCTTTGGTGATAAGAGGTGGTCTGATCTTCATGTCTTGAATCATATCGACGGGGAACAGTGCTCTCGAAGTGTAGATCCCGATTATCATGGTAGATGGTACAAGCAATCGCATATGCTTCACCAAGGCTCTTTGGTTTATTTGAATAAAGTATACCTCTGGTGTAGTTGCTCCGGAGTCCCATAATAAATGTGCGGATGGCGTCATCACTCACGTCCGATAATCTTCCAGCTCGCATATTATCTTCCATTGTTTCTATTTTTTGTCGAATCAATGTTAAGGCTTGATGTATTTCGTCGTGGAATTCAGTGAGAGTTTTACTTCCTTGCTTTTCTTCATAATTATTTCTTTCAGGACATGTAGTGGTCGTTTATCCAAATAGGTATAATCCAAGCGGTTGATTATAGCATAGAAATTAAGTTGAGTTCCATTAACTGATAGAACTTTAGAAGCAGCTCCTATTATTTTTGCTCTGATTATGCATACGCAATTGTAATATTCAGGGCTGTATATAAATTCTTTTATATTCTCCATCTGTGTCCACACCTGGGTGCGCCAAGGGTTATATTCGTCCTCTGCTCCGTCAAATGTTGGTAGGCATTTAAAAATTTCTGTGCTTATTTGGCTTGCTTGTGTGATTTGTGGTTTTAGAGCAGGCATAATTGGTACCGTGGTCATCGAAAACTGTGACTGTGTCCTTAATGCATCGAAATCGGTTTTTAACAAATTGAGTTGAGTCGTAAGGACATCAATGTGTACTTTGAGTGCTGCTGCTTCAGTCATCTTAACAGCTTTTGCTTCTAGTTGGAGTGTATTTTTGTTGTCGTCAAAGGCTGCTTTCTTGCAGTTTGATCGAGGTGTAAACATGTAATCTTCTTTCTCAAATTACTGTTGTTTCGTTTTTGTTGGATTCGGTGCTGTCCGCTTTTTCAGGATCTGCTTTGAATCGTATGCTACTTTTTCCAGCACTTTGTATCGGAAGTCCTACTTCCCTGTCTTTTCAAGGATGTCTCCTGGCCTTTTTTTGATAGCAAGTAAAAATTTGCTATCCCGGTTGAGCCCCCAGTTAATAACAATTGAGTCACTTTTGTATCTACTTTGCACCGTCAGGGCAAGTTCCTTTATTAATACAAAACTAACACTAAAGTACATTTTGATAATTTAGTGCTATTTATACTACTTTATGGTACTAGTTTCTATTTGCTGTCTGCTATATTATTTGAAGATAGACACACAATCTACAGTCGATTGTTTGTCGTTACAAACAGTCCCGAGAGAATAGCGTGTAGGATTTATTTATTTGTTTATGCGTGGTTCGACATAAACAAGAGATGTTTTGGTTTTATTTGAGAAATGAAACGTTCCTTAACTCGCGCGTACAACTATTTTATTTTATGTATTCTTCATATTCTGGGACCGTCCCTTGGGACCGTGAGAGGGTTGCTTTCGAAAATGGGCAAAATCGGTCCACTACCACGCCCACAAAATGGCGAAAACCAAAAACACATAAAGTGTCATCTCTAAGCCATAAATAAAGTTATAACAGTAAAATTTAGAATAAAGGATCGCATTATGAAGGGGCATATTTGGATGTAATTTTTTTCTCTTCTCTTCTCTTCTCTTCTCTTCTCTTCTCTTCTCTTCTCTTCTCTTCTCTTCTCTTCTCTTCTCTTCTCTTCTCTTCTCTTCTCTTCTCTTCTCTTCTCTTCTCTTCTCTTCTCTTCTCTTCTCTTCTCTTCTCTTCTCTTCTCTTCTCTTCTCTTCTCTTCTCTTCTCTTCTCTTCTCTTCTCTTCTCTTCTCTACTCTTCTATTCTCTTCTATTCTCTTGTCTTCTCTTCTCTGCTCTTCTCTTCTCTTCTCTTCTCTTCTCTTCTCTTCTCTTCTCTTCTCTTCTCTTCTCTTCTCTTCTCTTCTCTTCTCTTCTCTTCTCTTCTCTTCTCTTCTCTTCTCTTCTCTTCTCTTCTCTTCTCTTCTCTTCTCTTCTCTTCTCTTCTCTTCTCTTCTCTTCTCTTCTCTTCTCTTCTCTTCTCTTCTCTTCTCTTCTCTTCTCTTCTCTTCTCTTCTCTTCTCTTCTCTTCTATTCTCTTCTCTTATCTTCTCTTCTCTTCTTTCTCTTCTCTTCTCTTCTCTTCTCTTCTCTTCTCTTCTCTTCTCTTCTCTTCTCTCTTTGTAGTGTACGTAGTTTGTGATAGTTCTTACTCCTGGTAGTGTACATACTTTCTAGGTAGTACTTACTCCTGGTAGTTTACATACTTTGTGGTAGTAAATTGGTTTTCTAAAATAACGAACACATTAATTGACAGGCCTGTTCGTTGCATCGAATTTTTCGATAATTCGGGTACTTACTTATAGGATAGCATTAACTACGGGACATTTTATCATTAGTAGTGCACTAAGAGCACTCCCAGAGCGAAGATTTTCAGTTGAAATAAGCAGCTTACACAAATGGAACAACCAAACATCAAAAACAACTCAATGGTCATCTTCCATGAAGATAACATACCACCACAAAATTCCTTATAACTTATAACTTATAAACTGTATACCACGGATTGACTCTACATTCGACATTCCAACAACGAAGGGAATCATTCGACGACCAATTCATAAGCTAGCACTTCTACCTTTTTGAAAGCCTTTCGACCAAAAATCAAACACAATTCAACATACGCAATGCACACCAAATTCTCTTTACACTTTGTTTTTGTTTTTATACTCTCGCAACAAATGTTGCTAAAGAGAGTATTATAGTTTTGTTCATTTGTAATTTTTTTGGGGAAGTGGGCGTGGCCCCGCCCCTACTAAGTTTTTTGTACATATCTCGCAAACCAATAGAGCTATATAAACCAAACTTTCTGCAGTCGTTTTTTTAGCCACTTCCTAATACAGTCCAAAACTGAAAGAAATCGGATCATAACCACGCCCACCTCCCATACAAAAGTTAGGTTGAAAATTACTAAAAGTGGGTTAACTCACTAACGAAAAACGTCAGAAACACTAAATTTAACATAAGAAATGGCAGATGAAAGCTGCACTCAGATTTTTTTACAAAATGGAAAATGGGCGTGGCGTCGCCCACTTATGGGTCTAAAACCATAACTCAGGAACTACTCGACCGATTTCAATGAAACTTGGTTTGTAATAGTTTCCTTACATCCCAATGATATGTTGTGTGAAGGCCAAATCGCTTCACAACCACGCCTACTTCCTATATACCAGAACTTTGAAGACAATCTGAATCGTTTACTTTACAATATATAAAGTAAGTACTAGTGAAGATATCGATGCAGAACTTTGCACAAATACTATGTTAATAGTGTGGCAGCCCCATTCTAAAAATCGAACCATAGGTTTTTAAGGCCCCATATATCAAACACGAGGACCTCGGTGCTTCTAACCTAATATTATGGTTTCCAACTTTCAATGGACTTTATACAATATATATGACGAATATGTGGGTCAAATTGTGTATTATATAATATAAATAAAGTTAAATAAATAAATTGCGAGAGTATAAAATGTTCGGTTACACCCGAACTTAGCCCTTCCTTACTTGTTTTTGTTTTTGTTTTTGTTTTTGTTTTTGTTTTTGTTTTTGTTTTTGTTTTTGTTTTTGTTTTTGTTTTTGTTTTTGTTTTTGTTTTTGTTTTTGTTTTTGTTTTTGTTTTTATTTTTGTTTTTGTTTTTGTTTTTGTTTCTGTTTTTGTTTTTATACTCTCGCAACAAATGTTTTAGTAGTATTATAGTTTTGTTCACATAACGGTTGTTTGTAACACCTAAAACTAAAAGAGTTAGATATAGAGTCATATATACCAAAGTGATCAGGGTGACGAGTAGATTTGAAATTCGGATGTCTGTCCGTCCGTCCGTCTGTCCGTCTGTCCGTCTGTGCAAGCTGTAACTTGAGTAAAAATTAAGATATCTTGACGAAACTTGGCACAAATATTCCTTGGCACCATAAGACGAACAAGTTCGAAAATGGGCAGAATCGGACCATTGCCACGCCCACAAAATGGCGAAAACCAAAAACACATAAAGTGTCATAACTAAGCCATAAATGAAGATATAAAAGTAAAATTTGGAATAAAGGATCGCACTAGGAGGGGGCATATTTGGATGTAATTTTTTATACTCTCGCAACCTGTTGCACAAAGTATAATAGTTTTGTTCACCTAACGGTTGTTTGTGTCACCAAGAAATATAAGAGTTAGATATGGGGTTATATATACATAAATGATCAGGATGACGAGTGGATTTGAAATCCGGATGTCTGTCCGTCCGTCTGTCCGTCTGTCCGTGCAAGCGATAACTTGAGTAAAAATTAAGATATCTTAATGAAACTTGGAACATATGTTCCTTGGCACCCTGAGGAGGTTGCTTTCGAAAATGGGCAAAATCGGTCCACTGCCACGCCCACAAAATGGCGGAAACCGAAAACCTATACAGTGTCATAACTAAGCCATAAATAAAGTTATGAAAATGAAATTTGAAACATAGGATCCCATTAGGGAGGGGCACATTTGGATGTAATTTTTTTGGAAAAGTGGGCGTGACCCCACCCCCAAATAAGTTTTATGTATATAACTCGCAAACCAATAAAGCTATATAAACCAAACTTTCTGCAGTCGTTTATTTTAGCCATTTCCTTATACAGTCCAAAAATGAAAGAAATCGGATAATAACCACGCCCACCTCCCATACAAAGGTTAGGTTGAAAATTACTAAAAGTGCGTTAACTCACTAACTAAAAACGTCAGAAACACCAAATTTTACATAAGAAACGGCAGAAGGAAGCTGCACTGAGATTTTTTTACAAAATGGAAAATGGGCGTGGCGTCGCCCACTTATGGGTCAAAAACCATATCTCAGGAACTACTCGACAGATTTCAATGAAATTCGGTATATAATATTTTCTTGACACCCTGATGACACGTGTGAAAAATGGACGAAATTGGTTCACAACCACGAGAACTTCCCATATAACTCATTTTTGAATTCCATCTTATTCCTTCACTTTATAAAATATACATTAGGAACCAATGAAGATAGCGAAATAAAACTTTACACAAACACTGTATATGATCTGTTGCATCACTTGTGAAAAAATTGTAAAAATCGAACCATGACTTTTCAAGGCCCCTGATATCGAACATGAAGAACTCAGTGCCTAAGGGTAATTTTTCCCCGAAAATATACTTAGGTCAACCCCTCAGATATTTTAATGTAATTCATTCCCTCTGAATTTTTTTTTATAACAGTTTCTCTCTGTACCTGAAATGGTAAAAATCGGGTCATAACTTCCCCCAGATCCCATATACCTAATTATAAGTAATATTAAATTAAGTGAGCGTATAGTCTTCGATACATTGTATCTTGGTGGTGAAAACGAGTGAAATCGGTTTAGGAATTACCTCAGTCCCCATATACTATTTATGATAATTTTCGTTATTCTATTGAACTTTATACGCAATATATGGGTCGAATTGTGTTATCTTTATAAAATTACATCAATAAATTGCGAGAGTATAAAATGTTCGGTTACACCCGAACTTAGCCCTTCCTTACTTGTTTTTTTATTAGCTTGTTTGTTTTTATACTCTCGCAACAAATGTTGCTAAAGAGAGTATTATAGTTTTGTTCACATAACGGTTGTTTGTAACACCCAAAACTAAACGAGTTAGAAATAGGGTTATATATACCAAAGTGATCAGGGTGAAGAGTGGAGTTCAAATCCGAATGTCTGTCTGTCCGTCCGTCCGTCCGTCCGTCCGTCTGTGCAAGCTGTAACTTGAGTAAAAATTAAGATATCTTGATGAAACTTGGCACACTTATTTCTTGGCACCATAGGAAGGTTGCTTTCGAAAATGAGCAAAATCGGACCACTGCCACGCCCACAAAATGGCGAAAACCGAAAACACATAAATTGCCATAACTAAGCCATAAATAAAGCCATTGAAATAAAATTTTGTATGAAGGATCGTACTATGAAGGGGCATATTTGGATGTAATTTTTTTGGGGAAGTGGGCGTGGCCCCGCCCCCTACTAAGTTTTTTGTACATATCTCGCAAACCAATAGAGCTATATAAACCAAACTTTCTGCCGTCGTTTTTTTTAGCCACTTCCTATTACAGTCCAAAAATGAAAGAAATCGGATCATAACCACGCCCACCTCCCATACAAAAGTTAGGTTGAAAATTACTAAAAGTGGGTTAACTCATTAACGGAAAACGTCAGAAACACTAAATTTCACATAAGAAATGGCAGATGAAAGCTGCACTGAGATTTTTTTACAAAATGGAAAATGGGCGTGGCGTCGCCCACTTATGGGTCAAAAACCATATCTCAGGAACTACTCGACCGATTTCAATGAAACTTGGTTTGTAATAGTTTCCTTACATCCCAATGATATGTTGTGAAAATAGGCCAAATCGCTTCACAACCACGCCTACTTCCTATATACCAGAACTTTGAAGACAATCTGAATCGTTTACTTTACAATATATAAAGTAAGTACTAGTGAAGATATCGGTGCCGAACTTTGCACAAATACTATGTTTATAGTGTGGGAGCCCCACTCTAAAAATTGCCGAAATCGGACCATAGGTTTTCAAGGCCCCATATATCGAATATGAGGACCTCGGTGCTTCTAACCTAATATTAGAGTTTCCATATATGACGAATATGTGGGTCAAATTGTGTATTATATAATATTAATTAAGTTAAATAAATTAATTGCGAGTGTATAAAAATGTTCGGTTACACCCGAACTTAGCCCTTCCTTACTTGTTGTTTTTGTTTTTGTTTTTGTTTTTGTTTTTGTTTTAAACAAATCATATTTAAAAACATACTCGCCTCCTTCAATCAACGAATACCTTCACCAGCTATGCAATGCACACCAAATTGCATTATCTTTACTCAACAACAAAACATACACACAAAGCGCACAATTACACTGCAGCTGATGTCCTAACATGAATGCAAACGAATGAACGGCAAAATACTATATTGCATAAATAAACACCGCGCGTCCAACTATTTTATTTTATTTTATGTATTCTTCATATTCTTTCGGTTTCGATATCGGTTTCGTAGTACTTACTTCTGGTAGTGGACATAATCTCTAGGTAGTACTTACTCCTGGTAGTGTACATACTCTCTGGGTAGTACCTTACTCCTGATTGTTTTTATACTCTCTATCAGGGTGAAGAGTGGAGTTCAAATCCGAATGTCTGTCTGTCCGTCCGTCCGTCCGTCCGTCTGTGCAAGCTGTAACTTGAGTAAAAATTAAGATATCTTGATGAAACTTGGCACACTTATTTCTTGGCACCATAGGAAGGTTGCTTTCGAAAATGAGCAAAATCGGACCACTGCCACGCCCACAAAATGGCGAAAACCGAAAACACATAAATTGCCATAACTAAGCCATAAATAAAGCCATTGAAATAAAATTTTGTATGAAGGATCGTACTATGAAGGGGCATATTTGGATGTAATTTTTTTGGGGAAGTGGGCGTGGCCCCGCCCCCTACTAAGTTTTTTGTACATATCTCGCAAACCAATAGAGCTATATAAACCAAACTTTCTGCCGTCGTTTTTTTAGCCACTTCCTATTACAGTCCAAAAATGAAAGAAATCGGATCATAACCACGCCCACCTCCCATACAAAAGTTAGGTTGAAAATTACTAAAAGTGGGTTAACTCATTAACGGAAAACGTCAGAAACACTAAATTTCACATAAGAAATGGCAGATGAAAGCTGCACTGAGATTTTTTTACAAAATGGAAAATGGGCGTGGCGTCGCCCACTTATGGGTCAAAAACCATATCTCAGGAACTACTCGACCGATTTCAATGAAACTTGGTTTGTAATAGTTTCCTTACATCCCAATGATATGTTGTGAAAATAGGCCAAATCGCTTCACAACCACGCCTACTTCCTATATACCAGAACTTTGAAGACAATCTGAATCGTTTACTTTACAATATATAAAGTAAGTACTAGTGAAGATATCGGTGCCGAACTTTGCACAAATACTATGTTTATAGTGTGGGAGCCCCACTCTAAAATTTGCCGAAATCGGACCATAGGTTTTCAAGGCCCCATATATCGAATATGAGGACCTCGGTGCTTCTAACCTAATATTAGAGTTTCCATATATGACGAATATGTGGGTCAAATTGTGTATTATATAATATTAATTAAGTTAAATAAATAAATTGCGAGAGTATAAAATGTTCGGTTACACCCGAACTTAGCCCTTCCTTACTTGTTGTTTTTGTTTTTGTTTTTGTTTTTGTTTTTGTTTTAAACAAATCATATTTAAAAACATACTCGCCTCCTTCAATCAACGAATACCTTCACCAGCTATGCAATGCACACCAAATTGCATTATCTTTACTCAACAACAAAACATACACACAAAGCGCACAATTACACTGCAGCTGATGTCCTAACATGAATGCAAACGAATGAACGGCAAAATACTATATTGCATAAATAAACACCGCGCGTCCAACTATTTTATTTTATTTTATGTATTCTTCATATTCTTTCGGTTTCGATATCGGTTTCGTAGTACTTACTTCTGGTAGTGGACATAATCTCTAGGTAGTACTTACTCCTGGTAGTGTACATACTCTCTGGGTAGTACCTTACTCATGATTGTTTTTATACTCTCGCAACAAATGTTGCTAAAGAGAGTATTATAGTTTTGTTCACATAACGGTTGTTTGTAACACCCAAAACTAAACGAGTTAGATATAGGGTTATATATACCAAAGTGATCAGGGTGAAGAGTGGAGTTCAAATCCGAATGTCTGTCTGTCCGTTTGTCCGTCCGTCTGTGCAAGCTGTAACTTGAGTAAAAATTAAGATATTTTGATGAAACTTGGCACACTTATTTCTTGGCACCATAGGAAGGTTGCTTTCGAAAATGAGCAAAATCGGCCACGCCCACAAAATGGCGAAAACCGAAAACACATAAAATTGGTATGAAGGATCGCACTATGAAGGGGCATATTTGGATGTAATTTTTTTGGGGAAGTGGGCGTGGCCCCGCCCCCTACTAAGTTTTTTGTACATATCTACGCCTACTTCCTATATACCAGAACTTTGAAGACAATCTGAATCGTTTACTTTACAATATATAAAGTAAGTACTAGTGAAGATATCGGTGCCGAACTTTGCACAAATACTATGTTTATAGTGTGGGAGCCCCACTCTAAAAATTGCCGAAATCGGACCATAGGTTTTCAAGGCCCCATATATCGAATATGAGGACCTCGGTGCTTCTAACCTAATATTAGGTTTCCATATATGACGAATATGTGGGTCAAATTGTGTATTATATAATATTAATTAAGTTAAATAAATAAATTGCGAGAGTATAAAATGTTCGGTTACACCCGAACTTAGCCCTTCCTTACTTGTTGTTTTTGTTTTTGTTTTTGTTTTTGTTTTAAACAAATCATATTTAAAAACATACTCGCCTCCTTCAATCAACGAATACCTTCACCAGCTATGCAATGCACACCAAATTGCATTATCTTTACTCAACAACAAAACATACACACAAAGCGCACAATTACACTGCAGCTGATGTCCTAACATGAATGCAAACGAATGAACGGCAAAATACTATATTGCATAAATAAACACCGCGCGTCCAACTATTTTATTTTATTTTATGTATTCTTCATATTCTTTCGGTTTCGATATCGGTTTCGTAGTACTTACTTCTGGTAGTGGACATAATCTCTAGGTAGTACTTACTCCTGGTAGTGTACATACTCTCTGGGTAGTATCTTACTCCTGATTGTTTTTATACTCTCTATCAGGGTGAAGAGTGGAGTTCAAATCCGAATGTCTGTCTGTCCGTCCGTCCGTCCGTCCGTCCGTCTGTGCAAGCTGTAACTTGAGTAAAAATTAAGATATCTTGATGAAACTTGGCACACTTATTTCTTGGCACCATAGGAAGGTTGCTTTCAAAAATGAGCAAAATCGGACCACTGCCACGCCCACAAAATGGCGAAAACCGAAAACACATAAATTGCCATAACTAAGCCATAAATAAAGCCATTGAAATAAAATTTTGTATGAAGGATCGTACTATGAAGGGGCATATTTGGATGTAATTTCTTTGGGGAAGTGGGCGTGGCCCCGCCCCCTACTAAGTTTTTTGTACATATCTCGCAAACCAATAGAGCTATATAAACCAAACTTTCTGCCGTCGTTTTTTTTAGCCACTTCCTATTACAGTCCAAAAATGAAAGAAATCGGATCATAACCACGCCCACCTCCCATACAAAAGTTAAGTTGAAAATTACTAAAAGTGGGTTAACTCATTAACGGAAAACGTCAGAAACACTAAATTTCACATAAGAAATGGCAGATGAAAGCTGCACTGAGATTTTTTTACAAAATGGAAAATGGGCGTGGCGTCGCCCACTTATGGGTCAAAAACCATATCTCAGGAACTACTCGACCGATTTCAATGAAACTTGGTTTGTAATAGTTTCCTTACATCCCAATGATATGTTGTGAAAATATATCGAATATGAGGACCTCGGTGCTTCTAACCTAATATTAGAGTTTCCATATATGACGAATATGTGGGTCAAATTGTGTATTATATAATATTAATTAAGTTAAATAAATAAATTGCGAGAGTATAAAATGTTCGGTTACACCCGAACTTAGCCCTTCCTTACTTGTTGTTTTTGTTTTTGTTTTTGTTTTTGTTTTAAACAAATCATATTTAAAAACATACTCGCCTCCTTCAATCAACGAATACCTTCACCAGCTATGCAATGCACACCAAATTGCATTATCTTTACTCAACAACAAAACATACACACAAAGCGCACAATTACACTGCAGCTGATGTCCTAACATGAATGCAAACGAATGAACGGCAAAATACTATATTGCATAAATAAACACCGCGCGTCCAACTATTTTATTTTATTTTATGTATTCTTCATATTCTTTCGGTTTCGATATCGGTTTCCTAGTACTTACTTCTGGTAGTGGACATAATCTCTAGGTAGTACTTACTCCTGGTAGTGTACATACTCTCTGGGTAGTACCTTACTCCTGATTGTTTTTATACTCTCGCAACAAATGTTGCTAAAGAGAGTATTATAGTTTTGTTCACATAACGGTTGTTTGTAACACCCAAAACTAAACGAGTTAGATATAGGGTTATATATACCAAAGTGATCAGGGTGAAGAGTGGAGTTCAAATCCGAATGTCTGTCTGTCCGTTTGTCCGTCCGTCTGTGCAAGCTGTAACTTGAGTAAAAATTAAGATATTTTGATGAAACTTGGCACACTTATTTCTTGGCACCATAGGAAGATTGCTTTCCAAAATGAGCAAAATCGGCCACGCCCACAAAATGGCGAAAACCGAAAACACATAAAATTGGTATGAAGGATCGCACTATGAAGGGGCATATTTGGATGTAATTTTTTTGGGGAAGTGGGCGTGGCCCCGCCCCCTACTAAGTTTTTTGTACATATCTCGCAAATCAATAGAGCTATATAAACCAAACTTTCTGCAGACGTTTTTTTAGCCATTAGGAAGTCCAAAAATGAAAGAAATCGGATAATAACCACGCCCACCTCCCTTACAAAAGTTAGGTTGAAAATTACTAAAAGTGGTTTAACTCATTAACGAAAAACGTCAGAAACACTAAATTTCACATAAGAAATGGTAGTTGAAAGCTGCACTCAGATCTTTTTACAAAATGGAAAATGGGCGTGGCGTCGCCCACTTATGGGTCAAAAACCATATCTCAGGAACCGCTCGACCGATTCCAATGAAACTTGGTTTGTAATAGTGTCCTTACATCCCAATGATGTGTTGTGAAGCCAAATCGCTTCACAACCACGCCTACTTCCTATATACCAGAACTTTGAAGACGATCTGAATCGTTTACATTACAATGTATAAAGTAAGCACTAGTGAAGATATCGGTGCAGAATTTTGGACAAATACTATGTTAATAGTGTGGCAGCCCCATTCTAAAAATCGCCGAAATCGGACCATAGGTCTTTAAGGCCCCATATATCGAACACGAGGACCTCGGTGCTTCTAACCTAATATTATGGTTTCCAACTTTCAATGGACTTTATACAATATATATGACGAATACTTGGGTCAAATTGTGTATTATATAATATAAATAAAGTTAAATAAATAAATTGGGAGAGCATAAAATGTTCGGTTACACCCGAACTTAGCTCTTCCTTACTTGTTATAGTTGTTGTTGTTTTTTTCCTTTTGTTATTCTTTTTTTCTTTCGTTGTTGTTGTTGTTGTTTTTGTAGTGTAGGTATTTTGTGGTAGTCCTTACTCATGGTAGTGTACATAATCTCTAGATAGTACTTACTCCTGGTAGTGTGCATACTTTGAGGTAGTAAAGTGGTTTTCCGAAATAACGAACACATTAATTGCCAGGCCCGTTCGTTACATCGAATTTTCCGTTAATTCGGGTACTCACTTATAGGATAGCATTAACTCCGGGACATTTTATCATTAGTAGTGCACTTAGAGCACTCCCAGAGCGAAGATTTTCAGTTGAAATAAGCAGCTTGCACAAATGGAACAACCAAACATCAAAAACAACTCAATGGTCATCATCCATGAAGATAACATACCACCACAAAAATTTCAAATTGAAAATGTTATAAACTCTATACCACGGAAGGACTCTAAAATACGTGTGGTGGACATTCGAACAACGAAGGGAATCATTCGACGACCAATTCAAAAGCTAGCACTTCTACCTTTTTGAAAGCCTTTCGACCAAAAATCAAACACAATTCAACATACGCAATGCACACCAAATTCTCTTTACACTTTGTTTTTATACTCTCGCAACCTGTTGCACATAACGGTTGTTTGGGTCACCAAGAAATATAAGAGTTAGATATGGAGATATACATAAATGATCAGGATGACGAGTAGATTTGAAATCCGGATGTCTGTCCGTCCGATTAAGATATCTTAATGAAACTTGGAACACATGTTCCTTGGCACTCTGAGGAGGTTGCTTTCGAAAATGGGCAAAATCGGTCCACTGCCACGCCCACAAAATGGTGGAAACCGAAAACCTATATAGTGTCATAACTAAGCCATAAATAAAGTTATGAAAATGAAATTTGGAACATAGGATCCCATTAGGGAGGGGCACATTTGGATGTAATTTTTTTGGAAAAGTAGGCGTGACCCCGCCCCCAAATAGGTTTTTTGTATATAACTCGCAAAGCAATAAAGCTATATAAAGCAAACTTTCTGCAGTAGTTTCTTTTAGCCATTTCTTAATACAGTCCAAAAATGAAAGAAATCGGATAATAACCACGCCCACCTCCCATACAAAGGTTAGGTTGAAAATTACTAAAAGTGGGTTAACTCACTAACGAAAAACGTCAGAAACACTAACTTTTACATAAGAAATGGCAGATGGAAGCTGCACTCAGAGTTTTTTACAAAATGGAAAATGGGCGTGGCGTCGCCCACTTATGGGTCAAAAACCATATCTCAGGAACTACTCGACCGATTTCAATGAAACTTGGTTTGTAATAGTTTCCTTACATCCCAATGATATGTTGTGAAAATAGGCCAAATCGCTTCACAACCACGCCTACTTCCTATATACCAGAACTTTGAAGACAATCTGAATCGTTTACTTTACAATATATAAAGTAAGTACTAGTGAAGATATCGGTGCCGAACTTTGCACAAATACTATGTTTATAGTGTGGCAGCCCCACTCTAAAAATTGCCGAAATCGGACCATAGGTTTTCAAGGCCCCATATATCGAATATGAGGACCTCGGTGCTTCTAACCTAATATTAGAGTTTCCATATATGACGAATATGTGGGTCAAATTGTGTATTATATAATATTAATTAAGTTAAATAAATAAATTGCGAGAGTATAAAATGTTCGGTTACACCCGAACTTAGCCCTTCCTTACTTGTTGTTTTTGTTTTTGTTTTTGTTTTAAACAAATCATATTTAAAAACATACTCGCCTCCTTCAATCAACGAATACCTTCACCAGCTATGCAATGCACACCAAATTGCATTATCTTTACTCAACAACAAAACATACACACAAAGCGCACAATTACACTGCAGCTGATGTCCTAACATGAATGCAAACGAATGAACGGCAAAATACTATATTGCATAAATAAACACCGCGCGTCCAACTATTTTATTTTATTTTATGTATTCTTCATATTCTTTCGGTTTCGATATCGGTTTCGTAGTACTTACTTCTGGTAGTGGACATAATCTCTAGGTAGTACTTACTCCTGGTAGTGTACATACTCTCTGGGTAGTACCTTACTCCTGATTGTTTTTATACTCTCGCAACAAATGTTGCTAAAGAGAGTATTATAGTTTTGTTCACATAACGGTTGTTTGTAACACCCAAAACTAAACGAGTTAGATATAGGGTTATATATACCAAAGTGATCAGGGTGAAGAGTGGAGTTCAAATCCAAATGTCTGTCTGTCCGTTTGTCCGTCCGTCTGTGCAAGCTGTAACTTGAGTAAAAATTAAGATATTTTGATGAAACTTGGCACACTTATTTCTTGGCACCATAGGAAGGTTGCTTTCGAAAATGAGCAAAATCGGCCACGCCCACAAAATGGCGAAAACCGAAAACACATAAAATTGGTATGAAGGATCGCACTATGAAGGGGCATATTTGGATGTAATTTTTTTGGGGAAGTGGGCGTGGCCCCGCCCCCTACTAAGTTTTTTGTACATATCTCGCAAATCAATAGAGCTATATAAACCAAACTTTCTGCAGACGTTTTTTTAGCCATTAGGAAGTCCAAAAATGAAAGAAATCGGATAATAACCACGCCCACCTCCCTTACAAAAGTTAGGTTGAAAATTACTAAAAGTGGTTTAACTCATTAACGAAAAACGTCAGAAACACTAAATTTCACATAAGAAATGGTAGTTGAAAGCTGCACTCAGATCTTTTTACAAAATGGAAAATGGGCGTGGCGTCGCCCACTTATGGGTCAAAAACCATATCTCAGGAACCGCTCGACCGATTCCAATGAAACTTGGTTTGTAATAGTGTCCTTACATCCCAATGATGTGTTGTGAAGCCAAATCGCTTCACAACCACGCCTACTTCCTATATACCAGAACTTTGAAGACGATCTGAATCGTTTACATTACAATGTATAAAGTAAGCACTAGTGAAGATATCGGTGCAGAATTTTGGACAAATACTATGTTAATAGTGTGGCAGCCCCATTCTAAAAATCGCCGAAATCGGACCATAGGTCTTTAAGGCCCCATATATCGAACACGAGGACCTCGGTGCTTCTAACCTAATATTATGGTTTCCAACTTTCAATGGACTTTATACAATATATATGACGAATACTTGGGTCAAATTGTGTATTATATAATATAAATAAAGTTAAATAAATAAATTGGGAGAGTATAAAATGTTCGGTTACACCCGAACTTAGCTCTTCCTTACTTGTTATAGTTGTTGTTGTTTTTTTCCTTTTGTTATTCTTTTTTTCTTTCGTTGTTGTTGTTGTTGTTTTTGTAGTGTAGGTATTTTGTGGTAGTCCTTACTCATGGTAGTGTACATAATCTCTAGATAGTACTTACTCCTGGTAGTGTACATACTTTGTGGTAGTAAAGTGGTTTTCCGAAATAACGAACACATTAATTGCCAGGCCCGTTCGTTACATCGAATTTTCCGTTAATTCGGGTACTCACTTATAGGATAGCATTAACTCCGGGACATTTTATCATTAGTAGTGCACTTAGAGCACTCCCAGAGCGAAGATTTTCAGTTGAAATAAGCAGCTTGCACAAATGGAACAACCAAACATCAAAAACAACTCAATGGTCATCATCCATGAAGATAACATACCACCACAAAAATTTCAAATTGAAAATGTTATAAACTCTATACCACGGAAGGACTCTAAAATACGTGTGGTGGACATTCGAACAACGAAGGGAATCATTCGACGACCAATTCAAAAGCTAGCACTTCTACCTTTTTGAAAGCCTTTCGACCAAAAATCAAACACAATTCAACATACGCAATGCACACCAAATTCTCTTTACACTTTGTTTTTATACTCTCGCAACCTGTTGCACATAACGGTTGTTTGGGTCACCAAGAAATATAAGAGTTAGATATGGAGATATACATAAATGATCAGGATGACGAGTAGATTTGAAATCCGGATGTCTGTCCGTCCGATTAAGATATCTTAATGAAACTTGGAACACATGTTCCTTGGCACTCTGAGGAGGTTGCTTTCGAAAATGGGCAAAATCGGTCCACTGCCACGCCCACAAAATGGTGGAAACCGAAAACCTATATAGTGTCATAACTAAGCCATAAATAAAGTTATGAAAATGAAATTTGGAACATAGGATCCCATTAGGGAGGGCACATTTGGATGTAATTTTTTTGGAAAAGTAGGCGTGACCCCGCCCCCAAATAGGTTTTTTGTATATAACTCGCAAAGCAATAAAGCTATATAAAGCAAACTTTCTGCAGTAGTTTCTTTTAGCCATTTCTTAATACAGTCCAAAAATGAAAGAAATCGGATAATAACCACGCCCACCTCCCATACAAAGGTTAGGTTGAAAATTACTAAAAGTGGGTTAACTCACTAACGAAAAACGTCAGAAACACTAACTTTTACATAAGAAATGGCAGATGGAAGCTGCACTCAGAGTTTTTTACAAAATGGAAAATGGGCGTGGCGTCGCCCACTTATGGGTCAAAAACCATATCTCAGGAACTGCTCGACCGATTTCAATGAAACTTGGTTTGTAATAGTTTCCTTACATCCCAATGATATGTTGTGAAAATAGGCCAAATCGCTTCACAACCACGCCTACTTCCTATATACCAGAAATTTGAAGACGATCTGAATCGTTTACTTTACATTACATAAAGTAAGCACTAGTGACGATATCGGTCCAGAACTTTGCTAGTATTTGTGCATATAGTGTGGCAGCCCCATTCCAAAAGTCGCCGAAATTGGACCATAAGTTTTTAAGGCCCCATATATCGAACACGAGGACCTCGGAGCTTCTAACCTAATATTATGGTTTTCAGCTTTCAATGGACTTTATACAATATATATTTAGCCACCAGTTGTATGTAGCTAAGTTTTATTAAAGGTTTAGTTAACAATTACAAAAATACTTATACTAGTTGTTTATTTCTCCGATGGCACGTCCGATCGCTTCGATGGTTTCAGGAAAAAGGGTAGAATGGAAGGATTGAGAAAAGCGGGTTGCTTACAACTAAGGTGAAAATAGTAGTACAGAGTTGCTTAAGCATAATATAATAAATGTAGTAAAGGGTTGCTTATATGTAGCGAATATAGCGTTGCCACAGTATCCCCCTCCAGACTGGGTGAACGGTTACGATCGTAGCTTTTGTGTGACGAAAGATACTCGGCGACGTTCTACCCCAGTTGATAGGGTTCCGTGAGCTGGTGGCAATAAGTCTTCGTTCGGTAGGTATGCCGGTTTTAGTCGATCCATGGAAATATTTTCTGGCTTTCCTTTTATGTCGATTTTGTAATATTTTTCTTCTCGGGATAAAACTTTATAGGGTCCTTCGTAAGGTTTTGAAAATGATGGTCACACTGAGTCATTCCTTACGAAAACGTTTTGGCATGTTGCGAGATCGGGGTGTACAAAAACTTTCCTTTGACCGTGCCATGAAGTATTGGATGGTCTGATTGCGTTCATTATGTCTCGGAGTTGAGTAACAAATTCTGATTGTGTTTTAACTCGGCTGTCCTGTATAAAAAATTCTGAAGGAATTCGTAGGGTTGTACCATAGATTAATTCTGCGGGTGATGCTCCTAAGTCTTGTTTGTAGACGGTTCGAAGGCCCAAGAGTATTGTAGGTAGAAAGTCGGTCCAACGTTCTGAGTTGATGCATAAAATAGATGATTTCAACGTTCGGTGCCATCTTTCTACTATACCGTTTGCTTGTGGGTGATATGATGTTGTCTTCAGGTGTGTTATACCAAGCGATGTTGTTAGCTCTGTGAATAGAGTAGATGTAAATTGACGTCCACGGTCTGATGTAATAACGGCTGGAACTCCAAATCTTGAGATCCAATTAGCGATGAGAGCTTTAGCGATGGTTGGTGCTGTCATATCGGGCATGGGGATAGCTTCTGGCCATCTCGAGAACCGTTCAATGATTGTAAGGCAGTAGCGGTTACCTGCATGTAAGGGGAATGGTCCTACAACGTCGATGTTGATGTGATCGAATCGTGAGTCTCCTGATTCGTAGCGTTTAAGAGGCGTAAAGGTGTGTCGAGTGACTTTTGCTTTTTGGCATTGTTCGCATGCTCTTGCGAATGCAATGCTGTCTTTTTGGATTCCAGGCCAAACGAATCTGCTTGTCAGTAATTTTGCTGTAGCGCGTGTACCTGGGTGGCATAGCCCATGGGTGGTTCGTAATACCTCAGAACGGAACTTCTTTGTGATGAATGGTCGTATGTTTCCGGTCGCTGAATCGCAGATTATTTGTTTGTCGCATCCGGGAATAGTGAATAATTTTAGTTGGAGCGATGAGTTATCGTTGTTTTGGCGTAGAAGTTTGAGTTCTTCGTCGACTTGTTGGTCCTCGGCAAGTTTGTTGTAGTCTATACTGGATATACGGATTTGTGCAATTCTCGAAAGCATGTCAGCTGTTACATTCTCTTTTCCCTCAACGTGGCGAATATCTGTTGTTATCTGGGAAATGTAATCGAGCTGGCGAGCTTGTCGGTTGGAGCATTTTTCGGGATTCTTCTGGAATGCATAGATTAGTGGTTTATGATCACTGTAGATATGACAAATACGTCCTTCTAGCATGTATTTAAAATGTCGAACGGCCATGAATATTACTGTGAGTTCTCTATCGTAGGTGCTGTAACGTATCTGCGTTTTGTCGAATTTTTTTGAAAAATATGCTAAGGGTTCAAAGTTGCTACCAGTTAATTGATGCAGAACAGCTCCTGCAGCTTTATCCGAAGCGTCGACCCATAACGATAACTCGGCGTCTCTCGAGGGATGTGCTAATAAAGATGCATTCGAAAGCTGAGTTTTGCATTCTTCGAAGGCTGCTGTCGTAAGTTCTGTCCAGTGGAGCTGAGAGCGATCGTTCTTTTTGTTTCCGGGGCACATGGCTAATAGTGGTATCTGCGCTTCGATCGCGTGTGGAATGAATCGTCTGTAGAAGATCTTTTATAGCTTGTACGCGTTGCTGTAGGGGCCTTATGCCTTCTGCTGTTAAGGTGTGTCCTAAGAATGTGATTTCGGATTTTCCAAACGCTGACTTCGTTACGTTGAGTCTTAGGTTATGTTTTTGTAGGCGCTCGAAAAGTTGACGGAGGTGGTACAGATGTTCGTCTAGCGATGATGATGCTACGCAGATATCGTCCATGTAGGGAAATGCGAAATCTAATCCTCGTAGGACATCGTGTATAAGCCGTTGTAGTGTCTGCGCTGCGTTGCGGAGACCGAACGGCATGAACATAAATTCGAAGAGGCCGAAAGGCGTAATTATAGCTGTTTTCGGTACATCCTCTGGATTTACGGGAACTTGGTGGAATGCTTTTTGTAGATCAATCTTGGAAAAGATCGTCTTACCTTTTAAGTTGCTTGTGAAATCCTGTAGATACGGAATTGGATATCGGTCGGGGATTGTCACACTGTTGAGGGCTCTGAAATCTCCACAGGGTCGCCAGGTACCGTCTGCTTTCTTTACCATGTGAAGAGGGCTGGCCCAACTGCTGCTCGATGGGCGGCAGATGCCTAACTTGATCAAACTTTCGAATTCTGCTTTTGCTGCTGCCAGTTTATCTGGTGAAAGACGTCTCGGTCGTGCTGATAAAGGAGGTCCACGAGTTTCGATGTGATGAACTACTGAGGACACTGCTGGGCTTCCGAGTTGTGCCAAACGTGTTAAATTGCTAAACTCTTTAAGTAGGTTTGCGTAAGCGCATGATGTGTCGAACGTTTTTATCGAGATTTTATTATTACTAACGAGTTTTCCAGCCGATGCTGTGGAAGTTAGGTTGTCGACTAACCGTTTCTTCTTCAAGTCCACAAGTAATCCATAGTGGCTTATAAAGTCGGCGCCTATAATACCGCTCGTGACGTCTGCAATGAGGAAATTCCAAAGGAATTCTCGTCTTAAGCCTAAATCGATTTTAAGAAGAACTTCGCCATATACGGTTATCGGGGTACCGTTCGCTGCAAATAATTTAACGGTTGACGGCTTCACGTTGTTGTTTCGAGTGGTTCTAGGAATTACCGACGCGTCTGCTCCGGTGTCTATCAAAAATTGTGCTGAGAAAGTCCGTCGAAGAGTTTCAAGCGGTGTGTGGCTGCAGGACGTAAGTTACATATGTGTGCTGCAGTCTTCGTAGCGGATAGTCATTCGTTTTTTTCCCAGTTGTTAAAGGAACAAGGTTTTCTACACGTTCGAGCGTTGGCGCCAAATTTATGGTGATACCAGCATAACCCATTTGCGTGTGACTCCTGGTGTGTATTTCGTTGTTGTCTCTGTCTGCTTCGGCTGCGGCTTCTTGGTCGCTGTATTTTTAAAGACTCGATTTGCCTCGTCAGCTGAGCCATTTCCTTCTTTAATTCCTGGAGTATGTTCGACTCGTCGTACGTTTGCATGGGCGCGGCTGTCGCCGTTGGTGAATTGCCTACCATGCTGATTTGACGAAAATTCATTGAGTCCACAATGGCGTCTGCAATTGCGATTTTATCTGCTACGTCACCCTTTGATGCGATGACCGCGGCTTGTGCGTGAGGTGGTAGCCGTGAAGCCCAAAGGTCGATGAGGACTGTCTCGCAAAGTGCAGTACCGGCCACCCTTCGCATTTCATTAAAAAGTTGGCTTGGTTTTAAGTCGCCTAACGGCATATCGGAGAGGACACGTTGTACGCGCCGTTGCTGGCTGTCCGCGAATTGTGCTATGAGTTTTGATTTGATGTAATCATAGCGGTTTAACGGGGGGGTTGCATCGATTATTGCCTTTAGTTCCATTAATTTGCTCGGTGGGACTTGTGCCATGACCAGGTTGTATTTTCTTGCGTCTTGGGCTACACCTGTAGCAGCGAACCAGAATTCCAGTGATAAACAAGTAAGGAAGGGCTAAGTTCGGGTGTAACCGAACATTTTATACTCTCGCAATTTATTTATTTAACTTTATTAATATTATAAAATACACAATTTGACCCACATATTCGTCATATATATTGTATAAAGTCCATTGAAAGTTGGAAACCCTAATATTAGGTTAGAAGTACCGAGGTCCTCATGTTCGATATATGGGGCCTTGACAACCTATGGTCCGATTTCGGTGATTTTTAGAATGGGGCTGCCACACTATAAACGTAGTATTTGTGCAAAGTTCTGCATCGATATCTTCACTAGTGCTTACTTTATATATTGTAAAGTTAACGATTCAGATCGTCTTCAAAGTTCTGGTATATAGGAAGTAGGCGTGGTTGTAAAGCGATTTGGCCTATTTTCACAACATATCATTGGGATGTAAGGAAACTATTACAAACCAAGTTTCATTGAAATCGGTCGAGTAGTTCCTGAGATATGGTTTTTGACCCATAAGTGGGCGACGCCACGCCCATTTTCCATTTTGTAAAAAAATCTGAGTGTAGCTTCTATCTGCCATTTTCTATGTGAAACTTAGTGTTTCTGACGTTTTTGGTTAGTGAGCTAACCCACTTTTAGTAATTTTCAACCTAACCTTTGTATGGGAGGGGGGATTGGTTATTATTCGATTTCTGTAATTTTTGGACCGTATAAGGAAATGGCTAAAAAAAACGACTGCAGAAAGTTTGGTTTATATAGCTCTATTGGTTTGCGAGATATATACAAAAAACTTTGTAGGGGGCGGGGCCACGCCCACTTCCCCAAAAAAATTACATCCAAATATGCCCCCTCCTAGTGCGATCCTTTATTCCAAATTTTACTTTGATATCTTCATTTATGGCTTAGTTATGACACTTTATGTGTTTTTGGTTTTCGCCATTTTGTGGGCGTGGCAATGGTCCGATTTTGCTGATTTTCGAACTTAACCTTCTTATGGTGCCAAGGAACACGTGTTCCAAGTTTCATTAAGATATCTCAATTTTTACTCAAGTTACAGCTTGCACGGACGGACGGACAGACGGACGGACAGACGGACGGACAGACAGACATCCGGATTTGAACTTTTCTCGTCATCCTGATCATTTTGATATATATAACCCTATATCTAACACGTTTAGTTTTAGGACTTACAACCAACCGTTATGTGGACAAAACTATAATACTCTCGTAGCAACTTTGTTGCTAGCAACTTTGTTGCGAGAGTATAAAAATAAGATTCGATGTTGGTGTCGTTCATGTTGGGCGGATTTATGCGGGGAACCATGGCTGCATCCACATGGAGATCGGGCTGATGCGCGTCGATTGCTGATCGGGCCAGGACGCCCTGGGATTGATTCACCTGTCCTGACGGTCGTGTGATCGGGGGCGGGGTTGTTTGTGCATTGCTTTCGCCCTGCTGTGCCATCTGTATGTTCGTTTACTTACACGGGGTCACCAGTTTTAGCCACCAGTTGTATGTAGCTAAGTTTTATTAAAGGTTTAGTTAACAATTACAAAAATACTTATACTAGTTGTTTATTTCTCCGATGGCACGTCCGATCGCTTCGATGGTTTCAGGAAAAAGGGTAGAATGGAAGGATTGAGAAAAGCGGGTTGCTTACAACTAAGGTGAAAATAGTAGTACAGAGTTGCTTAAGCATAATATAATAAATGTAGTAAAGGGTTGCTTATATGTAGCGAATATAGCGTTGCCACATATATAACGAATATGTGGGTCAAATTGTGTATTATATAATATAAATAAAGTTAAATAAATAAATTGCGTGAGTATAAAATGTTCGGTTACACCCGAACTTAGCCCTTCCTTACTTGTTGTTTTTGTTTTTGTTTTTGTTTTTATACTCTCGCAACAAATGTTGCTAAAGAGAGTATTATAGTTTTGTTCACATAACGGTTGTTTGTAACACCCAAAACTAAACGAGTTAGATATAGGGTTATATATACCAAAGTGATCAGGGTGAAGAGTGGAGTTCAAATCCGAATGTCTGTCTGTCCGTCCGTCCGTCCGTCCGTCTGTGCAAGCTGTAACTTGAGTAAAAATTAAGATATCTTGATGAAACTTGGCACACTTATTGCTTGGGACCATAGGAAGGTTGCTTTCGAAAATGAGCAAAATCGGACCACTGCCACGCCCACAAAATGGCGAAAACCGAAAACACATAAAGTGCCATAACCAAGCCATAAATAAAGCTATGGAAATAAAATTTGGTATGACGATCGCACTGCGAAGGGGCATATTTGGATGTAATTTTTTTGGGGAAGTGGGCGTGGCCCCGCCCCCAAATAGGTCTTTTGTTCATATCTCGCAAACCAGTAGAGCTATATCAACCAAACTTTCTGCAGTCGTTTTTTTTAGCCACTTCCTAATACAGTCCAAAAATGAAAGAAATCGGATAATAACCACGTCCACCTCCCATACAAAGGTTAGGTTGAAAATTACTAAAAGTGGGTTAACTCACTAACGAAAAACGTCAGAAACACTAATTTTTACATAAGAAATGGCAGATGGAAGCTGCACTCAGAGTTTTTTACAAAATGGAAAATGGGCGTGGCGTCGCCCACTTATGGGTCAAAAACCATATCTCAGGAACTACTCGACCGATTTCAATGAAACTTGGTTTGTAATAGTTTCCTTACATCCCAATGATATGTTGTGTGAAGGCCAAATCGCTTCACAACCACGCCTACTTCCTATATACCAGAATTTTGAAGACAATCTGAATCGTTTACTTTACATTACATAAAGTAAGCACTAGTGACGATATCGGTGCAGAACTTTGCTAGTATTTGTGCATATAGTGTGGCAGCCCCATTCCAAAAGTCGCCGAAATTGGATCATAACACGATATATCGAACACGAGGACCTCGGTGCTTCTAATCTAATATTATGGTTCCCAGCTTTCAATGGACTTTATACAATATATATAACGAATATGTGGGTCAAATTGTGTATAATATAATATAAACTAGCAGTCCCGGCCACACGTTTTTGTGGCTAAGGTATACATTAAATTAAGTTGGTCCAATCTTGGCTTCGGCGACGGTATTGATTACTCAAGGTTGATTTATGTTACACAGCATGATTACAACTCACACTACTTTTAATTGCAAAGTACAGGCAATTTTAAATAGTTTGGGATAATTGACTACGTCATCCTGGTTAGTAGCTGAGTCAACTCTCTTGGACCGAAATTCTAAATTGTCGCATTAAGATCATCGATATTTTTTTTACCACCAATATAGGTCATTCAATTAGTAATTTATGGTTATCATATTGAGGTTTCATGTCAGGAAAACTTCTCTTTCGAGTCAATGAAGTGAAAGGAGTAATTTTAAGGCCGAATGTGCCGTATGTTTGCCTACTAACAGGTGCCAAGTCGCCCCTATTCCCGTTAACCTTGGTGGTGAAAATGAGTGAAATTGGTTCTGGAATTACATCAGCCCTCATATACTATATATGATGATTTTCGTAGTACTTTCTCCTGGCAGTGTACATACTTTCTAGGTAGTACTTACTCCTGGTAGTGTACATACTTTGTGGTAGTAAAGTAGTTTTCCGAAATAACGAACACATTAATTGCCAGGCCTGTTCGTTACATCGAATTATTCTGGAAGGACTCTAAAATACGTGTGGTGGACATTCGAACAAGGAAGGCAATCATTCGACGACCAATTCATAAGCTAGCACTTCTACCTTTTAGAAAGCCTTTCGACCAAAAATCAAACACAATTCAACATACTCGCCTCCTTCAATCAGCGAATACGTTCAACAGCTATTTTTTTTTTATAGTAGGGGGAAGCATCGAAAGTGCGGAACTTTAATCCGCTAAACCTAACCTACTCCCAACTCAAGACTCTCCCACGGAACCACCGGATTAAGTATTACTTCGTGGGAGTGACAAGACAATTTTAGGTCTCCTCTATGGCACGGACAGACAGACGCCTAACCTGTTGTACATGTCTCAGTTCTATCATAATTGAAGCTGCCGCTTCGCTAACAGCTTTCCACTTATTTGGGGACTGGCACATAAGTGCAGTCAAGTTTTCCACCGTAAAACTACCCCCAAGTGCAGTTTTCAGCCTGTCCCTTCCGTTCGAGGGCAGTGAAAAAGTACGTGATCGGAATCTTCTATGGACTCCGTACACATCGGACAATACGGACTATCGTCGTGATGGAATTTGTGGAGATAGCTTGTAAAGCACCCATGACCACTTAATATTTGGGTCAAATGAAAGTTCAAGTCCCCATGCTGTCTATTTATCCATGACTGGATGTCAGGGATAAGTCTGTGAGTCCACCGTCCTTTGGTTGAGGTTTGCCACCGCTGCTGCCACATTGTTATAGTCTTAACTCTCTCTCTTCTCTCTTTTTTGATACTGTGGGTTTTGATAGTTCGCTTAATCTTGCGAATTCATCACCCCGGATGTCTATGGGCGGCATACTTGCCAATACTTCAGCTGCTTCGCTGGATATAGTTCTGAAAGCACTTATTACTCTTATTGCTGATAGTCGATGTACCACATTAACCTTAGAACCGTGACATGGCTATACAACTTAATCTCGTGACTTGGGTACTCAGTGCCCAGTAATGTATTTTGTTCGAAAATTCAGACTTTTAAGACGTTTTTTTTACAAAAACGTCAATATCTCGCTTGTTTATGCAAATAATTTATTGAAACTTGTGTTTATTGTTATAAACAAATGTATTTTTATTGAAAAATATGAAAATCAAATAAAGTTTTAATTTCGAACTGCTCAAATGGGTGAAATTCTTCGCTGTCTCTTTGATGCATTTTTTTGGCTGTAGATGTTGTTGGAGTATTGTCCACATCTTCATCATTGTCCGAGTCCGTATCGGCTTCGGCATTGTATTTTGCAAAATAGCACTTTTCACACGTCCTTATATAGTGTTTGGTGTATGTCGGAACAAGGCAATGGTCACAAACTGCTGTTGTTTTATTACCGATCTTTGCAGATTTGCAGGTTTCACACCGCCGTTTCAAATTGTTTATCGGTGGCAAGAAAAGAAAATAGTAAAAAATATTTCAAATGAATTAAAATTAAATTAAAATTAATTATGAAAGCCTACCTATACAGTTGGAAGCGAGCTCGTCACTGCAGGAACCCGTTTGAAATTTATCAAGTCCAAAGCAATTTTAATTGAATAATTAATTTTAGTTTTGCATCGGTTTTGTAATTGCTTCTGCGCTAGCTCCATACAGAGTTCTTTCAAAAATATTTTGCGCTTTTGCCAGAGAATCCACGTAGCATTTTGTCAAAAGTATCAACACCACCTTTGTGCTCATTATAATCATGTATGACTTATAGTTTTTTTGAATGAACTAAGTTTGCCTTCTCAGCACCGGAATATAAAATTATTGCAATAAAAGCATATAATTCCTCCGCATTTGTGTCTTGCCAATATCTCATTTTTTTGGAACTGTTTGATGCATGTTTGCCTGTATTACTCTTTTAGCTTTCCTATTCGTCTCAAGATCAATACCTTCAACAAGAGACGCTGTGAAAACGCGTATGAAGGCATTACTTTTAGATCCGAAACTTTCCGTGCATAGTGACGTTGATTGTCTATGCATTTCCAATGCCAATTCCGGTCGCCGTTTTTTCAGTTTGGCTTGTTTTTTACCACCATTTTGTTTGATTGTTCCTTCCCTGACCACAATACTTTTCTCGACGATTACCCTCAATAGCTGTATTTGACAAATCAAATCTGCTTTCGTCAGGGTCCATATATACAGCATCCTCCTCCTGGATATATTCTTCGAACAGTGGATCTCTAATGGGCTCAGCATTACAATCTCCAAAGTCCGATTGGTCACTGGGTATCGATTCGTGGTCACCCCCAAATATAGGTTCACTTCCACCATCATCATCATCGCTATCATTAGCATTCAAATAATTTGAAATATTCTCCTCTTCTTCTTCCGTCAATTCACGACCTAAGTTGGCCATAAATCGCCAATTCCTCACTCATTTCAAAAAAATTATATTTGTCACAACTAAAAATCAACTGTTTACTCGAAAATTTTACGCGAAACTAATTAGAAATGCACAATAATCACCAAAATCGTTAGAAAATTACGCCTCTTCATACAAAATATATGAAGAAATTCTATGGGCACTGAGTGCCCCAAGTCACGTATAGCGTACTCACCATATAAAATGCCGTTACTTTCTTATTATAAGAGCTATATACTTTATGTAATTTTGTCAACTTATAACTAATATTATAGTTTATCACTATGTTGAAATTTGGTTAAATTGGACTGCCCAATCCCCAGAAATTCAATATCAAAAATGAGATTGGGCACTGAGTGCCCAACTCACGGTTCTAAGGTTAATTGGTCTAATATACGCTTTTACGTCTAGCGCCTGGGCCCATATTGGGACCGCATACAATATTACGGATCTCATAGCTTTTGCAATTAGAAATCGCCGGCTGGAACGCACGCAGCCTTTATTTGCCATCATTCTTGATAGGGCGTTATAAATCTTATTTGGTTTATTTGATGTGTACGCAAAGTGCTGCTTGAATTTAAGCTTAGAGTCTCTTATTACCCCTAGATACTTCAACTGTGGCTGTGAGGTAATCTCACAATCCCCAATAGTTAGGGTTATTCTTTCTTCAATTTTTCTGGTGCTTATGAGCAATACTTCCGTTTTGTGCTCAGCCAGTTGCAAACTCATGGAAGAGAACCATTGTCGTAGACCATTTATACAATCATTGCATTTGATGCGGAGGTCAGCTATGTGCTTAGCCACTGCTACTACTATAAGGTCGTCGGCATATGCGATTAATTTCACAGTTTTTGGTTGTTGTTTTTCAGCACCTCGTCATACATTAGATTCCATAAAAGGGGGCCTAAAACCGATCCTTGCGGTACTCCGCTCGTAACACAGTAGCTCTTCGCACCTTCGTCCGTGTCGAATATCAGCCTTCTATTTTCAAAATAACTCATTATTATTTTTATGAGGTATTGAGGGGCGCGTATATCATATAGGGCTTTTATTATGTTTGCCCATTTCGCTGAGTTGAAAGCATTCTTCACATCCAGGGTAATCAGCGCGCAATATTTTTTTGTCCCACCTTTCCATCGTTTGCCACTTACCGCACATTATGCTGTGTCGACGACTTCTTTCAATGCGTCAATAGTGGACTTATGTTTTATAAAGCCGTATTGTGTTTCTGAAAGTCCGCCGGCTTTTTGGATTGCTGAATCCAAGCGGTTTCTTATTATATTTTCGAACACCTTTCCCATTGTATCGAGCATGCACAGTGGTCGATATGATGAAGGATCTTCTGGTGGTTTCTTCGGTTTAGGAAGTAGAACTAAGCGCTGAACTTTCCAAGGGTCGGGGAGCACCCCTTCTTTTATACATGCGTTATACATTTTGACAAAAAGGGCAGGTCTTGAAGTTATAGCTTCCTTTAGAACCCTGTTAGTAGTACCTTACTCCTGATTGTTTTTATAGTTGTTGTTGTTTTTGTTGTTTTTTTCCTTTTGTTATTCTTTTTTCTTTTGTTGTTGTTTTTGTAGTGTACGTATTTGGTGGTAGTTGTTATTCATGGTAGTGTACATACTTTGTGGTAGTAAAGTAGTTTTCCGAAATAACGAACACATTAATTGCCAGGCCTGTTTCGAGTTTTTCGCTAATTCGGGTACTCACTTATAGGATAGCATTAACACCGGGACTTTTATCATTAGTAGTGTACTAAGAGCACTCCCAGAGCGAAGATTTTCAGTTGAAATATGAAACTTACACAAATGGAATCAAATCACAAGCATTAAACAGTCGGAACAACCAAACATCAAAAACAACTCAATGGTCATCATCCATGAAGATAACTGTATACCACGGAAGGACTCTAAAATACGTGTGGTGGACATTCGAACAACGAAGAGAATCATTCGACGACCAATTCATAAGCTAGCACTTCTACCTTTTTGAAAGCCTTTCGACCAAAAATCACACACTATTCAACATACTCGCCTCCTTCAAGCAACGAATACGTTCAACAGCTATGCAATGCACACTAAATTCTCTTTACACTTTGTTTTTGTTTTTGCTTTTGTTTTATTTTAAACAAATCATATTTAAAAACAAATCAAACACAATTCAACATACTCGCCTCCTTCAATCAACGAATACGTTCAACAGCTATGCAATGCACATCTTTACTCAACAACAAAACATGCACACAAAGCGCACAATTACACTACAGCTCATGTCTTAACATGAATGAAATGAACGACAAAATACTATATTGCATAAATAAACACCGCGCGTACAACTATTTTATTTTATTACTAGCTGACTCCGCAGTCGTTGCACTGCGTGAAATTATTTGTTTTGAAAACAAAGTTGAATTTGTATAGTGTTGGAAAACATTTATTTGCGATTTTTCTAAATTATTTTTTTTTCAATATAACGCAGCTTAATAAACAACATTTTTTGTTTTCTGTTCCGGTGCGTAAATGTACAGAGAAGATGATTTTTCAACTCGTGAATGAAATTTATGCCACACACCTCCAGCGACTGTCTTTGAGACCTGTTGACTGTCATCCCAAATGCAAGTCTCATTGGAAGCTGAATACGTTTGAACTGAAATGGCAAATCGTTGGAAGTCAAAGAAATTCGTGGAATCAAGCTTTCTGCCCCCTTGTAAGTCCCTTTAAAAAATTCTTGCAACTATTACATTATTCGATAGCTGCTTGAAGATTGCGAAGCATAATAAATGACAAAGCATTATAATGATAAAGAATTTAGAAATTTCACTGGATAATTCACAGCTTCGTCTTCATTTTCAACATGATCGATCGATGTGTATGAACACAAATATTCCGGAAGTTGACTTTAAGTAGCGCGTAGACGATCAATATTATTGATCAATACGTATTGAAGGGCATATTGAACGTGTACGAGGGCTTCAAACATATTGATGGCGTATTGAAGCATATTGATAGGATTTTATATTGAAGCATATTGACGGCGACTATATTGATGCGTATTTACGTCTACAACGTTAATTGATCAATATGAGCTCATTTATGTGTATAATTTTGTCCCGTTAAGTAGTCTCAACAAGTGCGCAATGACAGGAAAAACAATGGTTGTGTCATTTTTGAACGGAAGAACTCATCCTCATAGAGATTTAAGTAACTTCAAGTCAAGACTGATCTATACTGGAAGAGTATCTAATTGATCGTTTCGTTCAAAGAGAACTGCCATGACTAAATGTCCATTCTATTTCGAAGATTTTAAAGGAAGATATCGGTTAAACAAAAATTTCCTATTTGGCAGACTTTGAAGAAGTCTTCTCTCTATTATATTGAATTATCACATTCTGTTGTCTTTAAAGTTCTTACTTTTAGAGTTCTATGAGTTGCATGAATCAAACAATCCAAAACAGTCAGGATAAACTAACTAAATTTCGATTCATATTTAAACTACTATGTTAAAGGATTGATTCTAATCCAAAGGCACAAATTCCGCCGTCCTCTAAAGTTCAGGTTTTGGTATAAAAACTAATAGTATATATTTCTACTCTCGCAACAAAGTTGCTAAAGAGAGTATTACAGTATAGTTTTGTATTATAGTTGTTATATATATATAAATGATCAGGATGACGAGTGGAGTTGAAATCCGTATGTCTGTCCGTCCGTCTGTCCGTGCAAGCTATAACTTGAGTAAAAATTGACATATCTTAATGAAAGTTGGAACACATGTTCCTTGGGACCGTGAGAGGTCCGATGAGCAAAATCGGACCATTGCCATTTCTATGCTAATAAATCTTTATCGTGATTTGCCCGAGTTGTGGAAAGTGAAATCTAAAGATTATTTCAATCAAACAAAAAACAATTAGCATTTAAAGGATAATGTTCGACAACGTACAAGGAGCAATAGCACATGTAAACTTTAAATCTTCTAAATCCATTCCAGACGCTAAATATCTTAATGTAATTGAAAGCCTTTGATATGGCGGAATGGCCTTGCGCATTACAGTATCTTGTTTTTGAATTTTAGGTCTTATCAGCTCCAATAAGTGATTAAAAACTGAATCATCCATTCGCAGGAAATTTTTAAAATCTTCAGGTTCTGTGTCACGAAGATGGCGCAGTAAATGCTATGTGTAAAACGATTTCTCAGCATGTACCACCCCTTTGACCAGCGCTTTCGTCGTTTCTTTTTCAGAGTTTTCATTTCACACACAGCCAAAGAATGGTGAGAAAAGCTAAATCTTTATTGGACACCATTGTTTTGATTTGGAGAAACAATCATCAAATATTTTCAAACTCTTGTAAAATTTATAAACTTGCGCGAAAACAGGCAACCTACCCATGCAACGAACAGTCTCACACTAAAACATCGTATTGACAGAGCTCGTATTGAAGCAATATTGAAGCGTATTGATGCACCTTCAATCATATTGATCAATACGTATTGATCAATATATTGATCGTCTACGGGCTACTTTAAGTCGTATAGCCGTTGTTCCAACTTCAAGTAGCGTTGCTGCAATTCCAGTAGATGCGAGAGCCAACGTAATGCCATTTTGAGATCGAATTGTTGCCAAAATCCCGTTTTTTACACATTTACCACTGTTTCTTCGCTCCTATTGGTCGTGATGCTATATAGCCTATAGCCTTCCTCGATAAATGGACTATCCAATACAAAAAGAATTATTCAATTCGAACCAGTAGTTTCGGAGATTAGCGCGTTCAAACAAACAAACTCTTCAGCTTTATAATATTAGTATAGATATGTATTCTTCATATTCTTTCGGTTTCGTAGTTCTTACTACTGGTAGTGTACATAATCTCTAGGTAGTACTTACTCCTGGTAGTGTACATACTCTCTGGGTAGTACCTTACTCCTGCTTGTTTTTATAGTTGTTGTTGTTTTTTTCCTTTTGTTATTCTTTTTTTCTTTTGTTGTTGTTTTTGTAGTGTACGTATTTTGTGGTAGTTCTTACCCATAGTGTACATACTTACTAGGTAGTACTTACATCTAGTAGTGTACATACTTTCTGGTAGTACTTACTCCTGGTAGTGTACATACTTTGTGGTAGTAAAGTAGTTTTCCGAAATAACGAACACATTAATTGCCAGGCCTGTTCGTTACATAGAATTTTTCGTTAATTCGGGTACTCACTTATAGGATAGCATTAACTCCGGGACATTTTATCATTAGTAGTGCACTAAGGGCACTCCCAGCGCGAAGATTTTCAGTTGGAATAAGCAGGTTACACAAATGGAATCAAATCACAAGCATTAAATAGTCGGAACAACCAAACATTAAAAATAACTCAATGGTCATCATCAATGAATATAATCTACCATCACAAAAATGGCAAATTGAAAAAGTTTTAAACTGTATACCACGGAAGGACTCTAAAATACGTGTGGTGGACATGCGAACAACGAAGGGAATCATTCGACGACCAATTCATAAGCTAGCACTTCTACCTTTTTGAAAGCCTTTCGACCAAAAATCACACACAATTCAACATACTCGTCTCATTCAATCAACGAAAACGTTCAACAGCTATGCAATGCACACCAAATTGCATCATCTTTACTCAACAACAAAACATGCACACAAAGCGCACAATTACACTGCCGCTCATGTCCTAACTTGAATGCAATGAACGGCAAAATACTATATCAAGAATGATAGAAGACAAGATTACGACAGACTGAAGCGTTCACGACCCACGAATGGGAATAGGCAACAGAAGAAATGTGAAACATAGTGAACCAAATTGAATAATGTGCAGATAAAATATCACAATGAACGTAATTCTTAAAATCTTCATTTATAAAATGATCCAATATAATAATGCATATTTATAATTAAAATTATATGTTTTGTTACAAAAAGTTCGCCATTTTGCCAACTTTTTTGTTGGTTGGAAAAGTGAAAAAAATTCTTTATATACGACTTTTTTATACTATTGTTGTTTAATTCTGCCATTGTGGACTTCTTTTTCAAGTTAATACATTTTTCACTTAGAATTTTAAATAATAATTAGGCACTAGCCTTGACTTCAGCTCTTTGTTTTGGTTTTATTGCTTTGTACCACCGTGCAATTTGTAAATTTGTCTTTTGTTTTTTGTTTTGCTCGCGTGTTCTGGGTCGTGAAAGTTGTCACTCAACAGGAACTCAAAACCCAAAACAGCTACCTGTAAAGGAATGTCGTAATCTTGTCTTCTATCATTCTTGTACTATATTGCATAAATAAACACCGCGCGTAAAACTATTTTATTATATTTTATGTATTCTTTATATTCTTTCGGTTTCGCAGTACTTACTCCTGGTAGTGTACATAATCTCTAGGTAGTACTTACTCCTGGTAATGTACATACTCTCTGGGTAGTACCTTATTCCGAAATGTTTTCATAGTTGTTGTTGTTTTTGTAGTGTACGTATTTTGTGGTAGTTCCTACTCATGATAGTGAACATACTTTCTAGGTAGTACTTACACCTAGTAGTGTGCATACTTTCTGGTAGTACTTTCTCCTGGCAGTGTACATACTTTCTAGGTAGTACTTACTCCTGGTAGTGTACATACTTTGTGGTAGTAAAGTAGTTTTCCGAAATAACGAACACATTAATTGCCAGGCCTGTTCGTTACATCGAATTATTCTAGAAGGACTCTAAAATACGTGTGGTGGACATTCGAACAAGGAAGGCAATCATTCGACGACCAATTCATAAGCTAGCACTTCTACCTTTTTAGAAAGCCTTTCGACCAAAAATCAAACACAATTCAACATACTCGCCTCCTTCAATCAGCGAATACGTTCAACAGCTATTTTTTTTTTATAGTAGGGGGAAGCATCGAAAGTGCGGAACTTTAATCCGCTAAACCTAACCTACTCCCAACTCAAGACTCTCCCACGGAACCACCGGATTAAGTATTACTTCGTGGGAGTGACAAGACAATTTTAGGTCTCCTCTATGGCACGGACAGACAGACGCCTAACCTGTTGTACATGTCTCAGTTCTATCATAATTGAAGCTGCCGCTTCGCTAACAGCTTTCCACTTATTTGGGGACTGGCACATAAGTGCAGTCAAGTTTTCCACCGTAAAACTACCCCCAAGTGCAGTTTTCAGCCTGTCCCTTACGTTCAAAAATCGAGGGCAGTGAAAAAGTACGTGATCGGAATCTTCTATGGACTCCGTACACATCGGACAATACGGACTATCGTCGTGATGGAATTTGTGGAGATAGCTTGTAAAGCACCCATGACCACTTAATATTTGGGTCAAATGAAAGTTCAAGTCCCCATGCTGTCTATTTATCCATGACTGGATGTCAGGGATAAGTCTGTGAGTCCACCGTCCTTTGGTTGAGGTTTGCCACCGCTGCTGCCACATTGTTATAGTCTTAACTCTCTCTCTCTTCTCTCTTTTTTGATACTGTGGGTTTTGATAGTTCGCTTAATCTTGCGAATTCATCACCCTGGATGTCTATGGGCGGCATACTTGCCAATACTTCAGCTGCTTCGCTGGATATAGTTCTGAAAGCACTTATTACTCTTATTGCTGACAGTCGATGTACCACATTAATTGGTCTGATATACGCTTTTACGTCTAGCGCCTGGGCCCATATTGGGACCGCATACAATATTACGGATCTCATAGCTTTTGCAATTAGAAATCGCCGGCTGGAACGCACGCAGCCTTTATTTGCCATCATTCTTGATAGAACGTTATAAATCTTATTTGCTTTATTTGATGTGTACGCTAAGTGCTCCTTGAATTTAAGCTTAGAGTCTATTATTACTTCTAGATACTTCAACTGTGGCTGTGAGGTAATCTCACAATCCCCAATAGTTAGGGTTATTCTTTCTTCAATTTTTCTGGTGCTTATGAGCAATACTTCCGTTTTGTGCTCAGCCAGTTGCAAACTCATGGAAGAGAACCATTGTCGTAGACCATTTATACAATCATTGCATTTGATGCGGAGGTCAGCTATGTGTTTAGCCACTGCTACTACTATAAGGTCGTCGGCATATGCGATTAATTTCACAGTTTTTGGTTGTTGTATTTTCAGCACCCCGTCATACATTAGATTCCATAAAAGGGGGCCTAAAACCGATCCTTGCGGTACTCCGCTCGTAACACAGTAGCTCTTCGGGCCTTCGTCCGTGTCGAATATCAGCCTTCTATTTTCAAAATAACTCATTATTATTTTTATGAGGTATTGAGGGGCGCGTATATCATATAGGGCTTTTATTATGTTTGCCCATTTCGCTGAGTTGAAAGCATTCTTCACATCCAGGGTAATCAGCGCGCAATATTTTTTTGTCCCACCTTTCCATCGTTTGCCACTTACCGCACATTATGCTGTGTCGACGACTTCTTTCAATGCGTCAATAGTGGACTTATGTTTTATAAAGCCGTATTGTGTTTCTGAAAGTCCGCCGGCTTTTTGGATTGCTGAATCCAAGCGGTTTCTTATTATTTTTCGAACACCTTTCCCATTGTATCGAGCATGCACAGTGGTCGATATGATGAAGGATCTTCTGGTGGTTTCTTCGGGTTAGGAAGTAGAACTAAGCGCTGAACTTTCTAAGGGTCGGGGAACACCCCTTCTTTTATACATGCGTTATACATTTTGACAAAAAGGGCAGGTCTTGAAGTTATAGCAACCTTTAGAACCCTGTTAGGTATGCCGTCTATCCCAGGTGCTTATTTTTTTTTAATTTTTTTCGCTATGGCCAATATTTCTTCTTCCGTAATTAAGGGCGGTGATTCAGCCGCTTCGTTTTGTCGTTCAATGTATAAAATCGGATCGTGCTTCGGAAATAATGCTTCGACGACTTTTCTCATAAAAGCTGCGCTTTTAGGTTGCTGTGTCTTGTTTTTAAACTTTGACATACATATTTTATAAGCAGTTCCCCATGGGCCTATATTTGCTTCTTCGCAGAGCTTTTCGAAGCAAGATTTTTTACTGCGAGTAATGGCTGATTTCAGGAGCTTCTTGTTGGTTTTAAATGCTTCTCTGAGGCTGTATTCGACATCTCTATCCCGGTTGCGCTGTAGGCGACGTCTAGCTGAGTGACAGAGCTTCCTCAGCGTGGCAATTTCATCGTTCCACCAATATACTGGGCGTCGTTTGTTGTGGTAATTCGTTCTTCTCATTGTTGCGTCGCATGCTGCGACCAGTTCCTTACGCATTGCGGATACTAAAGGAGTGGCGTCATCGCCTGGTGCCTTTGCTGCACTCCAGACTATATCAAAAACTTCAGTGTCAAACTCTTTTTGCCTCTAGCTTCGCTTTTGGGAAGTATTTCTACTCAGGGGCTCCGTGTCTCGAGAGAACAACACTTCCGCAATGATGATGTGATCACTATTTGTGTACATGTCTGACACCTCCCACTTAATGTGCCTGCTAAGTGCGTCATTTGCAAACATTAGGTCTATTATAGAACCTTTATTACCTTTTTGGTAGGTATTTTTTGTGCCACTATTTATTAACGCAAGGTTTGTTTGGCTAAGAAATTCTAGAATTAGCCGCCCACGGTGATTTGTACATTTACTACCCCAAGCGGTAGACCACGCATTAAAATCCCCAGCTATTATTATCGGCAATTTCCCTCTAGTTTCTAAGAACAGGTCCAGGAAAAAGTCTTCGAATTCTTTAATTGTCGCGCTTGGGCGAGCGTAACAGCTTACAAAAAATATACCATGTATATTAGCCCAGGTGAAACCATTTTGATCTTCTCTGGAGCAAGACTCGAAGGGTTGACCTTTACAGGACTATATTCCAATATCCTCATTTTTGAAGAGACTTAGCCATCTCCTGGTACTTGGGGCAAGTCGTGCTCAGGGCAGTATGTTCTCCTTTGCACAGCATACAACTCGGAGCGTTGGTGCATGCTTTTGCAACGTGTCCTGCATTCCCGCAACGTGTACAGAGAGATGACCAGTCAATCGGGTTGCTACAGTTGCGTGCCAAATGACCAAGGTGGAAACACCTAAAGTAGCGAAGGATAGGTGAAAATTCCCTGAGACGACAGACCGACCAACCGATCTTTATTTTCCCTGTCATGAGGGCTGTCTTGGCATCCTGGGCACGCAGGCATACAAGAGCACTTTGTGTACCACTTCGGGTTTTACGCATGTTTTTAATATTGGGTTTGTCTACATTTTTCAATCCGCATTCCTTTTGTAACGCGTTGCAGATTTCTTCTGGGGTAGTTACCTCGTCCATGTCTTTACATATGATAATAACATTGTGTGTTTTTGGCTGGATTGCAGCCATTTCACCAACTACTCCCTCCAGGGCACTCTGGAACGTTTCAGCTCCCTTTTCTCCTTGATTCTTTAACTCTATAAGTATATCGCCTTTAAGAGTTTTCCTTATGTGGGTGACATTCGCACCCAGTTCTTCCAAAGCACTATCGCATTTTATTTTCCGTAGGATTTCAGCATATGACGTACCATCCTTCTTTGTAATTATGAAGGCGTCTGGTTTGGACCGTACTTTTTTCTCAATCGGTCTCGTCTTTTTTACTACGTCTACCCATTTCTCGCCTGCGGGCTTTTCTCCTGATATATCATTATGATTTATTTTGGTTACTTCACTATATAATGCCTGTGCTTTTTCGTTCACGCTTTTAGGCTTTTTGGTTGGTGGCAGGTTGCCCGATATCTCTCTACGTCTTTTCGGAGTATTCACCTCTTTGAAAATAGGGGATACCTGTGACGCTTTGCCTACCATAACTTTTTTTGATGGATTCTCGGGGTTTTCAGCCTTACCATACAGGATTGTAATACTGCTGACAAGATCGCGCATAGCTTGGTTTATGTGTCTCTGGCCAGACATCATATTTTCCAACTCTTTAATTTTTATGCCAAGTTTATTAAAAATATTTCCAGGACTTCTAATTTGAATTTCATCTACGTTTGCAGTTTTATTGGAATGCTCGATAGCTTCACAGGCTTTTGCTGATCCAGCAACGGTGGATACCTCAATTTCAACAATAGGAGGTGATCTCATAATTTTAGAGTTCCTTCGAAAAGGATTATCCGGTGTACACCCAGAACTATTTTCAGCAGCCATACTTTGGCACGAAAACAGTTGGGAACACCTGTCAATGGGTATGTTTAGTCCCTGTCGCTAAAAGAAAATAGTATATGTACGATGGTTGGCAACGCCAAAACAAAAGGAGAAGAAAACGAAAGAAAGAAAAAAAGTGAAAAGAAAGAAAGGGAACAGCTGATCAGTAAAAACAAACGGCAGATCAAATTGAGTGCACGCGTTATTTTAATTAGCTGTTTAGGGGAAAAGATATAATTATATATACGAATTTGCCGCGAAAAATATGGGCAGGTTAGTGCAAAACTATTATATATTTAAGTACAACTTGTACTTATCAGTTTCTTTAGATTTAGTGCTCGCTCAAAAGTTCCGGTCTTCCGATAGCTGTGCCGCAAAATACAAAAAACCTCACGTGTGCAATGCACACCAAACTGCATTAACTTTACTCAACAACCAAACATACACACAAAGCGCACAATTACACTGCAGCTCATGTCCTAACATGCATGCAATGAACGGCAAAATACTATATTACCTAAATAAACACCACGCGTACAACTATTTTATTATACTCTCGCAACAACAAAGTTGCTAGAGAGTATTATAGTTTTGTTCACATAACGGTTGTTTGTAACACCTAAAACTAAACGAGTTAGATATAGAGTCATATATACCAAAGTGATCAGGGTGACGAGTAGATTTGAAATCCGGATGTCTGTCCGTCCGTCCGTCTGTCCGTCTGTCCGTCTGTGCAAGCTGTAACTTGAGTAAAAATTAAGATATCTTGACGAAACTTGGCACAAATATTCCTTGGCACCACAGGAAGGTTGCTTTCGAAAATGAGCAAAATCGGACCACTGCCACGCCCACAAAATGGCGAAAACCGAAAACACATAAAGTGCCATAACTAAGCCATAAATAAAGCTATGGAAATAAAATTTGGTATGAAGGATCGCACTATGAAGGGGCATATTTGGATGTAACTTTTTTGTTGAAGTGGGCGTGGCCCCGCCCCCTACTAAGTTTTTTGTACATATCTCGCAAACCAATAGAGCTATATAAACCAAGCTTTTTGTAGTCGTTTTTTTTAGTCACTTCCTACTACGGTCCAAAAATGAAAGAAATCGGATAATAACCACGCCCACCTCCCATACAAAAGTTAGGTTGAAAATTACTAAAAAAAGGGTTAACTCACTAACGAAAAACGTCAGAAACACTAAATTTCACGTAAGAAATGGCAGGTGGAAGCTGCACTCAGATTTTTTTACAAAATGGAAAATGGGCGTGGCGTCGCCCACTTATGGGTCAAAAACCATATCTCAGGAACTACTCGACCGATTTCAATGAAACTTGGTTTATAATAGTTTCCTTACATCCCAATGATATGTTGTGAAAATGGGCCAAATCGCTTCACAACCTCGCCTACTTCCTATATACCAGAACTTTTAAGACGATCTGAATCGTTAACTTTACAATATATAAAGTAAGCACTAGTGAAGATATCGATGCAGAATTTGCACAAATACTACGTTTATAGTGTGGCAGCCCCATTCTAAAAATCACCGAAATCGGACCATAGATTGTCAAGGCCCCATCGAACATGAGGACCTCGGTACTTCTAACCTAATATTAGGGTTTCCAACTTTCAATGGACTTTATACAATATATATGAAGAATATGTGGGTCAAATTGTGTTTTATATAATATAAATAAAGTTAAATAAATAAATTGCGAGAGCATAAAATGTTCGGTTACACCCGAACTTAGCCCTTCCTGACTTGTTTTATTTTATGTATTCTTCATATTCTTTCGGTTTCGGATTCGTAGTACTTACTCCTGGTAGTGTACATAATCTCTGGGTAGAACCTTACTCCTGATTGTTTTTATACTCTCGCAACAAAGTTGCTAGAGAGTATTATAGTTTTGTTCACATAACGGTTGTTTGTAACACCCAAAACTAAACGAGTTAGATATAGGGTTATATATACCAAAGTGATCAGGGTGAAGAGTGGAGTTCAAATCCGAATATCTGTCTGTCCGTTCGTCCTTCCGTCCGTCCGTCTGTGCAAGCTGTAACTTGAGTAAAAATTAAGATATCTTGATGAAACTTGGCACACTTATTTCTTGACACCATAGTTTTTTTTTGTTTTTGTTTTTGTTTTAAACAAATCATATTTAAAAACAAATCAAACAAAATTCAACATACTCGCCTCCTTCAATCAATTAATACGTTCAACAGCTATGCACTGCACACCAAATTCTCTTTACACTTTGCTTTTGTTTTTGTGTTTGTTTTATTTCAAACAAATCATATTTAAAAACAAATCAAACACAATTCAACATACTCTTCTTCTTCTTGACTGGCGTAGACACCGCTTACGCGGTTATAGCCGAGTCCAAAACAGCGCGCCACGCATCCCTCCTTCTGGCAGTTTGGCGCCAATTGGTTATTCCAAGCGAAGCCAGGTCCCTCTCCACCTGGTCCTTCCATCGGAGTGGAGGTCTCCCTCTTCCTCTGCTTCCACCAGCGGGTACTGCATCAACATACTCGCCTCTTTCAATTAACGAATACGTTCACCAGCTATGCAATGTACACCAAATTGCATCATCTTTACTCAACAACAAAACATGCACTCAAAGCGCACAATTACACTGCCGCTCATGTCCTAACATGAATGCAATGAACGGCAAAATACTATATTGCATAAATAAACACCGCGCGTACAACTATTTTATTTTATTTTATGTATTCTTCATATTCTTTCGGTTTCGTAGGTCTTACTCCTGGTAGTGGACATAATCTCTACCTTACTCCTGATTGTTTTTATAGTTGTTGTTGTTTTTTTCCCTTTGTTATTCTTTTTTTTCTTTTGTTGTGGTTGTTTTCGTAGTGTACGTATTTTGTGGTAGTTCTTACTCATGGTAGTGTACATACTTTCTGGTAGTACTTACTCCTGGTATACCACGGAAGGACTCTAAAATACGTGTGGTGGACATTCGAACAACGAAGAGAATCGTTCGACGACCAATTCATAAGCTAGCACTTCTACCTTTTTGAAAGCCTTTCGACCAAAAATCAAACACAATTCAACATACTCGCCTCCTTCAATGAACTAATACGTTCAACAGCTATGCACTGCACACCAAATTCTCTTTACACTTTTTTTTGTTTTTGTTTTTGTTTTATTTTAAACAAATCATATTTAAAACAAATAAGGAAGGGCTAAGTTCGGGTGCAACCGAACATTTTATACTCTCGCAATTTATTTATTTAACTTTATTTATATTAATAATACACAATTTGACCCACATATTCGTCATATATAGTGCATAAAGTCCATTGAAAGTTGGAAACCATAATATTAGGTTAGAAGCACCGAGGTCCTCGTGTTCGATATATGGGGCCTTAAAACCCTATGGTCCGATTTCGGCGATTTTTAGAATGAGACTGCCACACTATTAACATAGTATTTGTGCAAAGTTCTGCACCGGTATCTTCACTAGTACTTGCTTTATATATTGTAAAGTAAACGATTCAGATTGTCTTCAAAGTTCTGGTATGTAGGAAGTAGGCGTTGTTGTGAAGCGATTTGGCCTATTTTTACAACATATCGTTGGGATGTAAGGAAACTATTACAAACCAAGTTTCATTGAAATCGGTCGAGTAGTTCCTGAGATATGGTTTTTGACCCATAAGTGGGCGACGCCACGCCCATTTTCCATTTTGTAAAAAAATCTGAGTGCAGCTTTCATCTGCCATTTCTTATGTGATTTTTAGTGTTTCTGACGTTTTTCGTTAGTGAGTTAACCCACTTTTAGTAATTTTAAGCCTAACTTTTGTATTAGAGGTGGGCGTGGTTATGATCCGATTTCTTTAATTTTTGGACTCTATTAGGAAGTGGCTAAAAAAAACGACTGCAGAAAGTTTGGTTTATATAGCTCTATTGGTTTGCGAGATATGTACAAAAAACTTAGTAGGGGGCGGGGCCACGCCCACTTCCCCAAAAAATTACATCCAAATATGCCCCTTCATAGTGCGATCCTTCATACCAAATTTTATTTCCATAGCTTTATTTATGGCTTAGTATGGGACTTTATGTGTTTTCGGTTTTCGCCATTTTGTGGGCGTGGCAGTGGTCCGATTTTGCTCATTTTCGAAAGCAACCTTCCTATGGTGCCAAGAAATAAGTGTGCCAAGTTTCATCAAGATATCTTAATTTTTACTCAAGTTACAGCTTGCACAGACGGACGGACGGACAGACAGACATTCGGATTTGAACTCCACTCTTCACCCTGATCACTTTGGTATATATAACCCTATATCTAAATCGTTTAGTTTTGGGTGTTAAAAACAACCGTTATGTATAATACTCTCTTTAGCAACATTTGTTGCGAGAGTATAAAAAATCAAACACAATTCAACATACTCGCCTCCTTCAATCAACGAATACGGTCAACAGCTATGCAATGCACACTAAATTCTCTTTACACTTTGTTTTTGTTTTATTTTAAACAAATCATATTTAAAAACAAATCAAAAACAATTCAACATACTCGCCTCCTTCAATCAACAAATACGTTCACCAGCTATGCCATGTACACCAAATTGCATTATCTTTACTCAACAACAAAACATACACACAAAGCGCACAATTACACTGCAGCTCATGTCCTAACATGAATGCCATGATCGGCAAAATACTATTTTGCATAAATAAACACCGCGCGTACAACGCGCGTAGTACTTACTCCTGGTAGTGTACATAATCTCTAGTGTACATAATCTACCAGGTTACTCCTGGTAGTGTACATACTCTCTGGGTAGTACCTTACTCCTGATTGTTTTTATACTCTCGCAACAAAAGTTGCTAAAGAGAGTATTATAGTTTTGTCCACATAACGGTTGTTTGTAAGTCCTAAAACTAAACGAGTTAGATATAGGGTTATATATACCAAAGTGATCAGGGTGACGAGTAAAGTTCAAATCCGGATGTCTGTCAGTCCGTCCGTCCGTGCAAGCTGTAACTTGAGTAAAAATTAAGATATCTTAATGAAACTTGGAACACGTGTTCCTTGGCACCGTAAGAAGGTTAAGTTCGAAGATGGGCGGAATCGGACCACTGCCACGCCCACAAAATGGCGATAACCAAAAACACATAAAGAGCTATAACTAAGCCATAAATAAAGTTCTGAAAATAAAATTTGGAACTAAGGATCCCATTAGGGAGGGGCACATTTGAATGTAATTTTTTTGGAAAAGTGGGCGTGACCCCGCCCCGAAATAGGTTTTTTGTATATATCTTGCAAACCAATAAAGCTATATAAACCAAACTTTCTGCAGTCGTTTCTTTTAGCCGTTTCCTTAAACAGTCCAAAAATGAAAGAAATCGGATGATAACCACGCCCACCTCCCATACAAAGGTTAGGTTGAAAATTACTAAAAGTGCGTTAACTCACTAACGAGAAACGTCAGAAACACCAAATTTTACACAAGAAATGGCAGAAGGAAGCTGCACTGAGATTTTTTTACAAAATGGAAAATGGGCGTGGCGTCGCCCACTTATGGGTCAAAAACCATATCTCAAGAACTACTCGACAGATTTCAATGAAATTCGGTATATAATATTTTCTTGACACCCTGATGCCACGTGTGAAGAATGGACGAAATCGGTTCACAACCACGACAACTTCCCATATAACTCATTTTTGAATTTCATCTGATTATTTCACTTTATAAGATATACATAAGGAACCAATGAAGATAGCGAAATAAAACTTTACACAAATACTGTATATCATCTGTGGCTTCACTTATGAAAATATTTTCGAAATCGGACTATAACTTTTCAAAGCCCCGGATATCGAAGAACTCAGTGCCCCATGGTAACTTTTCATCGAAAATTTCGGTAAATCTCTCAGTTATCTTAATTTAATTCAGAGGAAATATTTTTCTTTTAATAGAGTGTCTCTGTACCAGAATAGGTTAAAATCGGGTCATAACTTCCCTTATATATGAATATGTTGAGTACCTAATTATAGGATTTTCAAAAATACGATGAGCTTAATAGCTTATAAATCGGTTAATATGTGAAATATATTTATGCCGAATATATGGGTCAAATTGTGTGTTATCTTAATAAAAATATGGCAATAAATTGCGAGAGTATAAAATGTTCGGTTGCACCCGAACTTAGCCTTTCCTTACTTGTTATAGTTGTTGTTGTTTTTTTCCTTTAGTTATTCTTTTTTATACTCTCGCAACAAAGTTGCTACGAGAGTATTATAGTTTTGTCCACATAACGGTTGGTTGTAAGTCCTAAAACTAAACGAGTTAGATATAGGGTTATATATATCAAAATGATCAGGGTGACGAGAAAAGTTCAAATCCGGATGTCTGTCTGTCCGTCCGTCCGTGCAAGCTGTAACTTGAGTAAAAATTGAGATATCTTAATGAAACTTGGAACACGTGTTCCTTGGCACCATAAGAAGGTTAAGTTCGAAAATGGGCGTAATCGGACCACTGCCACGCCCACAAAATTGTGAAAACCGAAAACACTTAAAGTGCCATAACTAAGCTATAAATAAAGCTATGGAAGTAAAATTTGGTATGAAGGATCGCACTAGGAAGGGGCATATGTGGATGTAATTTTTTTGGGGAAGTGGGCGTGGCCCCTCCCCCTACTAAGTTTTTTGTACATATCTCGCAAACTACTAAAGGTATATCAAGGAAACTTTCTAGAGTCGTTTCTTTTAGGTACTACCTTATACAGTCCAAAAATGGAGGAAATCGGATTGTAACCACGCCCACCTCCCATACAAAGGTTATGTTGAAAACTACTAAAAGTGGGTTAACTCAATAACGAAAAACGCCAGAAACACTAAATTTCACATAAGAAATGGCAGATGAAAGCTGCACTCAGATTTTTTTACAAAATGGAAAATGGGCGTGGCATCGCCCACTTATGGGTCAAAAACCATATCTCAGGAACTACTCGACCGATTTCATTGAAACTTGGTTTGTAATAGTTTCCTTACCTCCCAATAATATGTTGTGAAAATTGGCCAAATCGCTTCACAATTACGCCTACTTCCTATATACCAGAACTTTGAAGACGATCTGAATTGTTTACTTTACAATATAAATATAAAGTAAGCACTAGTGAAGATATCGGTGCAGAACTTGACAAAAATACTGTATTTAAAGAGTGGCATCGCCCTTCTAAAAATCGTCGAAATCGGTCCATAAGTTTTCAAGACCCTATATATCGAATATGAGGACCTCAGTACTTCTAACAATTTTTTTACCGAAATTATAGTTAAGTCTCTCAGTATATTGTAGAAATTTTGAGGGAATATTTTAGACGAAAATCTTGGTTCGAAGATGGGCATTGACACCCCCACCAAATGGCAAAAACCAAAAACATATAAAGAGGTATAACTAAGCAATAAATTAAGCTATTGAAGTAAAATTTGATATGAAGGATCGCACTATGAAGGGGCATATGTGGATGTAATGTTTATAGGTAAGTGGGCGTGGCTCCGCCCCTAACAAAGTTTTTGTACATATCTCGTAAAATACTACAGCTATATCTACCTAACTCTATAGAGTCGTTTCTTTTAGGTACCTCTTTATACAGTCCAAAAATCGGGTTATAACCACACCCACCTCTCATACAAAGGTTATGTTTAAAACGACTAAAAATGTTTTCATTTACTAAGGGGAAATACTAGAAATTACATTTCAATAGAAAGAAGGTACCCACCCACAATGGTATAAAAATTTTAAATGAGCGTGGTTCCGCCCACTTATGGGTCAATAACCATATCTCCGAAACTACTATACCAATTTCAATGAAATTCGGTTTATAATGTCTTACTGGCTTCCCAATGATATGTTATGAAAATTGTCCAAATCTGTTCACAAGCACGGCTACTTCCCATATACCAGAACTTTGAAGTTGATCTGAATCGTTTACTTTTCAGTATATAAGGCCCCATGAACATGAAGACCTCTGAGCTTCGAATTATTTTTTTACCGAAAATATAAGTAAGTCTCGAAGATATTTTGAAGAAATTCGTAGGGAATACTTATACTCTCGCAACATCTTGCACATAGTATAAAAGGTTTGTTCACACGGTTGGTTGTCCGTCCGTCCGTGCAAGCGATAACTTGAGTAAAAATTGATATATCTTGATGAAACTTGGTACGTAATAAGGTTGCTTCCGAAAATGGAAATCGATATCGGCGTGAAAATCCCGAAATACGCTCTCTTGAACAAATCAACCTATAAAGTGCTATATTTATGGCTTAGATAAAGCTTTTTTGTACATATCTCGAAAAGTAATATAGCTATAGACACCAAATTCTCTAGAGTCATTTCCTCTATCCATTGCCTTATATAATATCTTCCAAAAATAGAGAAAATCGGATTATAACCACGCCTACCTCCCATACAAAGTTTAAGTTGAAAACGTCTAAAAATGCTGTAATTCCATAAGGAAAAGCACAAGAACCCGTAAATTCCACGGTAAAGATGGTGCGGAAGGGCTGGACTCAAATTGGTATGCAAAATTTTAATTGGGCGTGTCTCCGTCCGCTTATGGGTCAAAAAACATATACCCGAAACTACTCAAACAAAATTCAACAAAATTCGGTTCGTAACATTTCCTTGGCTTTCCAGTGCTATAGCAACAGTGAAGATATCGGAACGAAACTTTGCACAAATACGTTATTTCTAGTGTGACATAGAAATCTGACTATAACTTTTCAAGGCCCCAGATATCGAACATGAGGAGTTCTAAGTTTGTGGCAAATTATTATTTTTTAAATATCGGTAAATCTCTCAGATATTCTAAAGCAATTGAAAGGAGATGTGTTCCTTCTAACAGTGTACCACTGTGACAAATACGTAAAATACAATGTAGCTTTGTTGAAAAAATAAGTGAAATCGAATCAAAAAAACCGGACTTCCCCTGGCCCTCATATATCTAATACATATATATGGATTTTCGAAATTATGTTTTCTTTATACCGTAAATAACGGACTTTAAATAAAATGCGCTTAAGATATGATAATAATGGGGTTTACCCACCATCTACTCATGACAATTCATTTACAGCAATATTTCTACCTGAGTATTTGTGTGACTTCATAATTATGTTTCCGCAATTTTTATACCTAGTATAAACATGAGCAAACATTCATGGTAGATGAACCCCCTTTTGTTTTAGAAAGCATTAAACAAAAGCAATTTACGGAGAGGGTTTCCGCGTAAATACTTTGAAGTGAATTAAACAACTTACTAATTTCTAAGAAATTTATATGCTATATAATATTTTTATATTTTATTTTATATTTTTTTTCATATATTTCTTTATTTATTGAATCTGCTCTTTGGAGCCTAACAATAAGTTATAAAATCTTAATTCTAATTAAAACTAGACAAGTTCAACCAATTGATTGAGTTGTTTTGGTGAAACGTTGCTCCTCAGTGTGCTGGCATATCTCTTCTTTTTAGACGGGATTGATTACAAGAATGTAATAAAGCATTAGCCAATGGGTTTGGGTGATCTCGGAGTTTGGATAAATATTTATTTCTGCTGTTCTCTACTTCTTTCTTTACCATGAGAATACCAAGATCTTTATGGATATTTTCATTACGCATATACCATGGTGAGCACGTGATTGTTCTAAGCATTTTTGATTGGAATCTCTGGATTATATCGATATTGGTTGCACAGGTCGTACCCCACAGTTGGATGCCGTACATCCAAATCGGCTTTATGACCGCGTTATATAACAGAACTTTGTTGTCTAGGCTAAGTTTTGAATTTTTATTTAAAAGCCAATTTAAATGTGCTGCTCTTATCTTCATGCAGGTTATTTTGCTCGATATGTGTTTTCTCCACGTGAGCCTTCTATCCAAGTGAATACCAAGATATGTTACTTCAGTCGCTTGGGGTAATAAAATATTGTTCATTTTAACTGCCGGGCACGTTTTTGGTCTTAGAGAAAATGTAACACGCTTGCACTTCGGTTCATTTACATTTATACGCCAGTTTGCTAGCCATTCTTCGACAAAAATCAAATGGCCTTCTAATACTTTTGATGCTATAGTTGGGCATTTGTTTCGGCTCACTAAAGCTGTGTCATCCGCAAAAGTTGATGTCAAAATATTACTAGCTGTTGGAAGGTCTGCTGTATATATTATGTATAGAGTTGGCCCTAAAACACTGCCCTGAGGTACACCAGCTCTTATTGGTCGTTCTTCAGATATGAAGTCTCCTACTTTGGAGGAAAGGAGACATCTTAGATAGTAACACCTTTTCAAATATTTTAGAAAGACAGGGTAGAAGACTGATTGGTCTGTATGAAGACGGCTGTGTCAAGTCTTTACCTGGTTTCTCTATCATGATGATCTGCGACTTTTTCCATGAACTTGGATAGTACCCGAAACTGAAAATAGCGTTAAAGAGCAAGGAGAGCACTGTTACAGCAATATTTGGTAACTCAATTAGCATTTTTGGAGTAATTTTATCGTGTCCTGCCGACTTTTTTGGATTAAGCTCTTTTATGATTTTAATAATTTCAGAAGATGACGTTTGAATAGACCCAAGCGACTCGTTAGCGCTATTGGAGATGAATGGCAGCTTAAAGCTGTTCTTTGGGCAATTAAGTTGAAATACCTGTTCTAGGTGATTTGCAAAACAATTTGCCTTATCCTCGTCACTTCGTGCCCAGTTTTCACCCAAGTCTCTTATAGGCAGGTTGGAGTCGACTGGAGGCTTTATTGACTTTTTGGCTTTCCAAAGTGAATTTCGTTTGTTTGAATTCGGACACAGTTTCTTTATATAATTGTGAGTGTGGTATTCTTCCTCACGTTTAAGCGCTGTTTTTAGTTTTCGTACAGCATATTTTAGTTGCAGCTGAGTAGATGGGGAGCGATTTAACTGCCATTCACGTCTAGCTCGCCTTTTTTCATTTACAAGCTTTTCTATTTCAATATTAGTGATTTTTCTTCGGCTAATCGGTTTATTGCTTCTTTTTGGTGTTGCTATGACAGCTGCATTTGATATTCTTCTTCTTCTTGACTGGCGTAGACACCGCTTACGCGGTTATAGCCGAGTCCTAAACAGCGCGCCACGCATCCCTCCTTCTGGCAGTTTGGCGCCAATTGGTTATTCCAAGCGAAGCCAGGTCCCTCTCCACCTGGTCCTTCCATCGGAGTGGAGGTCTCCCTCTTCCTCTGCTTCCACCAGCGGGTACTGCATCGAATACTTTCAGAGCTGGAGCACTTTCATCCATTCGGACAACATGACCTAGCCAGCGTAGCCGCTGTTTTTTTATTCGCTGGACTATGTCTATGTCGTCGAATAACACATACAGCTCATCGTTCCATCGTCTGCGGTATTCGCCGTTGCCAATTCTTAAGGGACCATAAATCTTCCGCAAAACCGCTTCGCTTCCTTATCCAGTCTGGAGAAAGCAGAACTAACGGCGCGGGTGTTATTTCCGATGATATCGATATCATCGGCGTACGCCAGTAGCTGTACACTCTTATAGAAGATTGTACCTTCTCGATTTAGCTCTGCAGCTCGTATTATTTTCTCCAGCATCAGGTTAAAGAAATCACACGAGAGTGAGTCACCTTGTCTGAAACCTCGTCTGGTATCGAACGGCTCGGAGAGGTCCTTCCCGATCCTGACGGAGCTTTTGGTGTTGCTCAACGTCAGCTTACACAGCCGTATTAGTTTTGCGGGGATACCAAATTCAGACATCGCGGCATAAAGGCAGCTCCTTTTCGTGCTGTCGAAAGCAGCTTTAAAGTCGACAAAGAGATGGTGTGTGTCGATCCTATTTTCACGGGTCTTCTCCAAAATTTGGCGCATGGTGAATATCTGGTCTGTTGTTGATTTTCCAGGTCTAAAGCCACACTGATAAGGTCCAATCAGTTTGTTGACGGTGGGCTTTAGTCTTTCATACAATACGCTCGACAGAACCTTATAAGCGATGTTGAGGAGGCTTATCCCACGGTAATTGGCGCAAATTGTGGGGTCTCCCTTTTTGTGTATTGGGCAGAGTACACTGAGATTCCAATCGTCAGGCATGCTTTCTTCCGACCATATTCTGCAAAGAAGCTGATGCAAGCACCTTATCAGCTCTTCGCCGCCGTATTTGAATAGCTCGGCCGGTAATCCATCGGCACCCGCCGCCTTATTGTTCTTCAGGCGGGTAATTGCTATTCGAATTTATTCACGATCGGGCAATGGAACATCTGCTCCATCGTCGTCGATTGGGGAATCGGGTTCGCCATCTCCTGGTGTTGTACTTTCACTGCCATTCAGCAGGCTGGAGAAGTGTTCCCTCCACAAACTCAGTATACTCTGGTCATCAATAACTAGATCACCTCTGGGGGTCCTACAGGAGTGCGCTCCGGTCTTGAAACCTTCAGTTAGTCGCCGGATCTTTTCGTAAAATTTTCGAGCATTACCCCTGTCGGCCAGCTTGTCAAGCTCTTCATACTCACGCATTTCGGCCTCTTTCTTTTTTTGTCTGCAAATGCGTCTCGCTTCCCTCTTCAGCTCTCGGTATCTTTCCCATCCCGCCCGTGTTGCGGTCGATCGCAACATTGCGAGGTAGGCAGTCTGTTTTCTCTCCACTGCGAGACGACAATCCTCGTCATACCAGCTGTTTTTTTGGCTTTTCCGAAAACCAATGGTTTCGGTTGCAGCTGTACGTAAGGAGTTTGATATGCCGTCCCACAGCTCCCTTATACCGAGCTGCTGATGAGTGCTCTCAGAGAGCAGGAGTGCAAGTCGAGTAGAAAATCGTTCGGCTGTCGGTTGTGATTGCAGCTTCTCGATGTCGAACCTTCCTTGTGTTTGTTGACGTGTGCGCTTTTCTACACAGAGGCGGGTGCGTATCTTAGCTGCTACAAGATAGTGGTCCGAGTCGATGTTGGGACCACGAAGCGTACGGACATCAAAGACACTGGAGACATGTCGTCCATCTATCACAACATGATCGATCTGGTTGCGAGTGATTCGATCCGGGGACAGCCAAGTAGCTTGATGGATTTTCTTATGCTGGAATCTAGTACTACAGACGACCATATTTCGGGCCCCGGCGAAGTCGATCAGCCTCAGACCGTTTGGTGATGTTTCGTCATGGAGGCTGAATTTTCCGACTGTTGTGCCAAAGACACCTTCTTTACCCACCCTAGCGTTGAAATCGCCAAGCACGATTTTTACATCGTGGCGGGGGCAGCGCTCATATGTACGTTCTAGGCGCTCATAGAAGGTATCTTTGATCACTTCGTCCTTCTCTTCCGTCGGGGCGTGGGCGCAAATCAGCGATATGTTGAAGAACCTCGCTTTGATGCGGATTGTGGCTAGACGTTCATCCACCGGAGTGAATGCCAGGACTCGACGACGGAGTCTCTCTCCCACCACGAATCCCACACCGAATTTGCGCTCCTTTATATGGCCGCTGTAGTAGATGTCACAAGGACCCACCTTCTTCCGTCCTTGTCCCGTCCATCGCATTTCTTGGATTGCGGTGATGTCAGCATTTGATATTACATCATTAAATTCTCTTATACCTTCATCAATATCTCTTTCTGTATCTATTTTTACGTCAATATTAATGTGGCTACTCACATATTTTTTATATTTTAACCAGTTCGTTTTGTGAGATGATAGACCCACTTTTGGCTCAACGAATATGGGTTGTTCACACAACTTTATTAGTACAGGTGAATGATCAGAAGATAAGTCTGTACATGTATCAGCTGTCACAAGCGATCTATCTATATTTTTGGTTACAGCGAAATCAATTAAATCTGGTATTTTCTTGCGATCACTGGGCCAGTATGTGGGCTTGCCAGGAGATATTATATCAAGGTTATTGTGGTTCATAATGGTTTGGTACAACTGGCGTCCTTTCGGATTAATAAGACGTGACCCCCAGTACACGTGTTTTGCATTATAATCTCCACCTGCTAGAAATCTATGACCTAGCGTTCCAAAAAAGTCTTTAAATTCGCTATCTGTAATTTTAAAACGAGGTGGGCAGTATATAGCCGTTAGATTTAAATCACAACCCCGATTTTTTAACGATATTGTTGTAGCTTGCAACTGGGCTGTAGCATGAGATTCCAGAGTATAGTGGTTTAACCGATTTCTAACCAACACTGCCGTTCCGCCATGTGCTTTTCCATCCGGGTGATTTGTAACATACAGTCTAAATCCCGGTATTTTAAAATTGTTTTTGTTTGTCAGATGAGTCTCTGATATTAGCATTACATCTATATTTTTTTCAGAAAGAAATTTAATTTATGTTGGTTAACACCGTTAGCATTCCATATACAAATGTTTAGTATGCAGCATTTGGTTTTGCGATTTTATTAAATCTTGTATCATATTTTGCATAGTAGACATAAATTGCGTAAGATTTATAATCATGGTTTCAATACCACCATTTGGGGGATTTTGCGGTGGTTGCATTTGTACATTGTTGCCTTTTACAACATTGGCATAGCTCCCTTGTACAGTATTATTTTTAATATTACCAGATTTTTGAATATGGTCTGTGATATCTATAATGTCATTACGAGGAGGATGTAACATTTGGCTACGTCGTGCTTGAATTCCCTGTGATAACTTCGATTTTAAATCTTTATAAACAGGACAACCCCTGTAGTTGGCAGTGTGACTTCATCCACAATTGCTGCATTTTTTATTTAAATCCTCTTTCTTGAGGGTACATTTTGAAGTGGGATGTAAATCACCACATACCACACAAACACTGCGTAGAGTGCAATATGATTTGGTATGCCCATACTCTTGGCAGTTGGTGCAATGTACCGGAGCGTTTCTTTTGTGTGGTTCTTCTACGGTTACCCTACGGTGCAGCAAATATTTTAAATTATATATTGGATGCTTCGTTCTTTTTAAGCTGATTAGAATTCGGCATCAATTCAATTCTAAACATGGGTTGTGGTACTTTGTTTCTGTTAAAGATGTTTACCACAGTTCAAGCCACATTCTTCTAGAGCTTCTTTGATTTCACTAGAGTCTACGGAAGACTCTATTCCTTTAATTACTACAGCTAGGCCCTTTGAGCTCTTCAGCTGATAGGAATAATAATTTTTGTTTTTATCTGATAAAAACTTTACAACATCCATAAAACTCTTCTCAGTGTATGTCTGTATTTTTGTTTCATCTATATTGCCTTTTTTTAAAGGCACTATGTGAAAATTTTTTGTACCTACAATTTCGCTTAATTTAGCAACAAGAGTATTTGAGCTACGCTCGCGCAAATATATTGGGGGCGGTTTGGCATAGGCGACTGTGGTGGTACCCTTCGCATTATCATCAGAACCATTGCTTAGTACGGCAAATCTGTTGCCATTTAAAACATCAGGTTTATTCTTTGTTGGCGTGCCGCCTTGAAATTTTTTAGGATTGACCGCTGATTTCACAGGACTTAATTTCCTTTTAATATTGACGTAGCGGTCAATGCCAATCTGCACATATGGACCTTTTTTGATTTGTACATTCTCACCTTGCGTTATGCTTTTCTTCGCTGTTTGCTCGCTTGCAGGTACCTGCTTTGGTGCGTTCATGTTTGTTGCTGGCCGTTGTTGACTGTCATTCTCTGCTGCTTTTGTTGTTACTAAGCTCTGCTTCGGGTGCTGCTCAGTTGATCGCTGTGATGACTCATCCTTCTCGCCTTTGCCTTGTTTGTTGGTAGGAGCTGGTTTTGCAGGCTCGACAAAGCTAAAGTAGGCATTCAGAGAATGCCTACGACTTTGTTAGTGAGGCTGCGCAGCGCTCATGTTATTACTTATTCTTCTCACTTATAATTTGTTTTTTTTAATACTTGTTTATTGTTTGCACACTTTTTTGTTTGTGATTTTTTTTTGTTTTGCTTGACGCTTTCGGCGTTATTGACTAAGCTTGGCTTAATGCACTATTTAAATTGATTTGTTTATTGGGTATTTTCTTTTTGTTTTAGAGAATTATCTCGGAGCGCATCAAAAACACGTCCGTATATGTTGAAAGCTCTCTCAACTGATAGTGTATATCTAAGTGTTACTTTCAGTTACCCTAAATAACTTGAGTAGTGAAGTCTACATTTTAGTGAAGTTTTAATTTAAAAAGTGCAAATTTACCAAAGTAGTGATAACATCATCAATTATATCCATATGAAGTATACATCGTACATGTATTGACATCCACCTGAAAAGAAGACTAAAGGAAGAAGCAAGCAAGAAGAAGCAAGGAGGAACATAAACAGCAAGTTACCATAAAAACTGAAGAGAGGAGTCATTCGGTAGGATTACCCTCTATAAAAGCAGAAAGTATTTACACACTCTTTTTAATTTCGTTGATAATAGTAATTTAAGATTCAGTTATTTATTTTCTTAAGTAAGATTTAATTTCAATTAATTATGCCTAGATTAAATAAAAGATCTGTTGTACAAAGTCGTCTTAATAATAGAAGACGTATGCAGACTCTTCGGGCAAATTCGTTATATAGAGTTAGCGAACAATCACAAAATACTCAAAGCCATGCTGATCGCAGATTAGACCCCGAAGTACGCCTGTCCGAACAAACTATCAATACAGTTCAACATAGGACAAGGCGGCAAAATCAAGAGGTTCGGTCTGCTGAGCAAAGTATAAATACTGTTCAGCATAGGTCTCGGCGCGAAGATCCCGAAATACGCTCTGCTGAACAAATCACAGACACCAATCAGCATAGAACCCGGCGTCAAAATCCTCAATTTCGCTCTGAAGAGCAAAGGAGGAACACCCGAGAACATAGGTCTCGGCGTGAAGATCCAGAGGTTCGGTCTGCTGAGCAAAGTATAAATACTGTTCTGCATAGGTCTCGGCGTGAAAATCCCGAAATACGGTCTGCTGAACAAATCACAGACACCAATCAGCATAGAACCCGGCGTCAAAATCCTCAATTTCGCTCTGAAGAGCAAAGGAGGAACACCCGAGAACATAGGTCTCGGCGTGAAGATCCAGAGGTTCGGTCTGCTGAGCAAAGTATAAATACTGTTCAGCATAGGTCTCGGCGCGAAGATCCCGAAATACGGTCTGCTGAACAAATCACAGATACCGATTTGCATAGAATCCGGCGACAAAATCCTCAATTTCGCTCTGAAGAACAAAGTAGAAATACTAGGGAGCATAGAATTCGACGACAAAACACTATTCTTCACTCAAATGAGCAGTCTCATAATACCGTACTACACCAATAACTTCGAAGAAATCCTTCCTATAGAAATTTAGAGCGACTAAAAGACTATGACTAAAAGTGCGTTAACTCACTAACGAGAAACGTCAGAAAAATTTTACATTAGAAATGGCAGAAGGAAGCTGCACTGAGATTTTTTTACAAAATGGAAAATGGGCGTTGCGTCGCCCACTTATGGGTCAAAAACCATATCTCAAGAACTACTCGACAGATTTCAATGAAATTCGGTACATAATATTTTCTTGACACCCTGATTACACTGGTGGAATATGGGCGAAATCGGTTCACAACTACGCCTACTTCCCACATAACTCAATTTTGAATCCTTCTGAATCGTACACTAATAATATATACATAAGGAACCGATAAAGATAGCGAAATAAAACTTTACACAAATACTGTACTTGAGCTGTGACATCACTTGTGGAAAAATTGTCAAAATTGAACCATGACTTTTCAAGGCCCCTGATATCAAACATGAAGAACTCAGTGCCTTAGGGTAATTTAGCCTTACCTTACTTGTTTCAATGTTAACTTTAACTTGTGTGCTCTTATTTTTTGTATTTACAAGTTATTAATATTACTACTATAAGGCTCACAATTGTTATCAGACAGTAATTTGTCATTTTACTTTTTTTGCCTCATGTCTGAGTTCTGTTATTTCTTGAATATTTTTAATGTTTTGAAAATGTATTTCTTCCATACTTAAATTCTTTGTGATTGTAATATTAATTACTTTAACTGGATTTGGTAATAATTTCATAGTGAGAGGTTTACGATGTCTATAGACTAAGTTATCAATTTTAACATTAAAATTTTCAAATCTTATGAAGTAAATAACCGTTAATAGTAAAGTTGTTAGAGTTACAGTTATGATAAATGGTTTTATTTTTTGCATTGATTACATAAATATGGTTTGTATCCATTTCTATTATTTTTGATTGGTTAACATTTTGAGCCTAAAAGATTTTAAGATTTGATATTATCTTTATTAATTGTTCTGTTTCTGTTATGTATTTTAATTTTATTTCCTAAGTCTTCTACTACTATTTGTTTTTTATATTTGGGGTTTAATTTATTTCTTTCTCCAAATATTTTCTCATATATTATATCTCCCCTTTGATAGCTTTTTTGAAGCCTTTTCTTGTTATGATATTCCAGCATATTTTATTGGGCATTCTGCAACACATCTTTCATATTTTGGTGTGGTTCTTTATTAAATAAAATAGTGCAGGGCTATTTGCCTGTTACTGAATGAATTGTTTTATTCTACTGTTGATTCAAAATTACTTATTAAGCTGTGTTCTTGTTTTAAACATCTAGAAATTTCTATTAGTGTTGAATGAACTCTTTCTATTTGTCCATTACTTGTACTGTGACATGGTGTACAATAATAAATTTAAGGAGAATCACCTCGGGATTAGGCATTGGATATCTGTCGGATATGGTTTTTTCATTTATTTTTTTTAAAGTCAATGACCATTCTTAATTTCGGACTTCCGTCTTCATTTATTCCTTTTTTATGAACGACCCAAACGGGAGAATTATGTGGGCTTTTACTATGCCGTATAATTCCTTTTTCTAGCAAACTTTCGATTTCCTTATTAACAAAATTATTCGCAGATATTGAATAAGGATATTGTTTTGACCATATAGGTTTATCATCCTCAGTCCTAATTTCTGCTTTAATATCTGTTATAAAAGGTAAATCCATGTTCACGTGTTGATGATGATGATTAATTATTTTAATAACATCCTTTCTTAACAGTGGGATGCAGATATGTTTTGTTTCCTTATCGTTATCAGATAATTCGTTAGACATTTGAAAATTATTTATTTTTAAAATATTATGAGGATTGCTTCATTTATTATTTGTTTATTCGTAGTATCATTTCTTATTTCATTTTGGCATGATAAATTTTTTTCGATAATTTTGCCAGTATTATCTTTGGTAGGTGTCTCAAGATGTTTTTGTCCCAAGGGGTTTACTATAATTAAATCATTGAGAAAATTTATTTTCTCTGTTTTATTATCCCCGTAAATCAATGTTCTGTTTGGGATATCAATCGTGGCTCCGGTTTTATTTAAGAAATTAATTTCAATTAAAAGATCGCTTTCTAAATTGTCAATTTCATAAAAACGTTCCTGTATACCCAACAGATTGATATTATAAAAGTGTTTTATTATAGTCGAACCATGAATGGTTCTTACTCTCTTCTTAATTACTAAAATGTTTTTATTATGATAAATTCCAGCCCGTATATATGAGCTGGTTGCCCCTGTATCTATAAGAATTCTAAAGATTTGCCCCGTTTTTGTATCGGTTTTAATAACATAAGGCAAATCTGAGTTTACCCTAAAAAATGGTTCTCACCAATATTATTTATTCTTGAATTTTTGGCTGAGGTTGTGTGCTTATTTGTGCACTTTCAATTAACCTCTTTGGTATATTGGTTGGTCGATAATTAGTCTGCCAATTATACCTGTTACTTCTAACATCTGGTTGGTTTATTTGCATAGCACTGGGCCTATTTGTTAATTGGATTGATTGATCCACTTCCATTGGTTCTGTATGATTGGAATATATCTGGTATGAATTATTTTGGTTGAAATTCCTTTCAGGGTACCTTAAATTATTCTGAAAACGCGGATATCTTCGATTAGCTTGAGGCTGGTTTCGTGAACCAATTTCATGGTTGTTTTTAGTAAATTTTGTGCTTTTGCAAGAGCATTTGGCAAATCGGTAGGTGTCAACGTAAATAAAATTTGGTTTAAAGGATAATTTAAACCTGTTATAAACGTTCTAAGCGCGGTTTCGCGGTTCTTTATATTCAATTGATTGAATTTAATTTCAGTAGTATAAAAAAAATTTTATTGAAAATTCGCGTAGAATCCCTGTATTGATTCCTGTGAATTATATGTTGTTGGATCATATGGAGCATTTATAAGCTCTACTGGCGATACGTAAGAAATTGCTGTTGTTGGTCTAGATTGAAATATGTTGAATAATTCCTGTATGTGCGAATTATTCAAATTTCCAACACATCCTTGAAACAAAACATCCGATATTAATTTACGCGCCAATATTTTTTGTTGAGGCTCCATCTCTTTTAATTGCGCACCCCAAGATTTGGCAACCACATCATCTGGGTCATTGTTATTTTGTTGGTTACTGTTATTTTGTGATTTCAGGTGTTCGCACGCTATTTTAATTAAATTATCTTCCTCGGTAATTTTACGTTTTTTTAGTCTATGTTGTGTTGTTGATGTTTTTGGTGAAGTCTATAATTTAAAAAAAATAAGTTTTACATATTTATGTGAATATTTATATATGTATATAGATTATAAAAACTACTTATTTTTACATCTTCTAAACTATCATATTCCATTGAACATGTGCTAGGTGCACTTTCCTCTTGATCCTCGAGAAAATTTAGAATATTATAGAACCATTATGTTGGCTCATAAATATCCTCAAATCCAGCTCCAGACTTTTCGCTTCTTTGCACTTTCTTGAATTCTTTTTTGTATGCTGTCCTATATGTATTAATTTTTTTAACCACCATATCTCTGTTTGCGTCGGGATATTTTTCTTTTAATTTTAAAACTAATTTTCGTATGCTTCAGCTTTCATTATTCTGTTGCTATATTCTTTGCTTTTTATTCGCCATAATGAAGGTGATTCTTTATAAAGGTCAAGGAACTCGGTCCAAAACTGTTTGTCATCACTCATAATTAAAATAAATGCGTTGATTCCTTTTTTGGTTTGATGTTAACATCACAAAAACTGAAACAAAACTGAGCTAATTTCGCCATATACTACGCAAATTCACTGCGCAGTATTCAGACTTGTGTAAAATATCAAAATCGTTTTGATATTGCTCAGTTCACTGCACAAGTAGCACAAACACCCCTATACACTACACAAACGCACTGTGCAGTGCTAGACTTGTGCAGTTTACTTGTGTGGTCTATGGCCGGTATAAGGACCTCTCACCATTTTATTTTAACCGCTGTTCCCAGTCACTTTCTGTTGCAGCATACTAAAACTCCTCATCGAATATTGACATCGATGAGTCATCAAATTTACAATATGTATCTTCTTCTTCTTCTTGACTGGCGTAGACGCCGCATACGCGGTTATAGCCGAGTCCAAAACAGCGCGCCACGTATCCCTCCTTCTGGCAGTTTGGCGCCAATTGGTTATATCAAGCGAAGCCAGGTCCCTCTCCACCTGGTCCTTCCATCGGAGTGGAGGTCTCCCTCTTCCTCGGCTTCCACCAGCGGGTACTGCATCGAATACTTTCAGAGCTGGAGCACTTTCATCCATTCGAACAACATGACCTAGCCAGCGTAGCCGCTGTTTTTTTATTCGCTGGACTATGTCTATGTCGTCGAATAACACATAAAGCTCATCGTTCCATCGTCTGCGGTATTCGCCGTTGCCAATATTTAAGGGACCATAAATCTTAAGCAAAACCTTTCTCTCGAAAACTCCTAGTGCCGTCTCATCGGATGTTGACATCGTCCACGCTTCTGCACCGTAAAGTAGGACGGGAATGATAAGGGACTTGTAGAGTTTGGTTTTTGTTCGTCGAGAGAGGACTTTACTTTTCAATTGCCTACTTAGTCCAAGTAGCACCTGTTGGCAAGAGTGATTCTGCGTTGGATTTCCAGGCTGACATTGTTATTGCTGTTAATGCTGGTTCCCAGGTAGACGAAATTATCTACAACTTCAAAGTTATGACTGTCAACAGTGACGTAGGAGCCAATACGCGATTGCGCTGACTGTTTGTTTGATGACAGGAGATATTTCGTCTTGTCCTCGTTCACCACCAGACCCATACGCTTCGCTTCCTTATCCAGTCTGGAAAAAGCAGAATTAACGGCGCGGGTGTTGTTTCCAATGATATCGATATCATCGGCGTACGCCAGTAGCTGTACACTCTTGTAGAAGATTGTACCGTCTCTATTTAGCTCTGCAGCTCTTATAATTTTTTCCAGCATCAAGTTAAAGAAGTCGCACGATAGTGAGTCACCTTGTCTGAAACCTTGTCTGGTATCGAACGGCTCGGAGAGGTCCTTCCCGATCCTGACGGAGCTTTTGGTGTTGCTCAAGGTCAGCTTACACAGCCGTTTTAGTTTTGCGATCATGCGTGTGCTCCTTTTCGTGCTGTCGAAAGCAGTTTTAAAGTCGACAAAGAGATGGTGTGTGTCGATCCAAAATTTGGCGCATGGAGAATATTTGGTCTGTTGTTGATTTTCCAGGTCTAAAACCACACTGATAAGGTCCAATCAGTTCGTTGACGGTGGGATTTAGTCTTTCACACAATACGCTCGACAAAACCTTATATGCGATATTGAGGAGACTTATACCACAGTAGTTGGCGCAGATTGTGGGGTCTCCCTTCTTATGGATTGGGCAGAGCACACTAAGATTCCAATCGTCAGGCATGCTTTCTTCCGACCATATTCTACAAAGAAGCTGATGCATGCACCTTATCAGTTCTTCGCCGCCGTATTTGAATAGCTCGGCCGGTAATCCATCGGCCCCCGCCGCTTTGTTGTTCTTCAAGCGGGTAATTGCTATTCGAATTTCTTCATGGTCGGGTAATGGAACATCTATTCCATCGTCATCGATTGGGGAATCGGGTTCGCCATCTCCTGGTGTTGTACTTTCACTGCCATTGAGCAGGTCGGAGAAGTGTTCCCTCCATAATCCCAGTGTGCTCTGGACATCCGTTACCAGATTACCTTCTCGGTCCCTACATGATAATGCTCCGGTCTTGAAACCTTCTGTTAATCGCCTCATCTTTTCATAAAATTTGCGAGCATTACCCATGTCGGCCAGCTTTTCAAGCTTTTCATACTCACGCATTTCGGCCTCTTTCTTTTTACGTCTGCAAATGCGTCTCGCTTCCCTCTTCAGTTCTCGATATCTATCCCACCCCGAACGTGTTGTGGTCGATCGCAACGTTGCGAGGTAGGCAGTCTGTTTTCTCTCCACTGCGGAACGACAATTCTCATCGTACCAACTGGTTTTTTGGCGTTGCCGGAGACCAATTGTTTCGGCTGCAGCGGTATGCAATGAGTTTGAGATGCCGTTCCACAGCTCCCTTATATCGAGATGCTGATGAGTGCTCTCAGAGAGCAGGAGTGCAAGTCGAGTAGAAAATCATTCGGCTGTCGGTTGTGATTGCAGCTTTTCGACGTCGAACCTTCCTTGTGTTTGTTGACGGGCGTTCTTTGCTGCACAGAGGCGAGTGCGTATCTTTGCTGCTACTAGATAATGGTCCGAGTCAATGTTTGGTCCACTGGAGACATGTCTTCCGTCTATCACAACGTGATCGATTTGATTGCGCGTGTTTCGATCAGGGGACAGCCACGTTGCTTGATGAATTTTTTTATGCTGGAATCTGGTACTACAGACAACCATATTTCGGGCCCCAGCGAAGTCGATCAGCCTCAGGCCGTTTGGCGATGTTTCGTCATGGAGGCTGAATTTTCCGACTGTTGTGCCAAAGACACCTTCTTTACCCACCCTGGCGTTAAAATCGCCAAGCACGATTTTGACATCGTGGCGGGGGCAGCGCTCATAGGTGCGTTCTAGGCGCTCATAGAAAGCATCTTTGGTCACATCGTCCTTCTCTTCCGTTGGGGCGTGGGCGCAAATCAGCGATATGTTGAAGAACCTCGCTTTGATGCGGATTGTGGCAAGACGTTCATCCACCGGGGTGAATGCCAGGACTCGGCGACGTAGTCTCTCTCCCACCACAAATCCAACACCGAATTTGCGCTCCTTTATATGGCCGCTGTAGTAGATGTCACAGGACCCACCTTCTTCCGTCCTTGTCCCGTCCATCGCACTTCTTGGACGGCGGTGATGTCAGCCTTTAGTTGTATGAGGACATCAACCAGCTGGGCAGAGGCACCTTCCCAATTAAGAGTCCGGACATTCCAGGTGCATGCCCTCAAATCATGATCTTTAGTACGTTTGCAGGGGTTGTCATCAAAAGGGGGGTTTCTCATCCGAGGCTCGGTGTTTGTTTTCATTGGGGAGATTTTTTTATGTGGTGGGTCCCAAGCCCTACGCGCAACCGCACAAGCGGGCTTCGCCTTCTCACTTTAGCTCGCCTCCAAACGGATGTCTTTTAGCTACGCAGGGGATACTTGGTCTAAAACCGGAAGTCGTGAGCTGCTTGAGTCATATGCAAAAGAATCGTTCCTGGCCACTCCCAAGTGAATGGCAATCAGAAACTTTCCTCACTTGCGTGAACTTCTACATATGACCCCATCCCCCAATGATATATATATATATATATATATATATAGGAAAAACATTTTTAATCAATCTGCTTTTAAAAAAAGTGAGATCTACCGGAAAAATTGCGTTAGCTGTTGTGTCATCCGGCATTGCCGCTACGCTTTTAGAAGGAGGTCGAACCGCACACTCTACATTCAAGCTCCCGCTGAAAATCGCCACCGATGACAATATCAGCGTCTGTAGTGTTTCTAAACAGAGCAATACAGGAAAAGTGATGCGTGACTGCTCATTAATAGTCTGGGACGAAGCTACCATGTCAAACAAGTCGTCTGCTTAAGTCTTAGAGCTTAAAACTAATATGAGGGTTAAGTCATCTTCACGTGAGAACAGGCTATTTCCAGAGATGCTGCTAAAAGTTGGCAATGGAGAATTAACACAAAGTGAGGGAAGGATTAACCTTGAAAACCTTTGTGTTTTGATAGACAACATCCAAGAGTTAGTCAACAAAGTCTATCCTGACATTGATGACATAAGTTACAAGACAATATCTTGGTGCAAAGAAAGAGCGATTCTGTAATAAGGTAAATAACTTGATTCTTTCAAAGATTGATGCGCCGACGAAAATATACTACTCGGTGGATACTGTTCTCGATTTGGAAGAAGCTGTTTATTTTCCTACAGAGTTTCCAAACTCTTTGAACCCGTCTGGACTCCCTCCTCACAAAATGGTGTTGAAAGTAGGTTGTCCTGTTATTTTATTAAGAAACCTGAATCCACCTAAACTTTGCACCATCTCAGCGTTTGCTGATAAAATCACTGAAAACTTTCATAATAGAGTGCACAATACTCACAGGATGTGGTACCGGAGAAGATGTATTGATTCCCCGAATCCCTCTGATACCATCGGATTTACCCTTAAAATTTAAACGTTTACAGTTTCCGGTAAAGATATTTTTTGCAATGACCATTAATAAATCGCAAGGTCAAACCTTCAACGTTGCAGGCTTAGATTTGAGCGTTGACTGTTTTTCACATGGCCAACTGTATGTCGCTCTTTCAAGAGTAACCTCAACAGAAGTATTGTCTAATGACAAGAAAGCTGTGAACGTTGTGTATAAAGACATCCTGTAATATATTAATTGTTGTAAAAATAAAATAAATACCTTGGTAGAAATGTAAAAAGTAAATAAGTAAAAATGTGTAATGTAATAAAAATTGTATGAATTTAGATATTCCAAAGATAGCAGGAAATCTTCATAGTAAGTACAGTATACTCTCGAAAAGTAAATCGATTGGTATTTTGGGTAATTTATTTTTTCGAATAATTTACTTTTCCAAATATATACATAAATTATCTGTTTTTATAATATTAAATGCATTTTTAAACTTAAAAAATTCATTCATTTATTTGCTTCAATAAAACATATGGATTTACATGAAAAACATATTTACATGTATTTACTATGAAGAGAAAAAATCTTGAATATTCATTTGTTTTTTTTCTTTTGCAATATATTTTCTGACCATTTTTGTACGACAATTCAAAAAGTCTGACACCTGATTTGCATCGTTTTAATTTTTAAGCCAGTGGATCAAGTAGGAGAGTTTATTTACTAAAAAGACGCGATAAACAAGAGAGTAAGTGTTTTTGCAACATCGTAAAAAACGCTGCTTGCTTCGTTTCGAATTTTTTATCACACTCTCTGAAAAGTAAATTAAAAAATTTACTTTTTCGAGGTGCATGTGTAATCTTAAAGGTGATTAACTTTTCCGCGATTATTTACTTTTCGAGAGTATACTGTATAGGGAAAGAGGAATTGTTTTACTCCAAATTTAATGCGTGCAGGCCAAGGGCAGTAATGAATGAATCAAAAATACTGGATCGATTTTAATCATGTTTTCATTGAGTGACATAGGCATATATATTTTATGCCCGTGCAAAGTCGAAGCGGGCCGCTATGTTTTTATATACAACGTTCATAGTTTTTCGGTAGTGTATTTAATTTAGTATCAGCATTGCACCCGTGCGAAGCCGGGCGGGTCGCTAGTATAATATAAATAAAGTTAAATAAATAAATTGCGAGAGTATAAAATGTTCGGTTACACCCGAACTTAGCCTTTCCTTACTTGTTTTGTTTTGAATTTATTTTATATTATTTAGAATGATCCGATTTATTTCAAGTATGCATAGTTTTGTTCAACAGCTTGTTGAGGTTTTGAAGATAATTTCATAATGTCACTCTTATAGAAACCCTTGTTGCTATTGGCAAAAAACTGGGAGAGTCTATTTTTAAATGTTTCTCTTGAGACAAATTTGCATAATCAACATCATTCGCCATAGATAGGAACAGTTAATAATGATTTTGTGCTGGTTTAGACTATGAGGTGCATGTAAAAGAACCTCCCAAAAAAGCTTTCTTTCTGTCCTTAAAGGAAAGAAGCTATATTGCTGACGTAGCAACTTGTTTTGAAGAAAGACGAATAACTCTTTTTTCCAATCTATATATGTAGAGCTCTTTTTAATTTAAACACTTTTATTTATTTTAACTTCAGTTTTATTTAATATAACGCATGTTCTTAATTTTAGTTTCTATTTAATAGTACAATTTCACAAATGTTCTTAGCTTTAGGTGGAGCGGCACGTCCGCTCATTACAAAAATCAAAAAGGCTCTGTCCTAATTGTCTGCTGTCGTTGTCCTCTGTCCTCTACGTTCGTCCGTTTCTGTTAATAGTTCTGTTCGCTTTGTCATTCGTTAAATCAGTGTTCATATGCAGAGTTGCACTTTAACGTATGCAATCCTACATTCGGCCCTCCTGACTATTCGTTCGGCTCGAACGAAGGTTCCCATTTCTTCATGTATTCAGCGACGGTGGTCGTGCGTCGAGGACCTTCACCCTCGCCTATTTTCTCAACTTCATATCGATCGTGAGCCAAAACTCTGAAAATCTTATAAGGACCAAGGTACTTCGGTCTTAATTTAAGTCCGCTCCCGAATTGAGTGCGCTTGATGGCGACGAGCTCATTCTGCCTATACTTAACTGCTTCCTTTCTCTTATTATCAAAACTACGCTTATTTTCTCTTTGAATTAAAGTAATATTATCTTTAGCTTGCTCTCTAATATTCTCACGTTCCGAATCTAATTCATCCACATCGGCACTCTGTAAAAACTCATTCAATTCTGACAACCCCTTAACTCTCATGTCTATCCCAGTTAAAATCCTAAACGGTGCAAACTTTGTACTACGTGACGGAGTATTGTTGATGGCCTGCTGCACTCTGTCTACGTGTTTATACCAACTACGTGGTTCTTCTGCATATAATTTTGACAATAATGGTATCACTACTCGATGCATTCGTTCGACTTGGCCATTCCCACGTGGAACGCCGGTTGCAATTAACAAATGCTCAATGCCTTCCTTTTCGCAGTAATTCCTGAAGATGCCTCCTGTAAATGCGGCTCCCCTGTCAGTTATAACACGCCGCGGATTTCCAAACGTTGCTGCCTGCTTAGAGAGACGGTCTATGACTGCCTCAGCGCCTGTATTTTTGGTGGGATACAACCACACAAATTTGGAAAATGCATCTACTACAACCAAAATATAATTGTAAGCCTTCTTGGTTTGCTCCATAGGTCCAACATGATCAAGATGAAACGTGCTTAATGGCCGGTTCTCTTTATCTATAGGATTCAGTAGGCCCTCCTTCCTTCCGCTTTTGGCATCAGTCACGATGCATTCTATGCAACTCCTTACAATCTTGGCTACTTTGGAATTAAGCAGTGGAATATAAAAACTCTTTGCAACTGCTTCTCCAGTCTTCTTTACCGAGAAATGTCCCTGCTTGTGTGCCGTTCGGATAATCTCCTCTTCCATTAGAGAAGGTACTACTATTAACTCCTTTATAGGGTCTTTATAAAGTAACTGACTTTTAATAAAAAAGTCCTCATATTCGCCTTTTTCCAACACCTTACAAATTGCTCTTATCCAGTCATCCTGCTGTTGGGCTTGCCTCAACCTATAAATCAACGAATCCTCTAACATCAAACATTTCACCCTACTCAATGCGTTCACGTGACGCATTTTTGAACCATTGCGATGTTCGATATTATAGTCAATCGTAGATGCGTCAGTGTGAACCTCGGTTAATGCCTTAGGATTATAAAGTTTTAAAACTGGCGCACTACTCAATGCAGTTTTGCATCTTTCTATTGCCTTCTTATCGGAAGGCATAGGAAAACTTTTCACCGCATTCGTCTCAATTCTCTTGGACTGAGTACTCTCTAAATATGTTAAGTCTATGTTAACGTTCTCGTTGCTTCTTTTAACAGGAGCCAAACAAATATCTTTCAATTCTTTCTTGAAACATATTTCAGTTTCCGAGCTTTCCTTCTCAGGAACTCCCAATGGTTCAGATTTAACCTTTTCCCTAAACTCGACGCTATCCTCCGATACTATTAAGTCAACTTGCTTCAAAATATTATTACCTATGATTGCTTGATATATGATATCTCTTTCCCGGACAACATGAAATGTTATTTCCAATTTACACCCATCAATGTTTGTTATGATATTAAAACTCCCTATCGTGTTTAGAATACTGTCGCCTATGCCTTTCAACTTTTGCCGCTCTCCCGATAATTCAATTTCCCCTAGCATCATAAAAACGTCGTATCGCATGAGACATAGATCGCAACCTGTATCTAACAATGCCGAAAATTTAAAATGATTAATAGTGAAATCTTTGAAAATAACGCAACCCTTTGGTGCCACATGCACCAATTCTAAAGTACTTATACGAGGATTTCCCGATCCCTTCTTCGCCGGACAGTCTGCAATTCGATGTCCCGGCTTATTACACCCAAAACATTTTGATGGACGATGACAAATATTGGCTAGGTGACCGATTTCACCACATCGATAGCAACGCTTGATGTCACTTACTTGCTGTTTTATAGCAATTCTTCCCGAATCTTCACGTTTCCCTTGCGGTAAATACGAACCGAGTTGACGCCCTGAACGTATTTTATCGTATATAAGAATCTGACTTTTAAGTTCTTCAATCGTACTAGCTTGGTACAAATTCGCTTTATTTGCCCTAGAGTCAGGGATGCCCTCTACAAAATACTCGATAAGACTTTTGTCGTCTAAATTTATTGGAATGCCTATCTCCATTAAACTATATAAGTATTCCCGATAACTCTCGTTTGGTCGCTTGCGTCGATTTCTAAGCTGACGATGCACCTCAATAGATGATACTACTTCCCCAAATTCTTTTCTTAATGCTTGCTTCAGAATTCCCCAACTATTGATACCACGCTGACTTCGCACAAAAATTTTAGCAGCACTCTTAAGTAACTGTTTCCCATAAATAAATTTCTGCAAATCGTCCCACTGCACCGCTGTGGCATTATCCTCAAAGTCGGCTAGCCATTCCTCAACCGAAGGACTTCCGATACCACTAAATGACGATAACGAGCCTTCAATGTCACGCAATGTAAAAATTGGACGTCCAACCACCCCCGCTGGCATTACACTACTTTGGACAGAATCAACGTCACTATCGGAACCATCGTTCTCGCAAATGGTTAGGCCGTAATGCTCACAAAGTCGGTCCTGCAAAGTAGCTTTGCGTCCGTTGGTGGAAAGTCCCAGTCCAACTAACTTTTCTTTTAAACCGTTAACTGTCAATGCAAATATTTGCTCCCTATCCATGTTTAAATATACAATGGTGACTTATTATAGCGTAATAAAATATTTATCGAAATAAAGAAAATGTAATATAATACAATGGTTACAATATTAGAATACAATGTATCTTAATAATTAGCTCTATGCTTTGATTCTATATAAACTTTACGTTACAACTTTTTAATTGATATAAACTCTTGAAAATATTTATCATATTACAATTTGAATTGAACTCAAAATTTATTTTATCGATACAAGTACAAACAATCGATATGGATTATACAATGAAAATGAATTGGTTGTCGGAAAATGTTTTACGACTTTGTAATCGAATGATAATCAGAAAACTGACAATTCGAATATTTAACAACTTTTATTTCTTATCGAATGATAATCGGAAAAAATCATCGATAAATCATTATTCGATTACTTGAATTATAATATCAATTTATTAAGTTTTACCTGTTGTATGCGTACTCTCTACATACGTTGTAACTGCTTCACTCTCTGACTTTCTCTGCTTACCCGCTGCCTTCTTTGCCAATTGTGTCTGCTTACTCTGCTTACCCGTTGCCTTCGCTGATTTCACGCTGCGCAAGTTTCTCTGCTTGCTACTCTCGCCTCTGCCGCCAAATTGATCTGCTTACTCTGCTTACCCGTTGCTTACTCTGCTTACCCGTTGCTTTCTCTGCTATCACGCTGCGCAAGATTCTCTGCTTGCTACTCTCGCCTCTGCTGCCAAATTTATCTGCTTACACGCTGCCTTCTCTGATATTAAACCGCGCAAGATTCTCTGCTTGCTACTCTCTTCTTCTCACTATTCTCGCCTTCTGCTTACCCACTACCTCACCGTTGTCTTCTCTGATATCAGGCTGCGCATTCTCTGCTTGCTAACTGCGCTTTTCAACGCCGAATCGGCATCATAACGGTGTGAGTTAACGGTGCCCTTAACGGTCGACACCGGTCACGCCACGCCGAACTGGGTATTTAGACACTGTACTTTTCCAGGCTTAGTTTTTAACACAACCATTTACAATGTAATGGTTAATGTTTTTAACGCCACTTTCGCGCACGCACATTTGCGCAATTATTAGTCAAAAAAAAGTTTTTACAAAGCTCGATAAATTTTAACGAATTTACCTTTCTCACAAGTTTAATCACTTTTAGGTATTGAATACCTAATATTGAAATACCTGTTCGGATCACACGTTAAACAAAGTTAATTTTTCAAGTTACACGCTTCTTCGGTTTTAAGCTTTTTTTTCGTGCACTACACTCACTCTCAATACGCAGTTATTTCTGGAACGTTAATACACATGCGTATATTATTTTATAAAATCTTTACGCGCACACACGTTTCGATCACACTTCTTGACACCACTTGTAGAGCTCTTTTTAATTTAAACACTTTATTTATTGTAACTTCAGTTTTATATAATATAACGCATGTTCTTAATTTTAGTTTCTATTTAATAGTACAATTTCGCAAATGTTCTTAGCTTTAGGTGGAGCGGCACGTCCGCTCATTACAAAAATCAAAAAGGCTCTGTCTTAATTGTCTGCTGTCGTTGTCCTCTGTCCTCTACGTTCGTCCGTTTCTGTTAATAGTTCTGTTCGCTTTGTCATTCGTTAAATCAGTGTTCATATGCAGAGTTGCACTTTAACGTATGCAATCCTACATATATTATAAAAATAAGTTATTTAGTTTTACATATTAATTGAATTAATAAACACCTTCATATTTACATATGAACTGAGTTTTACTTATTTTTTTATGTTATTTTGTTTTGTTTTACTTTTGTTACTATACTAGTTAACTAAAAAAAATTGTCCATAAATGAATCGGAAGCGGCCGATACTTTGCCAACTGGCCGATTTATCGGCATCGGCTTCGGCCAAAAATTGTGTATCGGTCGGACACTACATTTGATATGGTCAATCTGGACTCTCTAATTCACTGTCACTCGAAAAAATATTACAATCTATATATGGGGCATTCTCTGGAAAAAAAGCCACTTGAAAAAAAAGTTCTTTATTTTCTTTGGCAATTATATATCTTATAGTACATGTAAAACCTAAAATAAAACATATGGTTTCAGGTCTGTGTAACGCGGGGTTGCCATATTATAAGGTGCCAAAGTTTTTTGTAAAAAAATTTTCGAACCGCCATAACTTTAAAACTAATGAACAGATTTTAAAACACCAGGTGACTTTTTTGTACAGAATTTCTCAAACTTTGAAACTGTATATCGTAAAAATTTTTTAAATTAATATTTCATAGCAAAAAATGAAAAAAAAATTTTTTTTGGAATTTTTAACAACGTATGCCCCTTCGATTTTTTTCGAAAATATCTTAAAATGTTCCTTATTTCATCACCTTTTACCCCCCAAAGGGAATTTTGGGACAGCAATATTTGTATGAGCTACAAATAAAAAACCAACTCAGACCATGATGAAAAATCATTGATTTATGCACTATTATTATCAGAATTTAGCGTAACCCAGGATTAACGACGTGGACGTAGCAGGCATTTAATCCCTTTTTGTTTTTTTTATTTTTAAATATTTTTTTTAATTTTTTTTGTATTTTTTTAATTTTAAATTTTTTATTGTTTTATTGTATGAATTTTGCTGTTTGAATGCATATCGTTTATAGGCAAACATCACAATTATGCAAAAAAATTTCAGCAAAATTAAAATCAAATTGCAATTTACTCTACAAATTTTAATCTGTTTTAAGTAAACACTGAAACCATAAATATTTTCTATCGATTGTAAAACATTAGATTTTTGATACACCTGTACCATGTCGAGTCGTGTGCTTACAGCAAAACAAAAAATTTAGGTTTTAAACGATTTAAAAACTACCGTCAATCAAAAAATCCTTGCTTCTGAGTATAAAGTGACTATTAGTACCATTTCACGAATTAAAATTAGTGAGGACAAGATCCGCGCCATAGCAAATCTCAATAAGAAACGGGATAGAAAAGGCGTACACATATATTTGGAGAAAGCCCCTTTGTCCTGGTTTGATCAAATTCGATCGCAAAATGGGATTGTTAGCGGACCTGTCCTGCTTTCTAAAGCACAGGAACTTGCATATTGCATTGGAAAATCGGCTAAACCACGGTCCTTTAAGGGAAAAGAGCTACCGCTGCCCTATTATAATGACAGAAGGGCTTGGATGACGAGTGTTATTTGGAAAAAAATTTTAATACATTTGAATCAAAGCCTTCAAAGAGATAAAAAGCAGATATGTATGTCTGAGTGTTGACAATGCTCCTTGCCACAATATAGATGCGAAATTCAATTCAAACATTAGAATTGAATTTTTGCCACCAAATACAATTGCACTTATACAACCACTTGATAAAGGTATCATCCACTCACTTAAAACGGATTACCGACAAATCCTCATAAAAAAACTAATTTCTGGGTTAGAGAAGAGCTTATCCGTAGTTGAATTCCTGAAATCCCTCACTGTTTTTAATGGTATCAATTATGCAAATCTAGCTTGGAATTTTCATATTAAAGTTGGTGGAAGAATAATATTCCCTCTGAATTCAAAAGATCTTCACTAGTGCTTACTGTATGCATTGTAAAGTTACCGATTCAGATGAACTTCAAAGATCTAGAATATAGGAAGTAGGCGAGGTTGACCTATTTTCTCAACATATCATTGGAATGGAGGATGGGACCATGTGTAGAAGTTCACGCAAGTGAGGAAAGTTTTTGATTGTCATTCACTTGGGAGTGGCCAGAAACGATTCTTCTCCACATGGTCCAAGCAGCTCACGACTTCCGGTTTTAGACCAAGTATCCTCTGGGTAGCCAACAGACATCCGTCTGAAGGCGAGCTAAAGTGAGAAGGCGAAGCCCGCTTATGCGGTTGTGCATTGGGTTTGGGACCCACCACATAAAAACACCCCCCAATGAAAAATCTACGAAAGCCTCGGATGAGACACCCCCCTTTTGATGACGACCCCTGCAAACGTTTTAAGGATAATGATATAAGGGCATGCACCTGGAATGTCCGGACCCTTAATTGGGAAGGTGCCTCTGCCCAGCTGGTTGATGTCCTCATACGACTCAAGGCTGACATCACCGCCATCCAAGAAGTGCGATGGACGGGACAAGGACGGAAGAAGGTGGGTCCTTGTGACATCTACTACAGCGGCCATATAAAGGAGCGCAAATTTGGTGTTGGATTTGTGGTGGGAGAGAGACTCCGTCGCAGAGTCCTGGCATTCACCCCGGTGGATGAACGTCTTGCCACAATCCGCATCAAAGCGAGGTTCTTCAACATATCGCTGATTTGCGCCCACGCCCCAACGGAAGAGAAGGACGATGTGACCAAAGATGCTTTCTATGAGCGCCTAGAACGCACCTATGAGCGCTGCCCCCGCCACGATGTAAAAGTCGTGCTTGGCGATTTTAACGCCAGGGTGGGTAAAGAAGGTGTCTTTGGTACAACAGTCGGAAAATTCAGCCTACATGACGAAACATCGCCAAACGGCCTGAGGCTGATCGACTTCGCAGGGGCCCGAAATATGGTCGTCTGTAGTACCAGATTCCAGCATAAGAAAATACATCAAGCTACTTGGCTGTCTCCTGATCGAAACACGCGGAACCAAATCGATCACGTTGTGATAGACGGAAGACATGTCTCCTGTGTTTTAGACGTGCGTACGCTCCGAGGACCAAATATAGACTCGGACCATTATCTGGTCGCAGCGAAGATACGCACCCGCCTCTGTGCAGCAAAAGAACGCCCGTCAACAAACACAAGGAAGGTTCGACGTCGAAAAGCTGCAATCGCAACAGACAGCCACGAAATACTCTACTCGACTTGCACTCCTGCTCTCTGAGAGCACTCATCAGCATCTCGGTATAAGGGAACTGTGGAACGGCATCTCAAACTCACTGCGTACCGCTGCAGCCGAAACAATTGGTTTTCGGCAACGACAAAAAACAAGCTGGTACGATGAGGAGTGCCGTCTCGCAGCGGAGAGAAAACAGACTGCCTACCTCGCAACGTTACAAACGACCACAACACGTGCGGGATGGGATAGATACAGAGAGCTGAAGAGGGAAGCGAGACGCATTTGCAGACAAAAAAAGAAAGAGGCCGAAATGCGTGAGTACGAAGAGCTTGAGAAGCTGGCAGACAGAGGGAATGCTCGAAAATTTTATGAAAAAATGAAGCGACTTAACGAAGGTTTCAAGACCGGAGCATCCTCATGTAGAGACCAAGGCGGTAATCTGGTAACCGATGTCCAGGGCATACTGGGATTATGGAGGAACACTTCTCCGACCTGCTGAATGGCAGTGAGAGTACAACACCAGGAGATGGCGAACCCGATCCCCCAATCGATGACGATGGAACAGATGTTCCATTACCCGACCATGAAGAAATTCGAATAGCAATTACCCGCTTGAAGAACAACAAAGCAGCGGGGGCCGATAGATTACCGGCAGAACTATTCAAATACGGCGGCGAAGAACTGATAAGGTGCATGCATCAGCTTCTTTGCAAAATATGGTCGGAAGAAAGCATGCCTGACGATTGGAATCTCAGTGTGCTCTGCCCAATCCATAAAAAGGGAGATCCCACAATCTGCGCCAATTACCGTGGGATCAGCCTCCTAAATATCGCATACAAGGTTCTATCGAGCGTACTGTGTGAAAGACTAAAGCCCACCGTCAACAAACTGATTGGACCTTATCAGTGTGGCTTTAGACCTGGGAAATCAACAACTGACCAGATATTCACCATGCGCCAAATCTTGGAGAAGACCCGTGAAAAGAGGATCGACACACACCACCTTTTTGTCGATTTTAAAGCAGCTTTCGACAGCACGAAAAGGAGCTGCCTTTATGCCGCGATGTCTGAATTTGGTATCCCCGCAAAACTAATACGGCTGTGTAAGTTGACGTTGAGCAACACCAAAAGCTCCGTCATGATTGGGAAGGACCTCTCCGAGCCGTTCGATACCAAACGAGGTTTCAGACAAGGTGACTCACTATCGTGCGACTTCTTTAACCTGATGCTGGAAAAAATTATAAGAGCTGCAGAGCTAAACAGAGAGGGTACCATCTTTTACAAGAGTGTACAGCTCCTGGCGTACGCCGATGATATTGATATCATCGGAAGCAACAACCGCGCCGTTTGTTCTGCTTTTTCCCGCATGGATAAGGAGGCGAAGCGAATGGGTCTGGAGGTGAATGAGGACAAGACGAAATATCTCCTGTCATCAAGCAAACAGTCGGCGCATTCGCGCCTTGGCTCCCACGTCACTGTTGACAGTCATAACTTCGAGGTCGTAGATAATTTCGTATACCTGGGAACCAGCATCAACAACACGAACAATGTCAGCCTCGAAATCCAGCGCAGAATAACTCTTGCCAACAGGTGCTACTTTGGACTGAGTAGGCAATTGAACAGTAAAGTCCTCTCTCGACGAACCAAAATCAAGCTCTACAAGTCGCTTATCATCCCCGTCCTGATCTACGGTGCAGAAGCTTGGACGATGTCAACATCAGATGAGATGACACTAGGAGTTTTCGAGAGGAAAATTTTGCGCAAGATTTATGGTCCTAAGAACATTGGCAACGGCGAATACCGCAGACGATGGAACGATGAGCTGTACGAGTTATACGACGACATTGACATAGTTCAGCGAATAAAAAGACAGCGGCTACGCTGGCTAGGTCATGTTGTCCGAATGGACGAAAACACTCCAGCCCTGAAAGTGTTCGATGCAGTACCCGCCGGAGGAAGCCGAGGAAGGGGAAGGCCTCCACTCCGTTGGAGGGACCAGGTGGAGAGCGACCTGGTTACACTTGGGATCTCCAACTGGCGCCGAACTGCGAAGGAGAGAGAGAGATGGCGCGCTATCGTCGATTCGGCTATAACCGGCTAAACGGTTGCAACGCCAATCACATACATACATCATTGGAATGCCAAGAAAATTTATAAACCGAATTTCGTTCAAATTGGTAGAGCAGTTTCGGAGATATGGTTTTTGACCCCTAAGTGGGCGGAGCCACACCCATTTAAAATTTTGCATACCAATTTGAGTGCTGCTTTTCTGTACTAGCTCTTTTACTAGAAGTTGGAAGAACGTCATTCGGCACTAAATCTTCCATTAAACATGCAAACCAATGAAACACCTGTTTGCAACCCAATTAGCTATAGCAAAAGTGTTGACGAATTGTAAACTGATAGTATGAGATGAGTGCAATTCTCTGGAGACACTTGACAGAACAATGAAATATCTGTGGAATAATAATCGTCGCTTTGGTGGCGTAATGATACTGTTAGCAGGATATTTTTGACAAACACATCCTGTTACTTCGAAACCAACAGCGGCGGATGAGTTGAACGCATGCTCTCAAGTCATCATATTTGTGGCGGCACGAATAGCCTGGCAGAAGATCTGCTAAGAATTGGAAATGGGCAAATTCCGGTTGATACTTCATAGGAATATAATTATCGTAACTACGATTGGTTGGGTGCACGCGCAATTTTAGCTGCCAAAAATTCCGATGTCGATGACTTAAACTGTACGATTCAAATTCCGGGAGATTTGTGTTCATACAAATCGATCGATCGCGTTGAAAATGAAGACGAAGCCGTGAATTATACACTGGAATTTCTAAATTCTTTGGATTTGCCTGGTATGCCACCCCATTCTTTTCGTCTCATAGTTGGATCTGTAATTATTATGCTTCGCAATCTTCATGTGCCGAAACTGTGTAATTGAACCCGACTGATTGTGACGCAGCTATCGAATAATGTGATAGTTACATGCATTTTGAAAGAGACTTGCAAGGGGGAGAATGCTTGATTCCATGAATTCTATTGAGTTCCGACGATTTGCCATTTCAGTTCAAACCAATAATGATAGAATACAAGATTACGCCATTCGTTTACAGTTAGCTTTTTTGGGTTTTAATTTCCTGTTAAGTGACGCAATAAAGACCAACGCAATAAAAAAGCAACGAAATCATTATACATAATTTTATATATAATAATTTTGGCAATAAAAGAAACACATTTTTTTTAATCATTCACTCAGTTGATTTTTTTTATTTTTAGATTGACGAAAAGTTAAAAATATTTATTTATTTAATATTTTAAATATGATACAAATGTGTTTTCATCTTTCTTTTATTTTCAAACAAAAAATTCCAATCAGGGCAACGCTTGCGGGGTCAGCTAATATTTTATGAAAAAAAAAAAAATGAAATTATTACTCAAAAAAGGTTTTAGTATACCCTACGACGTGGATAAGCGCGTTATCCTGCTGGAACACCCAGTTGTCGCCATGATATGACCAAACTCCGCTTTACTTTGGAGCAATTCATCATGTCCCGAGTTGAAAACTTGCGAATATGACATTTGGTACGTTCATTTATCGAAGATTTTGGTCCGTTACGTTTATGTTTTTTGTATTCCTTGGGGTTTCTAAAAAGTTTCGTATGGTTTCTCCATGCCACATTACTTTGGCAGTATTTACATAAATTTTTAAAACATCTTTGTTCATAATCTCAACCTTGATCTATTCCTCAGACGAAATTCGGTTCCAAGTGGAATTTAAATTCAAATGAAAGTTTGTTGTTGTTTTTATATACATAGAATTATTTTTCAATTATTGCTTACATCGTCGTTAGTTGTTTTTAAAACTCCAATAGTCGAGATATTGACACCGCTACAGCGTTAACAATAATGCATTGTATCATGTAACTTAAGTGTGATGTAAGCAAGCACAATTGTGCCAATGCCTACCTTCTTCTTCTTGACTGGCATAGACACCGCTTACGTGTTTATAGCCGAGTCCATAACAGCGCGTCACGCATCTCTCCTTTTAGCAGTTTGGCGCCTATTGGTAATACCAAGAGAAGCCAGGTTCTTCTCCACCTGGTCCTTCCATCGGAGTGGAGGTCTCCCTCTTCCTCGGCTTCGACTAGCGGGTACTGCATCGAACACTTTCAGAGCTGCAGCACTTTCGTCCATTCGAACAACATGACCTAGCCAGCGTATCCGCTTTCTTTTCATTCGGTGAACTATGTCTATGTCGTCGAATAACACATACCGACGGAGCTTTTGGTGTCGCTCAACGTCAGCTTACACAGACGTATTAGTTTTGCAGCGCTCGTTAGAACCTTATAAGCGATGTTGAGGAGGCTTATCCCACGGTAATTGGAGCAGATTGTAGGGTCTCCCTTTTTGTGGATTGGGCAGAGTAACCTGAGATTCCAAACGTCGGGCATGCTTTCTTCCGACCATATTCTGCAAAGAAGCTGATGCATGCACCTTATCAGCTCTTCGCCGCCGTATTTGAATAGCTCGGCCGGTAATTCATCGGCCCCCGCCGCCTGATTGTTCTTCAAGCGGGTAATTGCTATTCGAATTTCTTCACGGTCGGTCAATAGAACAACTGCTGCATCGTCGTCGATTAGGGAATCGGGTTCGCCATCTACTGGTATTGTACTGTCACTGCCATTCATTAGGCTGGAGAAGTGTTCTCTAAACAAACTCAGTATACTCTGGTCATCAATAACTAGATCACCTATGGGGGTCCTACAGGAGTGTGCTCTGGTCTTGAAACCTTTAGTTAGTTGGCGGATCTTTCCATAGAATTTTCGAGCAATATCCCTGTGGGCCAACTTGTCAAGCTCTTCATACTCACGCATTTCGCAAATGCGTCCCGCTTCCCTCTTCAGCTCCCGGTATCTATCCCATCCCGCACGTGTTGCGGTCGATTGCAACATTGCGAGGTAGGCAGTCTGTTTTCTCTCCACTGCGACACGACAATCCTCATCATACCTGCGGTTTTTTGACATTTCCGAGAGTTTCGGTTACAGCTGCAAGTAAGGAGCTTGATATGCCGTCCCACAGTTCCCTTATACCGAGATGCTGATGAATGCTCTCAGAGAGCAGGAGTGCAAGTCGAATAAGAAATCGTTCGGCTGTCAGTTGTGATTGCAGATTTTCGAAATCGATCCTTCCTTGTGTTTGTTGACGGGCGTTCTTTGCTGCACAGAGGCGGGTCCGTATCTTAGCTGCTACAAAATAGTGGTCCGAGTCAATGTTAGGATCACGGAGCTTACGCACATCAACAACACTGAAGACATGTCGTCCATCTATCACAACATGATCGATCTGGTTGCGTGTGATGCGATCGGGGCCAAGTAGCTTGATTCATTTCTTTATGCTGGAATCTAGAATTACAGATGACCATATTTCGGGCCCTGGCAAAGTCGAACAGATTTAGCCCATTTGGCGATGTGGCTGAATTTTCCGACTGTTGTTCCAAAGACACCCACTGTACCCACCCTAGCGTTGAAATCGCCAAGTTCGATTTTGACAACGTGGCGGGGCATCGATCATAGGTACTTTCTAGGCGCCCATAGAAGGTATCTTTGATCACATCGTCCTTCTCTTCCGTCGGGACGTGGGCGCAAATAAGCGATATGTTGAAGAATCTCGCTCTGATGCGAATTGTGGCTAGACGTTCATCCACCGGTTTGACTGCCAGGATTCGTCGACGGATCCCACACCGAATTTGCGCTCCTTGGTCTAATGACGGAAGTCGTGAGCTGCTTGAGCCATATGCAAAAGAATAGTTCCTGGCCACTCCCAAGTGAATGACAGTCAGAAACTTTTCTCACTTACGTGAACTTCTACATATGACTCCTCCTCCGACCACTAGTCCAAATTGTGATTAGTAATTGGTTGCGTTCTTGGTTTATCGGGCACTGAGCAGGCTCGAATGGACCAAAATGTCGGGGTACGCCACGTTGAGTTGCCGGTGTGTCAAATAAAAGAATATTATTAGTTTTTAGTGTGTGGAGTATAATGGATGTACATACAATTTGTGTTTGTTAATTGTACAAATGAGTTGATGTTTGTGTATATGTTGGTTCTTCTTCTTCTTGACTGGCGTAGACACCGCTTACGCGGTTATAGCGGAGTCCAAAACAGCGCGCCACGTATCCCTCCTTCTGGCAGTTTGGCGCCAATTGGTTATACCAAGCGAAGCCAGGTCCCTCTCCACCTGGTCCTTCCATCGGAGTGGAGGTCTCCCTCTTCCTCGGCTTCCACCAGCGGGTACTGCATCGAAAACTTTCAGAGCTGGAGCACTTTCATCCATTCGAACAACATGACCTAGCCAGCGTAGCCGCTGTTTTTTTATTCGCTGGACTATGTCTATGTCGTCGAATAACACATACAGCTCATCGTTCCATCGTCTGCGGTATTCGCCGTTGCCAATGTTTAAGAGACCATAAATCTTCCGCAAAACCTTTCTCTCGAAAACTCCTAGTGCCGTCTCATCGGATGTTGACATCGTCCACGCTTCTGCACCGTAAAGTAGGACTGGAATGATGAGGGACTTGTAGAGTTTGGTTTTTGTTCGTCGAGAGAGGACTTTACTTTTCAATTGCCTACTTAGTCCATAGTAGCACCTGTTGGCAAGAGTGATTCTGCGTTGGATTTCCAGGCTGACATTATTATTGCTGTTAATGCTGGTTCCCAGGTAGACGAAATTATCTACAACTTCAAAGTTATGACTGTCAACAGTGACGTAGGAGCCAATACGCGATTGCGCTAACTGTTTGTTTGATGACAGGAGATATTTCGTTTTGTCCTCGTTCACCACCAGACCCATACGCTTCGCTTCCTTATCCAGTCTGGAAAAAGCAGAACTAACGGCGCGGGTGTTGTTTCCAATGTTATCGATATCATCGGCGTACGCCAGTAGCTGTACACTCTTGTAGAATATTGGGGTCTCCATTTTTGTGTATTGGGCAGAGTACACTGAGATTCCAATCGTCAGGCATGCTTTCTTCCGACCATATTCTGCAAAGAAGCTGATGCATGCACCTTATCAGCTCTTCGCCGCCGTATTTGAATAGCTCGGCCGGTAATCCATCGGCCCCCGCCGCCTTATTGTTCTTCAAGCGGGTAATTGCTATTCGAATTTCTTCACGGTCGGGCAATGGAACATCTGCTCCATCGTCGTCGATTGGGGAATCGGGTTCGCCATCTCCTGTTGTTGTACTTTCACTGCCATTCAGCAGGCTGGAGAAGTGTTCCCTCCACAAACTCAGTATACTCTGGTCATCAATAACTAGATCACCTCTGGGGGTCCTGCAGGAGTGTGCTCCGGTTTTGAAACCTTTAGTTAGTCGCCGGATCTTTTCGTAAAATTTTCGAGCATTACCCCTGTCGGCCAGCTTGTCAAGCTCTTCATACTCACGCATTTCGGCCTCTTTCTTTTTTTGTTTGCAAATGCGTCTCGCTTCCCTCTTCAGCTCTCGGTATCTTTCCCATCCCGCTCGTGTTGCGGTCGATCGCAACATTGCGAGGTAGGCAGTATGTTTTCTCTCCACTGCGAGACGACAATCCTCATCATACCAGCTGTTTTTTGGCTTTTCCGAAAACCAATGGTTTCGGTTGCAGCTGTACGTAAGGAGTTTGATATGCCGTCCCACAGTTCCCTTATACCGAGATGCTGATGAGTGCTCTCAGAGAGCAGGAGTGCAAGTCGAGTAGAAAATATTTCGGCTGTCGGTTGTGATTGCAGCTTCTCGATGTCGAACCTTCCTTGTGTTTGTTGACGTGTGCGCTTTTCTACACAGAGGCGGGTGCGTATTTTAGCTGCTACAAGATAGTGGTCCGAGTCGATGTTGGGACCACGAAGCGTACGCACATCAGAAACACTGGAGACATGTCGTCCATCTATCACAACATGATCGATCTGGTTGCGAGTGATTCGATCTGGGGACAGCCAAGTAGCTTGATGGATTTTCTTATGCTGGAATCTAGTACTACAGACGACCATATTTCGGGCCCCGGCGAAGTCGATCAGCCTCAGACCGTTTGGTGATGTTTCGTCATGGAGGCTGAATTTTCCGACTGTTGTGCCAAAGACACCTTCTTTACCCACCCTAGCGTTGAAATCGCCAAGCACGATTTTGACATCGTGGCGGGGGCAGCGCTCATAGGTACGTTCTAGGCGCTCATAGAAGGTATCTTTGATCACTTCGTCCTTCTCTTCCGTCGGAGCGTGGGCGCAAATCAGCGATGTGTTGAAGAACCTCGCTTTGATGCGGATTGTGGCGAGACGTTCATCCACCGGAGTGAATGCCAGGACTCGACGACGGAGTCTCTATCCCACCACGAATCCCACACCGAATTTGCGCTCCTTTATATGGCCGCTGTAGTAGATGTCACAAGGACCCACCTTCTTCCGTCCTTGTCCCGTCCCGTCCCGTCCATCGCATTTCTTGGATTGCGGTGATGTCAGCCTTTACTCTTACGAGGACATCAACCAGCTGGGCAGAGGCACCTTCCCAATTAAGGGTCCGGACATTCCAGGTGCATGCCCTTAAATTGTAGTCCTTTAAACGTTTGCAGTGGTCGTCATCAAAATTGGGGTCTCTCATCCGAGGCTGTTTTGTTCTTTTCATTGGGGGGTGTTTTTATGTGGTGGGTCCCAAACCCTACGCACAACCGCATAAGCGGGTTTCGCCTTCTCACTTTAGCTCGCCTCCAAACGGATGTCTGTTGGCTACCCAGAGGATACTTGGTCTAAGACCGGAAGTCGTGAGCTGCTTGAGCCACATGTAAAAGAATCGTTCCTGGCCACTCCCAAGTGAATGACAGTCAGAAACTTTCCTCACTTACGTGAACTTCTACATATGACTCCATCCTCTATATGTTGGTTAGTATTTGATATAATTCAATTTATAACTATACAATTATAATTACAAATACGACTTTATATTAATATGGGTGGGTAATCCCGCGATGGTTAGTCAGTATGTGTCATTTTGGTGTTCTAGCAGATACTCCAAAACTATAACCATTTGATTAAAGCCTCTTAGCGTAGTCGCAACAGAAAAATTCCTCAGGCTTAAGTAGAGTTGAGTTGAGGCACTCGCAGCCCGAAGTAAGAGGATATAGAACCACCCTGCTGCAAGATGTTGCTGTAGTGATGTACAACTAAACTTAAAACTTCCAATCCAATTAGGGTAATATCGTCGAACTAAATGATCTTGAACGAGTAACCGGCTGTTACGGGAATAGGGTCAATTTGAATGGAAAGGTATTCAATCAATTACTGGTATGACGTAGCCATATATCGCAATCTTAATTATCAAACTTCAATACTTTAGTAGTAATACTCTCATCAGCAGGAGCTATTTTTGTAATACTTTCTGGAATTGAAAGTGAGTCCAAGTGCGCTTACCTGTATTCATTTTTGCAAGCCACCCAACCATTTTCATTTGCAAGAATTGTATAGTTTTCCAGTTTTCCAGTTTTTATTGAGAGAATTTCAAAGTCTTCCATTTTATTTTGCATTTCTTTGTTTTATAGTTGTTAATTTGTTTGCTTGAGAGTGTGTGTATAACAATGTATATTTCAGTGCCAATTTTTATGCAACAAATTAAACTGAATACTTAGGTTTTTGGTATCTGTTGTCATTATCATGTATCATTTTTTATCGCATTAATAATCATTGAAATATATTCTTAAGTTATACTTTTTAGGATTTCTTAAAACTATGTTTGTCACATCCAATTTTAAAGTTGCACCTTCGCATTTATTCATATTTCTCTACGTTAACATTCAACAAATGCTTATAAGCAATAGTTTTTGGTTTTATAGGAATGTAGTAGATACTATACTCATTTTAATTAATTCATTTTCATAATTTATAAGAAATTTTAGTACTTTAAGCATTTTTACATATTAATATCATAAAGAAAACTAGTGATGACCCCAGTAAGTCGTATATTCTCATTCATACATATAGCGAAATATGTATTTATAGAAATGCGTGAATAAATAATTCGTCTTATACTTTTTCATGTCTTCGGACCAAAACAAGAAAATTGCACCCAGATGTACATATGTTAACTTATATCATAACTTAAGCCATCTTTTTTCTGTGCCAAAAAGCACTACTAATATACATTTGCTCTTTAGTTGTTCATTATATTGTTTTATGGTATATGAGGTCCGAAAGTTGCCAAACTCAACAAAGCACGTCTAATTGAAAGTACATTTCAATATTAATTTTTTTCTTCTCATTAAATTTAGTGGCGAATTGAAGACGGCTATAGTTAATTCTTTGCCGTTAGGAGACAAGTATTTGGCATCTTAAAAAACTAATTTTATTTTTTATGTAACTATAAAGTAAAAAACAAAAGCAGTTGAATCCAAATAAAGATTACTTTCATATTTATAACTGTATACTTGATATCTAATGCGATAAATAACAATATAATAAGTTAATAGTGCTGATCTTCTTCGAGAATATTGTCCACCAATTTTTTTTTTAATTTTATCCCAACATATCTTGTTGTAAAATAAGAGTCTTGGAAAAATGTGGGTCTTTATGGCTCAAGATGCATAAGTGTGCGGTTTTCACACTTTTAAATCGCGAAACATTATTTGGTGCTGGAAATTTGACGAAATAAAAATATGCGAAAGTGGACTAGAAATATTACTGTTGTGAAACCATAGAAACATTAATTGCTTATTTTTTAAATATTTTTTTTCAAGGAAAATACGTAGGACAGCGCTGTTTTTTTCAGTTATATTGTATAATAGTATTTTTTTGTAAGTAGAAATATACTTGAAGCACAACCTATTATTTTCAGTAGTCATTTTGTACAAACTGCGTTTTTTGTTTATCCTTTCATATAATTATATACATACATATATTCATAGAAAATTGTAGCTTAAATTGAATTTGATAACAGTCAAATGACCAGAAAAACGTTTGTGTGTAGAGGTATCTACGGATGTACCGTTGACATAATCGAAAATAAATTCTCGTGTTCTTTAAATACGTATGTCCGTATATAATCTACACGCTTTTCAACTATAAACGATATACACATAAATTATATATAAGTATATTTCATAATAATTAAATTGTATGCTTCTAAATACGTTATTTATGGCATAAAAGCGTGTTAAGCATATATTTGGGTATCTACATACACATATGCTTTAAATATACATACTCATTAATAATGAATAAAGACTAAATAGTTAATATTGTATATAGCGTTAATTAGCTGCCTTTGTGTACATAGTATATATTTTGATATAGATATTTATAGAGCTGCTAAATGCAGATTAGGTTTAGCAAGAGATCGACTATTTCATTTATTAAAATTTAAAAAAGGAAATTCATTTGTTCGCAGCAAAATAATTAATAATAATGTAAAATTACCAGATAGTAATTTAATTATCTTCGATTACTTCATCATTTTGGATTACAATAAATGTGCATTTAATTATATCCCCTTTATAAAGAATGGGCTACATAACTTTACTAAGTTTTCCATGGGCTCTGCTCAGCAGGAGTAACCAAAGCACTTCGGGAAACGCCCAAATAAAAAAACGTATTATTAAAGAGAAAAGTAGCATTGTTGTTAACCGAGTCTCATTCTCTAATCTTTATTTAACAGCTCTGGTATTTTGTTTATAAACTACTTATATATTATATATGTCCTCTGAATTTATTATTTATAATACCACAATTATGTTCGATTTACAATTTTTGCACAATTTATGATTGATTTCGTTTATTTAAGTTCAACACGAAGGAAATGAAAATGTTTAGGCCCAATTCCAAATCCTAAGAATATTGCTGTTTTTTTTACTATTTATATATTTCATACGTAACATGTATGTTTTAATCTAAAACACAACGTTTTTCATGACAATGATAGCTAAGAAACCGACAACGGCCAATGCAAAATATGCCCACCCATAACGAGGGACCAGCCGTCGACGGTCTTCTCATACATATTTCCATCATGATTGTGTATACATGCAAGATCACAACAATAAAGAACTATCATTTTATGTTTTCTATGAAAAAGTAAATATTATAAGCAACATAGAATTTACGCGTATGAAAATAGGTTATTGATTAAAATAAAATTATTTTGTAAGATGTTCAAAAAATTGATTGCTTGTTGGACTCTGCAAAATTTATTGTGGTGTAAACTATAAACTCTGTATCGAGAACAATGTACTATCTATATTACCGTTTGCATAACTTAAAAAAGTAACATAACGTGAACAACATAACGAAAATTAATGCGTAAACAAGTATACATATGTTCCATTTCATCTATGTTACCAGTAATAATATGCCGAGCTACTAAATTAATGACGTAAAACAAAATATACATAGTATGTCTGATTAAAAGAAAAAAAATCGTTTTGGAGGACTCGCTTTCAAATGTCGATCGATATCCTGAATAAAGTGACCCAAGTAACTACTAAGGATGAATGAATTCACAATATCTAAATGTTACTGTGGGCGCTCCATTACATATCCATAAAACTAGCTAAAACAGCTATAAAGTATATTCAGAGACGTGAATTTGCTCAAATATATGTATACGTATATCTTATATATATATATATATATATCTTTATTTATGTTTATATATTAAAACATTTATATGATATCGAAATTCTCCCCTGATATTTTTCATTAAGAGTAAGTATATGTACAGAGGTAGTCAAAATTATTTACACATCGAACGTTTTTTTACAAGTTTCGCACAAAAAGCTTTCTCTTGTTGTTGTTGTTGTCGCAGGGTAACAAAATGCTATATTGTTGGAAACCTTGATCTATTCCTGAGCGATTGCAGTCAGTTTAGCTAGAATTGTTAGAACTATGGCGGAGAAATACGCAAATGAACTGAAGACTAGCAGTAGTCAAAAGTATTTACACACTTTTTTTTGCGTCAAAAGTATTTACACATCGCGATTTAGCCTTTATTCTTGGATTTGGTTTAAGCAAGAGTAGTAATTGGATTCTATTGCATTCATAACCACCTAAATCAGTCTTAAATATAAAAATTGGTAAATAAAATGTCGAAAACAAAGGAATTATCGATTATAACTATATTGGAGACTGTTACTATGTTTAAGACATGGGTTTCGGCTTCGGAGTTAGTAAAACTTTATAGAATTTAAAGGAATACTGTTTTTAATGTTATTAAAAAGAAGGACACGAAATATTACAAGGGCAATTTAAATATAACTGGGCGGAAACCTGTGATAACTCAAAGATAATGCAGAAGATTAGTTGGAACTGTTATACAAAATCCCACAATTAATCCTGTTAATATTGCAGCAGCATCGAATCAGCATATTGCATGAACAGTCAATGATGCTACACTGTTAAGGCCATTTAAAAATAGTAACATAAATAACTACATTGTGCATAAAGTTGACCACTTCCGAAACCATGAAAGCTTTATTTCCGAAACCAAAAAAGCGATATGCCTCTCATTTGCCATTGATTGCATCCTAAAGCCTATCGTGGGCAGATAAGGCTAAATTTTAGTTCCAGGGCTTCTTTAGTAAACGCTTTATGCATTTACCACGTGAAAAGAAGAATAATGCAGTTTAGACGCTAAATAGAGTCGGGAGTGACATTATGATTTTTTTGAAAATTTTTTGGAAATTTTCCTTACTTCTGTTTTGAAGATTTGGTACTAATTTAGGGTCCCTAAATCATCCGGATATATCATAATTCACATCACCATGCCATTCTAGTGGTCCGTTGGCCTTTTCTAACTATTGAATACATTTTACAATAGGATAATAATTTACTTATTTCTCCGCCATAATTCTAGCGAATCTTTCCAAACTGACTTCATTCTCTCAGAAATAGATCAAGGTTTACAACAACATAGCATTTTATTACCCTGCGACAACAACAACAACAAGCGAAAGCTTTTTGTGTGAAACTTGTAAAAAAACGTCCGATGTGTAAATAATTTTGACTACCTCTGTATAAATACATATATGAATATATACATATCTTCTGATGTTCATTATTATTTAAATTTAGAATTGACAGTTTAATTATCTAAGTATTCTCATTTAAATTTAATTATTGTCTTATGTCGTGTTTCACAATTAAATTGAATAAGTTATTATAAATGTTATTATTATATATATTTTTTTTAATTAATAATTTGTTTAATAGTGTTCTAAATCTTGCGCCTAAACATTGTCATTGCTATTATTGTCATTGTTTAATTTCCACTCATATTGATAGACAGGTTTTGTGTAAAAATCAAAGAACCGTAGATAAACCAACAAAACACTACGAACTTAATAATAAAATATTGAACCATATAATTTTTAAACGATTATTTCTTATTCACTTATGCAGAACTGTATCTACATATATAATATGTGATAATCGATAAAACACATCTAATTTATTATATTGTCATGGATTTGAAATAAATTTGTCTCGATTTTGGTTAAAAATACATGTTTCAAATGCTGCAGTTTTATATTAGTGTCACAACAGTTTATGTATATGTGTAGGTGTTATTGCCATATGTATTACATTACATTAAAGTCAATATATAATATCGATATTATTTAATAATAATTATGACAACATAGTATTTATAACGAAAATATATGTATTTATATATGAATATGTATATATTGAGCTACGAGTAAAAAATTTATCAAACTTTGTAAGGTTATATAATTATGATAACTTTGATATGCCCGTGCTGGCTAGAAAAAGGTTGTATTGATATGCATTTATCGAAAGCATAATAAAGTGATATCTTTGGGTTAATTGTTAATGAGTTAAATATATTTATGAATGAAAGTACATAATGATATTATATTGGATTCCAGTTCGTTATGAAATCGGTTATAGGAAGGGCTCATTCCTACCATATTGATTGTTGTCATCGCAAACAGTTCCAGTACTTTTGTTCGGTTATATGTGGTTCGGTCAGCTCTGTAATAACATATTTGTATACGTAGGCATGTTGATGATAAAATCCAGCGATCCTTGTGTGCTTACGCTAGAGCATTATATTTAACTTGTAATTTGTTCATTTGATATTACCTATAAATATAACAATGTAAGTATTAAAACTACTTTATAGACATTTTCTGCTTTATTTTGATAAGTTATACGTTTATAATATAATTTAAAGGACCGGCTATGATTTATGGATAAGAAGAGACAACATGTTTTTTCTCGAGACGAATTTCTGCCTAGATGGGCAAAAATCATTATAATGGGGCTATGGGGACTAGTCCAAGATCTAAACCGATTTCAACCCAATAATGGGTATATTAAGGCTAGGAAAAGGTTTATATTTAAGAACCCGTTTCCACAACTTTTTATTAAGACAAAACAAAAATTGACTCATATAAAGTATAATAGTTATGTTTGTAAGTCCAAAAACTAAACAGAGAGTTATATATTTTTTTTTGGGAAAGTGGGCGCCCACTAATATGTTTTTTGTACATATCTCGTAACCTACCAAGGCTATATAAACCAAACTTTCTGCAGTCACTTCCCTTACGTACTCCATTACACACCATTCGTTAGTTGACTTTCGACGCGGATAGAAGTGCGTGCGCATCGTGATTTTCTCTTGGCGATTTGTTGTTGGAAATTTTTCGGTATTTCCTTTTGTGCGGTCATTTGCTTACGCGGTGTGTGATAGGCACCGTTATTGCGTGGGTAGGTAGTGCTGTGTTGTTGTTGCTACGGTCGCGTGTGATTTTGTGTGACTGCACATTTTGTGCATTCTCTGCATTTTTGTGCGCGCGTGGTAACGGTTTTCGGTACGGGCGTGTGTTTTTGTACATTCGAGGGTGACTGTACGGCGTGTACTGGGTAAGTACAACATTTGTTGTTCTTGTAATTATTGTGGGTACAATTGTTGTTGGTGGGCTGTCGCACAGTTTCAGTGGTTTACCGTGTTGTTGGTATTCCTGCTGGCTGGATTGCCTACCAGTGAGTGCTGTGCTGAGCGCCTGGCGTTCAGTTGCACCTGTTTCGGGTTTGCTCGGACAGTTTTGCCCAAAGGTGCCTGGGGCTGTCCCAGTGCTGAGGTCGCTGGTTGTTGCGTCAACTGCGGTCGTAGCAGGGTACTGTTAAGCCCACAGTGCGGTTGGTACAGTGCCACAGCGGTTGACTCGCGACCGTTACGGGGACATTGATCTGTCCGGCGGTCTTTTTGAGTAGCATTTCCAGACCTTTGGCTGGGTTGTGGGCTGTGCCCTCGCGACAGCGCATTAATCGACTGCTTGGGTGCTGACTGCTACAGACTGCTACAGACTGCTACAGCTTGGAAAAGTACTGGAGAGGGTTATGGTGGAACGACTTCAGGAGCTAACGCGGGGTATGTGGTCGGATAGGCAGTATGGGTTCAGGAAAGGACACAGTGTGGAAGATGCGTGGATGTATGTTCAGAATGTTGTTAGGCAGAATGCCAACAAGTATGTCCTAGGCATATTTGTTGACTTCAAGGGGGCGTTCGATTATCTGCTCTGGGATCGAGTAATAGAACGATTAGAGGAACTTGGCTTCCCGGAAATTAGTCTCTGGCGAAGCTACTTTTCGGGCAGAAGAGCCTCTATCGTTGGAATGAATGGGAGTGTGGAGATTGGAGTGGTTCGCGGCTGTCCGCAAGGATCGATCTGTGGTCCATATATATGGAACCTCATGATGGACTCTCTGCTTGGGCAGCTCGAACCACTCTGTAGGTGTTGTGCATATGCGGACGACCTTCTTCTTCTTGTTGAAGGTCTTCAAGGCGTGAGTTGAATCGGGTGGGAGGACAATTTTTAGAAATTGTTCACAACTGGGGGATAGGTGTGGGTGTAGACATCTCGATGGACAAAACGGTGACAATGCTTTTAAAAGGCAGACTGTCTCCGCGGCGTCCACCGGTTGTCCGAGTGAATGGGGTCGGCATCAGGTATGTGACGCAAGTCAAGTACCTGGGGTTGACCATGAGTGAAATAATGTGTTTTACTCCACACTTGGTGAGTGTGAAGGCGCGACTGCAGGCAGTCGTTGGTAAGGTTATGCGCGTTTTACGGAATGGTTGGGGCCTCAGACGTCGTGCTGTTCGCGCCATATATCGCGGCTTATTTGTGGCCTGTGCCACTTATGGAGCTGCTGTATGGTGGCGAACGGCCACGACGGTCTTCGGTCGCCGAAAGCTCCTTCCGTCCAGCGTTGCATGATGCTCGCCTGTCTGCCTGTATGTCGCACCGTTTCTACAGATGCGTTGCAGGTGTTATTAGGTGCGCCCCTTCTTGACCTGGTTGTCATGCAGCGTGCTGTATCATTCAGGTTAAGAAGGGGTCTGAGTGTGTCATTGCTGCGGAATGATTTGATTTCCGATGATGATGTGGAGAGGGAGGGTTATCTAGGGAGCAAGAGGCTTCTAGATGATAGGGTCAGGTGTAGGTGGCAAGACCGTTGGGACAATAGTCTCAATGGTCGGGTGGCCTATGAGTACATCCGGACGTTAGGTATGTAGAAGGAAACCCAGACTTCAGATTCTGTCTAAGTCTGGGTTTCCTGCTTACGGGGCATGGGCCTCTTAATGCATTTCTGCATAAAAGGCACCTTGCAGATAGTCCAGAGTGTATGTGTGGGGCGTGTGTTGAGGATTGGGTGCATGTTATAGCAGAATGCCCGATGTACTCAGACATTAGGGACCTTGGGGGTATGGGGATTAGTTGGACTGATGGACGGTTAGATGTTAGTGGTGTGATCTCCACTATTCGGAATGCCGAACAGCTAGGGTCGTTTGAAAGATTAAAGACACTATTGGTTATTTTAGTTATGGAACAAAAATTAATCAGCAACTATGTAGTTAAGAGAGTACAAATGATTGGATACACCCGAACTTAACCCTTACTTGCTCGTTTAAACTGAGTGCATTCTTTCCTTATCATCAAATTTACAGCGTGTTTAGTTGCAGCACTTCTAGCACAAAGTTTTCAACATAACATTTGTATGAAGGGTGGGCGTGGTTATAACCTGATTACACCGATTTTCATATCGATGAAGAAGGGAAATGTTTCCAGCAAAATTGGTTAAAATAGCTTCACAAAATTGATGCCCTTTTGTGCTCTGGTGCTATGTATCAAAAATTATAATACTATGGAAATTGAGCTTCACAAAGGCCTCGACAATTCCATCACTATATTCTCAGTATCGAATTTTACTTCTTTAGCTGAATTTGTGGCTTAGTTATATAACCTTTTTGGGGTGACGATGTCTAAATGAAGTGATATACATAGGTTCGTAGCTTAAAAATGAAATATGTACATATTCAAGTGAATCGAGGTGTATTTCCTGCTTTGAACTACAAACTTTAGTTATCAACGTTAGGAAATTTGTCCGTAGAAAGGAATAAAGTAACAGAGAATAATGATAGAATTTGGTTGGTGGTCCAACCCAATGTCAGAAAAACGCTGAAGAAGAGATTGTCGGAGTTAAGTATAAATTTCCTACATTTGAAACTACAGAAAGCAAATTTGAATTCATTAATGTGCAAATTATTTTCATCTGTAAAGGAAACGAAAACCAATTTAATAAAATCTCATATTGAATGTATATAATATGTATGTATATTAGAGTTGCAAAACTATCGCATACATTTGTATTTATTGGTTTTTCTTTCTTCATTATTTTTAATTTTCTAATGAATTTTACTAAAAAATAATATGTATTATTACAAAAAGTTATGAAAAAATAATACCATTATATTATAAAAAACTAAAATGAAATTTAATTTAATGACTGCTGACTACAACTTTTTTTTAATGTTTAAGAATATTTTCGATACTATCGATAGTATCGTTGGTATGGTCGTAAAAATTCGACAATATCGATATGGCAAACAATCATTCTTTTTGCAACTCTAATATTTAAAAATTATTAAACGAATGGCTATATGACCACTATATTTCATTAATTTTAGCTTATTATGATATGTATGGTATGTAATCAGTCTCTACTCACAGGTCCGTATACTTATATAGATGGTTAGCTGCTGCTTTTGCTGGAAATTTAATGTACGAGTAGAATATGCTTATATTTGTATTTATGTATTGTTTTCGATTTAATCAAATTGTTTTTTATACTCAAGAGAGTTGTGCAATAGGTTTCATTTGCCATTCAGATAATTAATGTTATGGCCCTAATTCACTATGTTGTGTGCTTGTTACGCACAGAACGTGTAGCTGTTGTTTCAAGAAATTAGTAAATATTAAAGTAGTTGTACAACTCCACAGGATCATTTGTAATTTTTGCTGTATGAATTAATGGTGGGTTGACATTATTTACAAATCCATTTTCTACCGGGTTGTTTAGTTCATCCCATCCTTTATTTTTCGTCGCAGTAATCCCAAAGGTATCTGGCTCATTTCCCACATTAATAATATTTGCGGCAGTGGCGCTGTTAGTATCGTCAAAGTTTGAATCTTCCGCCTCTGACACCTTTTCAGTTTCAGTGCCATCATTTCCAGTTATATCATCCTGAAAATATTCTGATGCAATCTCTGGCAAAAAAGTATGTTCATTAAGGTCCTGTATTATGCGCTCTAAAAGCATAGCATTTTTGCTGAGCATCTGCGATTGAAATTGCGTACGCGTCTTTCGAGAAAAGGAAGTGTCCGAACTTCTTTCTATTGGGATATCCTACGTAAAAAATATAATGTATATAAAACAAACTTAAAGTTGTAACCTTACGAAGTAAGAATGATATTTGGTAAAAAATATTAAAAAAAAATATTTTGACTAATTTCATCTGTTTCGAAAATATATGCCAATATCTAACAAAGAAATGGGAGTTATGTCAGGAAAACTCAAGTCAAATCCATTATGCAGTTGAAAATCAACATTCGTATAGTTAACTAAATTACTAGGTAAAGCAAAATTTAATGAAAGTAAATGAATAAATCCGTTCGCTTTCTAAATGTCATAAAATTAACATAAACCCGGTGTAACAAACCTTATTTTACAATTTACTTACCTCTCTAAATAATACTCGATTTCGCTCGCGAAAATGTGATGGACGCATTGGATATGATCTGGGTATTCCTATACTCTGTTCGTCGTCGAAGTAAGTACTGCTATGCGCAAAGCTTTTAGGGGCTCCACTGGTGCCATTTGGCGGTAATGAAAAAGATTTTTGTTTATCATTATTTTTGATGTTTCGATTTTTATTTGTTGTCATAAAGCTGCGTATAGAGGACGTTCCTGCTCCTCCTGATGCCATAAAAGGTCTAACATCTTTAACACCTTCGTTGCTGTTGCCTATTCTACCGTTTCCTTTATAATTAGATTTGGCGTTTTTACGGCTATTATTGTCATTATTGCTACTGTTGCTAGAATATGCATTAGCGTTTTTTTTATTACTATAATTGTTCTCAATATAGCGCGCTTGGCCTGTGGTAATAGACATGCGATCATCATTCAAATTCTGATATATATCTCGATCAGGGCTCCGATTTTCATCCATTAACGGTGATTCCGATTTCGAAGAATGTTTGTACGAGGATTGAATACTAAATGTAAATAAGATTAATAATTACATGGAACATGAGATTTCAGTAATCAAAAATTGTACATTTAATGACGCCTCTAACTACACTTAATAACAAGATAATAAAATGTTTCAATCACAAAGTGAATATGGAGATTACAACTATATTCATTGTTCATACCAAATGAACTCATCCCTGCATTGTCCTCTAAACTGGTCGAAAGACGAATTAGAGGACAATGCAAGAGTTACCAACTGCACACATTTAACAAACAAGTCAAATTCATATATACACAAGAAGGAAGTACAACCAAGAAACCACCGGATCACAATAACCATCTACCAGGAAACAATCCATCAATGAGGGATTACCCATACAGCAGGTCATATAATATATAAGTTATATACTTGTTTGTTAATAACACTTAAGATAAATTGTATACAGTGTTATTTATCCTATTTACCCACCCTCTCATTTACATACCCAACACAAACACACACATTGTATATACATTATACCCCATATGCAAACACAAAGATTGTGAATTAATATTTAAAACCCATATCTATTTTTATTCGGCACACCGGCTAATTCGAATTCGAATAACTCCACATTTTGGTCCATCGAACCGGATCGGTGCCAGATAGAAAAAGCACACACCCAATTAACCACCGTTTGGATCAACAGGACTTCGACTTTCATCAAGCCACCAGCAAACCATCATCGTTGGAATAAGCCACAGCAATTTATACAGCTACAACAAAGGCCCCCAAGGCAAAAAAAAACATACGTGGAAAGTATTGTAAGTACGAAAAAAGTATTTCATTAGTGCAAATCGGAATAAAAAGACAAAAATATAATAACAAAGCAAATATTGTACTTAACAGGTATTAAATACAAAGCTTTTGCAAATTTGTTATTGCCACTTTTCGCTTTGCACATAATACATACATACATACATACATACAATATACACATATTTTTGGGGGCCGGAACTTAAAAAAAATTGTGCGACCCAAATCCCAAGATTTTATCTACTTATAAGGCACAAACAAAAACATATTAATCATCAACCCTCTATACACCCAGAGGACAATTCAAAAAAACAAATTATATTTAAATAATGAAAATATAATTACAAATAATGATAATTGTTTAATTTAAAGTTTTCATTCTTACGACCCAAATATTAAAATAAATAATTACAATTTATTAAACATGGAAAATTTTTCATTTTTTATGTCCGAATTGATCGAGTACATTGAGGAATATTATGAGACCCTACCCGACGATGAGTCAGTTTATACTCTGGAAATAAAAAGGGTTGAACTGAATGCTATTTACGAAAAGGCAAAAAAATCGTACGACGCCTTTCGCAGAGACCCACACAAACCCTAGACTCTTGATTTCACTAAAGTCGAGGAAAAGTTTAAAAAGGGACACCAGTCATATCTCGAAAGAAAAATCATCAATGCACACTGGATCCTCATTACATCTACCCCCATGTGACACTGATATATTTAATGGCGATTTTGTAACATGGCCCTCATTCAGAGACATGTTTACGGCCATATAGGGTAAAACCTGTAAAGTTGGACACCCTTATAATTTGGACACTCCCTCAAATTGAACAAAATGTTCTGTATCAAAATACTTTTGTACAAAATATCCATATATTAACTACTTAATTTGGACACTGTCTATATTGTAAGTTGGATAAAATTTGCCTAAAATTTTTAATAGTACGCATTAAAATTCCCTTCTATCTTGGACAATACTTTTAATATGTATGCACACAAATGTATTTGTAGTTCGGCATCTACGGAAATTTTCAAACGTTGCAATACCGATTACCGATTGGATTAGCTATGACACAATGACGCGTCTTTGATTTGTGTTAATTTTTATGTTTTCTTTTTTAATATTTATTGAATTCGTTTTTGCGTTTTTACCCAGTTTTTAAAATAATGCCAATAAAATTTGCAAAAAAAAATTCTTTATAACATTGACACTCGCGTAACTTGGACAAAAAGTGCTGAACCGAGGTGTCCAACTTAGACAGGTTTTACTGCATATCAATAATCAAAAAATAAGCAACGTGGAGAGACTGTTCCACCTAATCCAAAAAACCAAAGGAGATGCACGAGCGATTGTTAAAAACGCCCCCCTAACTAATGATGGTTGCGTGATGGCATGGAGGAACTTCGTATCACAATATGAAAATAAACGAGTGCAGGTTAACGCGCAATTGAAAATGTTGTTCAATCTAATCCAAGCAATCCAGAAAAGCGCAGCGGTGATCAAACGCGTTCAGAAAACCGTAAGCAATTGGTTGACAAATCTACATCTATACTAATTATATAAAATCGCTTATATGAAAAATGTTTGTAACGGCTAATCTCCTAAAGTTCGGAAGCGATTTTTATAAATTTTTTTTTTTAAATAAAGCATTTGCTCTAGGCTCGCCAGTGGCATACTTATTTTTTTAATTTTCCGAAATCAAATCCTTTTTATTTCGTGTTGAAGTTTTTGAAAAATCAAAAATATTGCAAGCATAAGGTTTTTCGTTCACCAAACGCAGTCTACAGCGAAGCGCGCTTTGTGTGTGTGCGTGTGCTCTTTATCGTTTGCGGCACGCACTCTCTCTCTCTCTTCCATCTCTGCACATCTTTTCCAGCATAACGTAATGAAGTAAAGTACATACATATGTATGCACTCTCTCTCTTCCATCTCTCGCATCTTTTACTACATAACTTATTGAAGTAAAGTACAAAGCAAAAAAGTTTGCATATATAAATGATCGCAGAACAAGTGAAATAACGCTAAACAGCACAATCAAATGCTCGCATAAATTGCCGTATGTATGCATGTATGTAGATATGTAAATACAGTGTCAACTATATTTACTCTGTTTTACAGTTACTTATTTTGCAGCAACGCACCGTTGCTTGAATTGCTTTTCTTATTGTCTTTGTACTTTTTTCTAACAAAACACATCTATCTTCTTCTTCTATATAAATTAAAATGGATCTTCGATTGCACCAAATCCGATGATTCTTGGTTTTATGAATTCTTTATTGTTAGGACAAGGTTTGTATGTTGGAAAATTATAAAAAATTAAACAGTGAAGTATTAAAAAACGCATTTAAGAAAAATTAATTAAAAATGAATCGCAAAATGTGTTGCTAAGCGCATATCTCGAGAACAGCTGAACCGATTTCGCTAATTCTTTTTTTGCAATATTCCTTGAAGTATAAGGTCCAGAAAAAGTCTGAAATCCACACTTTTTTAAATTCTCATACAAACAATTTCTAATCTATAAATAAGTACATATAAAAATGAATTGCTGTTCGTTAGACTCGCAAAAAGTCGAGAACGGCCAAACCGTTCTGGCTAATTGAAGTCTTGAAATATTCGGGGAAGGGCAGGAAAGGTTTAGAAATTAAGTAAATATGGAAAAATTGCGAGGAAGATAATAAAAAGAGCATTTTATTTGAATTGACAACAAAAATATGAAAAAAGAAACCAAAAATTATAACATTTTGAAGGTTGTCATTGTTGCTTTGTTGAAATACTTTTGGCAGTGTTTAACTGTATAAGGTTGTGTCGATAGCCCTAAACAATTTGTAACAAATAAGGAAAGGCTAAGTGCAACCGAACATTAATTTTTTTAAGAAAACACACAATTTGACCCATATATTCGGCATAAAGTCCAATATAAAATCATCATATATAGTATATGAGGGCTGATGTAATTCCTGAACCTATTTCTCTCATTTTCACCACTAATGTTAATGGGAATAGGGGCAACTTGGCAACTGTTAGTAGGCAAACCAACGTCACATTCGGCCTTGAAATTATTCCTAAATTGCAAATCGAAGAAACACCAGTCTGCAAAATCGTCAAAAGTAGCGCTATAGCGAAGATTTTCCAGATATTCATGAAGTCGCTGGAGGCACTGCGAAGGACTTCAAAAGATTTACGCGACAACCAAAACTTTTTTGGTGGAGTCATGATTCTGTTGGCAGGTGATTTACGCCAGACTCTTCCAATTATTCCTGGATAATCGCATGATTAAAATCATCTACTTTATGGCGACACATAAAGATTCGCCAATAAACAACTAACATACCACTAATTTTGCAACAATATCAAATTGCGATTGTAGAAGCAGTTGGAAATGGTAGGGTCCCAGTTGACACCTCAATGGATTAATAACATTTCCAACATATTTCTGTCACTTCATTGATTCAAAGAAGAAGCTTATTCATCGTGTTTTTCCTGACATGAAACCACAATATGATAACCATAAATGACTGCTTGAATGACCTACATATATTGGTGGTAAAAAAACAAGAATCTCTTCGATCTTAATGCGACAATTTAGAATTTCAGGAGAGTTGACGCAGCTACAAACCAGGATGACGTATTCAATTATCTCACAGACTATTTAAAATTGCTGGATTATACCCACTCACTTGCAATTTGCTTATCATAAATCAACCTCGACTTTGAAGAAGGTATAACGTTTTCGTCTTTATGCGTAAGAATTTTTTCTCTGCATTGAAAAATTTACAAATTTAATGTATACCTTAGCCACAAAAACGAAAAATTAAACCCGTTTTCCGTTGTCACGACATAGCATGAAACCGGCTTGACCGATTTGGCTGATTATTTTTTGTGTGTATTCCAGGGGGTTTGAGGATGTTTCTTACGGAGAGAAAAAAATGCCTGAAAATGCCTAAAATTCACACCTTTCTAATCTCCCATACAAACAATTTGTAATAAGTATTCATTTTTATATGGAGGATATTATAGATTCCAGATCAAATTGAATAGGTACGCATACATAAGATAGGTCAGCTATACAAAATAAAGTAGTGCACCAAATTTACGCTAAGGCGGTACGAAGTTCGCCGGGTCTGCTAGTAATGTATATATAGACGCCAGTTGTTCGCCAATATTCTAATATTCTTATGTGGATTGAAGTTACCCAAAACCCTGCTGCATCAGTTTGAAGACACCCTAGAAGACAATACCATCATGGAGAGCTTTCGAAGCGTTCCTTACCCATCGATACAAATCTCTGGAAGCCGTATGAAATCTTCAGAATGGATTCTGAAAGTGGTACCTCTAGAAAAGAAAAGGACTGGAAATATAAAACCTTACATGCGAACGTTTCAAAAACCACAACTTTAAATGTTTCACAATCCAGCGAATCCCCTATATGAAACAACAACATCTCGAAAAGATCGGTTACACCCAGACTTCAATCCCCCCGCAAGGACCAAGAGCCTCAAACCCGGTTCTTGATTGAAACCCATGTAGTAACTCCCAAACCCATATTCCCAATCCGCAAGCCTACACAACCCTGTTACAGTCCACTGCAAATAAAACCCAAGACCCACTCAGCTCATGTTGGAAGCAGATTTTGTTAGGTACAGCTATAGTGCAAATTTACAACAAAGGGCAATTATATTTAGCCAGAGCACTTATAGACTCAGGGTCAGAGGCCACATTCATTTCGAAAATACCAACAATCTTAAGAAATGCGCAAGTGACAGGATGAAATAATACAGTCTCCGCAAAAGTTACAAAAACTTGCGAATTCACCCTTCAATCTCCTACAAACAAAGAGTTTAAGATAACAACCCACGCCTTTATCTTAAAAACTCTAACGGATAATTTAGCCAACCACCCACTCGACCCAACAATTGTCAATAAGAAACTCGTTTTCAGTTTAGCGGACCCATACTTTTATAATCCCAGACCAGTTGATGTCCTTATTGGTAGTGACTTGTACCCACAAATAGTAGTCAGTGGGGTACAAAGAAATGTTTTCGGGACACTACTAGCCAAAGAAACAGAATTCGGTTGGATTCTGTCCGGACCCACAGTCGATAAACCTCTATAATGTAATACATAAGGAACCGATGAAGATAGCGGAATATAACTTTACACAAATACTGCATATCATCTGTTGCTTCACTTATGAACAAATTTTCGAAATCGACTATAACTTTTCAAGGCCCCGGATATCTACATGAAGAACTTAATGCCTAAGGGTAATTTTTCACCGAAAATACCGCCAAATATTTCAAATATTTTAATTTAAATCATAGGAATTTTTTTTCTCCTGATTGTGTGTCTCTGTTTCAAAAATTATTAAAATCGGATAAGAACTTCCCCTAGCTCCCATATACCTAATTATGTGCGGGCATTATTCCTCATATATCGGTTAATATGTTATATTTAATTACATCAGCCCTTATATACCATATATGATGATTTTCGTTATTCTATTGGACTTTATGCCGAATATATGGGTCAAATTGTGTGTTATCTTAATAAAATTACATAAATAAATTGCGAGAGTATAAAATGTTCGGTCGCACCCGAATTTACCCTTTGCTTACTTGGATTGCATCCAAAGAGAGCTCTTCTTTACTTGTTTAGCATATGTATTATTTTATTTTGTCAACACCTCATCCTTCCAAATTGCGTGGCTATAAAGATTAGGCAACAAAACAAGTTTTTGTGTGTATGTCTGTAATGAAACTACTACTCAAAAACTACTGTGCCGATTTCAAAAATTCTTTCATCATTGTAAAGCTATATGCACCCTAGGCTATATTTATTGCTAGGAAAGATGAGGGATGCTTATTTAAACTTAACGAAGCTAATCAAAGGTATTAAATAATTGTCCTAAAACGTATTTGATCGCTGCGGAAACTATTGATGATAGAACCTAAGTATGTTCTACAATATATATTAAAGAACATATCAATATCTACAAAAAGGCGACAGCATATGTCTTCCTAATATACAGTGACAGACATTCGTTTAAACGGAGTCTTGTTTTTCATTTTACTTTATTCTCCCTCTTTTATCAATGACTTGCTTAAAAAAAATTCTATGGCATACTGATTGCTTGGCTAGCGGGAGTTTGTTTGTAGTGCAAAAACCTAGGTTCGTTGTTGTTGTTATATTTTGTGCAATTTTTTTAATAATATGATAAAAAAAAGGTAGACATTCTTTTAAACGCATCAACTAAATGTCTCATATTTTCACATTTATTAAGTTTTCAATAATTAATTGATGTTGTATTTTTGTTAATAACTTCAAAAACACGATTTGGCATCGAGTTCACTAAATGTTTCAGTTGCGTATGATCAAAATCTTCCCAAGTCCTTTAATGTCCAATTTGAGCTCTTATACAGTCAAAAATAGAGGTCCTTGGTCTTTTTGCCCATAGATTTAGCGCGATATGTTCCTCGAAATGTTTTCCACTGAATTCTAATAAGAACTGCACGCTGGGCACTTTATAAGTGCTTTATCGCGTTCTTCAAACCATTTTAAAGACTTCTTAGAAACGTGAATGGTAGCGTTATCCTGTTGAAATTTGTCACCCAAAAATTAAATGAGAGTATGGTCCAACATTCCGGTGTATATTGTGAGTCCATTTTCGGCGGCACAAAGCATTATTTTGCTTTACCTCTCGATTAAAATGACTCCCAAACCATAATTCTACCACCACCAAAGTTTATTTTTGACAAATCGTGCCATTAACAACTGTAAAAGTCTGGACCATTTAATTTTAATATTTTTAAATCGGAAAACACAACATCATGCATCTCAGTTGTCCACTGCACGGGTTTCCGGGTGAAGTCTAAGTGCACTTATTTGTGATGAGGCTTCAACCAGACTTGCACACCGGTTTTTCCATTTTAACTAATTTCTGTTATGTAAAATGTTAGCAATATGTCTGGTTGTCATTGGAAAACCCAAATTATTTTTTACATTTTGTGAAATTCAAAATCTTTTTAGTGGTTTGATTTTTAATTCAATTTATCTGGCGAATAGTAAGTTTTACATTGCCTTTCGTTGGATTTTTCACGCCATAATTTTTACATTTTTATTAAAAATGGTTCACGACTGCATCTGATCTTTCAATTTTGTGCCCGATCTACAGATTGCAATATGGTAAATATTGAATTGATCTTTTATGAGTCATCGAGATATTTTCCTCTGGAATCGTGATATAATCTTAAACATGTATATAATCAGTGATGGGAACCATCAAACAGCAAGTGACAGGATTAAATAATACAGTCTCCGCAAAAGTTACAAAAACTTGCGAATTCACCCTTCAATCTCCTACAAACAAAGAGTTTAAGATAACAACCCACGCCTTTATCTTAAAAACTCTAACGGATAATTTAGCCAACCACCCACTCGACCCAACAATTGTCAATATGAAACTCGTTTTCAGTTTAGCGGACCCATACTTTTATAATCCCAGACCAGTTGATGTCCTTATTGGTAGTGACTTGTACCCACAAATAGTAGTCAGTGGGGTACAAAGAAATGTTTTCGGGACACTACTAGCCAAAGAAACAGAATTCGGTTGGATTCTGTCCGGACCCACAGTCGATAAACCTCTATAATGTAATACATAAGGAACCGATGAAGATAGCGGAATATAACTTTACACAAATACTGCATATCATCTGTTGCTTCACTTATGAACAAATTTTCGAAATCGACTATAACTTTTCAAGGCCCCGGATATCTACATGAAGAACTTAATGCCTAAGGGTAATTTTTCACCGAAAATACCGCCAAATATTTCAGATATTTTCATTTAAATCATAGGAACATCATGCATCTCAGTTGTCCACTGCACGGGTTTCCGGGTGAAGTCTAAGTGCACTTATTTGTGATGAGGCTTCAACCAGACTTGCACACCGGTTTTTCCATTTTAACTAATTTATGTTATGTAAAATGTTAGCAATATGTCTAGTTGTCCTTGGAAAACCCAAATTATTTTTTACATTTTGTGAAATTCAATATCTTTTTAGTGGTTTGATTTTTAATTCAATTTATCTGGCGAATAGTAAGTTTTACATTGCCTTTCGTTGGATTTTTCACGCCATAATTTTTACATTTTTATTAAAGATGGTTCACGACTGCATCTGATCTTTCAATTTTGTGCCCGATCTACAGATTGCAATATGGTAAATATTGAATTGAGATAGTTTCCTCTGGAATCGTGATATAATCTTAAACATGTATATAATCAGTGATGGGCACCATCAAAAACAAACAAGCATCACAAAATGAGATTGTGTTAGTTCGCTTACTGTGGGACCAAGCGAAACAACAACCAAAAATATTCAATCTGCTTGCAGACTCTGCAATGCAGAGGTTGAGCGAGTAGGTCTATGCCGTACGATTGCACAATACGAATATGTGCACGTGCTAATGAATGTAAACATTAATAATATTTAATATAAATTATAGTAAATTTGGGTAATGTAAAAATTTAAAAACGTATTTTCATGTTATTTTACAATGAAATAATTGTCTTCATTTCATACATATAATATATAACTTATTTTAACCTCGCTCTGCCTCGTCGTAAGTACTCGTTTTACGCTCTTCGCTTGTGCGTGTTAGTGACAATTTCCTCAAAACAATGAAGAATGCATAGCTTACAATACACGATGCTTTAAAACAGTGTCGACCAGCTCCTACTATTTTTAGTCTTCGTTTTTTCACACCTACAGTTGAGCGTTCGTTTTTTCACACCAACATGCCCGAAGCTTCGCAGCAGAACAAGCGAAAACAAATCAGTTGCTGTCTGAATTTTGAACAAGCACTGAGCAAAAAAATTTATCAATTTTTTATGTATGAAAATGAAAATAATCTTGAATTTTTTAGTTGTTTTGGAAACAAAGGTTATGATGCCTGTCGGATATTAGAATCTGTCCCTTTGTCCCGCCCCACGCTAGTCCGTCGAACAGAACAAATAAGTTCATATATTTTTAGATGTTCAATAAATAGACTTAGAAATTGTATGTCTGGATTCAACTTTATATAAGAACACAATAAACGATATCTACAAGCTACAAAAATTAGAAATATGAAATTGACATTAATAAAATAATTGAATAAACTAAAATAAACATATTTTTTAATTATGAAAACTTTTTTCGGTGTAGCTGCTTTGTTTACTTTTTGTTTCGCTGCTTGCTTCGCTTCTTGTTCTTCTTAACTAACATTTGTATAATTTTGTGCGTGTGGTAGTTTGGTCGACACTGCTTTAAAAAAAACCGAATTTGTATCATAGCTTGGTTTATTAACGTTTGCGTTATTTAAAAATGAAACAATTTTTATTAATTTTTTTTCATTATTTAAATTATATATTTCTTTATGAAAGATTATAAAATGTCTTTTTAAATTTAGCTTAAGTACAATATTTAAAACCTTTTGATATAACAAGCATTGCGGCTTCCCAGAATTATTCAAATGAAAAAAATTCAAATTCCCACTCTGTGTGAAACGTTTTTAGGTTTTCCATGTTTATACAGTATAGTCCGCATATAAGAAACTTAAAAAAAAAACATTTTTCTTATATCCGGTTTTTTCTTTTAGGCGGACTCCGTATATAAGAAATAGTTTCTTTTATGCGGATATCTTACAAATTTCATGCACAAACTTCTTATAACCGTACATCGCGTTATGTTGCACGAAAACAAATCCTTTATTTGATTTCATTTATTTCATTCAATATTTTTAATAAAAAAAAAACAATAAACATTATCGAAAATTAACAAAACTTTAAATTCATAGAAAATTAATATTATGTACATGTATGGGAACTTAAAACGACAGTTGCTTTTTATAATAAATATTGCATGTTTTGTTTATGTACATATAAATTTATAATTTCTTTGATGTTGAAAATAAGTCATTTATTTTTTTTTTTGAACAAGAGATTTGCAACGTTCATTAAAGAGAAGTTTCTCAATATTTACTAAGTTATCATCATCATTTAAATATTGCTTCAATACAAACAAGGCTTGTAGCGCTTACTCTCTGGTAGGTGGCACTGCACTATCTGCAGAGTCTTCTATTATATCTCCACTCTCATCTTCTAGTATTTCGTCTATGAATCATTTTCAGATAAATTTTCGAAAAAATAGTTATTGTCAAAAATCATCATTTGAGTCACGGCTTTCGGTTTCAGAATAAATATTCTCTGAGGTAGTATCATCATTTGAGTCCATTACAGGGATTCCTTAGTAAATTCCGGCTTTTTTAAAACAATTTCGAATTGTTTGAGGAGTCACGAGCCACCAAGTGCGCTTGACAATGTACAAGACTCTCAAAATATTAACGCTTTTTAAGAAATTAGCCTTAAATCCACCTTCTGCTGCTAGTATCTGTTCGCGAACTCAACACTTTCTATAATGTGATTTGAATGACTGAATAATACCTAAGTATAACAAATAAAAACACATGAAACTTAAAAGTGGCAAATGCTGGTATAGCAAACCTTGGTCCAAAGGCTAAATTAGACTTGTAGTGTATGTATGTATGTATGTGATTGGCGTTGCAACCGTTTAGCCGGTTATAGCCGAATCGACGATAGTGCGCCACCTCTCTCTCTCCTTTGCAGTTCGGCGCCAGTTGGAGATCCCAAGTGTAACCAGGTCGCTCTCCACCTGGTCCCTCCAACGGAGTGGAGGCCTTCCCCTTCCTCCGCCAGGTACTGCATGTATGTTAATTGTAGAAAATAGTTGAGATATGTATGTTTTAACGGCAATTTTCACAAACCAAGCTGCTGTGTTCCTTGCAAACAAATTTTTGGCACGTACTACAAACAGCTGAATATTTGTTCGAATTTTTTGTATGATGACAGAAGAAACATCGATGTCGTTTTTTGGTGGATTCTTTTCTGGCAGAGCATAGAGCTGTGCAAAATATACTCGTTTTCCGATAACTGTTGAAATGCAACCCTGTAGCAACTTACATCTTTGAGTAACCCTGATTTTTAGTTTAGTAAGAAACCCAAAAACCAGAACATTCTTTCACTTGCATTTTGACCTTTAAATAAACTACATCTTTTTGAGTTGAACATTCCAAAGCGTTTTTTCTTGGATTCGTGCAGTACAAAAGTAAGATAAACCAACAGGTTATGGGCCCAGGTGCAAATTCCTGGGAACCTAGTAAATCGCGTTAAGTAATTAATAAAAATATGAGTTCGTCGCTTTTTAACATAGAAAAATTGGATGAGTCCAATTATGACTCATGGAACTTGCAGCTACAAAGTGTGCTTGTTCATCAAGAGTTGTGGCCTGTTACGTGCGGAGAATTGCCCGCTCCAAAAGAAGGTGCCGATGAAAAAGCTGTGTTGCTGTGGAAGGCAAAAGACGATAAGGCAAAAGCAACAATAATCCTCAGCATTACGCCTATGCAGATAAGCCACATTAAAAACTGCAAATCGGCGAATGAGGCGTGGAAATGTCTACAAGAAGTGCATAGACCAAAAGGGCCTGTGAGAAAGGTAACTTTGTTCAAGCAGTTACTTGGAATTCGAATGAATGACGGTGAGTGTGTCCAGCAATACGTTTGCAAATTTACGGCAGTCGCAGAGAAGCTTGCTGAAATTGGAGTGTGTCTCCAGGATGATTTGTTCGTTATTATGCTTCTTGCAAGTCTGCCGAAATCATTTGAGAGTTTGGTGGTTGCTTTGGAGTCTCGCGATGAGCTACCAAATCTCACTGCTGTTAAAATTAAATTAATAGAAGAAGGCGAGCGACGTAAAACATGCCAGTCTGAGCATACCGAGGGTAGCGTGCAAGCTTTCGTAGCACACGCAAACACAAACGCAAAAAAAAATATTTTTGAACATACAAAATCGAACGACAGTGCAAGTACCGCAAGCACACGCAAAGACAATAGCAAAAAATCAAATTTAAAATGTTACAGTTGTGGCAAAAAAGGTCATTTCGCCGCACAATGTAAAGGAAAAGATCGAGAAAAATCTTCGCATCAAAATGTAACAAGAAACGGACTGTTTGCTGCTGTTAGTAGCAGAATTTTACACAACGATGTTTGGTGCGTTGACAGCGGCGCTTCTTCACACTTATGTTGTAACCGCAACATGTTTGATGAGTTCGAGCCGTGTGAAGAATCAATTATGTTAGCGGCGGAACACAAAATATTAGCAAAAGGCAAAGGTGTTGTTCGATTGCGAACAAACGAGTTTGATGTGACTCTCGTAGATGTTTTGTTCGTGCCGGGTTTACAGTGCAACTTTGTGTCAGTTGCCAGAGCAGTTAACAGTGGCTATATTGTCGAATTCAAGGGAAACACGGCGAAGTTCTTTGACAAACACGGAGGAATAATATTATGCGCACAAAAGGTCAGAGATTTATATTTACTTGAAATAAATAAAAATAAATTGTTCTTTGCGAAGAAAATTGCTGACGACGTGATGAAGTGGCATAATAGATTTGGCCATCTGAATTTCGCAAGTTTACGGCAGCTTAGTAATAAGCAGATGGTGTTTGGACTTCCGATTAATATACCGACTGATGTCAACTGCGCTTTGTGCATGTCGAGTAAATGCACTCAGCGGCCATATAGTAACTCACAAAATTATGCAGCCGATGTATTGGGGGTGGTGCATACTGATGTTTGCGGTCCGGTAAATGTTGCATCGATCGGTGGAGCCCGATACTTCTTAACCTTCATGGATGATAAAACGCGCTATATATTCGTGTATTTTTTACGGCACAAAAGCGAGGTGTTCGAAAAATTCAAGGAATTTAAAGCAATGGCAGAGCGTCAAACTGGGGAGAAATTAAAGATATTAAGAAGCGACAATGGGACAGAGTTTGTCAACAATATTTTTGATGAATATTTAAAAGCGAATGGCATTTTACGGCAACTTACGGTCCCGTATACGCCACAGCAAAATGGTGCTGCTGAGAGGTTAAATCGCACTCTACTTGAAATGGCAAGGTGTATGTTGCTGGGTGCAGGTCTCGAACAGTCGTTATGGGGTGAAGCGGTATCTACGTCCGCGTATTTGCGGAATCGTTCTCCAACCAAAGCGTTAGATAGTGTAACGCCGTATGAAGCATGGCATGGGCATAAGCCAACGGTGGCGCATTTAAGAGCGTTTGGATCATTTGCAGTGGCACTTGATAAACGGCAGCGAGACAAATTCAAGCCAAAGGGTAAAGAATATGTTATGGTAGGATATTCTGACACTTCAAAGGCGTATAGATTGTACGATAAAGAAGCAAAGCGTTTAATTGTTAGTAGGGATGTATACTTCATCGAGCAAACGCAACACAAGCAACAGCATGAGGCAATTTTAGACGTATTGAATCCGATAAATGTTCACGTGTCCGATAATGAGCAGATGGCTCAGGTACCTGTCATTCAAGTGGATGAGGCAAACGATAACGCGAACGAAGATGAAGTTGTAGATGATGGTGGCATGCAGCCAGAGAAAAGTGATGACGATTTCGAGTCTCCTGAAGATGAACCAACTTCGCTTAAACGTGGGCCAGGTAGACCGAAATTGATTCGTACTGGTGTATGCGGTAGACCAAAAAAACAGTATAATTACTTAAGCTTGTTGACGTATGGCAATATTAAAGTACCTGATACAGTAGGTGAGGCGTTATCAAGTGAACTTTCTGGCGATTGGTACAATGCAATGAAAGCTGAATACGAATCGTTGTTGAAGAACAAGACTTGGGAACTTGTGAAGCTACCAAGAGACCAAAAACCAGTGCGTAACAAATGGGTGTTCGCGGTCAAAAGAAATAAGGATGGAAATGTAGAACGGTTTAAAGCGAGGTTGGTTGCGAAAGGGTGTTCGCAAATTTACGGTGTAAACTATACCGAGACTTTTTCACCCGTCGTACGTTACAATACCATTCGAATGATTTTTGCGATAGCAGCGGAATACCGTTTGCACTTACATCAAATGGATGTATCCACCGCTTATTTGAATAGCGATTTGTCTGAAGATATTTATATGAATCAACCCGAAATGTTTGTGGATAAGCGTTATCCTGATCATTGCTTAAAGTTAAAGAAAGCTTTATATGGCCTTAAGCAATCCGGTCGCCAATGGAATATGAAATTAGATTCCATATTGAAGCAGATAGGATTCAAACAGTGTGAGTGTGAACCGTGCGTATATGTTATGCACAAGGGCAAGCAGTTGAATATTATAGCCGTTTATGTTGATGACTTACTGATTGCCAGCTCGGATTACAGTCACTTAAAACTTATAAAGGCTATGATATCAAATAAAGTTGAAGTTGTGGACAAGGGTCAAGTCCAGCACTTTTTAAGCATGGAGGTTGAGAGAGATGGTGAAACTGGAGCTATTGCTATTAGTCAGAAGGGACATATTAAAAGGTTATTGCGCGAGTACGAAATGGAAAATTGTCGACCGATCGCCATCCCTTTAGATCCAGGACACCAAGTTGTGTGTAATGAGCAGAATTGTAAAAAAGCAGATCAGGTGCAGTATCAATCACTCATTGGGTCACTTATGTATCTAGCTGTGTGCACGCGACCTGATATCTTGCACTCGGTTTGTAAGCTAGCACAGCGTAACAATGATCCACATGTAGAACATTTATCAGCAGCAAAGCGCATATTAAGGTTTTTATGCACCACACAAGATATGCAACTGAGGTATAACAAAACCGGTAAACCAATTGAGTGTTTTGTGGATTCCGACTGGGGTGGTGACACAAGTGATCGGAAATCGTATACTGGGTATGCAGTTATGTTAGCCGGAGGAGTGTTTTCATACGAATGTAAAAAGCAGACGACGATAGCACTTAGCAGCACAGAAGCCGAATACATGGCGCTAGCATGCGTTGTTAAAGAAGCTGTTTACTTGAAGCAGCTATTAACTGAAATGGAACTCGAATGCCCGGATGCGATGATAGTGAACGGAGATAATTTAAGCGCGATGAATTTAGTCAAGAACCCCGTATACCACGCTCGAAGTAAACACATTGATATTAAATATCATTTTATAAGAAATATCTATCGAGGTGGCGAAATCGAACTTAATTACTGCAGCACTAGTAATATGATTGCAGACATATTTACTAAGAACCTAGCCAGACCTAATCATGAAAAATTTTCTAAAATGTTGAACTTGTGTTAAATATATTTACTTGTAATGCTCAAATATGTTCGTTGAGGTGGCGTGTTGAAATGCAACCCTTTAGCAACTTACATCTTTGAGTAACCCTGATTTTTAGTTGTGTAAGAAACCCAAAAACCAGAACATTCTTTCACTTGCATTTTGACCTTTAAATAAACTACATCTTTTTGAGTTGAACATTCCAAAGCGTTTTTTCTTGGATTCGTGCAGTACAAAAGTAAGATAAAACAACAATAACTAGCTTTCTTTGTCAGCGTTTTTGATCGAGTGATGTAATAATAAACGGCAAAATGTCTCAAAATACTAGCTGGGTCAAATTGACCCAACAACGTAATAAGTGTAATGAAATTACATTTGGCATCCTCCAGCAACATAAAAAAACAGATATTATTTTAATTTTCATATTTATCTATTCCTTTTACTGCAGTTAATAAATAGAAGAAGAATCAATACAATACGACTAGACTAACACGCGAATTTCGACGAGTTTTACTGAAAATTAGGTCAAATTGACCCAAACATAGCAGAAGGGTTAAAGCCGATTGATTATCCGCGGAAGCAGCTTCGCCGTGATGTTTTTTGAAACGCACATTTTCGTTATTCTTCCATCTTTGCAGCCAGCCTCCATCATTTGCCTGAACCAAATGGACATTTATTTGTTTAGCGCTTCATATTTTGATGTGCGTGTCCTCTTTTGCGCTAAGTTCCGGCAGGTAATGCTCTTTTCACTGAGTTCTTTCGATTGTTTCAAAATTTTCGAAATCGTGCTGCTTGCAATATTATATTTTTTGGAGATTTCGCTTCGGGTTTTGCCGCTTTTTGCTTCTTCCACAATTTTGATTTTTGTTTTAATTGGCAAAGCGTTTCTTTTAATTTTTTCATTTTTATTTCTTGCCTTTTTCTATTATTTTCTTTTTTAAAAACAGCTGTGAAACAAATTTTAGCGTTGCCAGATACAAATTTTAATACATTTAAGATACGCGGAGCGTACTGTATTCGCATATGTATACATTCATATATGGCTTACAGCTGGTGCGCATCAACCTGCTCAGTTCAACTTCTGAATGCAGACTGATTTTAACATCGCTTTGTCCCATCGTAAAGGTCCAGACCCAATGCTGGCTGGCTTTACTTGCTTTCGTTGACTTTGCGTATTTTGAATGCTTGCATGACCAAATGAGCGCTTTGAACGCTTTCAAAATAATATCACAATCACTGTTGCCACACACTTAATTATTTCTATGTACATCAAAAAGTAAAAAAAACTTGCTAATAGTTTCATGTATGTTATATCATTATTAACTCTTTGTAAATTTCTACATACATACATATATCAAATATTTTAAATATTGTACATTTTAACTATTTATACTGGCAAACGCATATGTGATAAATATTTGTGTGCCAATGTAGCAGCAAAAAAAAACTGAAATTGGTACATTTCGCCCAAACTGGTAACCCTAGTCACAATATCAAATGTCAAAAGCGCCAGAAGAGCTGGCAAATAGAGCATAGATCTATTCGTAACTTCAAGCGCTTGAAACACAGCTTCATTTTGTCTATTTTCATATGCTCTAGTATAGTTCTATTCAGTATTGACAGTTCTCACAGCAAAGAAAGTAAAGCCAGCCAGCATTGGGTCTGGACCTTAAGTGCTCGTTTTACGCTCTTCGTTTGTGCGTGTTAGTGACAATCGGTGTGTGTACGTATACGATCACTTACGCTCTTTTAGCACATGCTAAGACTTTGCTCATGTTTTTTTATCAATAATTTTAAGCTTTTTTATAAAATTTAAAATTTTTTCATTTGCACATTACTTTTGAATTTTTTCAAGTTTTATTTTTAGTTCTGGTTCGATGTTCTTTCTTATCATAATATTAAAAAAATTGTACAATATATAACAACAACAACGAACCTAGGTTTTAGAAATAGAAATAGAATTTGTTTGAAGCAAGTAATTGAGAAAAGAGAGTGAATGAAGCAAAATGAAAACTTAGGCTGCGTTTAAACGAATGTCTGTCACTGTAGTTATGTCACAAGAGTTGTCTTTTTCATAAAAAATATATTAAAAAAAACCGTTATAAATTTTATACTCCACACCCTTTATAAACCTTACCAAATAAATGACTCCATATATAAGACTACTTTAATACCAATATATAACTTTTTCAATTATTCAATTTGGACATTCCATTTGAAAGATTATTCAATTATAAGAACTAATTGTGCATTGTTAAATACTTACACTTTGTCAATAGTAAGTATTTATCAAGAGTTGTATCCCTATTTAATCTGATTTGTAAAACAAGTAAGGAAAGGCTAAGTTCGGGTGCAACCGAACATTTTGTACTCTCGCAATTTATTGATGAAATTTTATTAAAATAACAAACAATTTGTCTCGTATATTCGGCATAAAGTCCACTAAAATAACGAAAATCGTCATATATAGATATGAGGTCTGATGTAATCCCTGAACCAATTTCATTCATTTTCACCAGCAAGGTACACTATATCCAAGACTATACACTCACTTAATTTTGCTAAGATATCTCACATATTAACCAATACATACATGCGGAATTAAGTCCATATTTTTGAAAACCTATAATTAGGTATATGGGAGCTAGGAGATGTTATGACCCGATTTTCATAAAGAGACTCACTATTAGAAGAAAACAATTTCCTCTGAATTAAATTAAGTTATCTGAGAGATTTTCTCATATTTTCGGTTAAAATTTACCCTTAGTCACAGCGCCTAAGATGATATGCACTATTTGTGTAAAGTTTTATTCCGCTATCTTTATTGGTTCCTTATGTATACATAATAAAGTGAAGGAATCAGATGTAATTCAAAATTGAGTTATATGGAAAGTAGTCGTGGTTGTGAACCGTTATCCGTTGCACGGACAAACGGACGGACGGACAGACAGACATTCGGATTTCAACTCGTCTCGTCATCCTGATCATTTTGATATACATAACCCTATATCTAACTCGTTTAGTTTTATAACTTACAAACAACCGTTATTTGAACAAAACTATAATACTCTCTTAGCAACTTTTGTTGCGAGAGTATAACAAGTCAACAATATGCCTACTAGAAAAACGACTCTACTGTCTAAACGAATTTAGCGCCAAACGTTTAGCTTTGCAGAAAAAAAAGCCAGATCATTCCAACTGTACGGATGACAATCGAGTGCCGAAAGCTTGCAGCGCCTTATTGATAATAGAAACACGTTCCCGTGAATCTAGCGGCGAACGTTAGCCGCGACTTATTGCACAGAGAGAAACGATCTTTAACGACTAGGACGCGTGATAGAATTTTAGCTTATAGTAATAGATCTGCATTCAGTTATAATCTACATATTGATTATATCAATCAGAATAGCATCAGAATCGGAGCAATTTGTCCTAAATGTTTTGCTTAAAAATGGAATGATGAATCGAGTGGCATATGCTTCACTTTGATGGCAGAGATCAGATATAACGCTATAATTATAACGAGGTGTCACAACTATCGATTTTTATACTCTCGCAACAAAAGTTGCTAAAGAGAGTATTATAGTTTTGTTCACCTAACGGTTGTTTGTAAGTCATAAAACTAAACGAGTTAGATATAGGGTTATATATATCAAAATGATCAGGGTGACGAGACGAGTCAAAATCCGAATGTCTGTCTGTCCGTCCGTCCGTCCGTCCGTCCGTGCAACGGATAACTTGAGTAAAAGTTGAGATATCTTGATGAAACTTGGAACACACGTTCCTTGGGACCGTGAGAGGGTTGCTTTCGAAAATGGGCAAAATCGGACCACTGCCACGCCCACAAAATGGCGAAAACCGAAAACACATAAAGTGTCATAACTAAGCCATAAATAAAGTTATAAAAGTAAAATTTGGAATAGAGGATCGCACTAGGAAGGGGCATATTTGGATGTAATTTTTTTGGGAAAGTGGGCGTGGTCCCGCCCCCAAATCGGTTATTTGTATATAGCTCGCAAACCAATAAAGCTATATAAACCAAACTTTCTACAGTCAGTTCTCTTACGTACCCCACCACACACCATGAAAATAGTTGAAATCGGATAATAACCACGCCCACCTCCTATACAAAGGTTAGGTTGAAACTTACTAAAAGTGAGTTAACTCAGTAAAGAAAAACGCCAGAAACACTAAATTTCACATAAGAAATGGCAGATAGAAGCTGCACTCAGATTTTTTTACAAAATGGAAAATGGGCGTGGCATCGCCCACTTATGGGTCAAAAACCATATCTCAGGAACTACTCGACCAATTTCAATGAAACTTGGTTTGTAATAGTTTTCTTACATCCCAATGATATGTTGTGAAAATAGGCCAAATCGCTTCACAACCACGCCTACTTCCTACATACCAGAACTTTGAAGACGATCTGAATCATTATCTTTACAATATATAAAGGTAGCACTAGTGAAGATATCGATGCAGAACTTTGCACAAATACTACCTTTATAGTGTGGAAGCCCCATTCTAAAAATCGCCGAAATCGGACCATATGTTTTCAAGGCCCCATGTATCGAACATGAGGACCTCGGTGCTTCTAACCTAATATTAGGGTTTCCAACTTTCAATGGACTTTATACAATATATATGATGAATATGTGGGTCAAATTGTGTATTATATAATATAAATAAAGTTAAATAAATAAATTGCGAGAGTATAAAATGTTCGGTTACACCCGAACTTAGCCTTTCCTTACTTGTTTTAATTTTCATTTATGGCAACTTGTGAGTACCCTAATTATAACGTCAAGTAATGTTCTTTTGGTAAAAAAATTAGAAATAAACCATAGATTAAAATTTGAAAAATTTAGTTGACTGCGATCACGATAATTTCAATGGAAATTACTTCGGTTGAGAGATAATTAGTTAAAGAACAAGTAAGAAAAGGCTAAGTTCGGGTGGAACCGAACATTTTATACTCTCGCAGTTTACTGATACATATTTATTAAGATAAAAAAATCCTATAATTAGGTATGTATATGAGAGCTAGGGGAAGTTATGACACGTTTTTAACCATTTCTGGTACAGAGACACACTATTAGAAGAAAAACATTTCCTCTGAATTAAATTAAGATATCTGAGAGATTTACCCAAATTTTCAGTGAAAAATTACCATGGGGCATAGAATTCTTCATATTCGATATTCGGGGCTTTGAAAAGTTATAGTCCGATTTCGACAATTTTTCACAAGTGATGCCACAGATCTTATACAGTATTTATGTAAAGTTTTATTTCGCTATCTTCATTGGTTCCTTATGTATATATTATAAAGTGAAGGAATAAGATGGAGTTCAAAATTGAGTTACATGGGAAGTTGTCGTGGTTGTGAACCGATTTCAACCATTTTCCACACGTGTCATCAGGGTGTCAAGAAAATATTATATACCGAAATATATATTTCGAATCGGTCGAGTAGTTCCTGAGATATGGTTTTTGACCCATAAGTGGGCGATGCCACGCCCATTTTCAATATTGTAAAAAAATCGGAGTGCAGCTTCCTTCTGCAATTCCGTCTGTAAAATTTAGTGTTTAGTGATTTTCGTTAGTGAGATAACCCACTTTTAGTAATTTTCAACCTTACCTTTGTATGGGAGGTGGGCGTGGTTATTATCCGATTTCAACTATTTTCATGGAGTGTGGTGGGGCACGTAAGAGAACCGACTGCAGAAAGTTTGGTTTATATAGCTTCATTGATTTGCGAGATATATACAAATAACCGGGGCGGGGCCACGCCCACTTCCCCAAAAAAATTACATCCACATATGCCCCTCCTAGTGCGATCCTTCATTCCAAATTTTACCTTTATAACTTTATTTATGGCCTAGTTATGACACTTTATAAGTTTTTGGTTTTCGCAATTTTGTGGGCGTGGTAGTGGACCGATTTTGCTCATTTTCGAAAGCAACCTCCTCAGGGTGCCAAGGAATGCTTGTTCCAAGTTTCGTTAAGATATCTCACTTTTTACTCAAGTTATCCGTTGCACGGGCAGACGGATGGACGGACAAACAGACATTCGGATTTCAACTCGTCTTGTCACCCTGATCATTTTGATATATACATAACCCTATATCTAAATCGTTTAGTTTTGTGACTTACAAACAACCGTTATGTGAACAAAACTATAATACTCTCTTAGCAACTTTTGTTGCGAGAGTATAAATATATCAATACATTTTGGAGTTGGTACCATTAAAAACGGTATGAATAAATTTTGTTTCATTGATTTATCCAATTTTGTGTTTGAACTAATAAGACTACCGCACAATTCAGCCAGTGCGGAACGAAAATTTTCGGAACTTGCATTTAAAAAAAGTAAGAAAGCATTTAAATATAATTTAAACTTTATATAACACATGAAATTTGTACATGTTTGTTTTTTGTTCCAACATAAAATGTTTGATATATACATACATACAATGTGCATAAATGTACCTATTTTTATACTCTCGCAACAAAATTTCTAAAGAGATTATTATAGTTTTGTTCACATAACGGTTGGTTTTAAGTCATAAAACTAAACGAGTTAGATATAGAGTTACATATATCAAAATGATCAGGGTGACGAGTAAAGTTCAAATCCGGATGTCTGTCTGTCCGTCCGTCCGTGCAAACTGTAACTTGAGTAAAAATTTAGATATCCTGCAGAAGCTTGGAAGATGTATTTCTTGGCACCATAAGAAGGTTAAGTTCGAAGATGCGCGAAATCGGACAATTGCCACGCCCACAAAATGGCCATAACCGAAAACATATAAAGAGTTATAACTAAGCCATAAATTATGCTATGGAAGTAAAATTTGGTATAAAGGATCGCACTATGAAGGGGCATATTTGGATATAATTTTTTTAGGGAAGTGGGCGTGGTCCCGCCCCCTTCTAAGTTGTTTGTACATATCTCGTAAACTATTAAAGCTATATAAAGGAAAATTTCTATAGTCGTATCTCTTAGGTAGTATACAGTCCAAAAATGGTGGAAATCGGATTATAACAACACCCACCTAACATACAAAGGAAATGCTACCTAAAATGCTTTAACTCAGTAAGGAAAACCACCAGAAACCTTAAATTTCTTTATAAAGAAGGCACAGAAGAGCTGCACTCAAATGATATGTTATGAAAATAGTCCAAATCGGTTCACAACCACGACTATTTCCCACCAGAACTTCAAAGTCGTTCTGATTCGTTTACTTTACAATATATAAAGTTAGCACCAGTGAAGATATCGGAACAGATATTCGGTGATACCCGAACTTATCCCTTTCTTACTTGTTATTGTTGTTTTTTTGTATGAACATATGTATATTTCGAAATGTGAAGTTATATAAAACGACATGTTTTGATGAATAAATGGTAGTTTGAAAGGGGTTTTGGCAGGCATTTCGCTACATAAAGATTTATTCGAGTGGCATCACTGGTCAGAAATGCTCATGACGAAGTTGAAAATTATTTGAACAGCCGGTACATCTGAAGCAGTGTAGAGGTTATTAGAGTTTCCTATACCGTAGTACACTTAAAGAACGGTTAACGAGTATACTTCTGAGCGGAAAACATGCAAAATGTAATGGAAAATCCACTAAAAACGACTCTCACATCGTTTTTTGACCTGTGCAAAAGTGACGGATTTGCTGAAACACTACTGTATCACGAAGTCCCCCATTACTATACATGGGCTAACAGTAAATTTTCTAGAAGGAAACGTGGTCAACACGTGGTCAGTTAGACACCCCGACATAAAAAAATGCAGCATTAGGAAGAGTGTACAGCATTTATCCTTCCCAGTTATAATGTTTTTATCTCAGGATTCTACTTTATCATATACGTGGCCCAACATCATTTCAGGACTTAAAAACAGATTATGGTATTGGTAAAGAGACTTACCAAGACTCCTGCCGAGATAGAGGTTTGCTAGCAATGGGAAATAACTTTGAGAGAAGTATCGAATTCCCAGTGCCTGTTAAAGCTGAACCCAACAACTTATGGACACTTTTAAAGACGATTTGTGTGAAGATATCAGACACAAAACCCAACAACAACATATGATTTTGACGAATTATCAGTATTTTTCAATCCAAATGTACCTAAGTTGGTTGCAGATAAAAAAAGGCGTTAAATGCAATGAAAACACCAAAGGTGGCCTATGTTTTTGGATGTTCCTTTGGGAACAGGTAAAACCTTTATTGCCAATTTACTATTGGAAGAAAAGCACTGGCAGTTGCGTTTTCTGAAATTGCTGCAACCATATTAAATGGTGGGGAAATTTCTCCCTCAACCTTCAAATAACCGTTGGATGTGTCTTTAGAATAACAATCTGTTTGCTCAATTCGCAAAAATTATCCATTGGGAAAGCTATTACGGTATACGTAACTGATTATTTGAGATGAGTACAACCTTTGCCATAGAGCTCATGTTGACGCTGAGGACCGCACATTAAAAGACATCAAAACCTTTGAGTTCACTGTAGACTAGGGATGGGCACCAACACAATCAAACGAGCATCACAAAATGAGATTGTGTTGGTGTGCTTACTGTGAGACCAAGCGAAACAGCGATCAAAAATATTCACTCTGCTTGCAAAGGTTGAGCAAGCAGGTCTATGTCGCACGATTGCACATTACGAATATATGCACGTGCTAATGAATGGAAAAATTAATAATATTTTATATGTAATATAAATTATAGTAATTTGGGTAATGTATATAATTGAAAGAAATACATTTTATGCTATTACAATGAAAAAATTGTTTTCATTTCATACGTAAAATATATAACTTCGTCCGCATAAACCTGCTCAACTTCCCTCGATCTTAGTCGTTAAAGGCCTGCTGGAGAAGCATGCGCAGAGCGGCTACCGGGTGGTAGCCTATGCTGGCGACGTAGTTCTCATGGTTGAGAGGAAATTTCTAGGTGCAGGGTATGAACTTACGGCAAATTATCTCAGCGGAAAAGTTAATGGTGAAGGTTACTGTCGGAAGTGGCTGCTATTAAGCCAGCGGAGGAAATATTGCTTCGAAACGCATCAACCTTTAGGGAGGTGACGATCCTCTCCGATAGTAGAGTGATTCTAGCCTTGAGTTCACTGACTATGCGCGCAAGGTTGGTTAAGGAATGCCTATCTATATTATCGGTGGCATCGTTATACTTTTCGATTAGATTAGTCTGGTCCTGGCCACTGCAGAAATGCGGGAAATTTTACGGCTGATGAACTTGCAAGGTCAGGAACGTCAGTCTCAATATTAGTAGTATGGAAGCATGTAGGAGCACCGTTGTCCTATTGCGGTTTGCTAATGAACAGATGGGCCTCGGATGAGCTGGGCAAGCGCTGGTCAGTAACTAGTACTTGTGCAGTCGCCAGATCCTTCTGGACCAAGGTGAACCGAAGGAGTTCTGCCGAGCTTTCGCCCTCAATAAAGCATAGCACTCCTTAGTCATATAGGTTCTTACTGACCATTGTCCCATAAGGATCCACGCTGTGAAGTAGAAAATCTTACCGGATGCTAGCTGTAGAAGCTGCATGGAGGAGGACGAGGTGGAATCAACTCATCACTTCCTTCTGGAACGTTCCGCCTTTGTGAGATCAAGAAAAATATTTCTCAGATCCCACTTTTTCGAACAAGCTCGCGAAATAGTGAATAAAGAAGTTAAAAATTTCTGCAAATTTGTAGTATGTTCAGGTCACTTTGTAGATTCCCTTAGGGAAACAGCCAAATCTAAACTTACCTAACCTATCTATCCCGACATCGAAAATCTCACAGAGATAAATTTTTATTGGGTCTGTTCGAGGACGGTAGTGTCACCGAGAAACGACTCAGTAAATGAAATAAATACATATAATGACTATGGAAAAAGGACCAGGTCATTTTAAATGTTACAAATCTGTTAACAAGTATTTTTAAATTCCCTCTATTCTGCACGATTGCCACCTCACGAACTGTAATTAAAATAAGGTATTCTCATTATGATATGAATAAAAGGCAAAAATATAGAAAAAATTGTATGTCCACCCGTGCGAAGCCGAGTCGGCCGCTAGTTTGTAATACATTTGCTAAATAAATAAATAAAACAAAATAAAATAAATAATTTTCTAATAAATAAAGTAAAATTAATTGCGAAATCAAACACTAAAGAAGCAGGTCGAATTTTTACTATGAAATTTAACATAAATATGCTTAAAGTGCTTAAAATCGCTTACACTTATAGCATATTTATTTCCAACTAAACAACAACATTGTTATTCAATCGAATGAGTAGTAATACTTTGAAAGGTGGAGATTTTATAGGTACACCATCCGATACAAACGAAGTGATGCACAATCACTCTGAACAACATCCAAATTACAACTCTAACAGAATATTTATCAAGTTTTTGTTTTTTAGCTTAACGCCAACGTAATATGTAGATAAGTAGTCAATATTTTCCATGTTAGAATTAGTAATGAGGTATAAGTCAAACGCGGTCAAGTTCAGCAATTAAGAAATTTCAATATGCACTAACTATTGACAGTTTGTCAAGAAACAGTTTGCATATTGAAAATAAATTCACTTTTTCACTTTCCGCAGCAAAATATATTACTTTTTACTTCAGTTCAACATTTATTTTTTATCAGGGATAGTTACATATAGTATTTAAAGAGAATTGATGGAAAATATACTGCAAACTGCAGAAACAAAAACAAGAATCATTCAATTTTGTTACAGTGTCAATTAGTTGGTGATTCATTTTTTTTCAACATTGCTTTTGCAGTTTTTTTATCAATCGTCTTTAAATACTATTTGTGCCCTGATTAAAAAAAATAATGAGCTGAAGTAAAAAGTAATATATTATACTGTGGAAAGTGAAAAAGTGTATTTATTTTCAATGTTAAACTGTTTCTTGACAAACTGTTTGTAAGCTACTTTTGGATTCTAGACCACAGCGGAATCATTGGGAACTGCAGAGCCGATGAGCTCACACCTAAGGGCACTCTACCCACATTCTCATCATATTTGGCGCTGGATCAGTCTTCCTACAAACATTTGTGACTGTGAGATCCTTCTGGTCTAGTATCTTGCATTGCACACTCCCTCAATGGTAAGAGTCCTTACTGGACACTATTAAATCGGTTTAAATGCCGTGTGAATGCAAATTGACAAATTTGCATAGAAGAACGCGAGATTAAAAGTAGCGTTTCTCCTTTGCAGGCTAGCGGTGTCAAACTGAAGCTGAAACATGTCGATAGCACGAACTTTGGCGAGACCGATAAACTGGTCCGTATACATACATATCAGTAGGTAATTGAATGTTCTGTAATATTGTTGAAAACCTCTTCTAAAATTGAGTGAAAACCAAACTTGTTCACGTCAAATGTACATTTTTTAATACAACTTGAAATGTATGTAAATGTAGAGGATACTTGCTTTTGACCATTTGCGATCTCTTTCAGGACGGCGGCTCGTGCGGCCAACTCCTCTGCCCTACGCTGTTGCGTCAGCTCTTTAGCGCGCTCAGTCCAAATCAGTTCTTTTAAACGTTGGAAGCTTCCTTGTACATTCACAGAGTTCGGGTTTCCTCCATTGGCCGCACTAGTTACTGCATTATTAGAACCCACATGACGATATTTTGACGGACGGCGAGAGCTACCATCACCACTTTGATAAGAAGGTGCTCCTTTCGTTTCAGCTCCGTAGACGCGAGAAGACGGACCACCAAAGTTACTTCCGTCAACACTGTAATGCCGCTGACGATGGCCGATATTTACACGTTGGGGTATAATGGGCTCTCTACTAATCACTCGACCGAAAACTGGTGACCGAGATCTGTCGTTGTATCGCGGCAACATACGCACACTGTAAAAAAAATAAAATTTATTAAATATATTTATACTCTCGCAACAAAAGTTGCTAAAGATAGTATTATAGTTTTGTTCACATAACGGTTGTTTGTAACACCCAAAACTAAACGAGTTAGATATAGGGTTATATATACCAAAGTGATCAGGGTGAAGAGTGGAGTTCAAATCCGAATGTCTGTCTGTCCGTCCGTCCATCTGTGCAAGCTGTAACTTGAGTAAAAATTAAGATATCTTGATGAAAGTTGGCACACTTATTTCTTGGCACGATAGGAAGGTTGCTTTCACAAATGAGCAAAATCGGACCACTGCCACGCCCACAAAATGGCGAAAACCGAAAACACACAAAGTGCCATAACTAAGCCATAAATAAAGCTATGGAAAATTTGGTATGAAGGATCGCACTAAGAAGGGCCACATTTGTATGTAATTTTTTTTGGGAAGTGGGCGTGGCCCCGCCCCTAAATGAGTTATTTGTATATATCTCGCAATCAAATTAAGCTATATAAACCAAACTTTCTGCAGTCGGTTCTCCTACGGGGTACGTATACACCATACACCATGAAAATAGTTGAAATCGGATAATAACCACTCCCACCTCCCATACAAAGGTTAGGTTGAAAATTACTTAAAGTGGGTTATCTCACTAACTAAAAACGTCAGAAACACTAGATTTCACATAAGAAATGGCAGATGGAAGCTGCACTCAGATTTTTTTACAAAATGGAAAACAGGCGTTGCGTCGCCCACTTATGGGTCAAAAACCATATCTCAGGAACTACTCGACCGATTTCAATGAAACTTGGTTTGTAATAGTTTACTTACATCCCAATGATATGTTGTGAAAATAGGCAAAATCGCTTCACAACCACGCCTACTTCCAATATACCAGAACTTTGAAGACGATCTGAATCGTTTACTTTACAATATATAAAGTCAGCACTAGTGAAGATATCGATGCAGAACCTTGCACAAATACTACGTTTATGGTGTGGCAGCACCATTCCAAAAATCGCCGATATCGGACCTTATGTTTTCAAGGCCCCATATATCGAACATGTGGAGAGAAAACAGACTGCCTACCTCGCAATGTTGCCGAAAGATACCGAGAGCTGAAGAGGGAAGCGAGACGCGTTTGCAGACAAAAAAAGAAAGAGGCCGAAATGCGTGAGTACGAAGAGCTTGACAAGCTGGCCGACAGGGGTAATGCTCGAAAATTTTACGAAAAGTCGGCGGGGGCCGATGGATTACCGGCTGTGCTATTCAAATACGGCGGCGAAGAGCTGATAAGGTGCATGCCGTGATTCTTTGCAGAATATGGTCGGAAGAAAGCATGCCTGACGATTGGAATCTCAGTGTACTCTGCCCAATACACAAAAAGGGAGACCCCACAATTTGCGCCAATTACCGTGGGATAAGCCTCCTCATCATCGCGTATAAGGTTCTGTCGAGCGTACTGTGTGAAAGACTAGTGCCCACCGTCAACAAACTGATTGGACCTTATCAGTGTGGCTTTAGACCTGGAAAATCAACAACAGCCAAATATACACTATGCGCCAACTTTTGGAGAAGACCCGTGAAAATAGGATCGACACACACCATCGCTTTGTCGACTTTAAAGCTGCTTTCGACAGCACGAAAAGGAGCTGCCTTTATGCCGCTATGTCTGAATTTGGTATCCCCGCAAAACTAATACGGCTGTGTAAGCTGACGTTGAGCAACACCAAAAGCTCCGTCAGAATCGGGAAGGACCTCTCCGAGCCGTTCGATACCAGACGAGGTTTCAGACAAGGTGACTCACTCTCGTGTGATTTCTTTAACCTGATGACAATTGAAAAGTAAAGTCCTCTCTCGACGAACAAAAACCAAACTCTACAAGTCTCTCATCATTCCCGTCCTACTTGACGGTGCAGAAGCGTGGACGATGTCAACATCCGATGAGACGGCACTAGGAGTTTTCGAGAGAAAGGTTTTGCGGAAAGTTTATGGTCCCTTAAACATTGGCAACGGCGAATACCGCAGACGATGGAACGATGAGCTGTATGTGTTATTCGACGACATATACATAGTCCAGCGAATAAAAAGACAGCGGCTACGCTGGCTAGGTGATGTTGTTCGAATGGATGAAAGTGCTCCAGCTCTGAAAGTATTCGATGCATTACCCGCTGGTGGAAGCCGAGGAAGAGGGAGACCTCCACTCCGATGGAAGGACCAGATGGAGAGGGACCTGGCTTCGCTTGGTATAACCAACTGCCAGAAGGAGGGATACGTGGCGCGCTGTTGTGGACTCGGCTATAATCGCGTAAGCGGTGTCTACGCCAGTCAAGAAGAAGATATATCGAACATGAGGACCTCGGTGCTTCCTACTTAATATTAGGGTTTCCAATTTTCAATGGACTTTATACAATATATATGACGAATATGTGGGTAAAATTGTGTATTATATAATATTAAAAAAGTTAAATAAATAAATTGCGAGAGTATAAAATGTTCGGTTACACCCGAACATAGCCCTTCCTTACTTGTTATTTAGGTGTATATAACATAAATGTATTTATTAACAACGTTTTCCTTACATATATAAACCAAATAAAATGTATTAAATAACTGCAAATAAGCCAATGGAAGTAATCATTCTTTTTTTCTAACAAGAATGAAAGATAAGCCGTTTACCAACTTTGAAGTGAACTCTGTGGTTTTCAGTGGTCTAATACAATCATACATTCGCATTAAGCATATCAGCTAGAAAACAATAAAATATATTTCATAGATATCATGTGTTAAGTTAGTTCACATCGCTAATTATCTAGGCAAATTACGTTAGACTGTACGGTTGGAAAAGCGTTATTTTACCTGTTTCTGCAGCTAAGTACAATCTGTCTATGCCAATGATCAAGATATATGGCTATGTCTATACTCTCGCAATTTATTGATATATTTTTATCAATATAACACACAATTTGCCCCAATTTGAAAATTCTATAATGAGGTATATGAGAGCTAGGGGAAGTTATGGCCCGATTTTAACCATCTCTGGAACAGAGACACACTATATATTTATTTCCTCTAAATTATATTAAGATACCTGAGAGATTTACTGAAATTTTCGGTGAAAAATTACGATGGGGCACAGTATTCTTCATTTTCGATTTTCGGGGCTTTGAAAAGTTATAGTTTGATTTCGACAATTTTTTCACAAGAGATGCCACAGATCATATACAGTATTTGTGTAAAGTTTTATTCCGCTATCTTATTGGTTCCTTATGTATATATGTAGGATTGTGTAAACGGACAATAAGACTGAAATAGAAATGCAACACTGTGTAGGGAACAGATGTGACAGTAGCGAACGGACTGGAATGACAACGAAACAGTAGGGACGAAGACGAATTAAGGACAGACAAACAGACAGACCACCGGCAACCACGGACCACGCAAGACCACGGCAGATCACAGCGGACGTGATCGCTATTAATCTTTTTTACTTTATATACCGACCAGTGCAATTATTTCATTGCGGTCATATTAATTAGATAATTTGAATAAAGTTTGTATTAATCAATTTATATAAAACGCGGTGTTTTTATTCGTAAAGTTAATCGGCCATCTCACAAGTGGTGTTAGAAGTGAGATTTCGGGATTAAACTACTATTTTGCGTGAAAAACTTGCGATTTAAAGTGAATTTTTTTTTTATAAATTTCAAACGCGTTAATTTCAACAAGTGGACCTTGGTGTGCGAAAATTGCAGCAGCAGTAGCAGCAGCATCAGCAGTAGCATCAGCGTCAGCATCAGCAGTAGCAGTAGTAGCAGTAGCAGCAGCAGCAGTAGTAACGGAGGGCATACACAGTGTGTGCGGTAAAGTACAGTACATCGTTGGAGGTGGCGTTACATTTCACTGGAGAAACAGCTAAGTCTTTTGATATACAATTGTACATTTTTTTAATATCGTAAAATAAGTTATTGAATACTTTTGTGAAAATTTATGGCGAATATCGCAACAAACTTTTATTGGTGAAAATACGTTTTAAGACTTTTTAAGTGAGATTGATAAATAGAGTTCACTAAAACTAGCGCTGCGGCAGGAATTTGGTATAGCATTGTCATCGATTGAAGTACACCGTACTTTACGTAGTCGTCGGAAGCGACATGGGGAAGATCTTCGAGAATATTTATACGTTTTAATGGAGTTGGGGAAACCGATAGGGCTAGATGACTCAAGCCTAATAGAATATTTCATCGAAGGCATACCGGACTCAAGGTCGAACAAAAGCAACCTATACCAGGCGAAAACTATACAGGATTTGAAGGAGCAGATCAAGGTGTATGAGAAGATCCTCTACACCCAGTCACAACCCGTGAATGGGAACCAGGAGAAGGCATCGTCGTCAAACAAGGACTTCCAGAAAGCAGTTCCATTTAGCAGGAAATGTTTTATCTGCGGGGATTAATCACTTCTCGCTAGAAGCTGTCCACGCAATAAGAGATCGTGTTACAATTGCGGTAAAGAGGGTCATCGTGCAGCTGACTGTAAGGCAGGAAGGAAAACTCCTAAATCGGAGCGAAGCTGCGTCAATAATATGACGGATGAAGGAGAAATCGGAGAAGCGGAGTGGATTGATTTTTAAGGATGTAAGTTTCAACGGAAAATCTGCGTCGGCATTAATCGACACAGGTAGCGACTTATGTATGTATTATACGTTACGATACGTTAAACATACTTAGTCTGGACGTTGACTTAAGTAGTGAACAGCGACAGTTGATGGGTATCGGTACCAGCAAACTTATAACAATAGGTAGCTTTACCACATCCATCGAGATAGACAACATAAAGTTGGAAGTAAAATTTCACGTAGTGCGAGAGCGAGACATTAAATATGCGCTCGTGATTGGTAACGACGTTCTGAGACAAGTGGATTTATTTGTTACGGAAGATGGCGCCGAGTTCAGGCAGAAGAAGGTGGAGGAAAAGCCACAGATTAAGGAGGAGGTGAATACTGGAGCAGTAAGGAAAGATCGCAGTGTTGGGTCAGCGAAGCCTAAGAGGATTGATGTGAAATCAAATGTGGGCACAAGGGTGCAGGAAGATGAGGAGCAGTATATGGAAGCTGTTAGGAAGTATCGCAAGCGAATCCGTGATAGAAGGGCTTTGGAAGTAGCAAACAATGAGAGCGAGGGCGCTGTTGTGGCTAAGGAGCCAAGAGAGTTCAGGATTTCAGAAGCGAGTTCGAAGTTGGTTCATGAGACTGCGGAGATGGGCACTGACGTTAGGAACAACGCAATTGATGAAGGTGATAACAGGATTGCTGAACTGAGCGAAGAGTTCAGAACCCTGTGTATGGTCGCAGGAATGGAGAAGGTACCTGTGGACGAAGTCGATCTTTCACACCTCAACAAAGAGCAAGCAACTATAGTAAGAAAATTGGTAGCGAATTATAAGCCTACAAGCAATTCGATTTCGCCAGTAGAGATGAAGATCTTACTGTCAGATGACACCCCAGTATACGAAGATCCCAGACGGATGTCATATACCGATAGACAGGAAGTGGATGAACAAGTTAAGGAGTGGTTGAAGGATGGGATCATCAAACCCAGTAATTCAAATTATGCGTCACCAGTGGTGTTAGTTTCGAAGAAAGATGGAAGGAAACGCTTGTGTTGCGATTATCGGCGATTAAACACAAAGATAGTTCGCGATAACTTCCCGATGCCAAATATCGACGATGTTATCGAAAAGTTACAGGGTGCTAATGTTTTTACGACACTGGATCTTAGGAATGGATTTTTCCACGTCCCAGTGGAGCCTACTTCAAGGAAGTACACCGCATTCGTTACATACAATGGGCAATATGAATTTCAATACGTGCCTTTTGGTATATCGAATTCGCCGGTTTTTTCAAGATTTATTTCAGCAGTATTTAGATATCTTATACAAGACGATACTGTGGTGGCTTACATGGACGATTTAGTTATTCCCTCCAAGGATTACACTGAAGGCGTACACAGTTTGGAACGAGTTCTACGAAGGGCTGAAGAATATGGTTTGCGGATGAAATGGGACAAATGTCAGTTTCTTATAAGTAAAATAGACTTTCTAGGCTATGTTATAGAAGACGGTTCGATAAAACCATCTGATGACCAGAAGACTTTGCAGAGATTCCTGGGATTGACATCATACTTTAGAAGATTTGTCGATGGATATGCAGTAATAGCCAAACCGCTGTCGGATCTACTCAGGAAAGAGGCTAAGTTCGAGTTGCGCGACAAGCAGTTGGAGGCATTCCAGAAGTTGAAGTCAGCATTGATCAGTGCACCAGTCCAAATGTTGTACAATCCGAAAGCAGTGACTGAGGTACATACAGACGCTTGTATGTCCGGGTACGGAGCAGTGCTACTTCAGAAGGATTTCGACGATCAAGCGTTCCATCCAGTTCAATACATGAGTCGGAAGACAAAACCGGCAGAGGAAAAGTACCATTCGTATGAACTCGAGGTACTAGCGATTATAGAAGCACTTAAGAAGTGGAGAGTATATTTGTTGGGGATAAGTTTTAAGATAGTAACAGATTGCAACGCATTCGCAATGACGATGCGGAAACGAGATGTGCCATTAAGAGTATCTCGTTGGGCAATGTTCCTACAAGACTTTTGCTACGAGATAGAACATAGAAACGGTTCAAAAATGCGACATGTAGACGCGTTGAGTAGGGTATCTTGTCTCATTATAGAAGATTCCCTAATACACCGGCTGAAGCAAGCACAGGAAGAGGACAATTGGATACGAGCTGTTTTGAAAGTTCTGGAGAAGAGCGACTACGAAGACTTTTATATCAAACATGGAGTACTGTATAAGGATTCAACAAGAGAACTCGTGGTAGTTCCATCAGTTATGGAGAACGAAATCATCAACATGGCACATAGGCAAGGACACATTTTCATCAAGAAAACGGAAGAAGCAGTAGAAAAATAATTTTATATACCAAATTTAAATAGGAAGGCAACGAAGGTTGTAAGAAGTTGCGTAGAGTGTATCGTCAACGACACGAAGTCAGGAAGGAAAGAAGGTTTCCTAAATCCAATTAGTAAGGAGGACAAGCCTTTGGGAACAATACATCTCGATCACGTTGGACCGCTGGAGTCGACAAAGAAGGCATATAACTACATCCTTGTGATGGTGGACGCATTCTCCAAGTTCGTTTGGCTATATCCAACTAAGAACACAGGAGCTGATGCAATCGTCGAATTCTTAAAGAAAAGAGCAGCCGTTTTCGAAAATCCAAGACGTGTCATAACAGACAGAGGCGCAGCCTTTACGTCGAATTTGTTTAAACAGTACTGCGAGGATGAAGAAATCCAGCATTTATGTAGCAATTAATTAGGGAGTGCCACGAGCAAACGGGCAAGTAGAGCGCATGCACCAGATTATTATTCCGATGAAAGCTAAGTTGGGAAACGAGAGTTCTGGAAACTGGAACAAGCACGTGGATCGTGTGCAGCAAATAATCAACAGCACGCCGTCAAGAAGCACCAAACAATCACCTGGCTGGACTTGAGATGCGATTGAAAGGAATACCACATTTTCTCGAACTGCTGGAGGAATCAGCCATCGAAGAGCTCGATGCAGAACGCGAGATAATTCGTCAGGAGACACGACACAATATTGCTAGGATTCAGCAGGAAAATCAGAGAACATTCAACAAAAGGCGAAGAGCAGAGGTCGACTATAATAAAAACGAGCTAGTAGCCATCAAGCGAACGCAGTATGGAGCAGGACTGAGACTTAAAGCAAAATTCTTTGGGTCATATAGGACATGGACATGGACACAATAACAATTGCTGAATTTATGAAGAATTGGAACCCATCATTCGGGGCCGAATGAACAGTCAGGATAGCCGAATGTAGGATTGTGTAAACGGACAATAAGACTGAAATAGAAATGCAACACTGTGTAGGGAACAGATGTGACAGTAGCGAACGGACTCGAATGACAACGAAACAGTAGGGACGAAGACGAAATAAGGACAGACAAACAGACAGACCACCAGCAACCACGTACCACGCAAGACGCTATTAATCTTTTTACTTTTTACCGGCCAGTGCAATTATTTCTTTGCGGTCATATTAGTTAGATAATTTGAATAAAGTTGTTATTAATAATTTTATATAAAACGCGGTGTTTTTATTCGTCAAGTTAATCGGCCATCCCACATCTATATATATAAAATTAATTGGCAAAACTTCCTGTTCGTATACTCCTCCTAGACGGCTTGCCCGATTTCAATGAAATTTTCAGGGGTGATTGGGGTCTGTTTGGAAGGTGCACATAAGAAATTTAATGTGTGTATCATTGTACGTTTTGCAAAAAACAAAAAAAATAAAAATGATACATTCCGTTTATACAAATTCTCATGAAATAATGTTTTGCCGCAAGATTGGCAGTCCTGTCAAATGCCTTCATTTGGCAGTTCATCTCGAAAATGGTCAACGCGATTATTTCACTGCAGACAATGTACAACAGAGCGCATCACGACCACCGGGGAAAAAACTAACTACCTTTTTCGAGTTGTGTGAAAACGATGAATTTGCAAGAACATTGCTATATTCCGAAATACCACAATATTTCACTTGGAATCCATCATCGAAAACATTTAAACGACGAAAGCACGGGGAGCGTGTTGACGGTTATCCAAATGTCCGTAAAACTGATGCCATGGGACGCATTTACACCATCCATCCGAACAACGCCGAATGTTTCTATTTGCGTCTGCTATTAGTCAACGTGCGCGGACCAAGATCATTTGATGATTTGAAAACTGTTGACGGTCAGTTGTGTGCGACGTATCGTGAAGCATATCAGCGATTGCATTTGTTAGAAGATGATATGCATTGGGACACCGCACTACATGACGCGCCACTCACATCTCATCCAAAACAAATACGCGTACTATTCGCCATAATAATATCTACAAGCCTTCCGTCAAATCCGCAAGAACTGTGGAATAAGTACAAAGACTGCATGACCAAGGACTTAATAATTTTGGCGCGTAATCGAGCATCGGACGCAGACTTGCTATATACATTACAAATGTACAATGATGCTTTGATATTGGTTGAAGATCTGTGCCTTACAATTGCGAATAAGGCATTTGCGCAACTTGGCATAACTGCGCCCAATCATTTAGCGATTGATATGCTTGACCATGAGCTTCAACGTGAACAACAATACGATTGCAATGAATTGCGTGCTTTCAAACAAGCTAACATTACCAAATTGAATATTCAGCAGAAAAATGCTTATGATAAGATTATACGAGCGGTTAACAATAATGCCGGTGGATTCTACTTTCTGGATGCGCCTGGTGGTACAGGGAAAACGTTTCTGATCTTTGATTCTTGCTACTATACGGTCACAGCAGAAAATTGCGCTGGTAATTGCTTCGTCAGGCATCGCTGCTACTCTACTTGATGGCGGTCGAACAGCACATTCAGCACATTGAAATTACCGTTGAACATCCAAGTCGTTGAAACACCAACGTGCAACATATCGAGGAATTCAGCAATGTCAAAAGTTTTGCGAGGAGCTGAAATAGTTCTATGGGATGAGTGCCCAATGGCTAACAAAAAGTCATTCGAAGCAATCAATAGAACAATGCAAGATTTACGCCAAAAGCAACAACTTTTTGGCGGATCATTAGTCTTATTATCCGGCGATTTTCGGCAAACTTTGCCAGTCATTCCTCGATCAACTACTGCCGACGAAATGAACGCATGTTTAAAATTGTCAGTTTTGTGGAGACATGTTCAAAGGCTGACTCTAACCGTGAACATGCGAGTCCAATTGCAAATCGATCGATCCGCAGCGGCGTTTTCGAAGCAGTTGTTGCACATTGGCTAAGGCAAATTACCAATCGATGATACCGGTTTGATCACATTGCCGAAAAAGTTTTGTACACTTTTACAATCGAAAGAAGAATTGATTGAAAGTGTATTTCCGAATATTAAGTGAACGCGCAACAACATATACATCGATTGATAGCGTTTTGAATCAAGATGAAGTAGTCAATTATCCAACTGAATTCTTAAATTCTTTGAATCCCCCCGGTGTGCCACCGCATTGTTTGGTCCTGAAAGTCGGTTCACCCATGATACTTCTACGAAATCTGAAGCCACCGACTTTGTGTAATGGCAAAAGACTTTTAGTAAAAAAATTGTGGCCAAATTTGATTGAAGCAACAATACTAAATGGCAAGGCAGCAGGTGAAGTAGTACTCTTACCACGCATTCCCATGATTCCAACGGACATGCCGTTTGAATTTAAGTGCTTGCAGTTCCCAGTACGTCTTGCCTTTGCGATGACCATCAACAAATCGCAAGAGCAAACGTTTCAAGTGTGCGGCGTCAATTTGGAAGAACCGTGCTTCTCCCACGGCCAATTGTTCGTCGCATGCTCGAGAGTTTTGTTTTATAAATAAGTAACAATTTTACAACAATAAATAAAACACAAAGTAAAAACCCTTAAGAGTTGTAATCGATTTAGGTGTGGCGAAGCGCACAGGGTAACAGCTAGTATATTATAAAGTGAAGGAATAAAATGGAGTTGAAAATTTAGTTACATGGGAAGTTCTGCAATTTCTTCTGTAAAATTTAGTGTTTCTGACGTTTTTCGTTAGTGAGTTAACCCACTTTTAGTAATTTTCAACCTAACCTTTGTATGGGAGGTGGGCGTGGCTATTATCCGATTTCAACCATTTTCATGGTGTGTGGTGGGGTACGTAAGAGAACCGACTGCAGAAAGTTTGGTTTATATAACTTCATTGGTTTGCGAGATATATACAAATAACCGATTTGGGGGCGGGGACATGCCCACTTCCCCAAAAAAATTACATACAAATATGCCCCTTCCTGGTGCGATCCTTTGTTCCAAATTTTGTAACTTTATTTATGGCTTAGTTATGACACTTTATGTGTTTTTGGTTTTCGCCATTTTGTGGGCGTGGCATGGTCCGATTTCGCAAATCTTCAAACTTGACCCTTTTATGGTGCTAAGAAATATGTACCAAGTTTCATCAAGATATCTCAACTTTTACTCAAGTTACAGCTTGCACGGACGGACAGACAGACATCCGGATTTCAACTCTACTCGTCGTTTAGTTTTAGAACTTACAAACAACCGTTATGTGAACAAAACTATTATACTCTCTTTAGCAACTTTTTTGAGAGAGTATAAAAAATTTAGATTTTATAGTTATTTTATTTTTCTAAAACAAAAACAAACTGCAGTATAATATTGCACCTCACTGCGAAAATGATATAGTAACAAAAAAAAAACAAAATATATTGAACTTTTTAAGGTCACAACTAAATTTTTAGGTTGATTTGTACTTTTTGGGATGCCCTTTACTATCAATAACTGCTTTCATTTGTTTCAGCATTCTACCAATCTCTTTGTATAGTTTTGAGTTCATTTAGATATCTCAATTTTTACTCAAGTTATCCGTTGCACGGACGGACGGACGGACGGACAGACAGACATTCGGATTTTGACTCGTCTCGTCACCCTGATCATTTTGATATACATATATAACCCTATATCTAGCTCGTTTAGTTTTATAACTTACAGACAACCTTATGTGAACAAAACTATAATACTCTCTTAGCAACTTTTGTTGCGAGAGTATAAAAATATTATCTAATATACTAGTTTCCACGATATTAAAGATTTGAAACAAAGAAAGTAAATCAGTCGAAGTGTTTATAATTTAATTTGTTGTGAAATATAGTTACCACCTCTGGATAAAGAAGAACTTAGTAGAATATTACAAATTGTTTATCAAAACAAGGACGTTTAACAAAATCTTCCGAAGAGTATATTTCTGTTTGGACATATACCGACAGATTCAGTATCGGATACCAATCGGATATAAAGAGACAAATTAATTAAACAAACAATTTTATTATACTCTCGCAAAATGTTATTGGACTATCTATCTAACTAGTCGTGCAAGCATTAATTTATCCATGAATTGAGATATCTAGATAGATGTAGATCTTAACTATAAAACAGTATAATGGTAGCCAATCGAGGTAAGAAACCTAACTATGTAGGACCCACCCTCAAGAATCGTATAGAGGTGCAATTATGGAGAACTGGATAGTGCAAAGTATATCGCCATGGACTACAGTTGCTCATAAAGAGGTTCACGAATGCTCTTAATACTTTTTATCTTTAAAATATTTTCATTCCGCTTATCCTACTCTGGGACTCAAGCGCAAATTAAAGCCTCCTTGGTGGAAAAATTGAGGACGGGTCGAGCAAGTGGAGCAAGGACTGTTGGAACGATTATGAGGCTCTTTTAAGGAAATACAAAAAATGCTTCGCAGGACCAAACGTCAGTCCTTTTTAGCAGTTTGGAATCGACCAACGACCAACTGGGCAGTTTTCATACCGTAGGCACCCATTCTATTCGAAAAAGTGTAAGCCCATAAGTTTAGTATGTTTCCTTTTAAAAACGTTGGAGAAAATAGCGAATACGCATATTTTATTTTTAATACGCGAATACTGCTTTCTAGCAGTTTGTTCAAAGCACAACATGCTTACAAAACAATACCGATCCGTAAAGACTGCACGTGACATCGAAAAGGATCTTGAATGTAAAGAATACGCGCCTGGACATTTCTGGATAATTACACAACGTTCGGAAGACTATTGGTTGCAGAAGAATTCACACATAGAACAGGGGCATAGCTCGAATAATGATAATCTGGCAGGCACAGACTATTTAATCCCACTCTTCCTTATGGAAAGAAGGTTCAAAGAAAACTTAAACAGATATGGATTGGCATATAGGTGCGGTAGCTGCACGCCACCCATTGAACATCTTTAAAGATGGGGCGAAAATTGGGGATGGAAATTGAGCATTCCGCAGCTTGGTCTAATGTTAACACGTAGACAGTCAGGCAGCAATTATGGTAATAATCTCGTTCAGCAGATCGTCCAAAAGTATTTTTGGTTGCAGCGTATTAGTGGACAAGCGAGTTCATTTCAACTGAAAGCCACAAAGGCATTGAGGGTAACGAGATACTGGGCGAGATTACCAAAAGTGGCGTACAGCTGTCTTCCGGAATCGTGGCTGAGATTTGCTAACCCATGCCTGCCTATACGATGATCTGGACAAGAGCATGACAAGAAATATCAAAACGCGTTGGAATGATCTACCGGTATGATAAACCGCTGAAGTTATGTGTACAGCGGTAGATCAAAAATACACGAGATTACTACTGCTGCTAGAGAGGGGGTCCTGTTGGAACATGGTTGACACACTCACTGTTCACAATCTGGTGGTGACGCACGCTTGTAAGATCTGTAAATTGATTAATTATATTACCCTCCTCCCATGTTGCGAGTAGTTGAATAATATGGTTCCCAAATATTGTAAGCAAATGGATCGCGATAGGTTGGAATTTCATTTGTAATTTCTGCGGCTCTGGATTGTCTCTTGGAAAAGCTGCAAAAATAATAAGAAACTTGTGTTAAGATAAAATACCATATTCAAAAGTATGTCATACTTACATCCACATTGCACGTAATTGTTCGCACGTTGGTTCTTGTGCGCTCAAAGGAAATGTTTTTGGCACGACAATTTCGCCGCCTGTGTCGGCCGTGCTACCGAGAGAAGCTGCAGATGTGGCTGCACTATTTACTGCCGTTCCAAGACCAGCATTATTAGAGTCTATTCCAAGCACTCCCGGCGAACTAGCTGCCACTTTCGTCGGCGTGCCATAATCTAGAGACCGCGCACTTAGTGCCGATACTAGTGGTCCATGACTGTATTTCATGGACCCGGCCTCAGCCCCGCGCCATAGGTGGTTGAATTGAAAGATACTGGATACGAAAAACAATAGCAGGTGCCGCCATTGCTAGTAAATGTGGAAAGTATACTTAATAATAATCGTATTTTAAGTAAATTAAGCGGGTGGATATTTTATATTTAAATATTTCATAATAGTATGTAAAACATAATCACTCGGATAACTTGGTCATTGTGTATATGTAAATAAAATATATGTGGCGCATTGACAAAAGATATCTAATATATAAAATTCTCGTGTCACGGTGTACGTTATTGAACTTCTCTGAAACCGCTCGAACGATTTTCGTGAATCTTAGCGTGCATATCGGCTAGGGTGGAGAATCGGACAACATCTATTTTGCATCCTTCTAAATGTTAAGGGTGGTCCACCCCTAAATTTTTTTAACTTTCCGCGAAGAAAATTAAAAATTTTCTAAAATCGGGAAGTTATTGGTTGTTGAAGTTCAAACCGATCTGGCTAATTTTAGTCTTGAAATATTCGTGGAAGGCCAGAAAAAGATTAGAAAGTGAGTAAATATGGAAAAATTGCGAGGAAGATATCAATAAGAGAATTTTATTCGAGTTGACAAGAAAAATATAAAAAGAGAAAACAAAAAAATAATATTTTGAAGGTTGTCATTGTTGCTTTGTTAAAATATTTTTGTTATTGTTCAATTGTATAAGGTTGTGTCGATAGCCCAAAACAATTTGTAAAAAATAAGGAAAGGCGTGAAGTCCAACCGAACATTTTACACTCTCGCAATTTATTGATGTAATTTTATTAAGATAACACACAATATGACCTATATATCGGCATAAAGTCCAATAGAAAATCATCATATATAGTATATGAGGGCTGATGTAATTCCAGAACCAATTTCACTCATTTTCACCAAGGTTCCAAGGTTTCCAAGGTTAACGGGAATAGACACCTGTTAGTAGGCAAACCAACGGCACATTCGGCCTTGAAATTACTCCTAAATTGCAAATGAACGAAACACCAGTCGGCAAAATCGCCAAAAATAGCGCTATAACGAATATTTTCCAAATATTCAAGAAGTCGCTGAAGGTAGTGCACAGGACTTTAAAAGATCTTGATTGTCGATAAACGTTTTTGGTGGAGCCAGGATTCTGTTCACAGGTGATTTACGCCAGACTCTTCCAATTATTCCTGGACCAACTGTTACTGACGGGCTAATCGCATGCCTAAAGTCTTTTAATTTGTGACGACACATAAAGTATCGCCAATTAACAACTAACATATGAGTGTTTTTGCAACAATATCAAATTGCGATTGTAGAATCAGTTGGAAATGGTAGGATCGCAGTTGACACCTCGATGGATTAATAGCATTTCCAACAGATTTCTGTCACTTCATTGACTTGAAAGAGAAGTTTTCCTGACATGAAACCTCAATATGATAACCATAAATGACTGATTGAATTACCTATATTGGTGGTAGAAAAACAAAGATATCGATGATCTTAATGCGACAATTTAGAATTTAAGTCCAGGAGAGTTGACACAGCTACGAACCAGGATGACGCAATCAATTATCCCAAACTATTTAAAATTGCCTCTCTCTTTGCAATTAAAAGTAGTGTGAGTTGTCATCATGCTGCGTAACATAAATCGACCTCGAGTAATCAATATCGTCGCCGAAGCCAAGATTGGACCAACTTAATTTAATGTATACCTTAGCCACAACAACATGATTATTTCGATCTAATATTTTTTTCTTTTAGAATGAAAGTCAGATTTATTTCTTATTAATAACAATAAATAAAAAAAAACATAACAAATCTATTTATATGTTTTCCTTACTGTTACTCAGCGCATTCAATGTGCAATACATTAAAAGACAGGAAAATTACAAACAATGTTATATTCGTGGCTTATATATTACAGGCTACAGAGCGAGGCTCTTAAGGGGGGAATTTTATACAGTGGCTCACAGCCAAAGAGATCGGCAATTTTTATAAGGCCGATGCCACATTATTATTGCAAAGTTCTGTTCCGATATCTTCACTTGACACTTGACTTGACAGTTGACACCTCGATGGATTAATAGCATTTCCAACAGATTTCTGTCACTTCATTGACTTGAAAGAGAAGTTTTCCTGACATGAAACCTCAATATGATAACCATAAATGACTGATTGAATTACCTATATTGGTGGTAGAAAAACAAAGATATCGATGATCTTAATGCGACAATTTAGAATTTAAGTCCAGGAGAGTTGACACAGCTACGAACCAGGATGACGCAATCAATTATCCCAAACTATTTAAAATTGCCTCTCTCTTTGCAATTAAAAGTAGTGTGAGTTGTCATCATGCTGCGTAACATAAATCGACCTCGAGTAATCAATATCGTCGCCGAAGCCAAGATTGGACCAACTTAATTTAATGTATACCTTAGCCACAACAACATGATTATTTCGATCTAATATTTTTTTCTTTTAGAATGAAAGTCAGATTTATTTCTTATTAATAACAATAAATAAAAAAAAACATAACAAATCTATTTATATGTTTTCCTTACTGTTACTCAGCGCATTCAATGTGCAATACATTAAAAGACAGGAAAATTACAAACAATGTTATATTCGTGGCTTATATATTACAGGCTACAGAGCGAGGCTCTTAAGGGGGGAATTTTATACAGTGGCTCACAGCCAAAGAGATCGGCAATTTTTATAAGGCCGATGCCACATTATTATTGCAAAGTTCTGTTCCGATATCTTCACTAGTGCTTACTTTATATATTGTAAAGTAAATGATTCAGATCGACTGCAAAGTTCTGGTTAATGGGAAGTATGCGTGGTTGTGAACCGATTTGGACTATTTTCATAAGATATCATTGGGAAGCCAGCCAAGATATTATGAACCGAAATTCATTGAAATTGGTCGAGTAGTTTCGGAGATATGGGGTTTGACCCATAGGTGGGCGGAATCACGCCCATTTAAGGTTCCTGGTGGGCTTCCTTACTGAATAAAAGCAATTTTAGTAGTTTACAACCTAAGGTGGGCGTGATAATAATCCGATTTCCTCCATTTTTAAACTGTATAAGGAAGTGCCTGAAAAAAACGACTCCTGAGAGTTTCGTTGATATAGCTTTAGTAGTTTACGAGATATGTACAAAAAATTAGTAGGGCCGGGGCCACGCCCACTTTCCCAAAAATATTACCTCCAAATATTCCCTATAATAACAATTACCAAATTTCACTTTCATAGCATAATTTATGGCTTAGTTATAGCTCTTTATAAGTTTTTGGTTATCGCCGTTTTGTGGGCGTGGCATGGTCCGATTTCGCATATCTTCGAACTTGACCTTTTTATGGTGCTAAGAAATATGTACGTGTACCAAGTTACAGCGTGCACGGACGGACAGACAGACATCCGGATTTCAACTCTACTCGTCACCCTGATGACTTGGTAGATATAACTCTATATCTCACTCGTTTAGTTTTAGGACTTACAAACAACCGCTATGTGAACAAAACTATTATACTCTCTTTAGCAACTTTGTTGCGAGAGTATAAAAAAATTTATATTTTATAGTTATTTTATTTTTCTAAAATCAATATCAAACTGCAGTATAATATTGCATCTCACTGCGAAAATGATGAAGTAACAAAAAAAAAAAAACAAAATATATTGAACTTTTTAAAGGCACAACTAAATTTATAGGTTGATTTGTACTTTGTGTGATGCCCTTTACTGTCAATAACTGCTTTCATTTGTTTCAGCATGTATTCTACCAATTTCTTTGTATAGTTTTGAGCAAGTCGGCATTATTTCTGTTTGCAGGGCGTTTTTCAAGTCGGCTTTACTTCTAAGTTGGTATTTTCGCATGTCTCGTTCCAAAACTGACCTTATATTTTCTATTGCATTCAAATTTGCAGATTGCGCTGGTGTTTCTACTATGTGGACAGTTCCAAATAAGCCAACTTTGCACAACTCCGAATTTGTGCTTCCGATCTTTATATTGATAGTACCGAAAGTTATCAAAAGTATTTAATTTCACGGCTTTTTGTAGCAAATTTCGTTTCGAAATGTGCAGATACACACTCTTGTACATAGTACAATCGATGAATTACAAATTCCCGACATCAGAAGACGAAATGCATCCCCACACCATTACATTTCCTCCACCATGTTTTACGGTTCTAAACAGATTTTTCTATTGTAGCTCGGCAATTGCTTTTTTCCATACCTATCTATCTAAAGAGGTTGAAATTACTCTCATCTGCTAAAATTACAGAATTCTTGCAGACTTATATAACTGTTCGTGTGCAGTCTTCAACCTTGCCCTTCGAGTTTTAGCATTGATGTATGGTTTATTTCGGGCTGTGTGGCCATTTCAATCAGCTTCTCTGAGCATTGTTCTTGAGGTTCTGGGATGACTGTTCTTCAAAAGGATTTTTTTTCGTTGCTTTAAGCTGGAGCACTTAAATGGGTATTATCTAGTATTTTTCGTGCAAGCCAACGGGAGTCACTTTCGTTAAATGTTTTATTATGGGTCTATTTATTTTATTTGCGACACGATTTTCAAGAACATAACATTAAATGATATGACGAATAGTTCCTAGACTCAGTTTCGCCATTTTCGCGACGTTGCGTTGACTTTTTCCGTCTTTATAATACTTATGACTAACTCGCACACTTTAATACTACTTGTATGGCGGCCCATTTTGAAATATACTTTACAAATGACAATAATAAAATGTCAAAACTTGAAGCGGGGATCACTGTATTACATTAATCACCAATACGATGGAGTTGTGTGATGAGGAAATTATCACAACTGTATTGGTCAGTGTAAGTGATGCACAATTTAGGATTCTGGGAGTAAGAGACACTGCAAAAATTATACCACGCGGTTTCTATCTGGTTTCGACGCGGGACATGCGGCAGAAATGAAAGACATTATCGTTGATCCTCCAACGTCAACACCTTTCATTGCACCATAAATGGCACTTATTTGCAGTTTTTCTAAATCAAATGAAGCGAAGTTAAAAAAACTTCTCGATAGCGATCGCACGCCATCTCAAAGCGCTGGTTTCAGGAGTCGCCGAAGATCTACTAAAGCCAAATGGTTATCCGCTTTACCAAAAGACACTCGCGCCATATTAGCATTACAAACAAACACTACGTTGGAAAATCTAGGCGCTAGTACAGACAAGCTTTACGAGATCTTACAAGTCCAACAAATACCGGACTAATCTTAACAGTAGTCAGCCGTTATTAACAAACGTCAATCTAGGTGAAATACACGACAGCACAACAACAAGCCGAGGTTACCATTGCCAACAACGACGGCTGAGCTCTAACGGTATTTTGCTACCACACGAAATACAGGCAAAATGCTATACGGTGCAAACCAGGTTGCACATTTTCGGGAAACGCAAAAGAGAAACGCTAATGACGGACAGTGTTTCTCAATATTTGGTGGACACTGGTTCCGATCTATCGGTTTTCCCAAAAGAATGGTCGAGAAATGCAACACCAACAATTGGTTACACGCTACAAGCAGCAAATGGCACCATAAGTATGGAAAAAGTTTACTGTCACTCAATATAGGACTTCGCCGTGATTTCTGGTGGCATTTTATTATCGCCGATGTCCCGCAACCAATCATTGGGGCTGACTTCCTGAGTCACTTTGACTTACTAGTCGACCCCAAGCGAAAATATCTACTAGATGGACGCACCGGTTTAACATCACCTGAACTCATTGCTCCCGTAACGGTCACGATTTCCATTCGTGCAATCCAATGAAACAAGATATTTCACAAATTACTAAGTAAATTCCCTGAGATTACAAATCCAGATGGGGTTACAAGAGGGAGGAAGCACTACACTTTCCACCACATACGCACATCAAAAGGACCACCAGTGACGAACAAAGAACGCCGTATTCCACTGGATAAACTACAAACTGCACGCCAAGAGTTTGATAACATGATCAAACTGGGAAACGCTCGACCTTAGCAGCCCATGCTCAATACCATTACACCTTACAGCCAAAAACACTGGAAGATGCCGAGCATGTGGAGACTACCGTAGTGTAAATGCCCGGACAATTCCAGACAACGCTGTCTTGAAGACTTTAACACAACACTGCATGGTAAAAACATTTTTATACTCTCGCATCAAAAGTTGCTAAGAGAGTATTATAGTTTTGCTTACATAACGGTTCTTTGTAAGTCATAAAACTAAACGAGTTAGATATAGTGTTATATATATCAAAATAATCAGGATGACGAAACGAGTTGAAATCCGGATGTCTGTCTGCCCGTGCAACGAATAACTTGAGTTTAGATATCTGAACGAAACTTGGAACACGTATTCCTTAGCACCCGGAGGAGGTTGGTATACAAAAACGGCCAAATCTGACCATTGCCACGCCCACAAAATGGCGAAAACCAAAAACATATACAGTGTCATAACTAAGCCATAAATAAAGTTTTAAAAGTAAAATTTGGTGTAAAGGATCGCACTAGGAAGGGGCATATTTGGATGTAATTTTTTTGGGGAAGTGGACGTGGCCCGGTCCCCAAATCGGTTAATTGTATATATCTCGCAAACCAGTAAAGCTATAGAAACCGAACTTTCTGCAGTCGGTTATCTTACGTACCATACCACACACCATGAAAATAGTTTAAATCGGATAATAACCACGCCCACCTCCCATACAAAGGTTAGGTTGAAAATTACGAAAAGTGGGTTAACTCACTAACGAAAAACAGAAACACAAAATTTTACAGAAGAAATACTAGAAGGAAGCTGCACTCAATTTTTTTTACAAAATTGAAAATGGGCGACGTCCACTTATGGGTCAAAAACCATATCTCAGGAACTACTCGACCGATTCGAATGAAATATTTTCGAAATCGGACTATAACTTTTCAAGGCCTCAGATATCGAACATGACGAACTCAGCGCCTAAGGGTAAATTTTAAACGAAAATATGGATGAATATCTCAGATAATTTAGTGTAATCGGGTCACAACATCTCCTAGCTCCCATATACCTTATATATTATAATATATGAGACATCTTAGCGAAATTAAGTGAGCATATAGTCTTGGATATAGTGGGGGATGGGGTCATATGTAGAAGTTCACGCAAGTAAGGAAAGTTTCTGATTGCCATTCACTTGAGAATGGCCAGGAACGATTCTGTTGCATATGACTTCAGCAGCACACGACTTCCGGTTTTAGACCAAGTATCCTCTGGGTAGCGAACAGACATCCGGTTGAAGGCGAGCAAAAGTGAGAAGGCGAAGCCCGCTTCTGCGGTTGGGCGTAGAGCTTGGCACCTATGAGCGCTGCCCCCGCCACGATGACAAAATCGTGCTTGGCGATTTTAACGCCAGGGTGGGTAAAGAAGGTGTCTTTGGTCAAGAGTCAAATTCAGCTTCCATGACGAAACATCCCCAAACGGCCATAGGCTGATCGACTTCGCCGGGGCCCGAAATATGATTGTCTGTAGTACCAGATTCCAGCACAATCAGATTCATCAATCAACATGGCTGTCCCCTGATCGAAACACGCGCAATGAAATCGATCCCGTTATGAAAGACGGAAGACATGTCTCCTGTGTTTTAGACGTGCGTACGATCTGAGGACCAAATATTGACTCGGACCATTATCTAGTATCTGCAAAGATACGCACTCGCCTCTGTGCAGCAAAGAACGCCCGCCAACAAACACAGGGAAGGTTCGACGTCGAAAAGCAGCAATCACAACCGACAGCCGACCGATTTTCTACTCTACTTGCACTCCTGCTCTCTGAGAGCACTCATTAGCCCCTCGATATAAGGGAGCTGTGGAACGGCATTTCAAACTCATTGCATACCGCTGCAGCCGTAACACTTGGTCTTCGGCAACGACAAAAAACCAATTGGTACGATGAGAACTGTGGTTCCGCAGTGGAGAGAAAACATACTGCCTCACTCGCAATGTTGCGATCGACCACAACACGTTCGGGGTGGGATAGATATCGAGAACTGAAGAGGGAAGCGAGACGCATATGCAGACGTAAAAAGAAAGATTCCGAAAAGCGTGAGTATGAAAAGCTTGAAAAGCTGGCCGAAATGGGAAACGCTCGAAAAATTTATGAAAAGATGAGGCGATTTACAGAAGGTTTCAAGACCGGAGCATTATCATGTAGGGACCGAGGAGGTAATCGGGTAACGGATGTCCAGAACATTCGGGGATTAAGGAGGGAACACCTGCTGAATGGCAGTGAAAGTATAACACCAGGAGATGGCGAACCCGATTTCCCAATTAATGACGATGGAATAGATCTTCCATTGCCCGACCATGAAGAAAGTCGAATAGCAATTACCCGCTTGAAGAACAAAAAAAAGCGGAGGGGGCCGATTGATTACAGTTCGAGCTATTCAAATACGGCGGCGAAGAACTGATAAGGTCCTTGTAGAATATGGTCGGAAGAAAGACCTGACGATTGGAATCTCAGTGTGCTCTACCCAATCCATAAAAAGCTAGACCCCACAATCTGCGCCAATTACCGTGAGAAAAGCCTCCTCAACATTGCATGCAAGGTCCTGTAGAGCGTATTGTGTGAAAGACTAAAGCCCACCGTCAACGAACGGATAGGGCCTTATCAGTGTGGCTTTAGACCTGGAAAATCAACAACAGCCAAATATACACTATGCGCCAACTTTTGGAGAAGACCCGTGAAAATAGGATCGACACACACCATCGCTTTGTCGACTTTAAAGCTGCTTTCGACAGCACGAAAAGGAGCTGCCTTTATGCCGCGATGTCTGAATTTGGTATCCCCGCAAAACTTATACGGCTGTGTAAGCTGTCAGGATCGGGAAGGACCTCTCCGAACCGTTCGATACCAAACGAGGTTTCAGATTGCCTACCCCGCAATGTTGCGATCGACCGCAACACGAGCGGGATGGGAAAGATACCGAGAGCTGAAGAGGGAAGCGAGACGCATTTGCAGACAAAAAAAGAAAGAGGCCGAAATGCGTGAGTATGAAGAGCTTGACACGCTGGCCGACAGGGATAATGCTCGAAAATTCTACGAAAAGATCCGGCAACAAACTGAAGGTTCCAAGACCGGAGCACACCCCCAGAGGTGATCTAGTTTTTGGTGACCAGGGTATACTGTGTTTGTGGAGGGAACACTTCTCCATGCTGCTGAATGACAATGAAAGTACAACCCCAGGAGATGGCGAACCCGATTCCCCAATCGACGACGATGGAACAGATGTTCCATTACCCGACCGTGAAGAAATTAGAATAGCAATTACCCGCTTGAAGAACAAGGGGGCTGATGGATTGCCGGCAGAGCTATTCAAATATGGCGGCGAAGAGCTGATAAGGTGCATGCAACAGCTTCTTTGCATATGGTCGGAAGAAAGCATGCCCGATTGTTGACAGCCATAATTTTGAAGTTGTAGATAACTTCGTATACCTAGGCACCAGCATCAACACCGATAATAATGTCAGCCTTGAAATCCAACGCAGGTGCTACTATGGACTGAGTAGGCAATTGAAAAGTAAAGTCCTCTCTCGACGAAAAAAAACTAAACTCTACAAGTCCCTCATCATTCCGGTCCTACTTTATGGTCCAGAAGCGTAGACGGTCCCTTATGGTCCCTTAAACATTGGCAATGGCGAATACCGCAGACGATGGAATGATGAGCTGTATGTGTTATACGACGATATAGACATAGTCCAGCGAATAAAAAGACAGCGGCTACGCTGGCTAGGTCATGTTGTTCGAATGGACGAAAGTGCCCCAGCTCTGTAAGTTTTCGATGCAGTACCCGCTGGTGGAAGCCGAGGAAGAGGGAGGCACTCCGATGGAAGGACCAGGTGGAGAAGGACCTCTCTTTACTTGGTATTACTAATTGGCGCCAAACGGCCAAAAGGAGAGATGCGTGGCGCGCTGTTGTGGGCTCGGCTATAACCGCATAAGCGATGTCTACGCCAGTCAAGAATAAGAAGGAGATTACAATGCAAAATACATGTACTGGGGTTCACGTCTAATTAACCCTACAGGAAGACAGCTGTTCAACACATTTATGAATAAGCACAATAACCTTGATATAATATCACCTGACAAGCCGACTATTGGCGCAGTGATCGTAACAAAATACCAGATTTAATTGATTTCGCTGTAACCATATATATAGATAGATCGCTTATGACAGCTGATACATGTACTGATTTGTCTTCTGATAATTCTCCTGTACTAATAAAGCTATGTGAACAACCCATATTCGTCGAACCAAAAGTGGGTCTAACATCTTATAAAACGAACTGGTTCAAATATATAAAATACGTAGTACACACCTTAACATTGAGTACAAAATAAATAAAGGAAGAGATATTGACCAAAGCATAAGAGAACTCAATGTTATAAGCAACACCAGAACAGAAACTGTGAGCCCCTTGGTCTCAGGAAAATCACAAATAAAGAAATATAAAAGCTTGAAAGTGAAAAAATGCGTGCTAGACGAGAATGGCAGATAAATCGCTCCCCTTCCGCTCAACTTCAATTGAAATCTGCTCTACGAAAATTAAAGAAAGCGCTTAAACGCGAGGAAATGAAATGAATATAAAGAAGCTATGTCCAAACTCAAGCAAGGAAAATTATCTTTGGAAAGCCTATGAAGCCACCAGTCGACTCCAATATGCCTATACGAGACTTGGGTGGAAATTGGGCTCGAAGTGACGAGGAAATGTCCAATTGTTTTGCAAATCCCCTGGAAAAGGTATTTCAACCAAATTGCCCAAAGAACAACTTTAAGTTGTCAATCTTACCTAACACAGCAAATGAGTCGCTCGAGTTTTTTAAGACTTCACCTTTTAAAATTAATTGCAACATGAAAGAACTTAATCAAAAAAGATGCCAGGACATGAGGTTATATTAACCTCAAAAATGCTAATTGAGTTACCAAATATTGCTGTAGAGGTGTTTTACGCCCAACATTGTAAATTATATATTTACAGTTGATCTTCCCAACAGCTAATAATGTTTTGGCATTAACTTTTGCGGATGACACAGCTTTAGTGAGCTATAACAAATGCCCCATTATAGCTTCAAGAATATTAGAGGAGCACTTATGATCTGTCGAAGAATGGCTAGCCAACTGGCGTATAAATTTGAATGAACAAAATTGTAAGCATGTTACATTTTCGCTAAGACCAAAAATTTGTCCGGCAGTAAAAATGAACAATATTTTGGTGCCCCAAGCGAATGAAATTACCTATCTGGGTATGCACCTAAATAAAAGGCTCACGTGGAGAAAACATATATCTAGTAAAATAACTTGCATGAAGATAAGAGATCCTAATTTAAATTAGCTTTTAAATATAAACTCTAAACTTACCCTAGACAACAAATTGCTTTTATACAATGCGGTCATAAAGCCGATTTGGATGTATGGAATTCAACTGTGGGGTATGACCTGTGCAACTAATATCGATATAATATAAAGGTTCCAATCGAAAATGCTTAGAACCATCACGCGCTCACCATGGAACATTCGCAATAAAAATATCCTTAAAGATCTTGGTATCTCTATGGTAAAGAAAGGAGTAGCACGAGATCTTCGTATATATCGATGACATCCTAGTAGCATCAGCACGAACAAGCATGATCATTTGCAACATCTTGAAAATTTCAAGATTTTTGATTCGTCATCAATTCCACGAAATCGAATTTTGGAAATTCTCGCAACACTAAACTCACTGCTGGAAGGACCAAACGTAAAAAACAAAACTCGCAAACGATAGAATGCACCAAAGAACTTCAAACATCGTTCAACAAAGCTAAGCAAGCTAGAGCTCAAACAACATTACTGGTACATCCAGATTTGAACACACAGTGGGGCATTTTTACAGATTCCACGAACACGGCATAGGCGCTGTTCTACAGCAATATGTCAATAACACTTGACAACCATTGGCATTCTTCAGTAAAAAAAAGACACTAAGACAGAAACAATCTACATATTATCGAGAACTACATGCAATATTCGAAGGCGTAAAGTAATTTCGACACATTTTTGAAAGACGTCACGTCAAGACGTCACCGATTAATCGGCCAGTTGGCAAAGTATCGGCCAATGCCGATGCCGATTCTTTCATGAATAAGTTTATTAAGTAAACTAGTATAGTAACAAAAGAAAAATAAAAGCAAATAATATAATATAAATAATTCAATTAATATTCAAAAGTAAATAACATATTTTGATAATATATAGATAGGATAAATGAGTTATTCTTTTTTTTTCAAAACAAGTTGCTACATCAGCAATATAGCTTTTTTCCTTTAAGGACAGAAAGAAAGCTTTTTTGGGAGTTTCTTTTACATGCACCTCATAGTCCAAACCAAATGATTATTACCTGTTCCTGACTATGGAGAATGATGTTGATTATGAAAATTTGTCTCAAGAGAAACTTTTAAAAATAGACTCTCCTAATTAAATTATCTTCAAAATCTCAACAAGTTGTTGAACAAAACTGTGCATATTTGAAATAAATCGGATCATTCTAAATAATGTAATTATAAATTTTATACAAAAACTAGCAGACCCGGCCACACGTTGTTGTGGCTAAGGTATACATTAAATTAAGTTGGTCCAATCTTGGCTTCGGCGACGATATTGATTACTCGAGGTCGATTTATGTCACGCAGCATGATGACAACTCACACTACTTTTAATTGCAAAGTGAGTGGTGATAGTACAGGCAATTTTAAATAGTTTGGGATAATTGATTACGTCATCCTGATTTGTAGCTGCGTCAACTCTCCTGGACCGAAATTCTAAATTGTCGCCTTAAGATCATCGTTATCTTTGTTTTTTTACCACCAATATAGGTCATTCAATCAGTCATGTATGGTTATCATATTGAGGTTTCATGTCAGGAAAACTTCTCTTTCAAGTCAATGAAGTGACAGAAATCTGTTGGAAATGCTATTAATCCATCGAGGTGTCAACTGCGACCTTACCATTTCCAACTGCTTCTACAATCGCAATTTGATATTGTTGCAAAAACACTCATATGTTAGTTGTTAATAGACGATTCTTTATGTGTCGCCACAAATTAAATGATTTTAGGCATGCGATTAGCTCGTCAGTAACAGTTGATCCAGGAATAATTAGAAGAGTCTGGCGTAAATCACCTGTTAACAGAATCCTGGGTCCACCAAAAACGTTTATCGACAATCAAGATCTTTTAAAGTCCTGTGCAGTACCTCCAGCGACTTCTTGAATAGTGAGTGAAATTGGTTCTGGAATTACATCAGCCTTCATATACTATGTATGATGATTTTCTATTGAATTTTATGCCGAATATATAGGTCATAATTGTGTGTTATCTTAATAAAATTACATCAATAAATTGCGAGAGTGTAAGATGTTCGGTTGGACGTGAACTTAGCCTTTCCTTATTTTTTACAAATTGTTTTGGGCTATCGACACAACCTTATACAATTGATCAATAACAAAAATATTTTAACAAAGCAACAATGACAACCTTCAAAATATTATTTTTTTGTTTTCTCTTTTTATATTTTTCTTGTCAACTAGAATAAAATTCTCTTATTGATATCTTCCTCGCAATTTTTCCATATTTACTCACTTTCTAATCTTTTTCCGGCCTTCCACGAATATTTCAAGACTAAAATTAGCCAGATCGGTTTGAACTTCAACAACCAATAATAATAAATTTTTAATTTTCTTCGCGGAAAGTTAAAAAAATTAGGGGTGGAGCACCCTTAACATTTAGGAGGATGAAAAATAGATGTTGTCCGATTCTCCATCCTAGCCGATATGCACGCTAAGATTCACGAAAATCGGTCGAGCGGTTTCAGAGGAGTTCAATAACGTACACCGTGACACGAGAATTTTATATATTAAATAATGAAGTTCTTTACACTACACTTAATAATAGGTTGGCAAAAAATATCTCCCTTCCGCGTATTTGCTCTGATTTAGTTGAAATATACGCCGCTTCGTTCCATAATCTGTTCCCATTTAGCTACTTTTCACAAGACTCTTTTGAGATCACTTTACACCACCAAGGGCGTTCGTCATGGACAGGAATGGGTACGGGAACGTATTCGCCTCCCATCCGAGCTTGCATAGCTTCTAACGAGTCATCAACGAAGTGGTCTGGCGTTGTCCTGGTGGAACTCTACAACCTTCCTGTTGGCCAAGTAGATGGTAGAATTAAATGTCATAGTGCTCATAGTGAATGATTCCCTTCCAATCCCAACTTTTTCGCTTCATATTGTCGTATGTGATCCATTTTGCGTCACCAATCACCATGCGCTTCAAAAATGGGTCGAGTTCGTTCCGTTGCAGCAGCATATCGCAGGCGTTGATTCGAAGGCAGTTTTTGCAGAAGGCGTTTTTGCGTCAAATCATGCGGCACTCAAACATCAAGCTTTTTTGTGTATCCAGCCTTCTGCAGATGGTTTAAAATGGTGACTAACTCCTATCTTCTGGGCGATGTCACCAGATGCCACATGCCGGTCTAACCCGATGTTTACCATGATTTGATCGGTATTCGTCGTCATAGGTCTTCCGCTGGCTGACTTATCCATGGTGTCGTTTTCACCCGCTCTGAATCGTCGAAACCATTCCTCCGCAGTTCGAAGTGATAGCGTACCATCCCCCAAACACCATTAATCTCCCGGAACGTTTCTCTAGGAAGGAAAACTTTAAAACGTCTATAACTGTTGAACGTCCAAACTAATCATGCATAGCGTCGTTTTGTTGGTTCTGTCAAGACCTTTCAATGATGTATAGTATTGCCAGATACGAGCTTTATACATAGCCCCGAAATTCCAAAGATAAAAGGCGGAAGGGAGATGTTTGAAAACCTAATATTATCATCGTGAGGAATGATTGGTTGAGGCAAATATGAATCAAACTGTGTTTCATAAGGATATAAAAAATATATATTTTAAGAAGACTAGCTTTTAAGAAATCAAGAAAGTAAAAAAATAATTATGTAAATGTAATTCAAAAGAAGTAGGAAGAATCGGCCAATTTTGTGGCCGATTAATCGGTCGGACTTTAGGGCACGTAATCTTCTTTACAGACCATACACAGCGTGCTTTCCAACAACGCACAGAACGAGCCTCGCCTTGGCAGTTCCGTCGTTTGGATTGCATCGGCCATTCAGACATATTTCAGGATATCAGAACATCGTTGCAGATACGCTTTTCAGCGTCAACGCAATACTTGAATCAAGTACTACGCAAAGTCTAGCAACGACACAGGATTGCAACAACTGCACACCAATCCATCAACATCACTGCAGAACATTAAGATAGATACCGACGAACCAGACTTGTACCGTGATATAACTACTGGATCTATGCGACCTTACGTCCCAGTATCATTGTGAAAACGCATATTTGATTCTCTACATTCTTTAGCACAGCCCGGAATCAAAGCTTCGCAAAAGTTTTTGAACAAACGATTTGTGTGGCCATCTATAAACAAAGACTGTCGCACATTGGCAAAAGCTTGCATCGACTGTCAACGTAACAAAGTTCAACGACACGTTTCAACGCCTATCGCTACTTTTCAAGCACCCTCTCCACGATTTGAGCACATACATATTGACTTGGTTTCTATAAAATATTCTAAAAGATTTAATCAATAACGATTATTGATCGTTTCTCACGCTTTCCGGAAGCAATACCTTTGAAAAACGAAACAGCAGATACAGTAGACCGAGCACTACTCAGCCACTGGATTGCACGGTACGGTGTACCAAAACGAATTACATCTGATCAAAGACGACAATTTGAGTCCGAACTATTTAACTCACGGTCACTGATCCTTGGCATCAAACATCTAAGGACTTCTCCATATCATCCGCAATTACATGACGTTTTCATCGCCAACTCAAATCTGCACTCCTCTGTCATCGCGAAACTCGCATATGGTGAACCAATACTTTTGCCTGGAGAATTCATCACACCTTCAAACAAACAAATTACTACTGCCGAACTTTTACAAAATTTAAATAATCATTCCAATCTAGCACCAGCAGAAATGTGAAAAACATGGAAATAAATCAATATTCTATTTTAAAGACTTAAACATCTGTTCTCATATTTTGCCACGAAATGGTCATATTGAAATTTAATTCCCATCGTTCAAAGTTTCATCGTAGATTATCGAGGAAACCCTACGTCTATTTCAGTGGATAGACTTAAACCAGTCTACGTAGCTAATAACGAGGTAAGCGAACTGGAATCCTCTACAGCAGCAGAGAAAACTCTTCATTTTAGAGTAAGGTTTAGTAATAAGATCATTTATATTTTAAACTAATTCGTAAAATTTTAAATTCTTCTTAAAAACACTAAATTGTAAAGTATTGTAGCGACTAGCATCACTCCTAATTGTAATAGATTTATTTAATAACTATTCTTAATATTGTAATTAACTCCTTTCTGGTAAAGCTGTATTCAGCAACTAAAATATTTAATCCCGTTACAATATTAATCTCATATTCATTTCTCTTATTCGCCATATTCCTTTTGATCATCTGACGAGACCACACGTGTTCTGCTAAGCTCAACGTTAAACAATTATATTCATAGTAATAATGCACATATTTGTAAATCGAACTTTGTGAGTAAATAAATTAAGTTTAATTAAGTAAATGGTTAACTAGTGTTTCATTTAATAACACTCTAACCAATACGTATACATAGGGAACCGAAGAAGATAACGAAATAAAACTTTACACAAATAATGTATTTGAGGTGTGGCATCACTTGTCGAAATCCGACTATAACTTTTCAAGACCCCAGATATAGAACATGAAGAACTCAATGCCTGAGGGTAATTTTTCACCGAAAATATAGGTAAATCTCTCAGATATTTCCATTTAATTCAGAGGGAATCTTTTCCTTCTAATTGTGTGTTAGTCCAGGCAATTTTAAACAGCCTGTGGGATATTTGACTACGTCATCCTGGTTTGTAGCTGTGTCAATTTTGCTGGAACGAAATTCTAAATTGTCGCATTGAGATCATGGACACCTTTGTTTTTTATCCCCAATATAAGTAAGTGGGTTAATGTCAGGAAAATCACAATGAATAAGCTCCTCTTTCGACATGAAGTGACACACATCGTTTGGAAATGTTATTTTCGGAATTTTTGTTTAAAAAGTTTAATTTTTTTAAAAATTTAATTAATATTAATTAATTATTGGCCTTGCTAAGTCTGAAGGCCTCTTACGTTTCAGTCGGTTATCTCATTCAGCAGTACCGATGAGTCTGGCTGCCTCTTCATTTGCATGCTCTATAAGCCTCATTTCGTGAGTCCTTGTAAGTTTGGTTATTTCGTTTACTACTGAATTAACACCAATATCACGGTTAAGGTCAGCAGATCTAACTCACCAAGGAGCATTAACTATACTTCTTAGTACCTTATTTTGGAAGCGCTACATGCAGGCAATACAGTTTTGACTTGAGCAACCCCATAGTTGAGCTGCATAGGCCCAAATTGGCTTTAGTACTTGATTATATAAACAGCTTGTTTTCGATTGAAAGCGTGGATCTCCGACCGACCAGATGGTAAAACTTTCCATCGAAGCTTAGCATCTAGGGTGATTCCTTGGTACTTTACATTATTGTGATGTGGTATAGGAGTACCATTTATATAAATGGGATGGTATGATTGTTTTTTTTAAGTAAAGTCTACGTGCATTGATCCGGAATCGTTTAATTTAATGCGCCACTTGGAAGCCCATTTAGTAATTGCAGCTGTTTGCACTCGAAGGGTAGATATTGAGGTTGACTCTCCTGCTGCTAACGGGGCTGTCTCATTCGCAAATGTCGCTCTCACATAACTTGAGTTAGTGGGGATATCACTTGTAAAAAGCAAGTAAAGAATTGGCCCAAACACGCTTCCCTGGGGAACACCCGTTTCTATCGGTTGCAAGTCCTCTTATTTTATGCGAAAGTATATATCTTTTAGGTAGGAAGCAATAATTTCGCAATATTGTTATCCATAGCATTTTCAACGAAATTAACGATTCGGTGTACCTGTTCAATTGTTGAATGATGATCACGAAAGCCGTAGTGATGTACTGGTATAAGGTGTTTTCGATCTATTATTGCTTTGAGCCTCTTTATGAGAACATTCTCGAAGACTTTCGATAGAGCCGGCAGCAGCGATATTGGCCTGTAAGATGTGACATCATGTAGTGGTTTACTCGGCTTAGGGCTTAGGTATCATGATAACTTCAGATACTTTCCAAAGCGATGGAACGTATCTTAAGTATAATGCACTGTTTACAATGTTTACAATTTTTTTATGCAATTCTTTGGTAGATTGCGTAATATTTTTCCGGTTATTAAATCAAACCCAGGAGTTTTTTTGAGCCTTGCGTTCCTGATAAGACTTTTAATTTCTTTACTAGTAAATGCTGACGAGTGGATCCAACCAACTATTTTCACAGTTTAGCTAATGTCCATCTTTAGGTGTAAACATGTTTCTCAAATGAATTGCATTTTGTGCATTCAGTTTTGTTTAATTTTGTTGGTGCGACATGTTTCATTTGTTTATTAATATCCATTGCAGCTTTCCAGACCGAATAATCGGTTGTTTTATCAACAGTGGGTTTGGACAAATACGTTTTGAAGGAATAGTTTTTAAACTGTCTGTTCTTAGTTCCGTTGTACATCTATTAAGCTCTGTTTTGAGAGCAGCCGACTGAGTTTGCTGCCATCTTCGCCGAAGTTTGCGTTTTTTATGGATACCATCTAAGATGTATTTTAGGAATTTGTTTCCACTTAGATTCACGCAAATATTCGGCGTACTGTTCCACGCAGCATTTTGAATTACTTTTGTGAAAGATTCAACTTCACAACCTAAGTCAGCACCTGTCGATATGCGCCTTACCTTAAAATTGACTTTTTTCAGTATAGTCTTAAATTTATACCAATCAGTATGTTTATTAGATAAAGAGCACGTGTCGGACGAAATTACTGGTTTTTCACATAAAGTTAGTAACACTGGTGAATGATCAGAGCTTTAATCTGAGCTATCTTCAATACGTATATTGATTTTCGATACTTTGTTGATGACAAAAAAGTCAAGTAGATCTGGTAATTTCTTACTATCTGCAGGCCAATAAGTGGGTCTCACTGTCAAAATGACATTTTATCCAATAACTTGTATACCTTTCAGTAGTTCTCGACGTTTGGTTGTAGTTAAACGTGATTCTCAATGAGCGTGTTTTGCATCAAAGTCACCACCCATGATGTACCTTCCGTCATATTTTTTTAATAAACTCGGTACTACGGTATTTGGTAAGATAACGATTATTATCTATAACGGCCTTAAGGATTTTGCAAGAGATTCTACTAATTTTTAATACGATTCTATTAGCATCACTTGTATGTATGATTGCTTGTATGTTTGTAACCTTTTACACTGAAAGAAGGTGATCAAAAGTGTGAGCAAGTCAGCAAAAAGATGGGCTTAAAAGTATGCAACATATGCATATAAATAAATATCCCTAATGAAAGTATACTTTTATAGAAAAGCTGTGCATATATAGCTATATAGCGGGGAATTTAAAATGCAAAGACGCACTTAACAAAATTGTGTGATAACATAAATGTAAAAATAAAAGCACACCAACAGAAATAATATGAAATTATGCAAATCCATTGGCTTTCAGGTAATAAAATTTAGTTTTGAAATTGCAAAGTTAGGCTTATAATAGGAAGAACTTTTGGTCGTCATCAAAACAAGGTCTACATTAAACACTTCCGAAAAGCAACTCCAATAGAAAACTCATTTTAACATGCTTTTCCACCTGTATCTTTAAATGGTTGTAACTTTTTTTAGTGGTACTGAAACTTAAAATATTTGAGCGACACTGTAAGGAAGTGCCCTAAAAGTATGTAAAGCCTACCTATAAGTTATTTGAATAACATATGTTCATATGTTCAAAAACATCTCTATAAAAGCCAATTAGTAACAGAAAGGTTCTGCATAAAAACTGAATACTGCCTAATTATCGATTTTGAGATTTCCCCTTTTAGCAGAACTGTATACAGCGTAACATCAAACTAAAAAGTAAAAAATAAATAGAGTTTAAACCAGTAATGAAGGGCTTAGTTCTGCTGTCACCGAACATTTTATACTCTCGCAATTTATTTATTTAATTTTATTATATAACAAACAAATTTTTTTAAGAAGCACTGACGTCCCCATATTCGATATATAGGGTCTTGAAAACTTATGGACCGATTTCGACGATTTTTAGAAGGGCGATGTCACTCTTTAAATGCAGTAATTTTGCAAAGTTCTGTTTCGATATCTTCACTTGCGCTTACTTTATATATTGTAAAGTAAACGATTCAGATCGACTTCACAGTTATGGTATATGGGAAGTAGGCGTGGTTGTGAACCGATTTGAACTATTTTTAAAACATATCATTGGGAAGCCAAACAGATATTATGAACCGAATTTCATTGAAATTGGTCGAGTAATTTCGGAGATATGGTTTTTGACCCATTTAAAATGTTGTATATCACTTTGAGTGCTGTTCTTCAGTACCATCTTTATAATGAAATTTAAGGTTTCTAGTGGTTTTTCTTACTGAATTAAAGCATTTTTAGAAGGAGAAGGGCGTGGTTATCATTCGATTTCCTCCATTGACTGGACTGTATAAAGTAGTACCTAAAAGAAACGTTTTTCGAAAGTTTCCTTGGTATAGCTTTAGTGGATTACGAGATATATACAGAAAACCCATTTGTTGGCGGGGCCCACTTTCACAAAAAATTTACATCCACATATGCCCCTTCATCGTGCGATCCTTCATACCAAATTTTACTTCAAAAGCTTAATTTATGGCACTTTATATGTTTTCGGTTTTCACCATTTTGTGGGCGTGGCAGTGGTCCGATTTTGCTCATCTTCGAAAGCAACCTTCCTATGGTGCCAAGAAACACGTGTGCCAAGGTTCATCCAGATATCTTAATTTTGACATAAGTTACAGATTGCACAGACGGACTGACGGACTGACGGACGCACAGACATACATCCGGATTTGAACTCCCAGATCACTTTGGTATATATAACCCTATATCTAACTCGTTTAGTTTTGGGTGTTACGAACAACCGTTATGTGAACAAAACTAGTATACTCTCTTTTACGAGAGTATAAAAACTGAAAAACACGATTTTAAACCACATATATGTATGTATTTAATATGTGAGATATCTTAGCAAAATTAAGTGAGCGTATATTGGATATAGTGTACCTTGCTGGTGAAAATGAATGAAATCGGTACAGGAATTACCTCTACCGGGGAATCAATTAACAGATACTCGCTTAATTGAACAATTTGTTCAATTCAAAGAATCCCGTTTAAATGAACAGTTTGTTCAATTACAGGAATCGCGCTTTTTTGGACCGTTAATCGATTATGTGGGATTAAATAGTACAATATTAAAATATTATCCAATAGAATGAAATCGATATGATTAAAATTTCAAAAATATAAAAGTTTAAACGGATTTATCTCAAAACTCGAATTTCGAAGTCAGTGGACACAATTTCTTGAAAAGTTATGAAGCTATTCTGTTAAAAAATTTGTATTACAACTATTTTTTGAGTCAGTATATGACGAAAATTCGATCACAAAAGTTATTTTTTTGGTTCAAAATCTATCAAGCATTCAGTTTTTAATATTTTCTTTTGTCCTTCGTTCATTAACAACAAATATTTTTGGTTTGTGGATTTGGATGAACCAATAAAGAGTTATGATGTCCATGGCAAGAACCTTTTTTTGGACACTTCATGGAAGATGAGGTATCAACGGCTAAGCTTTCGAAATTTGTAAATATAAATTTCACAAAATACTGTTCAAATATGTATCTTTTATATGATCAATAAAATATATGATTGTACACATAAAAAAAAATTTATATTCCCATGTTTTCAACCTCTTAACCCACCCATGTGTGCACTTAAAGTTTTTCAAATATTGGAATATTTTTTACCATTGTAGGAAAAAATGCAAACCTAGCTTTTAATCCTTTATTCCTTTTATTATTATATTCACAATTGTACTTAAGCGAAAATTAGCAATAAACTCACTCTCTCTAATTTTGGACGTCAAGCAGTAAGCATCTTTTATTTGTTCTCGCGCCTACTCGTACCTACGCATTCACATTGGTACATACTTGTATACCGCTATACACTTCTACTGATCCCCACGCCTGGTGACTTCTGCATGATTGTCTTCAAAGTTCTGGTATATAGGAAGTAGGCGTGGTTGTGAAGCGATTTGGCCTATTTTCACAACATATCATTGGGATGTAAGGAAACTATTACAAACCAAGTTTCATTGAAATCGGTCGAGTAGTTCCTGAGATATGGTTTTTGACCCATAAGTGGGCGACGCCACGTCCATTTTCCATTTTGTAAAAAAATCTGAGTGCAGCTTTCATTTGCCATTTCTTATGTGAAATTTAGAGTTTCTGTCGTTTTTCGTTAGTGAGTTAACCCACTTTTAGTAATTTTCAACCAAACATTTGTATGGGAGGTGGGCGTGGTTATTATCCGAATTCTTTCATTTTTGGACTGTATTAGGAAGTAGCTAAAAAAGACGACTGCAGAAAGTTTGGTTTATATAGCTCTATTGGTTTGCGAGATATATACAAAAAACCTATTTGGGGGCGGGGTCACGCCCACTTTTTAAAAACAATTACATCCAAATGTGCCCCTCCCTAATAGGATCGTATGTTCCAAATTTCATTTTCATAACTTTATTTATGGCTTAGTTATGACACTGTATAGGTTTTCGGTTTCCGCCATTTTGTGGGCGTGGCAGTGCACCGATTTTGCCCATTTTCGAAAGCAACCTCCTCAGGGTGCCAAGGAACATATGTTCCAAGTTTCATTAAGATATCTTAATTTTTACTCAAGTTATCGCTTGCACGGACAGACGGACTGACGGACAGACGGGCGGAAAAAATCGGTCCACTGCCACGCCCACAAAATGGTGGAAACCGAAAACTTATACAGTGTCATAACTAAGCCATAAATAAAGTTATGAAAATGAAATTTGGAACATAGGATCCTATTAGGGAGGGGCACATTTGGATGTATTTTTTTTGGGGAAGTGGGCGTGGCCCCGCTCCCAAATAGGTCTTTTGTACATATCTCGCAAACCAGTAGAGCTATATAAACCAAACTTTCTGCAGTCGTTTTTCTTAGCCACTTCTTAATGCAGTTCAAAAATGAAAGAAATCGGATAATAACCACGTCCACATCCCATACAAAGGTTAGGTTGAAAATTACTAAAAGTGGGTTAACTCACTAACGAAAAACGTCAGAAACACCAAATTTGACATAAGAAATGGCAGAAGGAAGCTGCACTGAGATTTTTTTACAAAATGGAAAAAGGGCGTGGCGTCGCCCACTTATGGGTCAAAAACCATATCTCAAGAACTATTCGACCGATTTCAATGAAATTCGGTATATAACACTTTCTTGATGACACGGGTGGAATATGGGCACAACTACGTCTACTTCCCATATAACTCAATTTTGAATTCCATCTGATTCGTTCACTTTATAATGTATTCATAAGGAATCAATGAAGCTAGCGGAATAAAACTTTACACAAATACTGTATTTGAGCTGTGACATCACTTGTGGAAAAATTGTCAAAATCGGACCATGACTTTTCAAGGCCCCTGATATCGAACATGAAGAACCTAGTGCCTAAGGTTAATTTTTCACCGAAAATATAGGTAAATCCCTCAGATATTTTAATGTAATTCATTCTCTCTTAATTTTTTTCTTATAACAGTTTCTCTCTGTACCTGAAATGGTAAAAATCGTGTCATAACTTTCCCCAGATCCCATATACCTAATTATAAGTAATATTAATTTAAGTGAGCGTATAGTCTTCGATACATTGTATCTTGGTGGTGAAAACGAGTGAAATCGGTTTAGGAATTACCTCAGTCCCCTTATACTATTTATGATGATTTTCGTTATTCCATTGAACTTTATACCAAATATATGGGTCGACTTGTGTTATCTTTATAAAATTACATCAATAAATTGCGAGAGTATAAAATGTTCGGTTACACCCGAACTTAGCCCTTCCTTACTTGTTATACTCTCGCATCATGTTGCACACAGTATTATAGTTTTGTTCACATAACGGTTGTTTGTGTCACCAAGAAATAAAAGAGTTAGATATGGGGTTATATATATATAAATGATCAGGATGACGAGTGGAGTTGAAATCCGACACCACACACAAATGGTTGAAATCGGTTAATAACCACGTCCACCTCCCATACAAAGGTTAGGTTGAAAAATACTAAAAGTTGGTTAACTCACTAACGAAAAACATCAGAAACACTAAATTTTACAGAAGAAATAGCAGAAGGAAGCTTCACTCAAATTTTTTTTACAAAATGATAAATAGGCGTGGCATGCCCACTTATGGGTCAAAAACCATATCTCAGGAACTACCCGACCGATTTCAATTTTTTCAAAAATACGGTGGTATTTATTCCGCATATATGTATTGGTTAATATGTGAGATATCTTAGCAAAATAAAGTGAGCGTATAGTCTTGGATATAGTGCACCTTGCTAGTGAAAATTAATGAAATCGGTTTAGGAATTACCTCAGCCCTCATTCATATACTATATTTGACGATTTTCGTTATTCTATTAAACTTTATGCCGAATTTATGGGTAAATTTCTGTGTTATCTTAATAAAATTTCTTCAATAAATTGCGAGAGTATAAAATGTTCATTTACACCCGAACTTAGCCTTTCCTTACTTGTTTAAACTATTTTTATTTAGTTATATTTGTCGAAAATTTATATTATTTTCCAATATTGACCACAAAGACATTTATATCTGGCGATTGTGGTGGTGCCCTCAGGTGCGGGCAATTTGTGCTTCGGGTCATTATCCTGATAAAAGTACACATTTTACCTTGTGCCCAGGTCCTCGGTACTCTGCAACAGATTATCCTTCAAAATTTGTAAGTGCCCAAATTTTGTTCATTGTTGCTTCTATAAGAGCCAACTTTCCGGTACCAACAGCTGACATGCAGGCCCAAGTTTTCTTTATTTAGCACCGTATTTGGTTTTCGCCAAACATAGGTGATACCATCTTATCCGACAATTTTTACAATAAATTAAGTGCTTTTGGTAAAGCAGATTTTTTTATATTTTTAATGGTACTAGTTTTATTTTTGTATTCCTTATAGTCGCTAAGTTATAATGTATTAAAATCGGAAATATGCGCTGCATAAAACAAGCTGTGAGCCACTGTGTATAAGTGATCAGGATGACGAGTGGAGTTGAAATCCGTCCGTTTATCCGTGCAAGCGATAACTTGAGTAAAAATTCGGATATTTGGTATACATACATATTCCTTGGCAGCATATTGCACATGGTCGAATTCGGACAAGTGAAAAAAAAGTATAAGATTAAATTATTATTAATTATTTAGGATTGTAGTTCTTTATAACAATTAAAATGATATACAAAAGTAAACTGTCAAAAATTCGGAAGAAAATCGTATAAAAAGTTTAAAAATTAGAAACTTCCAAAATTTGAAGAGTCAAGAAAGTGTTTTGACACAAGTCAAACAAAGGCAATGCAAACTGTATTTCACTGGAACTAGGATTTTATCGTATGAAACCCTCAAGCGTACAATTCTACGAAATTTACAAATGCGTGCCAAAGGAACCTCGTTTCATGTGGCTCAGTTAGTGTACTATAATCAGCGTTTGAAAAACTCGCTACTCTCATAGCATTTCATTTTACTATTGCTACCGCTCTCACTTTGTCGAGGCATAGCCTTTGCATAACAATAGCTGTCATCGATTGGCTAACTGCTATAGACAAGCCAATCGAACAAACTTTCCAAATTTCCATACAAACTGGTAGCACTGAAATCGATTTGTATATACTTGGTCGCACTGAACTCTTCAACCACCGTATATGCCTAACGTTTTCTGCAACAAATTTAATTTTTATTAAAGTTTTTTATTCAATAAATTCAATACCAAAATACTAACGGTTTATCTTCGCCTGCCTTTTCAATTTCAAATTTGTGTATAACAATTTTTATTATTTTGTCAGTAATTTGTCCTTTGAGCCGTTCACAATAGTAAAATGGTTATAAAATGAGTAAAACAAAACTTGGTAGCACTCAGCAAGCGAGTATTGAAATTTTAATGAGGTATTCGCATACTCTCCAGAACGAATTCAACTAGATATCTTTGTTGTTGCTTTCACATGTAAAATTTTTGACAGGCGAGCAGCGCCCAAAGATAGCGAGCAGAGAAGTGACCAATCGATGGCAGCTAATGTAAAAGTATGTGCTCTACTCTCCTCCGAGTTTTGTTAGGTAAAAAACTATAGCTGGAGCGGGAGCAAAAAATTAAATTCTGCGCTATGCTCTTGCGTAGCGGTAGCAAAAAAATGGGAGCGGTAGCACAGCAGAGCTAAGTCATTCTCTTCGCATCGGAATCGCGTGCCAGAGAGTAGAGTAACGAGTGCTGGCTGATGCTTGCTGAACAAAATTTCAAAACCTGCCAAGTACGCGCTTGAGGGTCGAGTACAGAGCATGTGCAGCGGCTTGAAGAACGAAATATTGGAAATATACAAGCTCACACTAGGGAGTCGAACTCTAAGCATTCCCAACGCCTTCATAATTAGAGAGAAAGATTACTTCGTAATCAAGTTTTAGCTCTTTGCAAATAAAATATAATTTCAAGTGCGAATTTTCCTCATAATTTTTCATATAAGTGTGTAAAAACGTATAACTTTTGAAATGTTTGTTTAAGCCCGTGCGAAGCCGGTGAGGTCTGCTAGTTATTAAAATTTTGCTTAGACAAACAATTTATAATATTTTAAAATTTGCAAACAAGGAAGGCGGGCTAGAAGCCTGAGAGTGGTCGGCCGCGTAAAATATCGTATCGGACGGAGCGAAAAATTTTAAGAAAAGTACATAACGACCCACGAATTTCGACAAGAAGCCCTTCGACAAGGGTCCTTGGAACTGATCTCTTGAATGAATGTGGTGTCATTATTTCCCATAAAACTGTAAGACCGGAATGAGTTTACATTCTGAGTTGCAAGGAAGAACCACTGCTTTCAGTTAAGAATATTGAAAGTCGGTTAACGTTCGCAACGTTGTATTTGGAAAAGTCAATTACGTTGTGGGATGATCTCATATTTTGTGACAAGACCAAAGTCATGCTCTACTATAATGATGGACCAAATTACATATGGAGAAAGCCTTTAAAAGCATTGGAAAATCGAAACATTACCTCCAACTGTTAAATTTGGTAAACTATCTGTCATAGTATGGGGCTGCATTTCAAGCAAATGGAATGGCGATTTCGCTTTCATCGACGATACCATAAATGCCACTCAATGCTTGTGCATTTTAAAACCCTATTTGAAAAGCAGTCCTCAAATGTTTGGTTTAATTGAAGACAACAAGCCGAAATTTAAATTTTACCAGGATAATGACCCAAAACATAAGGCTCATACAGTGAAGATGTGGTTGCTCTATAATTGCGGGAAAGTTATTGAAACTCCGACCCATAGTCCAAACATGAACCCCATCGATTTGTGGGTTTATTTAAAGAAAAGAATATGTAAGCGGACCTAAAAATCGAGCGAAGCTGAAAACCATAATATCGGAAGAGTGGCACAAAATACCCAGCAAAAATGACGTAGAAAAACTTATTAACTCTATGAAAACTCGACTCTAGACTATGTATGCTGCAAATGGAAGCCACACAAAATATTAGTTTGAAGTTTTTGTTTCTTGTTCCACTTTTTCTTTTGTTAAAGTGCAATGTCAAGACACTTTTTTGACACATTAAATATTAAGTATTTTTGTTATGTAACTATATACAATAGCTTAAAATATTTTTTTATCAAAATATGACATTTACATGAAAAAAATGCGAAAACGAGCGTAAACTATTAAAGCTATATCAACTAAACCCTATAGAGTTTTCTTTATACAGCCTAAAAAATGGATGATATAGGATTATAACCACGCCTACATACCACACAAAGTTTATGGAAAACTATTAAAAATTCAGTAAGGAAAACCACCAGAAACGTTAAATTTCATTATAAAGATGATACAGAATTACTGCACACAAAATAAACAATTTTAAATAGGCCTGACTCCGCCCACTTATTCGTCAAAAACCATATCTCAGCCGTTTATGAGTTTCAGCCAGTTTTAACAAATTTCAGTTCATAACATTTCCCTGGCATCCCAATAGGACATTTCGAATACAGCCGTAAGCGATTTACAATCTATAAATTAAGAACCAGTGAAGATCAGAACAAAAAATTCCTCAAATATTGCGTTTCTTTTATTACATCACCCTTATGTAAAATCACCGAAATCGGACTATAACATTCGAAGGCCCCAGATACCGCACATGTGGATCTCAGGACTTGAGGCAATAAAAAAAAAATATCGGTAAATCTTCAGAAACTCAGAGGATATGTTTCCTTATAATTGTGTGCCACTGTGCCAAAATTGAATAAAATCTAATACCTAATCTACGGTGGACTTTATAAGGTATATATCGATTAATATGTGAGATATCTTAGCACAATTAAGTGATTGTAAAATCTTAGTTATGTGTAGCTTCTTCTTCTTGACTGGCATAGACCCCTCTTACGCGGTTATTGCCGAGTCCGCAACAGCGTGCCACGCCTCTCTCCTTCTGGCAATTTGGCGCCAATTGGTTATACCAAGCGAAGCAAGGTCCCTCTCCACCTGATCCTTCCATCGGAGTGGAGGTCTCCCTCTTCCTCGGCTTCCACCAGCGGGTACTGCATCGAACACTTTCAGAGCTGGAGCACTTTCGTTCATTCGAACAACATGACCTAGCCAACGTAGCCGCTGTCTTTTTATTCGTTGGACTATGTCTATGTCGTCGTATAAGTCGTACAGCTCATCGTTCCATCGTATGCCGTTGCCAATGTTAAGAGGACCATAAATCTAGCGCTGAATCTTTCTCTCGAAAACCCCAAGAGTCGTCTAAACGGATGTTAACATCGTCCACGCTTCTGCACCGTAAATTAGGGCGGGAATGATGAGAGACTTGTAGAGTTTGGTTTTTGTTCGTCGAGAGAGGACTATAATTTTCAATTGCCTACTCAGTCCATAGTAGCACCTGTTGGCAAGAGTGATTGTGCGTTGGATTTCCAGGCTGACATTGTTATTGCTGTTAATGCTGGTTCCCAGATAGACGAAATTATCTACAACTTCAAAGTTATGACTGTCAACAGTGACGTGGGAGCCAAGACGCGAATGCGCTGACTGTTTGTTTGACGACAGGAGATATTTCGTCTTGTCCTCGTTCACCACTCATACGCTTTGCTTCCTTATCCAGTATGGAAAAAGCAGAACTAACGGCGCGGGTGTAGTTTCCAATGATATCGATATCATCGGCGTACGCCAGCAGCTGTACACTCTTATTGAAGATGGTACCTTCTCTATTTAGCTCTGCAGCTCGTATTATTTTCTTCAGAATCAGGTTAAAGAAATCATACGATAGTGAGTCACCTTGTCTGAAACCTCGTTTGGTATCGAACGGCTAGGAGAAGTTCTTCCCGATCCTGACGGAGCTTTTGGTGTTGCTCAACGTCAGCTTACACAGCCGTATTAGTTTAGCAGGGATACCAAATTCAGACATAGCGGCAACTCCTTTTCGCGCTGTACAAAGCAGAATTGCAGCAGCAATCGACAAAGAGATGGTGTGTGTCGATCCTTATTTCACTGGTCTTTACAAGATTTGGCGCATGGTGAATATCTGGTCAGATGTAGATTTTCCAGGTCTAAAGCCACACTGATAAGGTCCAATCAATTTGTCAACGGTGGGCTTTAGTCTTTCACACAGTACTCTCGACAGAACCTTATACGCGATGTTGAGGAGGCTTATCCCACGGTAATTGGCGCAAATTGTGGGGTCTCCCATTTTGTGTATTGGGCAGAGTACATTGAGACTTCATCTTCAGGCATGCTTTCTTCTGACCATATTCCGCATGCACCTTATCAGCCCTTCGCCGCCGTTTTTGAATAGCTCGGCCGGTAGTTCATCGGCCCCCGCCGCCTTGTTGTGCTTCAAGCGGGTAATTGCTCTTCGATAGTCTTCACGGTCGGGCAATGGAACACCTATATAGTGATTCTCGATATTCTAGTGTACTCTATGTCGAATTGTGAGTTATTTTAATAACAATTAATAAATAACTTGTGCGAGTATTAAAGTTTGGTTACACCTTAACTTAGCCCGTCATTAGATGTTTTTACACTCTCGCAACATGTTGCACAAGAGTATTATAGTTTTGTTCACATAACGGTTGTGTGCATCACCCAGCAATAAAAGAGTTAGGTATGGGGTTATATCTATATATATAAAAATGAAACCCGTTTTCCGTTGTCACGACATAGCATGAAAACGGCTGGACCGATTTCACTAACTCTTTTTTGTGTGTATTCCAGGGGGATAGAGGATGGTTCTTACGGAGAGAAAAAAATTGCCTGAAAAAGTCTAAAATTCACATTTTTCTAATCTCCCATACAAACAATTTGTATTCTATAGATATAAAAACGAATTGCTGTTCGTTAGTCTCACAAAAAGTCGAGAACTGCCACAACGATCTGGCTAATTTTAGTCTTGAAATATTCGAGCATGGCCAAGAAAGGTTTAGAAAGTAAGTAAATATAGAAAAATTGCGCAGAAGATTGCAATAACAGAACTTTATATGAGTTGACAACAAAGTTAAAGAAAAATAGAAAACAAAAAATAATAATATTTTGAATGTAGTCATTGTTGCTTTGTTAAAATATTTTTGTCATTGTTCAATTATTAAGGAAAGGCTAAGTTTGGGTGCAACCGAACATTTTATACTCTCGGAATTTATTGATGTAATTTTATTAAGGTATTACACACAATACTGACCCATATAATCATAAAGAAGAATAGAATAACGAAGATCATCATATATTGTATATGAGGACCGTGGTAATTCCTGAAACGATTTCACTAATTTTCACTATCAAAGCATAACGGGAATAGGGGCAACTTGACAACCTGTTAGTAGGCACACAAACTGTACATTCGGCATTGAAATTACTCCTAAATTGCAAATCAACGAAACACCAGTTTGCAAATTCGCCAAAAATAGTGCTATAGCGAAGATTCTCCAGATATGCAAGTTGATAATTTGGGAAGTACGGCGCATAAAAAATCACTTATTTATACATACAAGTGTTTTTGCAACAAGATCAATAAATTTTATAATCATTGGAATTGCCTGGATTATCACCACTTAATTTTACATTTAAAAGTAGCATCAGTTGTCATCATGCTGTATAACATAAATCAACCTCGAACTTGTAATGAACTTTGTATCGTCATCGTCATTGATTGTATATCTTAGCCACAAAACGTGTGGCCGGGTCTGCTAGTATATATATAAGTGGTCAGAATGCCGAGTGATGTTGAAATCCGGATGTCTCTCCGTCCGTCTGTCCGAGCAAGCTATAACTTGAGTAAAAATAGAGATATCTTAATGAAACTTGCAACACATATTCCTTTGCACCACGCCCACAAAATGGCGAAAACCTAAAACACATAAATTGTCATAACAAAGCAAAATAAAGTGAGCGTATAGTCTTGGATATAGTGCACCTTGCTAGTGAAAATTAATGAAATCGGTTTAGGAATTACCTCAGCCCTCATTCATATACTATATTTGACGATTTTCGTTATTCTATTAAACTTTATGCCGAATTTATGGGTAAATTTCTGTGTTATCTTAATAAAATTTCTTCAATAAATTGCGAGAGTATAAAATGTTCATTTACACCCGAACTTAGCTTTTCCTTACTTGTTTAAACTATTTTTATTTAGTTATATTTGTCGAAAATTTATATTATTTTCCAATATTGACCACAAAGACATTTATATCTGGCGATTGTGGTGGTGCCCTCAGGTGCGGGCAATTTGTGCTTCGGGTCATTATCCTGATAAAAGTACACATTTTACCTTGTGCCCAGGTCCTCGGTACTCTGCAACAGATTATCCTTCAAAATTTGTAAGTGCCCAAATTTTGTTCATTGTTGCTTCTATAAGAGCCAACTTTCCGGTACCAACAGCTGACATGCAGGCCCAAGTTTTCTTTATTTAGCACCGTATTTGGTTTTCGCCAAACATAGGTGATACCATCTTATCCGACAATTTTTACAATAAATTAAGTGCTTTTGGTAAAGCAGATTTTTTTATATTTTTAATGGTACTAGTTTTATTTTTGTATTCCTTATAGTCGCTAAGTTATAATGTATTAAAATCGGAAATATGCGCTGCATAAAACAAGCTGTGAGCCACTGTGTATAAGTGATCAGGATGACGAGTGGAGTTGAAATCCGTCCGTTTATCCGTGCAAGCGATAACTTGAGTAAAAATTCGGATATTTGGTATACATACATATTCATGTATGTGCATGTGCAGCGGCTTGAAGAACGAAATATTGGAAATATACAAGCTCACACTAGGGAGTCGAACTCTAAGCATTCCCAACGCCGTCATAATTAGAGAGAAAGATTACTTCGTAATCAAGTTTTAGCTCTTTGCAAATAAAATATAATTTCAAGTGCGAATTTTCCTCATAATTTTCCATATAAGTGTGTAAAAACGTATAACTTTTGAAATGTTTGTTTAAGCGCGTGCGAAGCCGGTGAGGTCTGCTAATTATTAATATTTTGCTTAGACAAACAATTTATAATATTTTAAAATTTGCAAACAAGGAAGGCAGGCAAGAAGCCTGAGAGTGGTCGGCCGCGTAAAATATCGTATCGGACGGAGCGAAAAATTTTAAGAAAAGTACATAACGACCCACGAATTTCGACAAGAAGCCCTTCGACAAGGGTCCTTGGAACTGATCTCTTGAATGAATGTGGTGTCATTATTTCCCATAAAACTGTAAGACCGGAATGAGTTTACATTCTGAGTTGCAAGGAAGAACCACTGCTTTCAGTTAAGAATATTGAATGTCGGTTAACGTTCGCAACGTTGTATTTGGAAAAGTCAATCACATTGTGGGATGATCTCATATTTTGTGACAAGACCAAAGTCATGCTCTACTATAATGATGGACCAAATTACATATGGAGAAAGCCTTTAAAAGCATTGGAAAATCGAAACATTACCTCCAACTGTTAAATTTGGTAAACTATCTGTCATAGTATGGGGCTGCCTTTCAAGCAAATGGAATGGCGATTTCGCTTTCATCGACGATACCATAAATGCCACTCAATGCTTATGCATTTTAAAACCCTATTTGAAAAGCAGTCCTCAAATGTTTGGTTTAATTGAAGACAACAAGCCGAAATTTAAATTTTACCAGGATAATGACCCAAAACATAAGGCTCATACAGTGAAGATGTGGTTGCTCTATAATTGCGGGAAAGTTATTGAAACTCCGACCCATAGTCCAAACATGAACCCCATCGATTTGTGGGTTTATTTAAAGAAAAGAATATGTAAGCGGACCTAAAAATCGAGCGAAGCTGAAAACCATAATATCGGAAGAGTGGCACAAAATACCCAGCAAAAATGACGTAGAAAAACTTATTAACTCTATGAAAACTCGACTCTAGACTATGTATGCTGCAAATGGAAGCCACACAAAATATTAGTTTGAAGTTTTTGTTTCTTGTTCCACTTTTTCTTTTGTTAAAGTGCAATGTCAAGACACTTTTTTGACACATTAAATATTAAGTATTTTTGTTATGTAACTATATACAATAGCTTAAAATATATTTTTATCAAAATATGACATTTACATGAAAAAAATGCGAAAACGAGCGTAAACTATTAAAGCTATATCAACTAAACCCTATAGAGTTTTCTTTATACAGCCTAAAAAATGGATGATATAGGATTATAACCACGCCTACATACCACACAAAGTTTATGGAAAACTATTAAAAATTCAGTAAGGAAAACCACCAGAAACGTTAAATTTCATTATAAAGATGATACAGAATTACTGCACACAAAATAAACAATTTTAAATAGGCCTGACTCCGCCCACTTATTCGTCAAAAACCATATCTCAGCCGTTTATGAGTTTCAGCCAGTTTTAACAAATTTCAGTTCATAACATTTCCTTGGCATCCCAATAGGACATTTCGAATACAGCCGTAAGCGATTTACAATCTATAAATTAAGAACCAGTGAAGATCAGAACAAAAAATTCCTCAAATATTGCGTTTCTTTTATTACATCACCCTTATGTAAAATCACCGAAATCGGACTATAACATTCGAAGGCCCCAGATACCGCACATGTGGATCTCAGGACTTGAGGCAATAAAAAAAAAATATCGGTAAATCTTCAGAAACTCAGAGGATATGTTTCCTTATAATTGTGTGCCACTGTGCCAAAATTGAATAAAATCTAATACCTAATCTACGGTGGACTTTATAAGGTATATATCGATTAATATGTGAGATATCTTAGCACAATTAAGTGATTGTAAAATCTTAGTTATGTGTAGCTTCTTCTTCTTGACTGGCATAGACCCCTCTTACGCGGTTATTGCCGAGTCCGCAACAGCGTGCCACGCCTCTCTCCTTCTGGCAATTTGGCGCCAATTGGTTATACCAAGCGAAGCAAGGTCCCTCTCCACCTGATCCTTCCATCGGAGTGGAGGTCTCCCTCTTCCTCGGCTTCCACCAGCGGGTACTGCATCGAACACTTTCAGAGCTGGAGCACTTTCGTTCATTCGAACAACATGACCTAGCCAACGTAGCCGCTGTCTTTTTATTCGTTGGACTATGTCTATGTCGTCGTATAAGTCGTACAGCTCATCGTTCCATCGTATGCCGTTGCCAATGTTAAGAGGACCATAAATCTAGCGCTGAATCTTTCTCTCGAAAACCCCAAGAGTCGTCTAAACGGATGTTAACATCGTCCACGCTTCTGCACCGTAAATTAGGGCGGGAATGATGAGAGACTTGTAGAGTTTGGTTTTTTGTTCGTCGAGAGAGGACTATAATTTTCAATTGCCTACTCAGTCCATAGTAGCACCTGTTGGCAAGAGTGATTGTGCGTTGGATTTCCAGGCTGACATTGTTATTGCTGTTAATGCTGGTTCCCAGATAGACGAAATTATCTACAACTTCAAAGTTATGACTGTCAACAGTGACGTGGGAGCCAAGACGCGAATGCGCTGACTGTTTGTTTGACGACAGGAGATATTTCGTCTTGTCCTCGTTCACCACTCATACGCTTTGCTTCCTTATCCAGTATGGAAAAAGCAGAACTAACGGCGCGGGTGTAGTTTCCAATGATATCGATATCATCGGCGTACGCCAGCAGCTGTACACTCTTATTGAAGATGGTACCTTCTCTATTTAGCTCTGCAGCTCGTATTATTTTCTTCAGAATCAGGTTAAAGAAATCATACGATAGTGAGTCACCTTGTCTGAAACCTCGTTTGGTATCGAACGGCTAGGAGAGGTTCTTCCCGATCCTGATGGAGCTTTTGGTGTTGCTCAACGTCAGCTTACACAGCCGTATTAGTTTAGCAGGGATACCAAATTCAGACATAGCGGCAACTCCTTTTCGCGCTGTACAAAGCAGAATTGCAGCAGCAATCGACAAAGAGATGGTGTGTGTCGATCCTTATTTCACTGGTCTTTACAAGATTTGGCGCATGGTGAATATCTGGTCAGATGTAGATTTTCCAGGTCTAAAGCCACACTGATAAGGTCCAATCAATTTGTCAACGGTGGGCTTTAGTCTTTCACACAGTACTCTCGACAGAACCTTATACGCGATGTTGAGGAGGCTTATCCCACGGTAATTGGCGCAAATTGTGGGGTCTCCCATTTTGTGTATTGGGCAGAGTACATTGAGACTTCATCTTCAGGCATGCTTTCTTCTGACCATATTCCGCATGCACTTTATCAGCCCTTCGCCGCCGTTTTTGAATAGCTCGGCCGGTAGTTCATCGGCCCCCGCCGCCTTGTTGTGCTTCAAGCGGGTAATTGCTCTTCGATAGTCTTCACGGTCGGGCAATGGAACACCTATATAGTGATTCTCGATATATATAAAAATGAAACCCGTTTTCCGTTGTCACGACATAGCATGAAAACGGCTGGACCGATTTCACTAACTCTTTTTTGTGTGTATTCCAGGGGGATAGAGGATGGTTCTTACGGAGAGAAAAAAATTGCCTGAAAAAGTCTAAAATTCACATTTTTCTAATCTCCCATACAAACAATTTGTATTCTATAGATATAAAAACGAATTGCTGTTCGTTAGTCTCACAAAAAGTCGAGAACTGCCACAACGATCTGGCTAATTGCAATAACAGAACTTTATATGAGTTGACAACAAAGTTAAAGAAAAATAGAAAACAAAAAATAATAATATTTTGAATGTAGTCATTGTTGCTTTGTTAAAATATTTTTGTCATTGTTCAATTATTAAGGAAAGGCTAAGTTTGGGTGCAACCGAACATTTTATACTCTCGGAATTTATTGATGTAATTTTATTAAGGTATTACACACAATACTGACCCATATAATCATAAAGAAGAATAGAATAACGAAGATCATCATATATTGTATATGAGGACCGTGGTAATTCCTGAAACGATTTCACTAATTTTCACTATCAAAGCATAACGGGAATAGGGGCAACTTGACAACCTGTTAGTAGGCACACAAACTGTACATTCGGCATTGAAATTACTCCTAAATTGCAAATCAACGAAACACCAGTTTGCAAATTCGCCAAAAATAGTGCTATAGCGAAGATTCTCCAGATATGCAAGTTGATAATTTGGGAAGTACGGCGCATAAAAAATCACTTATTTATACAAGTGTTTTTGCAACAAGATCAATAAATTTTATAATCATTGGAATTGCCTGGATTATCACCACTTAATTTTACATTTAAAAGTAGCATCAGTTGTCATCATGCTGTATAACATAAATCAACCTCGAACTTGTAATGAACTTTGTATCGTCATCGTCATTGATTGTATATCTTAGCCACAAAACGTGTGGCCGGGTCTGCTAGTATATATATAAATGATCAGAATGCCGAGTGATGTTGAAATCCGGATGTCTCTCCGTCCGTCTGTCCGAGCAAGCTATAACTTGAGTAAAAATAGAGATATCTTAATGAAACTTGCAACACATATTCCTTTGCACCACGCCCACAAAATGGCGAAAACCTAAAACACATAAATTGTCATAACAAAGCCATAAATAAAGTTATGAAAGTAAAATTTGGTACAAAGGATCGCACTAGGAAGGGGCATACCCGGATGTAATTTTTTTGCGGAAGAGGGCGTGGCCCCGTCTCCTACATATCTCGTAAACAATTAAAGCTATATCAACCAAACTTTCTACAGTCGTTTCATTTAGGTACTACCTTAGGCAGTCCAAAAATGGAGGAAATCGAATTATAACCACGCCCACCTCCCCGCATACAAAAGTTATATTGAAAACCACTAAAAATGTTTTCATTCAGCAAGGAAAAACACCAGAAAACTTAAATTTTATCATAAAGAAGGTACAGAAGGGTTGTATTCAAATTGGTATACAAAATTTTAAATGGGCGTGGCTCCGCTCACTTATGGGTCAGAATCCATTTCTCCGAAAGTACTCGACCAAATTTGAAATTCGGTTTGTAATATTTTCCATGCATCCCAATGATATTTTGTGAAAATAGGACAAATCGGTTCACAACATCGCCTACTTCCTATATACCAGAACTTTGAAGTCGATCTGAATCGTTTACTTTACAATATCTAAAATAAGCACTAGTGAAGATATCGGAACAGAACTTTGTATAAATACTGCATTTATAGTGTGACACCCTCTTTCTAAAGATCGCCGAAATCGGACCATACGTTTTCAAGGCCTCTTATATCGAACATGAGGACCTCAGTGCTTCTAATGTTTTTTTTTACCGAAAATATAGGTAAGACTCTCATATATTTTGTAGAAATTCAGAGGGAATGTGTTTCTTCTAATAATATGTCTCCAAGTCCTTCCTTACTTGTTTTTAATTAAAGTTCGACAATATTTTTTTTTTTTTTTCAAAATGGTATTTCATATCATATATTTCATCCTTATCACAGAAAATTTAAATATACATACTAACAGTGATTCTTTATCTAATAGTCTGTATCTGTACCAAAAATGGTAAAAATCGGATCATAACTCCCACATAGCTAGTTGTAGGTTTTTCAGCACGATACGAAAATACCATGCCATAATAACTTATAAATCGGTTAATATGTCAAATATCTTAACCAAATTAAGTGAGCATATAGTATTCGATATAGTGTACTGGAGAAAATATCGGAACAGAACAAAAGATCAAAATTTTAAATTAAATAGGTATTTATTATCGCTATAGCTCGTGTTTTATTATCGTATTATCTTAACGACGCTTCTAAAACCGTTTACATAATAAATATTAATAAATTTGAAATACTGTTTGATTTGCCTTGAAATCGATTATCTGGAATACCGCTGGTTTTAATTAATCAGGATAATCGGGATTCTACCGTATAACTCTGTACCGCATATATCAGTTAATATGTGATATATCTTAGCAAAATTAAATGAGCGAATAGTCTTGGTCTTAGTGACAAGGAGTGAAATCTTTTCAGGACACACAATCCAAGTAAACAACTGTAAATATGTGCTTAAGGTTAAAGTCGACTTTAGTCAGTATATTCTTAAATTTATACCAATCAGTAAGTTTTTAGATAACGTAGACATTTTGATCGACATTGTCTTTTCATATAGATTGGTCAGACCTGTTTGACCAGTCTGAGCTATCTTTAAAACATAAATTGATTTTCGATTCTTTATTGATTACAAGGAAGTCAAATAGATGCGGCAATTTCCTACAATTTGAAGTCCAATAAGTGGTTTGACCTGTAGAAATAACATTGCATCCAATTGCTTGTATATCTTTGAGAAGTTTTCAGCCTTTGGTTGAAGTTAAACAAAACAACCTTTTTCAACCTTTGAAGTTAAACAAAACAAAAGTCTGGTTACTGATATCCATGGCATACTGGGTGTATGGAGGGAACACTTCTACAACCTGCCTGATGGGTTGTCAGCCAAGCTATTCAAATACGGCGGCGAAGGACTGTCAAGGGTCATGCATCAGCTTCTTTGCAGACGAAAGCATTTCAGTCGATTTGATCCTATGTGTGCTCTGTACCAGAGAACACAGTACATACAGTAGAAAACCTTATTCGTGGGGAATTCTCGGTGGTAAGATAGCCGCCATCTTGGAAATACACAGCGCTGTATATATTGAGTACTTCATTTTAGTAAAACCTTAGTCATAAAATAGCAAATATTACATATATTGCTGTCTTATATAAAGCGAAATTATTTCTTTATGCTATATTTCACTTATAGAAGATTTTAACATCAATGTGTGCCATATTATATGCAAAAATTGTATTTAATGTAGATGAGATATATTATAAGTGGTGAGAATAAAATTCAGCTCTCAGACAAGTGCTTCTCTGTGGTAAGTTATTTTTGGCTACATTTATTTAAACTTTACTGCCATAAAAATCCAATTTCGCTAGTTTTACTTAAATTATTTACAAATATTTATATTTAAAAAGCTTTGAATGGCAAAGCTTTGAAGTACCCATGAGCTTAAAATGATACGATGTCGCCTCCTTATTAAACATCTTTAAAACAAAATATGTCATGATCTTATTGAATAGGTTGTTCAAACCATCGGGTCCAAGGTAACAAGAAAAAACAAGTTTTTTATGAAATTTGTAAAAAGCTCAAGTTTGACGAATCCTACACTTTTTATTTTGTAAAAGTATAGGCGTATTCAGAGATCTACCCTTTCTCGAATAGTGTTAAAGACAGCAAACAATTGTGAATTTTAAAATATTCATTATACATACATATATCTAACATATAAAATTCTCGTGTCACGGTGTATGTTATTGAACTCCTCTGAAACCGTTCGACCGATTTTCGTGAATCTTAGCGTGCATATTTTTTAACTTTCCGCGAAGAAAATTAAAATTTTTTTAAAATCGGGAAGTTATTGGTTGTTGAAGTTCAAACCGATCTGGCTAATTTTAGTCTTGAAATATTCGTGGAAGGCCAGAAAAATATTAGAAAGTGAGTAAATATGGAAAAATTGCGAGGAAGATATCAATAAGAGAATTTTATTCGAGTTGACAAGAAAAATATAAAAAGAGAAAACAAAAAAATAATATTTTGAAGGTTATCATTGTTGCTTTGTTAAAATATTTCTGTTATTGTTCAATTGTATAAGGTTGTGTCGATAGCCCAAAACGATTTGTAACAAATAAGGAAAGGCTAAGTTCACGTCCAACCGAACATTTTACACTCTCGCAATTTATTCGGCATAAAGTCCAATAGAAAATCATCATATATAGTATATGAGAGCTGATGTAATTCCAGAACCAATTTCACTCATTTTCACCAAGGTTCCAAGGTTTCCAAGGTTAACGGGAATAGGCACCTGTTAGTAGGCAAACAAACGGCACATTCGGCCTTGAAATTACTCCTAAATTGCAAATGAACGAAACACCAATCGTCAAAAATAGCGCTATAACGAAGATTTTCCAAATATTCAAGAAGTCGCTGGAGGTACTGCACAGGACTTTAAAAGATCTTGATTGTCGATAAACGTTTTTGGTGGAGCCAGGATTCTGTTCACAGGTGATTTACGTCAGACTCTTCCAATTATTCCTGGATCAACTGTTACTGACGGGCTAATCGCATGCCTAAAGTCATTTAATTTGTGGCGACACATAAAGTATCGGCAATTAACCACTAACATATGAGTGTTTTTGCAACAATATCAAATTACGATTGTAGAAGCAGTTGGAAATGGTAGGGTCACAGTTGACACCTCGATGGATTAATAGCATTTTCAACAGATTTCTGTCACTTCATTGACTTGAAAGAGAAGTTTTCCTGACATGAAACCTCAATATGATAACCATAAATGACTGATTGAATGACTTATATTGGTGGTAAAAAAGAACAAAGATATCGATGATCTTAATGTGACAATTTAGAATTTCGGTCCAGGAGAGTTGACACAGCTACAAACCAGGATGATGTAGTCAATTATCCCAAACTATTTAAAATTGCCTGTACTATCACCACTCTCTTTGCAATTAAAAGTAGTGTGAGTTGTCATCATGCTGCGTATCATAAATCGACCTGGAGTAATCAATATCGTCGCCGAAGCCAAGATTGGACCAACTTAATTTAATGTATACCTTAGCCACAACAACGTGTGGCCGGGTCTGCTAGTATAACCATATAAATATGAAAATGAATTTCTCTGAAGGAAATCGTTTTCAATTATATCAATTTACATACAATGTCTAATAGATTGCTTACTATCTATGGAAGACATTGCCAAAGGTTATTTAGTGAAAATTATTAAAATTGTTTCATAGTAATATTAAATTTTTTAAAATTTGAAACCGCAAAATGCAATGTCACTAACCCAGGGATGTATTTATTTTAATACAAGATTTAAAAATTTATTGAATCGCGTTAGATACACTTGTATCTAAAATATAACTAACTTACCAATAAATAGCATTTAATACCACCATAAAATTTAGTAAATATGCGAAATAATTTAAAATAATTCCAATAATAATGAAAACATTTATTTTATTTAATAATTATTTAAGTACTGTTCATCGGACTTTAAAATTTTTGTGAAGATTAAATGCTAGCACAACACCCGAATTACCGCAATTGTAGCAAAAAAAGCGTAGCACACAACCCAAGTACGCCTCGGTGGTGTGTTAAAAGATGAAAATTAATGTAAATAATGTAAACAAAGGTTTTCTACTGTATATACTGAGCCAGAGAACTGCAACGAGTAATAAATGTTTGTGTATACTAAGTACTGATACGTTACTCTGTCTGATTCTGTCACTTCGGTTCATGTACACGAAGCGTACCGTTTCAAATCACGATAGAGAACAAATTTAAATCTCTAGCGATAAGCTTCCCAGCAAGTCATGGGTACTGAAACTCCAACACATTCAAAGAAATTTTAATAACACCACTACATACACACATACGCAACAAAGGGTAAAATGGGCATAAACATTTAACTCAACTCTTCTCTCATACAGCACCCTGAATGATAGAAAGAAACTACCAAAGTTCTCGTGTTTGAACAAATTTTGTTTTGAGCTATATAATGGCTGCTTGTGAAGTATTATTTTGCGTGTTTTATTTAATTCAGTGATCTGCAGCCTAATTAAAGTTTGAATTATTGAAGCACGCATTTTTAAATAAGTAAATCGGAAGCAACAACCGCGCCGTTTGTTCTGCGTTTTCCAGACTGGATAAAGAAGCGAAGCGTATGGGTCTGGTGGTGAATGAGGACAAGACGAAATATCTCCTGTCATCAAACAAACAGTCAGCGCACTCGCGTCTTGGCTCCCACGTCACTGTTGACAGTCATAACTTTGAAGTTGTAGATAATTTCGTTTATCTGGGAACCAGCATTAACAACACCAACAATGTCAGCCTTGAAATCCAACGCAGAATCACTCTTGCCAACAGGTGCTACTTTGGACTGAGTAGGCAATTGAAAAGTAAAGTCCTCTCTCGACGAACCAAAATCAAACTCTATAAGTCGCTCATTATTCCCGTCCTGATGTATGGCGCTGAAGCGTGGACGATGACAACATCCGATTAGACGACTCTTGGGGTTTTCGAGAGAAAGGTTTTGCGCAAGATTTATGGTCCTCTAAACATTGGCAACGGCGAATACCGCAGACGATGGAACGATGAGCTGTACGATTTATACGACGACATTGACATAGTTCAGCGAATAAAAAGACAGCGGCTACGCTGGCTAGGTCATGTTGTACGGATGGAAGAAAACACTCCAGCTCTGAAAGTATTCGATGCAGTACCCGCTGGAGGAAGCCGCGGAAGAGGACGACCTCCACTCCGGTGGAAAGACCAAGTGCAAAGTGACCTGGCTTCACTTGGTGTTTCCAGTTGGCGCCAAAAAGCAAAAAGGAGGAATGATTGGTGGATTCGGCTATAATCGCTTAAAGCGGTTCCTACGCCAAATATATATATATATAAAACGTAAAATAAAAGTTTTCTAAAACCAAAATATGGAATTGAAGAGGGTGATACAGTAAGACTTCATTGCACTGTCAATTCGAAGAACGCAATAGAAGCTACGCCAACAATGGTCAACATCAAGGGAAACCATTGAATACGTAAATAATTGTTGAATATATTATAATAATATTATCTTGCCTTAAATACTAATTAATTTTCCACACTGATATTTCAAACCTCATATGGCGCGTTAAAGGTACGCAAACTTATTGGTGTCACTTATTGTAGCAGCGTAGAACTTTCGAAGCGATGGAATATGCAAATCCAGAACTATGGATGCAAACGCTGCTACATGGAACACAAATCATTTACACAACAGATATTAAGTTGAATGTCACTTTTTTACGTGCAATTAAACCTTTTGGTCAACACAAGCACGAGAATTGGAACGACATGGTTTAGGTGCCTTTGAAACCGTTTATTATCACGACGTGTGTCAACTGGGTTTTGCCAATGAGCTAGAGGGCAAAGCAGTTTCAGTATTTTTGTGATTACCGGCACTTGGCCGTCCCATTAGCAGCTAAAACACATAAATTAAAGGTTAAATTTAAGTGAATGTTTATTCTCATAGAAATTTAAAAACTTTTTGTATGTTTAATTAGGAGGACTTTTTTGATTCATTTTCACCTTGTATTGAGGAATCATAACGTTCTTGTATCGCTTTACAAGGAAATGATTTCACCGAAATTAGTTCAATGAGAATACTACAGCAGGAGCATGGATGTTATGACTAGAACGTTGCCCGTGCTATATTTAGAATTCCTGAAACAAGGCAATTATTACAAACTTTGTAAAAAATCAAATTTTACTTTATATTTCATAGAAACCCTCCTCCCAGATGAATCTAGTACTAGTGAAATTAATGAAAGAACAGATCTTATAAAAACTCCTAAAGAAACCAAAAGAGTCCTCACATAATGTGCGCAGCTTACACTTCCAAGCCGCACGGGGTATTTGATATTTGCCACTCTTCCTTCAGCCTTTGTCCGATAGCAAAAATTGTTCAACTATTCAATATGTTATATATATGTATATATATAGTGTTGTACGATAATACATGTGTAAAGTAAATATAATAATAACATCTAAATGGCATGATATTTTTAATAAATATGTAATATAATTAATTATTTTGTTATTGTTATTAAATTCTCATTTTGGGTCTTTCATCCGTGATTGTACCAATACCATTCCCCAAATTGTGCAAGAGGTATATATACATTGTAAATGATGAATGTAATGTGCAAGAAAGGGATGAACGATCACACGTACATAAGAGTTTCGTGTACTTTTGCCAATTCGCCCTTAAGAATGGCATAGAAACTTTCATTGAAACTGCGGGTACCGCTCCCTGGCATTTCACCGAAGAATTCGCCGGTACCTGTCTTGCAGGGTTATGCCTGATTTGTTTATGAATGTTCGCATCAGCAGCAAATACCCGAAGTGATACAAACTAATGCTTCAATGATTGAAATGATCGACAGCGTTCGGTTTGTATATCAACCCCTAAACACTGATTTACTCAAGCACTTCTATTTACAAGTTCTTTGTGTTCTGATGGCAAGTGAAGCGTGTAATGCGCACATTTTCAAAGCTGATACATTTTTTGCCACACATGATTCAAATCAGTTCAGCAGAAAATTGTTGTTGTTTGCTGTACTTATAGATTTACCCATAGATTTACTCGTAGATTTACTTATAGTTTACCCAAGGTTTCATTTCAATTCAAACAATCGTCGCAACGCTATGAACTGACATGATACGATTGCAACCGAGGCCAGCCATACCGTTTACATCGTGATTGCCGAAGAACAGATTGTTCGTGTTGCATCAGATCAGTTGACGCTGGCGGCTACTTGAATTGATTAACAATGTTGTCTATGCTGAACTGAATTAATTTGATTGTGTTTTTGGCACCACTGTTTGTTCTGATTTAATCATACTCGTTGCAGCTCTCTGCTCTGTACTATGTGAGAGACAAAAGAACGAATTGATTTGTCCTTATCAATATCGCTTTCGACCTGGCAAATCTACCATGGGCCAGACATTCGCCATGTCTTGGAAAATACCCGAGAGAAAAAAATCGATACACACAACCTTTTCATGGATTTAAAAGATGCCTGAAAAAGAGCTAAATTTGGTAGCATGGGAAACTTATACGGCTATATAAACTGACGTTGGATAATACACGAACCACAGAGCTTAATAGATAGGTCACAATATTTCATCCAAGTGAACAATTCCTGTTGTATTCGGATATTGATATCATTGGCCTTAAGGACCGCGTTGTTAATTCTGCTTTTCAGGCTTGATAAGTCTGTCATCACACAAACAGTCAACGCCTTTGCATCTCGGCTCCCACGTCACAGACTGCCGAATATATGGGTTCAATTGTATGTTAGCTCAATAACGAATGTGTTTAACGTCCGGTTTTACCCGATCATAGCCCTTCATTACTTGTTATTTTATGACTTCTGTACATGAAATAATTAAATATTCTAGGACCTTTGATTTTGATCAAATTAATTTTGGGATTCCACTAGTTTATTATAAATTGAATTTTAAAAATCGTAAATATGTATTTACATTTTCTTCATAAAGCCAGCCACGTGAAGATTCATATATGTATTATATATCCATTTAAATGTTTTAAACCACCGAAATTATTGAAGGAAAATTATATCTTTTTATACTCTCGCAAAAAAAGTTGCTCAGAGAGTACTATAGTTTTGGTCACATAACGGTTGTTTGTAAATCATAAAACTGAACGAGCTAGATATAGGTTTATGTATGTACATCAAAATGATCAGGATGACGATCATTTGAAATCCGGTTGTCTGTCTGTCCGTCCGTCCGTTTGTCCGTGCAACGGATAACTTGAGTAAAAATTAAGATATCTTGACGAAGCATTGTACATATATTCCTTGGCACCCTGAGGAGGTTGGTATTGAAAATGGACCAAATCGGACCCCTGACACGCCCACAAAATGGCGATAACCGAAAACTTATAAAGTGTCATAACTAAGCCATAAATAAATAGTAAAATTTGGCATAAGGAACCGCACAAGGAAGGGGCATATGTTTTTTTTAAGTGGGCGTGGTCTCGCCCCTAAATAATTTGTTGGTGAATACCTCGCAAACCAATAAAGCAATATAAACCAAACCTCCTACAGTCGTTTTCTTTCTGACACCATAAATATTGATTTAAACGGATAATAACCACGTCCACCTCCCATACAAAGGTTGAAAACTAATAAATGTGCGTTAACTCTATAGCGGAAAACATCAAAAAGGCTAAATTTTACGGAAGAAATGGCAAAGGAGAGCTGCACTCGGATTTTTTTTTACAAAATGGAATATGTGGCGTCGCCGACTTAAGGGTAAAAAAACATATCTCCGAAACTATTCGACCGATTTCAATGAAATTCTGTAAATAACACTTTCTTCACACCCTGATGTCACGGATGGAAAATGGGCGAAATCGGTTTCCAACCACCACTACTTTCCATATAACTCAATTTTGAATTCCATCTGATTCCTTCACATTATAATGTATAAATAGGGAACCGATGAAGATAGAGGAATAAAACTTTACACAAATACTGCATGTCATTTGTGGCTTCACTTGTGGAACAATTGTCGAAATCGTAGTATAACTTTCCAAGGCCCCGGATATCGAATATCAAGAACTCAGTGTCTAAGGGTAATTTTTCACCGAAAATATCGGTAAATCTCTCAGATATTTTAATTTAATTCAGAGGAAATTATTTTCTACTAATAAATTAAAAATTATTGAAACCGGGTCATAACTTCCTTCTAATACCTAATTATAGGTTTTTCAAAAATACGGTGGGTTTTATTCCGCATATATCGAATAATATGTGAGATATCTTTGGATATGAATTTGGATCTTGGATATGAAAAGTTGGTGGGGAAAAATGTGAAATCGGTTCTGGAATTACATCAGCCCTTATATACTATATATGATAACGATGTATGAACCAAATTTTGCTGAAATTGATCTAGTAGTCTTAGTGTGTGTCCGTAGCATCTTCACCATAAAATTTAGTTTCGGGTGTTTTTCTTTACTAAATTAAATCACTTCGGTAATAATCCGATTTCATAAATTCTCATGCTAGATTACGAAATACCTAAACAAAACTCCAAAAAGTTTGGTTGATATAATATAGTTTTAGTAGTTAACCAGATATGTATATACAAAAAATCTATTGAGATCCAGCGCCACGCATACTTACCCAAAAAAATTTCATCCACACATTTTTTTCTTCTTGACTGGCGTAGACAACGCTTACGCGGTTATGGCTAGTCTACACACGAATAACACATACAGCTCATCATTCCATCGTCTGCGGTATTCGCCGTTGCCAAAGTTTAAGGGACAAAACCATTCTCTCGAAAACTCCTAGTGCCGTCTCATCGGATGTTGACACCGTACTTACCCAAAAAAATTTCATCCACATATGCCCATCTCTAATATGATCCTCTGTACCAAATATGGTGCCAGATAATATGTGTACCAAGTATTATCATGATATCTCATTTTTTGCTCAAGTTATTTGTTGTTTTTTCCCCTTAGATTTCTTTTTTCAGTGTATTTGTGTGTGTCTGGCAGCTGAAATTACTGCTCTTGATAACAACAGATGTTTTAAATTACACAATGACGTCCATTGGTGAATTGTCTGAAGAATCTGCAGAGTCCAGAAAAAGGGCATCAAATTGGATTGGTGCAAAGACGGATCTGATAAATACCTTGCTTCCAAGCTCAGATCCATTTAATAAAATCATCTAATGTCATCTAATAAAAAATCATAACTTTTAAAACCTTCATATGAACTCATAAAAGACACTATATTATAAATATTATTTATTATTATTTTTCCTTGTTTCCATTTTTACTAATTTTTTTTTATAAATATCTTATTCTAATGTCTTATTTAGAATCAGTATATGTATTTAGAAATGTAAGCAGGCCAGATGAAATGACGGCTTTTTTTTCACTCACAACATTAAGTTCACTGTTATTATCTATAATATAACAAGTAAGGAAAGGCTAAGTTAGGGTGCGACCGAACATTTTATACTCTCGCATTTTATTGATGTAATTTTATTAAGATAACATACAATTTGACCCACATATTCAGCATAAAGTCCAATAGAACAAGTAAGGAAGGGCTAAGTTCGGGTGTAACCGAACATTTTATACTCTCGCAATTTATTTATTTAACTTTATTTATATTATATAATACACAATTTTACCCACATATTCGTCATATATATTGTATAAAGTCCATTGAAAGTTGGAAACCATAATATTAGGTTAGAAACACCGAGGTCCTCGTGTTCGATATATGGGGCCTTAAAAACCTATGGTCCGATTTCGGCAATTTTTAGAGTGGGGCTGCCACACTATAAACATAGTATTTGTGCAAAGTTCGGCACCGATATCTTCACTAGTACTTACTTTATATATTGTAAAGTAAACGATTCAGATTGTCTTCAAAGTTCTGGTATATAGGAAGTAGGCGTGGTTGTGAAGCGATTTGGCCTATTTTCACAACATATCATTGGGATGTAAGGAAACTATTACAAACCAAGTTTCATTGAAATCGGTCGAGTAGTTCCTGAGATATGGTTTTTGACCCATAAGTGGGCGACGCCACGCCCATTTTCCATTTTGTAAAAAAATCTCAGTGCAGCTTTCATCTGCCATTTCTTATGTGAAATTTAGTGTTTCTGACGTTTTCCGTTAATGAGTTAACCCACTTTTAGTAATTTTCAACCTAACTTTTGTATGGGAGGTGGGCGTGGTTATGATCCGATTTCTTTCATTTTTGGACTGTAATAGGAAGTGGCTAAAAAAACGACGGCAGAAAGTTTGGTTTATATAGCTCTATTGGTTTGCGAGATATGTACAAAAAACTTAGTAGGGGGCGGGGCCACGCCCACTTCCCCAAAAAAATTACATCCAAATATGCCCCTTCATAGTACGATCCTTCATACAAAATTTTATTTCCATAGCTTTATTTATGGCTTAGTTATGACACTTTATGTGTTTTCGGTTTTTGCCATTTTGTGGGCGTGGCAGTGGTCCGATTTTGCTCATTTTCGAAAGCAACCTTCCTATGGTGCCAAGAAATAAGTGTGCCAAGTTTCATCAAGATATCTTAATTTTTACTCAAGTTACAGCTTGCACAGACGGACGGACGGACAGACAGACATTCGGATTTGAACTCCACTCTTCACCCTGATCACTTTGGTATATATAACCCTATATCTAACTCGTTTAGTTTTAGGTGTTACAAACAACCGTTATGTGAACAAAACTATAATACTCTCTTTAGCAACATTTGTTGCGAGAGTATAAAAACGAAAATCATCATATACGGTATATGTATGAGGGCTGAACAGAGACACACAATTAGGAGAAAAAAATTTCCTCTGAATTAAATTAAAATGTCGGAAAGATTTGCCGATATTTTCGGTGAAAGATTACCCTTAGGCACAGAGTTCTTCATGTAGATATCCGGGGCCTTGAAAAGTTATAGTCCGATTTCGAAAATGTTTCCCAAAGTGAAGCCACAGATGATATACATATTTATATTTGTATAAAGTTTTATTCCGCTATCTTCATCGGTTCCTTATGTATATATTATAAAGTGAAAGAATCAGATGGAATTCAAAATTGAGTTATATGGTTTCGATTTCGCCCATTTCATCCGTGTTGTCAGGTTGACAAGAAAATATTATATACCGAATTTCAATGAAATCGGTCGAGTAGCTCCTGAGATATGATTTTTGACCCATAAAGAAAGTTTGGTTTATATAGCTTAATTGGTTTGCAAGATATATACAAAAAACCTATTGGCAGTGGACCGATTTTGCCCATCTTCGAAAGCAACCTCCTCAGGAGGCCAAGGACAGACGGACAGACAACTTCACTCGTCATTCTGATCTTTTATATATATATAACCCCATATCTAACTATTTTATTTCTGGGTGATACAAACAACAGTTTTGTGAACAAAACTATAATACTCTGTGCAACATATTGCGAGAGTATAAAAATGAAACGCTGAATGTGTTGCTAAACGCAAATCTTGAGAACAGCTGAACCGATTTCGCTAATTCTGTTTTGGTATACTCCTTGAAGTACAAGGATGGTTCTTACGGAGTGAAAATTAAATAATTGCCTGAAACGTCTAAAAACAACCCTTTTCTGCGCTCCCATACAAACAATTTGTAGTCTTCATACAATATTCATACATATATGTATGTTCAGAGGTAGTCAAAATTATTTACACATCGAACGATTTTTACAAATTTCCCCGAAAAAGCTTTTTGTGGTTGCTGCAGAGCAACAAAATGCTATCTTGTTGAAAACTTTGATCTATTCCTAAGCGAATGAAGTTAGTTTGGAAAGAATAGTTGGACATACGACGGAAAAATGGACAAATGAAAAGATGAGACGCAGTACTTAAAAGTTTTTATAAGATTCCCCCTTAATTACATTAAAACGTCTGAGAGATTTACCGACATTAGATTTACCGACTAGAGAACTGAATTCTTCACGTTAGATTTCCCTGTCTTCCGGGTTATAATCACCACCAAAGTAAATGGTGCAAGGAAATTAAGCATGAAAAGTTGCTTAGAGAGTACTATATTTTTGTTCACATAACGGTTGTTTGTATGTCATAGTTAGATATGGGCGACGAGGCGAGTCAAAATCCGAATGTCTGTCTGTCCGTCTGTCCGTGCAACGGATAACTTGAGTACCTAACTATTGTGATATCTTGACGAAACTTGGCACACATGTTCATTAGGATCGTGAGAGGGTTGCTTTGGTTGCGGAAATGGGAAAAATCGTACCACTGCCACACCCACAAAATGGCGAAAACCGTAGTGTCATAACTAAGCCATAAATAAAGTTATAAAATTTGAACAAAGGATCGCACCAGGATTTTGATGTAATTTTTTAGGGAAGTGGGCGTAGCCCCGCCCCCAAATCGGTTATTTGTATATATCTCACAAACCAATGAAGTTATATAAACCAAACTTTCTGCAGTCGGTTCTCTTACGTACCCCACCACACACCATGAAAATGGTTGAAATTGGATAATAACCACGCCCACCTCCCATACAAAGGTTAGGTTGACAATGACTAAAAGTGGGTTAACTCACTAACGAAATACGTCAGAAACACTAAATTTTACTGAAGAAATAGCAGAAAGAAGCTGCACTCAGATCTTTTTACAAAACGGAAAATGGGCGTGGTATCGAACATTTATGGGTCAAAACCATAACTCAGGAACTACTCGACAGATTTCAATGAAATTCGGTATATAATATTTCCTTGACACCCTGATGCCACGAGTGGAAAATGGATGAAATCGGTTCACAAGCACGCCAACTTCCCATACAACTCAATTTTGAAGTCCATCTGATTCCTTCATAAGGAACCAATGAAGATAGCGAAATAAAACTTTACACAAATACTGTATATGATCCGTGGCATCACTTGTGAAAAAATTGTCGACATCGGACTATAACTTTTCAATGCCCCGGATATCGAATACGAAGAACTCAGTGTCCAATGATAATTTTTCACCGAAAATATCGGTAAAGCTCTCAATTTAATTCAGATCAATAGTTTTCTTCTAATAATGTGTCTCTGTATGAGAAATGGTTAAAATCAGGTCATAACTTCCCCTAGCTCTGATATACTTAGCTAATTATAGGATTTTCAAAAATACTATGGGCTTAATAGCTTATAAATCGGTTAATATGTGAAATATCTTAGCCAAATTAAGTGACCATGTACTCTCAGATATAATGTATGTTGGTGAACCAAAATGGGTGAAATCGGTTCACGAATTACCTCAGCCTATATACTATAAATTATGATTTTCGTTTTTCTATTGGACTTTACTCCGAATATATGGGTAAACTAGCAGACCCGGCCACACGTTGTTGTGGCTAAGGTATACATTAAATTAAGTTGGTCCAATCTTGGCTTCGGCGATGATATTGTTACTCGAGGTCGATTTTATGCAGTATGAAGACAACTCACACTACTTTTAATTGCAAAGTAAGTGGTGATAGTACAGGCAATTTTAAATAGTTTGGGATAATTGACTACGTCATTTTGATATTGTCTGCCGAATATATGGGTCAAATTGTATGTTATCTTAATAAAATTACATCAATAAATTGCAAGAGTATAAAATATTCGGTTGGACCCGAACTTAGCATTTCCTTATTTGTTAAAAAAAAAAAAAAAATATTTTAACAAAGCAACAATGACAACCTTCAAAATTTTATTTTATTGTTTTCTCTTTTTATATTTTTCTTGTCAACTCGAATAAAATTCTCTTATTATTATCTTCCTCGCAATTTTTTCATATTTACTTACTCTCTAATATTTTCCTGGCCTTCCACGAAAATTTCAAGACTAAAATTAGCCAGATCGGTTTCGCCGTTCTCGACTATTTGCGAGACTAACGAACAGCAATTCATTTTTATATTATATTTACATTTACATATGTAACTGTAAATGAGAAGTAAAACTAAATGTTAATTATTAATTGTGGAAACGATTAATTTGAATAAGAACTATCCTATCATTTAAGTTGGATAAAATTACATGTGTATTCCAATTTACATGAATATCAGTTGACTCGTTTTTGAGTTCATTCGGAACATATACACGGACACTGGATTTTTATATATTAAGATTGTGTGTTATATTAATAAAAACATATCAATAAATTGCGAGAGTATAAAATGTTCGGTTGCACCCGAACATAGCCATTCCTTACTTGTTTGAAAGATTTCTTTGTTGAGGCGAAATTTGTATACTCTCGCAACAAAAGTTGCTAAGAGCGTATAATAGTTTTATTCACATAACGGTAGTTTGTCAGTCATCAAACTAAACGAGTCGAGTTGAAATCCGGATGTCTTTCTGTCCGTCCGTCTGTCCGTGCAACGGATAGCTTTAGTAAAAATTACGATATCTGAACAAAACTTGGTACATATATTCCTTGGCACTCTGAGGAGGTTGGTATTGAAAAAAACCAAAAACCTATAAAGTGGCATAACTAAGCCATAAATAAAGTTATAAAAGTAAAATTTAGTATAAAGGATCGCACTAGGAAGGGGCATATTTGGGAGTAATTTCTTTGAAAAAGCGGACGTGGCCCCGCCCCCAAATCGTTTATTTATATATATCTCGCAAACCAGTAAAGCTATAAAAACCAAACATTCAGCAGTCGTTTCTCTTATGTACAACATCACATGCCATGAAAATAGTTGAAATCAAATAATAACCACGCCCACCTCCCATACAAAGGTTTTAGGTAGAATATGACTAAAAGTGCGTTAACTCACTAACGAAAAAGTCTGAAGATTTTACAGAAGAAATAGCAGAAAGTAGCTGTACTCAGATTTTTTTACATAATGGTAAATGGGTGTGGCGTCGCCCACTTATGAATCAAAAACCATATCTCAGGAACTACTCGACCGATTTCAATGAAATACGGTATGTAATATTTTCTTGACACCTTGATAACACGGATAAAAAATTGGAGAAAACGGTTTACAACCATGACTACTTCCCATATAACTCAATTTTGAATTCCTTATGATTCCTTCACTTTATAATGTAAACATAAGGAACCGATGAAGATAGTGGAATACAACTTAACTTTTGTTTACTTTATTGTATATCATCTGTGGCTTCACTTCTGAAAAAAGTGCCATCAGCCCTCATATACCATATATGATGATTTTCGTTATTCTATTGGACTTTATGCCGAAAATATGGGTCAAATTGTGTGTTATCTCAATAAAATCACATCAATAAATTGCGAAAGTATAAAATGTTCGGTTACACCCGAACTTAGCCCTTCCTTACTTGTTTTATTTTATTTTATTAAGAGAACACACAATTTGACCCACATATTTGGCATAAAGTCCACTGGATTGACAAACATCAATATATATAGTATATGGGAACTGGAGTAATACCAGGACCGCTTTCAACTATTTTTTATTGCAAGCTATATTATATTCAAGATTTTACGTTCACTAAATTTTACTAAGATATCTAACATATTAACCGATATATACAACATAAAGTGCATCGGAAGTTTAAAAATCCGAATACAGTTGATCTCCTTTTTACACGGTTTTTTTTTGCACGGTTTTTTTTTTACACGGTGTTTTTGTACACTTCCCAGTTACCATTTGTACACGGTTTTACTTTTTTTACACGGATTTTTTATTTTAATTGTATACTTTTTTGCAATAAAATCAAAATTCCACGTCGTCAATACGTCACAAATCCAATTCTGTTAATAGAATTTAATAAATTTTAAATTAGATTTAAACTAAAAAATACAATTTATAGATTCGAAAGCCAGTGAAAAGGTTGCAACAATTTCAATACGTAAACAAATAAATGAAGCTATATGAAGAAGTAAGAAAAAAGAAGACACAGCGATTATTGACGAAACTGTGAAATGTATTATTTTTTTACCATTCCCAGAATAGTTGTTGTTTGTTCCTTCTAACAGTAATATGTACATACATATAATACCAGAAAAGTCTATAACAACAACAACATTGTAAATACTCTGTACGAATAGATAGATTTTCATGTAAAATAAGATCTTTTTTACACGTTTTCTATTTTTTGCACGATTTTTTCTTAAATTGGTCCCAATAGCGTGTTTTATATAAAAATTTGATTTTTTTTGCACGGTTTTTTTTTACACGTGTAATTTACTGTCCCAGTTAACCGTGCAAAAAGGAGATCAACTGTATGGAGTATTGGGATAGGGAAATATTGGCCTTAAGGAGCATATCTTCTTTGAATTTATATTATATTTTTTCGATATCTTCACTGGCGCTTAATTTATAGATTGCTAAGTGAACGAATCACATACATTTCAAAATTGTAGTATATGGGAAGTAGGCATGGTGGTGAACCGATTTATCCTATTTTCAAACTATAGCATTGGGATGCCAAGGAAATGGTACAAACCGAATTTCGAAATTGGTCGAGTGATATTGGTTGTATACTAATTTAAGTGTAGCCTTTCTGTACCATCTTTAACATCAAATTTAATGTTTCCGATGATTTTTCTTACTTAAAGCATTAAATCATATCCAAAATAACCTTTGTATGAGAGGTATTAGTTTACGAGATATGTACCAACAATTTAATTGAGGGCGGGCCACGCCCATTGCATCCAAATATGCCCCTTCCTAGTGCGATCCTGTGTACTAAATTTTATTTTCATATTTTTATTTATGGCTTAGTTCTGACGCCTTATGTGGTCCGATTTCGCATACAATGCAATAGCTCACATCTACGAAAGCGACCTTCTTATGGTGCTAAGAAACACGTGTACAAAGTTTCAATAAATCTCTAAATTTTTACTCAAATTACAGACTGACAGATAGACAGTCTGACAGATTTCAACTCTACACGTCACCCTGATTACTTTAGTATATGTATATAACCGTTTATCTAAATCCTTTAGTTTTAGGACTTACAAACAACCGTTATGTGAACAAAACTATTTTACTCTCTTAGCAATTTTGTTGGGAGAGTATAAAAATTGATAATAAACCACAGTGCAGACTTTGACTGATAGACACAGAGTTTAAGGAACATACATATATAATAATGATCAAGTAGGCCATGAAACAGTGCGAGGAGTTCTTTTAACCCCTTGTTGTCTGACGGTACTCTCCAGTACCACTTCGAATTTTTCTGTTTTAAACAGAATCGCTGAACTTCTTGCTGCAAGCAGACCAACGGTACTTTAAAGTACAAAATAAAGCACACATATAACAGTACTTTTTGTAATCTTCGTGAATTTTTCTCCTCTCTATGCTCATTTCAAGTTAGTGTTTTCCATAGTGCGGTCGTAAAAAAAAAGTGTTGTATTAGATTACTTATATATTGCAAAATTCTTAAAATTTCTACAGGAAATAAAGAGAAACTTAAAGTTTTGTTTACCAGTGATATTTGATATTCTGAAGGAGACTTGTAAGTACCGTCGGGCTCTGTTGGCCCTTGTTTTTAACACATAACACTGATTTCCTTATATACAGGTTTATACAGATAATATAATATAATGGCTGGAGTTCACGGCAGATTTTTTACATAAAATCAAATTGCTTCAATTTTAGAAGAAATTCCAATTGATAATGCACAAGATACGGATATTGAGAGTGACGATGAAGATGAAGATGAAGAGGTGATGACTTCACCGAACGATGAAGATCAGTTTTTGATTGAAGTTCTAAATCAAATTCAGGAAGAAGAAAATGAAGAGACAAATATTTTGCCGGAAAATTTCCGAGGCACAGTTTTTGAAGAACCGTTGCGAAAATGGAAAAATGTTGAGAAACCCACCGTGGTTTCACAATTTGACTCAGTAGAGGGTAACTGTTTTTTTGAGGATATGGAAACGCCAACACAATTTTTCGTATCTTATATGGAAGCCATTATGGAAGGAATCATATTTCATTCAAATTTATATGCGGTACAAAAAAATAAAACTTTGAATCTACAAAAAAGTGAACTATTGGCATTTATCGGCATAAACTTTTGTATGGGCTACCATCAGCTGCCAAGTTATCGTCATTATTGGAGTATCAGTGAAGATCTGGCAGTCCCCGTAGTATCAAAAGCCATGTCCCGAAACAGATTTGATTTGATTTTACGTTTTTTGCATGTAAATGATAATTCTAAAATTCCGGAAAACAATAAGGATCGGCTATTCAAAATTCGCCCTATGATTGAAGCTCTAAATCAACGTTTTCAGCAGGTATACCATGGAACGAAGGAGCTATCAGTTGACGAATCCATGATTCTTTTCAAGGGTAGAAGTGCCATAAAACAATATTGCCCTATGAAACCAATTAAGCGTGGTTATAAATTATGGTGCTTGGCGGATCAACGGGGTTATATCAAAAAGCTCTCTGTATACCAAGGAAAGGATGAAGCTGTCGAAGAAAAATACGAAGGATATGGTCTCGGGGAGAGAGTAGTTTTATCTCTCATAGAAGAGGAATGGGGCAAGAACAAGTACGTGTTCTTTGATAATTATTTTACGTCAGTTAGGCTACTCGAATTTCTCCAATTGCGGAAAGTGTTTGCATGCGGAACAGTTAGAGGAAATCGGAAAGGACTTCCTTCAAACATGAAATCGGACAAGAAAATGAAAAGAGGAGAATTCGATTCACGAACAACTATGAACGGTGTAGCTTTCTTCAAATGGATCGATAAAAAGCCGATACTACTGGCATCCAATTTCCATGGCACTGAAAAAACGAGTGTCCAGAGAAGAGATCGTAAACGCCAAGCAATACAAATCCAATGCCCAACTGTGATTAAAGATTATAGCTCTTTTATGGGTGGAGTGGACCATGCAGATCAGCTGCGTTGTGCCTACGGTATAGGCAGGCGATATGGTGGCATAGATTGTTTTGGGGGCTGTTGGAAATAACTTTCGTTAATTCCTACATTGAATACTGTCAAATCCATGATAAGATCAGTTGCACAAGGCTTAATGACGCAAAAGGATGTTGGTGCCAACAAACGCAGGTTGAGTCTTGCACCAACATACGCTAACAAAAAACGTCGTTGTAAAAGTGAGTCAGTACCGAAAGATGTCCGATTAGGTAATTTGGGGATACATTGGCCTACATTTGGTGAAAGTCGAGGAAGATGTGAAATGTGCAGTTTAAAAAAAATTCAGTCAAAGCCGCATTCGAAATGTCAACACTGCGGAATATTTTTGTCCTGCAATGAAAAAAAGAACTGTTTTTCCGAGTATCATGGCATTAATGTATGAAAAATATGAGCTCTCAAGCCCGACGGTACTTCTAAGTACCATATCCTTTTTTTATACTAATACGGCCTTTACATTTTTTTGTTGTTTTTATTGCTTAATAATATATGACTACGAATGGAAATATGTGAAAACTTATTAGATAATTGTCTTTATTCTTGGTTTGGTCAACAAGGGGTTAAAACACAAATATTTATCAAAAAGTTCAAGGAAAAAACCACTACTATCGCAAATTAACATTGAAACACGACTGTAGTTTGCTCTAACTCAGATTTCACATCCAATGGTATATTGGGATGATGTAAGTTTTTGTGATGAGACAAAAATAATGCTATACTACCACGATGGTCCTCAAAGAGTTTGGAGAAAGCCGCCAACAGCCCTACAAAACAGGAATATTATCCTACAGAAAAATTTGGGAAGCTGAGTGTAATGGTATGGGGTTGTATTTGTAGCAAAGGTGTAGGTGAAATCAAAATTATTGAATACAATATGACAAAGGAAGTATATTTAGATGGCAAAAAGGTGTCCTACCAACAAAACTACTCTCATACAGTGCATCAAAGAGGATGCCCCGAAGGTTACAAAGTGTCATAGACGCTGGAGGAGGTCACACCAAATATTAACATAAAAATGACAAGTATACTGATTTGAGCTTTAATATTGGTGAAATGTGAAAAAATTTAAATATGTATTTGCTTTAAATATAGTTAAAGTTTGACGTAAAGATTTTGGTTTACTTACCGGAATATTTTTGATATGAAAAGACACCATCCCAATATAAATTTATATTTGTCACCCTCAGAAGCTCTGATCAGTCACTCAATGCAGCTTTTTATGATATTTGGCGAAACACGTTCGTCCACGTTTCGGCTGAAGAGTAATCCCGAACTGCCCGTTGTTATTGTTGCATCATTAACGGAATAAACGCATATATGTTAAATTTAAATATATTGTAATAATATATTGTAATTTTTGTGACAGTGCGTATAATCAAATCAAATCAAAAATTGATAAATATACACATCAAAAAAAAAATTTAGTTATTTCAATAATTAATAAATATAATTTAATTATTAATATATTATCAATTGTGGTTTGGACTTGTCGTTTAGAACATGATCAGGATACCGAATGTTGTTACGGAAATTTAATAACTATTTATGTTTGCGTTCAAAAATAAAATGCCACAAACTTTCTGTCTTAATTAAATGCTCCTTTGCAAACTTAAACCTTGTCTTTTAGTTTTTAGCACTAATGTACGGTTAAAAAGTGCTCACTACATGTTTGTTGCACAGAGTTTTATAAACAAATTTTTTCAACTACCATATAATAAGTGAATTCTCTTCATTTGGTTGATTTTAAAATTTATAATTATATAAGATATAGTATACATTTATATCACTAATTTTGACAACCAGAAAAGAAAACGCTGATATGATAGAAACAAAAAAAGGACTAAATATCTGATAATATCTGAACTTTTTATATAATTTTTAATCAAACTGTATTTTAAACGGTGCTAGGCCCACTTTTCATTTTTTATGCCATTTCTCACAGTATTCCAGTATGAGCAGGTCTGCCAACTACACCATACAGCAAAACAGATTTTTTTGCGCATTCCAAATGCTTGTTTAGCTTTTCCTTATATCCTCAGAGGAACCTTCAGAAGCAGTTATCGTGCAGCCAAGATATACGAATGATTCAACATCTTCTCCATATTCTCCAAGCAGCGGATCCTTGTTATCGGTGCTCTAACTCATAATTATGTTTTTTTAGATTTATTTTAAGGTCTGCTTTTGAGCATGCTTCGGCTATGTCGTCGAATTTAGCTTGCATATCTGCGTTAAAACGCACATGTCATTATCATAGTCTAAGTCTTCAAGTCGATCAAACGGTCCACACTTTATTCCTCTTTCTCTATGCGTTGGGTTCCTCATCACAACATCTAGAACTCTATTAAAAAGTAAAGGCGACAAAACCCACCCTTGTCGCACTGCTACCAAGTTGGCTATCGTGTAACACGCGTAACAACTGGCCCCAGAGTACAAGCTCTTTATAAGTGTAATGAGGGTAACCGGAACTCCTTTACTTTCAAGAGAACCCCAAATCGCACGTTAACATAGCGTGTCGAGCGCTTTCCCAAAATCTATGAAAGCTACTTATAGTGGGGAGCGCCACTCTGCCGACTAGTCTACGATTATTCGCAGCGTGTTTACATGGAACGAAAGCCTGTTCAATTCTAAACCCTTCGTCTAGTTCCGTAGATAGTCTAATTCTAATATCAGCGATAAATTTATTGAGACAACTTAATAGCGTTATTCCCTACAATAATTGCATATTGAGGTCACCCTTTTTTTGGAAGATTAATGATGATGATACCTTCTTTTATCGTCACTGGATCTGCTTTCATCAATTCTGGGGGTATGTTGCCGATTCCAGGCGCTTTGTTGTTTTTCATAAATCTTATAGCCATGGTGATCTCGGCTACATTTGGACATTCTACGGAAATGAGGGGGTTATCTATCCGTACATTGCATTTGCATATACGGTCTGCGTTGTCAAGAGTATAGGCTAATGCTTTCGTACAAAAATTTGACCAAATCTCAAGCTGGGTTTCCTTTCATGTGATGATATTGCCATTATTATCTCATTGGGGTCTAGTTGTTGGTTTGGAATGACATAGAGACAGTTGTTTTGTGTATATGTAAGGGTCTCTTCTGCGATTCGTCGCGGCTGCAGCTTGAGCCTTTTTCGTGATGACATCGACCCACTTTTGCTTGTCACGCCGAAAACTCTTTTTTTTATTTCGCGGGCTAGTGTTGAATACTAGGGGGATCTAATGTGGGAGTGAAGTGAATATAAACTTCTTCTTTCCGAATGACAACCTCATCCACTATCCGTAAAGACTTTGTGACCCTGTTACCGCTAACGAGGTTCTGTCGACCGAGCACACAGGCGGTATATCCTTCAACCCTCAAGGAGCAAATTCTGTTGCTGGGCAAGCATGTGGCATGCTGGCCTGCAGACTCGCTGGCAGACCCAACACCGGGATTGGGTGCGATAGCTTAATCAGTCATCCATCTTAAAATCATATGATTATAGAAACCACAAGAAGAAACTTTAACGAGTTATGACACAACAAAACAACCAACAATAATTCTCATACTGTTACGGAGCTCGTGTACCGAGATTATTCAGAGATCTGAATAAGGAACTTAACTAATCTCGTCAATTATAAAATGTATTCTTGGTTCTCCAATTGATAAATATATAAATAAAAAAATATATATATTTTAATTATTTCTTCTATAATTCATAAATATACTTTTTTTATTCATAAATTTTTATACATTCAGTGCCATTGTGCTGAAAATTGATTAGTAGTTATGTGTGCATAAGTGCTGAAGTTAAAAGTGCTAAGGTAAATACAACATATGTTGTACATGCCAGCGTACATATGTATGTATTAGTAGGGGTGAAGTATGCTAAAGAAAATCAAATTAGCACCTGTTGTTCACGTCGCTATAAGCTGAACGGTTTCTCCGCACAGCAAGAACACTGTATGTTATGCGTTAGGAGAAATCATATCTGCTTTCCGTTTGCCACGCTTATCTCTCGGATAACACTTACACAGCTTCATCTGGTTGTTTTGTCTTCTTCATCACGTACGCAATTATGTGGGTAGTATGTGGGTGTCAAGTATTTAGGTTCATCATTATATCGACGTTGTTGACGTCACGCATACATGTACAGATTCCAGAGGCAGTATAACCTTTGCCATGAGATGAAAACATTGGCGGTGTATCCACATGCTGCATGCACACACTCTGTCCAATCGGTTGCCCACACTTATCATAGGGATAGGTTGAGTACAGTAGGAGTAGGGGTGAATAAACTAAATAAATTAGCTAAAGATTTTCATTTGTGTGACACCATATTTTTAATAGGCTGAATGCATTTAATAAAGGTATATTATGTAAATACATATGTACATATTGTCGACGTAGGGAAGTATAGCATTCATACCAAGAGGTAACTACATATGTATGTATTTTTAATGACAACTTCCACTTTTACGAAGGTAACAACCCTCGCAATAAGAAATAAATATCATTACATTTTTTCTTTTTTATTTACACTAGCTCGCGAACCCTTACGGACATGTTGACAGCTAAGACCATTTACACAATCTTGAGGTTTTCTCAACCGTAACTCCTTATTGAGACTAGTTTTCCAACTTTAATTACAACTGAAGTGGATGCATACATACATATGTGATTGGTATGAAGAGAATAGTATGTATTCATGTTTAAATGTTTTTTTATTATTAATGTTTGCTTTCCTAAATTAAGATACTATTTATGAAGAGATAGGTAGATGTACCTCGACTTAAATACTTCTTGAATTACTTAATTAAATTTACAAACAATGGTTACATTTTTGTGATCTGAGTGTAAACTACAAAACTGCTGGTAAAATACGAGTTGTTTAGAAAAAAAAGAAGAAAATATCTCTATACTCAGAAGTCAACGCATATTTTGAATGCCAGAAAGGTGATATACATATTATATTCACAATTTCATGGCTTATTTTTATTATTCATGTAAATATGTAAATGTAATAATTTTAAAAACAAACAAATAATGACCCATAAATTGGATCGAAGAAGTATACAGAAAATAAATAAAAAATTAGACAAAAAATTACGCTATCAATGCGGGTACGAAATAATAAAATTGTAAGATTTCATTATATAAATTGCTTTTGAATTCAATAGCATCCTTAATATCTCGCTGAAATTTTGGTGAGCGTTCTTCATTTGGATCATGGTTTAGAAAGTGAAAAGGAAAAACAGTGAAAAAGATTTAGTTTTGGTATAAGGGCATTTTCAGCTACATATACTCTTCTTATATTTCAGCTTTTTCCAGCTAACGTACAATAAAAACATAATTTATGAGTGTCCGCCAAGGATATTTATTCTTCTAAACTGCACAATTGTTATATTGCAATTAATGATATAAGTTTGTTCAATATTAGCAAAATTAAAAAAGGGTATCCTTGTTGTATTTTTATCGAGTTGTTAAAATAGATTAGTGTACAGACAAAATTTTCCTTGTTATTAGAATACATTATATTTCTCTAATCTACAAAGTCAAATTCAAGAATATTACATAAAAGTGAAGACCATGAACTCAAGTTTAAATTAATTATATGTCTGACAAAGTTGATAATGAAATATTTTTAAAGCCATCAACAAGGGTGTTAATTTTCAAAATCAAAACCACCATCTTATGTCGGGAAAACTGGCAATCAAAATCTTTTCTGCGAAATACTAGCTTATTGTACAACATTAAAACCAACATTTTTGCAAAAATATATATCAATATTCAAGTCTGGCTTGATAATTATTAAATAATTGGTTGATATTTCTACAGATTTTGAAACTGTGAAACCACATTTCATTTGCGGTGTTTGGCGTAATATATGTGTACGCTAAAAAAAGAGGTGACAGTTCCTCTTTACTGTTTGTTATAAAATTCCTACTTTAGCAAATTCCTTACTTTAGAGTCACATTTTGAAGGGATCGATGAAGTTGACTTAAATTATTGCTAGCTTCTCATAACTCATTCTCAATTTTTATTGAATATTAAGACTTTCTTATATTTTTGAATGAATTAATAATACTTGCGTTGTTTCAATTTGCATCGCGATATTTTATATACTGTACGTATATTACTGTATGTACTTTTTCTCCCAACAAACTAACAAACTATTAAAAAACTGCAGCGCTTTTCAAAAGAGCACTTCCTTACTAATTTTGAATGAAAATCATAAATTGGCTTAAGAGGGAAAGAGAACGAATCAACAGACTCATTGAATTTAAATTGAAGCACCAAACTATATTATGTCCTTCACTTCATGTCATTAAAATACAGTATACTCTCGAAAAGTAAATCGATTGGTATTTTGGGTAATTTACTTTTTCGAATAATTTACTTTTCCAAATATATACATAAATTATCTGTTTTTATAATATTAAATGCATTTTTAAACTTAAAAAAATCATTCATTTATTTGCTTCAATAAAACATATGGATTTACATGAAAAATATATTTACATTTACATACATACATATGTATTTACTATGAGGAGAAAAAATCTTGAATATTCTTTTGTTTTTTTTTCTCTTGCAATATATTTTCTGACCATTTTTGTACGACAATTCAAAAAGTCTGACATCTGATTTGCATCGTTTTCATTTTTAAACCAGTGGATCAAGTAGGAGAGTTTATTTACTAAAAAGACGCGATAAACAAGAGAGTAAGTGTTTTTGCAACATCATAAAAAACGCTGCTTGCTTCGTTTCGAATTTTTTATCACATTCTCTGAAAAGTAAATTAAAAAATTTACTTTTTCGAGGTGCATGTGTAATCTTAAAGGTGATTAACTTTTACGCGATTATTTACTTTCTGAGAATTTACTTTTCGAGAGTATACTGTATATGTATCTGAATAGAGTTTGAATAATATTTTAATATTCAACATTCTTTGGCGTTGCAGTTTGCCTATCATATCATATCAGCAGAGAACTGTGCAACATGTTGCAAGAACATACCAAGTTGACAATGTAGTTAATGTCTGCACTCAGTTCAACGCATAGTATGCGGCTGATATCTTACTGGTTGTGCGTTGGCCGTAGCCGGGTTCATTGAGTACCCAATCTATTATTGAAAACAAATGCTTCCTATGAAATTGCTGCTTACAAAAACTAATAGTCGCCTGAGTATAAATAGGACCTCTCAAAATACTAACAAACTGCAAGCAATTATTATTATTATATACATACATATATACGAGTACATATCTATTTGTATGAATATCCTTAGGAACGCTGCGTTCTTTGTTACATAAACTATTGCTGGATGTACCGGAGTTTTGTCAACATCATCTTAAATATTCGAGATTTTTTTCATTCAATATTTAGCTGTCAAATGATTATTTCGCAATATGTATTATTGCCGTTTTGTGTTTTATGACAAATAAATAAACTGATTAACACTAACACTGCTTGACTTACTTTTGTTTTCTTGGTATAAGGAACTCTAAGTATTTGGCCAGTTCACTTCAGTGCTGTTGATTCCAGTAGCTGGAGCATTAAATGCGCTTCAATACTTGATACTGCTCTAAACTATTATTAATTATATTATGAATTGATGTATTTTCGTCTTCAATTTTTTTATTTTCCCGAAACACCCGATTAATTCAATTCAATTCTGTTATTTTGTCACTTTTACAGCTGGAGAGGAATAGTTTCGTTTTTAAGACCAATTTTGTATTTTATAGTTATAATTATTTTTTAAATGATCACTTTTATTTCGATTTCAGTGTTTGTTTGCATTTTGTCAACATTTAACATTCATAAAATGTTTTAGTTTTTCACTTAATTGACATTGTGTAATATTTTAACTTGATATCAATGAATACTGTTGAATGTGTTAGGTGACTCTTGTTGATTACTGCTTTAGACTATTTAGCTGGCTGCTGCATTTGTTGTGCCAGCGATGTTCTACTAATGCGCTATATGCGTGCAGACGTGCGCGCCTATTAGCGTGCTAACGTTTTCTGCCTGAGTATCCGTTGTGGCTGCGACGTCAAAGTCATTGGCGCATTGGGCTCGGGCCACCCGAATAGGTCGGCAGCCATCATACTCACCGTAACATTCATGTTGCTTGCGCTTTTTCTCTAACACGGAAAAGTGATACACCTTAAGTATTATTCGTATAAATTACGGGATGTTTGTTTGTATGCGTGGCACATTGTACAAGTACCATATGCGAAGCAACAGTAAGTGGTAGTTGTGTATTAAACACCAAATCATAACTAACATTGCGGGTGGAATAGGAACACCAGAGTGGGCGGTAAAACTGCGTGAACCAAATTACAAGGAATGGAAAAAGTTTACAGTGTGTTTATGCGCATAAAAAAATTTCCCTTCGACTCGTTCGATCACAACAAAAAGCGCTTTTCATCAATATTTTGGAATGAAAAATTTAACATACTTACGGGTGTTATATAAAGGCAGCAATCATTATATTATTTATTTATGTACCTAATAGTACAGACTATTTTACTTAATAGTAATGTGCTTGACTAGTACTGGTATATCTACTATGTTTTATTTTTGTTTATTTACTGCTTAGTAATTTTTTAACTAAAATATTCTGCAGGTCAAGCGTTAAATTAACTTAAAATTGTATGTGATTTATAATTGAGTAACTTCACTGTAACGTGAAGGAAGCTGGGGGTTCGGAGGCTGCGCAGTGTCGGCGCCGGGTTATAAGTGGCTTCTTATCAGCAGCAACTACAGTTATTTGTTGTACGAACGTATGTATGTATTTACCTGTAAAATGTATTTTTGTTATTATACACAGCTATCTGAATAACTATGTCGGTCTCTTATGGAGTAGTATAAAAGCGTTGGAACACCCAAGAGGTACATACAGACCTTTCAGCATTTCCTAGTCCTTATTTATTTTGCCACTTTGAATTTAATATTTAAATGTTTTTGTCTTGTTAAAATTGATAATATATAAAGTATCAAATAAAATCAATGTTTAATTTAGTTCATCTAGAAAAAGAAACGAAAATACGCCAACAACTATTCTAAAAGTGTCCGTCCTTATTATTTCTGTCACCAGTGTGTATACATATGTATTCGAATAATTAGAAACCAGTTTAGAAGTAAGTTCACGCATTGACCTTAAACTTCCCTGCTGGGTATGCTGCCTATTTGTGAATAAATGAATGAACTGAAATTGTATATAAGTACATAAGCACATTTAGCATCGAAGGCATCAATTCCATACATACAGAATTGTGTGGGAGCTGCTTTTGCGCTATGAAAAGCGATGGAGCGAAGCTGTGGGAGTTGCGCATCAATTTGTGTGGGAGCAACAGCTATGTGTACATACTGAATATTTAGACAAGTATCCTTTGGAATTTGGCAGGCAGAGCGAATGCGCTCATTCAGAATTGTATACACGAAAGACATTGATGGTATTCATATGCAATTTCTCGTATGCTACTTCCAACTTCCTGGGACAATAAGTAGTGAGTTTATTACAGTTTATAATATTCATTAAGTTACGTACACTTTTTTTCGCTTGAATCGCTTCATCTTTAAGGACATGATCCGCTACAAGAAATTTTATATGTATGAAAATTAGAATTTTTCTCATTTTGAAATGGAATGGAATTTGGTAGTTAGTTTTGTACATATACATATATAGACAGTTGAACTTCCACAACTCGAAGTTCTCCACAACAAGAACTCTTGAATTGTTAGAGTTAGAGAAGTTCCACTGTATATATACGTACGTACATTACCAAATTGTGTACATGTCATACTATTATAAAAATGACTGGCTCAAATAGCTCAGTAGTTACACATTTAAAAGTACATCCTGTATAGCTATAGAATATCCATCTGAATAGGTCAACAGCAAGCCATAGCCTCCTTATATTATATATTGCCACCTACAAAATTGTAAGCCAAACGATGCGCTATTTAAAACTTCATCAGGCTGCAACGTGCTTGCTGAACATATGGTTCTTATAAAATATACTATATGTACATACACATGTCCTTTATATACGAAGCGTTCGTGTTTGCTAACGGATGCGAGTGAATAAATTTTTCTTCTTCTTCTTGACTGGCGTAGATACCGCTTACGCGGTTATAGCCGAGTCCGCAACTGCGCGCCACTCTCCGCGCATCTCTCCTTTTGGCAGTTTGGCGCCAATTGGTAATACCAAGTGAAGACAGGTTCTTCTCCACCTGATCCTTCCATCAGAGTGGAGGTCTACCTCTTCCTCGGCTTCCACCAGCGGGTACTGCATCGAACACTTTCAGAGCTGGGGCACTTTCGTCCATTCGAACAACATATCCTAGCCAGCGGAGCCGCTGTCTTTTTATTCGCTGGACTGTGTCTATGTCGTCGAATAAAACATACACATCATCATTCCATCTTCTGCGGTATTCGCCGTTGCCAATGTTTAAGGGACCAAAAATCTGCCGCACAACCTTTCTCTCGAAATTTCCTAGTGCCGTCTCATCGGATGTTGACATCGTCCACGCTTCTGCACCATAAATTAGGACGGGAATGATGAGGGACTTGTAGAGTTTAGTTTTTGTTCGTCTAGAGAGGACTTTACTTTTCAATTGTCTACCCAGTCAATAGTAGCACCTGTTGGCAAGAGTGATTATGCCTTACATTTCAAGAACTTCTACGACTTCAAAGTTGTGACTGTCAACAGTGACGTGGGGGCCAAGGCGCGGATCCGCTGGCTGTTTGTTTGATGACAGGAGATATTTCGTCTTGTCCTCGTTCACCACCAGACCCATACGCTTCGCTTCCTTATCCAGTCTGGAAAAAGCAGAACTAACGGCGTGAATAAATTACTCTTACATAAATACAGACTTACCATATGTATATAGGTGCATATGCATGAATGCCGCACTTCGTCTAACATACGAAGTATGTCCTTTTTCATTTCAACCGTTGTGTCATTCACTCTTTTCTAAAATACATAGTAGCTTTAGGGGTGGCTATTTCATTTATTCACAAAATCTGCGAGAAATTTATGGTTTTTTCTTAGCTTTCACTTCGGGTTGTATCGGTGACAGCTGAATTTCATTCATTCATTCGTTTGGGCGGCCGAACAAGAGCGGTAGTGTAGCTTCGATTCATAAATCCAACACGTTGCATTTTTTTTAAGAATTAATATTAAAGGAAAATGTACTGTCTACTAGATGAATGCATTTTAGTATATCTGTAATGCGTATCTACACAGAACCGAGCAACTGGATGTACATACATACTTGTTGGATAAATAGTGTTTGCCACCCTAGCGTACAAATTATAATTTATACGTATGCATGTATACCCATTCCGCAAATGTTACAACAGGTTAGTATGGTGAATACGAGTATAAATACGTAAAAATCTTAACTAGGCAACAGACTTTATATTCGCTATCTACCCCAATATACAAATGAAGTAAAAAATGGACACTGTTAATTTTTGTTATGCCAAAATCTATCCATTTTGTGTATAAAATCGGAATGCTAAGTATTAGTTTTAATCCAAAGTACTTGCTATACCTTTGCACCTGACTTTAGTGGTAAGCGCACAAAAATATGTACTTTTATATTTGGCAGGCGTTTTGTAAAAAATTCAGTAAAATTGTTAAATATTTGAAACAAGGATTTCTTATTGATCGTATTCAATCACATTTATTATTTCATAACTTTTCTCCATATGCACGCAAATTTTATGTTTTCCAATCGGCCTTGATATCAGTATCAGCCACAAATTTCAGCATTTAGCACAGTTAGAATGATCCGATTTATGACACATATGAAACATTTTGTTCAACTACAAATTTCACAAGCTACATTATTCGTCATAGACTGGAATAGGTAGTGTCAACTAAACAATAGTGTTGGATTATAAATGGATACAAAAGAACCTCTCAAAAATACTCCAAGTCTTGTATCGAGCCACTATCAATATGTCTGGCCTATAGTTGTACTGATGGAACACAACTCTTCTTCTATTGGCTGACTGCTTCCTTCCGGCGGTCCCATTAGATGTTCGGGGTTTACCTGAAATATATTATTATTATCTGTCAAACACATAGCAAAACCTTACTGACCTTCAATCCTTGCTTGCCCACCGTTTGCTCACCGCGATTCCAAAACGACCACTTCATTTGGTGTTTGCTTGCTTAACTACTTTTCAGGAAGAGTAACCATCCACTTATAAAACGTACCGCTTTTGTTGCGATTCAGCAGCGATTCCCAGATATACCATAAAGTCGATCCACGAAGTTTTGCGTAAACTCGTGTGACAATTATACTTCGAGCTTCATCATAAAAAAACGATCGCACTTATATAACTCGAGATATAAATAACTATAGCTTATCTTTGAAAAATAATAACGGATTTCTTTATACAAGACCTACTATTTTCGAATATTGGCCTCAAAGCTCCTATTTGCCCTTAAAAGAAATAAGCTATACAGATGGCAGCATGTGTGTCCTGCCTTGAATAAAGGCCAGATGACGGACCATGACATTGTCGTGCCCATAATATGACGATAAACGAAAACCTATAAAGTGCTATAACTAAATCATAGATAAAGGTTATGTTAGATTTGTCAGTGGGTCAAATATACCAGTTATGGTCCATAGCGATACCAGATGGAGTCCCGTCATGTATTCCCTGAGTAGTAGTCGTCGGTTAGGATGCCAGCGCTTGACACGAATTTTAAGAGATTGTGAGGCCTCATTCCCGATATATCCTCCAGCTTATCGAAATGTAGCGCCCTGAAACGTTGTCGCCCGATACCTGAAACGTTGTCTTGCTAGCGAAAGATAAACGCACAAGAGATGTTCCACTATGCTCTTGACAGTTCCTGCATTCCTCCGATCTGGCAGCCCCATTTTATAGGCGTACGCTGCTACTACACTGTGACAAGTAAGTATGATAACCATGGTCCTACAGCCCTTTCTACCCAGTGCTAGTAGGAACTTGTATATTTCTGATCCACCGCTTTGCACATGATTCTTCCATCGCACTTTAATTCTCTTCGTCATGCGCCTGACTTTGTCATCGTACAGACAATGCATGGGTTTCCCAATGTCGATCATGTTTTCGGTCCTCGATGCCTTTGTGGCCTGGCACCCAATAGAAGTGTAGTTGCATAATCCTGGCAACACTCTCCACTACCACCCTGCTTCTTAAAACACTTTTGCCCATATTGGAAAAGACGTTATTACCTTGATAGTCGCTTGGCTGCCTACGTTGATGTTTACTTTAGAGTATCGGGTTGGTGCGTTAGAGGCTTTCCCCAAGGCAAACATCTCTGCCTGAAATATACTGCAGTTGTCTGGCAGTTTGAAATGTTTCTTTATAGCTAACTCCTAAGTTATAAATAAAGTTATGAAATCAAAATTTTGAACAGAGAATCACACTAATGTGCATATTTCGATGACATTTTTTTGGGAAAGTGGGCGTGGCCACCAGACACCCAAAGCTGTTAAAGATGTGCTGCATTTATGTTTGTATAAAAATTGAAAATGAGCGTGGCGTTTTAAATCGGTTCTAAACCACGCCTACTTCCCATAATTTGAAGTCCAATTGAATTGGTTAACTTGTAATCTATAAATTAGGCAATAGGAAAGTTATCGAAACAGAACTTTCGTCCAAAATTGGACGAGGACAGTTAAACTATTGCATAATATACACTGTTCACCCGGAATTAGGATATTGATCCACCAAATGCAATACCTCTATTTCACCATGGTTAATTTCTTGTTCGTTTTTTGGCCGTTTTCTTGAGTAAATCTATCCTTTGTGAGAGTACTTTGTGGAAGAACTCGATATCTACCAAATCTTTCTTTCACACTTTGCCGTCTTAGACGGAATATGTTGCATATACCTAGAACGCCCGCGAATTGTTGCTCGTTTACTGTTGAACACTCATCCAAATAAAAACATTCATTTCCGTTTCGCCTGCCGAATACAATTTTTTAGCTTACTTTTTAGATTAGCCAAATTCCAGGTCCAGATTACATTTCCTGCTTTCCGATTCGTCTATCACACTATTTGGGCCGATGCTATATAAAATAAAAAATACTTAGTCATCACATACATAAATTTCAATGTCAGACTGTTATAAAAATGAGAGTATAATACACAACAATACAATTTTAATATCGTTTAATGATGACAACATTTACTCTTTTATTATTTACTAAAACCTTGACACTATCTGTACTAAGCAATTGTGTTACAATAACTCTTGTGAAAATTTTACAGCGACATTTGCTTCATTAAAGTATAGTTAATCAATTTCTTTCCTTTCCCTTACTGCCAATATAGAGACTGTGTACGTAACCCATAGTGTGTAATCGAACATTTTGTGCTCCTGCAATTTATTTATTTAAACTTATTTAGATGACACGATTTGAAAGATATGTATATTCGGCGTAAAGTCCAAATAACGCAAATCAATATATATAGTACTAGCTGACCCGGTAGACTTCTACTGCCTCAATCGACAAATAAAAGACTTAAACTTTTGTATAAAATTATCTTAAAACAAACAAAACGATTTTTTTTTAACCCTCTCATGCCCGGTTTAAAATGGGCGAAGCTAAAATGTTTTTAGGACAGATATATATTGGTCTCAACTCAAATATAATGTGACAAAAATTTCAAAGTCCTATGTATTCTGGTTCATTAGTTACAGGATGTTGCTTATAGGCACAAATTAAATTATTATAAATAAACTAACCACTTTTCTCATGCATTTTTTTTAATAACTCTCTTATCTTTGCTTATTTATATATTACTAGCTGACCCGGCAAACTTCGTTCTGCCCAAAATAGATTTTTTTTCATTTCAAAAATTACACCGGTATTGGTTTTAATAGAATATGAACGATTTTTCTAAATTTTACTCGGAAGTGAATTGACAGAACCTGCATGATAAACATTTTTTTCGAGGGTACATTAATGCTTTTTGAATTTAATTGCTTGAAAAATGCTACTCTTTTCAATAATGCTGACACATCACGTCCAGGATTTGTTGGCCATTTAATAAAATTAAGTTTGTACTATTCTCATTCAATTTTATTAGTTTTAATCGAGTCTCGAAAATATATAATTTTAGTACATATTTAGTTTAGGGCTGCACGGTACACGATATTTTTGGTTTTCTGTTCCGTGGCGTAAATAAACAGTGAGGAAGGTTTTCCAACACAGGAACACGCCACATAGAGCTGGCCATGTGAAAAGCAAGACATTTCTAAATTTATGCCGCATACTTCCAGCGACTACCCTTGTGACTTGTTTATTGTCAACTGCAAACGTCTGAATTCCAAATCTGTTGAAGTTAATGGAATTCGGGGAAGTAAGCATTCCTCTCCCTTGAACGGGTCTTTCAAAATGCTTGCCACTATTAAATTGTCCATTAGCTTGGTCACAATCAGTCGAGTACCATTGCACAGTTTGGGAGCATGAAGATTCCGTAGCATAATAACCACAGACCCAACTTTGAGACGCAAATTATGAGGCGGCATACCAGGCGGCATCAAAGAGTTTAAGAACTCCACTGGGTAATTTACTACCTCGTTTTCATTTTCAACGCGATCGATTGATTTATCTCCCGGAATTTGATTTTGAATCGTCCAATTCAAGTCGTTGACATCCATATTTTTTGCTACTAAAATTGCGCGCGTGCTTAACCAATCGCAGTTACCATAATTTTGAGCTATATTTGGATATACACTACTGATTAGTTCATATTTAATAGATGTGAATTGGATTTCATATTTATTAGTTGGAATCGATATTAATCCACTGCAAGGATCTATCGGAACTTGTCCATTTCCGATTCGCAGCAGCTCTTTTGAAAACACCTCCGCAGTTCTATCGTTTTGCAGCAAAACTCGCATATTCATGGTAAATGAAATGGTTTTAACAAACCTCCACAAATGCGATGACTTCAGACATGCGTTTAGCTCATCCGCTGCTATTGATTTTAGAATCACGGGAAGTGTTTGTCTAAAGTCGCCCGACAGCAATATCATCACTCCTCCAAAGCAACGATTATTGTTGCGCAAATCTCTCAGTGTTCGGTCGAGTGCTTCTAATGATCGTTTGTGGGCCATTGTGCATTCATCCCATATGATTAACTTAGATTTTTTTAAAACTTGTGCCATTGCTTTGAAACATTGCAAACAGGACTTTCGTGTATTTGCAAGTTTAATGGAAGCTTTAATGCTGAATGTGCCGTTCTTCCACCTTCTAACAGTGTTGCAGCAATCCCGGTAGATGCAAGAGCTAATGCAATACCACCTTGACCACGTATTGCTGCTAGTATTAAAGACAATAGGAACGTTTTGCCAGTCCTGCCGGGCGCATCGAGGAAAAATATGCCACCGTTTCCACTATCTACAGCATTTATTAGCTGATTGTACGCACTGCTTTGCTGTTCATTCAACAGTGGAACATTTGTTTGTACTTGTTGTTGCAAGTGAGTTATATCGTAAGCACGCTCGCGTTCCAATTCGCGACTCACTAAATCCCTTGTTTGACGACTTGGTGCCGGCATATGAACTTCAATCAATAGTTTTCCACTCATAAGTAAACATAAATCTTCAATAAGGACTAATGCCTCATTGTAGATGTCAGCGTTCATTTGTAAGTCGACATTTCTCGTCGCTAATCGCAGGCGATGCAAAATATCTTCTGCCAAGTCATCTTTGTAAAAGAAAAATAGCACGTAACACAACCAAAATTACGATATAACCGCTACTGTCACCGATAAATAAACAAAAATAGCAAGAAACAACCAAAATGTCGTGCTAGGTGGAAAATGAGATAAATATATGGTGGATTAACAACCAAAATAATTAAAGATTGTATGGGTGGCTCCACGCCCCCTTTTTCGATAACGCCAAGTTTTATGTGTGAGAATGGTGTTATTTCCTATAGCTCTATACCCATTTTCATGTTCCAACTTTAAACACTTTTGAAGATATTCACCTTGAAAAATTCAGTTTGTATGGGAGGTGCCACGCCCCCTTTTCCGATTACCCCTTCTTTTATGTGTAAGAAGGCTTTTGATACCATATAGGTCTATACCAATTTTCAGGTCCCTACCTTGAACCCTTTCACAGATATTCTGCTTAAAAAATTCAGTTTGTATGGGAGGTGCCACGCCCCCTTTTCCGATTACCCCTTCTTTTATGTGTAAGAAGGCTTTTGATACCATATAGGTCTATACCAATTTTCAGGTCCCTACCTTGAACCCTTTCACAGATATTCTGCTTAAAAAATTTAGTTTGTATGGGAACTACCACGCCCCCTTATTCGATAGCCCCCGGTTTTATAGGTGAGAGTGGTGTTGTTATCCTGTAGCTCTGTACCAATATTCATGTTCCTACCTTAAACACTTTTGAAGATATTCGACTTGAAAAATTCAATTTGTATGGGAGGTGCCACGCCCCCTTGATATTTTGTTTTTATTTTTAGATGTTGGCCGATTCTCATAGATACCGGATAAGCACAAAAAATTTCATCAAAATCGGTCAAGCCGTTTCGGAGGAGTATGGGAACGAAAACTGTGACACGAGAATTTTATATATTAGAAGATAGTTCACTTTGTTTTAAAATAAAACCATTATTTTTATGTTTTTGAACACTTTTTGTCTAACCACTTGATTATAACCTTTTTCGCGAAACCGATTTTGACAATTCCACTCGGCGGAGAACGCCTACTGAATGAATACGTGCACAGCTCATAACAAAAAATGTAACTGTACGCTTGCACAACACATGCATGTATGTGATTGGTGTTGAACCGTTTAGACGGTTATAGCCGAATCGATGAGAGCGCGCCAGTTGGAGATTCCAAGTGTAACCAGGTCGCTCTCCACCTGGTCCCTCCAACGGAGTGGAGGCCTTCCCCTTCCTTGGCTTCCTCCGGCGGACTGCATCGAACACTTTCAAAACTGGAGTGTTTTCGTCCATTCGGACAACATGACCTAGCCAGCGTAGCCACTGTCTTTTTATTCGCTGAACTATGTCTATGAACTATGAACTATGGGCATGATAAGCGACTTGTAGAGTTTGATTTTAGTTCGCCGAGAGAGGACTTTACTTTTCAATTGCCTACTCAGTCAAAAGTAGCACCTGTTGGCAAGAGTGATTCTGCGCTGGATTTCGAGGCTGACATTGTTGGTGTTGTTGATACTGGTTCCCAGGTATACGAAATTATCTACGACTTCGAAGTTATGACTGTCAACAGCGTACGCCAGCAGCTGTACACTCTTATAGGAGATTGTACCTTCTCTATTTAGCTCTGCAGCTCGTATAATTTTTTCTAGCATCAAGTTAATGAAGTCAGCACAACACATAAGTCTACATAATTGTCAATAGGCAACATTGGGCATAAAAGGGTTAATAAACAAAGCAATTTTTGAATGCAGCATGAAGTTTTATTATTATTTTCAATACATCATGTTGCTGACTTAATAGTGGTGTCTTTACATACTGTCACAAATTCGATGCATTTAGGCATGCATTTAATTCATCAACAAGAGTTGATCGGGGAATAACTAGAAGAGTCTGACGAAAATCACCTGATAACAGAATTATTTGTTTTTCATTTAATTGTTGAACATTTGAAGAACTGTTTAGGCCAATGCTTCATTGTCGTATCAATGTTCTCTTTGCAACTCGTGGTTTAATGCATCATGCATGGTGCTATCATTCCCAAATACGACAATACTTTATTTGCAATCAATAAAGACATATCTTCTATCATGATCAATTTCTCATTGTAAATTTCTACAGAAACTTGTAGTGTAGGATTCATAGTTTGACGGCGCACAGGATGCTTTACATCCTCACACATGACATCTCTATACTTAATGTGGTGATGAAGATATTACAGAATCCTTGAGCGTATCATCATAGTGCGAATCGTTCTCAAGTAAATGTAATTGTTTACATGCCACACTGTAAGTCGCACACAGCTTTCCATTACCTGCTTTCAGTTGTTTAAACGATGTCGGACCACGAACATTCACTACGTTGTCGTTCGTTTTTTTTTACTTCTTGGAGGGCATTGGGAACCATGTTTTCACTTTATTCTACACGAGTTGACATCGAATCATAGTACATAGTACTTTGAGCAAGTAAAGAAAATACGCTGAGTACTTTCTCTCACGTCACCGCAGAGAAAAACAACGATGCCGTAAAATATTGACACATAAGCGGGGAAAGCACTTAAATGGAGAGGCATTTAAGCGCGGATCACTGTATATTCTTGTTCGTTCAAGCATGACAAGAGGTCGATACGAGCTTGGTTCTCCAGCTGGTTTATTTGGCTTCTGAAACAGAACTAATCGCTGTTTCTTCTATATTTTCGGGAAGACGCCCTCTCGTAAACAGCGGGACAAGAACTCTGAAAAAGTGCCAGGTTTGTGCTTAATACCAATTTTCAGTGCCTTATTGGGGATTCCATCTAGACCTGGCGTTTTGGTATTTCCAAACCTTTCTGCCGCTTGCATTACTTCCTCATCAGTGACGACAGAATTATCTACAACCGCAGCCGTATATGCTTGTAGAGGTCGTTCGATCGTTTGCTTATGAAAAATGGTCTCCACGACATTTGTCAATAATGAGGGACAAGTAGGAGCTAATTAGGCCTTTATTACTTTTGATTTTTGCCATTATCACTTTGTGAGCATCGCAGCACGGATTTTTGACAGTGCTTTCGCAGAACTCTCTGCAGCAGGAGAGTTTGCTCTTTTTGATTGTTTTCTTGAGGGCGAGTCGTTTCTTTCTGAAACATTCGCGCAGGTTTGCGTACTCCGGTGGTCTTCGTCGAGAGTTGCTGCTTTCCATCCTATATTTTGTAATTTCCTGATTTGCGAGTGTTCTTTACTCTGTGAGTTTCCGATCACCATTATAATAGCCATGTGGTCGCAATGCGTATCATTTTTTTTAAATTTTTTCTCGTGTTCTAAAGTGCGACAGGAGGGATTGACATATTAGTCAAACCTAATGTCAAATATTATGATTGTGTTAAGAAATTTGAGGATGGGGTCATGTGTAGAAGTTCACGTAAGTGAGGAAAGTTCCTGACTGTCATTCACTTGGGAGTGGGCAGGAACGATTCTTTTGCATGTGGCTCAAGCAACTCACGACTTCCGGTCTTAGACCAAGTATCCTCTGGGTACCCAACAAACATCCGTTTGGAGGTGAGCTAAAGTGAGAAGGCGAACCCCGCGTATGCGGTTGTGCGTAGGGTTTGGGACCCACCACATAAAAAAAACCCCAATGAAACAACCTCGGATGAGAGACCCCAAATTTCATGACGACCACTGCAAACGTATAAAGGACTACGAATTAAGGGTATGCACCTGGAATGTCCGGACCCTTAATTGGGAAGGTGCCTCTGCCCAGCTGGTTGATGTCTCGTAAGAGTAAAGGCTGACATCACCACCATCCAAGAAAAGGGATTGACGGGACAAGGACGGAAGAAGGTGGGTCCTTGTGACATCTACTACAGCGGCCATATAAACGAGCGCAAATTGGGTGTGTGATTCGTCGTGTGAGAGAGACTCCGTCGTCGAGTCCTGGCATTCACTCCGTTGAATAAACGTCTAGGCACGATTCGCATCAAAGCGAGGTTCTTCAATATATCGCTCACGCACCGAAGGAAGAGAAGGACGATGTGACCAAAGACACTTTCTATGAGCGAATTGAACGCAACTATGAGCGCTGCCCCCGCCACGATGTCAAAATCTATGGCACACCAGTCGGAAAATTCAGCCTCCATGACGAAACGTCGCCAAACGGACTATTGCCTATTGAGACTATTGTCCCAACGGTCTTGTCACCTACACCTGACCCTATCATCTAGAAGCCTCTTGCTCCCTAGATATCCCTCCCTCTCCACATCATCATTGGAAATCAAATCGTTCCGCAGCAATGACACACTCAGACCCCTTCTTAGCCTGAATGACACAACACGCTGTATGACAACCAGGTCAAGAGGGGCGCACATAATAACACCTGCAACGTATCCGTAGAAACGGTACGACATACAGGCAGACAGGCGATCATCATGCAACGTTGGACGGAGAGGAGCATTCGGCGACCGAAGACCGTCGTGGCCGTTCGCCACCATACAGCAACATACTAAATCATATCGAGGACGAGGCATTCGCATCCAACCCTAGGATAAATGGGCTACTACTCCCCAGTAGTAGTAGCTTATTCATGTAGTCCAAGTAAGGCTCTAGGGGCTCACTAAATTTGCAATACAAACTATCGACAATCATTCTACCGAACTCCCCATCTACTGAAACACACACCCCCTGTTGTGACGAATCCAACATTACGTAATCGTAGTTTGGATCAGTCACAACTATTGCGGCATTAGCCCTAAGGTCCGTAAAGACCCTGAAAACTCCAGGAAGACCCCGAACCAGACTATTGGTGGCGTAGGGCTCCTGGAGTAAGGCAATGCCGCACCCCCAACACACACATTGCGGCATACGATCCCTGACAATTAAGCTGAAAAATCCTCCCCATCAGTGTCTGACATCATAAGATGTCCAGCTGGCCTACCCTTAAATGCACAGTTGCGACAATGGGGTGCTTTGGCGCAACCGGCAGCTCTGTGGCCTTCCTGACCGTGCCTCCTACAGACATCTGATTTGTGGTCAAAACCCATACACCGGAAGCAGCCAGCAACAGGGTTATCCGGTCGGACCCTGAAGGAGAACTACTTTATGTAGCACCTTCCCTCTTCCAAGAGGTCGGACATTAATTTTGAACTCAAGGACAACGTGCTACCATCAGCGGCCACCTTCCAGGGCCGACTTACCATCCGCACGTCTGACCTTTGTGACTGAAGGTTCAACCGAAAGAGCTCCTCCTTGAACTCATCATGGTAGATTTCGGTGTAAACCCCCTGAACTACAACCCCTGTACCCAACTTCCGGTTCACAGTCACGTTCAATCCCACCTCCCCGAATTTGGTATTATTCACCACCTTTTCCCTCTCCAAGACAGAGGGGGTGCGAATAACCACCCCACCAACCTTAATCGGCCTCACCTCGTGCACTATAAAAGATTTTATTAAGAAATTGTGTGTTATCTTAATAAAATTACATCAATAAATTGCGAGAGTATAAAATGTTCGGTTGGACCCGAACTTAGCTTTTCCTTATTTGTTACAAATTGTTTTGGGTTATCGACACAACCTTATACAATTGAACAATAACAAAAATATTTTAACAAAGCAACAATGATAACCTTCAAAATATTATTTTTTTGTTTTCTCTTTTTATATTTTTCTAGTCAACTCGAATAAAATTCTCTTATTATTATCTTCCTCGCAATTTTTCCATATTTACTCACTTTCTATTCTTTTTCTGGCCTTCCACGAATATTTCAAGACTAAAATTAGCCAGATCGATTTGGCCGTTCTCGTTTTTTGCGGCACAAACGAACAGCAATTCATTTTTATATTATATTATTATCAAGCGACAATTTTTTTTAATTCCGCACACAACCATTCAGTAGGGAGCCGACCGCGCGAGTGATCTTAACCCCCCTCCCGTACCTCCGTGACCGATTGACGCTTACAACTCTACAACGCATAGTTAGCCAAAATTTTTAACTCGTGATATCTTTTGAATGGAATGTCAGAATCTAATAATTCAAAAAGTTATATAAAGGTTTTGAAGCGATCTTAAACAATAGTTTAGATAAAATACAGGAAATACAAAACAATATTGCGGCAGCCAAGTACTATAAGGTGCATTCAAGTACGTTAACTGGGGAAGAAAATACGAAATTGATTTTTATAAATTAAAATTTGCAAAAGGAGTATACAAAAATTAAATAATAACATATGCAATTCAAATACTAAATACATTTTTTTAAATAAAAATTCAATAAATGACTCCATTGCCAAATATAAAAAAATACCGATTAATGAAAAAGTAAGATGAGTTACCAAAATTGGCGCAAAATATTTTGATTACGAAGAAAATAAGCATTTAAAATTAAGTAAGAGCTGTATATTTTCAAATACTTGTGAATTTATATACAATAACAAAGCAAAAATAAAAGAGATTAGCGTTGATACAATATTAATAAGAAATGCCTATAACGATACACTAAAACAGAACTGCGATGAAAGAAAAATTGAACTAAATAATAATTAAACTAAATGTGTAAATTGTGAAATGGAATTTTTACAACAAGAATATAAAAATACTCAAATAACCTATATTCATACTATCATATATCCTGTAGAAAACTTAAACCAAAGCTATACACCAAAATTAACACTTAACAATACCACATTATCTAACTGATTTAATTGCCTCTTACTTGAGCATTCGCTACTTCAGAATCAAGCAAGGGCCATCATACATACACCACCTTGCAACCAATAAAAACAGGTTTACTCCAAGGTAGTATCCTGGGACCACTCTTATATATCTTGTTCACTTGCGATATGCCTACGCCGGCTTCCTGATGATACCTGCATCGCCACAGGCAAAAAAGAAGTGGAGTCGCCAACAGAACGCAAATCTCAATTAACTAAACAGTGGACTAACAAAAGTGCTAGATATATCCCCTTACATATTGGTAATTAGGTAATTCTAGGCATAACGATGGATGCAAAACGGAAATGGAAAGAGCAGATACAAAAAAAGTTGCAGAACTATGATATAACAAAATAAGCGGGTCAATCGGTAAGAAATCACAGTTAATAATATCAAACAAAATCCTCGTATACAATCAAACGTTGGAACCTATTTGGACAAAGAAAGTCCTACGGAAATTTGTTAATGCCACATGATATATACGAAAGTCAGATCTATACCATTATCTTCATATAAAAATGGTCCGCGAAGTTATTCGCGAAGCAGCATTGAAACACCTAGCCAGGTTGCAGAAACGCTTAAGCCCGACGACTAGGAGAACGTTGAAATAACTGGCGTAACTAAAGCGAACAACGATCCATGAACTTATATCAACATAAAAACTATTGTACGTAATATTTAGTTTTTGAACAAAAGCTTCTTACAAGCATTTGTATTGTATTTATGTTTTAAAATTAGAAAAAATTTGCTTTTTAGTACAATTTTGTTTTGTTTTACTAGTTGCAATTATATGAAATGTAAAACTATATGTAATTACGTTTCAATAAAAAAAAACGTTATTGCAATAAAAATATTAAAAAATTAAATGAAATTAAACAAGCAATGAAAGGCTAAGTTCGGGTGGAACGGAACATTTTATACTCTCGCAATTTATTGGTGTAATTTTATAAAGCTAACACACAATTTGACCGATATATTCGGTATAAAGCCCAACCTGATTCCCCAATCGATGACGATCGTACAGATGTTCCATTACCCGACAATAAAGAAATTCGTGTAGCAATTACCCGCTTGAAGGACAACAAAGCGGCGGAGCCGATGGATTGCCGGCCGAGCTATTCAAATACAGCGGCGAAGAACTGATAAGGTGCATGCATCAGTTTATTTGCGGTACATGGTCGGATGAGAGCATGTCCGACGATTGGAATCTAAGTGTACTCGGTCCAATCCACAAAAAGGGAGCCCCACAATCTGCGCCAACTACCTCCTGAACGCATATAAGTTCTTATCGAGCGTACTGTGTGAAAGACTGAATGCCCACCGTCAACAAACTGATTGGACTTTATCAGTGTGGTTTTAGACCTGGAATATCAATAACTGACCAGATATTCACCATGCGGAAAATCTTGGAGAAGACACAATATCTTTGTCTATTTTAAAGCTGCTTTCGACAGCACGAAAAGGAGCTGCCTCTATGCCGCGAAGTCTAAATTTGTAATCCTTGCAAAACTAATACGGCTGTGTAAGCTGACGTTGGGCAACACCAGAAGCTCCGCCAGTATCGGGAAGAACCGACCTCTCCGAGCCGTTTGATACCAAGTTTCAGACAGGGTGACACACTATCGTGTGTCTTCTTTAATCTGATAAAAATAATTCGAGCTGAAGAGCTAAGCAGAGAAGGTACAATCATTTATAAGAGCGTACAGCTACTGGCATACGCCGACGATATTGATATCATTGGAAACAACACCCGCGCCGTTAGTTCTGTTTTTTCCAGACTGGAGAGGGAAGCGAGGCGTATGAGTTTGGAAGTGAACGAGGACAAGACGAAATATCTCCTGTCATCCAAAAAAAACAGTAAGCGCACTCGCGTCTTTGCTCCCACGTCACTGTTGACAGTCATGACTTTGAAGTTGAAGATAATTTCGTCTATCTGGGAACCAGAATTAACAGCAATAACAATGTCAGCCTGGAAATCCAACGCAGAATCACACTTGCCAACAGGTGCTACTATGGCCTAGGTAAGTAATTGAAAAGTAAAGTCCAATTTCAATGAAATTCGGTACATAATACTTCGTAGACTCCCTGTTGACACGGATGGAAAAAAGAGCAACATCGGTTAACAACCACGACTACTTTCCATATAACTCAATTTTGAATACCATCTGATTCCTTCACTTTATAATACATACCTACGGAAACGATGAAGATAGCGGAATAAAACTTTATACAAATACTGTATATCATCTGTGTCTTTAGATATCGAACATGAGGAACTCAGTGCCTAAAGGTAACGGGCATAAATCCTTCTGAGGACTTTTCTCTCGAAAACCCCTAAAGATTGCTCATCGTCCATGCTTCCGCGCCATACATCAGGACGGGTATGATGAGCGACTTATAGATCGTTAGTATGGTTTTGCGAGAGAGCCCGTAACAGCACCTGTAGCGAAGAGTGATTCTCCAATTGGAACCTAGATAAACGAAGTCTTTTACTATATATACACAGCCGAGAATGTCGATGTCGTCGGCATAGGCCAATCGTGCTATCGAACGTAGCTTTGAAATCAACAAAAAGATAGTGCGTGTCGATCTGTTTTTCTTGTGTCTTGATTTACCAGGTCGGAAGCCACACCGATAAGGTCCTATCAGTTTGTTGACGATGGGCTTAAGTCTTTATCATACTACCCTTGATAAGACCTTGTACGCGATATTTAGAAGACTGATACCGCGATAGTTGGCGAAAATTGCGGTATCACCTTTCTTGTGGATAGGGCTTAGCACACTCCGGTACCAGTCGTTTGGCACGCGTTCTTTTGACCATAATTGGCAGAGGAGTTGATTCATGCGCGTTATCAAATCACCGCCGCCGTTTTTGAATAGCTCGGCCGGTAGGCCATCGAATGCTGCGGCTTTGTTGTTTTTAAGCCGAAAAATTGCTATTTCAACCTCGTTATATCGGCCTGTTCGCCAATATCGCAAGCTTAACGCGCTAACGCCTCTCTCTTCTTGACTTGATGAATGATAATTTTATATCACATTTATAAGTCAGTATTTAAATAATGGGACGATGTTAAATAGAAGAGAAGTTATACATTTCTTGAGTTTCGTTCTAAAACTGATTTATTATGAAACTAGCAGACCCACAGCACATTTTTGTGGCAAAAGTATACATTAAATTAGTAAGTTTTTCAATAAAGGGAAAAAAATGTTACGCATAAAGACGAAAACGTTATACGCGGTAAATTTGAAAATATATATACAGTAGTTATAACGAACAAGCAAATTTGTTACATTGAGTACCTTAAATAACATCGGGGATTTGTAAGTACTCAGTTTAACGAACAACATAAAGAAGACATATGAAGAAAGAGAAAAAAATCAAATAAAATCGAACTAGAATTAAAAATAAAACTTGAAAAAATTCAAAAGAAATAGGCCAATTTTTAAAAATGTTGAATTTTATAAAAAAAACTTAAATTATATTCTTAAAGATCTTTTTTAAGCGTAATTCATCATATTTGTTTAACCTTGAATTTTTGTAATCGTATATTGAAGTATGTAATACATGAGCAAGTTTCAAAGTTGGCTCAATCTTGGCTTCTAAATTGTGAATTGAGATCATCGACACCTTTGTTTTTTACCACCAACATAGGTCTTTCAATCAGCCATTTCTTCTCGACTGGCGTAGACACCGCTTACGCGGTTATAGTCGAGCACACAACAGCGCGCCATTTATTCCTCGCTTTAGCAGTTTAGCGCCAATTGGTAATACCAAGCGGAGCCAGGTCCTTCTCCATCCGGTCCTTCAAACGGAGTGGAGGTCTCCCTCTTCCTCGGCTTCCACCAGCGGGTACTGCATCGAACACTTTCAGAGCTTTCCATTCGAACAACACGACCTAGCCAGCGTAGCCACTGTCTCTTTATTCGCTGAACTATGACTACGTCGTCGAATAACACATATAGCTCATCATTCCATCGTCTGCGGTATTCGCCGTTGCCAATGTAAATTCGATCATGAATCTTCCGCAAAACCTTTCTCTCGAAAACTCCTAGAGCCGTCTCATCGGTTGAGGGACTTGTAGAGTTTTAGTTCGTCGAGAGAGGACTTTTCAATTGCCAACTCAGTCCATAGTAGCATTGACTGACATTATTACTGATGTTGATGCTAGTGCCTAATATACGAAATAATCTACAACTTCAAAGTTATGACTGTCAACAGTGACGTGGGAGCCAAGACGTGAATGCGCTGACTGTTGGCTTGATTTATTTCGTCTTGTCCTCGTTCATCACCAGACCCATACGCTTCGCTTCCTTATCCAGTCTGGAGAAAGCAGAACTAACGGCGCGAGTGTTTTTTCCGATGACATCGATATCATCGGCATACGCAAGTAGCAGTACACTCTTATAGAAGAATGTACCTTCTCTGTTTAGCTCTACAGCTCGTATTATTTTCTCCAGCATTAGGTTAAAGAAGCCACAAGATAGAGAGTCACCCCGTCTGGTATCAAACGGCTCGGAGAGGTCCTTCCCAATCCTGACGGAGCTTTTGGTGTTGCTCAACGAATCTTTTCTAAGATTTGGAGCATGGTGAAAATCTGGTAAGATGTGGATAAAGTCAAACTGATAAGGTCCAATCAGTTTGTTGATGGTGGTGCTATTCGAATTTCTTCATTTTCGGGTAATGGAACATCTGTTCCCGCAAGCTGGAGAAGTGTATCAGTATACTCTGGTAATCAACTACTAGATCACTTCTGGGGGTCCTACAGGAGTGTGCTCCGGTGCTTCGGTCTAAAAAAAGCTTGATGTATTTTTTATGCTGGAATCTAGTACTACAGACGTCCATATTTCGGGCCCCGGCGAAATGGATCAGCCTCATCCCATTTGGCGATGTTTCATCATGGAGGCTGAATTTCGACTGTTGTGTCAAAGACACCCTCTGTACCCAACCAAGCGTTGAAATCGCCAAGCACGATTTTGACATCGTGGCGAGGGCAGCGCTCATATATACGTTCTATGCTAATAGAAGGTATCTTTAATCACATCGTCCTTCTCTTCCGTCGATGCGTGGGCGCAAATAAGTGATATATTGAAGAACCTCGCTTTGATGCGAATCGTGCCTAGACGTTTATTCAACGGAGTGAATGCCAGGACTCGACGACGGAGTCTCTCTCCCACGACGAATCACACACCGAATTTGCGCTCGTTTATATGGCCGCTGTAGTAGATGTCACAAGGACCCACCTTTTTCCGCCACATTCCAAGTGCATACCATTTATGGTTATTATAGTGTGGTTTCATGTCAGGAAAACACGATAAATAAGCTCTATCGAGTTCATTAAGTGACAGAAATCTGTTGAAAACGTTATTAATCCGTCGAGGTGTCAACAATGACCCAATCATTTCCGACTGCTTCTACAATCGTAGTTTGATATTGTTGCAAAAACACTCGTATGATAGTTGTTAATTGGCGATTCTTTATGTGTCGCCACAAATTAGATGATTTTAGGCATGCGAATAGTTCGTCAGCAACAGTTGATCCAGGAATAAGAGTTTGGTGTATATCACCTGCCAACAGAATCATGGCTCCACCAAAAAAATGTTGGTAGTCGCGTAAATCTTTTAAAGTACAGTGTAGTGCCTCCAGCGACTTCTTAAAAATCTATGCTATAGCGATATTTTTGGCAATTTTGCAGACTGGTGTTTCTTTGATTTGGAATTTAGGAGTAATTTCAAAGCCGAATTTGACGTTTGTCTACTAACACGCGCCAAGTTGCCCTTATTCCTGTTACATCTTGATGGTGAAAATGAGTGAAATCAGTTCAGGAATTACCTCAGCCTTCATCTAATATATGAACTTTTCGTTGCAATTTTATAACATAAGAACGGTCTCACTGATCCAAACCAAAAATAGACTTTGTTAGGATTATTTGCACAAAATCAGTAGAGCGGTTCTTCATATATCTATGTAGATCAGTGATCGGCAGCCCATTGCCCGCGGAGCGCTCTCTGAGCGCACACTTAGTGTACGTGTGAAACACACGTACTTGCAATCATTATTACACCATAGAAGAGATGTCAGATCAGTTGCTTGCTGACTTCACAGCAGTGATAAAGAGATGTCCAACTTATTCCAGTGTGAGAGCGCCTCAAAATAAGCGTTTTTTATAACAATTGGCATTATTGCCAGACCAGACAAAATACAAATTTTTGGGCATTTAAATTAAAATTCCCAACATTTATTACGGTTAAAAAATATTTTATATTGAATTTTAAATATAAAAATTACATATTTAAATTTCTTTTATCGATATCAAGGTATGTTAAAATTGCTTATTTTCGAACTTTCAGTAATAAATAAGGTAAATTATCACTTGTCAACTGACAATTAATAATTTTTTTTACAATTTTCCATGAAAAATTAATTTCCCGATGCTGCATATCATAAAAAAATGTCTTTACCCTCTTTTATATTTCGCGTTTACATTTATATTTATTGTTTTAAGCTCTTATAAGTAATGTCTCTGTCGTATAATTTTTTAGCAACATTTCAATCTGGCCGTTCCAGTTTCCCAATTGCGAAACGTCAAAACCTCCTCCATCCAGTCAACTGTCAAAGTCGAGGAGGTTTTGACGTTTGATATTGCGCTCTCACTTCCAATGATTTGAGAGTTATATATCTCTTTATCTCTGCTTCACAGCGAGCAAGACGTATGGTGGGATTGTACGCATGCATGTATCAACACAAAATACAATGTTTTTATATATTATTTTATTTCTATTTTGATTATTAATTTCTTTTATTATTTTTGCAAGTCAGTTCGTAAAAACACAACTATTAATTTTCCAACTTCATTCGTCATTTAAAATGTTAATAATAATAAATAATTGTGTTGTTAATTCGAAGTAGTACTACCGATTTTTTTTGCAAAAATTTTCATACACATTTCTAAGCAGTATTAACAATTGATTGTATGTGTAAAACTAACGTACACTATAAAAACGATTGTAAGGAAACCAGTATTGGTCTTAATTTCACTAGTTATAATAAAGTTCGAAACGAACAGCAATTCATTTTTATAATACTACATATATTATTATCAAGCGACAATTTTTTTTTAATTCCGACAGGACCATTCAGTAGGGAACGACCGCGCGAGTGATCTTAACCCCCCTCCCGTACCACCGTGCCCGAGTGACGCCTACAACTCTACCACGCATAGTTAGCCGCCGAGCGGCTTTTCAAAATTTTTAACTCGTGATATCTTTTGAATGGAATGTCAGAATCTAATAATTCAAAAAGTTATATAAAGGTTTTGAAGCGATTTTAAATAATAAATCATTTATTTCGATAAGGATTAATACTAAGGTACAAATAAAGAGCCTTTTCAAGTAGTGGTATTTTAATTAATTTTTTTTATATAAAATCGCTTATAGTGACAAAACTATAATAGTTAGAGATATGATGTCGTTTTTTGTAGATAATGATAAGTTCTACAAAATTGTAGTACATCACTTTGTTATATCTTCAATCGTTTTCGCAGCAGTCGCGATTAAAGAAAGCTTTTTGGTATTTTTTTTACATTATCGGAGTTTTGGTAAGGAACCCTATTTTTTTTAACTAAATATAGCCTATGTCACTCAGGAATAGTATAGCTTCTAACGGTGAAAGATTTTTTTTTTTTCAAATCGGTTCAATAGTTTCGGAGCCTATTCGAGACAAACAAACAAAAAAACAAACCTTTGCTCTTTATAATATTAGTATAGATATATGACGAATATGTGGGTCAAATTGTGTGTTATATAATATTAATAAAGTTAAATAAATAAATTGCGAGAGTATAAAATGTTCGTTTACACCCGAACTTAGCCTTTCCTTACTTGTTATTAATATATTTCACATTTCCTACAATAAACAAGTAAGGAGAGGCTAAATTCGGGTGCAACCGAACATTTTATACTCTCGCAATTTTTTGCTATATATTTATTAAGATAACACACAATTTGACCCATATATTCAGCTTGAGGTAATTCCTGAACCGATTTCACTAATTTTCACCACCAAGGTACTCTATATCCAAGACTATTCGCTCACATAATTTTGCTAAGATATATCACATATTAACCAATATATGCGGTATAAAGCCCACTTCCCAAACAAATTTCATTTAAATAGGTGCCTTCCTAGGGCGATCCTCTGTACCAAATTTTATTTTTTCGGCCATTTTCAATTCCAATCGTCTGATGGTGCCAATGAATATGTGTACCAAGTTTCATTAGGATATCTCAAGTTTTACTCAACCTATCGCTTGCACAGACGGGCGGAGAGACATCCGGATTTCAAATATACTCGTAACCCTAATCACTTTGGTATATAACCCTATATCTAACCCGTTTAGTTTTAGGTGAGATATTTTCTCCCACTCCATCTTTAATGCTGTTTTAAGGTCTTGTCTGTTGCTTATGTGATGTTTTCTTATTTTTTGCACGAGAATTATCCACAGATGTTCAGTTATGTACATTAGTATCTGATAATTGTGCCGGCGTTTCTATCACTTAGGAATAGTTCCAAATACCCACGATAGCACTAATTGCGATTTGTGCCTCGGATCATTGCTTTTAATATAATTAAATAAATAAAAAATAAATAATAAAATAATTCATTCTTAGGCATAATACTTACAACAAAAATAAAATAAGAAGTAAACGGCTTATTTCGTGTGAAAACAGATATAAGCTGGGATTGAATGCAAAATAAGCATTTAAAATTTTAAAATTAAGTAAGAGCTGTATATTTTCAAATACTTGTGAATTTATATACAATAACAAAGCAAAAATACAAGAAATTAGCGTTGATACAATATTAATAAGAAATGCCTATAACGATACACTAAAACAGAACTGCGATGAAAGAAAAATTGAACTAAATAATGATTAAACTAAATGTGTAAATTGTGAAATGGAATTTTTACAACAAGAATATAAAAATACTCAAATAACCTATATTCATACCAAGAATGATAGAAGACAAGATTACGACAGGCTGGAGCGTTCACGACCCACGAATGGGAATAGGCAACAGAAGAATTGTCAAATGGAAAACGGAAATGTGAAACATAGTGAACCAAATTGAATAATGTGCAGATAAAATATCACAATGAACGTAATTCTTAAAATTTTCATTTATAAAATGATCCAATATAATAATGCATATTTATAATTAAAATTATATGTTTTGTTACAAAAAATTCGCCATTTTGCCAACTTTTTTGTTGTTTGGAAAAGTGAAAAAAATTCTTTATAAACGACTTTTTTGTACTATTGTTGTTTAATTCCGCCATTGCGGACTTCTTTTTCAAGTTAATACATTTTTCACTTAGAATTTTAAATAATAATTAATCACTAGCCTTGACTACAGCTCTTTGTTTTGGTTTTATTGTTTTGTACCACTGTGCAATTTTGTTTTGCTCGCGTGTTCGGGGTCGTGAAAGTTGTCACTCAACAGGAACTAAAAACCCAAAAAAGCTAACTGTAAACGCCTGTCGTAATCTTGTCTTCTATCATTCTTGTATTCATACTATCATATATCCTGTAGAAAACTTAAACCAAAGCTATACACCAAAATTAACACTTAACAATACCACATTATCTAACTGATTTAATTGCCTCTTACTTGAGCATTCGCTACTTCAGAATCAAGCAAGGGCCATCATACATACACCACCTTGCAACCAATAAAAACAGGTTTACTCCAAGGTAGTATCCTGGGACCACTCTTATATATCTTGTTCACTTGCGATATGCCTACGCCTATCCTGATGATACCTGCATCGCCACAGGCAAAAAAGAAGTGGAGTCGCCAACAGAACGCAAATCTCAATTAACTAAATAGTGGACTAACAAAAGTGCTAGATATATCCCCTTACATATTGGTAATTAGGTAATTCTAGGCATAACGATGGATGCAAAACGGAAATGGAAAGAGCAGATACAAAAAAAGTTGCAGAACTATGATATAACAAGGTGTGTAGTGCAGGTCGCCTCCGAGTGGTGCACCCTGGGTAACGCTAAATGACCTGCGGCCTTCACGGCCTTACCAACCCCCTTGATTGACGACCTTAGGCACGTATTCGGACAACGAGTAGGAACACCTTTTTATGATTTGGTTGAACCCTGGGCTGGTGGGTGCGGCATTCTGTCACCTGAGTATGATGTGGTGACACACATCAGAAATGGCTGGCGGGTTAATGTCGCAACCGCCTCCGTCCCGTTAAAACCATGGCTGGCCTCGGAGTACGTTCCCCCCCCCCCGTCACCATTCAGTTGGTGTGGTAGGTGTTGGTTGAGAAGACTCCCTCTTTACGCTGGTCGGCTCTGAACGCATAGCCTCATAAGGGAGTGCGTCAACCCTCGCATTGGCCTCGTTTACGAGATAACCTTGGGACCATCAAAGGCGACTACCTCTCGGGGGGTGGATAGGGGCTCTGAGTGGGGACCCATTTAGCATGAACACTGAATTTAATAACAACAAAAACAACACAACTAACGAGAACAAGAACGACAGCAGTACATTGGAGGGTGAAAGGAAGTCGGAACCGACACCTGGATCCATCCTGGTCTCGGGTGGGAGCTCGGCACCTGAGGTGAGGACGAAATCGTCCCCTCCCAGATTGCCCAACAGGAATAGGGCGCCCTCTGTCTCCGGGAAAACTACTGACGGACGGACGGGAGGTGTCGGCGGAGTCCAGCCGATTGCTGACCACAACAAGGCTGAGTTGCTTGGCGAGATCGCCAGCACTAGCAAAGGAACCTCTGCTAGACTCATGGCAGCTTCCACAGGAGCGAAAGGGCCGAAGAGAAACCGGAAAACTCCGGCTAGGAAATTGAAATCGGACCGACGTCTGGCCACCAAGATTGTGGAGCGTTACGGGGGCAAGGAGGCCCCGTCGTCAGAGCATCATGCCGGCACGCTCGAATGGGCCAAGAAAGTGCTGAGCGAAGAAGGCGAACAGGAGGCGTCAGGGCGGAAGGCGGTCCCAACAGTAAAGCGGCAAAGATCGCAGGAAGGAGAATCCTCTCTTGGAAAAAGGCCGCGAACGGGCGCAGCTCCATCGTTTAGCGAAATCGCTAAACTAGCGGGTTCGATAGAACTCGGCGTATTCGACCGAAGTAGGGAAGATGGATCCATCTCCCGGGACGAATGGAAAAGGGTGGCGGCGGCCATCTCCGCCGTTTTTATGAAGGTGGTCAAAGGGAACCCTGGACCACCACCTATGTGTGAAAGTGCCGGCTGGCATCACGGTATGCACAAATTAATAAGGTGTGCCGATGAACGATCGGCAGCGCTTTATAAGGAGGCAGTCTCTCGAGTGGGGGAGGTTTGGAAGGGAGCTAAGCTGGAGGCCGTGGATAAGGCAGATCTGCCGCAACGACCTAAGGCTCGCGTATGGCTACCTGCCGAACCCTCTTCCCCGGGTGAAATCGAGGAGATTATTCGGTACTGCAATCCCTCGCTGCCAACGCACGACTGGAAAGTAGTGCGGGTTGAGAAGACCGAGGAACCTTATCGGCAAGCGCTGATTCTGTTAAATGCGGAGTCTCTCGGTCCTCTAAAAGAAGCCAAGGGTATCATAACCTATGGGTTTGAGAGAGTGGCATTAAGGATCCTCACTTTGGAACCCAAGGCGGATTGCCTACAACCTCCAAGTGCGGAGAAGAAGGAGGAAACGGATGGTCAAACGACCATGGAAGTGGAGCACGCACCTTCAGACTTGGCCAGCATCGGGGGCGGCTCGTCGGCTGATGAGTCTGTCTTCGGCCTGGACCGGCTATTCGTCGCGGAGCAGGACGAAATCAGCCCAAGCGCTGAACTAGCGCTCTTGGAGGAGAGTCCGGAGAATGAAGTTTCTCCAGATTAACCTCCAACATGCAAAGGCGGCTTCCGCAGAACTGTTACTCCGTCTGGAACAGGACGGAGTTGATGTCGTCCTCATCCAGGAACCGTGGCTGAGCAGTAACGGCATTTCTGGATTGAGGACGAAGAGTCATAAGCTGCTAGCGGTATATGAACCAGGTAGAATCAGAGCCTGCATGCTAGTACGAAACGAACTAAAAGTGTTCCTCTTGCCTAATTACAGCAATGGAGACGTTGTGACGGCTAAGCTAGAGAGCGGTGAGGATGGACTTTGGCTGATATCAGCCTATATGTCTCACGAGGATGAGGTGGAACCACCTCCCCTGTTACTAAGAAAGGCCCTAGAGGAGGCGGATAAAGCCGGAATCGGGGTCATCACAGGATGTGACGCGAACGCGCGACATCAAATCTGGGGCAGCTCGGATACGAATAAAAGGGGTGAGTCACTTTTTGAATTCATTGTAGACGTAGATCTTTTTGTCTGTAATAGGGGAAACACCCCTACCTTTGTGACTGCGGGCAGGGAGGAGGTCCTCGACCTCACCCTTGCCTCTAATATGATTGGACCTATGATCTCGGGATGGAGGGTTCTAGAGAACCACTCTTTCTCGGACCATAGATACATCGCGTTTAGTCTTGATGAAGAAATTCCGCCCAGCAAAAGCTACAGGAATTTTAGGAGGACGAATTGGGAACTTTACGGTAGGAGACTCCGACGTGCTCTACCAGTTGCGCCGAAGCGGCAATCCCTGCTCACGACGGATGCGGTGGATGAATACGTCGGAGTCTTTAGTTCCGCGTGTAATTATGCCCTGGAGAGCTCCTGTCCAATGGTGACACCGAAAGGCAGAGGGAAACCCTTCTGGTGGACCTCGGAGCTCTCTGAAATTAGGGCATCTAGCCGAAGATTATTCAACAAAGCTCGCAGAAGCGGGTTTGCAGGCGACTGGATATTGTATAAGAGCGGACTCGCGATTTACAAGTCTGAGATTAGGAAGGCTAAAACGTCCTCCTGGAGAGCCTTTTGTCAAAAGGTCGAAGGTTGCCGGGAATCTTCTAGGTTTAGGACCATTCTCGCAAAGAAACCCGTCCCTTTGGGGTATCTTAAGGACGGCAATGGAAGGTGGACTCTGAGCAGCGAGGAAACCCTCAATCTGCTCCTTGACGCTCACTTTCCGAGCAATCCTTTCCCATGGTGGAGCGCACCTTGGAGTGCTCCTCACTGACCATGCAGCCTTTCCGGACCTTTTGAGTGAACGGAATCTCGTATGGGCGATAATTTCATTTAAACCATTCAAGTCCCCTGGGCTGGATGGTATCATCCCAGCGCAGCTGCAGCATGCAATCAAAACATCATGCAGCTGGTTGGCCCCTATCTATGCGAACTGCATTAGATTGGGTCACATTCCGGGGGCTTGGAGGCAGGTTAGAGTTACGTTCATTCCCAAGGCTGGAAAGAGCTCGCATGTCGCGGCCAAGGATTTCAGGCCTATCAGTCTCTCCTCTTTCTTATTGAAAACTTTGGAGAGGCTGATTGATCGGTATATCAGGGGAAGGATACCAGTAGATCTTTTATCTAGCGCGCAGCACGCTTACTGTAAAGGCAGGTCAGTAGACACCGCCCTACACACTGTGGTTACTTGGATAGAAAAGTCTATCGCACACAAACACTTTGCCGTGGGAACCTTTCTTGATATCGAGGGGGCTTTCAATAATGTTCTGCCGGAAGCGGTAATTGGAGCCCTGAATAGGTTCGGGGTTGAATCCAACCTTAAGCATCTTGTTTTCAGTCTGCTCTGCGAAAGAACGATCGTAGCGGACTGGGGCAGCGCGCGTGTACACCGTGCCGTTAATAGGGGAACCCCTCAAGGAGGAGTTCTCCCGCCTCTTCTCTGGATCATGGTCGTCAACGACCTGCTAGAGAAGCTTGCAGAGAGGGGCTGTCGGGTGGTAGCCTACGCTGACGACGTAGCTCTCATGGTCGAGGGGAAATTCCTAGGCACTGTGTACGAACTTACACAAAGTTATCGAAATGGGCTGCCGAATGTGGCCTTTCAGTAAATCCACGCAAAACTGAAATGGTTCTGTTCACAAGACGGTACAAAATACCGGAAGCGCCCTTGCCATCGATGGGTGGAACTTGTCTCCGTCCAGCGGACAGAGTCAAGTACCTGGGGCTCATCCTGGATAGAAAGCTCTCATGGAAAGCTAATATAGAGGAGAGAGCTAAGAAGGCCTCGGTTGCCTTATATTGCTGCAGAGGCGCCATCGGCAAAAGGTGGGGTCTTTCACCTAAGGTGGTTCTTTGGCTATATGAAACTATAGTCAAACCAATAATGTTCTATGGGATACTCGTGTGGTGGAAGTCTTTGGAAAAGACTTCACTAGTCAAAAGACTAGTAAGTGTCCAACGAGCGGCTCTCGTAAGTATGAGTGGCGCGCTCCGTACGACACCAACCTTGGCACTTAACGCCTTACTGCACATAGCACCCGTGGATATAGCTGGACGGTACTTGGATGCGAAAGCGGCTGCTAGACTTGGGGAATCCGAGTTTTCAGGCGAGTGCGTGCCTGGGCACTCAAGTATCCTCACACACTTCAGCTTCATTCCGAGATCTCTGGATCACCTCCATGCCACAGAGCTCAGCCCGGGCAACAATTTCACTGCTCTTATTCCCTCAAGGGACGTTTGGGCGGGAAGGAGTCGCTGGAGGCGAGGCGCGGTGAGCTTCTTCACGGATGGGTCGAAGTTGGTGGGAAAGGTTGGCGGGGGAGTTCACTGTCGTGAGCTCCGCATCAACCTTAGTTTCAGGCTTCCCGATTACTGCAGCGTTTTTCAAGCGGAAGTGGCTGCTATTAAAGCAGCGACCGACATATTGCTTCGAAGTGCAACAACCTTTAGGGAGGTGGTGATCCACTCGGATAGTAGAGCGGCGATACTATCTCTGAGTTCAGTGAACATGCGCTCAGGGTTGGTTAAGGAATGCCTATCCTCACTATCGGTGGCATCGCTATACTTTTCAATCAGACTAGTCTGGGTTCCTGGCCACTGCGGAATCGCGGGGAATTGTAAGGCTGATGAGCTTGCAAGGTCAGGGACGACGGACTCACTATTGGAAGCATGGAAGCATGTAGGAGCGCCATTGTCCTACTGCGGTCTGCTATTGGACAGATGGGCTTCGGCTGAGCTGGGTAGGCGCTGGTCAGCTGCCAACACATGCGTAGTCGCAAGATCCTTCTGGCCTAAGGTTAACTGCGGTAGGTCTGCTGAACTTTTCGCCCTAAGTAAACCTCACCTCTCCTTAGTCGTAGGGGTTCTTACTGGCCATTGCCCTATTGGGATCCACGCTGTAAGGTTAAAAATCTTACCGGATGCTAGCTGTAGAAGCTGCATGGAGGAGGATGAGATGGAATCGTCTCATCACTTTCTTCTGGAATGTCCCGCCTTTGCGAGATCAAGAAAGAGATTTCTTGGCTCTCACTTTTTGGAGCATGCTCGCGAAATAGCGGATATAGAGGTTAAGAATCTCTGCAGATTTGTAGTAGGTTCAGGGCGCTTCGTCGACTCCTAATTTTGTTAATCTAAGGGGGATCCAGGCTTCACAAAGGACTACTTTTTAAAGTCTACGTGTGTTTTTCCATTTGGGAAACAGCCTTGCAACCTAACCTAACCTAACCTATGATATAACAAAATAAGCGGGTCAATCGGTAAGAAATCACAGTTAATAATATCAAACAAAATCCTCGTATACAATCAAACGTTGGAACCTATTTGGACAAAGAAAGTCCTACGGAAATTTGTTAATGCCACATGATATATACGAAAGTCAGATCTATACCATTATCTTCATATAAAAATGGTCCGCGAAGTTATTCGCGAAGCAGCATTGAAACACCTAGCCAGGTTGCAGAAACGCTTAAGCCCGACGACTAGGAGAACGTTGAAATAACTATAAAGCTAACACACAATTTGACCGATATATTCGGTATAAAGCCCACTAGCAAAATAATCACGTATAGTATATAATGACTGAGATAATTCCTGAACCGATTTCACTCATTTACATCACCAACGTACACTATATACAACATTTTATGCCGACTTAATTTGGCTAAGATATCACACATATTAACCAATATATGCTCAATAAAGACCACCTATAATTAGGTATATGGGAGCTAGGAGAAGTTATGATCCGATTCTAAATAATTTTTGGAACAAAGGCACACAATTAGAAGATTGGGGTATGAGGAGGATGGGGTCATGTGTAGAAGATCACGTAAGTGAGGAAAGTGTCTGACTGTCATTCACTTGGGAGACACCAGGAGCGCAATTTGGTGTTGGATTTGTGGTAGAAGGGGGCTCCGTCGCCGAGTCCTGGCATTCACTCCGCGGGATGGACGTCTAGCCCGAAATATAGTCGTCTGTAGTACTAAATTCCATCATAAGAAAATACATGAAGACAGCCAAGTAGTCCCCAGATCGAATCACACGTAACCAGATCGATCATGATGTGATAGATGAACGACATGTTTCGAGTGTTTTTGATGAGCGTACGCTCCGTGGTCCTAACATCGACCCGGAGCTGCTTGTAGCAGCTAAGATACGCACCCGCCTCTGTGCAGTAAAGCTCGAACGTCAGCAAACACAAGGAAGGTTCGACATCGAGAAGCTGCAATCACAACAGACAGCCGAACGATTTTCTACTCGACTTGCACTCCTGCTCTCTGAGAGCACTCATCAGCAACTCGGTATAAGGGAACTGCAGGACGGCATATCAAGCTCCTTAACGTACAGCTGCAACCGAAACTATTGGCTTTCGGAAATGTCAAAAAAGCAGCTGGTATGATGAGGATTGTCGTCTCGCAGTGGAGAGAAAACATACTGCCTACCTCGCAATGTTGCGACCGGCCGCAACACGTGCGGGATGGGATAGATAGCGGGAGCTGAAGAGGGAAGCAAGACGCATTTGCCGACAAAAAAAATAAGGTGGCCGAAATGCGTGAGAATGAATAGCTGGCCGACAGGGGTAATGCTCGAAAATTCTACGAAAAGATCTGGCGACTAACTGAAGGTTTTCAGATCGGAGCACACTTCTCTAGGATCCCCAGAGGTGATCTAGTTGTTGATTACCAGAGTATACTGAGTTTATGGACTTCCAACCTGCTAAATGGCAGGGAAAGTACAACACCAGGAGATGGCGAACCTGATTCCCCAATCGATGACGATCGTACAGATGTTCCATTACCCGACAATAAAGAAATTCGTGTAGAAATTACCCGCTTGAAGGACAACAAAGCGGCGGAGCCGATGGATTGCCGGCCGAGCTATTCAAATACAGCGGCGAAGAACTGATAAGGTGCATGCATCAGTTTATTTGCGGTACATGGTCGGATGAGAGCATGTCCGACGATTGGAATCTAAGTGTACTCGGTCCAATCCACAAAAAGGGAGCCCCACAATCTGCGCCAACTACCTCCTGAACGCATATAAGTTCTTATCGAGCGTACTGTGTGAAAGACTGAATGCCCACCGTCAACAAACTGATTGGACTTTATCAGTGTGGTTTTAGACCTGGAATATCAATAACTGACCAGATATTCACCATGCGGAAAATCTTGGAGAAGACACAATATCTTTGTCTATTTTAAAGCTGCTTTCGACAGCACGAAAAGGAGCTGCCTCTATGCCGCGAAGTCTAAATTTGTAATCCTTGCAAAACTAATACGGCTGTGTAAGCTGACGTTGGGCAACACCAGAAGCTCCGCCAGTATCGGGAAGAACCGACCTCTCCGAGCCGTTTGATACCAAGTTTCAGACAGGGTGACACACTATCGTGTGTCTTCTTTAATCTGATAAAAATAATTCGAGCTGAAGAGCTAAGCAGAGAAGGTACAATCATTTATAAGAGCGTACAGCTACTGGCATACGCCGACGATATTGATATCATTGGAAACAACACCCGCGCCGTTAGTTCTGTTTTTTCCAGACTGGAGAGGGAAGCGAGGCGTATGAGTTTGGAAGTGAACGAGGACAAGACGAAATATCTCCTGTCATCCAAAAAAAACAGTAAGCGCACTCGCGTCTTTGCTCCCACGTCACTGTTGACAGTCATGACTTTGAAGTTGAAGATAATTTCGTCTATCTGGGAACCAGAATTAACAGCAATAACAATGTCAGCCTGGAAATCCAACGCAGAATCACACTTGCCAACAGGTGCTACTATGGCCTAGGTAAGTAATTGAAAAGTAAAGTCCAATTTCAATGAAATTCGGTACATAATACTTCGTAGACTCCCTGTTGACACGGATGGAAAAAAGAGCAACATCGGTTAACAACCACGACTACTTTCCATATAACTCAATTTTGAATACCATCTGATTCCTTCACTTTATAATACATACCTACGGAAACGATGAAGATAGCGGAATAAAACTTTATACAAATACTGTATATCATCTGTGTCTTTAGATATCGAACATGAGGAACTCAGTGCCTAAAGGTAACGGGCATAAATCCTTCTGAGGACTTTTCTCTCGAAAACCCCTAAAGATTGCTCATCGTCCATGCTTCCGCGCCATACATCAGGACGGGTATGATGAGCGACTTATAGATCGTTAGTATGGTTTTGCGAGAGAGCCCGTAACAGCACCTGTAGCGAAGAGTGATTCTCCAATTGGAACCTAGATAAACGAAGTCTTTTACTATATATACACAGCCGAGAATGTCGATGTCGTCGGCATAGGCCAATCGTGCTATCGAACGTAGCTTTGAAATCAACAAAAAGATAGTGCATGTCGATCTGTTTTTCTTGTGTCTTGATTTACTAGGTCGGAAGCCACACTGATAAGGTCCTATCAGTTTGTTGACGACGGGCTTCAGTCTTTCACATAGTACGCTTGATAACACCTTATCCGCGATATTTAGAAGACTGATACCGCGATAGTTGGCGCAAATTGCGGCATCACCTTTCTTGTGGATAGGGCATAGCACACTCCGGTTGCAGTCGTTTGGCAAGCGTTATTCTGACCATATTTGGTAGAGGAGTTGATGCATGCGCGTTATCAAATCACCGCCGCCGTTTTTGAATAGCTCGGCCGGTAGGCCATCGAATGCTGCGGCTTTGTTGTTTTTAAGCCGAAAAATTGCTATTTCAACCTCGTTATATCGGCCTGTTCGCCAATATCGCAAGCTTAACGCGCTAACGCTTCTCTCTTCTTGACTTGATGAATGATAATTTTATATCACATTTATAAGTCAGTCTTTAAATAATGGGACGATGTTGCCGACTACCCGTGCCTTATTAAATAGAAGAGAAGTTATACATTTCTTGAGTTTCGTTCTAAAACTGATTTATTATGAAACTAGCAGACCCACAGCACATTTTTGTGGCAAAAGTACACATTAAATTAGGAAGTTTTTCAATAAAGGGAAAAAAATGTTACGCATAAAGACGAAAACGTTATACCCGGTAAATTTGAAAATATATATACAGTAGTTATAACGAACAAGCAAATTTGTTACATTGAGTACCTTAAATAACATCGGGGATTTGTAAGTACTCAGTTTAACGAACAACATAAAGAAGACATATGAAGAAAGAGAAAAAAATAAAATAAAATCGAACTAGAATTAAAAATAAAACTTGAAAAAATTCAAAAGAAATAGGCCAATTTTAAAAAATGTTGAATTTTATAAAAAAAGCTTAAATTATATTCTTAAAGATCTTTTTTAAGCGTAATTCATCATATTTGTTTAACCTTGCATTTTTGTAATCGTATATTGAAGTATGTAATACATGAGCAAGTTTCAAAGTTGGCTCAATCTTGGCTTCTAAATTGTGAATTGAGATCATCGACACCTTTGTTTTTTACCACCAACATAGGTCTTTCAATCAGCCATTTCTTCTCGACTGGCGTAGACACCGCTTACGCGGTTATAGTCGAGCACACAACAGCGCGCCATTTATTCCTCGCTTTAGCAGTTTGGCGCCAATTGGTAATACCAAGCGGAGCCAGGTCCTTCTCCATCCGGTCCTTCAAACGGAGTGGAGGTCTCCCTCTTCCTCGGCTTCCACCAGCGGGTACTGCATCGAACACTTTCAGAGCTTTCCATTCGAACAACACGACCTAGCCAGCGTAGCCACTGTCTCTTTATTCGCTGAACTATGACTACGTCGTCGAATAACACATATAGCTCATCATTCCATCGTCTGCGGTATTCGCCGTTGCCAATGTAAATTCGATCATGAATCTTCCGCAAAACCTTTCTCTCGAAAACTCCTAGAGCCGTCTCATCGGTTGAGGGACTTGTAGAGTTTTAGTTCGTCGAGAGAGGACTTTTCAATTGCCAACTCAGTCCATAGTAGCATTGACTGACATTATTACTGATGTTGATGCTAGTGCCTAATATACGAAATAATCTACAACTTCAAAGTTATGACTGTCAACAGTGACGTGGGAGCCAAGACGTGAATGCGCTGACTGTTGGCTTGATTTATTTCGTCTTGTCCTCGTTCATCACCAGACCCATACGCTTCGCTTCCTTATCCAGTCTGGAGAAAGCAGAACTAACGGCGCGAGTGTTTTTTCCGATGACATCGATATCATCGGCATATGCAAGTAGCAGTACACTCTTATAGAAGAATGTACCTTCTCTGTTTAGCTCTACAGCTCGTATTATTTTCTCCAGCATTAGGTTAAAGAAGTCACAAGATAGAGAGTCACCCCGTCTGGTATCAAACGGCTCGGAGAGGTCCTTCCCAATCCTGACGGAGCTTTTGGTGTTGCTCAACGAATCTTTTCTAAGATTTGGAGCATGGTGAAAATCTGGTAAGATGTGGATAAAGTCAAACTGATAAGGTCCAATCAGTTTGTTGATGGTGGGCTATAGTCTTTCACATAGTACACTCGATAGAACATTATACGCGATGTTGAGGAGGCTAATCCCACGGCAATTGGCGCAGATTGTGGGGTCTCCCTTTTTGTGGATTGAACAGAGTACACTTAGATTCCAATCGTCAGGCATGGTTTCTTTCGACCATGCATGCACATTATCAGTTTTTTGCCGCCGTCTTTGAATAGCTCGACCGTCAATCTATCGGCCTCCGCCGCTTTGTTTTTCTTTATGCGGGCAATTGTTATTCGAATTTCTTCATGGTCGGGTAATGGAACATCTGTTCCCGCAAGCTGGAGAAGTGTATCAGTATACTCTGGTAATCAACTACTAGATCACTTCTGGGGGTCCTACAGGAGGTTGCTCCGGTGCTTCGGTCTAAAAAAAAGCTTGATGTATTTTTTATGCTGGAATCTAGTACTACAGACGTCCATATTTCGGGCCCCGGCGAAATGGATCAGCCTCATCCCATTTGGCGATGTTTCATCATGGAGGCTGAATTTCGACTGTTGTGTCAAAGACACCCTCTGTACCCAACCAAGCGTTGAAATCGCCAAGCACGATTTTGACATCGTGGCGAGGGCAGCGCTCATATATACGTTCTATGCGCTAATAGAAGGTATCTTTAATCACATCGTCCTTCTCTTCCGTCGATGCGTGGGCGCAAATAAGTGATATATTGAAGAACCTCGCTTTGATGCGAATCGTGCCTCGACGTTTATTCAACGGAGTGAATGCCAGGACTCGACGACGGAGTCTCTCTCCCACGACGAATCACACACCGAATTTGCGCTCGTTTATATGGCCGCTGTAGTAGATGTCACAAGGACCCACCTTTTTCCGCCACATTCCAAGTGCATACCATTTATGGTTATTATAGTGTGGTTTCATGTCAGGAAAACACGATAAATAAGCTCTATCGAGTTCATTAAGTGACAGAAATCTGTTGAAAACGTTATTAATCCGTCGAGGTGTCAACAATGACCCAATCATTTCCGACTGCTTCTACAATCGTAGTTTGATATTGTTGCAAAAACACTCGTATGATAGTTGTTAATTGGCGATTCTTTATGTGTCGCCACAAATTAGATGATTTTAGGCATGCGAATAGTTCGTCAGCAACAGTTGATCCAGGAATAAGAGTTTGGTGTATATCACCTGCCAACAGAATCATGGCTCCACCAAAAAATGTTGGTAGTCGCGTAAATCTTTTAAAGTACAGTGTAGTGCCTCCAGCGACTTCTTAAAAATCTATGCTATAGCGATATTTTTGGCAATTTTGCAGACTGGTGTTTCTTTGATTTGGAATTTAGGAGTAATTTCAAAGCCGAATTTGACGTTTGTCTACTAACACGCGCCAAGTTGCCCTTATTCCTGTTACATCTTGATGGTGAAAATGAGTGAAATCAGTTCAGGAATTACTCTCAGCCTTCATCTAATATATGAACTTTTCGTTGCAATTTTATAACATAAGAACGGTCTCACTGATCCAAACCAAAAATAGACTTTGTTAGGATTATTTGCACAAAATCAGTAGAGCGGTTCTTCATATATCTATGTAGATCAGTGATCGGCAGCCCATTGCCCGCGGAGCGCTCTCTGAGCGCACACTTAGTGTACGTGTGAAACACACGTACTTGCAATCATTATTACACCATAGAAGAGATGTCAGATCAGTTGCTTGCTGACTTCACAGCAGTGATAAAGAGATGTCCAACTTATTCCAGTGTGAGAGCGCCTCAAAATAAGCGTTTTTTATAACAATTGGCATTATTGCCAGACCAGACAAAATACAAACTTTTGGGCATTTAAATTAAAATTACCAACATTTATTACGGTTAAAAAATATTTTATATTGAATTTTAAATATAAAAATTACATATTTAAATTTCTTTTATCGATATCAAGGTATGTTAAAATTGCTTATTTTCGAACTTTCAGTAATAAATAAGGTAAATTATCACTTGTCAACTGACAATTAATAATTTTTTTTACAATTTTCCATGAAAAATTAATTTCCCGATGCTGCATATCATAAAAAATGTCTTTACCCTCTTTTATATTTCGCGTTTACATTTATATTTATTGTTTTAAGCTCTTATAAGTAATGTCTCTGTCGTATAATTTTTTTAGCAACATTTCAATCTGGCCGTTCCAGTTTCCCAATTGCGAAACGTCAAAACCTCCTCCATCCAGTCAACTGTCAAAGTCGAGGAGGTTTTGACGTTTGATATTGCGCTCTCACTTCCAATGATTTGAGAGTTATATATCTCTTTATCTCTGCTTCACAGCGAGCAAGACGTATGGTGGGATTGTACGCATGCATGTATCAACACAAAATACAATGTTTTTATATATTATTTTATTTCTATTTTGATTATTAATTTCTTTTATTATTTTTGCAAGTCAGTTCGTAAAAACACAACTATTAATTTTCCAACTTCATTCGTCATTTAAAATGTTAATAATAATAAATAATTGTGTTGTTAATTCGAAGTAGTACTACCGATTTTTTTTGCAAAAATTTTCATACACATTTCTAAGCAGTATTAACAATTGATTGTATGTGTAAAACTAACGTACACTATAAAAACGATTGTAAGGAAACCAGTATTGGTCTTAATTTCACTAGTTATAATAAAGTTCGAAACGAACAGCAATTCATTTTTATAATACTACATATATTATTATCAAGCGACAATTTTTTTTTAATTCCGACAGGACCATTCAGTAGGGAACGACCGCGCGAGTGATCTTAACCCCCCTCCCGTACCACCGTGCCCGAGTGACGCCTACAACTCTACCACGCATAGTTAGCCGCCGAGCGGCTTTTCAAAATTTTTAACTCGTGATATCTTTTGAATGGAATGTCAGAATCTAATAATTCAAAAAGTTATATAAAGGTTTTGAAGCGATTTTAAATAATAAATCATTTATTTCGATAAGGATTAATACTAAGGTACAAATAAAGAGCCTTTTCAAGTAGTGGTATTTCAATTAATTTTTTTCTAATAAAATCGCTTATAGTGACAAAACTATAATAGTTAGAGATATGATGTCGTTTTTTGTAGATAATGATAAGTTTTACAAAATTGTAGTACATCACTTTGTTATATCTTCAATCGTTTTCGCAGCAGTCGCGATTAAAGAAAGCTTTTCGGTTTGTTTTTTACATTATTGGAGTTTTGGTAAGGAACCCTATTTTTTTTTAACTAAATATAGCCTTTGTCACTCAGGAATAGTATAGCTTCTAACGGTGAAAGATTTTTTTTTTCAAATCGGTTCAATAGTTTCGGAGCCTATTCGAGACAAACAAACAAAAAAACAAACCTTTGCTCTTTATAATATTAGTATAGATATATGACGAATATGTGGGTCAAATTGTGTGTTATATAATATTAATAAAGTTAAATAAATAAATTGCGAGAGTATAAAATGTTCGTTTACACCCGAACTTAGCCTTTCCTTACTTGTTATTAATATATTTCACATTTCCTATAATAAACATGTAAGGAGAGGCTAAATTCGGGTGCAACCGAACATTTTATACTCTCGCAATTTTTTGCTATATATTTATTAAGATAACACACAATTTGACCCATATATTCAGCTTGAGGTAATTCCTGAACCGATTTCACTAATTTTCACCACCAAGGTACTCTATATCCAAGACTATTCGCTCACATAATTTTGCTAAGATATATCACATATTAACCAAATATGCGGTATAAAGCCCACTTCCCAAACAAATTTCATTTAAATAGGTCCCTTCCTAGGGCGATCCTCTGTACCAAATTTTATTTTTTCGGCCATTTTCAATTCCAATCGTCTGATGGTGCCAATGAATATGTGTACCAAGTTTCATTAGGATATGTCAAGTTTTACTCAACCTATCGCTTGCACAGACGGGCGGAGAGACATCCGGATTTCAAATATACTCGTAACCCTAATCACTTTGGTATATAACCCTATATCTAACCCGTTTAGTTTTAGGTGAGATATTTTATCCCACTCCATCTTTAATGCTGTTTTAAGGTCTTGTCTGTTGCTTATGTGATGTTTTCTTATTTTTGCACGAGAATTATCCACAGATGTTCAGTTATGTACATTAGTATCTGATAATTGTGCCGGCGTTTCTATCACTTAGGAATAGTTCCAAATACCCACGATAGCACTAATTGCGATTTGTGCCTCGGATCATTGCTTTTAATATAATTAAATAAATAAAAAATAAATAATAAAATAATTCATTCTTAGGCATAATACTTACAACAAAAATAAAATAATAAGTAAACGGCTTATTTCGTGTGAAAACAGATATAAGCTGGGATTGAATGGAGCCAACACGTTTTTTTGTGCATTCAGGAGATATTTTCTCCCACTCCATCTTTAATGCTGTTTTAAGGTCTTGTTTGTTGCTTATGTGATGTTTTCTTATTTTTTGCACGAGAATTATCCACAGATGTTCAGTTATGTACATTAGTATCTGATAATTATGCCGGCGTTTCTATCACATAGGAATAGTTCCAAATACCCACGATAGCACTAATTGCGATTTGTGCTTCGGATCATTGTTCTGGCAAAACCTAAAATTGTCATGAATGGACAATTTTTCCACACATTGTATTTAATTATGTTTCAATAAATTTAAATAAAGGTTTTAAGCCATAGTTACTTACTGGCTTAAGTTTCCGACACCTGCTGATGACATACAACCCCAAACCGTTAAGTGGCCTCAACCATATTTCACTGTACCTAGCAGATTCTTCGGATCCACCTCATCTGAACCAAAAAGATTAAATTTGCTTTAATGTGCAAAAATACCGTATTTCTGATTGTCTATTGCGCTCACTACCAAACGGTATGTTTCGACTTCCTACTTATTGTTTCAGGATTACATGATTTTCCATGAACATCCATTTCAACCTTTTTGCCAATGCCGGCGCACTGTTATTGTTGGGTTTTTATTAAGTTTTCGTATAATCCATTGGATTGGAGGATGGGATCATGTGTAGAAGTTCACGCAAGTGAGGAAAGTTTTTAATTGTCATTCACTTGGGAGTGGCCAGAAACGATTCTTCTCCACATGGTTCAAGCAGCTCACGACTTCCGGTTTTAGACCAAGTATCCTCTGGGTAGCCAACAGACATCCGTTTGAAGGCGAGCTAAAGTGAGAAGGCAAAGCCCGCTTATGCGGTTGTGCGTAGGGCTTGGGACCCACCACATAAAAACGAAGTACCAATGAAAAATCTACGAAAGCCTCGGATGAGACACCCCCCTTTTGATGACGACCCCTGCAAACGTTTTAAGGATAATGATATAAGGGCATGCACCTGGAATGTCCGGACCCTTAATTGGGAAGGTGCCTCTGCCAAGCTGGTTGATGTCCTCGTAAGAGTAAAGGCTGACATCACCGCAATCCAAGAAATGCGATGGACGGGACAAGGACGGAAGAAGGTGGGTCCTTGTGACATCTACTACAGCGGCCATATAAAGGAGCGCAAATTCGGTGTGGGATTCGTGGTGGGAGAGAGACTCCGTCGCAGAGTCCTGGCATTCACCCCGGCGGATGAACGTCTTGCCACAATCCGCATCAAAGCGAGGTTCTTCAACATATCGCTGATTTGCGCCCACGCCCCAACGGAAGAGAAGGACGATGTGACCAAAGATGCTTTCTATGAGCGCCTAGAACGCACCTATGAGCGCTGCCCCCGCCACGATGTAAAAGTCGTGCTTGGTGATTTGAACGCCAGGGTGGGTAAAGAAGGTGTCTTTGGCAAAACAGTCGGAAAATTCAGCCTCCATGACGAAACATCGCCAAACGGCCTGAGGCTGATCGACTTCGCTGGGGCCCGAAATATGGTCGTCTGTAGTACCAGATTCCAGCATAAGAAAATACATCAAGCTACTTGGCTGTCTCCTGATCGAAACACGCGGAACCAAATCGATCACGTTGTGATAGACGGAAGACATGTCTCCTGTGTTTTAGACGTGCGTACGCTCCGAGGACCAAATATAGACTCGGACCATTATCTGGTCGCAGCGAAGATACGCACCCGCCTCTGTGCAGCAAAGAATGCCCGTCAACAAACACAAGGAAGGTTCGACGTCGAAAAGCTGCAATCGCAACAGACAGCCACGAAATACTCTACTCGACTTGCATTCCTACTCTCTGAGAGCACTCATCAGCATCTCGGTATAAGGGAACTGTGGAACGGCATCTCAAACTCACTGCGTACCGCTGCAGCCGAAACAATTGGTTTTCGGCAACGACAAAAAACAAGCTGGTACGATGAGGAGTGCCGTCTCGCAGCGGAGAGAAAACAGACTGCCTACCTCGCAACGTTGCAAACGACCACAACACGTGCGGGATGGGATAGATACCGAGAGCTGAAGAGGGAAGCGAGACGCATCTGCAGACAAAAAAAGAAAGAGGCCGAAATGCGTGAGTACGAAGAGCTTGAGAAGCTGGCAGACAGAGGGAATGCTCGAAAATTTTATGAAAAAATGAAGCGACTTAACGAAGGTTTCAAGACCGGAGCATCCTCATGTAGAGACCAAGGTGGTAATCTGGTAACCGATGTCCAGGGCATACTGGGATTATGGAGGGAACACTTCTCCGGCCTGCTGAATGGCAGTGAGAGTACAACACCAGGAGATGGCGAACCCGATCCCCAATCGATGACGATGGAACAGATGTTCCATTACCCGACCATGAAGAAATTCGAATAGCAATTACCCGCTTGAAGAACAACAAAGCAGCGGGGGCCGATAGATTACCGGCAGAACTATTCAAATACGGCGGCGAAGAGCTGGTACGGTGCATGCATCAGCTTCTTTGCAGAATATGGTCGGAAGAAAGCATGCCTGACGATTGGAATCTCAGTGTGCTCTGCCCAATCCATAAAAAGGGAGATCCCACAATCTGCGCCAATTACCGTGGGATCAGCCTCCTAAATATCGCATACAAGGTTCTATCGAGCGTACTGTGTGAAAGACTAAAGCCCACCGTCAACAAACTGATTGGACCTTATCAGTGTGGCTTTAGACCTGGAAAATCGACAACTGACCAGATATTCACCATGCGCCAAATTTTGGAGAAGACCCGTGAAAAGAGGATCGACACACATCACCTTTTTGTCGATTTTAAAGCTGCTTCCGACAGCACGAAAAGGAGCTGCCTTTACGCCGCGATATCTGAATTTGGTATCCCCGCAAAACTAATACGGCTGTGTAAGTTGACGTTGAGCAACACCAAAAGCTCCGTCATGATTGGGAAGGACCTCTCCGAGCCGTTCGATACCAGACGAGGTTTCAGACAAGGTAACTCACTATCGTGCGACTTCTTTAACCTGATGCTGGAAAAAATTATAAGAGCTGCAGAGCTAAACCGAGAAGGTACAATCTTCTACAAGAGTGTACAGCTCCTGGCGTACGCCGATGATATTGATATCATCGTAAGCAACAACCGCGCCGTTTGTTCTGCTTTTTCCCGCATGGATAAGGAGGCGAAGCGAATGGGTCTGGAGGTGAATGAGGACAAGACGAAATATCTCCTGTCATCAAGCAAACAGTCGACGCATTCGCGTCTTGGCTCCCACGTCACTGTTGACAGTCATAACTTCGAGGTCGTAGATAATTTCGTATACCTGGGAACCAGCATCCACAACACGAACAATGTCAGCCTCGAAATCCAGCGCAGATTAACTCTTGCCAACAGGTGCTACTTTGGACTGAGTAGGCAATTGAACAGTAAAGTCCTCTCTCGACGAACAAAAATCAAGCTCTACAAGTCGCTTATCATTCCCGTCCTGCTTTAGGAGTTTTCGAGAGGAAAATTTTGAGCAAGATTTATGGTCCTCAGAACATTGGCAACGGCGAATATCGCAGACGATGGAACGATGAGCTGTACGAGTTATACGACGACATTGACATAGTTCAGCGAATAAAATGACAGCGGCTACGCTGGCTAGGTCATGTTGTCCGAATGGACGAAAACACTCCAGCCCTGAAAGTGTTCGATGCAGTACCCGCCGGAGGAAGCCGAGGAAGGGGAAGGCCTCCACTCCGTTGGAGGGACCAAGTGGAGAGCGACCTGGTTACACTTGGGATCTCCAACTGGCGCCGAACTGCGAAGGAGAGAGAGAAGTGGCGCACTATCGTCGATTCGGCTATAACCGGCTAAACGGTTGCAACGCCAATCACATACACATAATCCATCTTTAATCAGGTTCTGTACAAGTTTTGTTTGGGGCCACACGACCTTTATCAACTACTCGATTTCCCCGAACAAAGCGTTGGATAATTTTTTTGACAGTAGAAGTACTTAAGTCCACAATTTCAGCAATTCTTTTCTGCGATTTTCCAGTTTTGTAACAAGTAATTAATAATTAAAATAAAATAAATAAAATGTCCGGATACACCCGAACTTAGGCCTTCCTTACTTGTTTGAGTTATGAGAATGAGTCATTTTGAGTGGCACATAATTTTTATACTCTCGCAAGAAAGTTGCTAAAGAGAGTATTGTAGTTTTGTTCACATAACGGTTGTTTGTGCCACCAAGAAATAAAAGAGTTTGATATGGGGTTATATATATGTATATAAATGATCAGGATGACGAGTGGAGTTGAAATCCGGATGTCTATCCGTCCGTGGAAGCGATACCTTGAGTAAAAATTGATATATCGTAATGAAACTTGGAACACATATTGCTTGGCACCCTGAGGAAGTTGGTATTGAAAATGGCCGAAATCGAACAATCGCCACGCCAACAAAATGGCGAAAACCTATAAAGTTTCATAACTAAGCTATAAATAAAAATAAAATTTGGTACAGAGGATCGCATTAGGGAGGGGCACATTTGGATGTAATTTTTTTTTTAAGTGTGCGTGATCCCGCCCCCAAATAGGTTTTCTGTATATATCTTGCAAACCAATAAAGCTATATAAACCAAACTTTCCGCAGTCGTTTCTTTTAGCCGTTTCCTTATACAGTCCAAATGAAAGAAATCGCATAATAAACACGCGCACCTCCCATACAATGGTTAGGTTGAAAATGACTTAAAGTGGGTTAACTCACTAACGAAAAACGTCAGAAACACTAAATTTTACAGAAAAAATAGCAGAAGGAAACTTCACTAAAAATTTTTTACAAAATGTGTTATCAGATGTGTCAAGAAAATGAAAATATTATTTACCGAATTGAAAGCGGTCGAGTAGTTCCTGAGATATGGTGTTTGTTCCATTTTCCGTTTTGTAAATACAGTCAGAGTCCGCTTCCATCTGCCATTTCTTATTTAAAATTTAGTGTTTCTGGCGTTTTTCCTTAGTGAGTTAAAGCACTTTTAGTCTTTTTCAATTTTAGTCGATTTATTTAATTTTTGAACAGTGTAAGGAAATGGCCAAAAGAAACGACTGCAGAAAGTTTGGTTTATACAGTTTTTTTTTGCAAGATATATACAAAAAACATATTTTTGGGCGGGGTCACGCCCACTTAAAACAAATACATCCAAATGTGCCCCTCCCTAATGCGATCCTCTGTACCAAATTTTATTTTTATTTATGGCTTAGTTATGAAACTTTATAGGTTTTCGCCATTTTATTGGCGTGGCGATTGTTCGATTTCGGCCATTTTCAAAACCAACTTCTTCAGGGTGCCAAGGAATATGTGTTCCAAGTTTCATTAAGATATCTCAATTTTTACTCAAGGTATCGCTTGCACGGCTTATCATTCCGCTTGTCCTATGCTGCGGCCCAAACGCAAAACGAGACCCCCTTGGTGGAACAAAGAGCTCGAATCGTGTAGACGCAGTGTAAGGAAAATCTTCAACTTGGCCAAGCTAGCAGAGAGCGAGGAATGTTGGAATGAATACAAGGATCTGTTAAGAGACTACAAAAAGTTAATGCGCAGGAGCAAACGACAGTCCTGGAAAAACTTTTGTAGCAGCTTTGAAAGAAAAAATGAGGTGGCAAGACATAGAAAACTGTTATCTAAAAGCCCACCCTCGCCAGGCCTGATTCGCAGAAACAACGGAGAGTGGACGGAGAATTGCAGGGACTCCTTAGAGGTTCTAGTCAGCGTACACTTTCCGGGATGCAAGAACCCGGTTAACACTCCTCTTCTTCTTCTTCTTGACTGGCGTAGACACCGCTTACGCGGTTATAGCCGAGTCCAAAACAGCGCGCCACGCATCCCTCCTTCTGGCAGTTTGGCTCCAATTGGTTATTCCAAGCGAAGCTAGGTCCCTCTCCACCTGGTCCTTCCATCGGAGTGGAGGTCTCCCTCTTCCTCTGCTTCCACCAGCGGGTACTGCATCGAATACTTTCAGAGCTGGAGCACTTTCATCCATTCGGACAACATGACCTAGCCAACGTAGCCCCTGTTTTTTTATTCGCTGGACTATGTCTATGTCGTCGAATAACACATACAGCTCATCGTTCCATCGTCTGCGGTATTCGCCGTTGCCAATTCTTAAGGGACCATAAATCTTCCGCAAAACCTTTCTCTCGAAAACTCCTAGTGCCGTCTCATCGGATGTTGACATCGTCCACGCTTCTGCACCGTAAAGTAGGACGGGAATGATGAGAGACTTGTAGAGTTTGGTTTTTGTTCGTCGAGAGAGGACTTTACTTTTCAATTGCCTACTTAGTCCATAGTAGCACCTGTTGGCAAGAGTGATTCTGCGTTGGATTTCCAGGCTGACATTGTTATTGGTGTTAATGCTGGTTCCCAGGTAGACGAAATTATCTACAACTTCAAAGTTATGACTGTCAACAGTGACGTGGGAGCCAAGACGCGAATGCGCTGACTGTTTGTTTGACGACAGGAGATATTTCGTCTTGTCCTCGTTCACCACCAGATCCATACGCTTCGCTTCCTTATCCAGTCTGGAGAAAGCAGAACTAACGGCGCGGGTGTTGTTTCCGATGATATCGATATCATCGGCGTACGCCAGTAGCTGTACACTCTTATAGAAGATTGTACCTTCTCGATTTAGCTCTGCAGCTCGTATTATTTTCTCCAGCATCAGGTTAAAGAAATCACACGAGAGTGAGTCACCTTGTCTGAAACCTCGTCTGGTATCGAACGGCTCGGAGAGGTCCTTCCCGATCCTGACGGAGCTTTTGGTGTTGCTCAACGTCAGCTTACACAGCCGTATTAGTTTTGCGGGGATACCAAATTCAGACATCGCGGCATAAAGGCAGCTCCTTTTCGTGCTGTCGAAAGCAGCTTTAAAGTCGACAAAGAGATGGTGTGTGTCGATCCTATTTTCACGGGTCTTCTCCAAAATTTGGCGCATGGTGAATATCTGGTCTGTTGTTGATTTTCCAGGTCTAAAGCCACACTGATAAGGTCCAATCAGTTTGTTGACGGTGGGCTTTAGTCTTTCACACAATACGCTCGAAAGAACCTTATACGCGATGTTGAGGAGGCTTATCCCACGGTAATTGGCGCAGATTGTGGGGTCTCCCTTTTTGTGTATTGGGCAGAGTACACTGAGATTCCAATCGTCAGGCATGCTTTCTTCCGACCATATTCTGCAAAGAAGCTGATGCAAGCACCTTATCAGCTCTTCGCCGCCGTATTTGAATAGCTCGGCCGGTAATCCATCGGCACCCGCCGCCTTATTGTTCTTCAAGCGGGTAATTGCTATTCGAATATCTTCACGGTCGGGCAATGGAACATCTGCTCCATCGTCGTCGATTGGGGAATCGGGTTCGCCATCTCCTGGTGTTGTACTTTCACTGCCATTCAGCAGGCTGGAGAAGTGTTCCCTCCACACACTCAGTATACTCTGGTCATCAATAACTAGATCACCTCTGGGGTGCTACAGGAGTGTGCTCCGGTCTTGAAACCTTCAGTTAGTCGCCGGATCTTTTCGTAAAATTTTCGAGCATTACCCCTGTCGGCCAGCTTGTCAAGCTCTTCATACTCACGCATTTCGGCCTCTTTCTTTTTTTGTCTGCAAATGCGTCTCGCTTCCCTCTTCAGCTCTCGGTATCTTTCCCATCCCGCTCGTGTTGCGGTCGATCGCAACATTGCGAGGTAGGCAGTCTGTTTTCTCTCCACTGCGAGAGGACAATCCTCGTCATACCAACTGTTTTTTTGGCTTTTCCGAAAACCAATGGTTTCGGTTGCAGCTGTACGTAAGGAGTTTGATATGCCGTCCCACAGCTCCCTTATACCGAGATGCTGATGAGTGCTCTCAGAGAGCAGGAGTGCAAGTCGAGTAGAAAATCGTTCGGCTGTCGGTTGTGATTGCAGCTTCTCGATGTCGAACCTTCCTTGTGTTTGTTGACGTGTGCGCTTTTCTACACAGAGGCGGGTGCGTATCTTAGCTGCTACAAGATAGTGGTCCGAGTCGATGTTGGGACCACGAAGCGTACGCACATCAAAGACACTGGAGACATGTCGTCCATCTATCACAACATGATCGATCTGGTTGCGAGTGATTCGATCCGGGGACAGCCAAGTAGCTTGATGGATTTTCTTATGCTGGAATCTAGTACTACAGACGACCATATTTCGGGCCCCGGCGAAGTCGATCAGCCTCAGACCGTTTGGTGATGTTTCGTCATGGAGGCTGAATTTTCCGACTGTTGTGCCAAAGACACCTTCTTTACCCACCCTTGCGTTGAAATCGCCAAGCACGATTTTTACATCGTGGCGGGGGCAGCGCTCATAGGTACGTTCTAGGCGCTCATAGAAGGTATCTTTGATCACTTCGTCCTTCTCTTCCGTCGGGGCGTGGACGCAAATCAGCGATATGTTGAAGAACCTCGCTTTGATGCGGATTGTGGCTAGACGTTCATCCACCGGAGTGAATGCCAGGACTCGACGACGGAGTCTCTCTCCCACCACGAATCCCACACCGAATTTGCGCTCCTTTATATGGCCGCTGTAGTAGATGTCACAAGGACCCACCTTCTTCCGTCCTTGTCCCGTCCATCGCATTTCTTGGATTGCAGTGATGTCAGCCTTTACTCTTACGAGGACATCAACCAGCTTGGCAGAGGCACCTTCCCAATTAAGGGTCCGGACATTCCAGGTGCATGCCCTTATTTCGTAGTCCTTTAAACGTTTGCAGTGGTCGTCATCAAAATTGGGGTCTCTCATCCGAGGCTGTTTTGTTCTTTTCATTGGGGGGTGTTTTTATGTGGTGGGTCCCAAACCCTCCGCACAACCGCATAAGCGGGTTTCGCCTTCTCACTTTAGCTCGCCTCCAAACGGATGTCTGTTGGCTACCCAGAGGATACTTGGTCTAAGACCGGAAGTCGTGAGCTGCTTGAGCCACATGTAAAAGAATCGTTTCTGGCCACTCCCAAGTGAATGACAATCAGAAACTTTCCTCACTTGCGTGAACTTCTACATATGACTCCATCCTCCACTCTCCACACGAAGGAAATACTGCTGTTATCCTGTCCGAGTGTATAATTACGGAGGATAAAATAGAATGGGCAATCCGCTCCTTCGACTCTTACAAATCTCCCGATACAGATGGCATCTTTCCAGCCATGCTAAAGAACGCAATGCAGCTGGTGGTGCCGTGGTTGCGAGTGATATTCAGAGGATGTCTAAGGTTTGGTTATGTACCGCACTCATGGAGAGAGGCTAGGGTGGTTTTCTTACCGAAGGCAGGTAAAAACAATCCAACCTACTCGAAAGAGTTCAGGCCCATAAGTCTTACCTCTTTCCTTCTGAAGGCGCTGGAGAAAATACTAGATGCACATATAAGGGACACAGCGCCTCCTGGCAGCTTGTCCAAATCGCAACATGCGTATACAAAAGGCAGATCCGTGGAGACTGCACTCCATTCACTGGTATATAACATTGAAAAAGCTCTAGAATACAAGGAATATGCTCTGGGAGCATTCCTGGACATTTCGGGAGCATTCAATAATGTATCTTCGGAATCCATACTGCAAAGTATTGAGTCAATGGGGGTTGAGCCTATCATACAAAGGTGGGTGAAAAACCTCTTGATGTGTAGAAAGATAAAAGCAGAATGGAATGATGCCAGTGTGACCAAGGAAGTCTGTAGAGGTACTCCGCAAGGCGGAGTGCTATCTCCACTCTTATGGACACTAGTGGTAAACAACTTACTAAAACAGTTTGAAAACAAAGCAACCAAGATAACAGCGTATGCGGATGACATCGCCATCTTAATAACGGGAAAGTGTCTGCACACTGTCAGCAGTATTTTGACCAGCACTCTCAGCACTGTCAATAACTGGGCAACGCAAGCGGGACTGGGGCTTAATGCGGAAAAGACAGACCTTCTGGTGTTTACTAGAAGGTACAAAATACCTGCATGGAGGCCCCCTTCGCTAAATGGGACCGAGCTCCAGCTCAAGGACCGTACCAAATACCTAGGGGTAGTCTTGGACACCAAACTTCTGTGGAAGTACAATGTGGAGGAGAGAGTGAGGAAAGCCAGTAATGCTCTGTATGCATGCAGGAAGATGCTTGGCACTACCTGGGGGCTTTCTCCCACTCTCATGCATTGGTGCTACACAGCAATAGTGAGACCAATTCTGATCTATGGGGTTTTGGTATGGTGGACGGGTACCAGAAAATCTACATATCGGAAGCCGATGGAAAAGGTTCAGCGGCTTGCAGCGCTATGTATAACGGGGGCCCTAAGAACCACCCCAATGGCTGCTGTAGAACGAATATTAAACCTGCCACCTATAGATCTCTTTGCCGAAAGCTGCGCGGCGAAATCGGCGGGTCGACTGATGGCAATAGGTGAATTCACATATAGAACCTTCGGACACAGCTCGGTTGCTAAGAGCAGTCTGACAGGTATTGACTATCTGGTCCCATTCTACAACTGGGAAAGAGGTTTCACGGTAAACATGGAAAAGGATGGTTGGCGCAAGGGCACCGTAACTACACGCAACACCTTAAACATCTATACGGATGGCTCTAAAATGGATGAGGGAGTAGGTGCAGGAATATACTGTCCAGAATTAGGCATAAGACAACCGTTCAAACTGCCGAACCACTGCAGTATATTTCAAGCAGAGGTCTTTGCTATTGGGAAGGCAGCAGAGCTAGCCTCCAGCGCACAAGGCCAATACTCTAAAATTAATATCTACGTAGACAGCCAAGCAGCAATCAAGGCAGTAACCTCGTGTCGAATATCGGCCAAAAGTGTCCTGAGCAGCAGGGCAGCAGTGGTGAGGGTCGCCAGATATATGAGGCTACACTTCTACTGGGTGCCAGGCCATAAAGGCATCGAGGGCAACGAAATCGTAGACGGGATTGCCAAGAGTGGTGTACAGCTGTCACCCGGAAACATGATCAACATCGCTAAACCCATGCACATTCTATACGATGACATAGACAGGTGCATGGCAAGAAGAATCATATCTCGCTGGAAGGATCTACCGGGGTGTAAAACTGCAAAGGTCATGTGCAAAGCGGTAGATCAAAAATATACAAGGTTCCTACTGGAGCTCGATAGAAAAGGCTGTAGGACCATGGTTGGCATTATTACCGGTCACAGCCTTGTAGCGGCACATGCCTATAAAAGGGGGCTGTCAGAACGGGAGGAATGCAGAAAATGTCAAGAGCGGGGCACCAAGGAAACAGTGGAGCATCTCTTGTGCGTGTGTCCTGCGTTAGCGAGACAGCGTTTTAGGTACTTAGGGACCCCACAGTACGATAAGCTAGAGGAGATATCGTCAGTGAAGCCTCATAAACTATTAAAATTCACGACAGGCGCAGGCATCCTGAACGATGACTACTACTCAGGGAATACGTAAAGGCACTCCATTCTGGTATCGCAAAGGACCATAACTTGTCTATGCGTGGCCTGCAGGCATACCAGACCAACCTAACCTAACCTAACCTAATCGCTTGCACGGACGGATAGACATCCGGATTTCAACTCCACTCGTCATCCTGATCATTTATATACATATATATAACCCCATATCAAACTCTTTTATTTCTTGGTGGCACAAACAACCGTTATGTGAACAAAACTATAATACTCTCTTTAGCAACTTTCTTGCGAGAGTATAAAAATTATGTGCCACTCAAAATGACTCATTCTCATAACTCAAACAAGTAAGGTTTGTTTTTTTGTTTGTTTGTCTCGAATAGGCTCCGAAACTACTGAACCGATTTGAAAAAAAAAAAATCTTTCACCGTTAGAAAGCTATACTATCCCTGAGTGACATAGGCTATATTTAGTTAAAAAAAATAGGGTTCCTTACCAAAACTCTGATAATGTAAACGAATACCAAAAAGCTTTCTTTAATCGCGACTGCTGCGAAAACGATTGAAGATATAACAAAGTGATGTACTACAATTTTGTAGAACTTATCATTATCTACAAAAAACGACATCATATCTCTAACTATTATAGTTTTGTCACTATAAGCGATTTTATATAAAAAAGTTAATTAAAATGCCACTACTTGAAAAGGCTCTTTATTTGTTCCTTAGTATTAATCCTTATCGAAATAAATGATTTATTATTTAAAATCGCTTCAAAACCTTTATATAACTTTTTGAATTATTAGATTCTGACATTCCATTCAAAAGATATCACGAGTTAAAAATTTTGAAAAGCCGCTCGGCGGCTAACTATGCGTTGTAGAGTTGTAGGCGTCACTCGGGCACGGTGGTACGGGAGGGGGGTTAAGATCACTCGCGCGGTCGATTCCCTACTGAATGGTTCTGTCGGAATTAAAAAAATGTAGTATTATAAAAATGAATTGCTGTTCGTTTGTGCCGCAAATAAACGAGAACGGCCAAACCGATCTGGCTAATTTTAGTCTTGAAATATTCGTGGAAGGCCAGAAAAAGAATAGAAAGTGAGTAAATATGAAAAAATTGCGAGGAAGATAATAATACGAGAATTTTATTCGAGTTGACAAGAAAAATATAAAAAGAGAAAACAAAAAAATACTATTTTGAAGGTTATCAGGTTGTTGCTTTGTTAAAATATTTTTGTTATAGTTCAATTGTATAAGGTTGCGTCGATAGCCCAAAACAATTTGTATCAAATAAAGAAAGGCTAAGTTCGGGTCCAACCGAACATTTTATACTCTCGCAATTTGTTGATGTAATTTTATTAAGATAACACACAATTTGACCTATATATTCGACATAAAGTCCAATAGAAAATTATCATATATAGTATATGAGGGCTGATGTAATTCCAGAACCAATTTCACTCATTTTCACCACCAAGGTTAACGGGAATAGGGGCAAGTTGGCACCTGTTAGTAGGCAAACAAACGGCACATTCGGCCTTGAAATTACTCCTAAATTGCAAATGAACGAAACGCCCGTCGGCAAAATCGTCAAAAATAGCGCTATAACGAAGATTTTCCAAATATTCAAGTCGCTGGAGGTACTGCACAGGACTTCAAAAGATCTTGATTGTCGATGAACGTTTTTGGTGGAGCCAGGATTCTGTTAGCAGGTGATTTACGCCAGACTCTTCCAATTATTCCTGGATCAACTGTTACTGACGGGCTAATCGCATGCCTAAAATCATTTAATTTGTTGCGACACATAAAGAATCGCCAATTAACAACTAACATATTAGTGTTTTTGCAACAAAATCAAATTGCGATTGTAGAAGTAGTTGGCAGTTGAAACCTCGATGGATTAATAGCATTTCGAACAGATTTCTGTCACTTCATTGACTCGAAAGAGAAGTTTTCCTGACATGAAACTCCAATATGATAACCATAAATGACTGATTGAATGACCTATATTGGTGGTAAAAAAATAAAATATCGATGATTTTAATGCGACTATTTAGAATTTCGGTCCAAGAGAGTTGACACAGCTACAAACCAGGATGACGTAGTCAATTATCCCAAACTATTTAAAATTGCCTGTATTTAGCAATTAAAAGTAGTGTGAGTTGTAATCATGCTTAGCCACAAAAACGTGTGGCCGGGTCTGCTAGTATTGTATAAAGCCTATTGAAAGTTTGGAAACCCTAATATTAGATTAGAAGCACCGAGGTCCTCATGTTCGATATATGGATTTCGGCGATTTTTAGAATGCGGCTGCCACATTATAAACGTAGTATTTGTGCAATGTTCTGCACCGATATCTTCACTAGTGCTTAGTTTATATATTGTAAAGTAAACGATTCAGATCGTCTTCAAAGTTCTGGTATATAGGAAGTAGGCGTGGTTGTAAAGCTATTTGGCCTATTTTCGCAACATATCATTGGGATGCAAGGAAACTATTACAAACCAAGTTTCCAAGATTGAAATCGGTCGAGTAGTTCCAGAGATATGGTTTTTGACCCATAAGTGGGACGCCACGCCCTTTTTCCATTTTGTGAAAAATCTGAGTGCAGCTTCCATCTGCCATTTCTTATGTGAAATTTAGTGTTTCTGACGGTTTTCGTTAGTGAGTTAACCCACTTTTAGTAATTTTCAACCTAACCTTTGTAAGGGAGGTGAGCGTGGTTATTATCCGATTTCTTTCATTTTAAAAGAAACGACTGCAGAAAGTTTGGTTTATATTGCTTTATTTGTTTGCGAGATATATACAAAAAACCTATTTTAGATATCATCAAGATATCATAATTTCTACTCAAGTTAGAGCTTGCACGGACGGACGACAGACAGACATCCGGATTTGAACTCCACTCTTCACCTTGATCACTTTGGTATATATATCCCTATAACTATCTCGTTTAGTTTTGGGTGTTACAAACAACCGTTATGTGAACAAAATTATAATACTCTCTTAGCAACTTAGAGAGTATAAAAATATTACAAATTCTCTGTTTAATAAATGGGCACACGAAATAACCTGTCAGCCACAGAATGTATGGTATAAAGCCCATTGAAATTTTGAAAACCCTAGCATTAGGTATATGGGAGCTAGGGGAAGTTATGACCCGATTTCACTCATTTGGCACGGAGACACATTGTTAGAAGAAAAACATCTATATATATGTATATAAAAATGAATGCCATTTTTCGTTGTGACTTTATAACTGAAGAACGGGCTCACCTATCCAAACCAAATTTTTAGGCTTTGTTTGGACTATTCAGTAGATGGTTTGTGTTTTGAAATTTTAAGAATCGGATACCAGGGTCTCGAGAAATAGGCCAAAACGTGGACCCGGGTAACCCTAGGATGTGTTTGTACAATATGGGTAGCAAATGGTAGCTGATTTCTATAGTATAGAGTATTTTTGATGCCGCTCCGTGACTAGGGTCTCGAGATATCGGCCAAAATGTTTCAAAAATTTTACCACACATATTACATTTTTTTTAATTTAACTCGTACCTACTTGGAAAACTGAAAAGTGCTCAATGTATGGTGGAATTATTTTTAAAAACACACCAAAAACCCATTTGTTTGGTCAGATTCATCCCACTTAGCCAGCGGATTATACGTTTTCATATTAACATACATACATCAATAATAGTTTAATCATTTACTAAACGATTTGTTACCTACTTAGCTACGCTCTTTCGCTCTCAAAATTTATGAACTTCCATCTTAACTAGCATACTTATTATTCCCACCTACAAACTTACTTGCATTATATTTATATCAACATGTCGGTATGTATGTAGCAGGCAGATCGACAAACAAAGTAGGCTTTAAAAAGACATCGAACTATATTACGGTGCATTTATTTTGCAGAGAGAAATACATGAATATTTTTTTTGTAGGTATATAGAGCTTTGACTCTTAGCATTAAGAAAATTCAAATTAGGAGAATATATGACATTGGAGTGTAAACATTGCTGGACCGTTTTCTTTGGCCCCATACGTTCAGTAGTGTCCGGAATTACCGCGGTGCAAAATTTTTAGTTATTATATTTTTTTTTAATAATTATTGAAGTTCGTGTGAATTTGTGAAAAAAATAAATATAACGCAAAGCGAATTTCCGAGCAAAAAACGGTAAGTTTTGAACTGTTGAAGTGAATTACACGAATGTATGTGTTTCCTTATTTGAAAAAACATATGATGTACCACTATTAATGTAGGCATTTTTTTAATTTAATTTATTCTTTTTTAATTGAAAGAAAAATGCCACGACCCACACGAGGAAATATAGGTCGGCGAACGTGTCATGCAAATGCTACGGCATTACAAAGGCGATCACAGACTCCAGATGAACGAGCACAAGCTAATGCAACGCAGCGTGAACGTAATGCACGAAATATATCTGTTGTACCTGAAATTATAAGTGCTGCTTTTAATTACAACAGTATGTACGGATATATTGGAATAATGCACGCAATATGTCCACATTGTGATGCGGCTAAATTTCCAGGTGAAACGCCCGTCATTTGTTGTGCTAATGGCAAAGTGAGATTCCCACCATTAGAAACTCCACCCGAACCATTGTCTTCATTAATTTTTGGGACTTCTGAAAATTCGAAGCACTTTTTAAGTCATATTCAACAATACAATTCAGCATTTCAAATGACTTCTTTTGGTGCTACTAACATTATTAGAGATAATTTTATGCCGACGTTTAAGGTAAATACTTAAACAGGATTGTCCCAATCACTATATAGTGTTAAAAATTATTATGCAACATATGCCTAAAATTGCATTCATGTTGCAGATTCAGGGACAAATTTATCATCAAGCTGGTTCGTTATTGCCATACCCCGACGCTGATTATCAATTTTTGCAAATTTATTTTATTGGTGATGAAAATCGTGAATTGGATCAACGTTGTGCAATTGCTTTGAATACAAGACGAGAAATTATTTGTAAGCTACAAAAGTTTTTCCATCAGCATAATGCATTAGTTCAATTGTTCAAAATTGCTCTCGATCGTATGCCCTCTGATCATCACAAAATCGTAATAAGGGCTGATAGAACACCTTTTGGAGAGCATGAAAGGCGATTCAATGCACCGACAATTGATGAGGTTGCAATTGTAATTCGTGGTGATCAGTTTCAATCGCGTGATATTATACTTCATCGTAGAAATTACCAATTGCAACGTGTTTCGGAACGTCATCGTAGTTACTACGCATTACAATACCCAATATTGCATTGGAAAGGTGACGATGGCTATAATATAAATATACCAATGATTGATCCACGAACAGGTAAATAATATTTTCAGTGTGTTGACATTTCATCATTTGTAGAAATTTCTTAAGTCACATTTTCCACTTATTTTAAGAAAATGTACAACGAAGCTTTGATAATAATTGAAGATATGTGTCTACGGATTTCAAATAAAACATTAGTACAATTGGGTATGACCGCACCAAATCGTGACATGCATGATCTGTTTGATCGTGAATTGCAACGTGAGCAGGTTTGCGTTTATTTGTACAATCGAATATAACCAAAATGAATATTCAGCAAAAGCATGTCTATGACACAATCATGCAAGCCATTTCCAATAATGCAGGTGGGTTATATTTCTTGGATGCACCTGGTGGTACAGGTAAACGTTCGTTATATCACTGATTTTAGCCACTATTCGATCGGAACAGAAAATTGCATTGGCATTTGCATCTTCGGGAATTGCTGCTACATTATTAGAAGGTGGTCGGACAGCACACTCTGCATTAAAATTGCCATTGGATGTACAGGTAATTGAAACTCCAACTTGCAATATTTCAAGAAATTCTGATGATGAAAATGATCCAGCTGCCCATGAGTTTTCAAAACAATTGTTACAAATTGGTGATGGCAAAATACAAATCGACAGAACCAACGGATTGATCACTGTACCGAACAATTTTTGTACAATTACGAAATCGATAGATGAATTGATTGAATATGTTTTTCCAAATATTCTTCAGAATTACAGAAGCATGATTGGTTGAGAGAGCGTGCCATTTTAGCACCGAAGAACATTCATATCAATGCCATAAATTTTCAAATTCAAGCAAAACTCCCAGGCGTAGTCACGACTTATAAATCAATTGACAGTGCTATGAATCAAGATGAGGCAATGAATTATCCAACTGAATTTTTAAATTCATTAGAACCGGCTGGTATGCCACCGCATTGCTTGAATCTGAAAGTGGGTTCTTTGATTATATCATTGCGAAATATTAATCCACCAAAACTGTGTAATGGCACCAGATTGGCAGTGTATTGAAGCTACGATCTTAACTGGTAAATCAAAAGGAGAAGTTTGTTTAATACAGCGTATCCCTATGATTCCAACTGATATGCCATTTGAATTCAAACAATTACAATATCCTGTGCGTTTATCATTTGCGATGTCCATCAACAAAGCTCAAGGGCAAACACTTAACGTTTGTGGTGTGAATTTGGAGGAATCATGTTTTTCACATGTCCAACTTTATGTTGCCTGTTCCAGAGTCGGTACCCCCAGCCGTTTGTTTATTCATGCTCAAAATGGAAAAACAAAAAATATTGTTTATCCAAATGTTTTGGATAGCTAGCAAATAATTAAATATATATTTTTTTTATAAATGAGTTTGATTTAATATTTCACTTTATACGTAGCGAAGCACGTACCGAGCCGCTATAAATATTATATGTATTCATTGTATTGCTTTCAAAAAATCATAAAGTTATGCTTATCTGTAACACCACATTCATTGACTGTTAGGCGGTACAAAGTTCGCCGGGTCAGCTAGTATTATTATAAATTCTTTGTAAATTTCTACATACATATATCAAATATTTTAAATATTCTACATTTTAACAATTTGTACTGGCAAACGCATATGTGATAAATTTTTGTGTGCCAATGTAGCAACAAAAAATACAGAAATTGGTACATTTCGCCCAAACTGGCAACCCTAGTTATCTATATTTTATTTTCAAAATATATGACAGACTTACCTATATTTTCGGTAAAAAATTAATTCGAAGCTCTGAGGTCCTCGTGTTCGATATATGGGGCCTTGCATAATTATGGTCCGATATCGCCCTACCTGGGCTACATGGATAAGCTACTACTAGGGAGCGGTAGCCCATTTATCCCAGGGTGGGATGCGAATGCCTCGTCCCCGTTGTGGATTAGTAAGGTATCTGGGCATTCGTCTAGATATCAAAGCCATATTCGAGGCGAGGTATTGAGTGAATGGGTGGTGGCTAAGAGCCTCCTCATTTTGAATGAGCCGAGAGAATGGTATACGTTTGATGGGCCTAGGGGTGTGAGTGATATTGACGCAACGCTTATGAATGTGGCAGCAAGTTGAGCGTTTGATGTTCGATGGGAGGTTAGAGGAGGGTGGGGATTGAGTGCCCCCTAATCCCCTCTCTTAGTGTGTTTGAAGATCTTGGGGTGGATGAGCAAATTGGTGTGCATGGGATAGGATAAGGAGTGATCCTCATTCTTATCGGGGCATCAGTCTCCTTCCGGTGCTTGGAAAAGTGCTGGAGAGGGTTATGGTGGACCGAGTTCAGGAGCTAACGAGGGGTATACGGTCGGATAGAATGTATGGGTGCTGGAAAGTACGCAGTGTGGAAGATACGTGGATATATGTTCAGAGTGTAGTTAGAATAGAGAATTGACCAACGCATTGATTTGATCCGCTGTGCTTTTGAGCACCGTGGAGTAGGGCCGTCGTCTTCAGGTACCCTCGTTAAACACACCGGACGTTGTGTTTAGTGCAGGTAGTGGAATGGTACTTTAGTGCTGTGATTTATTGTGCGAGTTACATGTAATACACCAAACACAACTCTATGTAAACACGACATAATTAATTGCATAGTCTATCCAACTATTAAACTAACGCTAAACGATATTCCATATTCCACCCACACTTACTAGAATTACACACACTAGAAGCTAGGTATATGGAATATTCAAATACGCTGCCAGCCAGACCTAACCACTTTCCCAATTCTATAAGAACAAGAAATGAGATAACTAGTTTTTTGGGTTGGGAAATTCTAACAAAGTTTTAAAAAATTACGTAAAAATGTGCGTTGGTGTTGGTACTTCAGAAAAAAAAATGTGTAAATGTACATTGAAATGCTGTTTGCGCAGTGCAAATTATAAAACTATAATTTTATTGTTATTCGTGACCCTATTTTTATTAATTTTATGTATTTTATCAAATTGTGCATTATTGGAGGAGTTAAACCGGCGCAATTTTGCATTATTAACATTTTTATTATTAAAATATTTTTCATCTATTATTAATTTTTCTTCTAGAAATTGTAAATATTTCATACTTTAATCATTTTTTCAGTTATTATAAATTTTTTATTTAATTAGCTTTTTTCCAGATATTAATCTTTTATTTTCAGATATTATTGTTATTTTTATTTAATTAATTAATTTTCAGGCATTAATCTTTTTTTATTTAATTATTTTTTTCAGATAATAATAATTTTATTTTATTGATCATTTTTCAGATATTCTCCTTTTATTTTCAGATATTAATAATCTTTTTCTTTTATTAATATTTTATTTAAATCAATTATACATTCGTATATAGAAAACAAATAAATAATATAAAACAAAACCAAAACGGAAAATATTAATTAAAATATGTTTGGGAAAATTAAACAACTTATTACAAAAAGTTAAAGAAACATTTCTAAAAAATATATATACAGTCACAAAAAATTGAATATAACCATCAAAATAAAACAAAACACGCCAAGTAATACTGGTTATATCTAAAATATCTAAAGTAGTGAAAATAGTGAAAACATTGAACAAAATATTTACTACTAAAATATAAATAAAATTTTTCCAAAAACAAAGAGTATATATACAGTCACGCGAAAAAGAATAAGGACACGCAGCCTACAAGAAATATCGAAGCCAAAGCGCATTCACAAATAGAAACAAAAAAAAAGAAGAGAGTACATCTTTGATTTTCGCAACTGGACCAAAAAGAAGTATTTCGCGGACCACATCTTTAAAACCAGAACCAAAACTACTTATATACAACTATTACAATAATGGAAAATTTGAATCAAGCCATCGCCTAGCTAGGAAGGGTAACCAGATGGCAAGAAGAACTATTACAAACCCAACAATAAGAAATGCAACAACAACAAGCCCAACACCTACTACAACTACAAATTAATCAACAACAAATGCAACAGCAGTTCTACAGATTCCACATGTCCCCGAGAGACATCATGGACCAATTCCGGAGAAGGAAGCCACTAACGACCTCCACAACCTAAAAGCATTCATCAACGCAGTAGAGACCAACATTTCTCTTTGCGGCACCGACCAGGAGCTAATCCAACACCGCATCGACCGAGAAAATACTGGGCAACGCGGGAAAAAGAATCCGAGAACTGGACGATAACTCATCGTGGGAAACCATTAAAGCCAAATTCTGCAAGGGTCTTACCTAAGAAAACATATGCCGAGATATTAAATTTTTGCAGGACGGTCAAAGAGAGTAATCTTAATGAACTATTTAAAATTTTCGAACAATCGAAATCTGAAATAAATGATATTTACATATACGATCCTCTAAAACCGGACATTTACAAACCCGAAAATGTAGATAGGGATCTAGTTGATATACTGTTAGAGAAAATCGATGGGCCTATAAGGGCACACAAAACTGAATCGGAAACACTAATGATATAATCTAAAAGTATTCAAAATTAAAATTGCTCCAAGACAAAAGAGCGATATATTTTAGAAATCGAAAATATGTCGATAAAAACAGAACAAATTACGAAGGATACAACAAAAATTATAGATTTTATGAACATAAAAAAATTTCAGACAATAGACAAAACAATATCGATAATAATCAACCAAATAGACAACAAAGGGGGAACAATAACAATTACATGCGCAATACAAATATTAATCGAAACAATTACAGCAATCGGAATAATTACGATTACGGGTACAACAATTCTACAAACAAATTTTCCGAGACAAACTAAAAGTTCTCATATGAGTGTCGACTACAATCCAAGTACAAGTGATATGAAAATCTTACAGCCCTATTCTGAAAAACCTCATAACTGAGTTGAGAGGAAAAATTTGTGAGATTTCTTGTGACGTATATTTTGTGAGTCTATTCTGGCTCGAACCTCATAAAAGCTTAAAAAAGTCACCAATTGAGATGAAAAGCATTTTGGCAAAGTAAAGCAACGACTCTAGAAAGTTTCCTTGATATAGCTTAATTAGTTTGCGAGATCCTTCATACCAAATTTTATTTCAATAGCTTTATTTTTGGCTTAGTTATAGCACTTTATGTGTTTTCGGTTTTCGACATTTTATGGACGTGGCAGTGGTCCGATTACGCCCATTTTCGAACTTAGCCTTCTTATGGTGCCAAGAAATACGTCTTCCAAGTTTCATCAAGATATCTCAATTTTTACTCAAGTTACAGCTTGCACGGAGGGACGGACAGACAGACCTCCGGATTTGAACTTTTTTCGTCACCCTGATCATTTTGATATATATAACCCTATATCTAACTCGTTTAGTTTTAGGACTTACAACCAACCGTTATGTGGACAAAACTATAATACTCTCGTAGCAACTTTGTTGCGAGAGTATAAAAATAATATGGATGTAAATCATCATCTTATAGAGGCTGTGCATCTGTGTCCTTTGCTTTACAAAAATAATGCGTCCTTATCGGATCGTAGATGTGGTTGGCAGCAAATTGCTCAACAAATGAAAATGCAAGGTACGTCCATATTGCTCCAGATTCGGTTAAACTCAATTACTCGATAGCTGAACTTTTATAGAGGCCCTTTTTTTCAAAGAACAATTCCTCCATGCTCGTTATAGCACGCAAATATTTACACATTTGTTTCCAAATATTGCTAAAAACCAAAATCCAAAAACCTCACAGTAGTGAGTGTGGTGATTTTTGTGAGGGCATGAGAATAGGGCTGTTAAACTTGAACCATTTTAATATCGAAGAAAACCAATCGATAAAAAATCTATTACAAGAATTTAACGAATTATTTTTTAAAGAAGGAAAAACTTTTATTTTTTTAATTGGAGAAACCAACTCTGTTTACAACAGTCCTTTAAGCTGAAACTACATAGCTCTCGAATGCGAATGCGAAAGCGAAAGAATGCGCTCGACTGCGTATATTTGGAGCTCCTTCATAATTGCGCTTTTGAATGCGTTGACAGTTGTATTGAGTGATGTACGAATGACACACATACAAATTTTTCTTTTGTGAATTTTATAACGAACTAAATATAGTGGATGACGATTTTGAGTTTTTATACTCTCGCAACATGTTGCACAGAGTATTATAGTTTTGTTTACATAACGGTTGTTTGTGTCACCAAGAAATAAAAGAGTTTGATATGGGGTTGAAATCCGGATGTCTGTCCGTGCAAGCGATAACTTGAGTAAAAATTAAGATATCTTATTGAATCTTTGAACACATATTCCTTGGCACCCTGAGGAAGTTGCTTTCGAAGATGGGCAAAATCAGTCCACTGCCACGCCCACAAAATGGCGAAGTCCGAAAACACATAAAGTGTCGGAACTAAGCCTAAGAACTAAAATTTGGAACACAGGATCGCATTAGGGAGGGGCACATTTGGATGTATTTTTTTTTAAGTGGGCGTGACCCCGCCCCCAAAAATTATATATATTGTATATAACTCGCAAACCAATAAAGCTATATAAACCAAACTTTCTGCAATCGTTTCTTTTAGCCATTTCCTTATACAGTCCAAAAATGAAAGAAATCGGATAATAACCACCCAACCACTCCATCACACACCATGAAAATAGTTGAAGTCAGAGTAATACCCACGCCCACCAATACAAAGGTTAGGTTGAAAATGACTAAAAGTGCGTTAACTCACTAACGAAAAACGTCAGAAACACCGAATTTTACTGAAGAAATATCAGAAAGAAGCTTCACTCAAACTTTTTTACAAAATGGAAAAATTGTCAAAATCGGACCATGACTTTTCAAGCCCCTGATATCGAACATGAAGAACTCAGTTTTCCATGGTTATTTTTCAACGATAATACAGGTAAATCTCTCAAAAATTTTTATGTAATTCATTCCCTCTGAATTTTTATACTCTCGCAACAAATGTTGCTAAAGAGAGTATTATAGTTTTGTTCACATAACGGTTGTTTGTAACACCCAAAACTAAACGTGTTAGATATAGGGTTATATATACCAAAGTGATCAGGGTGAAGAGTGGAGTTCAAATCCGAATGTCTGTCTGTCCGTCCGTCCGTCCGTCTGTGCAAGCTGTAACTTGAGTAAAAATTAAGATATCTTGATGAAACTTGGCACACTTATTTCTTGGCACCATAGGAAGGTTGCTTTCGAAAATGAGCAAAATCGGACCACTGCCACGCCCACAAAATGGCGAAAACCGAAAACACATAAAGTGCCATAACTAAATAAAGCTATGGAAATAAAATTTGGTATGAAGGATCGTACTATTAAGGGGCATATCTGAATGTAATTTTTTTGGGGAAGTGGGCGTGGCCCCGCCCTCTACTAAGTTTTTTGTACATATCTCGCAAACCAATAGAGCTATATAAACCAAACTTTCTGCAGTCGTTTTTTTTAGCCACTTCCTAATACAGTCCAAAAATGAAAGAAATCGGATCACACCCACGCCCACCTCCCATACAAAAGTTAGGTTGAAAATTACTAAAAGTTGGTTAATTCACTAACGAAAAACGTCAGAAACACTAAATTTCACATAAGAAATGGCAAATGGAAGCTGCACTCAGATCTTTTTACAAAATGGAAAATGGGCGTGGCGTCGCCCACTTATGGGTCAAAAACCATATCTCAGGAACTACTCGACCGATTTCAATGAAACTTGGTTTGTAATAGTTTCCTTACATCCCAATAATATGTTGTGAAAATAGGCCAAATCGCTTCACAACCACTCCTACTTCCTATATACCAGAACTGAATCGTTTACTTTACAATATATAAAGTAAGTACTAGTGAAGATATCGGTGCAGAACTTTGCACAAATACTATGTTAATAGTGTGGCAGCCCCATTCTAAAAATCGCCGAAATCGGACCATAGGTTTTTAAGGCCCCATATATCGAACACGAGGGCCTCGGTGCTTCTAACCTAATATTATGGTTTCCAACTTTCAATGGACTTTATACAATATATATGACGAATATGTGGGTCAAATTGTGTATTATATAATATAAATAAAGTTAAATAAATAAATTGCGAGAGTATAAAATGTTCGGTTGCACCCGAACTGAGCCCTTCCACTTGTTTTCTTATAGTTTGTCTCTGTACCAAAAATGGTTAAAATCGGGTAATAACTTATCCCAGATCCCATATACCTAATTATAAGTAATATAAAATTAAGTGAGCGTATATAGTCTTCGATATATTGTATCATATACCATTTATGATGATTTTCGTTATTCTATTGAACTTTATGCCGAATACATAGGTCGAATTGTGTTATCTTTATAAAATTAATTCAATAAATTGCGAGAGTATAAAATGTTCGGTTGCACCCGAACTTAGCCGTTCCTTACTTGTTATTAGTGATTATGTGCAATGTTATTGTAGTGTATATAGAATACATAAAATTAAACAAAAGAAAAACAACCATTATGTAAACAAAACTATAATACTCTCTTTAGCAACTTTGTTGCGAGAGTATAAAAATGTTGGCACGTGAGTTGTACCTGGAACGCGAAACAAATGGTTTTTTTTGCAACCACTTTTACATTATTGAAAACCCGAGATATAGAGCGGTTTCGTGTGGCGACACGTTTGAGCCCAGAAATATTCGTCGCCCTTTTAAATATGCTGAAATAACAGTTGGAGAAAAATTCCTGCCTCCCCTCTATACCAGCAGAGTGCAGATTATTCATCACAATAATGTTTTATTACTAATGTATTTCATCAAGTGTTTATTACTTATTAAGCAAATACACATAATGCTTAATCTTCTTCAAATATTTGGCACATGGTCCTTATTTAGGATTGCACTAAACACTCAAATGAATCACGATTTAAATTATTCACAAATTTATTAGGTACGCTCTAAGTACCATGCGATCACCTGAATATGCAGCTGAATAATGAACAATCAAGAAGTATGATATTATGCTTAAGCTATGCTTATATAGAAAAATGAGGTGTAAGAGAGTAAACATAAGTAATAACGTTTTTCTTGTAAACGGCGTAATTACATCACCCAAGCAACGGTGGAATGGTGTGACATGCCAAAGCATAAACAGATCTCCTGATAATAGTGATGCCAAAGTGCTCGAACATTTTCTGCAATTGTTGTGAATACAAAATACGATTTTCTGGAATATCTGCAACAGGCGGCTCTGGTCGACCATTGAGAAAGTCGCCAGGTGTAAGTGCGAAGCTACCACTTGGCTCATCGTGAAGGGGAACTAGTGGCCGGAAGTTTAAACAGGCTTCAATCCTGACGAGTAAAGTGCTCAGTTGATTGAAGCGTAAGATTTGACGACCAATTGTGCGATAGAGATGCTTCTTTGCGGAACGTACAGCTGCTTCCAAAAGGCCTCCATGATGGGGAGCGGCTGGTGTGATGAATTTCCATTGTGTGCCGGAAGATGCTATATGCTGAGTTGCATATACATTTCTCCAATCTTGTAGGTCTTGATTCATAACTCTACTAGCACCTACAAATTGAGTTCCGTTGTCGCTATAAAGTACTGAACATATACCTCGTCGGCTTATGAAGCGGTCAAACACATCGATGTATGCTTGCGTTGACAAATTTTCATCAAGTTCAATATGAAGTCTATGAATTTACGAAAGTAATTCAAGAATCGGCATGGAAAAGTACTCCTGTTCTAAAGCAAAAAAAACTTTTATACTAAATACCCTGCAGATATTCTGGATCTCATAAGTAAAAAGAGAAAAATGCGTAAAAAATGGCAAAACACGCGATTTCCTCAATATAAAAAAGAGCTGAACAATTTAACCAAGCTTCTTAGTATCAAAATAAAACAAATTAAAAATCAAAACATTTCGAACTATATCAAGAAACTAACGCCAAACAAAAATACAGACTATTCTCTTTGGAAAGCTGTAAAAAATGCCAGGAAATCGATATTGGCTAATACTCCTCTCAGAAAGCCCAACGCTTCCTGGGCTAAAAGCGACGAAGAAAAAGCGGAAGTTTTTTCAGAGAAACTAACTAAAACGTTTAGTCCATTTTCGTTCCATGATAGCTTACCTCAGCTAGAAGCAACGCAATATGTAAGCATGTCGTAACGCATGTTTTAGAAATTGTGGTGGATCGCTTTCCTCCGTGACGAACGTTGAAACCCGGTATGGGTAAATGGTGGAGTTACCGTAACGCGTGATCTAGGAAGTGATGACATCTGTTGCTGCTGTGTTACTCGTGCGTGTCGATGACATACGACACACTGATGAAGGTATGACTTGACCATCTGACGTGCATACAGAATCCAAAATCTCATGCGTAAGTACTGTAACATACAGACAGCATTTGTAAGCGTCTGCTACGAAAAGTTTGGCTAAAGAACAGGTATTGGCAAGAATCATGGGATGTTTTTGCTCATATGATAGTTCGGAATTAGTCAACTGACCTTCTACTCGGAGTATACCTTCTTCATCCAAGATTGGGTTCAATGGAAACAGTTTGCTCGAGGAGTTAGAATGAGACTTGAGTGCTCTGATTTCAGATAGATACAAATTACCTTGACTTTGACGAATATGGACGATCAAGGCCCACTCTTTCTCTTCAGCAGTAATCATTTCATTTGTTGACTCCTGAGTGACGGAATAAATCGACGAATTCGTGCAGTTGTGTTCAACAATGCACTCAATCGGCTAAATCTTGCTACCAAAGGTATTCGCTCGGCTCTAAAGGATGTCAATAGCTAGACTGTTCCAATGACAGCGCCAAGATGTACCTTTAACGGCCGTCACTCTCCTGTTAAAATTTGTTGTTGCTCAGCTGTGAGATTTGGTAAGGGTGATGATGATGAATCACCAAATGCATGGATGAGTGGTGGACCCTTCCACCAAAGTTCGTTCTCTCCTATGGCGACCGATGTAATTCCACGCGCCCACATCCGATTTTGCTTTTATGTAAGCTATGCGATTAGCTACATACTGTTTCAGTGAAGACGGTTGTCGTCGAATCCAATGGAGGACCATAACGTGTAAGCAGTGTCTTCTAACTGCAAAGCACGATCGTCATTTCTTTCAGTGCGGCAACTCTCGTTTTCACCGCGATTAGTGCTATAATGGATTCTCCGTCAAGATTGGTATTTCTCAAGTAAATAACTGCCGCGTAACAGTTCCGATATTTCATCCAAGTCTCGCAAAGTTCAAATGGTAATGGCGTATCCCAACTCAGTTTCGCTAGCCACAGATTTTGAACAAAAATCTTGGCGGTAACGACAACTGGTGCTAACAAACCCAATGGATCATATAGTCTCGCTATATCACTCAAAATAATCCGTTTAGTAGGAATTGTGTCAAAGTTACATACCATAACCTTGAAAAATAAGGTGTCTGTAAAAGGATTCCAGCGTAGGCCCAATTCCGTTGTGCTGGAATCGCTAAAGTTAATCTCCGATGCTAGTGTCTTAGAGCCGCTGATTCCTTACAGATTCTGGACGCAGTTGGAGCTCCACTTATCTAACACAAATTTACCTTGTTGAAGAATGGCATCATGTGCACGGTTGATGGCCAGTTCTGTCGTATGTACACTTTCTAAGTAATCGTCTACATAAAAGCTATGAAGGATGCTGTCCCGTGCTGCGGCTCCCCGGCTGACGTCAGCGATCACTTCCAAATTGCCATAAGCACACTGTCTCAGTGCCCTAATCGCATTACAAGGCCCGCATGCCATACCATATGTCTTCGTTTTAAGTTGGTAGATACGCAAGGGTTAATTTGGAGACTGTCTCCAAAGGATCTGTTGCCATTTTCGATGTCTGGAATCTACCGTGACTTGTCGAAACATTTTCCTTATATCCGCTGTAAGAGCTATTGAATACTGCCGAAATCGATGCAGTAAGTCCACCAAGTTGTCTTGTAGTTATGATCCATACATTTGTGTATTGTTCAGAGATACACCGTTCGTAGTTTTAGACGAAGCGTTAAACACTATTCTGAATTTGGTCATAACAGCATGGTGAGGGATGTAGTAACAGTTATCCAAGTCAACCTGATTTCCACCTATCGACTCCATGTGCCCCAAATTAACATATTCCCTAATGAATTGAATGTATTTATTTCTCAATGTATAATCATTTGCCAATGTCCGTTCAAGTTTCAAAAATTGTCGAAGTGCTGCAGAATGTGAGTTTCCAAGTTGAGGTGCGTCAGCTCGAAATGGAATCTGCACAATGTAACGACCATCTGGATGTCTCGTAACTGTACTCACAAAAATTTCTTCACATGCGTCCACCTCTGGTCCGATGCTGTTGACAGGTTCTTCGATTTCCCAGAATTTCCGTAAGAGATGATCTGTAGAAGAATCATCGTCGTATAAGCCAGCAAGAGATGAAAATGAAGTTGGTTCCGACACGTTCGCCGCTACTGGACCTAGTACTACCCCACCTAGACGGGTGTGTAATGCACACGGTTCATAATTTGAACCAACAATAACGCCGTTTAGAATAATAGAAGGCCAAAAGTCTGCTCCAATGAGTAGATCTACAGAACCTGGTGTAGCGAATTCAGAATCTGCCAAATGAAGACCTCGTAGATGATGATTCATCCGAGTGTCTTTAGTGGTTGCAGGAGTCATGGACGTGATTGAGTCAATGAGATACGCATTGAAATTGATTTGAAATTGCTGATCCGCATGAGACTGCATACTGACACCGACCATGCCCTTGGTCCGTGTTGAAATACTTTGGTCAATACCTTCGAATTGAAGCTCGCAGGGGGTTCTAGGAAGATTCAAAACGGTTTCTAACGATTCACAAACGAAGCTCACCTGAGAACCCATATCGCAGATTGCGCGACATTCTTTCACATTACCCTTAGAATCAGCAAGTAGCACTCTTGCTGTTGCTAAGAGAACGGTCCGGTCACTCTGTGCGGGAAATGACTGTTGACAATTGAAACATAAAGATGCTTGCTTTACTAGCTCCCACCGTTTCTCTACTTCAAGATTGCGAAATTTATGGCACCGTACAATACGATGATTATCATTACAAGACGGACAAGTTGTCATATCTCACGATGCTGACGAGTGAGGCATTCTTCCGCTGTTTGTTGCCAAATGCGCCTTCTCGACTCTTGTTGATACGCCTTTGCTGTGAGTATTCGCAGTAATTGGCAGGTTGGCTGCGCGCCGTTCCACGAACATTATTACGCCTTCTATCTTCGGGATGTCATTGGTTTGTTGACGCATTCCCCACTCGGTACGGGTAATCACTGGTTTCGGTAGTAGTAATGGTACGGCTAGGGCATCCCATTGTTTCACTGGCACGTTCATCATTTCAAGCGCTCTGAATGAATTACGGACACAGTCCACGAAGTTTATCAGCGTATCTCTAGACTCTGCTGACTAGTACGGTAAGTCTAACAGATGCTGAACATGGTGCTCGGAAAGAGTACATGGATTGTCGTAACGTTGTTTGAGCTGAGCCCAAACTTCTTCATACCCACCTGTGTAAGTAATAGAACAATAATTTATTTTGTTTCACATTTATATTTTGCTTGCTGGCGTCTGCACAGCTAAGCAGTCAGAAATATTCTAACATCTAGCAATACAAAATTAACATTACCTAGCCTACCCTGCATGCTATCCAAACGCTGCTGCTGGCAATGCAGTCGCTAAACAGTCAGTTGTATCAAATTACAACTGCAGACGTGAGAATGCAGAAGTGCTGACTGGTTGCACTCGCAACTTCTGTAATCTGATTATTCTGTTTACCGACTGCTACTGTTGCGTGGAATCTGCTGTGTCAGGCCACTCGCAACAGTTTTGGGTAATTCCAAACCCAGCCGTGTTTCTCGTGATAACTCTTCCCCTCCTAAGTGAGGGACGTCCTCGGGCCTTCTGGGTTGCACTTGGGTAATGTTTTCAATTACCCTTACAATTGCGGCTTGTCTCTTCTGCTTTCTAGAGAAAGTAACTAGGACAAGCAAAACGCCGATGATGTCCAGCATGATTAGGATGACTGATGTTGCTGTCAATCCTGTCTTGTAACCATCATTTAGTTGCTCCATTAGCTGACGGTTTTCTAATGCACGATGTCGCAGGTAAGGTAGACTCATTATATTATCATGTCCAGTTATATTTATTTGAGTGGCCCAAGGAATTTCTGCTACTTTTATCTGAATAGCATTTCGATTTACAAAATCTGTTTCATTCACGCTTGCTTTGTTTGAAAACGTTACCAAGTAAGTACCTCTTTTCAATGCAATAGTTTCGTTGTCAGATGTTACCAAAGCTGCACGATCGTTTATCACAACCATGGATACGTGGATAAAGGCGTAATGCGGAACGAGTGTCAGATGTTAATTCCGCATAAGCCGTCAAATTTGTCGTATGTCTAATGTAACCGTAGGAGTCCCATAAAACCACGTCGCCATCCGTAATCGGTAAGTACTCTGAATGTGTGTAGTCTACAACTTTTCCCTTTGTCAAAGTCAGGGTCATAAAAATCGGAAGGATAAGAAATCTACAGAAAAGAAAAATAAATCTTATTTAGCTACCTTATGAACTATTCCACCATTAATTCTTAGAGTCGAGCCCAGGTCTTCCTGAACTATGCCTTCTACGTATAGGGGAGTCAGTTTGTTCCCTAAACGCCTGTTTGACTTGATATGAACTATTTCCCCTATTGCAAATTTTCTTGCTACTCTATTTTTGTTATGAGTTTTTAATGCTTCTTCCTGAGCCTTTTCTACTTTATCCTTGGTTTCAGTCTCACCCACCCTCGACTGAAAAACGTCTTTGGGTTTCTGGCCTGTTACAGAGTGAATACTCTTATTATATTCGATTGTTGCAAATAAAATTAAATCCGTAGTATCCTCAATTCCTTTCTCCAATTTTAGACACCTAGCAATTTCTGCTAAGGTGCTATGAAATCTTTCCACCTGCCCATTAGAGGTACTATGCAGGGGCGGAGCATTCACAATTTTTATGTTAACAAGTAAGGAAGGGCTAAGTTCGGGTGTAACCGAACATTTTATACTCTCGCAATTTATTTATTTAACTTTATTTATATTATATAATACACAATTTGACCCACATATTCGTCTTATATATTGTATAAAGTCCATTGAAAGTTGGAAACCATAATATTAGGTTAGAAGCACCGAGGTCCTCGTGTTCGATATATGGGGCCTTAAATACCTATGGTCCGATTTCGGCGATTTTTAGAATGGGGTGCCACACTATTAACATAGTATTTGTGCAAAGTTCTGCACCGATATCTTCACTAGTACTTACTTTATATATTGTAATGTAAACGATTCAGGCGTGGTTGTGAAGCGATTTGGCCTATTTTCACAACATATCATTGGGATGTAAGGAAACTATTACAAACCAAGTTTCATTGAAATCGGTCGAGTAGTTCCTGAGATATGGTTTTTGACCCATAAGTGGGCGACGCCACGCCCATTTTCCATTTTGTAAAAAAATCTGATTGCAGCTTTCATCTGCCATTTCTTATGTGAAATTTAGTGTTTCTGACGTTTTTCGTTAGTGAGTTAACCCACTTTTTGTAATTTTCAACCTAACTTTTGTATGGGAGGTGGGCGTGGTTATGATCCGATTTCTTTCATTTTTGAACTGTATTAGGAGGTGGCTAAAAAAAACGACTCCAGCAAGTTTGGTTTATATAGCTCTATTGGTTTGCGAGATATGTACAAAAACTTAGTAGGGGGGGCCACGCCCACCTCCCCAAAAAAATTACATCCAAATGTGCTCCTCCCTAATGGGATCCTACGTTCCAAATTTCATTTTCATAACTTTATTTATGGCTTAGTTATGGCACTTTATGTGTTTTCGGTTTTCGCCATTTTGTGGGCGTGGCAGTGGTCCGATTTTGCTCATTTTCGAAAGCAACCTTCCTATGGTGCCAAGAAATAAGTGTGCCAAGTTTCATCAAGATATCTTAATTTTTACTCAAGTTACAGCTTGCACAGACGGACAGACGGACAGACGGACGGACGGACAGACATCCGGATTTCAAATCTACTCGTCACCCTGATCACTTTGGTATATATGACTCTATATCTAACTCGTTTAGTTTTGGGTGTTACAAACAACCGTTATGTGAACAAAACTATAATACTCTCTAGCAACTTTGTTGTTGCGAGAGTATAAAAAGATCTCTGAGACATGATTTTATTGTATTCGAATTCAGCGACTTTTCGTTATCGCAGAATATAGTTTTAGTTCCTGTAAATAGGTTGACCAACTGCAAAATACGCGGTTTAATATCGATTATAGTTCGAGAAGGAATGGGTTGCACTACCGCAAATTTTGATAGCTTATTCACGCAAGTAAGAAAATATGTGGCATTGGTAGAAAAAATGTCAATGTGAAGGATTTCTCCAGGAAATGTGGGGACTGGTGTTTTCCCTATTGGGTGTTTCACTGGGTGCCTAACATATTTAGCTTTTACACAAACTTTACAATTTGTGGCTACTTCCCTAGCTTTTTTCTCCATTTTTGGAAAAAAATAATCTTGCAATATTTGCTTAACGTTTTCCTGAGACGCACGATGAGCTCTATTATGCTCCTGTGCAATTATTTCCATTTGTTCATTAGGATCAAAAATATCTGTAACAAATTTATTTGTGTGACAGAATGTGGTGTTTGGGAATGTAGTTACTAGCCAATGTTGGATCTTAGCCAACAGAGGTAGCTCGCAATGAATACCATTGACTACATCAGATTTTACTATTTCTAGCAGCATTTTGAACAAAGTTTCATTATCAGTTAATGTAAGGAAATGGCGTAACTTGCTTCCGAAAATCACAAATGTTTTCTTCAACGAATGATTGCCTTCTTCCAGAATTATTTGATTTCGGTACACATTTACCGGTTTGGAGACTGTTTCTATGGTGTAAGTAAAGGATTGCTCACTGTGAATAGTGGCGGCATCTGATTCAGGTTCAGAATCTAAGGAATTTATGAATTGACGTGATAGCGCGTCAGCCACTAAATTATCTTTCCCTGGCTTATAATGAAGGTGTGCGTATATCCTTCTATGAAAGCCTTCCATCGTTTTATTTTAGGATTTGGGTTTCGATCAGATACAGCAAATGTTAGGGGTTGATGGTCAGTATAAATATTTAACTCCCTAACCCCATATAAATAATGTGTAAGGCTTTTAAGAGCCCATACAATAGCCAAAAGCTCCCGCTCATTTGTAGCAAAATGCTCTTCTTTTCTATCGAGCGTTCTTGAAATCATTGTTATAGGACTCCCTTCCTGAGAGAGGACCGCGCCAAGGGCGTGAGAAGAAGCGTCCGTAGTTAAGTCAAAAGCTTTTTTAAAATCTGGATATGCCAACATGACTTCTTCTGAGGAAAGTATATTCTTTAATTTAACAAAAGCGTTGGCTTGATCTTGATCAAGAGAAATTTTAATTTTCTTTGATTGAGAGGCAGACACTTTACCAAACTCGCCCCTTAAGATACTGGTTAGAGGTTTTGCAATTTTTGCATAGTCACGGATGAAACATCTATAGTAGCCTGTCATCCCTAGGAAAGATCGAACTCCCCTTAATGTTGTTGGTTGTGGAAATTTTTGAATTGCTTCAATTTTTTGAGGACATGTTTTTATTCCTCCTTTGGATATTTGAAATCCATTTCTGTCTTGAAAAATTTAGATTTTTCTACGGAAACTCTCATGTTCGCTTCAAGCAAGCTCTTCAAAATAGCTTCTACATGTTTTAAATGATCTTCTTTTCCTTGTGAAAAAATTATCACATCATCAATATAAACAAAGCAGAACTTGCCAATTGTTCTCTAAGAACATCATCAATTGCCCTCTGGAAAATTCCAGGAGCATTCTTTAAACCAAAAGGAAGTCGGCAGAATTCAAATTTGCCATTACAAACTGAGAATGCAGTTTTTTCGCGATCTCGCTCAGCAAGTTCGATTTGATGAAACCCGGACTTCAAATCCAGGGTTGTAAAGAGTTGGGCTTTGCCCAAGTTTGATAATATTACCCCTACATTTGGGATGGGGTATGAGTCTTCAATCGTTTTTCTGTTTAGTTTACGGAAATCAATTACTAATCATTTCTTTTTTACCCCGCTTTCGTCGAGGCCCTTTTTGTCCACTACCCAAATGGGGTTGTTATAAGGTGATCGTGAACGTCGTATAATGCCATTTTTTAGGAGGTCTGCAATTTCCCTCTTTACAAAATCGGCCACTCCCAGGGGATATGGATAGAACTTTGCGTAAGTAGGTTCATTATCCCTGGTGCGAATTGTAGCCACAATATTTGTGTTATAAGGCAATTTTTCGTTCGGGTCTGCAAAAACCCCAGAAACACGCTTGATCATAGCGTGGAAATCATCCATCATGCTCACCGGGACTGACTCGGTTTGGAGCTGGAGATGATTAACATCTTGACTCTTGAGAAATTTAATTGCTTCCATACCAGAGTCATATTCTATAATGTCCTTTCTTAAATTTATATTCGCGTGGACCTTATTAAGTAGGTCGACACCTATGATTCCATCAAACATATTTAGATCTTGTAAAATAAAGAATTCTGTTATAACCCCAAATAAATGTACTTTGCATTTGCTGGTAATTTTTGTGAATCCATGTATGGATTTCACTGTAAATTCCTTGGCTTAATCCCCTTTAGGCCCTCTAGAGGCCTGATATAATTTTTGGAGGCTCCAGTGTCGACAAGAAGTTTAATCTCCCGCCTCCCTAGTGTTTTCGAAATCCAGGATAGGAGGGACCTGCCCCTAAAAAATTAATTTCCTCTGATTCTAAATCTTCGACAACTGTATCCGACAGTTTTTCATATGTTTCAGAGAAAGAATCTTCATTTTCGTTCAAATTATTTATTCTTTGAAGTTTGGGTCCTGTACGCCGGTCGGAGTACGCCTGCCGCTTTTGTAATTGTCCGTTTCGGTTTCCTGTGAAATTAGTAACTTGTCGTAGGCGTGATGACGAGGGGTCGACATCCATCGGTTCCTGCTGTGGTTGCAAATTTCGATTCTCCCCCTTTTGATACTGATTAAAATTTCGTTGTCGATTATTCCTATATTGCCTCATAAAATGAGGGTTTTTCTGGCCTTCAGCGTTTGCCCTATTATAAGAGTTATGGTTATTGTTGTCCCTGCCAGCCCTTTGGATGTTTTCCGATTTCTTCGTGACTTCAGTTGACCTATTTGCAAAACTGGCTGCGAAAATGTATCTTTCGTGATTTGCATCCACCTCTTGAGCGAGGGCCAATGCCGATGGCAAGTTGCCGGGTTTTGATGAAAAAAGTATATCACCTAACGGCTTCCTGAGCCCGGAAATAAAAACTCTTAAAGCATTTTCTCGATACTTTTGATTTATAGCTTCTGCAATATTCGCTTCATAGGACATTTTCGTCTTATTAGCGAGTGAGGATAACATTTTCTCTACCTCGTCGTAAAATTCTAAGACAGTAGAAGAGCCCTGCCTAAGAGTGGATAATTCTTGTTCCACTAGGTATATTGGTCTCTTATCAGAGTATGTGAAGTCCAGACGCGCTATAATGGCGTCAAAATTTAGTACTGTACTAAATGAGGACAGGAGTGCATCGGCAGCACCGCGAATTTTGTTTCGTATAATAGTAACGGCTTGGTAATATCGTGAGCTACCTTCAAAGCCTTTGAATATTTCGTAAGCGTTATGCGCCGCTTCGCGCCAAGACACATAACATTCAGGCTGTCCAGAAAATTCGGGTAATGTCTTTACTACATCTAAAGACTCCTCACATATTCGTCCTGGTATTATCTGAATTCTTTCATACCTTTCGACTACTGTTTTCTCAGTCATATTCACGAGTTGATCCTGCATAGCCCTAAGCTTCTCCTCGAATTCCCTTCTCTGTAACCCTAAAGCTGCAGATACAGCCGCGCTTACGACTTGAGATACCTGGGATTCGTTCATTTTAAAATTTTCTGCTAACTTGATATTTTCAAAGCTAGAAATTAATTCAGTAAGTTCTGGTGTCGTCACGTTCATATACCGGGCACACAGATATTCAAGTTTAAATCCACTAGAGATTTTATTCACTTCAATTAAAATTTCAAATTTGAAATTTGTTAAATTCAATTAAAATATTAAATTTTAAATCCACTTGAGATTTATTCAATTAAAATATTAAATTTTAAATCCACTAGAGATTTTATTCACTTCAATTTAAATGTTAAATTTTTAAATCCACTAAATATATTTCAATTGCCAACTTTTCAACCACAATTTTACAAAATTAAAAGGAAAGGAAAAAAAATTTTTTTAAATTGTTTTGAGTCTCTCAACTTACATCACCATTGGTTTTGAATGGTAGTGGCTGATGTCCTTCATCATTAGTTTTTGGATGTTGGTGGCATCTTAGTGGATAATTTTTGCTCCTGGCTGCTTCATGGTTTTACATCAGTTGATAGTAGTAGCTGATAATATCTTTGCTGATCATTTCAACTCTTGGCTGCTTCACGGTTCTACATCAGATGATAGTAGTAGCTGATGTCCTTCGTTGATAGTATGCCCCACGATGGGCGCCAGTAATAGAACAATAATTTATTTTGTTTCACATTTATATTTTGCTTGCTGGCGTCTGCACAGCTAAGCAGTCAGAAATATTCTAACATCTAGCAATACAAAATTAACATTACCTAGCCTACCCTGCATGCTATCCAAACGCTGCTGCTGGCAATGCAGTTGCTAAACAGTCAGTTGTATCAAATTACAACTGCAGACGTGAGAATGCAGAAGTGCTGACTGGTTGCACTCGCAACTTCTGTAATCTGATTATTTTGTTTACCGACTGCTACTGTTGCGTGGAATCTGCTGTGTCAGGCCACTCGCAACAGTTTTGGGTAATCCCAAACCCAGCCGTGTTTCTCGTGATAACTTGTATAAGCCACCTACTAACGGAATGTTTTCCGCCTTCACATATTGTCGTAATTTTCCGAGTATATATGTGGGCTGCAAATCACTTCTGTTGTGTACAAGGGTCTCGAACATACACTTGAATGCCAACCAATTTGCGGGCTGTCCATCGAAGCTCGAAATTGAAACAGGGTCCAACCGCACCTGGTTGGGAATCTCATTATACGTTGACATCTTAGGCATTAATCTGATGAAAATGTTGTTAAACGTCTCCTCCGTTGAAGCTAGGAGATGTGCGCTGGAGACGAGTGCAAAATGATTGTCTATGAAACGAGTGAAATGTTTGCGAGCGCTACACAAGAGACGTGCGCGAACACAAACTGTTGTTTGTCGTGAGTAAAAGAGATTATATTTATTTGGGCAGTACACTTATTTTCGTGTTGCCTTTTTTATACTCTCGCAACAAAGTTGCCAGCAACAAAGTTGCTACGAGAGAATTATAGTTTTCTGCAGTCGGTTTTCCATACACCATACACCATGAAAATAGTTGAAATCGGATAATAACCACGCCCACCTCCCATACAAAGGTTTGGTTGAAAATTACTAAAAGTGGGTTATCTCACTAACGAAAAACGTCAGAAACACTAAATTTCACATAAGAAATGGCAAATGGAAGCTGCACTCAGATTTTTTTACAAAATGGAAAATGGGCGTGGCGTCGCCCACTTATGGGTCAAAAACCATATCTCAGGAACTACTCGACCGATTTCAATGAAACTTGGTGTGTAATAGTTTCCTTTCATCCCAATGATATGTTGTGAAAATAGGCCAAATCGTTTCACAACCAGGCCCACTTCCTATATAACAGAACTTTGAAGACGATCTGAATCGTTTACTTTACAATATATAAAGTAAGCACTAGTGAAGATATCGATGCAGAACCTTGCACAAATACTACGTTTATAGTGTGGCAGCCCCATTTTAAGAAAGTTAAGTGATCTTTTTGGTCTATAAATTGGGAATGATATTGTCGCATAATGCGATAGGGAAAAGTAAAATTCCGTAAATGCCTTTACTCTTATATTATCCTTATGGATAATCCGTCCTTAATTAGTCGTTACAGTTTTTCCGTTATCTTTTTTTACAACGTGCTTCGCGTATTTTCTTACGTTCTTATTACGCCTGTGCGTCTTGGAAAATATTACGTCACCTGGATTATAGTTCAGCTGCTTTCGATAGCGATTATGATGACGCAAGACACTTTCCTGGTTTTGTTGTATTCGTTCTTGGATGTCGGGATAACCCTTTGATTATAAAACACGTCCTCGGGTTTCTCGTTGGTAACGGAATGTATGGTTTTGTTGTACTGCCGAACAGCTTCGATAATTTGGTCTTCCGGTGCTGAATTATCCTGGTCAGCTAAAACTTTCGCGATTTCGATAATTGTGCTATGCGTCCTTTCAATTTGACCGTTTGTAGTAGAATGGAATGCTGGCGTTTTTTGTAATCGTTTATAGATTTGTTGTGCACATATGCTTGTAAACGATAGATCGTTATCAGTCATTAAAAATTTTGCGTTTGGGTATATTTGTGAAAGAATCTCGTCGACGTATTTGTATGTATCTTTCCTTGAAGGTATTTGTCTAAAGTAGCAAAATTTTGAGTATTTGTCCATTGAGCTATAACATATACGCTCATGTAGAAGAAGTCTAAGTGTATGTATTCGCCTACTTTGTTTGGCGTTGGTGCGGAACCAATTGGTTGTTTGTTTGGTCGGCGTTCGTATTTGTTTGTGAGACAGATTTCACAGTCTTGTACTTCTTTTTTACAAGCGTTACGTATGTTTGGCCAGTAATATTTTAGGGAAATTTCCTGTGCATTATTTTTGTAGTTTCCTGTGCATTATTTGTGTGCATGTTTATGTGTGTCATATATGATTTGTTTTTGTTGTTAGGTTTCGGTAATATCGTCCACCAATTTTTGCGCTAGTACAATCGATACAGTTGGAAATGTGTCGATAATGTCATTTTCGACGTAAAATAACATTTGCTCGTCTATTTGCAGAGCATTAGTTATCTTTGGTCTAATTACATTTTTTAGTCTATCTAGTAATTCAGTTTTCGTATAAAAAAAGACCGTGTGTCGGCTGTTAGAAAATATGTTTTGTGAGAATATTTCGACGGTGTTCTGATCTGACAGTTTTACAATAATTTGGTTTCTAAAGGAATTTACTGGTTTTTCTACTCGTTTGAGTCTTTGTGTTGGTGAACTTTGTGCTGAATGTTGGGAGTCGTCAGAATTTGAAGTGTTGTTCAGCGACCACGTTCTGATGTCCGGGTTTGTAAACGATTTTCCACCGTATTCTTCAATGAAATTTTTGCATCTTTTTAATTTTGTATTGGGTTTTTTTTTAGTAGTAGTAGTTTCTGTAGTGACCACACAATTGCGAGTAGCTCTTTCTCATTTGAGGAGTAATTCTGTTCTGTTTCACTGAGCGTTCGTGAAATAAATTATATGGGTTTTTGGTTTTCAGATAATACGGCTCCTATAGCGTAATGGCTACCATCTGTGGTTAATTCGAAAGGTTTGTTAAAATTTGGTTGGAAGAGTTCAACCTGTGCTTGCAGTTCTTATTTTATTGTGTTCAATGCTTCCAGTGCAGGTTCGTCTAAAGTGATTTTTATTTTTGCACATTAATTCTTTGATACGCCACCGTTCTCTCCTCTGAGGAACGTAGTGAGTGGTTTGACGATGGCTGCAAAATTCTTTATAAATTTGCTATAGTCACTTGCGAGACCTAGGAAGGATCTGAGTTCCTTCAGTGTTGTAGGAATAGGGAAATGTTTAATATTATGTATTTTTGTTGGGTTAACTGTAATCTTGTTGTATTTAATTATATGCCCTAAGTATTCCACAGAGTCTTTGAAAAAGTGAGATTTCTCGTTAGAGATTTTCATATTGGCCTGGTGAAGCGCATTTATGATTATGCGGATGTGTTCGATATGTTCTTCAGGAGAGGAAGAATAAATGAGAACATCGTCTATATAAACGTACGCGAACTGCCCGATATATGGTCTAAGGATATCATCAGCATCTCGGTATAAGGGAACTGTGGAACGGCATCTCAAACTCACTGCGTACCGCTGCAGCCGAAACAAGTGGATTTCGGCGACTACAAAAAAATCGTTCATGCGCCTTAAAAAAGCGCATCCTGTTTCGTAATCATCGTTCTCGTATTCTGGTGTAAGCTATTGTAGTTCTTCGTTGTGTGTCTGGTTTTCACGTTGAAATTTCTGCTGTACGTTAGGTCTGCACCATTGTGGTTCCTCGTAATGTCTTCTGCTTGGGTTTTGGTTCTGTGATGTATTGTATTGTCTCTGCTAATTGTATTGCGGAACGTCGAATTGCAATATCTCGTTGTCATGGTATATCGTACTTGCGATGGCGTAGGCGGTTTCTAAGTCCTTTGGATTGTGGCTGTAGAGGGTGACCTTACAGCTTCCCGGTTCGCATATTCTGCTGATATATATTCATTGCTGATATATTCATTGCTGATGGATTTCCTGATCCATGATTATCCATCTCAACTTTAGTGAGTGCAATGTACACAAAAGAAGTAAACAACTTGATGTTGGCTGCTATTCACAGCAGTGTGTAGTTGTCTGTGCATACGCACTCGAGCGCATGAAAGTAGAATATTTTCATTTTCTATGCGTCTTCGAATCCGAGTTCGAATTCGGCGCGTTGGTTTCGAAAACATGCGAAAGCTTTGTAGCTCATCTTATAAGAATATGTGTATTCAACTCAACTGTCAAACGTTCGCATTCGCATTCGCGAGCTATGTAGTTTCAGCTTTATGGGTAGTCCCCAAAAAAGCGGATGCAAATGTAAATAAAAAATGGCGTATCGTCTTCAATTACAGGAAACTAAACGAAACTACTATTAGCGAAAAATTCCCGATACCTAATATCGATGGTATCATGGATAAACAATGAAGAGCACAATATTGTTCCTCTATCGATCTCGCGAAAGGATTTCATCAAATACTGGTGGACGAAAACGATGGAAAGAAAACAGCGTTTTCCACTCCGTTAGGACATTAGAATGCCATTCGGTCTTAAAAATGCTCCATCCACATTCCAACGTCTTATGAACTCAGTACTTCGAGATTTTATAAACAAGATATGCGTTGTATACTTAAAAGTCGTTTTGACTTTAGGTGTAATATGATGACCCACCACAGCGAACTATAAACAACAACCTAAAAGAAATCCTCAGTAGCATTTCAAAACTGTATGATAGACCCCAAGAAGAACCAATGAAAATTAAAGACAGAAGATGGAGCATGCTAGCTAGGCCCGCGCCACAGAAACAACCCAGAAGAGACCCCGTGAAGCAAAACAGGTGAAGAGGCGGATACCACCAAAAAAAAACAAATCTAGGCACGAGAGAAGCCAAATAAACGACAATCAAAGAGCCAAATATTAAAGTGCCAATAAATGTAAACAAGAGGAAAATTGGTACGGAAAAGGAAGATGGGTGGACTGAAAATAGATGGAAAAGAAGAAGCATACAAACACCCACACCGACCTGACATTATAGTCATTGCCAGAAACGGGAATATGTCTTACAGTGACATCCTAAGGGCAGCAAAAAGGAAGATTCTCTGCATAAACTGGGTGAACGGCAAAAGGCGAAATGCTGCTTGAGCTAAAAGAAGCACAAAAGGAAAGCACTGGTGAATTCACGAAGGAAATAAGCAAAGTGCTTGGAAACCAAGCCAAGTCTATCGGCCTTGCAGGCGAAATCACTGCTAGAGGCGAAGAGATTAAAAATAGGCTGGGTTGTATGCCGGATTAGAGAGTAGCCGAACCTGAAAGAATGATTCAGATGCCTAGTATTTGGCCATCTGGCGAGAACCTGCACCAGGTCAGTGGACAGAAGCCAATGTAGCCTCAAATGTGGAGAAAAGGTACACTTTGCAAAGGTATGTGAAAAGGAACCATATGCACTAAAAATAGAAGGGAAGGACCACCAAAAAGGTAGCAAAAGGTGTTCCTTGTAGCAAGAAGCATTACTTTACGTGTTAGAAAAAATCGACGGTACAACATGGGCTGCAGACATAACTAATAAAGCTACCATACGGTCTTGTGGAAATAAGTCATTCCAAGACAAGCCGCTATCAGGACACTCCTATTTTACGCGGGCAAATATCGGTGGGATAAACTTTTATAGTTCATACGCACCACCGAGTGTTCCACAAAACGAATATGAAACAAGTAAGGAAGGGCTAAGTTCGGCTGTAACCGAACATTTTATACTCTCGCAATTTATTTATTTAACTTTATTTATATTATATAATACACAATTTGACCCACATATTCGTCATATATATTGTATAGAGTCCATTGAAAGTTAGAAACCCTAATATTAGGTTAGAAGTACCGAGGTCCTCATGTTCGCTATATGGGGCCTTGACATCCTATGGTCCGATTTCGGTGATTTTTAGAATGGGGCTGCCACACTATAAACGTAGTATTTGTGCAAAGTTCTGCATCGATATCTTCACTAGTGCTTACTCTATACATTGTAAAGTTCAGATCGTCTTCAAAGTTCTGGTATATAGGAAGTAGGCGTGATTGTGAAGCGATTTGGCCTATTTTCACAACATATCATTGGGATGTAAGGAAACTATTACAAACCAAGTTTCATTGAAATCGGTCGAGTAGTTCCTGAGATATGGTTTTTGACCCATAAGTGGGCGACGCCACGCCCATTTTCCATTTTGTAAAAAAATCTGAGTGTAGCTTCTATCTGTCATTTCCTATGTGAAATTTAGTGTTTCTGACGTTTTTGGTTAGTGAACTAACCCACTTTTAGTAATTTTCAACCTAACTTTTGTATGGGAGGTGGGCGTGGTTATTATCCGATTTCTGTCATTTTTGGACTGTGTAAGGAAATGGCTAAAAAAAACGACTGCAGAAGGTTTGGTTTATATAGCTCTATTGGTTTGCGAGATATATACAAAAAACCTATTTGGGGGCGGGGCCACGCCCACTTCCCCAAAAAAATTACATCCACATATGCCCCTTCATAGTGAGATCCTTCATACCAAATTTTATTTCCATAGCTTTATTTATGGCTTAGTTATGGCACTTTATGCGTTTTCGGTTTTCGCCATTTTGTGGGCGTGGCAGTGGTCCGATTTTGCTCATTTTCGAAAGCAACCTTCCTATGGTGCCAAGAAATAAGTGTGCCAAGTTTCATCAAGATATCTTAATTTTTACTCAAGTTACAGCTTGCACAGACGGACGGACAGACAGACATTCGGATTTGAACTCCACTCTTCACCCTGATCACTTTGGTATATATAACCCTATATCTAACTCGTTTAGTTTTGGGTGTTACAAACAACCGTTATGTGAACAAAACTATAATACTCTCTTTAGCAACATTTGTTGCGAGAGTATAAAAATGCTAGATATTCTAGTACGAGAAGTCTCAAATACCCCAATGAATATTGTGGCGGGAGATTTTAATGCATGGGCGGTGGAAACGAATAGGCGAGGAGATCCGCTTCTCAAAGCGCGCTCGATTCTTGATATCGTATTGCTAAATACTGGTAACAAAAACACATTCAGAAAGAACGGTCGTGGTCTGTAATTTATATTACATTCGCTAGCAGCCCCCTGATCCGACTAACCACCTGGGAGGTTAGCGATTTATACACACATAGTGACCACCTGGCTATATTGTTGGAAATTGGCAACCACGCTCATACCCAAGAATCTAAGCCCCATAAAGGTCTCAAACAAGTATCTGGAAAATCGAGACCTTAGTCGTTGAGGTGTACAAACACATGCTGGATAGTAATTTGAACAGCACGTCAGATATCGAACAACAGGCTGAGTCCCTAGAGCAATATATCAACAAAGCTTGTGATGCCGCTATGTGCAGGAAAAAACTGGTAAACCTGTATACTGATGGAATCATGAAATAGAAACGAATGCCACAGAGCGAGGCGTGTTTGTCAAAGGGGGCGGCAAACGACAGAATACACAATGTTATGTGAATGCTTTAAAATTAAAAGGAATGAATTCACGAAGGCAATAAAGAGGAGCAAGTCGCTTTTCTATCAAATTCTACACCGATCCATTTAAAAATCTGTTTACGAAGTGTGTGCAAGAGGGCATTTTCCCCAAAATTTGGAAGAGACAGCGACTGGTCCTCATACAAAAGCAAAACAAACCAGTTGGGGAACCCAGTACAGAGCTTTATGCATGCTGCGTACGATGGGCAAAATACTGGAACGAATTATATGTGTACGCCTGGAACAACACCTTGAAAAAGAACTACCAGGCCTGGCTTATAACCAGTATGATTTTCGCAGACACTGGTCTACAATTGATGCAATACAAAGATTAACACAGAGGAGGCGGATGTATGGATACAAAGAATACTGTGCGGTAGTTACGTTTGATCTTAAAAATGCCTTTAATTCAACCTACTGGCCCCATATCATAAGAGCCCTGGAATTCAAAAAAAAAACGCCGCAATACCTGACGAAAATCATTTCCAACTACTTGTCAGAAAGGTTGCAACTGTACGATACAGATCGAGGACCACAAAGATATGTAGTCACGGGTGGAGTACCACAGTTCCTGAGTGCCCACGGTTGTTTTAGAGAATACCTGCACAAATATGGACACGACTATGGGACCGACTGTTCTTTCTGTGGCAACTAGAGTGAAAACGCTATGTGTCTTTGAATATGTGCATTATGAAGGAGAAAGAGCTCAACTGGAGACACTCATAGCGGAGCGCTTGACGCCAGCAAATATTGTACCGCATATGATTCGATCTCAGCAGATATGCTTCCGAATTGGAGGAACAGGTGCCTCTTGTGCTGGATTTGCCTGAACCTCAGCCCTGGGAAAGAACTTTCCTAACAGAACTCCCGCAGACACTCTCCACGTTGATAACACAGTATCACCTCCGCGGAGAGAGGTGATATCCTCCCTCTTACGACCCCTGCAGATCATATAGATCTGACCCCAGGGGTCGTCCTTATTTTCTCCCACGAAACTCCTCCATTCTTCTTCTTTAATTTTCACAAGCATATTCTTAAACTCTCTCATCGCATAACTAAAATCATATCTAATCTGAGACAGCCTTTCAGAAATGGTCCGTCGAGCGCGTTGAAACTTTCGTCTCAATCGCCGGACGGTCCTCCACTTAACACTTAATGTAGCACCTACCCGTTTCCAGGAGGGTGGACACTAATTTCAAAGACGACGTTAGTACTACAATCAGGGGCCACCTTCCAGGGCCGACTGACCAACGTGGACCGACTTTCGGGACTTAAAACTGAAGTCCTGAGAGTTCAGCCCTGAAAATTCTTCCATGAATTCCTCATAAGAGATAAGACTTCTCCAAATTTGGCATTACTCGCCACTTTCTCCTTCTTGACCCTTCATGGGCTTCCGCACGTGTGCCGAGGGAAGGCCCAACCTTCTTAATGACTTCCTTAGAGGAATCTGCAGGAGCCTTGCTACTAACCAGCACCGACCACGTCTCCACCGGCCTCGGCAGTTCCGGAGCTATCGCCTCCAGAACAGGTACCGAAGGCGCTCGAAGCGCCATCGACATGCTCGGTGGGAAGAAGTATTTTCGGATATAACAGTCATTAGGAGTGCCTCATACTTTGAGGTAAGCTCTATCGGCCCCATCGCAGTCACAATTTCAAAGTTTTTATGCCCAAAGACCACCGCGCCAAATTCAGCTGTGACGGTTTTCAACGCCACCACCTGACTAACTGACTGATAGTACCTCTCCTAACAATAGACCCCTTCTTCCCACCCTCCTTTCCTGCGCTAATAGGACACTCCTTGACAGAAGGACCCTTCACACACTTCTTCCCTTACCTTGAATGCACACTTCAGGCGACGAGGCTTCCACCACTGTCAACGCGAGTTTATATTCATCACTCCCAGCAAGGGGTTTAGCCCTTCTCCTACGTGATCGAAACCTATCATCTCACTAGGCAGGCTGATCGCCGGAAAAACACTGGCTCGAAAGCCACTCGACCAGGCACGACTTGGAACAGCTGTTCTCAAGACACGTGTGACTGAACACACTGAAGAAACGAATTGGAAGAATACAACCGCTCCGTAGCTGTTACCACCTAAGCAGTCGATTACTGCCATTTCGCAAGGGTACAACCCACAACCCGGTACCCTTTGAGCAAAACCTGTCCATTCCCCCCGAAAAAAAAGTGGCACACACTTGACACAACACTCACTAGTTTAAAAACCAGATAGCAGAAAACACTAACCACACGACAAAAACACTGAGACTCTGTAAGAGTCCACACACAACAACAATGTGGGCAACCTACGTAAGCATCAAAAGCCACTACCTAACAAGCACCTACACAGTCCTACACCATTCGTTAAAAACTAAAACGTAAAAACAAGTAACGAATGTTTAAGTTCGGGTGCAACCGAAAATTTTATACTCTCGCAATCTATTACTATATTTTTATTAAGGTCACACACAATTCGACCCATATATTCGGCGTAAAGTTCAATAGAATAACGGAAATCATTATAAATAGTATATGGGGACTGAGGTAATTCCTGAACCGATTTCACTCGTTTTCACCACCAAGATACAATATATCGAAGACTATACGCTCACTTAATTTCATATTACCTATTATTAGGTATATGGGATCTAGGGGAAGATATGGCCCGATTTTAACCATTTTTGGTACAGAGACAAACTGTTATAAGAAAAAAATTCTCTCTGACTTACATTAAAATATATGAGAGATTTACCTATATTTTCGGTGAAAAAATACCCTTAGGCACTGGGTTCATCATGTACGATATTAGGGGCCTTGAAAAGTCCTGGTCCGATTTTGTTTCGCTATCTCCATTGGTTCCTTATGTACATATTATAAAGTGAAGGAATAAGATGAAATTCAAAATTGAGTTATGTGGGAAGTTGTCATGGTTGTGAAACGATTTCATTCATTTTACGCAAGTGTCAAGTGTCAATATTACATACCGAATTTCATTGAAATCTGTCGAGCAGTTTCTGAGATATGGTTTTTATACTCTCGCAACATGCTGCACAGAGAATTATCGTTTTGTTCACATAATGGTTGTTTGTGTCACCAAGAAATAAAATAGTTAGATGTGGGGTTATATATATATAAATGATCAGGATGACGAGAGGAGTTGAAATCCGGATGTCTGTCCGTCCGTCTGTCCGTGCAAGCGATAACTTGAGTAAAAATTAAGATATCTTAATGAAACTTGGAACACGTATTACTTGGTAGCCTGAGGAGGCTGCTTTCGAAGATGGGCAAAATCGGTCCACTGCCACGCCCACAAAACTAACGAGAAACGTCATAAACACCAAATTTTACAGAAGAAATAGCAGAAAGAAGCTGCACTCAAATCTTTTTACAAAACAGAAAATGGGCGTGGCATCGCACATTTATGGGTCAAAACCATAACTCAGGAACTACTCGACCGATTTCAATTAAATTCGATATATATCACTTTCTTGACTCCCTGATGTCACGGGTGGAATATGGGCAAAATCGGTTCACAACCACGCCTACTTCCCATATAACTCAATTTTGAGTTCTTCAGATTCGTTCACTTTATAATACATATATACATTAGGAACAAATGAAGATAGCGAAATATAACTTTTCACAAATACTGTATTTAAGATGTGACATCACTTGTGGAAAAATTGTCAAAACCGGACCATGACTTTTCAAGGCCTCTGATATCGAACATGGAGAACTCAATGCCTAAGGGTAATTTTTCACAGAAAATATAGGTAAATCTCTAAATAAATTGCGAGAGTATGAAATGTTCGGTTGCACCCGAACTTAGCCTTTCCTTACTTTTTGGTTAATGGTTTTGTTATGGTCGGTGCCATACCCATTTTCCATTTACTTCTTTAAAATTTAGTATTTCTGACGTTTCTCGTTAGTGAGTTAACTCACTTTTAGTAATTTTCAATCTAACCTTTGTATAGGAGGTGGGCGTGGTTATTATCCGATTTCAACTATTTTCTTGGTGTATGGTGAGGTATGTAAGGGAACCGAATGCGGAAAGTTTGGTTTATATAGCTTTATTGGTTTGCGAGATAAATACAAAACACCTATTTGGGGGCGGGGCCACGCCCACTTCCCCAAACAAATTACATCCAAATATGGCCCTTACTAGGACGATCCTTTGTATCAAATTTTACTTTTATAACTTTATTTATGGCTTAGTTAAGACACTTTATGTTTTTTAGGTTTCGCTATTTTGTGTGCGTGGCAGTGGTCCGATTTTGCCCGAAAGCAACCCTTTCACGGTCCCAAGGAACATGTGTGCCAATTTTTGTAAAGGATTTCAAATCTACTCGTCACCAGATCACTTTGGTAAATATGACTCCATATATACATATATGTTTGACGTGGGACGCGCTTTAAGCGATTATAGCCGAACCCATCTGTTGGTAAGAGCGATTCTGTGTTGGATTTCGAAGCTGACATTGTTGATGTTGCGACTTCAAAGATATGACTGTCAACAGTGACGTGGGAGCCAAGACGCGAGTGCGCTGACTGTTTGTTTGATGACAGGAGATATTTCGCCTTTCCTCATTCACCACCATATTTGGCTCTGCAGCTCGTATTATTTTTTCCAGCAATAGATTGAAGAAGTCACACGATAGTGGGTCACTCGTTTGGTATCGAACGGCTCGGAAGGGCCCTTCCCAACATAACGGAGCTTTTGGTCTTGGTCAACGTCAACGTCAATCTGGTCAGTTGTGGATTTTCCAGGTCTAAAACCACACTGATAAAGTCCAATCAATTTGTTGACGGTGGGCTTTAGTCTTTCACACAGTACGCTTGATAGAACCTTATAGGCGATATTTAGGAGGCTTATCCCACGGTAATTGGCACAGATTGTGGGATCTTCCTTTTTATGGATTGGGCAGAGCACACAGTGATTCCAATCGTCAGGCATGCTTTCTTCCGACCATATTCTGCAAAGAAGTTGATGCATGCACCTTATCAGTTCTTCGCCGCCGTATTTGAATAGCTCGAACGGTAATCTATCGGCTCCCGCCGCCATGTTGTTCTTTTGAATTGCTATTGAATTTCTTCATGGTCGGGTAATGGAACATCTGGTCCATCGTCATCGATTGGGGTTCGCCATCTCCTGGTGTTGTACTTTCACTGCCATTCAGCAGGTCCGAGACATCGGTTACCAGATTACCACCGTGGTCTCTACATGAGGATGCTCCGGTCTTGAACCCTTCGTTAAGTCGCTTAATTTTTATACTCTCGCAACAAATGTTGCTAAAGAGAGTATTATAGTTTTGTTCACATAACGGTTGTTTGTAACACCCAAAACTAAACGAGTTAGATATAGGGTTATATATACCAAAGTGATCAGGGTGAAGAGTGGAGTTCAAATCCGAATGTCTGTCTGTCCGTCCGTCCGTCCGTCCGTCCGTCCGTCTGTGCAAGCTGTAACTTGAGTAAAAATTAAGATATCTTGATGAAACTTGGAACACTTATTTCTTGGCACCATAGGAAGGTTGCTTTCGAAAATGAGCAAAATCGGACCACTGCCACGCCCACAAAATGGCGAAAACCGAAAACACATAAAGGGCCATAACTAAGCCATAAATAAAGCTATGGAAATAAAATTTGGTATGAAGGATCACACTATGAAGGGGCATATTTGGATGTAATTTTTTTGTGGAAGTGGGCGTGGCCCCGCCCCCTACTAAGTTTTTTGTACATATCTCGCAAACCAATAAAGCTATATAAACCAAACTTTCTGCAGTCGTTTTTTTTAGCCACTTCCTAATACAGTCCAAAAATGAAAGAAATCGGATCATAACCACGCCCACCTCCCATACAAAAGTTAGGTTGAAAATTACTAAAAGTGGGTTAACTCACTAAGGAAAAACGTCAGAAACACTAAATTTCACATAAGAAATGGCAGATGAAAGCTGCACTCAGATTTTTTTACAAAATGGAAAATGGGCGTGGCGTCGCCCACTTATGGGTCAAAAACCATATCTCAGGAACTACTCGACCGATTTCAATGAAACTTGGTTTGTAAGAGTTTCCTTACCTCCCAATAATATGTTGTGAAAATTGGCCACATCGCTTCACAACCACGCCTACTTCCTATATACCAGAACTTAGAAGATGATCTGAATCGTTTACTTTGCAATATATATAGCAAGCACTAGTGAATATATCGGTGCAGAACTTTGCACAAATACTATGTTTATAGCCCTGCGAGACGGCATTCCTCATCATACCAGCTGTTTTTTTGACTTTTCCGAAAGCCAATGGTTTCGGTTGCAGCTGTACGTAAGGAGTTTGAGATACCATTCCACAGTTCCCTTATACCGAGATGCTGATGAGTGCTCTCAGAGAGCGGGAGTGCAAGTCGAGTAGAAAATTGTTCGGCTGTCGGTTGCGATTTCAGCTTTTTAACGTCGAACCATCCTTGTGTTTGTTGACGGGAGTTCTTTGCTGCACAGAGGCGGGTGCGTATCTTCGCTGCAATCAGATAATGGTCCGAGTCTATATTTGGTCCTCGGAGCGTATCTATGTCTATACACTGGATACATGTCTTGTGTCTATCACAACAGGCCTCAGGCCGTTTGGCGATGTTTCGTCATGGAAGCTGAATTTTCCGACTGTTTTGTAAAAGACACCTTCTTTACCCATCCTAGCGTTGTAATCACCAAGCATAGAAAATAGTTATATTTGGTCACAGCGTCTTTCTCTTCCATTGGGGCATGGGCGCAAATAAGCGATTTGTTGAAGAACCTCGGTTTTATGCGGATTGTGACTAGACGTTCATCCACCGGGGTGAATGCCAGGTCTCGGCGACGGAGTCTCTCTCCCACAACAAATCCAACACCACATTTGCGCTCCTTTATATGGTCGCTGTACTAGATGTCACAAGGACCCACCATCTTCCGTCCTTGTCCCGTCCTTCGCACTTCTTGGATGGCTGTGATGTCAGCCTTTAGTCGTATGAGGACATCAACCAGCAAGGAAGAGGCACCTTCCCAATTAAAGGTTCATTCCTGGTGCATGCTCTCAAATCATAATCCTTCAAATCTTTGCAGGGGTCGTCATCAAAAGGAGGGTTTCTCATCCTAGGCTTTCGTCGATTTTTCATTAGTACTTAGTTTTTATGTGGTGGGTCCCAAACCCTAAATACAACCGCAGAAGCGGGTTCGCCTTCTCACTTTAGCGCGCCTCCAAACGGGTGTTTGTTGGCTACCCGTGTGCTGTCGTGAGCTGCTTGAGCTGGCCACTTCCAAGTGAATGGCAATCAAAAACTTTCCTCACTTACGTGAACATCTACACGTGATCCCATCCTCCTCGTTAATACAACGTAGAAATACAGTGGAACTTCTCTAACTCGAATCACCATAATCCACAAATAAATTTCGAGTTAGAGAGACTTCGAGTTATAGAAATTTTCATTAAAAAATACATTTCTCTAAAAGGTATAAAATATATGTAGATTTACCCACAGTTTTAGTTATTTACTTCGAAAAAAGTTTTATATAAAACAAGTAAAAAAGGGCTAAGTTCGGGTGTAATCGAACATTTTATACTCTTGCAATTTATTTATTTAACTCTATTTATATTATATAATACACAATTTGATCCACAATTGTATAAAGTCCATTGAAAGTTGGAAACCATAATATTTGGTTAGAAGCACCGAGGTCCTCGTGTTCGATATATGTGGCCTTAAAAACCTATGGTCCGATTTCGGCAATTTTTAGAATGGGGCTATAAACATAGTATTTGTGCAAAGTTCTGCACCGATATATTCACTAGTGCTTACTTTATTTATTGTAAAGTAAACGATTTAGATCGTCTTCAAAGTTCTGGTATATGGGAAGTAGGCGTGGTTGTAAAGCGATTTGGCCTATTTTCATAACATATCATTGGGATGTAAGGAAACTATTACAAACCAAGTTTCATTGAAATCGGTCGAGTAGTTCCTGAGATATGGGCGATGCCACGCCCATTTTCCATTTTGTAAAAAAATCTGAGTGCATCTTCCATCTGCCATTTTTTATGTGAAATTAAGTGTTTCGTTAGTGAGTTAACCCACTTTTAGTAATTTTCAACCTAACCTTTGTATGGGAGATGGGCGTGGTTATTATCCGATTTCTTTCATTTTTGGACTGTATTAAGAAGTAAAAAACGACTGCAGAAAGTTTAGTTTATATAGCTCTATTGGTTTGCGAGATATGTACAAAAAACCTATTTGGGGGCGGGGTCACGCCCACCTCCCCAAAAAATTCATAGTGCGATCCTTCATACCAAATTTTATTTCCATAGCTTTGTTTACTGCTTAGCTATGGCACTTTATGTGTTTTCGGTTTTCTCCATTTTGTGGGCGTGGCAGTGGTCCGATTTTGCTCATTTTCGAAAACAACCTTCCTATGGTGCCAAGAAATAAGTGTGCCAAGTTTCATCAAGATATCTTAATTTTTACTCAAGTTACAGCTTGCACAGACGGACGGACGGACGGACAGACAGATATTCGGATGTGAACTCCACTCTTCACCCTGATCACTTTGGTATATATAACTCTATATCAAACTCGTTCAGTTTTGGTGTTACAAACAACCGATATGTGAACAAAACTATAATACTCTCTAGCAACTTTTTTGCGAGAGTATAATAATTTTGTTTGTTGCACTTTGCTATTATTTGGCTCTTGACGTATGTATCTCATGCATTTCTTACACGATTTATGAAATCTATAAGTGTAATATAGTTCATATTTTTTGTTCGTCTCTATACGAATATAAAATTGTTTCTTGATAGTATAATTTTAAATTTTGTATTATTCTCTGATCGAAATGTTCGATTTAGGGAAGGAAATTTGTATGAAATTTTACTTCTATTGCCACTTTAAAAGTTCGAATTATGGAGAACTTCAACTTATAGAAGTTTGCGTTATGGAAGCAAATTTGTATGAAATTTGATTTCTAAACGCTTTTGCCAATTCAAAAGTTCAAGTTATGGAGATCTTCGACTTAAGAAGTTCGAGTTATGGAAGTTCCACTGTATGTATGAAAACATTATAAATCAGTAAACTTTACATAATTTACATTTTTAACGAAAAAAAATTCGATATTTCTCTTCTAATTAACAACACTCTTATTAATTATATTTCTAACATTAACAAGTAAGGAAAGGCTAAGTTCGGGTGCAACCGAACATTTTATACTCTCGCAATTTATTTAGAGATTTACCTATATTTTCGGTGAAAAATTACCCTTAGGCACTGAGTTCTTCATGTTTGATATCAGGGGCCTTGAAAAGTCATGGTCCGATTTTGACAATTTTTCCACAAGTGATGTCACAGCTCAAATACAGTATTTGTGTAAAGTTTTATTTCACTATCTTTATCGGTTCCTCATGTATACATTATAAAGTGAAAGAATCAGAAGGATTCAAAATTGAGTTATATGGGATGTAGGCGTAGTTGTGAGCCGATTTCATCCATTTTCCACACGTGTCATCAGGGTGCCAAGAAAGTATTATATACCGAATTTGATTCGAATCTGTCGAGTAGTTCCTGAGATATGGTTTTTGACCCATAAGTGGGCGACACCACGCCCATTTTCCATTTTGTAAAAAAATCTCAGTGCAGCTTCCTTCTGCCATTTCTTATGTAAAATTTGGTGTTTCTGACGTTTCTCGTTAGTGAGTTAACACACTTTTAGTCATTTTCAACCTAACCTTTGTATGGGAAGTGGGCGTGGTTATAATCCGATTTCTTTCATTTTTGGACTCTATAAGGAAACGGCTAAAAGAAACGACTGCGGAAAGTTTGGTTTATATAGCTTTATTGGTTTGCAAGATATATACAGAAAACCTATTTGGGGGCGGGGTCACACCTACTTTTCCAAAAAAATTACATTCAAATGTGCCCCTCCCTAATGCAATCCTATGTTTAAAATTCTCCGAAACTACTTGACCAATTTCAATGAAATTCGGTTTGTAATATTTTCCATGCATCCCAATGATATGTATGTTGTGAAAATTGGCCAAATCGGTTGAAAACCACGCCTAGTTCCTATATACCAGAACTTTGAAGACGATCTGAGTTGTTTACTTTACAATATATAAAGTAAGCACTAGTGAAGATATCGGAACAGAACTTTGCACAGATACTATGTTAATAGTGTGGCAGTCCCATTCTAAAAATCGCCGAAATCGGACCATAGGTTTTTAAGGCCCCGCATATCGAACACGAGGACCTCGGTGCTTCTAACGTAATATTATGGTTTCCAACTTTCAATGGACTCTATACAATATATATGACGAATATGTGGGTCAAATTGTGTATTATATAATATAAATAAAGTTAAATAAATAAGTTGCGAGAGTATAAAATGTTCGGTTACACCAGAACTTAGCCCTTCCTTACTTGTTTTATAGTACAATTGTCAGCGTGTTCTGATTTACAAATAAAGTTACCCATATAATTTCTAAATTTAGATATTCTTTGATAATCGTTACACTTTGCGATCTTAGGGTCTAAATTAATTTTACCATGCTTATGTGCTAAAGGATGTACATTAAATAAGCTACATTTAGTTTCAAGGGTAGGATATTTGTATATTGTTATAATTTCTTGTTGTAGGTAACATATATTCGGGATATTCTAATATATTAATTATTTGAAGATCTAACTTTTCATAGTTTATTAAATCGTACACGTCTTTCAAATTTAATGTGCCAAAATAGAAATTATTAGTTTTTGCAAAATTTATAGTGCTAGTTATTGATTTGGTTCGTCGAGAGAGGACTTTACTTTTCAATTGCCTACTCAGTCCAAAGTAGCACCTGTTGGCAAGAGTGATTCTGCGTTGGATTTCAAGGCTGACATTGTTGGTGTTGTTAATGCTGGTTCGCAGATAAACGAAATTATCTACAACTTCAAAGTTATGACTGTCAACAGTGACGTTTGAGCCAAGACGCGAGTGCGCTGACTGTTTGTTTGATGACAGGAGATATTTCGTCTTGTCCTCATTCACCACCAGACCCATACGTTTCGCTTCTTTATCTAGTCTGGAAAACGCAGAACAAACGGCGCGGTTGTTGCTTCCGATGATATCAATATCATACGCCAGGAGCTGTACACTCTTGTAGAAGATTGTACCCTCTCTATTTAGTTCTGCAGCTCGTATTATTTTTTCCAGCAATAGATTGAAGAAGTCTTACGATAGTGAGTCACCCTGTGTGAAGCCTCGTTTGGTATCGAACGGCTCGGAGATGTCCTTCCCGATCCTGACGGAGCTTTTGGTGTTGCTCAACGTCAGCTTACATAGCCGTATTAGTTGCTATAAGTCGCTCATTATTCCCGTCCTGATGTATGGCGCTGAAGCGTGGACGATGACAACATCCGATGAGACGACTCTTGGGGTTTTCGAGAGAAAGGTTTTGCGGAAGATTTATGGTCCTCTAAACATTGGCAACGGCGAATACCGCAGACGATGGAACGATGAGCTGTACGATTTATACGACGACATTGACATAGTTCAGCGAATAAAAAGACAGCGGCTACGCTGGCTAGGTCATGTTGTACGGATGGAAGAAAACACTCCAGCTCTGAAAGTATTCGATGCAGTACCCGCTGGAGGAAGCCGCGGAAGAGGACGACCTCCACTCCGGTGGAAAGACCAAGTGCAAAGTGACCTGGTTTCACTTGGTGTTTCCAGTTGGCGCCAAAAAGCAAAAAGGAGGAATGAGTGGCGCGCTCTGGTGGATTCGGTTATAATCGCTTAAAGCGGTTCCTACGCCAAATATATACAGAGGTAGTCAAAATTATTTACACATCGGACGTTTTTTCACATGTTTCACAGAAAAAGCTTTCGCTTGTTGTTGTTGTTGTCGCAGGGTAACAAAATGCTATGTTGTTGTAAACCTTGATCAATTCCCGAGCGAATGAAGTCGGTTTGGCAAGAATAGCTAGAAATATGGCGGAGAAATAAGCAAATGAACTGAAGACTCGCAGTAGTCAAAAGTATTTACACACATTTTTTTTGCGTCAAAAGTATTTACACACGGCGATTTAGCCTTTATCCTTGGATTTGGTTTGAGCAAAAGTAGTAATTTGATTCTATTGCATTCTTAACAACCTAACTCAGTCTTAAAATATAAAAAATGGTAAATAAAATATCGAAAACAAAGGAATTATCGATTATAACTAGATTGGAGACTATAACTAAATTTAAGACTCGGGTTTCGGCTTCGGAGTTAGTAAAACTTTATAGAATTTAAAGGAATACTGTTTATAATGTTATTAAAAAGAAGGACACAAAATATTACAAGGTCAATTTAAAGATAACTGGGAGGAAACCTGTGATAACTCAAAGAGAATGCAGAAGATTAGTAGGAACTGTCATACAAAATCCCACAATTAGTCCTGTTAATATTGCAGCAGCATCGAATCAGCATATTGCATGAACAGTCAATGATGCTACACTCCTCAGGACCTTAAAAAAAGTTAACATAAATGCCTACGTTGTGTATAAAGTTGACCACTTCCGAAACCATGAAAGATTTATTTCCGAAACCAAAAAAGGGATATGCCTCTCATTTGCCTTAAAATGCATGCTAAAGCCTGTCGTGGACAGATAGGGCTGAATTTTAGTTGCAGGGCTTCTTTAGTAAACGCTTTATGCCTTTACCACGTAGGAAGAGGAATAATGCAGTTTAGACGCTAAATAGAGTCGGGAGTGACCTTATGATTTTTTGGAGAAATTTTCTTTACTTCTGTTTTGGAGATTTGGTACTAATTTAGAGACCCTAAATCATCCGGATATATTAGAATTCACATGACCATGCAATTATAGTGGTCTGTCGGCCTTTTCCAACTATTGACTACATTTTACAACAGGATAATGCTCCATTTCATAAAGGATCTTTACCTACAAAAGTTTTAAATGAAGCAAATCAAGTTGACCTCCGCACATCCCTGACCAAAACTTTAGTCAAAATGTTTGGTCTTTCGTTAAATATCAGAGGACAATTGATATAATAACCGAAAACGCCGAAATTACCGACATTTGGTCAAAATTAACAGTTAACTTAGCGCACAATTGGGTTGAATCAATTCGGACCATAAAGCAGGCTGGTATTAATGCCGATAGTAATGCAACCAATTATGAATTTAGCGCCTTAGAATAGGAATTTATACTGAACATTAAAATTCTAAAGTTATCATTAAATAAGAACAGGATAATAGAGTTTATGTTGTGTGTAAATACTTTTGAAGCAAAAAAAATGTGTGTAAATACTTTTGACTACTGCGAGTCTTCAGTTCATTTGCTTATTTCTCCGCCATATTTCTAGCTATTCTTGCCAAACCGACGTCATTCGCTCGGGAATAGATCAAGGTTTACAACAACATAGCATTTTGTTACCCTGCGACAACAACAACAACAAGCGAAAGCTTTTTCTGTGAAACTTGTAAAAAAACGTCCGATGTGTAAATAATTTTGACTACCTCTGTATATAGTTATTGATTTGAGTTCATTATAAACTTCTGATACAATAATGTTTTCTGGTATTGCTTTGGGATCAAGGCTTTCGAGTATTCTTTCGAACTGTGAATTAATTAATTTTTGCTTATTATTATTTTCTATTAGCAAATTAAGTGAAGTTTTGATTTCCACAAGGTCATCGTGGTCAGATGTGCCCGTGATGAATTTTAACATGGAACCAAGAAAGTTAAGTGCTCTTTTGGGTCTATAAATACTGGGAATGAGTTGAGTTTTCAGAGTTTCGATTTTGTTTACTAAAATTTTAGTTTGGGGTTGGTCTTCTAGATTGAATGATGATTTCATTATACTTTCGTATGGTGCCAGTATTTTTGAGAGATTGGATATGTGATACAAGAAATCTGTATCCTGATAAATGTAAACAGGATCAGTTTCTACTAGTACATATTTCCTATGGCTTAAATCTATAAAAGTGCGATAGAGAAAAGTAAGGTAAATACTATTCCGTATGGATAATTACTTTTTTATAGGTCGTTAATGTTTCTCCGTTGTCTATTTTTATTTACTATATGTTTCGCGTATTTTTTCCGTTTTTGTTTCGTCTATGTGTTTTTGAATATATTACCTTTCCTTCTTTGTATTTGAGCTGTGACCGATTGCGGTTATGGTATCGTAAAACTCTCTGTTGGTTTTGTTGAAGACGCTCTTTGATGGATTGTTTTGTTGTATTGTCGGACTGCTTCAAATATCTGTTCGTTAGGGAACTGTGTTGATGCGCTAAAACTTTTGCGAGTTCGATAATTGTACTATGCGTCCTTTCAACTTGACCGTTTGTTGTCGAATGATAGGCTGGAGTTTTGGTATGCGTTATTTGTAATCGCTTGTATATTTCTGTGGACTTTTGGAAAACCCGCTTAAGTCTAAAAACCAAATTTTACAGGAGAGCGAGAAAACACATTTAACTGTTAACAAAACATTTGTTAATACATATTAAAAAGAAATAGGACCATTGCATAAAAGGGTAATGATTTCTTATGATTTTCCAGTTAACTATCTTCGACTAACCGCAACAGTTTTATTTTAAACCAAGTTTAAAGGAAATAAGTGCTTCTTCCAAACTGATTTTAGAAAAAAATATCCGCTTATGTCAGGTAAGAGCATTTACAAAAATCACCTGAGACGAAAAATTTCACAAATTTTTTAACCTATTACGACTTAAGTTCCTTTTTCAAACATTTTAATGATACAAACCAGACTTAAGTGGATAATCTAAAATTCATTTTTATTTATAAAAGACAAAATATGCAAGTTCTTTATGTAATTTACAATAGAAAACTCATAAGTAAAGATTTAAAATAATTTGCATTTAACAAAAGAATTTTTAAACAATAAAAGAAAATTAACATCAGTAATACAATAAAATAAATAGGCACTTCAATACAGATGCATATATGAACACAAACAAATATATATTTTTGAATTTTATTAATTAAATTTTTAGAGATTTTCTTCAATTTCATCCAAATCTGTATCTATTTCAACCACGGATTCTCCTTCAACTTTAAGATTTCGGTAAAAACTGTGCAGCTCTGGGTTGACCAACGGCAACATATCTAGCAAATCGCGTTTTTTGTTTGCAGAAATAGGGAGAGGACCGGTATAAGATTTTGCAAGCTCATAGTTTTGATCTCTTTTACGCCGTGCTTTTATGTTTAATTCTTTAAATGGATCGCCCAAGCCAAGAGAATATTTGTAGCGTATCAGTCCAGGCTCCTTTTTCACATACCGCAACCACCTTACAAACTTCCACTCAAACTTTTCACCTAAAAAATTGTAAGAAATAATAATTTTTAAATAAGAAATAAGCAAAATACTAATATTAATACTATTACTTAAAAGTAAAATACTAACCTTCGGTGTTATTGTTTCTCCAGGTATATTTGCCATTCATCAATGCATTGAAATTGTAGAATTCTTCTTGCTTCATCTCCTGAGTAATATACTTTTTGTTTGTAGCAGCAATTAAATTTGACCAGTCATGGGGATGTTGAATAGAAACAGAAGTGTATTTCTTTTTCTTTTCTATCTGTGCGAGAACTGTATCACATTCTAGATGGGTATGACCAACAACCAGAAACTTGTGATCAATTGTTTCAATTGTGGGATGATCTTCCAAACATAGCACAAATATACGAGTTGCGATTTTGACCAGTGCATGAATCACTATATAAAATGACATGCTTTACGTCATTAGATAAGCTTGCGAGGCACTTATAAATGCAAGAGCCGATGTCATTAGCTCCGCGCTTCGCAATAGCTTCATGCCAAATGTAGCAGTTGGCCTTGTTGGTGGCACCATCATGAATAGTTAAGTTGAAGGTCCACAAGGGACGTTTATAAAAAAACATTGAAGCTTTCAAATAAGGCGTTGGTAAACACTGCTGCAGGTCGAAAGAAAACATTTTCACAGACTTATCTTGACGGGAGAGTTCTTTGTCCCTTTTCTTACAGTCATATGCGAAATCAGCAGCATCATGGTGGTTTTTTAATTGTAAAGTAATCTCAGCTTTTTCCACCATATTCTCAGTGTTTTTAATTTTTTCTTTCAATGTTTCGCATTGGGTACATAAATCAAGCTGGGGTTTTTAAAATTTAATGTCTAAAGTTTTAAATATTTCCTGAAATTTTGATTCTGACACCGGATTAGAAATATTTTCTTTATACAATCTATAGAGTGATGCCTGATTAAGTCCTCGTTGGAAATAGATCTTGGTAGTATGACGCCGACTGTAATGGCTTTCATATTTTGGTATAGAGTTTATAAAGTTCAAAACTTCGTTATGCTTCTCAACCGTAAGCTTGTTGCTTGGAGCACTCCATCCCCGGCGGTCATTAGGAGGGACTCCGCCGTATTCCGGTTGTGTTTTGTACATACAAATAGTTTTGATTCTCTGTTCTGTTTCGCCATACAATTGAAGGAAACATTTCTTGCAAACTTTTATGTTTTCGGAATTAGTTTCGAAATGGTAAATAAAAACGTACTCTCTTTTGTTCGGGTTATCTAAGGTGGCAGTTTTTTTGTGCTGAACGTCAATTGTATGTATGTGATTGGCGTTGCAACCGTTTAGCCGGTTATAGCCGAATCGACGATAGTGCGCCATCTCTCTCTCTCCTTCGCAGTTCGGCACCAGTTGGAGATCCCAAGTGTAACCAGGTCGCTCTCCACCTGGTCCCTCCAACGGAGTGGAGGCCTTCCCCTTCCTCGGCTTCCTCCGGCGGGTACTGCATCGAACACTTTCAGGGCTGGAGTGTTTTCGTCCATTCGGACAACATGACCTAGCCAGCGTAGCCGCTGTCTTTTTATTCGCTGAACTATGTCAATGTCGTCGTATAACTCGTACAGCTCATCGTTCCATCGTCTGCGGTATTCGCCGTTGCCAATGTTCTTAGGACCATAAATCTTGCGCAAAACTTTCCTCTCGAAAACTCCTAGTGTCATCTCATCTGATGTTGACATCGTCCAAGCTTCTGCACCGTAGATCAGGACGGGGATGATAAGCGACTTGTAGAGCTTGATTTTGGTTCGTCGAGAGAGGACTTTACTGTTCAATTGCCTACTCAGTCCAAAGTAGCACCTGTTGGCAAGAGTTATTCTGCGCTGGATTTCGAGGCTGACATTGTTCGTGTTGTTGATGCTGGTTCCCAGGTATACGAAATTATCTACGACCTCGAAGTTATGACTGTCAACAGTGACGTGGGAGCCAAGGCGCGAATGCGCCGACTGTTTGCTTGATGACAGGAGATATTTCGTCTTGTCCTCATTCACCTCCAGACCCATTCGCTTCGCCTCCTTATCCATCCGGGAAAAAGCAGAACAAACGGCGCGGTTGTTGCTTCCGATGATATCAATATCATCGGCGTACGCCAGGAGCTGTACACTCTTGTAAAAGATGGTACCCTCTCTGTTTAGCTCTGCAGCTCTTATAATTTTTTCCAGCATCAGGTTAAAGAAGTCGCACGATAGTGAGTCACCTTGTCTGAAACCTCGTTTGGTATCGAACGGCTCGGAGAGGTCCTTCCCAATCATGACGGAGCTTTTGGTGTTGCTCAACGTCAACTTACACAGCCGTATTAGTTTTGCGGGGATACCAAATTCAGACATCGCGGCATAAAGGCAGCTCCTTTTCGTGCTGTCGAAAGCTGCTTTAAAATCGACAAAAAGGTGGTGTGTGTCGATCCTCTTTTCACGGGTCTTCTCCAAGATTTGGCGCATGGTGAATATCTGGTCAGTTGTTGATTTTCCAGGTCTAAAGCCACACTGATAAGGTCCAATCAGTTTGTTGACGGTGGGCTTTAGTCTTTCACACAGTACGCTCGATAGAACCTTGTATGCGATATTTAGGAGGCTGATCCCACGGTAATTGGCGCAGATTGTGGGATCTCCCTTTTATGGATTGGGCAGAGCACACTGAGATTCCAATCGTCAGGCATGCTTTCTTCCGACCATATTTTGCAAAGAAGCTGATGCATGCACCTTATCAGTTCTTCGCCGCCGTATTTGAATAGTTCTGCCGGTAATCAATCGGCCCCCGCTGCTTTGTTGTTCTTCAAGCGGGTAATTGCTATTCGAATTTCTTCATGGTCGGGTAATGGAACATCTGTTCCATCGTCATCGATTGGGGGATCGGGTTCGCCATCTCCTGGTGTTGTACTCTCACTGCCATTCAGCAGGTCGGAGAAGTGTTCCCTCCATAATCCCAGTATGCCCTGGACATCGGTTACCAGATTACCGCCTTGGTCTCTACATGAGGATGCTCCGGTCTTGAAACCTTCGTTAAGTCGCTTCATTTTTTCATAAAATTTTCGAGCATTCCCTCTGTCTGCCAGCTTCTCAAGCTCTTCGTACTCACGCATTTCGGCCTCTTTCTTTTTTTGTCTGCAGATGCGTCTCGCTTCCCTCTTCAGCTCTTGGTATCTATCCCATCCCGCACGTGTTGTGGTCGTTTGCAACGTTGCGAGGTAGGCAGTCTGTTTTCTCTCCGCTGCGAGACGGCACTCCTCCTCGTACCAGCTTGTTTTTTGTCGTTGCCGAAAACCAATTGTTTCGGCTGCAGCGGTACGCAGTGAGTTTGAGATGCCGTTTCACAGTTCCCTTATACCGAGATGCTGATGAGTGCTCTCAGAGAGCAGGAGTGCAAGTCGAGTAGAGTATTTCGTGGCTGTCTGTTGCGATTGCAGCTTTTCGACGTCGAACCTTCCTTGTGTTTGTTGACGGGCGTTCTTTGCTGCACAGAGGCGGGTGCGTATCTTCGCTGCGACCAGATAATGGTCCGAGTCTATATTTGGTCCTCGGAGCGTACGCACGTCTAAAACACAGGAGACATGTCTTCCGTCTATCACAACGTGATCGATTTGGTTCCGCGTGTTTCGATCAGGAGACAGCCAAGTAGCTTGATGTATTTTCTTATGCTGGAATCTGGTACTACAGACGACCATATTTCGGGCCCCAGCGAAGTCGATCAGCCTCAGGCCGTTTGGTGATGTTTCGTCATGGAGGCTGAATTTTCCGACTGTTGTGCCAAAGACACCTTCTTTACCCACCCTGGCGTTAAAATCGCCAAGCACGACTTTTACATCGTGGCGGGGGCAGCGCTCATAGGTGCGTTCTAGGCGCTCATAGAAAGCATCTTTGGTCACATCGTCCTTCTCTTCCGTTGGGGCGTGGGCGCAAATCAGCGATATGTTGAAGAACCTCGCTTTGATGCGGATTGTGGCAAGACGTTCATCCACCGGGGTGAATGCCAGGACTCTGCGACGGAGTCTCTCTCCCACCACAAATCCAACACCAAATTTGCGCTCCTTTATATGGCCGCTGTAGTAGATGTCACAAGGACCCACCTTCTTCCGTCCTTGTCCCGTCCATCGCACTTCTTGGATGGCGGTGATGTCAGCCTTGAGTCGTATGAGGACATCAACCAGCTGGGCAGAGGCACCTTCCCAATTAAGGGTCCGGACATTCCAGGTGCATGCCCTTATATCATTATCCTTAAAACGTTTGCAGGGGTCGTCATCAAAAGGGGGGTGTCTCATCCGAGGCTTTCGTAGATTTTTCATTGGGGGGTGTTTTTATGTGGTGGGTCCCAAACCCAACGCACAACCGCATAAGCGGGCTTCGCCTTCTCACTTTAGCTCGCCTTCAAACGGATGTCTGTTGGCTACCCAGAGGATACTTGGTCTAAAACCGGAAGTCGTGAGCTGCTTGGACCATGTGGAGAAGAATCGTTTCTGGCCACTCCCAAGTGAATGACAATCAAAAACTTTCCTCACTTGCGTGAACTTCTACACATGGTCCCATCCTCCCAATTCAATTAGGCTTGATAGTATTTGCCGACGTGAGTTATAGTCCCTATTCCAATAACTTTTAAAGAGGATGGTTTGTTCTTCGAAGCTAATTTTTGTTTTGCATTTCATTCTACATTCCCCCAGAACTTGTATATTTGTGTAATCACTGCAGTTTTTTCTAGACTTTTTGTATTCCTTGTTTAAATTTCTACCTGGCTTTTTAGTTTGTTTTGGTGATTTATTAGGAGTAGAAAAAAGCTCGGCCTCATTCAAACCAGGTGAGTCAAAATTATTGATGTTCAGCTCAGAATTTTCACTTGAAGGTACAAAATCTGAGTCTAAAAAATCCGTTTCATGAAAGACGTCTTCTTCAGACTCGTTTTGACTTGTAAATTCATCAGAAACCTTGCGTTGTTGCAACTCAGAACGAACACGTGATGTGTTAACTTCAAAGGAAAGTGGGGTTAAATCACAGTCCGTAACTCGCATTTGCTGATCTGTCACTAAACTTTCAGAGGTTGTCTCTGTTGAATTGGATTTTAATATCTCTGTGTCTTTTTTTGGCAATTTTCTTGCCATATTTGCAAGAATCTGTCCCCTTTTCATTGTAAAAACAACTTATCTGGCAAACTTTTTGTTATATTTGCATTTAAAAAAAACACCTAAGTTCAATTAAAATACCCGCAGACTTAGCCTTTCTGTTCGGAAAATTTCAGAAAATGCTATTAGCAGGCCATAGGACGTGTTAACACGGCGAGAGTTGATCATAAAATAATTTCTAAAATGAACTGAACTCCTTTTATATTGGTATTATTTCAAGTTCTGCCTGCACTTACACCGAGTTAAGTTCTTTTTCCAAAAGCAAAATAAAAAAAAAAAACGTCACATCAAGTTGACTTAAGATGGTTTTCTAAACGATAGTTAGAGGTTTATTTAGAATATTTTTTCTCTTTTCTATCTTATCTGACTTAACCCATTAATTCCCAAGGGTAAAAATAAATGCATATTTTATGATTTTATTGTTTATTACGTTTAAAAATACATAAATTAAGAGAAAATCATTAAAAAAAAATATTGATTAATTATTTTTCATTCCGTGAAATGTTGCGCCTACGCAACGTTGGGATTACTTAACTTATATTATACAAGCAAGTCATAAAAATACATTTAAAATATTTCACTTACGCTAATTCTATAGCGATTAGCGTGAGTGAAATATTTTAAAACAATCAGCATGAAGATGTATTTGACATTCTTTACACATATAAATTGTTGTACTTCTACACTGTGTACATCTTCTTCGACGTTTATTTTCGTGCTCCTCTATGACATGACCAATATTATCGAAGCGAATATTGGAAGGTAATGCGTTTTTGGATGTATGTATGTGATTGGCGTCGCAACCGTTTAGCCGGTTATAGCCGAATCGACGATAGTGCGCCATCTCTCTCTCTCCTTCGCAGTTCGGCGCCAGTTGGAGATCCCAAGTGTAACCAGGTCGCTCTCCACCTGGTCCCTCCAACGGAGTGGAGGCCTTCCCCTTCCTCGGCTTCCTCCGGCGGGTACTGCATCGAACACTTTCAGGGCTGGAGTGTTTTCGTCCATTCGGACAACATGACCTAGCCAGCGTAGCCGCTGTCTTTTTATTCGCTGAACTATGTCAATGTCGTCGTATAACTCGTACAGCTCATCGTTCCATCGTCTGCGGTATTCGCCGTTGCCAATGTTCTTAGGACCATAAATCTTGCGCAAAATTTTCCTCTCGAAAACTCCTAGTGTCGTCTCATCTGATGTTGCCATCGTCCAAGCTTGATTTTGGTTCGTCGAGAGAGGACTTTACTGTTCAATTGCCTACTCAGTCCAAAGTAGCACCTGTTGGCAAGAGTTATTCTGCGCTGGATTTCGAGGCTGACATTGTTCGTGTTGTTGATGCTGGTTCCCAGGTATACGAAATTATCTACAACCTCGAAGTTATGACTGTCAACAGTGACGTGGGAGCCAAGACGCGAATGCGCCGACTGTTTGCTTGATGACAGGAGATATTTCGTCTTGTCCTCATTCACCTCCAGACCCATTCGCTTCGCCTCCTTATCCATGCGGGAAAAAGCAGAACAAACGGCGCGGTTGTTGCTTCCGATGATATCAATATCATCGGCGTACGCCAGGAGCTGTACACTCTTGTAGAAGATGGTACCCTCTCTGTTTAGCTCTGCAGCTCTTCTAATTTTTTCCAGCATCAGGTTAAAGAAGTCGCACGATAGTGAGTCACCTTGTCTGAAACCTCGTTTGGTATCGAACGGCTCGGAGAGGTCCTTCCCAATCATGACGGAGCTTTTGGTGTTGCTCAACGTCAACTTACACAGCCGTATTAGTTTTACGGGGATACCAAATTCAGACATCGCGGCATAAAGGCAGCTCCTTTTCGTGCTGTCGAAAGCTGCTTTAAAATCGACAAAAAGGTGGTGTGTTCGATCCTCTTTTCACGGGTCTTCTCCAAGATTTGGCGCATGGTGAATATCTGGTCAGTTGTTGATTTTCCAGGTCTAAAGCCACACTGATAAGGTCCAATCAGTTTGTTGACGGTGGGCTTTAGTTTTTCACACAGTACGCTCGATGGAACCTTGTATGCGATATTTAGGAGGCTGATCCCACGGTAATTGGCGCAGATTGTGGGATCTCCCTGTTTATGGACTGGGCAGAGCACACTGAGATTCCAATCGTCAGGCATGCTTTCTTCCGACCATATTTTGCAAAGAAGCTGATGCATGCACCTTATCAGTTCTTCGCCGCCGTATTTGAATAGTTCTGCCGGTAATCTATCGGCCCCCGCTGCTTTGTTGTTCTTCAAGCGGGTAATTGCTATTCGAATTTCTTCATGGTTGGGTAATGGAACATCTGTTCCATCGTCATCGATTGGGGGATCGGGTTCGCCATCTCCTGGTGTTGTACTCTCACTGCCATTCAGCAGGTCGGAGAAGTGTTCCCTCCATAATCCCAGTATGCCCTGGACATCGGTTACCAGATTACCACCTTGGTCTCTACATGAGGATGCTCCGGTCTTGAAACCTTCGTTAAGTCGCTTCATTTTTTCATAAAATTTTCGAGCATTCCCTCGGTCTGCCAGCTTCTCAAGCTCTTCGTACTCACGCATTTCGGCCTCTTTCTTTTTTTGTCTGCAGATGCGTCTCGCTTCCCTCTTCAGCTCTCGGTATCTATCCCATCCCGCGCGTGTTGTGGTCGTTTGCAACGTTGCGAGGTAGGCAGTCTGTTTTCTCTCCGCTGCGAGACGGCACTCCTCATCGTACCAGCTTGTTTTTTGTCGCTGCCGAAAACCAATTGTTTCGGCTGCAGCGGTACGCAGTGAGTTTGAGATGCCGTTCCACAGTTCCCTTATACCGAGATGCTGATGAGTGCTCTCAGAGAGCAGGAGTGCAAGTCGAGTAGAGTATTTCGTGGCTGTCTGTTGCGATTGCAGCTTTTCGACGTCGAACCTTCCTTGTGTTTGTTGACGGGCGTTCTTTGCTGCACAGAGGCGGGTGCGTATCTTCGCTGCGACCAGATAATGGTCCGATTCAATGTTTGGTCCTCGGAGCGTACGCACGTCTAAAACACTGGAGACATGTCTTCCGTCTATCACAACGTGATCGATTTGGTTCCGCGTGTTTCGATCAGGAGACAGCCAAGTAGCTTGATGTTTTTGGATGGCCTTCCTAAATTTCTATTTGAATTACCCAAAAAGTAAGAATTATTTGAAAGTTGGGCTTCTTCGGTTTTCATCAAACTAACAGCAACGTAAGATTTAAATTCTAATTGAGTCATAGATCGCTCATTTCCCAGATTGTAAATCTTCCACGATTTTACTAAAACACTATCTATCAAATTGATGAACAGTGGCCACCACCACTTTTTCCCTCTTACTCGAATCCTATAATTGGCAATTCCATTATCATGCAGATCGACGCCTCCCATATTTTTATTATAATCTGCTATAACCTGGGGCTGTGGCACATTCACCATTTTTTTAGTTTTCTATCGTAACGGTTTGCTGTAAGCAATGGTTCGATTTTGGCGTTGTTAGTAGCTACATTCACCACAAAATTGTCATTCCATCGAACTAATAGTACTTCATGTTTTTGGTCAAAGCTGATATCAAATGACCCTCTCTCTTTTTTCTGAAGAGTTTTCGTATTTATCATGGTTTTATTCATTGTTCTATTTTCTCGAATAGTACCAGTGGCAAAATAGTCTCGTATCAAGTTAGCTATGCTATTAGCTCAACGTTCTAGAACCAACTGAATAATAAAAACAAAACAGAACTACTCCTTGAATAGCGAGAACCCATTATTGACAATACATTTCTAACACGAATGGCAAGCTGAGTAACAATAACAACTGATTATTGTTACTCCCAACGTTGCGTATACGCAACATTTCCTAGAAATGTAAGATAAACAACACGGGTGGGTAGTTTTGTCCACCAAAAGGGTTTATATCACAAATAAGATATTGTTAAAGCTTTGTACAATGTAAATAGTACAGCTTTATTTAAATTAATATTTTTTATGATTGGATGAATATACCGATCCCGAGATGACTCAATTAGCAGTTGTTGAATGATAAAAATAAAATGCATTTGTATTTGAAAAACCTTAAAAAAAAATTTTATTTATCTGTTAGTACTTCTTTTTGAGACTGGTTTAGATTTCATAGATTTATTTCCTTATTTTAGAAAAAAAAAAAACACATTTGAAATGTTGCGCTTGCGCAACGTTGGGTAAAGATGGGTTAAGTTGTTTTCGCAAATGCACTAGGAAAAAATATCGACTTAAGATGCTTTTTCAAAATTCATATCTCCGTCGCTAATCACGCTATCATTACGCCGATAAGACAGAAATTACCGTTATTAAAATGTGCTTTTATAATAAAGAAATTGGAAAATTTACCTATCTCGACTTAAGCGGGTTTTCCAAAAGTCCACAGATTTGTTGTGCACATATGGCAGTAAATGTTGACTCGTTATCAGTCATTACAAACTTTGCGTTTGGGTATATTTGTGACAGTATCTCGTCAACATATTTGTATGTGCCTTTTTTTGATGGAATTTGTCTCAAATGACAGAATTTCGAGTATTTGTCGGTTGAACTAATGTACATTATTGCTCATAAAAAAGAGTGCGTGGAGTCCCTACGCGCGGATACTTCTTAGTGATATTCCAAGAAATGCATATCATTTTGTATGAAAGAAAACTGGCGAGAGACACTTTCTTAAATTCACATTTTATAAATTTATTATGCACATTTTATAAACCAAAGTCCAAATCAATTATCAATTCTGGGTTCTGACGGATTGATATCTATAATATTTACAATTGGATTATGATAACTAAAATACGATATGAAATGTCTTACACATAGTTTATGTATATTTCTCGCGAATACCGCATCAATAGTCGGGCACAATTCCGATTACTATGGCGCCGCGATCTGATTACACCGTTGGAAAGAGGACGTCCTCCCGATTCAAAAATATAGGGGGTAATAGGTACCGCAGACGCCTAGTTTTCGAGATATTCCGCTTTAAAGATAAAAAAATCAAAATTTTCAACTAGCTATTTCACACAATTTAATACACTTTAACACATTTTACGCACTTTTTTCACCTCAAATATATTAAATAAAACTGTAGGCGTTGCATTAAATGTACATTTTACTTTTATTATATAATTTTAAAGTCAGAATTATATGTTTAAAAAATCACTTTTCACTCTCAAATTTATGTGTTTACAATTATGCGGAAAACGAGCGCTGCCACATTATAGATACCATATATAAATTCATCCATAAATTCCTCTTTTTGCGAAAATTCCTCTTTTTTGCCAAAATTCCTCTTCTTTTATTCAACAAAATAAATTTTTAAAAACCATATCGAGCCTTTTATTTTGCTAACACTTGTATTGGCTTGACCAGAAAGGAGTTCTACGCGAAAAAACTTCGAACACACCTGGTTTTGGCTCGACCAGGGTTATTTTTTTAAAGCGCGGTCGAAGGCCTCCTGTGCAGAAAGGAGTTCTACGCGAAAAAAACTTTGGACACCCCGGTTTTGGCTCGACCAGGGTTATTTTTTTAAAGCGCGGCCGAAGGCCGCCAGTGCAAAAAGCAGTCCTACGCGAAAAAAAACTTTGGACACCCCGGTTTTGGCTCGACCAGGGTTATTTTTTTAAAGCGCGGCCGAAGGCCGCCAGTGCAAAAAGCAGTCCTACGCGAAAAAAACTTTGGACACCCCGGTTTTGGCTCGACCAGGGTTATTTTTTTAAAGCGCGGTCGAAGGCCTCCTGTGCAGAAAGGAGTTCTACGCGAAAAAAACTTTGGACACCCCGGTTTTGGCTCGACCAGGGTTATTTTTTTAAAGCGCGGTCGAAGGCCTCCTGTGCAGAACTTTGGACACCCCGGTTTTGGCTCGACCAGGGTTATTTTTTTAAAGCGCGGCCGAAGGCCGCCAGTGCAAAAAGCAGTCCTACGCGAAAAAAAACTTTGGACACCCCGGTTTTGGCTCGACCAGGGTAATTTTTTTGAAGCGCGGCCGAAGGCCGCCAGTGCAGAAAGGAGTTCTACACGAAAAAAACTTCGGACATCCCTGGAAATATTTTTTATATCCATCCTTGAGGCAGAAGAAAAATCTACGACAAAAAACTATGATATGCTAAAAAATAAAACACAGTCATTAAAAAATCTATCATCTATGGTTTCTAACATGTGGCAACGCTCGTTTTCCACATAATTGTAAATACAGAAACCATTTCAGCTATTAGTGTGCTAAGTGATTTTTAAAATAAGTAATTTTTGTTTAAAAAATCTTAAATAAATATATATTTTGAATTAAATTGAATGTTAATAGTGTAATTTTCAATATGTGAAATGAAAAATGTGAAAAAATAGTGTTACAGAGTGTGAAATTCCATGTGTTAATTATAGAAAAAATTGGACTTTAAAACATGAATATTTTAAAAACTATAAGTCCAATCAAGAATATTTATATATATTCCTGCTCTGGAGAACCTCCTCTTTCACCCGATTTATACCGATCAGAGTCAAACCCCGACCGCCAAAGTAATCGGAATCGTGCCAATAGTCGTACATCCTTTTGTCGTAGGTTCATTTCTTCCGTTGATCATTTTTAATGAAAATGTCGCTCTGAGGAATGCCAGTAATGGTTCAGCTTCTGACAATGAGAAATTTACATTAAAATCTCCCGCAAGGAGTACCGGTTGTTCGCTATACTCTACTGGTTTTTTCGATAATATCTGCAAAAGCTTGCGAACCTGCAGTTGACAACGGTAATAAAGCTTTACCGATGAACAATTTTATATCTCTCATCGATCTATTTGGTTTAAATTCATTGGTTTAAATTATTTGGAATTAAATTAAATTTTTATACTCTCGCAACAAAGTTGCTAGATAGTATTATAGTTTTGTTCACACCCAAAACTAAACGAGTTAGATATAGGGTTATATATACCAAAGTGATCAGGGTGAAGAGTGGAGTTCAAATCCGAATGTCTGTCTGTCCGTCCGTCCGTCTGTGCAAGCTGTAACTTGAGTAAAAATTAAGTTATCTTGATGAAACTTGGCACACTTATTTCTTGGCACCATAGGAAGGTTGCTTTCGAAAATGAGCAAAATCGGACCACTGCCACGCCCACAAAATGGCGAAAACCGAAAACACATAAAGTGCCATAACTAAGCCATAAATAAAGCTATGGAAATAAAATTTGGTATGAAGGATCGCACTATGAAGGAGCATATTTGGATGTAATTTTTTTGGGGAGGTGGGCGTGGCCCCGCCCCCAAATAGGTTTTTTACATATCTCGCAAACCAATTATTGTACATATCTGGCAGCCCCATTCTAAAAATCGCCGAAATCGGATCATAGGTTTTTAAGGCCCCATATATCGAACACGAAGACCTCGGAGCTTCTAACCTAATATTATGGTTTCCAACTTTCAATGGACTTTATGCACTATATATAACGAATATGTGGGATAAATTGTGTATTATATAATATAAATAAAGATAAATAAATAAATTGCGAGAGTATAAAATGTTCGGTTACACCCGTACTTAGCCCTTCCTTACTTGTTTATTATTATTATTATGATTATCGCTAGGGTTCATTTTGCATTCTACACACACTCAATCGCCAATTCTTGTTGATGTTGATATCGTCACATCAGCATCACTCGCGTACGGAGACTTTATATCTAAATGAAGAGTGAGAATATGACATTTGTCTTGTTCATTGTGATAAATAGCAACGCCTGAATTTCTTGTTTCATTTCGTTGAAATCTTACAACGAAATCAAAATTTGGTACGGATACAGGAGGCTCGTTGTCTTTCATAAATGTTTCTGATAACATCAAGATGTTTCACTGTTTAAACACTCTATCTGAGAAATCATCAACATGAGCACATAGATTTTGACTATTGAATGATATTATTGATAAACATTTTCTTGTGCTAAGAAACTCGAATAGCTCATAATCGTAGTAATTTCTGAACGGAACAGACGTGCGCGGAAAAGTAAAATGGACAATAAGAAATTTCTTAGTGAATTTATTGAAATGTATAAATCTTTGCCATCATTGTGACAAGTAAAAAGCAAAGATTATTGTAATAGAATTAAAAAGAATAATGATTATGCGACTTTAACCCTCTCATGCCCGAATTAAAACGGGCGGAGCTAACATTTTTTTAGGGCAGATATATATTAGTCTTAACTCAAATATGAAATGATAAAAATTTCAAAGTCCTGTGTATCCTGGTTCATTAGTTACAGGATGTTGTTTTTAGGCACATATTAAATTATTATAAATAAACTAAACACTTTTCGCATGATTTTTATTTTTAAATAACTCTCTTATCTTTACTCATTTATATAGTTCACTTTGTTTTAACATAAAGCAATTATTTTTATGTTTTTGAACACTTTTTGTATAACCACTTTTGTATAACTTTTTTCGCGAAACGATTTTTGCCAATTTCTCTCTGCGGAGAACTCTAACTGAATGAACATGTGCACAGCGCATATCAGAAAAAGTAACTGTAAGATTGCACAACACATAAATCTACAAAATTGAAACAACCGCTGGTCAAAAATATTTAAATAACGAGAATTAGAAGCCGGTAAGTACAATGTTGCCTATAGGCAACATCGGGCATGAAAGGGTTAATCGAAAAATTAAAAGAAGTGGATCCTGATGCCACAAAGGATACAGTTATAAAAAAAATAAGTAGTTTGCGGGCGTAATACCGGCGTGAATCAAAAAAAAGAGAGATAGTTTGAAGTCTGGTGCTGGTGCTGAGGATGAATATGTTCCTACTCTTTGGTGCTATGATTTTCTATGCTTTTTGAAAGATCATGAAGAACCTTTGGCAGGCGTTACCACAATACAGGATGAAAATACAAACACGTTTGAGGTAAGAAAAAAAGTCAAAATTTTATTGTTTCTTTTTTTTTTGTGAACACAAACATTCATTTTGTTTCTATTCCGTAAATGATTCACTTTCTTATATTTAATATATTGTTCTGCCACGGAACTGCTCCCACTGTATTAAAAGAATTACAATATTTTTCTCGAGTAGTTTTTGCTGATTTGGATGCATTCTTTGCACATGAAGCTTGAAGAGCTGTAAGTCCATGGTCATTATGCCAATCGGCGTATTCTATCGCTCCAGGATCTGTTTCTTTAACATCGAATCCACCTTCAAAATACGTCTCCTCATTTTGCCTCCGTAAAAAGTTATGCAAGTAGCAACAGGTTAACACAATTTTCGTGACTTTTTCTGGTGATAAATTAATAGTTTGTAGGAGAATTCTAAATCTTGATGCTAAAATGCCAAAACAGTTTTCAACAATTCTTCTCGCCCGAGAAAGCCTGTAGTTAAAAATTATTTCTTCTTCCTTGAGTGTGTTGTGGCTAAATGTGGCTACGAATACAAATGGTAGTTTTTCTTCGCAGTTTGGAAGCGGCTGAGGGTCAGGAATTTTCAATGTTTTATTTTTTAGAGATGAAAAAAATTTTGTTTCGTTAAAAAGGCCATCATCAGACACTCCTCCATTTGTGCCAACATCCACCATCAAAAATTCGTAATTAGCATTAACCACTGCCATTAAAATGATGGAATTTTTTTTTTATAATTATAATCAAAAGATCCAGATCCAGGTGGCTTTGTTATATTGACGTGTTTTCCATCAATTGCGCCTATACAATTTGGGAAGTTCCAGCGTGCATCAAAATTTTTCGCTTCTACCTTCCAATCTTTTTCCGTTTGTGGAAGCTGAAAAGTAATGAAAAACTTATAAATCTTTCTTTTTAGGAATTCTCTGTTCGACCAAGCAAAAGAAAAGTTTCTGAAGAAGATAAACTTATTAAAATTGCATGTGAGAGACTTGCCAGCAGCCGCGAACCCACAGAAGGTGACTCCTTGGCTCAATCGTGGGCTTCGCAATATAGTGAAATGGAGGCCTCCCAGAAAACGATTGCGCGAAAAATCATATCATATGTTTTATTTCAAGGTTGCTTGGGAACATTTGAATTTGGACATTTGTGCCTTTGCATCGTTTGAAAAGGACGAATAATTTATTTTTATTTTTACTTAAAAAAACCAATAATTTTCAGACACACATATAAATAATTACCTTAATAAAATCTTTCAATTGACTTATTATGGCATCACAAGTCTCTGTAACTATTTTCCCAATCGTTTGGGGCGCAATTGCTGTCAAAAATTTTAAGTCTTCAAAGCTATTGCCACTAGCTAGAAAGCGCAAAGTTAAAGCAAGGTCGTGATGAGGGGGAATCGCTTCTCTCATTATTGTATCCCGTTTCGTTATGAGTGGCAAAATTTTTTGTAAAAGTTGGTCAAATGTTGCCTTGCTCATACGAACATAATTTTTAAAATCATTTTGTGACGTGAATTCCAGTTCTTTAATAAGCTCACTTTGTCCAAGAACTGCTCGTTTTTTAAACTGTTCTTTGCACCAAATTCTTTTTTTGCGATCTCCTCTCTTTTTTCTACGCTTAATTGCCACAGCGAGCAATATTGCTGCAGCACAATTGTTGTCCGTATTCACCGCTGTCTGAAAGAGAACTAATGTTCGGCCAAAAGTTCGTATGGTGTATGGCCAAAGCTGCGAACAAGATTGCGGAATGTTCGCGGAAATGTTCGTGTCGTGTATTTGTCGCTTAAGTGTATGCATTCGCCTACTTTGTTCGGTATCGGTGCTGATCCTATTGGTTGTTTATTTGGTCGGCGTTCATACTTGTTTATGACGCAGATTTCGCAGTATTGTTCTTCTTTTTTACAAGCGTCACGTATGTTTGGCCAGTAGTATCTGAGCGAGATTTCGTGTGCGTTATATTTGTAGTTTATGTGAGCACGTCTGTGTGTGTCTTGTATGACCTGTTCTTATTGTTCGGTTTCGGTAATATCGTCCACCAACTTTTGCGCTATCATCGTCATTTTCGACGTAAAACAACATTTGCTCGCCTATTTGCAGAGCATTAGTTATCTTTGGTCTAATTACATTTTTTTGTCTATCTAGTAATTCTGTTTTCGTATTAAAAAAAGAGCGTGTGTCGGCTGTTAGAAAATATGTATGTTTTGTGAGAATATTTCGACGGGGTTCTGATCTGACCGTTTTACATTTTTCTAAAGGAGTTTACTGGTTTTTTTACTCGTTTGAGTCTTTGTGTTGGTGAGCTTTGTGCTGAATGTTGGGAGTCATCAGAATTTAAAGTGTTGTTTATTTGCTGACGAGAAAGTGCATCAGCGACCACTTTCTGATGTCCGGGTTTGTAAACGATTTTTGCACCATATTCTTCAATGAAATGTTTTCATCCTCTTATACTCTCGCAGCAAAAGTTGCCGAAAATAAAGTTATAACAGTAAAATTTGGAATAAAGGATCGCACTAGGAAGGGGCATATTTGGATGTAATTTTTTTGGGGAAGTGGGCGTAGCCACGCCCCCAAATCGGTTATTTGTATATATCTCGCAAACCAATGAAGCTATATAAACCAGCTCTGCAGTCGATTCTCTTACGTACCCCACCACACACCATGAAAATAGTTGAAATCGGATAATAACCACGCCCACCTCAAATACAAAGGTTAGGTTGAAAATTACTAAAAGTGAGTTAACTCACTAACGAAAAACGTCAGAAACACTATATTTTACAGAAGAAATAGCAGAAGAAAGCTGCACTCAGATTTTTTACAAAATGGAAAATGGGCGTGGCTTCGCCCACTTATGGGTCAAAAACCATATCTCAGGAAATACTAGACAGATTTCAATGAAATTCTTTATATAATATTTTAGTTAATTTAATGTAATTCAGAGGAAATTGTTTTCTTCTAATAGTGTTCTATTCCAAAAATTATGAAAATCGGGTCATAGGTCATAGGTCCTAGCCCCCATATACATAATTATATGTTTTTCAAAAATATCATCTCCTAGCTCCCATATACCTAATTATAGGCTTTTCAAAAATTTGTTGGGCTTTATTCCGCTTTACTGATATGGAAAATATTAGAGATTGATAGTCGTTGTATATTGTTAAATCTGTAGTTTCTGTAGTGGCCACACAATTGCGAGTAACTCTTTCTCATTTGTGGAGTAACTCTGTTCTGTTTCACTGAGCGTTCGTGAATTAAACGATATGAGCAGGCATGGGCAAAGTCTTAGCAGGTGCTAAAAGAGCGTAAGTGATCGTATACATACACACACCGATTGTCACTAACACGCACAAGCGAAGAGCGTAAAACGAGCACCTGCGATGGGACAATACGATAAATAAACGACGATAAAATCAGTCTGCAATCAGCAGTTGACTGAGTAGGTCGATGCGGACGAAGTTATATATTTTACGTATGAAATTAAAACATTTTTTCTTATAAAATAGCACAAAATTACTTTTGTAAATTATTAAACCACCCAATTATACTATTATTTATATTAAATATAAATTATTATTAATTTTTACATTCATTAGCACGTGCACATATTCGTGTTGTGCTCCTATAGCGTAACACAGATGCTAGCACTGTGGTTAATTCGAAAGGTTTGTTAAAATTTGGTTGGAAGAGTTCAACCTGGGCTTGCAGTACTTCTTTTATAATGTTCAGTGCTTCTAGTGCAGGTTCGTCTAAAGCATTGGTCGGCACTCCATACCACAATTGTGCCGACTCAAGTCACACGTACGCTTACGCTCTATCATTCAGTCGTTGTCGAACCAACAACGAGTAAACATCGCGCATGGCTATGGCACTTTGCATAAGTGCCCTGCGCGAAATGCCTACTTTTATGAATGTCGTTTTATGTTATGTATTATATTTATGGTTTTAAGCTATTAATAATAAAATAACTAAAATGAATAAATGAGCACAAAAATTCATGTTTATGAAAAAATTGAAAACATTCTTAAAATGTTAGGCTACAGAGTTCTCACTGGGTATTCATTATTTCGTGCTCACCTATACAGTCACAATTCCTCTCGTGCCGACCACTGGTCTAAAGTGATTTTTAATTTTGCACTTTAATTCTTTGATACGCCACCGTTATCTCCTCTGAGGAACGTAGTGAGTGGTTTGACGATGGCTGCAAAATTATATCTAAATTTTCTATAGTAACTTGCGAGACCTAGGAAGAATCTGAGTTCTTTCAGTGAGATTATGTTCTAACAATGTAATTATTTTTTTGATTTGGTTATTGAGTAACCATGAAGAGTTTTCCCTTTAACAGGTTTAATTTGAATAGACGTACCTGATTGTATTGCGGAACGTCGAATTGTGAGTTTACATAATCGTGGTATATCGTACTTGCGATAGCGTAAGCGGTTTCTAAGTCCTTCGGATTGTGACTATAGAGGGTGCCGCTGGTATATTTGCTGTTCAGACCGAGAATTAATGTGCTCACAGCTTCCCGGTTCGCATATTCTATCATTGCTGATGGATTTCCTGATCCATGATTATCCTTCTCAACATTAGTGAGTGCAAGATTAAGTGACTTGCTGACTTCGGAATGGAACTCTGCCAGAGTCCCTTTTCCTTGCTTTATTCTTTTCATTCCTTCGAGCAACACATACAGAGGTCTCTGGTCCGCATAAGTATAATCGAGACGGTTTATTATGGAATAAAAGTAGAATTTGATGTTGTGGTTTATTAAAATATCGGCCGCCTCTCCTTGAATTTTGGAATGTACAATCGGAAGTGCTATCTAGTACATGGGTGTAGTAGCGTAATTCTTGATGTTCTCCATGTGCGTCCAGGCGCGTTTTCTCCATGACCTATAATGGTTCATATCGCCTGTGAAGACTTGAAAAGTTTTGAAGATTTCTAAGTTAATTTGAGATTCATCTGTGATATTTGGTGTACAGTCCTGGTATTGGTTTGTGACTGTGACATTAGGTGTTGCGTAAGTTTCGAACGAATTCATTTTTTGTTGAGTTTCAGTGAGCGTTGTGGTCAGAGTAGCGATTTGTGACCTCATGCTTGCGATTTCTTGTGTTGTCATCTTGACGTCGGTGTTAAATAAGGGACGACGCAAATTGAACGGCTTTTGTCTCTTTTTATGAGGTTCCAGCGTGTTGTGATGTCCGTAGGTATAACGTTGCTGGACTGTTTTATCTATATATCATCCTTTTCCAGATTTTGCAGGAATATTAATTTTATCTTTGTTCAATTTTAAGCACATTTTTCAAAGATCTAGTGCTACTCAAAGTCCTACTTCCCTAGGAATTTTTTCTTTCCTTTTCCTCAATTTTATTTCTACGCCGAAATGCGTGCCTTTATTGATATTTTTATACTCTCGCAACAAAAGTTGCTAAAGAGAGTATTATAGTTTTGTTCACCTAACGGTTGTTTGTAAGTCCTAAAACTAAACGAGTGAGATATAGGGTTATATATACCAAAGTGATCAGGGTGACGAGTAAAGTTCAAATCCGAATGTCTGTCTGTCCGTCCGTCCGTCCGTCCGTCTGTCCGTCCGTGCAAGCTGTAACTTGAGTAAAAATTGAGATATCTTAATGAAACTTGGAACACGTGTTCCTTGGCACCATAAGAAGGTTAAGTTCGAAAATGGGCGGAATCGGACCACTGCCACGCCCACGAAATGGCGATAACCAAAAACACATAAAGAGCTATAACTAAGCCATAAATAAAGTTATGAAAATAAAATTTGGAACATAGGATCGCATTAGGGAGGGGCATATTTGAATGTAATTTTTGTGGAAAAGTGGGCGTGACCCCGCCCCCAAATAGGTTTTTTATATATATCTTGCAAACCAATAAAGCTATATCAACCAAACTTTCTGCAGTCATTTCTTTTCGGCGTTTCCTTATACAGTCCAAAAATGAAAGAAATCGGATAATAACCCACCTCCCATACAAAGGTTAGGTTGAAAATGACTAAAAGTGCGTTAACTCACTAACGAGAAACGTCAGAAACACAAAATTTCACAGAAATGATAGCAGAAGGAAGCTGCACTCAGATCTTTTTACAAAATGGGAAATGGGCGTGGCATCGCCCACTTATGGGTCAAAAACCATATCTCAGGAACTACTCGACAGATTTCAATGAAATTCGGTATATAATATTTTATTGACACCCTGATGACATGTGTGGAAAATGGATGAAATCGGTTCACAACCACGACTACTTTCTTTATAACTCACTTTTGGATTCCATCTGAATCCTTCACTTTATAACATATACATTAGGAACCAATGATGATAGCGAAATAAAACTTTACACAAATACAGTATATGATCTGTGGCATCACTTGTGAAAAAATTGTCGAAAACGGACTATAACTTTTCAAGGCCCCAGATATCGAACATGTTGAACTCAGCGCCTAAGGTTAAATTTTAACCGAAAATATGGGTAAATCTCTCAAGTAATTTAATGTAATTCAGAGGAAATTGTTTTCTACCAATAGTGTGTCTCTGTTCCAAAAATTATTAAAATCGGGTCACAACATCTCTTAGCTCCCATATACATAATTATAGGTTTTGCAAAAATATCATCCCCTAGCTCCCATATACCTAGTTAAAGGTTTTTCAAAAATTCGTTGGGCTTTATTACGCATATATGTATTGGTTAATATGTGATATATCTTAAATTAAGTGAGCGTAAAGTATTGGATATAGTGTACCTTGCTGGTGAAATTGAATGAAATCGGTTCAGGAATTACCTCAGCCCTCATACACTATATAGGACGATTTTCGTTATTCTATTAAACTTTATGCCGAATTTATGGGTAAATTTGTGCGTTATCTTAATAAAATTTCTTCAATAAATTGCGAGAGTATAAAATGTTCGGTTACACCCGAACTTAGCCTTTCCTTACTTATTTAGAACTAAATTTAATATAAGATCTTACAGCTATTTATACTAGTGAAATGCGGCTGCTGTTATCTGCTTTCAACTTCTTTGTTGTAATTCGATATCTGTTATCTTATTATCACTTGTTTGTTATTGTTGAGATCCTGAGGTGGTTATCGCAGTGGATTATTCCATTGCCATTGTTTGTTGGTTACATGTTGAGAATGCATTTCTAGATAATGCATGTTTGGTTGTTATTGTAATAATAGTTCATTTCTATTGTTCGACTGATAGTGCATGTCAAAACAAGTTCTATCGGTTTACATAGTTCGTCTTTGTTTAGGATGTATATTAACAGATAAGATGTATGTGAGTGTGTGTGTGTGTGACCCGGAGCGAGGCTATGTCGTTAACTCACGTACACTCAGTGCGGGCTCCGCGGGTAATGGGCTGCCGATTACTGTTTTACACAATGGAATATACAAGCCTATACACCTGTTCTGTAGAAGCATTTCAAAAGCACTTTCGAGAAGGAATATATCTTGGCCAGTTAGAGTTATTAGGAGGATGGAGTCATATGTAGAAGTTCACGTAAGTGAGGAAAGTTTCTGACTGTCATTCACTTGGGAGTGGCCAGGAACGGTTCTTTTACATGTGGCTCAAGCAACTCACGACTTCCGGTCTTAGACCAAGTATCCTCTGGGTAGCCAACAGACATCCGTTTGGAGGCGAGCTAAAGTGAGAAGGCGAAACCCACTTATGCGGTTCTGCGTAGGGTTTGGGACCCACCACATAAAAACACCACGCAATGAAAAGGAAGCAACAGCCTCGGATGAAAGACGCCAATTTTGATGACGACCACTGCAAACGTTTAAAGGACTACGAATTAAGGGCATGCACCTGGAATGTCCGGACCCTTAATAAGGAAGCTGTCTCTGCCCAGCTGGTTGATGTCCTCGTAAGAGAAAAGGCTGACATCACCGCAATCCAAGAAATGCGATGGACGGGACAAGGACGGAAGAAGGTGGGTCCTTGTGACATCTACTACAGCGGCCTTTGGCACAACACTCGGAAAATTCAGCCCATGACGAAACATCACCAAACGGTCTGAGGCTGATCGACTTCGCCGGGGCCCGAAATATGGTCGTCTGTAGTACTAGATTCCAGCATAAGAAAATCCATCAAGCTACTTGGCTGTCCCCGGATCGAAACACTTCCAACCAGATCGATCATGTTGTGATAGCTGGACGACTAGTCTACAGTGTTTTTGATGTGCGTACGCTTCGTGGTCCCAACATCCACTCGGACCACTATCTTGTAGCAGCTAAGATACACACCCGCCTCTGTGTAGAAAAGCGCTCACGTCAACAAACACAAGGAATGTTCGACATCGAGAAGCTACAATCACAACCGACAGCCGAACGATTGGCCATTGGCTTTCGGAAAAGTCAAAAAAACAGCTGGTAGGATGAGAATTGTCGTCTCGCAGTGGAGAGAAAACAGACTGGCTACCTCGCAATGTTGCGATCGACCGCAACACGAGCGGGATGGGAAAGATACCGAGAGCTGAAGAGGGAAGCGAGACGCATTTGCAGACAAAAAAAGAAAGAGGCCGAAATGCGTGAGTATGAAGAGCTTGACAAGCTGGCCGACAGGGGTAATGCTCGAAAATTTTACGAAAAGATCCGGCGACTAACTGAAGGTTTCAAGACCGGAGCACGCTCCTGTAGGACCCCCAGAGGTGATCTAGTTATTGATGACCAGAGTATACTGAGTTTGTGGAGGGAACACTTCTCCAGCCTGCTAAATGGCAGTGAAAGTACAACAACAGGAGATGGCGAACCCGATTCCCCAATCGACGACGATGGAGCAGATGTTCCATTGCCCGACCGTGAAGAAATTCGAATAGCAATTACCCGCTTGAAGAACAATTAGGCGGCGGTGGCCGATGGATTACCGGCCGAGCTAATACGGCGGCGAAGAGCTGATAAGGTGCTTGCATCAGCTTCTTTGCAGAATATGGTCTGAAGAAAGCATGCCTGACGATTGGAATCTCAGTGTACTCTGCCCAATACACAAAAAGGGAGGCCCCACAATTTGCGCCAATTACCGTGGGAAAAGCCTCCTCAACATCGCGTATGAGGTTCTGTCGAGCGTATTGTGTGAAAGACTAAAGCCCACCGTCAACAAACTGATTGGACCTTATCAGTGTGGCTTTAGACCTGGAAAATCAACAACCGACCAGATATTCACCATGCGCCAAATCTTGGAAAAGACCCGTGAAAATAGGATCGACACACATCACCTTTTTGACGATTTTAAAGCTGCTTTCGACAGCAAGAAAAGGAGATGCGTTTATGCCGCGATGACTGAATTTGGTATCCCCACAAAACTAATACGGCTGTGTAAGCTGACGTTGAGCAACACTAAAAGCTTCGTCAGGATCGGGAAGGACCTCTCCGAGCCGTTCGATACCAGACGAGGTTTCAGACAAGGTGACTCTCTCTCGTGTGATTTCTTTAACCTGATGCTGGAGAAAATAATACGAGCTGCAGAGCTAAATAGAGAAAGTGCAATCTTCAATAAGAGTGTACAGCTACTGGCGTACGCCGATGATATCGATATCATTGGAAACAATACCCGCGCCGTTAGTTCTGCTTTTTCCAGACTGGATAAGGAAGCGAAGCGTATGGGTCTGGTGGTGAACGAGGACAAGACGAAATATCTCCTGTCGTCAAACAAACAGTCACCGCATTCGCGTCTTGGCTCCCACGTCACTGTTGACAGTTGACAGGAAAAGCCACCATCGACCAGATATTCACCATGCGCCAAATCTTGGAGAAGACCCGTGAAAATAGGATCGACACATACCACCTTTTTGTCGATTTTAACAGTTGACTGTTGACAGTCATAACTTTGAAGTCGTAGATAATTTCGTCTACCTGGGAACCAGCCTTAACAGCAATAACAATGTCAGCCTGGAAATCCAACGCAGAATCACTCTTGCCAACAGGTGCTATTATGGACTAAGTAGGCAATTGAAAAGTAAAGTCCACTCTCGACGAACAAAAACCAACAAGCGTGGACGATGTCAACATCCGATGAGACAGCACTAGGAGTTTTCGAGAGAAAGGTTTGCGGAAGATTTATGGTCCCTTAAACATTGGCAACAGCGAATACCGCAGACGATGGAACGATGAGCTGTATGTGTTATTCGACGACATAGACATAGTCCAGCGAATAAAAAGACAGCGGCTGCGCTGGCTAGGTCATGTTGTTCGAATGGATGAGAGTGCTCCAGCTCTGAAAGTATTCGATGCAATACCCGCTGGTGGAAGCCGAGGAAGAGGGAGACCTCCACTCCGATGGAAGGACCAGGTGGAGAGGGACCTGGCTTCGCTTGGTATAGCCAATTGGCGCCAAACTGCCAGAAGGAGGGATACGTGGCGCGCTGTTGTGGACTCGGCTATAACCGCGTAAGCGGTGTCTACGCCAGTCAAGGAGAAGAAGAAGTTAAAGTTATTATAAACAAGTAAGGAAGGGCTAAGTTCGGGTGTAACCGAACATTTTATACTCTCGCAATTTATTTATTTAACTTTATTTATATTATATAATACACAATTTGACCCACATATTCGTCATATATATTGTATAAAGTCCATTGAAAGTTGGAAACCATAATATTAGGTTAGAAGCACCGAGGTCCTCGTGTTCGATATATGGGGACTTAAAAACCTATGGTCCGATTTCGGCGATTTTAAGAATGGGGCTGCCACACTATAAACATAGTATTTGTGCAAAGCTCTGCACCGATATCTTCACTAGTGCTTACTTTATATATTGTAAAGTAAACGATTCAGATTGTTTTCAAAGTTGTGGTATATAGGAAGTAGGCGTGGTTGTGAAGCGATTTGGCCAATTTTCACAACATATCATTGGGATGTAAGGAAACTATTACAAACCAAGTTTCATTAAAATCGGTCGAGCAGTTCCTGAGATATGGTTTTTGACCCATAAGTGGGCGACGCCACGCCCATTTTCCATTTTGTAAAAAAATCTGAGTGCATCTTTCATCTGCCATTTCTTATGTGAAATTTAGTGTTTCTGACGTTTTTCTGACGTGAGTTAACCCACTTTTAGTAATTTTTATACTCTCGCAACAAATGTTGCTAAAGAGAGTATTCTAGTTTTGTTCACATAACGGTTGTTTGTAACACCCAAAACTAAACGAGTTAGATATAGGGTTATATATACCAAAGTGATCAGGGAGAAGAGTGGAGGTCAAATCCGAATGTCTGTCTGTCCGTCCGTCCGTCCGTCCGTCCGTCCGTCCGTCCGTCTGTGCAAGCTGTAACTTGAGTAAAAATTAAGATATCTTGATGAAACTTGGCATACTTATTTCTTGGCACCATAGGAAGGTTGCTTTCGAAAATGAGCAAAATCGGACCACTGCCACGCCCACAAAATGGCGGAAACGGAAAACACATAAAGTGCCATAACTAAGCCATAAATAAAGCTATGGAAATAAAATTTGGTATGAAGGATCGCACTATGAAGGGGCATATTTGGATGTAATTTTTTTGGAGAAGTGGGCGTGGCCCCGCCCCCTACTACGTTTTTTGTACATATCTCGCAAACCAATAGAGCTATATAAACCAAACTTTCTGCAGTCGTTTTTTTAGCCACTTCTTAATACAGTCCAAAAATGAAAGAAATCGGATAATAACCACGCCCACCTCCCATACAAAGATTAGGCTGAAAATTACTAAAAGTGGGTTAACTCACTAACGAAAAACGTCAGAAACACTAAATTTCACAAAAGAAATGGCAGATGAATTCTGCACTCAGATTTTTTTACAAAATGGAAAATGGGCGTGGCGTCGCCCACTTATGAGTCAAAAACCATATCTCAGGAACTATTCGACCGATTTCAATGAAACTTGGTTTGTAATAGTTTCCTTACATCCCAATGATATGTTGTGAAAATAGGCCAAATCGCTTCACAACCACGCCTACTTCCTATATACCAGAACTACGAAGACATTCTGAATCCTTTACATTACAATATATAAAGTAAGCACTAGTGAAGATATCGGTGTGGAACTTTGCACAAATACTATGTTTATAGTGTGGCAGCCCCATTCTAAAAATCGCCGAAATCGGACCATAGGTTTTGAAGGCCCCATATATCGAACATGAGGACTTCTGTTCTTCTAACCTAATATTATGGTTTCCAACTTTCAATGGACTCTATACAATATATATGACGAATATGTGGGTCAAATTGTGTATTATATAATATAAATAAAGTCAAATAAATAAATTGCGAGAGTTTAAAATGTTCGGTTACATCCGAACTTAGCCCTTCCTTACTTGTCAACCTAACTTTTGTATGGGAGGTGGGCGTGGTTATGATCCGATTTCTTTCATTTTTTGACTATATTAGGAAGTGGCTAAAAAAAACGACTGCAGAAAGTTTGGTTTATATAGCTCTATTGGTTTGCGAGATATTTATAAAAAACTTAGTAGGGGCGGGGCCACGCCCACTTCCCCAAAAAAATTACATCCAAGTATGCACCTTCATAGTGCGATCCTTCATACCAAATTTTATTTCCATAGCTTTATTTATGGCTTAGTTATGGCACTTTATGTGTTTTCGGTTTTCGCCATTTTGTGAGCGTGGCAGTGGTCTGATTTTGCTCATTTTTGAAAGCAACCTTCCTATGGTGACAACCGCACTGCAGTCAACCGAAAGCTCTGCATTCCCGACTGGTTTACCATCATATTGGCCATCGGATAGTGAAAAGATTCCATACGTGTTAAATTTTTTCATTGTCGGCAAAATATCCCGGAACTATCTGTCGATAAAGCAGGGTTTTTAAACTATGATCATTCTCCAATATATTTAACCTATAGTGAAACTGTATTCTTTAAAGACTTTAAATACAGCGATAAACGTACAAATTGGGAATACTTCAGAAAGATTATGGAATGCTATGAAAGTAAATATGACACCATATTAAATACAGACCAACTGGAATCCGAAATTTTACACTTTACAATAAGCATGCAAAATGCAACTTAAAAGAATACACCGAAAGTAAGGCAATTTGCATCCGTTAGGGTATTCAGCCTCATGGCATGTACAGAAAAACAGCTTGCTTTGATCCGTACTGTGAGAGTTCACGCTTGACTCTGAATTTCTTTATTAAAATTTCATTCGTCAATACATTGCTTAGTTCTAATCTCTTAACTAGGTAAATACATATGTGTATTTTATTGTATGCTTCAGATACCAACGCATTGATATTCTACAACTCTTTAGATCAGTCTCGACCAAACTACCACACGCACAAAATTATACAAATGTTAGTTAAGAAGAACAAGAAGCGAAGCAAGTAACGAAACAAAAAGTAAACAAAGCAGCTACACCGAAAAAAGTTTTTATAATTAAAAAATATGTTTATTTTAGTTTATTCAATTATTTTATTAATGTCAATTTCATATTCATAATTTTTGATTCTCATTAAATCGCATATATGTTTGTCCGTTAGGTGGTTTCTATTTTTATTTTGGATTATTTTAAGATTGGAAAAGGCAGCTTCACAGTTTTAGGTTGAACCAAACATAGAATAAAGCTTGTAGATCTCGTTTGTTGTGTTTATTGTGTTCTTATATAAAGTTGAATCCAGATCCTTCCAAAACTCCAAACCGCTCCCCAATGGCACAGTTACGCTCCTTTGCAGACTCCTTAGTTCAGTGTGAAGAGGTTCTTTTTGCTGACTTATGTCACATGTAAGTGGGCTATCGTGGAGAATAATATTGTTGCTAATTTTATCATCATTTAGATATCACAATTAAAACTTCTTCTACTGTTTCGAAATTGCTTCCCACTGATTTTGCACAAACAATATGCTGACATATATTATTTGCAACTGTGGTCTCGTCAAATGATAAGGAAAAACCATACAATTTCTAAGTCTATCTATTGAACATCTAAAAATATATGAACTTATTTGTTCTGCTCGACGGACTAGCTTGGGGCGGGACAAAGTGACAGATTCTAATATCCGACAGGCATCATAACCTTTGTTTCCAAAACAACTAAAAAATTCAGAGCCCAAATTAAAAAAAAAAACCCATCATCAAATGGGCGTCCTTTTTTCGCTAAATAAAGAGCAACTATAAACGACGCCTTTTTCTTTTGTTTACCCTTTTCTTCAGTATCAACTGCTATGTAAATGTACATTTTTTTTTAATTCGCTAATTTGTTTTCTCTTTCGGAAATTTCAAGATTAGAAATATCTTTATTAGAATTTAAAAAATGCTTTTCTAAATTGAAAAGACGCTTACTCTTAAAAGTACTCTTGCACAACATACATTGCGCAAGATAATTTTCATTTTCATACATAAAAAATTTATCAATTTTTTTTGCTCAGTGCAAGAACAAATTTTGCCGTAGCGAGTATCTGATTTGTTTTAGCGAACGAGTAAGGTGTTGCTTGTTCAAAATTCAGACAGCAACTGATTTCTTTTCGCTTGTTCTGTTGCGAAGCTTCGGGCATGTTGGTGTGAAAAAACGAAGTCTAATAAAAATAGTAGGAGCTGGTCGAGGCTGCTTTAGATTAGTGCATATAACACACTTGATATTTTCTTATCAGTTGTTGTTTATGTATATTTGTATTAGTTCTTATATACACTAATTTATGTTTTTTATTTTGTATGCAACGATTTTCACATTTTTATGAGCAAGTCTCATATTACAATTTTGTTTCTTACCATTGCACTTGATATTAATAGACTCTATATACTTTTTATTTAACTTATTGCTTACATGAGTATTTTTATGTATTTATGTACTTGTCTCAAAAATATAATGTTCTGCATATAATTCAATCTTAATATAATAAAACTTTCATGTTCATATATTTAGGAACATTCTGCCGGGGGGCAAAATTGTATCTTTACTTTACTTGTATATTATGTTTTATTAATAATATTTATACTCTCGCAACAAATGTTGCTAAAGAGAGTATTATAGTTTTGTTTTATACTCTCGCAACAAATGTTGCTAAAGAGAGTATTATAGTTTTGTTCACATAACGGTTGTTTGTAACACCCAAAACTAAACGAGTTAGATATAGGGTTATATATACCAAAGTGATCAGGGTGAAGAGTGGAGTTCAAATCCGAATGTCTGTCTGTCCGTCCGTCCGTCCGTCCGTCCGTCCGTCTGTGCAAGCTGTAACTTGAGTAAAAATTAAGATATCTTAATGAAACTTGGCACACTTATTTCTTGGCACCATAGGAAGGTTGCTTTCGAAAATGAGCAAAATCGGACCACTGCCACGCCCACAAAATGGCGAAAACCGAAAACACATAAAGTGCCATAACTAAGCCATAAATAAAGCTATGGAAATAAAATTTGGAATGAAGGATCGCACTATGAAGGGGCATATTTGGATGTAATTTTTTTTGGGTAGTGGGCGTGGCCCCGCCCCCTACTAAGTTTTTTGTAGATATCTCGCAAACCAATAGAGCTATATAAACCAAACTTTCTGCAGTCGTTTTTTTTAGCCACTTCCTAATACAGTCCAAAAATGAAAGAAATCGGATAATAACCACGCCCACCTCCCATACAAAAGTTATGTTGAAAATTACTAAAAGTGAGTTAACTCAGTAACTAAAAACGCCAGAAACACTAAATTTCACATAAGAAATGGCAGATGGAAGCTGCACTCAGATTTTTTTACAAAATGGAAAATGGGCGTGGCGTCGCCCACTTATGGGTCAAAAACCATATCTCAGGAACTACTCGACCGATTTCAATGAAACTTGGTTTGTAATAGTTTTCTTACATCCCAATGATATGTTGTGAAAATAGGCCAAATCGCTTCACAACCACGCCTACTTCCTATATACCAGAACTTTGAAGACAATCTGAATCGTTTACTTTACATTATATAAAGTAAGTACTAGTGAAGATATCGCTGCAGAACTTTGCACAAATACTACCTTTATAGTGTGGCAGCCCCATTCTAAAAATCGCCGAAATCGGACCATAGTTTTTAAGGCCCCATATATCGAACACGAGGACCTCGGTGCTTCTAACCAAATATTATGGTTTCCAACTTTCAATGGACTTTATACAACATATATGACGAATATGTGGGTCAAATTGTGTATTATATGATATAAATAAAGTTAAATAAATAAATTGCGAGAGTATAAAATGTTCGGTTACACCCGAACTTAGCCCTTCCTTACTTGTTTTTAATTATATCTAACTGGAAGTTCAAATGGAACAGTCACAGTTCTTGTTACACATTTGGATCTTATATATAAAATAGTAATAATTAATGCTATTATCAAAACTAATGTTAGCGAAACGTGTTCAAGCGATGAACATTTGTACCTTTTAAGTTTATATTTTCTGTTTTGAAGAGTTCCATTTGTTGTTTAAGATGTACGATATTTTTGGTATTGTTTATCAATGTTGAATCACATGGTTTTATTTGTAGTTCTTGAATATCTTCAATATCTGGGCTGTGCATCCTTCTCTTATTGTCATAATACCTTGACTAGGGATTTCCATATGCATTTGTTGATTCTATTCTAGATATAACAATTTGTAAAGCCAACGATTTTGTGAAGATAGTTTTATGCAAACGTTTTCATTTGTAGTAGGCTTGAAATCGCATGCCTCATTTTCAAACTGCTACTTCACACGAATTATCCGTCGCTGATTTCCAACCCAAATTTCCAGGACATTTGTAATGATTCTCCGAGTTAGTACAACATTTATCCAGATCGACTTTATTTATAAGTGAATATTGATTCAATTCAAACTTGTATATTAAATATTCTGCCTTTATTTCTGGAATAATCATATTCCCTTTGTATTTTATTGGAAGTGGACTTAATGCTATTTCTTTATTAAGTTGCAAAGGCTTTAAAAGTTTTGGATTTATGTTCATTCATTTTCTCAAAATTACGGTTAACTTCATCTGTTGTCTTTTTTAATATATCTGTGGTAGAATCAACTACTAATGTCTGCCTTTTAAATAATTTTGCTATATCATTTTAGTTGCCGAAAATATTTCTCATATTTGATTCCAAATTTTCTCGGCCATCAGCAATCCATAATTCCAAATAATATATGGTAAATTGAACCAACGAATTCGAATGGTGCTCGGTTTTTTCTATTTTGTACTTTCATAAACAATTCATTATTTGTTTTAAGACTATTGTAATTGTCCTTTAAAGTTGTAGTAACCTTTACACACGCATGTTCGTAATAGGTCAATATTTTGCATTGATGTTCAAGTATGTTAATAAATTCTTGTACTTTATGCATCCGATCATAATAAGAACCTAATTCGTAATAGACTATTAAATTCCATTTTTAATTTATTATGTCCATTTTACTAATCGGTTCCAAATATATTGTTGTGTTATTTCTCAGTTTAGTCACTGAAGCTCCTAGTTTAGCTGAATCACATGTATAATGACTTAGCTTGGGTTGCTAGCATGAGCATCGTTAAGAACCACATCATCAATTTGCTTGTTTTACTGGGCCGTTCTAAGGTTGCAGTATTTTTTGTTATTCTCGAAGTCAACAAACTTGTAACATGATTTGCTTCCTCTGTTCTACTGCTGTTTGTTACCTCCTGTGGGCATAATTTGTGAACGGGCGTTTAAGTATGCCATTTTGTAATTTTAGTGTTACAACTCTTATATTTCCATCACTTTCCGGATGAGTTTCAATAATTTTTCCTAATGGCTATTTGACTGGACGAGTTTCTTCATCTTTAATAATAACTATTTCTTTTCCATTTCATGCGTTGTTGCAACATTACAACATATTCGCTTTCCCATCGTTTCCAGGAGCCTTTTTTAAGATTTTGTATTAATTTCCATCTATATACTGTATCCATCTATTGACTGTCTGTGTATATATTCGCTTTCAGTATCCCCCCATTGTTGTTCAATATATCTTCACAGGCCTTCTGTATGCCAATCACTTCCGCTTGGAAGATACTGGCTGCGTTTGGTAGACGGATAGAGAGAGATATGTCCAGATCCTTGGAGAATACCCCCCGTACCTACTCCGCAGTCCATTTTGGACCCGTCGGAATTGATTGAGATTGTATTCTCCTCTATTTCTAGACCTCTTCTCCATTCACGTCTAGAGGGTATCCTCACCTCATAGTCAATATTGAAGTCTAACTTTTGGGCGATATAGTCTGATTTGTATAAATTGTTAATAAAATGGTTCAGGATACCGCTATGTCCATAACTTTTCTGGTTCCAACCACCTAGTTCATTTATTCTTATAGCTGAAAGTGCTGCTACGTTTCTTATGAAAACGTCGATGGGCAGTTGGTACAGGAGTACATTAATTGCGTCAGTCGGACATGACTTAAGCGTCCCAGTAACCCCTGCACAGGCTGCCCTCTGTAATCCATTCAACTCTTTAATGTTATACTGCTCTGGCTGGCCACCAGACTAAAGCTCCATATGTTAGTATTGGTTTGATTACGGCCGTGCACATCCACATGGCTATGTTTGGTTTAAGGCCCCAGTTTCTGCTTATTATTCTCTTGCAGGTATAGTGGGCCACATATGCTTTTTTAATTCTGTTTTCGATATTTATTTTCCAATTTAATTTGGTATCTATCTGCACCCCTAGGTACTTAGCTGTCTAGGACAAAGGAATTGTTGTACCGTTGAGTGAGGGAAGAATAAATTGGGGTATTTTGGTTTTATTCGTGAATAGCATCAGGTCTGTCTTATGCGGGTTTACACCTAAGCCATTGCCTGCTGCCCATTGATGTAGTAGAAGGAAGCCATTGTATAATGTTTATGCTGTAGCGACTTTTCTATTATGTTTACCACGTCATGTAAGGCAGTTTCCGTCGATCGGCCTTTTATATACGCATGTTGGGCCGTAGATAGTGTGCTTCCTATTCTTGATCTTATATGTATATCCATTAATCTTTCTAGAACCTTCCACATGAAAGAGGTAAGGCTGATAGGTCTAAAATTTTTAGCACTATCGTGCGTTCTCCTGCCTGGTTTTGGTAGGAACACTACCTTAATTCTTTTCCTTTCTCCTTGGTATGTATGATAGTTTAAGACTAGCTTTGTATATCTTTTCAAGGCTTTGAACTATTGGTTCTTTCAGCTTTTGTAGCATTATGGGTATAGTCCCATCCGGGCCCGCTGCTTTGTACGGTAAGAAACTGTTTATAGCATAAGGGATTTTTTCCTTGCTTACTATCATACTCGATTGGTCTGCTGTAATTTCAGTTTGTTCCGTTTGTAGCTCCATTTCCGCTGTTTGCTTATTGCCAGGGAAGTACGTGTTTGTGAGTACCTTCAGTGCCTCCGCCGTTGAGGAGGTCCAAGTACCTCTTTCCGTTTTTATGTAAGCATCGTTGGTGTGCTCTTTGAATAGTATCTTGCTCAATCTAGCCGACTCTTTGCAATTTTCTATCGATGAACAGAATGATTGCCAGGATCATGCTTTTGCTTTCCTAACTGCTTTTTTGTATTGCTTCAAGATATCTTTGTATGGTTGCCATCACTTGGTCTTAAAGCTTTCATTGAAAGCTTTACTTAATAAAGTTCTTAGTTTTTTAAGACTGTTTTCATGACTGTTAGAGGTGTGGATTGATTGAACGAATTCGTTAACATTTTTTCAATCTTCTCCACCTCCGTATCAAGATCCTGAGGGTTTCTGATCGTATTGCTATTTTGGCAGACAGTTAGTCTTCCTGTTGCTTTCCTATTAAATTTATCACATGCTGCTCTTTTAGGGTTTCGATATTGGAGGGGAGTACTGGATTGTTCGCGAATGCTGAAGAGAATCCAAGAGTGATCCGACATGGATGGCTCCTCGGACACTCTCCAGTCATCGACGACAAGGCTATCTGTCTCTGTTGATAGCGTCAGATCAACCTTTCTGAATTTGGGAATATGAATGTTGGTCGCCTTTATTGCATATACTTAAATTACTGTTGTAAAAACGACTAACCTCTGGTGTTTGTGCTGGAGCTACCCCATAAGGTGTGCTTTGCATTAGCATCACACCCTTTTAGTATGTCTCCTCCTCTATTGTTGTCCACTAATCTGTCTATGGTTTCGGGCGGTATGTCCCTATCGTGGGCCATGTACGATGATACCAAAAAGAAATTGCTTCTCTTTTGTTCCATTTTACGACTGTGGTGTCTGCTGTGCTGTAATTAGGATACAAGTATGCATTAATATCTTTATTGGTGAGAATTCAAGCCCTTGATTTACCTTCGTTTCGTTTGTAGAAAATTTTAAATAGCTGCTATTTAGCCCTTTGATTAGCTCATCTTTAAACCAGGGAGGGTTGTCAGATTGGCTTTAGCACTTTTTGAGTGCTCGATCTTACTCGTCATTGCTGCTATCTTTTATGGCGACATCCCTTAGCAACTGGCTGGCGTCGTCGACCTCTTCCGTGTCGTCTTCGTCAGCCGCTCTGTCGCCCTGGAACACTTTCAACCTGGCCCTGCCCTCAGGAAGCTTTTGTACTCCTCCACTATTTGCTGTAGTCTTTTTGTCTCCTCTTCGTCAACTGAAGTGCCGGCAGCCTGATCTTTGGCTATCTTGCCTAACACATAGACGGCCCTCTGGTACCGGCTTTCCTCACTTGATTTAGGGTTTTCTTGCGTTTTTTACGGTTTTCTCCTTTGGCTGCCAGTGTACTTTGGTTGGTACTCTGGGCAGCTTTAGAGATGGAGTGTTCCGTAGTCAGATTTGGGGTACTCTGATTGGTTCCCACTATATTAACTGCTGTCGCTACCGGCGCACTATGGCTGGTACCTCCGGTAGCACTCGTAATCGTCTCCTGACTGGAGGCGAGGATGGCGTCTTCATCGGATTCCAAGGTCTGATTCCGATAGTTGTTTCCGTAGACCCTGTCACAGTTGCATTGGTCGTCAAAGTATTAATCGTTGTTGTTTTTGTTATTGTTTTCTTTTAAGTTCATGTTTGGTCTGGTCATTCGTCCGCAGAACCAGTATGCGGAGAGAAGACATTTGATACCTCCGACCTCGCCTGGGCATCGGAGAGGACCGTTCGCGAGCAGCTTTCAATACCTCCCGCTGACATTCAGCCCTCGGCACGGGTACCTCGACACCTAGGCTTAGGGTGGTGTTGGTGCGGGTATCCTCACACTTTCCACAGCAAGAGGTGGGTGTAAAACCAAAAGGTTTATTCATCCACACCCCCTTTGTGATAATTATGAGGTTTCCCTCTTAGTTCGTAAGAGCAATGTGAGTTCGCAATTGGGATGATCGCATTTCTATTACTTAAGCCCCTTCGCCACGACAAGGCGACCTACCTCGAAAGGAGTACGTGGTAAGTGGCTCGTGGCATTTAAGCGGGATTCATTTAAGTGCCTTTCCCGCCCTAAAATTCTTGCATGTTAAGAGGGTGCACTTAAGCGGGGATTACTGTATTTCCACTTGCTTTATCTAAATATCCTTTCATAAATTGCACATATTGTTGTCTTAACTCGTCATTTGTAGGGAACTTTCTTGTTCAAAAGGTAGAATGACGACAAATCGATTATTTTCATCTCTCACTTTTGTTTTTTTTCAAAAATTCATTCATCATTATCTGCTGTGTCTGCTGGAGTTGTGGTGTCTTCTATTTCCCAAAACTTCTTCAATGTTGTAGTAACCGCTGCTAAAAGTTTATTGTTTTTTCTCGGTTTTTGTAAAACTCCCGTAATATCCAGCCCAATTTCGTGGCTTGACATAGTATTCGATCATTTTTAAATATGCCTTCTTCTATTATTTCGGCATAAATGTCACTTCCAATGAAAACATATTTTTGGTAAATGAAGTATTTGAGCTGCTTCTTCGGAAATAGTAGTCTTTTAGGATCTTTGATTGATTAGAGCTCGCAATGTCACATACACTCCATTCTGTTCCCGAATGCTTCGTCATCATTGTGTAACAGGGGCGAACGCAGGGGGGTGGAGGTTTTGGGGTGTTAAAACCCCCCCCAAAGTAATTGAATTTTTAAATAATAGAATTTAATTCTACATAGTCATTTAAAAAATTGTAATTTGTTGTTTTCAAAGCAATCTTTCTGCCGACGATGTATGAATATGTAAAATAAATGAATACATTAGTCACTAACAGCGTTGCCGTTTTGATACAATTGTATCTTTTTTGATACTTTTTTTTCTAAATTTTGTGATTTGATACTTTTTTGTTCACAAACGGCCTATTTTGATACTTTTCTGCTGATAGAATTTAATTTTTTGAAACTATGAAAATGTTAAACTAAAAACAAACCTATTGTATCTGGATAGTATTAAAAAGTTGTGGGAATGTAGGCCAATTAAAAAACCCAGAAAAATATAAACTGGACAGAGACATTTTTTTAATTTGCTTCAAAGTAATGAGTTTGCTTTATAACTCTGTGGCTGCTGAACTGGATTTTTTTAGATTTAAGGGGAATTGTGAGTCGACAATGGACTTCTTTTGAAAAGTAGTTCTCAACTGAAAAGTCACCAATAAGGTTTCTATTATTTTTTTTAGAGTTTATTGTTAATCATAATACAGGAAAAATAAAAATTATGACTTTCAGTTTTCGTTCCATGAGCAACCTGTTGTGAAATAAATTTGAATTAAAAAAAATTATGCTAATTGAAAAAAATACTTGAGTGCCTTAACTAAAATGTCTACATTTTGAATAAAAACAACCACAAAAAACTGGTCTGAATTAGATACACAACTTTACTTATTATTTGTTTTTCAAATGAAAATTTTTAAAACAACGGTTGTGCTTTTGATACTTTTTTTGCTTGGTAACATATACTTAATTTTTTTAGCTCGCGGCAACACTTGTCACTAATGATTAGAGCGTGAATGAGAATAGAACAAATGAATTATGTGCGTATGTGTGTTTTGTTCTTGTGCCGTTTTTGCATTTTCCTTATATTTTTGCATTCGAAGGCGAACCGGAAGAATATTACCGCAGATCAATTTATATACCGTTTTTAGATCATTTTTTGGACCAAATCAATGAACGTTTTTTAAAACATCGAGAGCTGCTTTCCAAAATTGAAAACATTTTGCCAAATAAATGCATAAATCTTGACGTTATTGAGAAGCAGGAGACTGTTCGTGTTTTATAAAAGCAATGGTCCGCTGATGTAGAAGATCCCGATGATTTCGTTGCTGAATTTAGAATGTGGAAAATGTTAAAAATCTTTTGTTCAGATTATATTTTCTAACTAAAATTTTGAATATATTTTCAGGAACTGGTTAAATCAAACAAAGAGATACAAAACTTTTTTAGACGCGTTGAATTGTTGCGATGCAAAAATTTTCAAAACAGTGCATCGTTTTTTAAAGATTGGAGCAACAATCCCTATATCTGTCGCTTCAAGTGAACGCTCGTTTTCCTCACTTCGCAGGCTTAAAACATATTTAAGAAATAAAACTGGAGAAGCACGCCTGAACGGAATGGCTCTCTTGAATATCCATAGAGATATAGACGTGACGGAGGAAGAGATTTTAAATGTTATGGTCCAAAATAAAAGAAGATTAGACTTCAATTTGTGAATAAAATAATGAAACATTGTCTTTTTACCTAAAACCACCCCCAAAATTTTTTTCCTGCGTTCGCCACTGTTGTGTAAGATGTTTTTTGTGATATTTTCTTCACTTCCTCATTTCCCTTTTTGGAATTCATTGAAATGCAATAAATTATGAAGACTTCTTTCAAACTTAGCGACGTCTTATTATTATTACATTTGCCTTGATAACGTATATGCGTACTGTAGGTGTGAAAAAACGAAGACTAACAAGTAAGGAAGGGCTAAGTTCGGGTGTAACCGAACATTTTATACTCTCGCAATTTATTTATTTAACTTTATTTATAATATATAATACACAATTTGACCCACATATTCGTCATATATATTGTATAAAGTCCATTGAAAGTTGGAACCCATAATATTAGGTTAGAAGCATCGAGGTCCTCGTGTTCGATATATGGGGCCTTAAAAACCTATGGTCCGATTTTTAAAATGGGGCTGTCTCACTATTAACATACTATTTGTGCAAAGTTCTGCACCGATATCTTCACTAGTACTTACTTTATATATTGTAAAGTAAACGATTCAGATTGTCTTCAAAGTTCTGGTATATAGGAAGTAGGCGTGGTTGTGAAGCGATTTGGCCTATTTTCACAACATATCATTGGGATGTATGGAAACTATTACAAACCAAATTTCATTGATCGGTCGAGTAGTTCCTGAGATATGGTTTTTGACCCATAAGTGGGCGACGCCGCGCCCATTTTCCATTTTGTAAAAAAATCTGAGTGCAGCTTCCATCTGCCATTTCTTATGTGAAATTTAGTGTTTCTGAGGTTTTTCGTTAGTGAGTTAACCCACTTTTAGTAATTTTCAACCTAACTTTTGTATGGGAGGTGGGCGTGGTTATGATCCGATTTCTTTCATTTTTGGACTGTATTAGGAAGTGGCTAAAAAAAACGACTGCAGAAAGTTTGGTTTATATGGCTCAATTGGTTTGCGAGATATGTACAAAAAACCTATTTGGGGGCGGGGCCACGCCCACCTCCCCAAAAAAATTACATTCAAATATGCCCCTTCATAGTGCGATCCTTCATACCAAATTTTATTTCCATAGCTTTATTTATGGCTTAGTTATGGCACTTTATGTGTTTTCGGTTTTCGCCATTTTGTGGGCGTGGCAGTGGTCCGAATTTGCTCATTTTCAAAAGCAACCTTCCTATGGTGCCAAGAAATAAGTGTGCCAAGTTTCATCAAGATATCTTAATTTTTACTCAAGTTACAGCTTGCACAGACGGACGGACGGACAGACAGACATTCGGATTTGAACTCCACTCTTCACCCTGATCACTTTGGTATATATAACCCTATATCTAACTCGTTTAGTTTTGGGTGTTACAAACAACCGTTATGTGAACAAAACTATAATACTCTCTTTAGCAACATTTGTTGCGAGAGTATAAAAATAGTAGGAGCTGGTCGACACTGCTTTAAAAGGACTGAATTTAAATTTAAATGATGAACAAGCCATAATAGCTCGGATAGTGGTTCGAAAACTAGACAAATAAAGTCTACGTTTATACTAGCCAAACGTAAAAAAAGTAGGGATGTACAAAACCTAGACGACGTCTTCATTTTTCTGGAGCAGCAATATCAAGCTCTAGAAGCAATACGAGACATAAAACCAGCTAATTGGAATAATTAAAAGCAGCCACAGCGAGCACCTATATTTTATACAGCGGCACAAAAAAATTGTATATACTGCAAGGTTCCTGGGCATCAAATTTGTGAATGCAGACATTGACTACGATGAATCGAAGATTCATTTAAATTTAAATTCAGTCCTCTTAAAGCAGTGTCGACCAGCTCCTACTATTTTTATAATCTCGCAACCTGTTGCACAGAGTATCATAGTTTTGTTCACATAACGGTTGTTTGTGTCACCAAGAAATAAAAGAGTTAGATATGGGGTTATATATATATAAATGATCAGGATGACGAGTGGAGTTGAAATCCGGATGTCTGTCCGTCCGTCTGTCCGTCCGTCCGTCCGTGCAAGCTGTAACTTGAGTAAAAATTGAGATATCTTAATGAAACTTGGAACACATGTTCCTTGGGACCGTGAGAGGGTTGCTTTCGAAAATGGGCAAAATCGGTCCAATGCCACGCCCAAAAAATGGCGTAAACCAAAAACACATAAAGTGTCATAACTAAGCCATAAATAAAGTTATAATAGTAAAATTTGGAATAAAGGATCGCACCAGGAAGGGGCATATTTGGATGTAATTTTTTTGGGGAAGTGGGCGTGGTCCGCCCCCCAAATCGGTTATTTATATATATCTCGCAAACCAATGAAGCTATATAAACCAAACCTTCTGCAGTCGTTTTTTCTAGCCACTTCTTAATACAGTCCAAAAATGAAAGAAATCGGATAATAACCACACCCACCTCCCATACAAAGGTTAGGTTGAAAATTACTAAAAGTGGGTTAACTCACTAACGAAAAACGTCAGAAACACTAAATTTCACATACGAAATGGCAGACGGAAGCTGCACTCAGATTTTTTTACAAAATGGAAAATGGGCGTGGCGTCGCCCACTTATGGGTCAAAAACCATATCTCAGGAACTACTCGACCGATTTTAATGAAACTTGGTTTGTAATAGTTTCCTTACCTCCCAATAATATGTTGTGAAAATTGGCCAAATCGCTTCACAACCACGCCTACTTCCTATATACCAGAACTTAGAAGATGATCTGAATCGTTTACTTTACAATATATAAAGTAAGCACTAGTGAAGATATCGGTGCAGAACTTTGCACAAATACTGTATTTATAATGTGGCAGCCCATTTCTAAAAATCGCCGAAATCGGACCATAGGTTTTCAAGGCCCCATATATCGAACATGAGGACCTCGGTGCTTTTAACCTAATATTAGGCTTTCCAACTTTCAATGGACTTTATACAATATATATGACGAATATGTAGGTCAAATTGTGTATTATATAATATTAATTAAGTTAAATAAATAAATTGCGAGAGTATAAAATGTTTGGTTACACCCGAACTTAGCCCTTCCTTACTTGTTAGTCTTCGTTTTTTCACACCTACAGTTGAGCGTTCGTTTTTTCACACCAACATGGCCGAAGCTTCGCAGCAGAACAAGCGAAAACAAATCAGTTGCTGTCTGAATTTTGAACAAGCAACCCCTTACTCGTTCGCTAAAGCAAATCAGACACTCGCTACGGCAAAATTTGTTCTTGCACTGAGCAAAAAAATGGATCCATTTTTTATGTATGAAAATGAAAATAATCTTGAATTTTTTAGTTGTTTTGGAAACAAAGGTTATGATGCCTGTCGGATATTAGAATCTGTCCCTTTGTCCCGCCCCACGCTAGTCCGTCGAACAGAACAAAAAAGTTCATATATTTTTAGATGTTCAATATATAGACTTAGAAACTGTATGTCTGGAATCAACTTTATATAAGAACACAATAAACGATATCTACAAGCTTCAAAAATTATGAATATGAAATTGACATTAATAAAATAATTGAATAAACTAAAATAAAATATTTTTTAATTATGAAAACTTTTTTCGGTGTAGCTGCTTTGTTTACTTTTTGTTTCGCTGCTTACTTCGCTTCTTGTTCTTCTTAACTAACATTTGTATAATTTTGTGCGTGTGGTAGTTTGGTCGAGACTGTTTTAAAGCATAAATGCATTATTTGGTTTGCTTCTGTTACTGGTAGATGTTGAATTAATCTACCAGGTTCTCAACTCAAAGTGTCTTCAACAAAACTTCTTTTCCACTTCAGTAAAGTGTTTCGAATCATGCACCAAACTTTTAAAAAGATCGTAGAATGATGACCATTGTTTCATTTCTCCATTAAACATCGGAACTTTAATTTCAACACATTGTTTGTGTTGTATTATAATTAATTGGAGGATGGAGTCATATGTAGAAGTTCACGTAAGTGAGGAAAGTTTCTGACTGTCATTCACTTGGGAGTGGTCAGGAATGATTCTTTTACATGTGGCTCAAGCAGCTCACGACTTCCGGTCTTAGACCGAGTATCCTCTGGGTAGCCAACAGACATCCGTTTGGAGGCGAGCTAAAGTTTGAAGGCGAAACCCGCTTATGCGGTTGTGCGTAGGGTTTGGGACCCACCACATAATAACACCCCCCAATGAAAAGAAAAAAACCGCCTCGGATGAGAGACCCCAATTTTGATGACGACCACTGCAAACGTTTAAAGGACTACGAATTAAGGGCATGCACCTGGAATCTCCGGACCCTTTATTGGGAAGGTGCCTCTGCCCAGCTGGTTGATGTCCTCGTAAGAGTAAAGGCTGAAATCACCGCAATCCAAGAAATGCGATGGACGGGACAAGGACGGAAGAAGGTGGGTCCTTGTGACATTTACTACAGCGGCCTTTGGCAGAACAGTCGGAAAATTCAGCCCCCATGACGAAACATCACCAAACGGTCTGACGCTGATCGACTTCGCCGGGGTCCGAAATATGGTCGTCTGTAGTACTAGATTCCAGCATAAGAAAATCTAACAAGCCACTTGGCTGTCCCCGGATCGAATCACTCGCAACCAGATCGGTCATGTTGTGATAGATGGACGACATGTCTCCAGTGTTTTTGATGTGCGTACGCTTCGTGGTCCCAACATCGACTCGGACCACTAACTTGTAGCAGCTAAGATACGCACGCGCCTCAGTGTAGAAAAGCGCACACGTCAACAAACACAAGGAAGGTTCGACATCGAGAAGCTGCAATCACAACCGACAGCCGAACGATTTTCTACTCGACTTGCACTCCTGCTCTCTGAGAGCACTCATCAGCATCTCGGTATAAGGGAGCTGTGGATGGCTGCAACCGAAACCATTGGTTTTCGGAAAAGTAAAAAAAAAACAGCTGGTATAATGGGGATTGTCGTCTCGCAGTGGAGAGAAAACAGACTGCCTACCTCGCAATGTTGCGATCGACCGCAACACGAGCGGGATGGGAAAGATACCGAGAGCTGAAGAGGGAAGCGAGTCGCATTTGCAGACAAAAAAAGAAAGAGGCCGAAATGCGTGAGTATGAAGAGCTTGACAAGACAAGAAAGATCCGCCGACTAACTGAAGGTTTCAAGACCGGAGCACACTCCTGTAGGACCCCCAGAGGTGATCTAGTTATTGATGACCAGAGTATACTGAGTTTGTGGAGGGAACACTTCTCCAGCCTGCTGAATTGCAGTGAAAGTACAACACCAGGAGATGGCGAACCCGATTCCCCAATCGACGACGATGGAGCAGCATTGCCCGACCGTGAAGAAATTCGAATAGCAATTACCCGCTTGAAGAACAATAAGGCGGCGGGGGCCGATGGATTACCGGCCAAGCTGTTCAGATACGGCGGCGAAGAGCTGATAAGGTGCATGCATCAGCTTCTTTGCAGAATATGATCGGAAGGAAGCATGCCTGACGATTGGAATCTCAGTGTACTCTGCTCAATACACAAAAAGGGAGACCCCACAATTTGCGACAATTACCGTGGGATAAGCCTCCTCAACATCGCGTATAAGGTTCTGTCGAGCGTATTGTGTGAAAGACTAAAGCCCACCGTCAACAAACTGATTGGACCTTATCAGTGTGGCTTTAGACCTGGAAAATCAACAACAGACCAGATATTCACCATGCGCCAAATTTTGGAGAAGACCCGTGAAAATAGGATCGACACACACCATTTCTTTGTCGACTTTAAAGCTGCTTTCGACAGCACGAAAAGGAGCTGCCTTTATGCCGCGATGTCTGACTTTGGTATCCCCGCAAAACTAACACGGCTGTGTAAGCTGACGTTGAGCAACACCGAAAGATCTGTCAGGATCGGGAAGGACCTCTCCGAGCCGTTGGATACCAAACGAGGTTTCAGACAAGGTGACTCACTCTCGTGTGATTTCTTTAACCTGATGCTGGAGAAAATAATACGAGCTGCAGAGCTAAATAGAGAAGGTACTATTTTCTATAAGAGTGTACAGCTACTGGCGTACGCCGATAATATCGATATCATTGGAAACAACACCCGCGCCGTTAGTTCTGCTTTTTCCAGACTGGATAAGGAAGTGAAGCGTATGGGTCTGGTGGTGAACGAGGACAAGACGAAATATCTCCTGTCGTCAAACAATCAGCGCATTCGCGTCTTGGCTCCCACGTCACTGTTGACAGTCATAACTTTGAAGTGGTAGATAATTTCATCTACCTGGGAACAGCATTACCAGCAATAACAATGTCAGCCTGGAAATCCAACGCAGAATCACTCCTGCCAACAGGTGCTACTATGGACTAAGTAGGCAATTGAAAAGTAAAGTCCTCTCTCGACGAACAAAAACCAAACTCTACAAGTCTCTCATCATTCCCGTCCTACTTTACGGTGCAGAAGCGTGGACGATGTCAACATCCGATGAGAAAGGTTTTGCGGAAGATTTATGGTCCCTTAAACATTGGCAACGGCGAATACCGCAGACGATGGAAAGATGAGCTGTATGTGTTATTCGATGACATAGACATAGTCCAGCGAATAAAAAGACAGCGGCAACGCTGGCTAGGTCATGTTGTTCGAATGGATGAAAGTGCTTCAGTTCTGAAAGTATTCGATGCAGTACCCGCTGGTGGAAGCCGAGGAAGAGGGAGACCTCCACTCCGATGGAAGGACCAGGTGGAGAGGGACCTGGCTTCGCTTGGTATAACCAATTGGCGCCAAACTGCCAGAAGGAGGGATACGTGGCGCGCTGTTTTGGACTCGGCTATAACCGCGTAAGCGGTGTCTCGCCAGTCAAGAAGAAGAAGAAGCTTTAGTAGTTTGTGAGATATGTACAAAAATCTTAGTAGGGGCAGGGCCACGCCCATTTTCCCAAAAAAATTACAACCAAATATGCCTTTCAAATTTCCAAATTTTTCTTTCATAGCATTTTTTATGGCTTAGTTATAGCTTTTTATGTGGTTTCGGTTATTGCCATTTTGTGGGCGTGGCAGTGGTCCGATTCCGCCCATCTTCAAACTTATCCTGTTTATGGTGCCAAGGAACACATGTTCCACGTTTCATTAAGATATCTCAATTTTTACTCAAGTTACAGCTTGCCCGGACGGACAGACAAACATCTGGATTTGAACTTTACTCGTCACCCTGATCACTTTGGTATATATAACCTTATATCTAACTCGTTTAATTTTAGGACTTACAGACAACCGTTATGTGGACAAAACTAGAATACTCTCTTAGCAACTTTTTTTGCAAGAGTATAAAAATTGTAAAAGCGTTCTTGTGGATATAACAAGAAGAGTGCAAAAAAAAATATATCAACAAAAACAAACTATAAATTTTGCATTTGCATGAAGAATTTGCTAACACGACAGAAGGAGTTGGGCGATCTGGCAGCGTTGGAGGACCAAAAAAAATTAATCTCGCTTAAATGCCACGAGGCACTTACCAAGTTTTTTCTCAAATATTTCGATCTATAACTTTTTCTTTTAGAATGAAAGTCACATTTATTTCTAATTAATAACAAAAATACTTAATAATAACAACAAATATAAAAAAACATTACAAAAATATGTAGATGTTTTACTTTTGACAATACACAGCGTATTCAATGTCAAAAAGATTAAAAGGCGCTTTAAAGAGGATTTTGAAAAGAATTTTGTTTTTGTGGCTTAAATATTACTGGCATTTAAGCGGGAAAGGCACTTAAGCGGAGGCTCTTAGGCGGGGAATTTTATATGTAAATTGAGAGGAAAAACAACGATGCTGCAAAATATGGTCACTTATGCGGGAAAGGCACTTAAACGGGGATCACTGCAAATGCGGAAAATACTATTTGCCACGTCAAGCAGTGATTCGAGAAGACAGTAGAACGTCTAAACTAAGAGTAGTTTTCGATGCGTCTGCAAAAACTACAAATGAAAGTAATTTAAATGACATCATCTTCATAGGACCGAGACTTGACTATATAAAAATCATAGCAACAATTCCAGTAAATAACGCAAATGAAGTAATAACAAGTAAGGAAGGGCTAAGTTCGGGTGTAACCGAACATTTTATACTCTCGCAATTGATTTATTTAACTTTATTTATATTAATAATACACAATTTGACCCACATATTCGTCATATATAGTGCATAAAGTCCATTGAAAGTTGGAAACCATAATATTAGGTTAGAAGCACCGAGGTCCTCGTGTTCGATATATGGGGCCTTAAAAACCTATGGTCCTATTTCGGCGATTTTTAGAATGGGGCTGCCATACTATTAACATAGTATTTGTGCAAAGTTCTGCACCGATATCTTCACTAGTACTTACTTTATATATTGTAAAGTAAACGATTCAGATTGTCTTCAAAGTTCTGGTATATAGGAAGTAGGCGTGGTTGTGAAGCGATTTGGCCTATTTTCACAACATATCATTGGGATGTACAAACCAAGTTTCATTGAAATCGGTCGAGTAGTTCCTGAGATATGGTTTTTGACCCATAAGTGGGCGATGCCACGCCCATTTTCCATTTTGTAAAAAAATCTGATTGCAGCTTCCATCTGACATTTCTTATGTGAAATTTAGTGTTTCTGACGTTTTTCGTTAGTGAGTTAACCCACTTTTAGTAATTTTCTACCTAACTTTTGTATGGGAGGTGGGCGTGGTTATGATCTGATTTCTTTCATTTTTGGACTGCATTAGGAAGTGGCTAAAACAACGACTGCAGAAAGTTTGGTTTATATAGCTCTATTGGTTTGCGAGATATGTACAAAAAACTTAGTAGGGGGCGGGGCCACGCCCACTTCCCTAAAAAAATTACATCCAAGTATGCCCCTTCATAGTGCGATCCTTCATACCAAATTTTATTTCCATAGCTTTATTTATGGCTTAGTTATGGCACTTTATGTGTTTTCGGTTTTCGCCATTTTGTGGGCGTGGCAGTGGTCCGATTTTGCTCATTTTCGAAAGCAACCTTCCTATGGTGCCAAGAAATAAGTGTGCCAAGTTTCATCAAGATATCTTAATTTTTACTCAAGTTACAGCTTGCACAGACGGATGGACGGACGGACAGACAGACATTCGGATTTGAACTCCACTCTTCACCCTGATCACTTTGGTATATATAACCCTATATCTAACTCGTTTAGTTTTGGGTGTTACAAACAACCGTTATGTGAACAAAACTATAATACTCTCTTTAGCAACATTTGTTGCGAGAGTATAAAAATAGCAGAAGACGAAACAATAAAGACATTGGGTATTCAATGGGATCCTACCAAAGACATGTTTGGTTTTAATACGAATCTTTCAATGCAAAAGCTAGTTACAACAAGTAAGGAAGGGCTAAGTTCGGGTGTAACCGAACATTTTATACTCTCGCAATTTATTTATTTAACTTTATTAATATTACAAAATACACAATTTGACCCACATATTCGTCATATATATTATATAAAGTCCATTGAAAGTTGGAAACCCTAAACGCAGTATTTGTGCAAAGTTCTGCATCGATATCTTCACTAGTGCTTACTTTATATATTGTAAAGTTAACGATTCAGATCGTCTTCAAAGTTCTGGTATATAGGAAGTAGGCGTTTTTGTGAAGCGATTTTGCCTATTTTCACAACATATCATTGGGATGTAAGGAAACTATTACAAACCAAGTTTCATTGAAATCGGTCGAGTAGTTCCTGAGATATGGTTTTTGACCCATAAGTGGGCGACGCCACGCCCATTTTCCATTTTGTGAAAAATCTGAGTGTAGCTTCTATCTGCCATTTTCTATGTGAAATTTAGTGTTTCTGACGTTTTTGGTTAGTGAGCTAACCCACTTTTAGTAATTTTCAACCTAACCTTTGTATAGGAGGGGGGCGTGGTTATTATCCGATTTCTGTAATTTTTGGACTGTATAAAAAAAAACGACTGCAGAAAGTTTGGTTTATATAGCTCTATTGGTTTGCGAGATATATACAAAAAACTTAGTAGGGGGCGGGGCCACGCCCACTTCCCCAAAAAAATTACAACCAAATATGCCCCCTCCTAGTGCGATCCTTTATTCCAAATTTTATTTTTATATCTTCATTTATGGCTTAGTTATGACACTTTATGTGTTTTTGGTTTTCGCCATTTTGTGGGCGTGGCAATGGTCCGATTTTGCTGATTTTCGAACTTAACCTTCTTATGGTGCCAAGGAACACGTGTTCCAAGTTTCATTAAGATATCTCAATTTTTACTCAAGTTACAGCTTGCACGGACGGACGGACAGACGGACGGACAGACAGACATCCGGATTTGAACTTTTCTCGTCATCCTGATCATTTTGATATATATAACCCTATATCTAACTCGTTTAATTTTAGGACTTACAACCAACCGTTATGTGGACAAAACTATAATACTCTCGTAGCAACTTTGTTGCGAGAGTATAAAAAGACAAGTTTGGTCTGATTTAGCGCGAATTTTCGACCCAATGGGATGGCCTTCACCAATAACCTTTATAGCAAAGTTGTTTACAGAATCTTTTGTTGATGAAACTGATATTTATGCAGCATATACCAGATATGAAAAGCATAAAAATTCCGAGACGGTTTGAAACTAAAAGTCAAAATATATACTCGGACAATGGAACAAATTTTGTCGGAACTTATAGAAGATTAAACTGAGATTTTAAAATGCCAATTAAAAATAATTCAACCGTAGCTCCCATATTGAAGCAGATAAAATTCAATGGCATTGGCCCCCGGCAGGTCCTGACTTCGGAGGAATTTGGGAGGCTGGAGTGAAGTCGGTGAAATATCATTTATATAGATGGAAATTAATACAAAATTTAAAAAAAGGCATATGATTCAAAGGAGAAATGTAAAATGGGAATGCAGCATTGCAATAGGCTACTTACATATTATGCTTAGTACATGTTAAATAGGACTAAGAAATGTGGAAAAACAAACATATGCATAATTGTGTGAGCGAAACATAGCGTTAGCATAAGTGTACAAAGCAAATGCAAGCAAACACAATGCAAATACAATTATTAACTGCATTGAGGTGAATGACTTCTAATGCTTAACCTTGAATATTAGGCAAATGAGAAGAAATAGAAATAGAAACAAGTAAGGAAGGGCTAAGTTCGGGTGTAACCGAACATTTTATACTCTCGCAATTTATTTATTTAACTTAATTAATATTATATAATACACAATTTGACCCACATATTCGTCATATATATTGTATAAGGTCCATTGAAAGTTGGAAACCATAATATTAGGTTAGAAGCACCGAGGTCCTCGATATATGGGGCCTTGAAAACCTATGGTCCGATTTTGGCGATTTTTAGAATGGGGCTGCTACACTATAAACATAGTATTTGTGCAAAGTTCTGCACCGATATCTTCACTAGTGCTTACTGTATATAATGTAAAGTAAACAATTCAAATCGTCTTCAAAGTTCTGGTATATAGGAAGTAGGCGTGGTTGTGAAGCGATTTGGCCAATTTTCACAACATATCATTGGGATGTAAGGAAACTATTACAAACCAAGTTTCATTGAAATCGGTCAAGTAGTTCCTGAGATATGGTTTTTGACCCATAAGTGGGCGACGCCACGCCCATTTTCCATTTTGTAAAAAAATCTGAATGTAGCTTCCATCTGCCATTTCTTATGTGAAATTTAGTGTTTCTGACGTTTTTCGTTAGTGAGTTAACCCACTTTTAGTAATTTTCGACCTAACCTTTGTATGGGAGGTGGGCGTGGTTATTATCCGATTTTAACTATTTTCATGGGGTGTGGTGGGGTACGTAAGATAATCGACTACAGAAAGTTTGGTGTATATAGCTTTATTGGTTTGCGAGTTATATACAAAAAACTAATTTGGGGGCGGGGTCACGCCCACTTCCCCAAAAAATTTACATCCAAATGTGCCCCTCCCTAACACGATCCTATGTTCCCAATTTTATTTTCATAACTTTATTTATGGCTTAGTTATGACACTGTATAGGTTTTCGGCTTTCGCCATTTTGTGGGCGTGGCAGTGGACCGATTTTGCCCATTTTCGAAAGCAACCTCCTCAAGGTGCCAAGGAATGTGTGTTCCAAGTTTCATTAAGATATCTTAATTTTTACTCAAGTTATCGCCTGCACGGACAAACGGACAGACGGACGGACAGACATCCGGATTTCAAATCCACTCGTCATCCTGATCATTTATATATATAACCCCATATCTAACTCTTTTATTTCTTGGTGACACAAACAACCGTTATGTGAACAAAACTATAATACTCTGTGCAACAGGTTGCGAGAGTATAAAAATGTATAAGAACATATGGTCGATTTATGCAGCGGTTCGCAATCGTTGATCCAACATCCCGGCCCCGTTGAAAGGCTTTCAAAGAGGTAGAAGTGCTAGCTTATGAATTGGTCGCCGAATGATTCCCTTCTTTGTTCGAATGTCCACCACACGTATTTTAGAGTCCTTTACATTTTATAACTCTTCCAATATGCCATTTTTGTGGTGGTATGTTGTCTTCATGGATGATGACCATTGAGTTGTTGTTGATGTTTGGTTGTTCCGAAAACCATTTTGATCGCACTTGTAGTTCGTTGATGTAATCATTTGACCACCTGTTCCAGAACGTCTGTTTAATGATTGTGATTTGATTCCATTTGTGTAAGTTGCTTATTTGAGCTGACAATCTTCGCTCTGGGAGTGCTCTTAGTGCACTACCAATAATAAAATGTCCCGGAGTTAAATCGCCATAATCGTTTGGATCCGATGACAATGGTGTAAGTGGCCGAGAATTTAATACAGCTTCTATCTCCACCAGAACTGTTGTTAGTTCTTCAGCTGTGAGTCTTGCATTTTTGATGGTACGATTAAGATGACCCTTAGCCGATTTGACTGCGGCCTCCCAAATACCGCCGAAATGAGGTGCTCTGGGAGGAATGAAATTGAAGTTTATAAATTCATTAGCACAGTATTTTACAATTGCATCTTTGTTTTCGGTTTTAAACAAACTTGACTTTAATTCAGCTAATTTGCTGCAAGCGCTTACAAAATTTGTTGCGTTATCACAAAAGATGTCGAAGGGTAGCCCTCTTCTTCCAATCATCCGCTTCAATGATGCTAAGAATGCATCCGTGGATAGATCCGATATAAGTTCGAAGTGGACCGCCTTTGTCGCTAGACAAACGAAGATCGCTATGTACACTTTATAAGGTGCTTTGCCTCGAATACGTAAATATACGTTGACTGGTCCACAGAAGTCAGTACCGCAACGTGCAAAAGGGCGAGATGGAGTCAATCGCTCGACAGGTAACTGTCCCATCACTTTGTTCATCAGTTTTGGCTTGTAACGTATACAATGTGTGCACGATCTGACGATACGTCTTGTTAAATCGCGTGCATTGACTGTCCAAAACTGAAGTCTTATTAGTGCAACGAGTGCCTTTGGTCCTGCGTGGTAGTGTTTCTGATGTAGGTGGCGAACGTATTGTACAACGAATTCGCATTTGCTTGGCAACAGCATTGGGTGTTTCCTTTCCTTTGGAATATCTGCTGATTCTAATCGACCTCCAACTTTGAGTATTTGAAATCCTTCGGTACACTCTAAAAATGGATTTAAATAACGCAATGGGCCATTTGTAGTGAGACCTTTCTGTAAGAGATGAATGTCATTAGCGAAATGTATATGTTAAATACTCCAAATTATGCAAAGTAAGGCGTGATGCAACTCTTGTGGTGAAAGTGTTGATTCTTTAAGTTTTGCGCTATGTCGACAACTATTGAGGAAGCGGAACATCCAAGCTATTAATCGAAGGCTGCTAGTGTGGTTACTCCGCTGGTGTGGCCATTTGTCTGGGTTTTCGTATAGAAATCCTGGTCCTGTGTACCACATTGAATTAACAAGTTCCTTTACAGTACATCCTCTAGACGCAATATCCGCCGGGTTACAATGAGTTGGAACATGTCTCCTATGGGCACCTTTGGTTAAATTCCGAATTTCCGAAATTCGATTGCCAACAAAAGTCGATAGTGTTGCAGAATGCATCTTCAGCCAATGTAAGACTATTTGTGAGTCTGTCCAAAGAAAAATATTAAAAGATTTATGAGAAATTGTTGGTTTGATTTTTGCTAATAACCGAGCGAGGAGAAGAGTACCACAAAGTTCTAATAATGATGGTTTTTTGATGTGTGCAACTCTGGACTTTGCAGTGAGTAAGCGAATAGTAGTAGTGTCAAATCTGTTGATAACACGATATATATAGCACAGCCATATGCACGAATCGATGCGTCACAGAATCCATGTATATGAAGAGACTCCATATTTGTCGAAAAACAAGACCGCGGCACCTTAATTAATGAAAGATCCTATAAGGAATTCAGGAAGTTTTTCCAAGCCGATCCAAAGTTCTGTGGCACTGATTCATCCCAATCCAATTTTAGTAGCCATATTTCTTGCAACAAGATTTTTGAAGTTATAATATAGGGAACCAAAATACCAAGAGTGTCGTAAAGTGACGATGCAACAGAGAGAAAGGAACGCTTTGTAAGGCGACCAGTGAGTCCTAGTTTTGTTTCAAATGAAAAAATAAAACAATCAAGATTTTGGTTCCATTTTAGTCCAAGTGCATTAGTGATAGATGAATCTACGTTTAGATCCTTTACAGAGTCGTCTTTTCTGAATCGATTGGTGATTGGAATGCCACTTTGTTAATTTAAACTTTCCCAATTCTAACAGTTCTGTCACCTCTTGTTTTATCTGTGAGAGTTCAGTTAGACTGTCAGCACCACACAGTAAGTCGTCTAGCTCGGTACAACAAACTCCGTATAGCAAGATATGGTGCAGCAGCCATTCCATACGTTACATTATTTAGTTGGTAGGTGAAAATGTCTTCAGTCAGTGAACTCCTCCACAGAATGTACTGGAACTTTCGATCTTATTCGTGCATTAATACTAGTCGATACATCTTGACTATGTCCGCAGTGAGTGCAAACCTATTGAATCGGAAACGAAGAAGATGAATAAAAAGTTCGCATTGTATTGTAGGACCAACCATCTGCATATCGTTTAGTGATTTTTGGGATGTAGTTCGACAGGAGTCGTCAAATACAACTCGAAGCTTTGTTGTTGTACTTGTTGGTTTAAGCACGCAATGATGTGGTATAAAATAATGAGGTTCGTTGAGATTTGGATTCTTCACAATGCTCATATGACCCAGGCTCTCGTAGTCGCGCATAAATTCAACATAATGTGCAGCCAATTGTATTGATTTGGCTAATCGACATTCTTGTGCATTGTATCGTCACAATGCCGTAGTATATGAATCACCCAAACACGTCGGATTATCCTTGAAAGGCAATTTGACAACTATTCTGCCGCAAAGTCTTCTTGACACGGTGGCATTGTATAAATTATCGCAAATCTGTTGTTCACGAATCCAAGCCTCTGGGATGGTAGTAACTTCTTCCAATTTCCACAATTTTTCCAATTTGGTATCTAAAGATTCATTGGCTAAAAATAAATAAGATGGTTTAGATATGTTGTTACTGTCGGTCTTATAGCGTCCCGAAACAATCCAGCCTAAAAGAGTTTTTTGCAAGAAAGGTAAATTAGAAAATAGATGAATTTGACCTACGGATAGCAGACTGAAGAAAGTTTCCGTACCCAGCAACATGTCGATTTTCTTTGGTATATGAGATTTATCATCAGTGAGTACAATATTGTTTGGAATATTCCATGTTGAAATGTCGATTTCAGGATCTGGTTGATAAGCGATATGCGATGTGATACAAAATGTTAATGGAAGTTCGAAACCGGTGACTTGCGACTTGATGTTAGTTGAACTTTGAATTTAATGTTTGTTGACGACAAACCGATGCTTTGAATTTCTATGTTTTGTTTGCTTCTAGGCAGCAGCAACCTTTGCGAAAAATCATCTGTGATGAAATTGACTGGCGAAATTGATCACGAACGAAAACGTTTGCAGTTGCAAGGATTACATTATCCAACGATGAATTATTCAAGTGTGTATGTACGGCTGCCTCTTGTATAGAAAATGGTTGAGTAGCTGTTTATTGGCTGGAGTTGAACCGCGGTGAAGTAAACAATGGTGCTGTCGTGCACAAACCTTGCATCTGTGTGATGATGGACAATTGGCGACTTGATGTCCCTTCGATAGGCAATTGATGCAAAGTCCCATTTTCTTTGCATGATCGAAACGTTGAGTGATGTTTAGCGACTTAAATCGTTCACAATTAAAAATCTTGTGGTTGCTATTAAAACAGAATTGGCACGATACGCTGGAGCAGGAAAATGTATAACCTCTTGGTTGACTCCTTGATGTCGGAATGGAGTGTTTGTTAGCACCTTGAGCTGATGAAGTACCATGCGTGTTGTCGAGTGACTCTAGATATTGGCAATGTCTTTCCAAAACTTTAATACAATCTTCCTACGACGGTAGCGTTCTGAAGTCTAGCGACTCTTTCCACTTTTTGTTGGTCTGTTCATCAGACTTCTGCAATATTAGATAAATTAGCATAGCTTCAGAAATTTGCCTGTCACTACCTAGTGATGTTAAAGAATCATAAATAGCAGAAGCTTTGTCAATCAAAATTCTTAGCTGAATGCCATTAGGTTTCACAACTGCTCGTAAATCAAATAGGGAATTTATTCCTTCCAAGAAAGTTAACGTTTTGTTGTCAAACCGTATCTTCAATCGTTCTAACGCCTTTGGGTAATTTTCATTTGTCACTTGAAACGCATTTACGGTTTCTAAGGCATGGCCTTGGAGACAATTTCGTTTATGGTTGAATTTTTCGATATTTGTTAAATTGAACTCGTAATCAATTATTTGCTTGAACGAGGTAATAAAGTTTTGATAATTCGAATACTTGTCATCAAACGTAGGAAGCTTAAGTGGTGGAAGTTTTGAACTTGATTGTACCACGCAAGTTGTATCCGAGAGTGAAATATTGTTATCTTCTGCCAGTTGCAAATGAATAATCAATTTGGTTGTTATGTAAAGTTCTGCCAAGTCAGCTCGTCCTCATCATCCAATCTTTCGATGTCAGTTTGAATTGAGAGAATCTGCTTGAAATAGGACTCCAAGATGCCTAGACGGCATTTATATTCAGCCACTGAAAGAACCTTTCCACCTGGTCGTAAGCTAGCATCGATGATATTTTTAATCCGCGAAATATTTTTCTTGGTGCTAGCGCGTTGTTGTTTTAATTCGTCCAGAGACATTGTAGAACAGAATATTTTATGTGTTTTATGTACAAAATTATTTTGAATAATTATTACTATAATTCTAGTGACTACTTAGGTAAATGATTAGTTAATTTATTGCAAGTATCAACAAAATTAATAAGTATGAGATGCAACAAGCATACGAATATCACCTGCAGGAAGTGGCATTGACGAAACGTAACGGCGGCACGCGGGTGTGCTGTGCTGTTTGAGCGATGCTGGCGTGTTCAATGGTAAAGATGTTCGATGATGAAGATGCAATGACGATAATGTCCAACGATGTAGTCTATTACTAACTGTGTGCGAACGATGACGATGTATTCAATGGAGAAGATCCAACTCCGACAATGTCCAACGGCGCAGTCTAATACTGACTGTGTGCGAACGATGACGATGTATTCAATAGAGAAGATCCAACGACGATAATGTCCAACGATGCAGTCTAATACTGACCACCAAACTCCGAAATGATGTGCGAACGACGAAATAACTTACTCGTGCCCCACGTTGGGCGCCAAAAAATGTAGGGCTATAAGCTTTTTTATAACCGCGCAAATTTGCAAAAAGCGAAACTCACAAGCGAAGTAGTAACGACGAAGAAATAAAGGGCCGAGTAATGACACTGTAAGGTGTTCAGCTATTAGACTGATTTAATTGCAAAATTCTTTTCCTTAAATACTATTCTAAACAATATTTCAATACCGCTAATACATAATGCGGCCTTGTATTAATTCATATATACATAAATATGTCATGTACCTTTAAAAGTTCGTAAAGGTTAATGTACTAAGTACCTACTTAACGCTATTGCTTCTTCATATACATATGATTCAAAGGAGAAATGTAAAATGGGAAAGCAGCATTGCAATAGGCTACTTACATATTATGCTTAGTACATGTTAAATAGGACTCACAAGTGTGGACAAACAAACATATGCATAATTGTGTGAGCGAAACATAGCGTTAGCATAAGTGTACAAAGTAAATGCAAATACAATTATTAACTGCATTGAGGTGAATGACTTCTAATGCTTAACCTTGAATATTAGGCAAATGAGAAGAAATAGAAATAAAAAAATGTATAAGAACATATGGTCGACTTATGCAGCGGTTCGCAAACGTTGATCCAACACATGGGAAAGCGAATATGTTGTAATGTTGCAACAACGTATGAAATGGAAAACAAATAGTTATTATTATAGATGAAGAAACTCGTCCAGCCAAATAGCCAATAGGAAAAATTATTGAAACTCATCCGGAAAGTGATGGAAATATATGAGTTGTAACTCTAAAATTACAAAATGGCAAAACGGCCCGTTCACAAATTATGTCCACTGGAGGTAACAATCAGCAGTAGAACAGAGGAAGCAAATCATGTTACAAGTTTGTTGACTTCGTGAATAACAAAAAATACTGCAACCTCAGAACGGTCGAGTAAAACAAGCAAATTGATGATGTGGTTCTTAACGATGATCATGCTAGCAACACAAACTATGTCATTATACATTAACGATACAGCTAAACTAGGAGCTTCAGGGACTAAACTGAGAAATAATACAACAATATATTTGAAACTGATTAGTAAAATGGACATAATAAATTAAAAGTGGAATTTAATAGTATATTACGAATTAGGTACTTATTATGATCGGATGTATAAAGAACAAGAATTTATTAATATTCTTGAACATCAGTGCAAAATATTGACCTATTACGAAGATGCCTGTGTAATGGTTACTACAACTTTAAAGGGCAAATATAATAGTCTTAAAACAAATAATGAATAAAACAAATAATAATGAATAAAATAAATAATGAATAAAATAAAACAAAATAGAAAAAAGCGAGCACCATTCGAATTCGTTGGTTCAATTTACCATATATTATTTGGAATTATGGATGCTGATGGCCGAGAAAATTTGGAATCAAATATGAGAAATATTTTCGACAACCAAAATGATATAGCAAAATTATTCAAAAGGCAGACATCAGTAGTTGATTCTACCACAGATATATTAAAAAAGACAACAGATGAAGTTAACCGTAATTTTGAGAAAATGAATGAACAACTTAATAAATTATATAAGGAACTAATAAATGATCAAAATGCTGAGCGATGACCTTGATGTTTCAAATATTAACCATTTCAATAAGAATAATTATGGACGAATATGAAGAATTCCAAACTTCGATAATTAATCTCCTAATTGACATAAATCATAGTCGCATAAATCCAAAACTTTTAAAACGAAACAAGTAAGGAAGGGCTAAGTTCGGGTGTAACCGAACATTTTATACTCTCGCAATTTATTTATTTAATTTTATTAATATAACATACAATTTGACCCACATATTCGTCATATATATGGTCCATTGAAAGTTCGAAACCCTAATATTAGGTATATGGAAGTTGACCCGTATTTTAGGTACGGAGACATATTATTAAAAGAGAGATATTCCCTCCGAATTTCTTCAAAATATTTGAGAGACTTACCTATATTTTCGGTAAAAAAAGTATTAGAAGCCCTGAGGTCCTCATGTTCGATACATGGGGCCCTGAAAATTTATGATCCGTTTTCGACGATTTTTCGAAGGGCGATGCCACATTATAAATGTAGTATTTGTGCAAAGTGCTGTTCCGATATCTTCACTAGTGCTTAATTAATATATTGTAAAGTAAACGGTTCATATCGATTTCAAAGTTCTGGTATATGGGAAGTAGGCATGGTTGTGAACCGATTTGGCCTATTTTCACAACATATCATTGGGATGCAAGGGAAATATTACAAACCGAATTTCATTGAAATTGGCCGAGTGTTTCGGAGATAATGTTTTTGACCCATAAGTGGGCGGAACCACACCCATGTAAAATTTTGTATACCACTTTGAGTGCTGCTCTTCTGTACCTTCTTTATAATGAAATTTAAGTTTTCTATTGCTTTTCCTTACTGAATTAAAGCAATTTTAGTAGTTTTTAACTAATCTTTGTATGGGAGGTGGGCGTGGTTATAATTCGATTTCCTCCATTTTTGGACTATATAAGGAAATGTCTGAAAAAACGACTCCTGAAAATTTCGTTGACGTAGCTTTAGTAGTTTGTGAGATATGTACAAAAAACTTAGTAGGGGCGGGGCCACGCCCACTTTCCCAAAAAAATTACATACAAATATGCCCCCCCTAGAACAATCGTTTGTACCAAATTTTACTTGCATAGCTTTTTTTATGACTTAGTTATAGCTCTTTAAGTGTTTTCGGTTATCGCCATTTTGTGGGCGTGGCAGTGGTCCGATTCCGCCCATCTTCGAACTTATCCTTCTTATCGTGCCAAGGAACACATGTTCCAAGTTTCATTAAGATATCTCAATTTATACTCAAGTTACAGCTTGCACGGACGGACAGGCAGACATCCGTATTTGAACATTACTCGTCACCCTGATCACTTTGGTATATATAACCTTATATCTAACTCGTTTAGTTTTAGGACTTACAAACAACCGTTATGTGGACAAAGCTATAATACTCTCTTAGCAACTTTTGTTGCTAGAGTATAAAAATTGTAAAAACGTCCTTGTGGCTATAACAACAAGAACAGTGCAACAAAATATATCAACAAAAACAAACTATAAATTTTGCATTTGCATGAAGAATTTGCCAACACGGCAGAAGGAGTTGGGCGATCTGGCAGCATTGGAGGAAAAAATTCTCAGTGGAAAATAAGAAAGGCTTCATTTTTGGAATATATGGATCATATTCAGACTGTTATGAAAGAGTTTACTGCAAATCATAACAAAATAATAGCTAAGAAGAGTAAAGAAGCAGAAGAATACATTGCGAAGAATTACTACGAGCATGTAATGCAAACAATGGAGAATTCTATTCAGAATTTAAGAATTCAAAGTACTGCCGAATGTCTTTCAGCAGTGAGCAAAAAAGCTCAAAAACACACTTTATAAAATTCAAGAAAATGAATTGAATTCTCTCGAGCAAATGAACAAATAGAGGAATTTCGACAAGATTATAAAATTATCACCGCTAGAATAACGGAGAAATTAAACAATTATAATACAACACAAACAATGTGTTCTAATATTAAACTGCAGGAAATTAAAATTCCGATGTTTATTGGAGAAATGAAACAATGGTCGTCATTCTACGATCTTTTTAAAAGTTTGATGCATGATTCGAAGCACTTTACTGAAGTGGAAAAGAAGTTTCGTTGAAGACACTTTGGGTTGAGAACCTGGAAGATTAATTCAACATCTACCAGTAACAGAAGCAAACCAAAGAATGCATTTATGCTTTAAAAGACTGAATTTAAATTTAAATGATGAACAAGCCATAATAGCTCGGATAGTGGTTCGAAAACTATACAAAGAAAGTCTACGTTTATATTAGCAAAACGTAAAAAAAGTAGGGATATACAAAGCCTAGATGACGTCTTCATTTTTCTGGAGCAGCAATATCAAGCTCTAGAAGCAATACGAGACATAAAACCAGCGGCACAAAAAAATTGTATATACTGCAAGATTCCTGGGCATCAAATTTGTGAATGCAGACATTGACTACGATGAATCGAAGAAGATTCATAACAAACAACAAGATATGCTACATTTGCCTTGATCACGTATATGAAGGCAAATATAATAATAATAAGACGCCACTAATTGTGAAAGAAATTTTCATAATTTAGTGCATTTCAATGAATTCCAAAAGGAAAATGAGGAAATGAAGAAAATATCACAAAAACATCTAACACAATGATGACGAAGCATTCGGGAACAGCGATACTCCTAGCAACAGCACAGATAAGGGTAAAGGCAGCAAATGGAGTGTATGGGACATTGCGAGCTCTAATTAATCAAGGATCATAAAAGACTACTATGAAATTATTAAAATGGAACATTGTCCTGTTGTAAAATGTAATAAATAGTTGCGAAAGGCCGGCTAACCACTACAATGGCATGGTCATGTGAATTCTGATATATCCGGATGATTTAGGGTCCCTAAATTAGTAGCAAATCTCTAAAGCTTAAGTAAGGAAAATTTCCCAAAAAAATCAGCATGTCACCTCCTCCTCTATTTAGCGTCTAAACGGCATTATTCTTCTCACGTGGTAAATGAGTAAAGCGTTTCTGGTTTCGAAAATATTGACCACTTTATGCACAAAGTAGGCATTTGTGTTAACTTTTTTTAAGGTCTTGAGCAGTGTAGCATCATTGACTGTTCATGCAATATACTGATTCTATGGTGCTGCAATATTAGGAGGACTAATTGTGGGATTTTGTATGACAGTTCATACTAATCTTCTACATGATCTTGGAGTTATCACAGGTTTCTGCCTAGTTCTCTTTAAAGTATCCTTGCAATTGTTCGTCCCCTTCCTTTTAATAACATTATAAACAGTATTCCTTTAAATTCTAAAAATTTTTACTAACTCCGAAGCCAATACACCAGTCTTAAACTTAGTAACAGTCTCCGATCTAGTTATAATCCATAATTCCTTTGGTTTCGGCTTTTTATTTAACAAGTTTCATATTTTAAGGCTTTGATAGTTAGTTATGAATGCAACAGAAGCCAATCACTGCTCTTGCTTAAACCAAATCCAAGGATAAAGGCTAAATCGAGGTGTGTAAATACTTTTGACGCAAAAAAATGTGTGTAAATACTTTTACTACTGTGATTCTTCAGTTCATTTGCTTATTTCTCCGCCATATTTCTAGCTATTATAGCCAAACTGACTTCATTCGCTCAGGAATAGATCCGGGTTTACAATATAGCATATCTTTACCCGGCGACATTAACAACAACAAGCCAAAGCTTTTTGTGTGAAATTTGTGAAAAAACGTCCGATGTGTAAATAATTTTGACTACCTCTGTATATAGATACATTTGAATATTCATTTATATAATTTATTGTAGTTGGCTTTGTATATTTATACATTACGGGAAGTGTTTGAACATATTTGCGTTTGTTTGTATATATTCACATTTGTCGATTAGTGTGTGCGTACCATAGTTGGCCTTCAAAAATTTTTACATTGCGACAGGTGTTTATATATACGTGTAGTCGTTTGCCTTTTCAGAAATTTGTTTTTCTGGGTAAAAATTTGTTTCACAGGTGTTTTTTGTGTGACGTTATACGTTTTCGTTTATTGAGCGTAGTAGGTGTTTTTCGAAAAGAAAGCGCTGGTGTTTGAGCGTATATATACGTGAATATATATACGAATATTTTGTTTGAATTTTCAACGGATGGTGCAGGGACTATATAGGTGCGTGTTAGGTAGTGCCTTTTGAGTCTTACGTAGGGTACCCACATTTTGTTGTGTGTGGACTCTTAAAGAGTCTCAGTGTTTTTGTCGTGTGGTCAGTATTTTCTGATATCTGGTTTTTCAACTAGTAAGTGTTGTGTCTGGTGCTTAGTTGCCACTAGTTTTCGGCGGGAATGGGCAGGTTTTCCTCAGAGGGTACTGGCGACTGTCCGAGTATTTTATGTTCTGATTATTGTTTAGAGTACGATCGTAACTATTGACTTTAAGCCTACGGTGCGATTTGGTTAAGCTCCACATCGGTTGACTTGTAACCGTTAGGGGGACTTAGTTCTGTCCGGTGGTTTATTGAGTGACCACTTCCAGACCTTTGGATGAAATTGTGGGTTGTACCTTTGCGATTTCGCAGTAATCGACTGCTTAAGTGGTATCAGCTCAGTAGCGGTTGTATTGTTCCAGTTAGTTCCTTCAGTATGTTCAGTCACACTTGTCTTGAGATCAGCTGTTCCAAGTCTTGCCTGGTGAGTGGCTTCTGGTCCAGTGTTTTTCCGGCGATCAGCCTGCTTAGTGAGAAGATAGGTACATATGGTTTACTCACGGAAGAGAAGGGTTAGATCCCTTGACGAGAATGATGAGAACGAACTCGCATTGACAGTGGTAGAAACCTCGTCGTCTGACAAAACAAAATCTGCAAATCGTTCGACTGTATAAATCGGTTTGGGGTGTGAATGATAGTTTATTGAGGAAGTTCGAAATTTTTAAAGTCCGGAACATTAAGTGGTGGACACGTGAATTAAACTTGAAGAGGTGGGCTGTCCGGCAGTTGAGAGGCTGGGATACGCCTTTGGAAGTTCTAGGATTTGATGGTTTTAACGGAGAGAAGTGCAAAAGCTTGCGGAAGTTCATTCCGGAATACATGCGAGGTATGATAAATGCATTTGTAATTGGAAAAGTGCTAGTTCATTCATCTCCTAAAGTCCCCTGATAAGATCAGGAGTGATCCTCGTTCCTAGCGGAGCATTAGTCTCCCTCCAGTGTTTGGAAAAGTACTGGAAAGAGTTTGGGAGGAATGGCTTCAGGAGCTTACGCGGGATTTGTTGTCGGATATTCAGTATGGGTTTAGGAAAGGACGTAGTGTAGAGGATGCCTGGATGTATGTTCAGAATGCTGTTAGAGAGAATGTCCTTGGTATATTTGTTGACTTCAAGGGAGCGTTTGATTACATAATCTGGTTAGAGCAACTTGGCGATGTAGAGCGGGTCGCCTCCTAGTGGTGCATCCTGGGTAACGTTAAGTGACCTGCGGCCTTCACGGACTATGACCCTGGACCGACACGGACTACGATTTTGAAACATTATTGGATTTGGTTGTTACCTGGGCTGGTGGTCGTGGTATTCCGCCACCTGAGTATGTAGGGGTGACACCCTGCAGAAATGGCTGGTGGGTTAATGCCAAGGCTGCCTCCGTCCCGTTAAAACCTTGGCAGGCCTCGGAGTACGTTCCGCTCCCGTCATCATTAAGTTGATGTGGTAGGTGCAGGTTGAGAAGACTCCCTCTTTACGCTGGTCGGCTCTGAACGCATTGTCCCATAAGGACGTGCGTCAACCCTCGCCTTGGCCTCTGAACTGAGATAACCTTGGGACCATTTAAAGGCGACTACCTTTCCGGGAGATGGATAGCGGCTCTGAGTGGGGACCCTTTTAAATTATGAACAAAGTACAGACAACAAAAACGGAAGAGGGAGATGGAAAGTCGGAACCGACTTTTAAAACGGACAGTGTCCCGGGAGGTTCACTGCCGGCGGCGACGGAACCGTCTGCCGCGAAAGGCGGTGAAATAACAAAACCTTCGCAGGTGAGGATACCCCCCGGAAAGGGCAAAAAGTTAGGCGCTGTCGGCGGAAGCCTGCCGAAAACAGCGGATAGTATGGCGGGGGTGCGAGGCGAAGTCGCCAGCACTAGTAAGGGAGCCTCTGCTAAGCTCACAGGAGTTCCGGGGTCCGGAGCAAATGCAAAGAGACAGGTGTCGGCGTCTAAAAAGTTGAAGTCGGACCGCCGCATGGCAGCCAAAATCTTGGAACGCTACGGTGGCGAGCATGCTGAGCAGAAACCTGGGCAGCATGCCAGCACACTAGAGTGGGTTAGGAAGGTACTTAGCGACGGTGGCGATGGTAACCGGTGGGATTGGGTGAAACCATTGGCTATTGAGCTTGGGGTATGCGATCGGAGTAGGGAAGATGGAGCCATCTCCCACGACGAATGGAAGCGGGTCGCGGCGGCCATATCCGCGGTTTTCATGAGGGTGATCAGAGGAAATCCTGGTCCCCCTCCAAGCTGCGAGAGCGCAGGATGGCATTACGGCATCCACAAGCTTGTCAGGTGTGCTGATGAAAGATCAGCATCCTTGTACAAGGAAGCGGTGTCCCTGGTAGGAGAGGTCTGGAAGGGGGCTAAGCTCGAGGCGGTGGCTAAGGAAGAACTTCCACTACGCCCTCGTGCTCGGGTGTGGCTCCCCACCGAACCCTCCACTCCAGGAGAGATCGAGGGAATTTTGCGTTACTGCAATCCTTCTCTTCCCGTTCAAGATTGGAAGGTCATTCGGCTAGAGAAAACCCAGGAGCCATATCGGCAAGCGCTGATACTTCTGAATAAGGAGTCCTTGGGTCCTCTCAGCGACGTAAAGGGGGTCATCAGCTATGGTTTCGAGAAGGTGGTCCTTCGGGTCCTCCGGACCGATGCCAAAGCTGATGTCCCACTGCCTCCAGGAGCGGTAGAGGAGGGAATTGATGCCCAAACGGGCATGGATGTTGACTCATCCCACTCGGACACGGCGAGTATTGGAGATGAGCTGAATGCATGGAGAGTGCGGAACTCGCACTGTTGGAGAAAAGTTTGGAGGATGAAGATCCTGCAAATTAATCTCCAACATGCAAAGGCGGCATCCGCCAACTTATTGCTTCGTCTAGGAATGGACGAAGCCGACGTCGTCCTAATCCAGGAGCCGTGGCTAAGCAGCAACGGTGTATCGGGTTTAAGGACGAAGAGCCACAAGCTAATGACAGCTAGCTGCGCAGGTAAAATCAGAGCTTGCATGCCGTCCATTGTCCGTAATGAACTTAACGTTTTTCTTTTACCCAATTACAGTAACGGAGACGTTGTGACTACCAGATTGGAGGGTGATGCTGGAGAACTCTGGCTAATCTCGGCTTATATGCCGCACGACGACGAGGTGGAACCACCTCCCGTTTTACTGAGAGAGGCTCTCTGGGAGGCCAGGCGTAGGAGAGTCAACGCCATTATTGGCTCGGATGCCAACTCAAGACATACGGTCTGGGGAAGCTCGGACATAAATGTTAGAGGTGAGTCGCTCTTTGATTTTATTAGTAGTGTTGACTTATTTATATGCAATAGGGGGAACTCCCCTACGTTCGTGACTGCGGGTAGGGAGGAAGTCCTCGACCTTACCTTGGTATCTAGAGACATCGTACCTTTGATCTCGGGGTGGAAGGTTCTCAATGATCACTCCTTCTCGGACCATAGGTATATCAGTTTCAACCTGGATAGAGCTTGTCCAGTACGCAAACCTTTTAGGAACTTTAGGAACACAAATTGGGTTCTATATTGCAGGAAGCTTCGCTCAGCTCTTCCGGCCGCGCCTCCACGAGACTCAGTTCTCTCGGCCAACGCGATTGATGAGTGTGTCGAAGTTTTCAGCTCTGGGTGCAGGTTGGCCCTTGAAAGTTCCTGTCCTCTGAGATCTCAGAAAGGCAAAGGGAAACCTCTTTGGTGGACGTCGGAACTTTCTAGTCGAAGATTCTTTAATAAAGCCCGTAAAAGTGGTCTAGCTGACGACTGAGCTTTGTATAAGGTCGGACTTGCCATTTTTAAGTCCGAAATAAAGAAGGCCAAACGGTCTTCTTGGAGAGCCTACTGCGAAAGCGTGGAGGGCTGCCAGGAGTCCTCGAGATTTAGGCGTATTCTGTCCAAGAGCCCAATATCCATGGGTTACTTGAGGAACGGTGCTGGTGAGTGGACCTCGAGCAGTGAGGAGTCACTAAAGCTACTTTTGGATGCTCATTTCCCAAAAAACCAAATAGCGGAAAGAGCTTCCCTCGGAGAGCTTCAAGGGGGTGAAAGCGCCTTCGAAAGCCTTCTGGATGATCGCCACCTAACCTGGTCGTTGAACTCTTTCAAACCTTTCAAGTCCCCCGGACTAGATGGCATTATACCTGCGCAGCTACAGCGAGCGGCCAAGGTATCATGCAGCTGGCTGGCCCCGATCTTCGCGAACTGCGTCAGACTGGGTCATATTCCGGAGGCTTGGAGGCAGGTTAAGGTGTCTTTCATCCCAAAGGCTGGAAAAAGCTCTCATGTTACTGCAAAGGATTTCAGGCCTATTAGCCTCTCCTCGTTCCTCTTGAAGACGCTGGAGAGGCTCATGGATCTGTACATAAGGGGAAAAATCCCCAGAAATAAACTTATTAAAGCTCAACACGCCTACTGTAAGGGTAGGTCGGTGGACACCGCCTTACACTCTGTAGTGTCGTGGATAGAAGAAGCCCTCTTAAATAATGATTACGCGGTAGGTACCTTCCTCGATATCGAGGGGGCCTTTAATAATGTTAGACCGGAAGCGGTCATTGTGGGGAAGTGCAAATGCGCTTCGGACTGTAAATAGGGGTACCCCGCAAGGCGGCGTTCTCTCCCCTTTGCTCTGGATCCTGGTAGTGAACGACCTACTGGGGGAACTTGAAAATCAAGGCTGTCGAGTGACGGCCTATGCTGATGATTTAGCCCTTTTGGTTAAAGGTAAATTCCTGAATACCGTTTATGAGATGACCCAAGGTTACCTAGAAGTGGTTACCCGCTGGGTGCATAGAAGTGGCGTGGCCATAAACCCGAGTAAAACGGAACTCGTCTTATTCACTAGAAGATATAAAATTCCTAATGCAACTCTCCCCTCATTGGGAGGCTCCAGTCTGCAACCTGCGGACAAGGTGAAATACCTGGCGGTTATTCTTGATAGGAAGCTCTCATGGAAGCCGAACATTGAGGAGAGGGTAAGAAAGGCTTCGGTAGCTCTCTATTGCTGTAGAGGGGCTATTGGAAAAAGGTGGGGCCTCTCACCGAAAGTGGTTTTATGGTTGTATGAGACCATTATTAAACCTATAATGCTGTATGGCGTTGTCGTCTGGTGGAGGGCACTCGAGAAAGTCACACTAGCTAAACAGCTGGAACGTGTCCAAAGAGCGGCTCTCATTGGAATCAGCGGAGCGCTAAGAACAACTCCAACTATGGCTTTGAATGCTATCTTACACGTCGCACCTGTGGATATTGCCGGTAGATGCACTGCGGCAAAGGTCGCTGTCAGACCCAGAGACGCTGGGTACATGATCGGTCCCAAGCAGGGGCATTCTGAAATTCTCCGTCGGTTCGATTGCATCCCTGACTACTTGGACCACTGCACCGCGGAACCGTCCCCGAGAGGTTTCTTCTCTAAGGGGAAAGGTGAGTGGGGGAGTTTTCTGCAGAAAGCTCTCTATCAATACCAGCTTTAGGCTACCTGACTACTGTAGTGTCTTCCAAGTAGAGGTCACTGCGATTAAAGTGGCAGTGGACGCACTGCTCCGTATGGTGACCTCTTTTAGAGAGGTATGTATTCACTCCGACAGCAGGGCGGCAATACTGGCATTGGATTCGATGACGGTACGCTCTGTGCTAGTTAATGAGTGTCTTAAATCCTTATCAATAGCTTCTAGCTATTTTGAGATCCGACTAGTGTGGGTACCCGGACACCGCGGGATCGTTGGTAACTGTATAGCGGACAAGCTTGCAAGGGAGGGTACCCTAGCTACATTGACGTCGGAATGGGAGTCCAGGCTCCACCTGCGCAAGAGCGCTGGACATGCAGACTACGCATGAGCTCGTCAAACGCTGGTCAACTACCAGTACTTGTGCAGTGGCGAGGTCCTTTTGGCCCACTATGGAACGTAAGCGGTCCTTTCAACTGCTTTCTCTGGACAGGGTCCATCTTAGCGTCATCATGGGTGTGCTTACTGGACATTGTCCAATGGGTACCCATGCGGTGAGACTTGGGATCGTGACAGATGCAAGCTGCCAAAGCTGTATGGAGGAAGGCGAGATGGAATCATCAAAGCATTTCCCTCTTCATTGTCCAGCTTTTGCTAGACTGAGGTTGAAACACCTCGGAAGGCCCTTTTTCGGCGATCCTAGCGAATTGGATAGAATCGATATTAGCCGTCTTAAGAAATTTGTATCGGATTCCAAGCGTTTTGCTGAATCCTAAAGGTCTTTGATCCACAGGGAGTTTTATTGGTACCACAATGGACAGCGCCAAGGCTGTCTATGTGAGATCTTCTGTTTTTACAGAGATCTGCCTACTATCCTAACCTAACCTAACCTAACTTGGCGGTTCGGAGATTAGTCTCTGGCGGAGCTCCTTTTCTGACAGAAAAGCCTCTATTTTTGGTATGAATGGTAGTGTGGAGATTGGAGTGGTCCTTACATTTGGAATCTCATGATGGACTCTTTGCTTGGACAGCTCGAACCACTCTGTAGATGTTGTGCGTATGCGCATAACCTTCTTCTTCTGGTTGGAAGTCGTTTAAGGTCTGAGATAAAAACGTTGGGAGGACAATTGTTAGAGAGTGCGTATAATAGGGGTTTAGGTGTCGAGGTTGACATATCGATGAACAAAACGGTGACAATGCTTTTGAAAGGCAGACTGTCATCGGTTCCTCCATCAACTGTCCGAGTGAATGGGGTCAGCATCACGTACGCGACGCGACTCAAATACCTGGGGTTGACCATGAGTGAAAGATTGTATTTTACTCCACACTTGGTGCGTGTAAAGGAGCGGCGACAGGCAATCATGGTAATGTGCGATGGGCTTGGGTTGCCAAAATCTTTTCGTAATACATCGTTGTATGATGCTTGCCTGTTTGCCTGTATATCACAATGTTTCAGCGGATGCGTTGTACGTGTTATTAGGTGTGCCCCTTCTAAAACTGATTGTTTTACAGTGTGCTGTTTCTTTGCATGTGTTATTGCTGCGGGATGAATGAATCTCTGATGATGTGGAGAGGTTGGGATATCTAGGGAGCAAGAGTCTTCAAGATGATAGGGCAATATCGTTGGGGCATTAGCCCTAACGGTCGGGTGGCTTACGGGTACATTCAGAAGGTTTGTAGAAGAAAACCCAGACTTAAAATTTTGTATGAGTATGGGTTTCTGACTTACGAGGCGGGGGCCTTTGAATGAATTTTTGCATCAGATGCACCTTTCTGGCCGTGGTGCAGGTGTGATGCGCGTGATGAGGATTGGATCCATGTTATAGCGGAATGCCCGATGTAGTCGGTAATTGGCGACCTCGGGGTTATGGAAATTAGTTGGAGTGATAGACGGTTAGATGCTAGTGGTTTGCTTTCCAATAGTCGGAGTGCCAAACAGTTAGGGTCGTTTGATAGGTTTGCGCGTTCATTGTTAAGACGGCGAAGGCAATTAGCTGACAATCGGGAATAGGTTCTTGTGTGAATGGCGTGTGTATTGGAAGGCCAGTAGAAATTAATCTCATTAATTTATATGAGAAATAACACTCGCCCAGTCCGAAACAGTATGGAAGCTCAATTGGTAGTAGTTTCGGCTATGAGATCTGATTGGAGGCCACGGGGAGCAGGAACCTTTGGAGTTCGCTCCAACCTGCTCATGCGTGCTGTCCCCTCGGGGAGTATCGTGTTGGTTGTGGTTTAATACCAAATGCGCGAAGAGTGTTTCGATCACTCAATGTGGAGTTGCATTGCAATCGAATGCCGGACCTATTGTTCGGAAGAGTATTTAGATAGGCCTCGAACCCTACCAAGATGGTTAATGTGTCCATTCCACACGCCAATTGGTACCGAATAATACACAGCATTCTCGATGCGCTGATCAACGCATTGTATTGATACGCTGTGCTTTTGGGCACCTTGAAATGAGGCCGTGGTCGGCAGGTACTCACCTAAAACACACCGGACGTTGTTCCTATTTACTGACTGGATGTAGTTTTTCGGAATGAACCGACTTGTTTGCGCTTTGATTTGTAATTTTTCTGGATAGGTGATTGTGCGTTTGTGAGCCATTGAGTTTGTATGTAAGTACATTAATTTGTGCATGTGTATTGGTCGATCTAGCCTCATTTTCTAGCACATTCACATATACAGAGGTAGTCAAAATTATTTACACAACGAACGTTTTGTTACAAGTTTCACATAAAAAGCTTTTGCTTGTTGTTGTCGCAGGGTAATGATATGCTATATTGTTGCAAACCCTGATCTATTCCTGAGCGAATGAAGTCGGTTTGGCAAGAATAGCTAGAAATATTGCGGAGAAAAAAAAGAGTGCGTGGAGTCCCTACGCGCGGATGAAGTTATACTTCTTAGTGATATTCCAAGAAATGCATATCATTTTGTATGAAAGAAAACTAGCGAGAGACACTTTCTTAAATTCACATTTTATAAACCAAAGTCCAAATCAATTATTATTTCTGGATTCTGACGGATTGATGTCTATAATATTTACAATTGGATTATGACAACTAAAATACGATATGAAATGTCTTACATCTATTTTATCTATATTTCTCGCGATTACCGTATCAATAGTCGTACCTCCTTTTGTCGTAGGATCATTTCTTCCATTGATCATTTCTAATGAAAATTTATCTCTGAGGAATGCCAGTATTAGTTCAGCTTCTACATACACATGTGAATATGTTTATACATACACATGTGAATATGTCACCAACCAATAATGCGCAACCATACAAGCATACATATGCGTATACATTTTTAGGAAGTCGTATAAGAAGTATAACTTCAAAAAAATTTCATTTTATTGAAATAAAAAATAAAAAATTTACTGCCTCAGGTTTCGAACCCACAACCTTAAGAAATTTGAAAAATTTAATTTTATTGAAATAAATAAAAAATTTAATGCCCCGGGTTAGGCTCGAACCCACAACCTTAAGAAACTTTAAAAATTTAATTTTATTGAAATAAAACACATACACATGTGAATATGTTTATACATCCATATGTGAATATGTTTATACATACACATGTGCATATGTCACCAACCAAAAGTAATACTTTCGATTTGCAAAGAAAGTAAATGAAGACTGACTACAAGAAATGATCATGTGAAGCATAGTCTTAACTTTTCAGCGGTAAACGCAGAGAATTTCAGTTAAAAGTCACATAAACTAGTTGAGAATTTGCAGTAATGGAACAGAAACGAAAGAAAAAAATCAAAAGAACCATACGCATAATGTTCGCAAATTTGTTTACATGCATATGTGTGTAAATATGTGTACTTGTAGTACATTTCTTGTAAAATCTTCGTAGCCACGGACAACGAATGACCGCAAATAGTAATTTTTTTGTCACAGACTTGTAATCAGTGTCGCGTTTTCGCAGGCAAAGAGGTCCATGTCCCCAACTCATATTATTATGGATTGTTTTATGTCTTGATTCTTACTAAAAATTGTAATACATTAATATTTGGCATCATATATTAGTAGAATATTTAACCCTTTCGAACCTGAAAGCAACCAGCAGGAAACTTTCTGGTTTATTGATTACTATAGCTTTAGTATAGGTCTTAAAAGTGGAAAATTTTGAAGTGGAGTCTCTACCCCCTCCAGGAGAGCCTAAGCGGGGTAGGACATATGTGTCCATTCCGTTGTTTTGAGCGGGAATACATACATAAATATTCCCATAATAACACTTAAAAACTAAAATATTACTAGATTATATTATTATATATTACTTACTAATATTACTTACCTAATTACAGCGATCCAGAACACTCTTATAAATACTTATATTCACTAAAATCACTGAATATTCACATAAAAATAGCAATTGATGCAAGTACAGTAACATTCCGAAGAAAACTGAGCGTCTTCTGTTTACAATTTTAGCACAAAAAAACACAGAGCCGTTACCTGAACTTCAAAATACCAGACGGCACAGTTTTAAATGAGTTTAAATGGAAAATTAAGAATTTAGTTATGAGAAAACTTTTGTGGGACGTATGTGTCCCAACAGGTCCGAAAGGGTTAAATACATTAGATTATTTATATTTGCTAATAGTAAGTCAATACTATCCAAAACATATTTTGCGGATTTATAATTACGGAGGGATCACTTGAAACGACTCTGTAAAGCTCGATGTGTCGAAAAATTGATGGCCGCCTGCGCAATGCCAAAGCGACGCAACATTGCGCTGCTGGTAGAAAATCGGCTTGTCGTAAATATGTATGAATATGTATGAGCATGCAAACATATCGACATAAATTTTTGGCGCTTGTTGTTTTTGTAGAACATTGCTTTTGATTTTTGGTGGTTGACAAACTTACGTGCACGCATATACAATTGTTTTTTTTTTTTTTTGTTTCCGAAGGGGAAATCTTCCAAAGATACTGTCAACGTATGTTAACAGTATGCACGATTCACATTGTCCGCTAAGGGTACACCTCTTTCGGGACTACGCCCAACCAGTTTTATCAACTAGGTCGTACTTGCGACACAGTATGCCTACGTACTAAACCCTTAACTCCGGCTCCTGTAGCTTGTAATTGGACCTTCGGAACCACCGTTAAGTACTACTTCGCAGGACCAAGCTGGGCCAACATGCCTCCTCACATACTCCCCGCAGGGTTATTCATCTGTTCTTACACTTCTCCGCTGTCGTTCTCTTATTCTGAGTTCTTGGAGCGCTATAGCGGTCCACTCCTTTATTTTTGCCCACACCACCCTCGATTGTAACATGTGATTCACTATGTTGTCGGGCGTCAGTACTTCGTTTATTAACCGTTCTACGGTAGTTCTCTCCACTACATATCTCGAGCAAGAAAAGAAGATATGTTCCGCATTTTCTTCCGCACTGTTGCAGAAGGAACATTCACTGATGTCATCGTGGCCGAATCTCTGGAGGTACTCCCTAAAACAGCCATGGCCCAATAAGAACTGGGTCAGATAGAAATCTGTCTCTCCATGTTGTCTTTCAATCCATGCTGGTACATTTTTAATTAATCTATATGTCCATCTTCCTTTTTCTGACGCATCCCATTGCGCTTGCCACTCGTTAAGGCTCACCTGTCTCTCCTTTTTGCGTTCATCGTCCGTTAGACGCCTTTTTATGCTTTTTGCTTTTTGATAGACTCTGCTATACTCCGAAGCCATTATATCGGGTGGGATGATACCAGCTATGATACTAACTGCTTCATGCGACACCGTTCTAAACGCGCAGGCAACTCTCATGGCACTTAGCCTGGAAACTTTCTTCGCCTTATTGGCACATGCTTTTTGGCGTAGCGCTATCGCCCATATAGGAGCAGCGTACATCAGTGCTGATTGGCTAACTTTAGCTAATAGAGCTCTTCTACTATGACTAGGACCACCAATGTTGGCCATAATTCTCGCCAAGGACGCAGTCACTTTAGCCGCTTTACAACACGCTTTTTCGATGTGCGCCTTGAAATTGAGCCTAGTATCAATCATAACGCCTAGGTACCGTAACGAGTTTTGTGTTACTACATTATAACCATCAATATTCAGAGTGACTGTTTCTAGTCTTTTTCTACTCGTGATGAGAACCGCTTCGGTTTTTTCTCCGGCAAGCTGCAGCTTAGTTCGTTTAAGCCAATCTTTAACTTGCGTAATAGTCTCATTGCAGATGTTTGGGATTTGAAATAATTCCTTCGCAACGATCGTTACCGCAATGTCGTCCGCATATCCAATTATCTGGGCCCCTTTTGGTAATGATAAGCGTAGCACTCCATCATACAGCACATTCCACAATAACGGACCTAGTACGGAGCCCTGTGGTACTCCCCCTGTCACTATGTATTTCTTTGGGCCTGCATCAGTATCGTAGAATAGCAGTCTGTCAGACAGATAGCTACCAATTATACGCAACAGATACCTTGGTATATTTCTCGCTTCCAGTGCCCTTATAATCTGAGGCCAGTATGCCGAGTTGAAAGCGTTTTTAACATCAAGTGTGACAACTGCACAGTATTCTTTTTCACCGAACATCCATCTTTTGCCTGCTATGGCTTTCGCCGCAATTCCTGTCACTTTTCCAACTGCGTCTATGGTGGATCGGTTTCTTCAGAAGCCAAATTGGTTTTCGGATAGTCTAGACGGCTCGTTTTCTAGGTGATACTCCAGGCGTTTGCAGATTAACTTCTCTAAGATTTTGGCCATTGTGTCAATCATGCAGAGTGGTCTGCATGAACTCGGTTCTCCTGCCGGTTTGTTCGGCTTCTGAAGAAGAGCCAGGCGCTGTTTCTTCCATATCTTGGGAAAAACTCCTTCATTTAGACAGCGTGTATAGAGCTCGGTAAATTTTTTATCGTTATATTTTATAGCGATTTTCAGTGCCTTGTTTGGGATGCCGTCCGGTCCGGGCGCCTTTGCGTTTCCGAAATTCTCCGCCACTTCAATAATTTCCTTCTCGTCAATGACTAAAGCTTCCACCATCGCAGCTTCGACTAAAGCTTCCACCATCTCTGCGTTCCACCAGTATGCAGATTTTCGGTATGTGCTTTGTTCTTTCCTACACATCGCAGCGTCACAGGCGTTGCTTACGTGCTTCACCATCATTTCGGCTTGGCGATCTACATCGTTTGAACTGCCTGGGTCCTCGCTCAACATGATCTCAAAGATTTTCTCATCCAGCGTTTCGACTTTCCATCCTTGTTTAAGTGTTTTTTTTCGGCTTGCTAGTGTTTGTACTCGCTTGTCGATTTCTGACATAATAGCAAGGTGATCACTATGCGTATAGAAGTCACACACTTTCCAATTTGCTGTTCTAACCAGTGTGCTGCTAGCGAACGTGATATCAATTATTGATCCACGACCATTCTTTTCAAAGGTATTTCTTCCGCCGGTATTGAGTAGTACAGCATCTAGCAACGAGAATGCTTTGAGCAGCGCATTTCCCCGCCGATTCGTGCAACTACTGCCCCATTCCATTGCCAATGCATTGAAATCGCCTGCTATCACGTTTGGTGTGGTAGTTCGGGCGGCATGAACCAGTTCGTCAATGATTTTTTCATACTCACTTTGCGTAACACTTGGGGGATATAACAACTGTAGAAGCACATATATTCCACCAATCTTCACATGTATATAATAGGATTTTCCTTGGAGCGGAATGTCTTGGAATGTATTGCCTCCACAAGCCCATATCGCGGCTTTGCTCTCTTTGTCCGAAATCCAGGTACCAGAACTTACGTTCTTATACTGTTCACAGACTAACGCCACGTCTACCTTCTTTTCATAGGTTGTCTGTGACAAAAGTTCTTGAGCCGCTTCACAATGATTTAGGTTGATTTGTATAACTCTCATTTGAAGTTTTTGAACGCCGCTTGATAAAGGGGACACCTCCAACTTCCGATACGGTGATCCGTATCCTTTTGCCCTTTGCATTTGCATGCTGCACATGACGCCGTTTTGTCACATTCTTTTGCAAAGTGTCCCTTTTCGCCACACTTAGGCTTTTCCCTAATTCTACAGACCACCCATCCAATTTTAATCTTATGGGCTTCAAGAAGTCGTTTTGCGTCCGTTGCTGGTAAGCTAATTACTGCCGTCTGCGTGCCTGCGTATGACTTTCTAATGTTTTTGACCGCCCCTTCCCCGCGGGAGCTTAGCTCATTAATTTGCGATCTAATTGCCTCAACTATGTCTTTTCTAGTGGTTACTTCATCTAGATCGCGGATCTCCACTGATACCTCATGGGTTAGGGCTCTTATTATCGCCTGGTCGCCTAGCACCTTCCCTATCTCCTTTTCATATGCTCCCGTGTTCGTCATCTGCGCCTTTTTCATTTCCAACAATATTTCACCTTTTGCCGTGTTCCTGATTCGAGTAACGTTCTCTCCGAGTTCCTGCACGGAGTCATTGCTTTTGACCGTTCTAAGTATATCGCTGTACGACATATTTCCTGTGCGTGCAATTATTATAGCATCCGGTCTAGAACGCAAAGCAAAGCTTGTATTCTTCTTCTGTTTCTGCGTTTTGTGTTTGACCTGTGTCCAGGCATTTTCCTTCTCCATGGCTGCTTTTTCTTTTACAGGAATGTTTCTTTCAGTCCTCTTGGTCACAATAGCCATCTTTTGCACTTCCCCTTGACTAGCTTTTTTCTTAGGAGGGGTCTTACGTATCAGCTGCTCATCCTCACGAGGCCTTTTAGGCGTTGAATCTACAGTTGTGGCTCCTAGAGGGACATTTCGTCTAGCTTCTTTATTTCTGTTGAACTCATTTTGCGCGCGTGCGTTAAGCTTCATCACCGGGCTTAATATATCGCTGATCCCGTTGTTAATTGATCGTTGTGGTAGACACATTGCTTCTGTCAACTTTTTGATCATCTCACCTAGTTCCGACATGACGTCTCCACCCGAGTTAACCGATTCCGATAAAGGCGTGCTATCTTGGAGAGCAGGAGGCGATGATCTGGCTCTAGCAGGCTTTTCTACTGTAAGCACCTTTTTTGGTGATCGCATCAATCGTGGTGCACGCCTAAAGGGGTCAACTTTTGTGTTAACTCCATTAGTGGTCGGTGTTCTCCTGGATGATTCCGTTTCTGGCATCTTTCTTCCACTACCAGGGCCTCGAGTGTCGCTACTCATCAATAAATCGTACATACTACTGCTGCTTTTGTGTTTATTCTCATATTATTCTCCATTCCTTGTTTTTTCTTACAGCGCATCGTGTGTAGGGGGGCGGGCCGAAATAGACAAGAACGGGTATACCCTCGGAGGCAATGCTCCTAACCCAGTTCCCTGAGGCCTGTCCTTCGCTTTGCCAGTCCCGGAAAACACGGACGGACTGGCGCTCGCCCGGAGCAACACAGCCTACTACTGCTGTGTTCAATACATACTCCCTGACCAAGGACTCCCAGTGCACCGCGCAGTATACCGGTCAGGTTGTTAAATCAGCCGCACCTAACATGGTGAACGCCCATTTTAGATCCGTCGCGCCTGGTTTTTATATTACTCAACACGCCTATGCATGTTGAGGGGGACACTTATTTCTCAGAGGCGGTGTCAATTCGCCACTGTCACAGGAACATCATCGGGCTTGCTGGCTTTTATACCGCTTCCTCCGCTCCTGTCGCTCATCGTAGGGATTGCTTATTCGTTTAAACTTATTTCGCAACTAACCTGCTACTACAGGCCGTCCGGCTATCCGCGACCTGCCGACCCCCCCGGTAGCTTTGAGCTCAGCTAAGGTGTACATCCCATATACAAATGTAAGTTTGAGTGTTTGTTCAATGACATATAAACATGTACATATGTATGTTTATGCATAATGTTGCATGTTGCGCAACAATTATTGCAACGTTTTCCGAACTCGTATAAGAAGTATGACTTCAATAAGCAAATGAACTGAAGACTCACAGTAGTCAAAAGTATTTACACACAACATGAACTCTATTATCCTGTTCTTATTTAATTATAACTTTAAAATTTTAATGTTCACTATAAGTTCCTATTCTAAGGCGATAAATTCATAATGGGTATATTACCTTTGGCATCAGTAACCCCCTGCTTTATGGTCCGAATTGATTCAACCCAATTGTGCGCTAAGTTAACAGTTAATTTAAACCAAATGTCTGTAATTTCGGCGTTTTCGGTTATTATATCAATTGTCCTCTGATATTTAACGAAACCACAAAAATTTTCAATACAGTTTTGGTCAGGGCTGTGCGGAGGTCAACTTGAATTGCTTCACTTAAAACTTTTGTAGGTAAAGATCCTTCATAACATGTAACATTGTCCTGTTGTAAAATGTAATAAATATTTGGGAAAGGCCGACTAACCACTACAATGGCATGGTCATGTGAATTCTGATATATTCGGAAGATTTAGGGTCCCTAAATTAGTAGCAAATCTCCAAAGCTTATACAGAGGTAGTCAAAATTATTTACACATCGGACGTTTTTTTACATGTTTCACAGAAAAAGCTTTCGGTTGATGTTGTTGTTGTCGCAGGGTAACAAAATGCTATGTTGTTGTAAACCTTGATCTATTCCCGAGCGAATGAAGTCGGTTTGGCAAGAATAGCTAGAAATATGGCGGAGAAATAAGCAAATGAACTGAAAACTCGCAGTAGTCAAAAGTATTTACACACATTTTTTTTGCGTCAAAAGTATTTACACATGGCGATTTAGCCTTTATCCTTAGATTTGATTTGAGCAAAAGTAGTAATTTGATTCTATTGCATTCTTAACAACCTAACTCACCCTTAAAATATAAAAATTGGTAAATAAAATATCGAAAACAAAGGAATTATCGATTATAACTAGATTGGAGACTGTTACTAAGTTTAAGACTCGGGTTTAGGCTTCGGAGTTAGTTAAAATTTATAGAATTTGATGGAATACTGTTTATCATGTTATTAAAAAGAAGGAAACGAAGTATTGCAAGGACAATTTAAAGATAATTGGGCGGAAACCTGTGGTAACTCAAAGAAAATGCAGAAGATTAGTAGGAACTGTCATACAAAATCCCACAATTAGTCCTCTTAATATTGCAGCATCATCGAATCAGCATATTGCATGAACAGCCAATGATGCTACCCTGCTAAGAACATTTTAAAATAGTAACATAAATACATACGTTGTGTATAAAGTTGACCACTTCCGAAACCAAAAAAGCTTTATTTCCGAAACCAAAAAAGCGATATGCCTCTCATTTGCCTTAAAATGCATCCTAAAGCCTGTCGTGGACAGATAAGGCTGATCTTTTGTTCCAGGGCTTCTTTAGTAAACGCTTTATGCATTTACCACGTGAGAAGAAGAATAATGCAGCTTAGACGCTAAAAAGAGTCGGGAGTGATGATTTTTGATTTTTTTTGATTCTTTGGGGAAATTTTCCTTACTTCTGTTTTGGAGATTTGGTACTAATTTAGTGACCCTAAATCATCCGGATATATCAGAATTCACATGACCATGCCATTGTAGTGGTCCGTCGGCCTTTTCCAACTATTGACTACATTTTACAACAGGATAATGCTCCATTTCATGAAGGATCTTTACCTTCAAAAGTTTTAAATGAAGCAAATCAAGTTGACCTCCGCACAGCTCTGACCAAAACTTTATTGCAAATATTTGGGAATTCGTTAAATATCAGAGTCAATTGTCATATAATAACCGAAAACGCCGAAATTAGCGACATTTGGTCTAAATTAACTGTTAACTTAGCGCACAATTGTGTTGAATCAATTCGGACCATAAAGCAGGCTGTTATTGATGCCAAAGGCGGTGTAACCAATTATGAATTTATCGTCTTAGAGTAGTAACTTAGACTAAACATTAAAATTAAAAAAATTATCATTAACAAGTAAGGAAGGGCTAAGTTCGGGTGTAACCAAACATTTTATACTCTCGCAATTTATTTATTTAACTTTATTTATATTATATAATACTCAATTTGACCCACGTATTCGTATATATTGTATAAAGTCCATTGAAAGTTGGAAACCATAATATTAGGTTAGAAGCACCGAGGTCCTCGTGTTCGATATATGGGGCCTTAAAAACCTATGGTCCGATTTCGGCAATTTTTAGAATGGGGCTGCCACACTATTAACATAGTATTTGTGCAAAGTTCTGAATCGATATCTTCACTAGTACTTACTTTATAGATTGTAAAGTAAACGATTCAGATTGTCTTCAAAGTTCTGGTATATAGGAAGTAGGCGTGGTTGTGAAGCGATTTGGCCTATTTTCACAACATATCATTGGGATGTAAGGAAACTATTACAAACCAAGTTTCATTGAAATCGGTCGAGTAGTTCCTGAGATATGGTTTTTGACCCATAAGTGGGCGACGCCACGCCCATTTTCCATTTTGTAAAAAAATCTGAGTGCAGCTTCCTTCTGCCATTTCTTATGTGAAATTTAGTGTTTCTGACGTTTTTCGTTAGTGAGTTAACCCACTTTTAGTAATTTTCAACCTAACTTTTGTATGGGAGGTGGGCGTGGTTATGATCCAATTTCTTTCATTTTTGGACTGTATAAGGAAGTGGCTTAAAAAAACGACTGCAGAAAGTTTGGTTTATATAGCTCTATTGGTTTGCGAGATATGTGCAAAAAACTTAGTAGGGGGCGGGGCCACGCCCACTTCCCCAAAAAAATTACATCCAAATATGCCCCTTCACAGTGCGATCCTTCATACCAAATTTTATTTCCATAGCTTTATTTATGGCTTAGTTATGGCACTTTATGTGTTTTCGGTTTTCGCCATTTTGTGGGCGTGGCAGTGGTCCGATTTTGCTCATTTTCGAAAGCAACCTTCCTATGGTGCCAAGAAATAAGTGTGCCAAGTTTCATCAAGATATCTTAATTTTTACTCAAGTTACAGCTTGCACAGACGGACGGACGGACGGACGGACGGACGGACAGACAGACATTCGGATTTGAACTCCACTCTTCACCCTGATCACTTTGGTATATATAACCCTATATCTAACTCGTTTAGTTTTGGGTGTTACAAACAACCGTTATGTGAACAAAACTATAATACTCTCTTTAGCAACATTTGTTGCGAGAGTATAAAAACTAACAGGATAATCCATTTCATGTTTTGTGTAAATACATTTGACGCAAAAAAAATGTGTGTAAATACTTTTGACTACTCCGAGTCTTCAGTTCATTTGCTTATTTCTCTGCCATATTTCTAGCTATTCTTGCCAAACCGACTTCATTCTCTCGGGAATAGATCAAGGTTTACAACAACATAACATTTTGTTACCCTGCGACAACAACAACAACAAGCGAAAGCTTTTTGTGTGAAACTTGGAAAAAAACGTTCGATGTGTAAATAATTTTGACTACCTCTGTATATATTTGGCGTAGGAACCGCTTTAAGCGATTATAGCCGAATCCACCAGAGCACGCCACACATTCCTCCTTTTTGCTTTTTGGAGCCAACTGGAAACACCAAGTGAAACCAGGTCACTTTGCACTTGGTCTTTCCACCGGAGTGGAGGTCGTCCTCTTCCGCGGCTTCCTCCAGCGGGTACTACATCGAATACTTTCAGAGCTGGAGTGTTTTCTTCCATCCGTACAACATGACCTTGCCAGCGTAGCCGCTGTCTTTTTATTCGCTGAACTATGTCAATGTCGTCGTATAAATCGTACAGCTCATCGATCCATCGTCTGCGGTATTCGCCGTTGCCAATGTTTAGAGGACCATAAATCTTGCGCAAAACCTTTCTCTCGAAAACCCCAAGAGTCGTCTCATCGGATGTTGTCATCGTCCACGCTTCAGCGCTATACATCAGGACGGGAATAATGGGCGACTTATAGAGTTTGATTTTGGTTCGTCGAGAGAGGACTTTACTTTTCAATTGCCTACTCAGTCCAAAGTAGCACCTGTTGGCAAGAGTGATTCTGCGTTGGATTTCAAGGCTGACATTGTTGGTGTTGTTAATGCTGGTTCCCAGATAAACGAAATTATCTACAACTTCAAAGTTATGACTGTCAACAGTGACGTGAGAGCCAAGACGCGAGTGCGCTGACTGTTTGTTTGTTGACAGGAGATATTTCGTCTTGTCCTCATTCACCACCAGACCCATACGCTTCGCTTCTTTATCTAGTCTGGAAAACGCAGAACAAATGGCGCCGTTGTTGCTTCCGATGATATCAATATCATCGGCATACGCCAGGAGCTGTACACTCTTGTAGAAGATTGTACCCTCTCCATTTAGCTCTGCAGCAGAGAACTGCAAAACTCACTTTTTCCTTGAATCAGCTCATACGCAAAAGTTTCTATTCAATTCCAATCACTGAGCGAAGCACAGCGTTGAGTAAAAATCAGCTCATGTTGCCGCACGCTCATTCGCGTACAATGTGAGCCTTCGTTCCGAAAAGCTTTGCTCACGTTTGCTCACTTCACGAAATGTTTAGCTCACGTTCGCTCACTTCACGAAATTTTTAGCTTACTTTCGCTCAGTGATTGGAAGTGAATAGAAACTTTTGCGTATGAGCTGATTCAAGGAAAAAGTGAGTTTTGCAGTTCTTTGGTATACATATGCAATTATATATGTACGTATATATATGTATATATGCATGTTGTGTGCCAACGGATTTTACAAAACCAGTAGCGCTGCTGGTTGTGCATTTATTCAAGCACAGTGAGTTTATTCATATGTGTTGAGTTTGCTCATACCCGTTGAGTTTGCTCTTTTGTGTGCTTGTTTTCATTCAACACGATCATTGTTCAGCCGAATGAGCGAACGCCTGGGTAGAGCTGTTTCAACATGAGCGTGAATAAACTCAGCAAGCAAACGAATTTACCACAATTGAGCTGAATTTAGCTCAGTAGCGAATATATTCACGAATGCCATTTTGAGCGCTTGAGCCGAATGGGCTGATAGTTCGGGTATTGTTTGTGCATGAACATATTTGCGCTCAACGGAAGCCGTTCTCTGCTCTGCAGCTCGTATTATTTTTTCCAGCAATAGATTGAAGAAGTCGCACGATAGTGAGTCACCCTGTCTGAAGCCTCGTTTGGTATCGAACGGCTCGGAGAGGTCCTTCCCGATCCTGACGGAGCTTTTGGTGTTGCTCAACGTCAGCTTACATAGCCGTATTAGTTTTGCAGGGATACCAAATTCAGACATCGCGGCATAAAGGCAGCTCCTTTTCGTGCTATCGAAAGCAGCTTTAAAATCGATAAAAAGATGGTGAGTAGCGATTCTTCTCTCTCGGGTCTTTTCCAAGATTTGGCGCATGGTGAATATCTGGTCCATTGTAGATTTTCCAGGTCTAAAGCCACACTGATAAGGTCCAATCAGTTCGTTGACGGTGGGCTTTAGTCTTTCACACAATACGCTCGACAAAACCTTATATGCGATATTGAGGAACTTATACCACGGTAGTTGGCGCAGATTGTGGGGTCTCCCATCTTATGGATTGGGCAGAGCACACTAAGATTCCAATCGTCAGGCATGCTTTCTTCCGACCATATTCTACAAAGAAGCTGATGCATGCACCTTATCAGTTCTTCGCCGCCGTATTTGAATAGCTCGGCCGGTAATCCATCGGCCCCCGCCGCTTTGTTGTTCTTCAATCGGGTAATTGCTATTCGAATTTCTTCATGGTCGGGTAATGGAACATCTATTCCATCGTCATCGTTTGGGGAATCGGGTTCGCCATCTCCTGGTGTTGTACTTACACTGCCATTGAGCAGGTCGGAGAAGTGTTCCCTCCATAATCCCAGTATGCTCTGGACATCCGTTACCAGATTACCTCCTCGGTCCCTACATGATAATGCTCCGGTCTTGAAACCTTCTGTAAATCGCCTCATCTTTTCATAAAATTTTCGAGCATTACCCATTTCGGCCAGCTTTTCAAGCTTTTCATACTCACGCATTTCGGCCTCTTTCTTTTTACGTCTGCAAATGCGTCTCGCTTCCCTCTTCAGTTCTCGATAACTATCCCACCCCGAACGTGTTGTGGTCGATCGCAACGTTGCGAGGTAGGCAGTCTGTTTTCTCTCCACTGCGGAACGACAATTCTCATCGTACCAACTGGTTTTTTGGCGTTGCCGGAGACCAATTGTTTCGGCTGCAGCGGTATGCAATGAGTTTGAGATGCCGTTCCACAGCTCCCTTTTATCGATATGCTGATGAGTGCTCTCAGAGAGCAGGAGTGCAAGTCGAGTAGAAAATCGTTCGGTTGTCGGTTGTGATTGCAGCTTTTCGACGTCGAACCTTCCTTGTGTTTGTTGACGGGCGTTCTTTGCTGCACAGAGGCGAGTGCGTATCTTTGCTGCTACTAGATAATGGTCCGAGTCAATGTTAGGTCCTCGGAGCGTACGCACGTCTAAAACACAGGAGACATGTCTTCCGTCTATCACAAAGTGATCGATTTGATTGCGCGTGTTTCGATCAGGGGACAGCCACGTTGCTTGATGAATTTTATTATGCTGGAATCTGGTACTACAGACAACCATATTTCGGGCCCCAGCGAAGTCGATCAGCCTCAGGCCGTTTGGCGATGTTTCGTCATGGAGGCTGAATTTTCCGACTGTTGTGCAAAGACACCTTCTTAACCCACCCTAGCGTTAAAATCGCCAAGCACGATTTTGACATGGTGGCGGGGGCAGCGCTCATAGGTGCATTCTAGGCGCTCATAGAAAGCATCTTTGGTCACATCGTCCTTCTCTTCCGTTGGGGCGTGGGCGCAAATCAGCGATATGTTGAAGAACCTCGCTTGATGCGGATTGTGGCAAGACGTTCATCCACCGGGGTGAATGCCAGGACTCGGCGACGTAGTCTCTCTCCCACCTCAAATCAAACACCAAATTTGGGCTCCTTTATATGGCCGCTGTAGTAGATGTCACAAGGACCCACCTTCTTCCGTCCTTGTCCCGTCCATCGCACTTTTTGGACGGCGGTGATGTCAGCCTTTAGTTGTATGAGGACATCAACCAGCTGGGCAGAGGCACCTTCCCAATTAAGGGTCCGGACATTCCAGGTGCATGCCCTTAAATCATTATCCTTAAAACGTTTGCAGGGGTCGTCATCAAAAGGACGGTGTCTCATCCGAGGCTCTGTGTTTGTTTTCATTGGGGAGATTTTTTTATGTGGTGGGTCCCAAGCCCTACGCACAACCGCAGAAGCAGGCTTCGCCTTCTCACTTTAGCTCGCCTCCAAACGGATGTCTGTTAGCTACCCAGGGGATACTTGGTCTAAAGCCGGAAGTCGTGAGCTGCTTGAGTCATATGCAAAAGAATCGTTCCTGGCCATTCCCAAGTGAATGGCAATCAGAAACTTTCCTCACTTGCGTGAACTTCAACATATGACCCCATCCCCAAAATCTCCAAAGCTTAAGTAAGGAAAATTTCCCAAAAAAATCAGCATGGTACCTCCTCCTCTATTTAGCGTCTAAACTGCATTATTCTTCTCACGTGGCAAATTAATAAAGCGTTTTTGGTTTCGGAAATATTGACCACTTTATGCACAAAGTAGGCATTTGTGTTAACTTTTTATAAGGTCTTGAGCAGTGTAGCATCATTGACTGTTCATGCAATATACTGATTCTATGGTGCTGCAATATTAAGAGGACTAATTGTGGGATTTTGCATGACAGTTCATACTAATCTTCTACATTATCTTGGTGTTATCACAGGTTTCTGCCTAGTTCTCTTTAAAGTATCCTTGCAATTGTTCGTCCCCTTCCTTTTAATAACATTATAAACAGTATTCCTTTAAATTCTATAAATTTTTACTAACTCCGAAGCCAATACACCAGTCTAAAACTTAGTAAAAATCTCCGATCTAGTTATAATCCATAATTCCTTTGGTTTCGGCTTTTTATTTACCACGTTTCACATTTTGAGGCTTTGATAGTTAGTTATGAATGCAACAGAAGCCAATCACTGCTCTTGCTTAAACCAAATCCAAGGATAAAGGCTAAAGGCTAAATCGCGGTGTGTAAATACTTTTGACGCAAAAAAATGTGTGTAAATACTTTTGACTACTGTGATGAAGACTCATCATTTCATTTGCTTATTTCTCCGCCATATTTCTAGCTATTATAGCCAAACTGACTTCATCGCTCAGGAATAGATCCGGGTTTACAACAATATAGCATATCTTTACCCTGCGACATCAACAACAACAAGCCAAAGCTTTTTGTGTGAAATTTGTGAAAAAAAACGTCCGACGTGTAAATAATTTTGACTACCTCTGTATAGAGATACATTTGAATATTCATTTATATAATTTATTGTAGTTAGCTTTGTATATTTATACATTACGGCAAGTGTTTGAATATATTTGCGTTTGTTTGTATATTTTCACATTTGTCGATTAGTGTGTGCGTACCATAGTTGGCCTTCAAAAATTTTTACATTGCGGCAGGTGTTTATATATACGTGTAGTCGTTTGCCTTTTCAGAAATTTGTTTTTCTGGGTGAAAATTTGTTTCACAGGTGTTTTTTGTGTGACGTTATACGTTTTCGTTTTTTGAGCGTAGTAGGTGTTTTTCGAAAAGAGGTGTTTTCAAGCGCAGGTGTTTGAGCGTATATATACGTGAATATATATACGAATTTTTTGTTTGAATTTTCAACGGATGGTGTAGGGACTATATAGGAGCGTGTTAGGTAGTGCCTTTTGAGTCTTACGTAGGGTACCCACATTTTGTTGTGTGTGGACTCTTAAAGAGTCTCAGTGTTTTTGTCGTGTGGTCAGTATTTTCTGATATCTGGTTTTTCAACTAGTGAGTGTTGTGTCTGGTGCTTAGTTGCCACTAGTTTTCGGCGGGAATGGGCAGGTTTTCCTCAGAGGGTACTGGCGACTGTCCGAGTATTTTATGTTCTGATTCTTGTTTAGAGTACGATCGTAACTATTGACTTTAAGCCTACGGTGCGATTTGGTTAAGCTCCACATCGGTTGACTTGTAACCGTTAGGGGGACTTAGTTCTGTCCGGTGGTTTATTGAGTGACCACTTCCAGACCTTTGGATGAAATTGTGGGTTGTACCTTTGCGATTTCGCAGTAATCGACTGCTTAAGTGGTATCAGCTCAGTATCGGTTGTATTGTTCCAGTTAGTTCCTTCAGTGTGTTCAGTCACACTTGTCTTGAGATCAGCTGTTCCACGTCTTGCCTGGTGAGTGGCTTCTGGTCCAGTGTTTTTCCGGCGATCAGCCTGCTTAGTGAGAAGATAGGTACATATGGTTTACTCACGGAAGAGAAGGGTTAGATCCCTTGACGAGAATGATGAGAACGAACTCGCATTGACAGTGGTAGAAACCTCGTCGTCTGACAAAACAAAATCTGCAAATCGTTCGACTGTATAAATCGGTTTGGGGTGTGAATGATAGTTTATAGCTTGAAGAGGTGGACTGTCCGGCAGTTGAGAGACTGGGATACGCCTTTGGAAGTTCTAGGATTTGATGGTTTTAACGGAGAGAAGTGCAAAAGCTTGCGGAAGTTCATTCCGGAATACATGCGAGGTATGATAAATGCATTTGTAATTGGAAAAGTGCTAGGTCATTCATCTCCTAAAGTCCCCTGATAAGATCAGGAGTGATCCTCGTTCCTAGCGGAGCATTAGTCTCCCTCCAGTGTTTGGAAAAGTACTGGAAAGAGTTATGGAGGAATGGCTTCAGGAGCTTACGCGGGATTTGTTGTCGGATATTCAGTATGGGTTTAGGAAAGGTACTCACCTAAAACACACCGGACGTTGTTCCTATTTACTGACTGGATGTAGTTTTTCGGAATGAACCGACTTGTTTGCGCTTTGATTTGTAATTTTTCTGGATAGGTGATTGTGCGTTTGTGAGCCATTGAGTTTGTATGTAAGTACATTAATTTGTGCATGTGTATTGGTCGATCTAGCCTCATTTTCTAGCACATTCACATATACAGTGGTAGTCAAAATTATTTACACAACGAACGTTTTTTTACAAGTTTCACATAAAAAGCTTTTGCTTGTTGTTGTCGCAGGGTAATGATATGCTATATTGTTGCAAACCCTGATATATTCCTGAGCGAATGAAGTCGGTTTGGCAAGAATAGCTAGAAATATTGCGGAGAAAAAAAAAGAGTGCGTGGAGTCCCTACGCGCGGATGAAGTTATACTTCTTAGTGATATTCCAAGAAATGCATATCATTTTGTATGAAAGAAAACTAGCGAGAGACACTTTCTTAAATTCACATTTTATAAACCAAAGTCCAAATCAATTATTATTTCTGGATTCTGACGGATTGATGTCTATAATATTTACAATTGGATTATGACAACTAAAATACGATATGAAATGTCTTACATCTATTTTATCTATATTTCTCGCGATTACCGTATCAATAGTCGTACCTCCTTTTGTCGTAGGATCATTTCTTCCATTGATCATTTCTAATGAAAATTTATCTCTGAGGAATGCCAGTATTGGTTCAGCTTCTACATACACATGTGAATATGTTTATACATACACATGTGAATATGTCACCAACCAATAATGCGCAACCATACAAGCATACATATGCGTATACATTTTTAGGAAGTCGTATAAGAAGTATAACTTCAAAAAAATTTCATTTTATTGAAATAAAAAATAAAAAATTTACTGCCTCAGGTTTCGAACCCACAACCTTAAGAAATCTTAAAAATTTAATTTTATTGACATAAATAAAAAATTTAATGCCCCGGGTGAGGCTCGAACCCACAACCTTAAGAAACTTTAAAAATTTAATTTTATTGAAATAAAACACATACACATGTGAATATGTTTATACATCCATATCTTCTTCTTCTTGACTGGCGTAGACACCGCTTACGCGGTTATAGCCGAGTCCAAAACAGCGCGCCACGCATCCCTCCTTCTGGCAGTTTGGCGCCAATTGGTTATTCAAAGCGAAGCCAGGTCCCTCTCCACCTGGTCCTTCCATCGGAGTGGAGGTCTCCCTCTTCCTCTGCTTCCACCAGCGGGTACTGCATCGAATACTTTCAGAGCTGGAGCACTTTCATCCATTCGGACAACATGACCTAGCCAGCGTAGCCGCTTTTTTTTATTCGCTGGACTATGTCTATGTCGTCGAATAACACATACAGCTCATCGTTCCATCGTCTGCGGTATTCGCCGTTGCCAATTCTTAAGGGACCATAAATCTTCCGCAAAACCTTTCTCTCGAAAACTCCTAGTGCCGTCTCATCGGATGTTGACATCGTCCACGCTTCTGCACCGTAAAGTAGGACGGGAATGATGAGAGACTTGTAGAGTTTGGTTTTTGTTCGTCGAGAGAGGACTTTACTTTTCAATTGCCTACTTAGTCCATAGTAGCACCTGTTGGCAAGAGTGATTCGGCGTTGGATTTCCAGGCTGACATTGTTATTGGTGTTAATGCTGGTTCCCAGGTAGACGAAATTATCTACAACTTCAAAGTTATGACTGTCAACAGTGACGTGGGAGCCAAGACGCGAATGCGCTGACTGTTTGTTTGATGACAGGAGATATTTCGTCTTGTCCTCGTTCACCACCAGACCCATACGCTTCGCTTCCTTATCCAGTCTGGAAAAAGCAGAACTAACGGCGCGGGTGTTGTTTCCAATGATATCGATATCATCGGCGTACGCCAGTAGCGGTACACTCTTATAGAAGATTGTACCTTCTCGATTTAGCTCTGCAGCTCGTATTATTTTCTCCAGCATCAGGTTAAAGAAATCACACGAGAGTGAGTCACCTTGTCTGAAACTTCGTCTGGTATCGAACGGCTCGGAGAGGTCCTTCCCGATCCTGACGGAGCTTTTGGTGTTGCCCAACGTCAGCTTACACAGCCGTATTAGTTTTGCGGGGATACCAAATTCAGACATCGCGGCATAAAGGCAGCTCCTTTTCGTGCTGTCGAAAGCAGCTTTAAAGTCGACAAAGAGATGGTGTGTGTCGATCCTATTTTCACGGGTCTTCTCCAAAATTTGGCGCATGGTGAATATCTGGTCTGTTGTTGATTTTCCATGCGTATCTAAGCTGCTACAAGATAGTGGTCCGAGTCGATGTTGGGACCACGAAGCGTACGCACATCAAAAATACTGGAGACATGTCGTCCATCTATCACAACATGATCGATCTGGTTGCGAGTGATTCGATCCGGGGACAGCCAAGTAGCTTGATGGATTTTCTTATGCTGGAATCTAGTACTACAGACGACCATATTTCGGGCCCCGGCGAAGTCGATCAGCCTCAGACCGTTTGGTGATGTTTCGTCATGGAGGCTGAATTTTCCGACTGTTGTGCCAAAGACACCTTCTTTACCCACCCTAGCGTTGAAATCGCCAAGCACGATTTTTACATCGTGGCGGGGGCAGCGCTCATAGGTACGTTCTAGGCGCTCATAGAAGGTATCTTTGATCACTTCGTCCTTCTCTTCCGTCGGGGCGTGGGCGCAAATCAGCGATATGTTGAAGAACCTCGCTTTGATGCGGATTGTGGCTAGACGTTCATCCACCGGAGTGAATGCCAGGACTCGACGACGGAGTCTCTCTCCCACCACGAATCCCACACCGAATTTGCGCTCCTTTATATGGCCGCTGTAGTAGATGTCACAAGGACCCACCTTCTTCCGTCCTTGTCCCGTCCATCGCATTTCTTGGATTGCGGTGATGTCAGCCTTTAGTCTTACGAGGACATCAACCAGCTGGGCAGAGGCACCTTCCCAATTAAGGGTCCGGACATTCCAGATGCATGCCTTATTTCGTAGTCCTTTAAACGTTTGCAGTGGTCGTCATCAAAATTGGGGTCTCTCATCCGAGGCTGTTTTGTTCTTTTCATTGGGGGGTGTTTTTATGTGGTGGGTCCCAAACCCTACGCACAACCGCATAGGCGGGTTTCGCCTTCTCACTTTAGCTCGCCTCCAAACGGATGTCTGTTGGCTACCCAGAGGATACTTGGTCTAAGACCGGAAGTCGTGAGCTGCTTGAGCCACATGTAAAAGAATCGTTCCTGGCCACTCCCAAGTGAATGACAATCAGAAACTTTCCTCACTTACGTGAACTTCTACATATGACTCCATATACATCCATATGTGAATATGTTTATACATCCATATGTGAATATGTCACCAACCAAAAGTAATACTTTCGATTTGCAAAGAAAGTAAATGAAGACTGACTACAAGAAATGATCATGTGAAGCATAGTCTTAACTTTTCAGCGGTAAACGCAGAGAATTTCAGTTAAAAGTCACATAAACTAGTTGAGAATTTACAGTAATGGAACAGAAACGAACGAAAAAAATCAAAAGAACCATACGCATAATGTTCGCAAATTTGTTTACATGCATATGTGTGTAAATATGTGCACTTGTAGTACATTTCTTGTAAAATCTCCGTTGCCACGGACAACGAATGACCGCAAATAGTAATTTTTTTGTCACAGACTTGTAATCAGTGTCGCGTTTTCGCAGGCAAAGAGGTCCATGTCCCCAACTCATATTATTATGGATTGTTTTATGTCTTGATTCTTACTAAAAAGTGTAGTACATTAATATTTGGCATCATATATTAGTAGAATATTTAAATACATTTAATTATTTATATTTGCTAATAGTAAGTCAATACTATCCAAAACATATTTTGCGGATTTATAATTACGGAGGGATCACTTGAAACGACTCTGTAAAGCTCGATGTGTCGAAAAATTGATGGCCGCCTGCGCAATGCCAAAGCGACGCAACATTGCGCTGCTGGTAGAAAATCGGCTTGTCGTAAATATGTATGAATATGTATGAGCATGCAAACATATCGACATAAATTTTAGGCGCTTGTTGTTTTTGTAGAACATTGCTTTTGATTTTTGGTGGTTGACAAGCTTACGTGCACGCATATACAAATGTAAGTTTGTGTGTTTGTTCAATGACATATAAACATGTACATATTGTGACGAACATGGATGCTAGAATAAACTAGAATCCACAATCGAAATCGATAACTTGCCAGATTTATCCAGACATCAATATTCGTAGTTGCTAGAATGTTCGAGTGGCGATATATTGCCAGCAATCGACTATATAAGGGCTGCCGGACTGGCAGTTCACAGTTCTAATTAGAGAGTTGCCGAGTAAAGTGCAAGAAATTAGAAGTTGTAATCAAGTACAACGAGTAATAAAGTGTTAAGTTTATTAAATTAGAAATAAAGATTAGTGTATAACCATTAAACAGTGACTTTTATTTGACAATCCAGTGATCGAACTCAAGGTAGAGTTTTAGAGTAAACGACAGATTTTAGAAATCCGTTACAATTGGTATCTGAAGTGGGATTGACAAATAAAATTCCATAGGAGATAATGGTTAAGTTCAACGATTTAAAGATACTACAACTCAAAAAGGAGTTGGAACAACGAGGCTTAACAACGAATGGATTGAAAGCTGAGTTACAAGAACGTTTGCGAGAGGCCATGGAAGAAGGAAATATCAACGTTGACGAATTTGTTTTTGAATCGCTGTTAGAGGAATCGACAACGAAAATTGAAGAAAAGGAAGATACTCCATGCCCATCAGGGGTACTGGATATGAACAAGCTTTTGTCTGTAATATCGTCACAATTCCAGGCGCAGTCATTAGAAATTAAGGAGATGAACTTGCGAACTGCAAAATCGCAAACAGAAAGCTAGTGAGTCTATGCAAGAATTTGCTACGGAAGTGGGAAGGTTAGCTTACTTGGCTTATGCGCATAAGTCCGCTAAATATATAGAGGATATAAAAATCCACAGTTTCGTTAATGGTATACGAGACGAGAATACGCGCTATTCTGCACTAGCATGCCCAAAATTGATATTTGCAGAAACATTGTCCTTTGCTCTTACGCACGAAACTGCCTCTTTACTTAGTAACAGAACATTTAAAGCTCATCGTGTAGAAATTGAAGAGCCTGCCTGGACGAAGAAATTTTTGGACGAAATGCATAAAATGTTGGAGAAATCTGGAGAAACACGTAAGAAAAATTATGGTGCACCCAATCGTTAAACTAAAGCGAGCCAGTCGGAAGGGGCGCCTGCTGGCTCCCTCAAGTGAATGCCCTGTAATCTCTGTCTCTCAAATAAATAGAAATACGAACAACGTTACCGTTAGTGGATGCGTGGATGGTAAAAAACGCATTCTGACTGTGGATACGGGAGCAACACATTCCATAATTCGATCGGATCTAGTTAACAAGGAAGTAAAACTACTAGCTGGTGTAAAGTTACGTACTGCAACTGGAGATGATGCTCAAGTTTTCGGGGAAGTAACGTGCGAAATTGGAATAGGAAAAATAGCCGTGTTACATAACTTTATAGTGGCAGATATCGTCGACGAAGTCATAATTGGAGTAGACTTTCTAGCCAGTAAAAGAAAAAATATAAGTCACCAGTCACAGTCTCCAAAGGAGCTATATTAGGGCAGTGTCAGGAGAATGAGGCCGTAATAAATTGCGAAACACATTTTGAGGATAATTCCAGTTGTAAAAACGATATTTCAAACGAGATTAATGCATGGACCAAGGAACTAGAGGTAGACCATAAAAAGAAGGCCAAACAACTTCTTCTTAGATACTCCACCATATTCGACAAAGATGAATCCAAACCAGGTAGAACCAAAATTGTGAAACATTCCATCAACACCGGAGATGCAAGACCAATCCGCCAGGCTCCTCGCAGCGTTCCATTAGCCAAACGAGAAGTTGTAAGCCAGACCATACGTGAAATGAGCGATAGCGGCATAATTGAACCATCATCGAGTCCATGGAGTTCACCTGTAGTACTTGTGAAGAAGAAAGATGGTAACATGAGGTTTTGCGTGGACTACAGAAAGTTGAATGATGTCACGAAGAAAGATAGTTATCCGTTACCTAGAATAGATGACACCCTAGACTCACTATCAGGCACGAATTGGTTTTCAACACTCGATTTGAAAAGTGGCTATTGGCAAGTGGAAGTTAACGAAGAAGACAAAGAAAAGACGGCTTTCAGCGTTGAAGATGGTCTATGGCAATTCACTGTAATGCCCTTTGGGTTATGTAACGCTCCTGCCACTTTTGAGAGGCTTATGGACCAAGTGTTAAAAGGATTACACTGGAAGACATGTTTGGTGTACCTGGACGATATCATCGTGTTGGGTAAAAGCTTTGATGAGCATCTCAAAAATTTGGAAGAGGTTTTCCAACGCATAGCCAGCGCTGGTTTAAAACTGAGCCCAAAGAAGTGTTCTCTGTTCAAGAAGGATGTTAGTTATTTAGGACACAAAGTGACAACGAAGGGCATTTGTACAGCTCAGGAAAAGATAGAGGCAGTAAAGGATTGGCCCAGACCTCAAAATTTACATGAATTGCGGAGTTTCCTTGGACTGTGTACGTATTACCGACGATTCGTTCCAAATTTCGCCAGCGTAGCTAGTAGCCTCCATGAACTCACGAAGAAGAACAGAGCCTTTGAATGGAATGAAGAACAGGAATTGGCCTTCCAAACTCTGAAGGAGAGGTTATGTACTGCGCCAATGTTAGCATATCCAGTTCCAGGCTCAACGTTCGTTTTGGACACGGATGCTAGTGGCTATGCAATAGGAGGCGTTCTATCACAAGTGATTGACGGGAATGAGAAAGTGGTCGCGTATTATAGCCAGACGATAAGTAAGCCAGAGAAGAATTATTGCGTAACGCGAAGAGAATTACTGGCGTTGGTGAAGTGCATCAAACATTTCCATAAGTACCTAATAAGTGGACAACGATTTCGAGTAAGGACAGATCACGCAGCATTAAAATGGCTTCTGCAATTCAAGAATCCAGGAGGACAGTTGGCACGGTGGATTGAGAGACTCCAAAGTTATGACTTCTCTATAGAACATCGTAAAGGTAGGGAATGCGGACGCGATGTCCCGTCGTCCTTGTAATTTAGAATGTAGACATTGTTCGAGAGCTGAAGCTAAAGAAGACATTACAGATGTCCGATTAATGACAATAACTAACACAGAAGGCTGGGATCCAAAGGATTTACGAAAATGTCAGCAAGAAGATCCAGATTTGGAACTGGTAATGCATGGAGTGGAGCTGAACAAGCGTCCAACGAGAGAAGAAATAGCTGCAGAGAGTCCAGTTGCAAAGGCATATTGGGCACAGTGGAACAGTTTAAAGTTGGTATCTGGCTGCTTGTATCGAGTATGGGAAAGCGAAGATGGACAAAGTTCCCGAACACTTATAATCGTTCCGAAAGTAAGAATTCCTGATGTACTTAAGGAGATGCATAACGGGCCAAGTGGAGGGTACATGGGAATCACAAAAACCTTGGAGAAACTAAAGCAAAGATTTTATTGGGTTGGTTGTCGGCAATCAGTCACGGTCCGTTTCCCACAAGTAAATTAGGAAACAAATATGTTTTAGTAGTTATGGATTACTTCAGCAAATGGCCAGAAGTATATCCAAATCCTAATCAAGAAGCTGAAACAGTAGCGAATGTATTCATCAATAATTGGGTAACAAGGTATGATATCCAATAGAATTACATTCTGACCAAGGAAGGAATTTCGAATCAGCTCTAATCCAGGAAATGTGCCTAAAATTGGGTATACGGAAAACTCGAACAACAGCCCCACATCCGCAATCCGATGGAATGGTAGAACGTTTCAATCGAACTTTAGAAGAACATCTAAAAAAAGTGGTAGACAAGTATCAAAAGGATTGGGATACCCATAAAGCTTTGTTCCTGATGGCTTACCGGTCTGCTGTACATGAAACAACGGGGCAGACTCCAGCAAAGGTAATCTTTGGTCATCATCTTCGGTTACCGATTGATTTAAAGTTCGGAATAAACGCAAATGGTGGAAAGAATGTTAGGGAAGCCAACAGTGTCCTAGAAGACGAAATGAGGGAAATCCGTGCTGTGGTGAGAAAACGGTCACAAATAATGAGTGATAAAATGAAGGCAAAATACGACAAGGCAATGAACTCCGAAGGATTTGTGGAAGGAGATTGGGTATTGTTATATGACCCACAACGGAAGAAAGGATTGTCTCCTAAATTTCAATGCAGTTGGGAAGGACCATACCAAATTGTTAAACGAATCAATGATGTGGTGTATCGCATACAGACAATTGGAAGACCCAGGAATAAAATGAAGGTGGTTCACTTAGAACGGCTCGCAGCTTTTGGTTCTGGAAGTATGTCTAATCGGGACGATCAGACTTAAGTGGAGGGCAGTGTGGCGAACATGGATGCTAGAATAAACTAGAATCGACAATTGAAATCGATAACTTGCCAGATTTATCCAGACATCAATATTCGTAGTTGCTAGAATGTTCGAGTGGCGATATATTGTCAGCAATCGACTATATAAGGGCTGCCGGACTGGCAGCAAGACACAGTTCTGATTAGAGAGTTGCCGAGTAAAGTGCAAGAAATTATAAGTAAGAAGTTGTAAACAAGTACAACGAGTAATAAAGTGTTAAGTTTGTTAAATTAGAAATAAAGATTAGTGTATAACCATTAAACAGAGACTTTTATTGCATCACTTAAAACTTTTGTAGGTAAAGATCCTTCATAAAATGTAACATTGTCGTGTTGTAAAATGTAATAAATATTTGGGAAAGGCCGACTAATCACTACAATGGCATGGTCATGTGAGTTCTGATATATTCGGATGATTTAGGGTCCCTAGATTAGTAGGAAATCTCCAAAGCTTATATATATATATATTAGGCGTAGGAACCGCTTTAAGCGATTATAGCCGAATCCACCAGAGCGCGCCACTCATTCCTCCTTTTTGCTTTTTGGCGCCAACTGGAAACACCAAGAGAAACCAGGTCACTTTGCACTTGGTCTTTCCACCGGAGTGGAGGTCGTCCTCTTCCGCGGCTTCCTCCAGCGGGTACTGCATCGAATACTTTCAGAGCTGGAGTGTTTTCTTCCATCCGTACAACATGACCTAGCCAGCGTAGCCGCTGTCTTTTTATTCGCTGAACTATGTCAATGTCGTCGTATAAATCGTACAGCTCATCGATCCATCGTCTGCGGTATTCGCCGTTGCCAATGTTTAGAGGACCATAAATCTTGCGCAAAACCTTTCTCTCGAAAACCCCAAGAGTCGTCTCATCAGATATTGTCATCGTCCACGCTTCAGCGCCATACATCAGGACGGGAATAATGGGCGACTTATAGAGTTTGATTTTGGTTCGTCGAGAGAGGACTTTACTTTTCAATTGCCTACTCAGTCCAAAGTAGCACCTGTTGGCAAGAGTGATTCTGCGTTGGATTTCAAGGCTGACATTGTTGGTGTTGTTAATGCTGGTTCCCAGATAAACGAAATTATCTACAACTTCAAAGTTATGACTGTCAACAGTGACGTGAGAGCCAAGACGCGAGTGCGCTGACTGTTTGTTTGTTGACAGGAGATATTTCGTCTTGTCCTCATTCACCACCAGACCCATACGCTTCGCTTCGCAGAACAAACGGCGCGGTTGTTGCTTCCGATGATATCAATATCATCGGCATACGCCAGGAGCTGTACACTCTTGTAGAAGATTGTACCCTCTCTATTTAGCTCTGCAGCTCGTATTATTTTGTCCAGCAATAGATTGAAGAAGTCGCACGATAGTGAGTCACCCTGTCTGAAGCCTCGTTTGGTATCGAACGGCTCGGAGAGGTCCTTCCCGATCCTGACGGAGCTTTTGGTGTTGCTCAACGTCAGCTTACATAGCCGTATTAGTTTTGCAGGGATACCAAATTCAGACATCGCGGCATAAAGGCAGCTCCTTTTCGTGCTATCGAAGGCAGCTTTAAAATCGCTAAAAAGATGGTGAGTATCGATTCTTCTCTCTCGGGTCTTTTCCAAGATTTGGCGCATGGTGAATATCTGGTCCATTGTAGATTTTCCAGGTCTAAAGCCACACTGATAAGGTCCAATCAGTTCGTTGACGGTGGTCTTTAGTCTTTCACACAATACGCTCGACAAAACCTTATATGCGATATTGAGGAGACTTATACCACGGTAGTTGGCGCAGATTGTGGGGTATCCCTTCTTATGGATTGGGCAGAGCACACTAAGATTCCAATCGTCAGGCATGCTTTCTTCCGACCATATTCTACAAAGAAGCTGATGCATGCACCTTATCAGTTCTTCGCCGCCGTATTTGAATAGCTCGGCCGGTAATCCATCGGCCCCCGCCGCTTTGTTGTTCTTCAAGCAGGTAATTGCTATTCGAATTTCTTCATGGTCGGGTAATGGAACATCTATTCCATCGTCATCGATTGGGGAATCGGGTTCGCCATCTCCTGGTGTTGTACTTTCACTGCCATTGAGCAGGTCGGAGAAGTGTTCCCTCCATAATCCCAGTATGCTCTGGACATCCGTTACCCGATTACCTCCTCGGTCCCTACATGATAATGCTCCGGTCTTGAAACCTTCTGTAAATCGCCTCATCTTTTCATAAAATTTTCGAGCATTACCCATGTCGGCCAGCTTTTCAAGCTTTTCATACTCACGCATTTCGGCCTCTTTCTTCGTACGTCTGCAAATGCGTCTCGCTTCCCTCTTCAGTTCTCGATATATATCCCACCCCGAACGTGTTGTGGTCGATCGCAACGTTGCGAGGTAGGCAGTCTGTTTTCTCTCCACTGCGGAACGACAATTCTCATCGTACCAACTGGTTTTTTGGCGTTGCCGGAGAACAATTGTTTCGGCTGCAGCGGTATGCAATGAGTTTGAGATGCCGTTCCACAGCTCCCTTATATCGAGATGCTGATGAGTGCTCTCAGAGAGCAGGAGTGCAAGTCGAGTAGAAAATCGTTCGGTTGTCGGTTGTGATTGCAGCTTTTCGACGTCGAACCTTCCTTGTGTTTGTTGACGGGCGTTCTTTGCTGCACAGAGGCGAGTGCGTATCTTTGCTGCTACTAGATAATGGTCCGAGTCAATGTTTGGTCCTCGGAGCGTACGCACGTCTAAAACACTGGAGACATGTCTTCCGTCTATCACAACGTGATCGATTTGATTGCGCGTGTTTCGATCAGGGGACAGCCACGTTGCTTGATGAATTTTATTATGCTGGAATATGGTACTACTTCTTCTTCTTCTTGACTGGCGTAGACACCGCTTACGCGGTTATAGCCGAGTCCAAAACAGCGCGCCACGTATCCCCCCTGGTATCTGGTACTACAGACAACCATATTTCGGGCCCCAGCGAAGTCGATCAGCCTCAGGCCGTTTGGCGATGTTTCGTCATGGAGGCTGAATTTTCCGACTGTTGTGCCAAAGACACCTTCTTTACCCACCCTAGCGTTAAAATGGCCAAGCACGATTTTGACATCGTGGCGGGGGCAGCGCTCATAGGTGCATTCTAGGCGCTCATAGAAAGCATCTTTGGTCACATCGTCCTTCTCTTCCGTTGGGGCGTGGGCGCAATTCAGCGATATGTTGAAGAACCTCGCTTGATGCGGATTGTGGCAAGACGTTCATCCACCGGGTGAATGCCAGGACTCGGCGACGTAGTCTCTCTCCCACCACAAATCTAACACCAAATTTGCGCTCCTTTATATGGCCGCTGTAGTAGATGTCACAACGTCATCTTGGACGGCGGTGATGTCAGTCTTTAGTTGTATGAGGACATCAACCAGCTGGGCAGATGCACCTTCCTTATTAAGGGTCCGGACATTCCAGGTGCATGCCCCTAAATCATTATCCTTAAAACGTTTGCAGGGGTCGTCATAAAAAGGGCGGTGCCTCATCCGAGGCTCTGTGTTTGTTTTCATTGGGGAGATTTTTTTATGTGGTGGGTCCCAAGCCCTACGCACAACCGCAGAAGCGGGCTTCGCCTTCTCACTTTAGCTCGCCTCCAAACGGATGTCTGTTAGCTACCCAGGGGATACTTGGTCTAAAACCGGAAGTCGTGAGCTGCTTGAGTCATATGCAAAAGAATCGTTCCTGGCCACTCCCAAGTGAATGGCAATCAGAAACTTTCCTCACTTGCGTGAACTTCTACATATGACCCCATCCCCAAAATCTCCAAAGCTTAAGTAAGGAAAATTTCCCAAAAAAATCAGCATGGTACCTCCTCCTCTATTTAGCGTCTAAACTGCATTATTCTTCTCACGTGGCAAATTAATAAAGCGTTTTTGGTTTCGGAAATATTGACCACTTTATGCACAAAGTAGGCATTTGTGTTAACTTTTTTTAAGGTCTTGAGCAGTGTAGCATCATTGACTGTTCATCCAATATACTGATTCTATGGTGCTGCAATATTAAGAGGACTAATTGTGGGATTTTGTATGACAGTACTAATCGTCTACATTATCTTGGAGTTATCACAGGTTTCTGCCTAGTTCTCTTTAAAGTATCCTTGCAATTGTTCGTCCCCTTCCTTTTAATAACATTATAAACAGTATTCCTTTAAATTCTAAAAATTTTTACTAACTCCGAAGCCAAAACACCAATCTTAAACTTAGTAAAAGTCTCCGATCTAGTTATAATCCATAATTCCTTTGGTTTGGGCTTTTTATTTAACAAGTTTCATATTTTAAGGCTTTGATAGTTAGTTATGAATGCAACAGAAGCCAATCACTGCTCTTGCTTAAACCAAATCCAAGGATAAAGGCTAAAGGCTAAATCGCGGTGTGTAAATACTTTTGACGCAAAAAAATGTGTGTAAATACTTTTGACTACTGTGAGTCTTCAGTTCATTTGCTTATTTCTCCGCCATATTTCTAGCTATTATAGCCAAACTGACTTCATCGCTCAGGAATAGATCCGGGTTTACAACAATATAGCATATCTTTACCCTGCGACATCAACAACAACAAGCCAAAGCTTTTTGTGTGAAATTTGTGAAAAAAAACGTCCGACGTGTAAATAATTTTGACTACCTCTGTATATAGATACATTTGAATATTCATTTATATAATTTATTGTAGTTGGCTTTGTATATTTATACATTACGGCAAGTGTTTGAATATATTTGCGTTTGTTTGTATATTTTCACATTTGTCGATTAGTGTGTGCGTACCATAGTTGGCCTTCAAAAATGTTTACATTGCGGCAGGTGTTTATATATACGTGTAGTCGTTTGCCTTTTCAGAAATTTGTTTTTCTGGGTGAAAATTTGTTTCACAGGTGTTTTTTGTGTGACGTTATACGTTTTCGTTTATTGAGCGTAGTAGGTGTTTTTCGAAAAGAGGTGTTGGGACTATATAGGTGCGTGTTAGGTAGTGCCTTTTGAGTCTTACGTAGGGTACCCACATTTTGTTGTGTGTGGACTCTTACAGAGTCTCATTGTTTTTGTCGTGTGGTCAGTATTATCGTAACTATTGACTTTAAGCCTACGGTGCGATTTGGTTAAGCTCCACATCGGTTGACTTGTAACCGTTAGGGGGACTTAGTTCTGTCCGGTGGTTTATTGAGTGACCACTTCCAGACCTTTGGATGAAATTGTGGGTTGTACCTTTGCGATTTCGCAGTAATCGACTGCTTAAGTGGTATCAGCTCAGTATCGGTTGTATTGTTCCAGTTAGTTCCTTCAGTGTGTTCAGTCACACTTGTCTTGAGATCAGCCGTTCCAAGTCTTGCCTGGTGAGTGGCTTCTGGGCTAGTGTTTTTCCGGCGATCAGCCTGCTTAGTAAGAAGATAGGTACATATGGTTTCCTCACGGAGGAGAAGGGTTAAATACCTTGACGAGAGTGATGAGAACGAACTCGCATAGACAGTGGTGAAAACCTCGTCGCCTGATGCGTGCAAATCGCTCGACTGTATAAATTGGTTTGGGGTGTAAATGATAGTTTATTGAGGAAGTTTGAAATTTTTAAAGTCCGGAACATTAAGTGGTGGACACGTGAATAAAACTTGAAGAGGTGGGCAGTCCGGCAGACGAAAGTTTCAACGTGCCCGACGGTCCAATTCTGATAGGTCACCACACATTAGGTATGATTTTAGTTGCGCGACGCATGAGTATAAGGACATGCTAATGAAAATTAAAGAAGAGGAGTGGAGGAAATACGGTTATGAGAATAGGGGGGTATCAGGTCTATAAGATTTGTAGGGGTCGTAAGAGGGAGGATATCACCTCTCTTCGCGTTGGTGACACTGTGTTATCAACGTGTCGAGAGTGTGCTGGGGTCCTGATAAGAGCGTCCTTTCTCAAGGCTGAAGTTTAGACACCTCAATCACAAGAAGTACCTTTTCCGCCATTAGATGACGGAGAGCTGGGATACGCCTTTGGAGGCGAGGTATGATAAATGCATTTGTAAATGGAAAAGTGCTAGGGTCTTTCCTCTGCTAAAGTCCCCTGATAAGATCAGGAGTGATCCTCGTGCCTAGCAGAGCATTAGTCTCCCTCCAGTGTTTGGAAAAGTACTGGAAAGAGTTATTGTGGAATGGCGTCAGGAGCTTACGCGGGATTTGTTGTCGGATATTCAGTATGGGTATGAGGGCATGCACCTGGAATGTCCGGACTTTTAATTGGGAAGGTGCCTCTGCCCACCTGGTTGATGTCCTCATACAACTAAAGGCTGACATCACCGCCGTCCAAGAATTACGATGGACGGGACAAGGACGGAAGAATGTGGGTCCTTGTGACATCTACTACAGCGGCCATATAAAGGAGCGTAAATTCGGTGTTGGATTTGTGGTGGAAGAGAGACTCCGTCGCAGAGTCCTGGCATTCACCCCGGTGGATGAACGTCTTGCCACAATCCGCATCAAAGCGAGGTTCTTCAACATATCGCTGATTTGCGCCCACGCCCCAACGGAAGAGAAGGACGATGTGACCAAAGATGCTATCTATGAGCGCCTAGAACGCACCTATGAGCGCTGCCCCCGCCACGATGTCAAAATCGTTCTTGGAGATTTTAACGCCAGGGTGGGTAAAGAAGGTGTCTTTGCCACAACAGTCGGAAAATTCAGGAAGGTTCGACGTCGAAAAGCTGCAATCACAACCGACAGCCGAACGATTTTCCACTCGACTTGCACTCCTGCTCTCTGAGAGCACTCATCAGCATCTCGATATAAGGGAGCTGTGGAACGGCATCTCAAACTCATTGCATACCGCTGCAGCCGAAACAATTGGTCTCCGGCAACGCCAAAAAACCAGTTGGTACGATGAGAATTGTCGTTCCGCAGTGGAGAGAAAACAGACTGCCTACCTCGCAACGTTGCGATCGACCACAACACGTTCGGGGTGGGATAGATATCGAGAACTGAAGAGGGAAGCGAGACGCATTTGCAGACGTAAAAAGAAAGAGGCCGAAATGCGTGAGTATGAAAAGCTTGAAAAGCTGGCCGACATGGGTAATGCTCGAAAATTTTATGAAAAGATGAGGCTATTAACAGAAGGTTTCAAGACCGGAGCATTATCATGTAGGGACCGAGAATGTAATCTGGTAACGGATGTCCAGAGCACACTGGGTTTATGGAGGGAACACTTCTCCGACCTGCTCAATGGCAGTGAAAGTACAACACCAGGAGATGGCGAACCCGATTCCCCAATCGATGACGATGGAATAGATGTTCCATTACCCGACCATGAAGAAATTCGAATAGCAATTACCCGCTTGAAGAACAACAAAGCGGCGGGGGCCGATGGATTACCGGCCGAGCTATTCAAATACGGCGGGGAAGAACTGATAAGGTGCATGCATCAGCTTCTTTGTAGAATATGGTCGGAAGAAAGCATGCCTGACGATTGGAATCTTAGTGTGCTCTGCCCAATCCATAAGAAGGGAGACCCCACAATCTGCGCCAACTACAGTGGTATAAGTGTCCTCAATATCGCATATAAGGTTTTGTCGAGCGTATTGTGTGAAAGACTAAAACCCACCGTCAACGAACTGATTGGACCTTATCAGTGTGGCTTTAGACCTGGGAAATTCACAATGGACCAGATATTCACGATGCGCCAAATCTTGGAAAAGACCCGAGAGAGAAGAATCAATACTCACCATCTTTTTATCGATTTTAAAGCTGCCTTCGATAGCACGAAAAGGAGCTGCCTTTATGCCGCGATGTAATCGCCAAAGCTCCATCAGGATCGGGAAGGACCTCTTCGAGCCGTTCGATACCAAACGAGGCTTCAGACAGGGTGACTCACTATCGTGCGACTTCTTCAATCTATTGCTGGAAAAAATAATACGAGCTGCAGAACTAAATAGAGAGGGTACAATCTTCTACAAGAGTGTGCAGCTCCTGGCGTATGCCGATGATATTGATATCATCGGAAGCAACAACCGCGCCGTTTGTTCTGCGTTTTCCAGACTAGATAAAGAAGCGAAGCGTATGGGTCTGGTGGTGAATGAGGACAAGACGAAATATCTCCTGTCATCAAACAAACAGTCAGCGCACTCGCGTCTTGGCTCCCACGTCACTTTTGACAGTCATAACTTTGTAGTTGTAGATAATTTCGTTTATCTGGGAACCAGCATTAACAACACCAACAATGTCAGCCTTGAAATCCAACGCAGAATCACTCTTGCCAACAGGTGCTACTTTGGACTGAGTAGGCAATTGAAAAGTAAAGTCCTCTCTCGACGAACAAAAACCAAACTCTACAAGTCTCTCATCATTCCCGCCCTACTTTACGGTGCAGAAGCGTGGACGATGTTAACATCCGTTTAGACGACTCTGGGGGTTTTCGAGAGAAAGATTCAGCGCTAGATTTATGGTCCTCTTAACATTGGCAACGGCGAATACCGCAGACGATGGAACGATGAGCTGTACGATTTATACGACGACATTGACATAGTTCAGCGAATAAAAAGACAGCGGCTACGCTGGCTAGGTCATGTTGTACGGATGGAAGAAAACACTCCAGCTCTGAAAGTATTCGATGCAGTACCCGCTGGAGGAAGCCGCGGAAGAGGACGACCTCCACTCCGGTGGAAAGACCAAGTGCAAAGTGACCTGGCTTCACTTGGTGTTTCCAGCTGGCGCCAAAAAGCAAAAAGGAGGAATGAGTGGCGCGCTCTGGTGGATTCGGCTATAATCGCTTAAAGCGGTTCCTACGCCAAATATATATCTTAATATATAAAAATCACGTGTCACATTGTTTGTTTTCGATGGACTCCTAAACTACTGAACCGATTTTAATGAAATTTTTAACACTGTGTGCAGTTTGGTCCAACTTGAAAGATAGGATAGTTTATAACTCTCTTTATAGTCGCATTAAGACCATGATTGCCTGTCGCCGCTCCTTTACACTTGGTGCGTGTAAAGGAGCGGCGACAGGCAATCATGGTAATGTGCGATGGGCTTGGGTTGCCAAAAACTTCTCGCCATGCGTAGTTTCTTTGTATGTGTTATTACTGATATCTGATGTTGTGGGGAGGTTGGGATATCTAGGGAGCAAGAGTCTTCTAGATGATAGGGTTAGACGTAGGTGACAATATCGTTGGGACAATAGCCCAAACGGTCGGGTGACTTACAGGTACATTCAGGACGTAAGGTTTGTAGAGGAAAACCCAGACTTCAAATTCTGAATGAGTATGGGTTTCTTACTTACGGTGCATGGCCCTTTGAATGCATTTTTGCATCAGAGGCACCTTTCTGATAGACCGTGGTGTAGGTGTGGGACGCGTGATAAGGATTGGATGCATGTTAAATGGTAATTAGTTGGAGTGATGGACGGAATGATGATGAATACTTGGTCATTTACAATAAGTGCGTAGGGGAGGGTTAGTTTTCTCATGAGCGGAAAAGCGATAGGGTTGTTCCTCTCCTGAAGTCCCCCGATGAGATCAGCAGTGATCCTCGATGATATCGGGACATCAGTCTCCTCCCAGTGCTTGGAAAAGTACTGGAAAGAGTTATGGTGGAACGATTTCAGGAGCTAACGCGGGATTTGTGGTCGGATAGGCAGTATGGGTTGTTGACTTCAACGGGGCGTTTGATTACCTAATCTGGGATCGAGTGATACAACGGTTAGAGGAACTTGGCTGTACGAAAATTAGTGCCTGGCGGATCTACTTTATGGACAAAAAAGTCTCTATCGTTAGAATGGTAGTGCGGATGTTGGGGTGGAACGGGGCTGCACGCAGGGATCAATATGTGGTCCATTTATTTGGATAATGGACTCTCTGCTCGGGCAGCTAGAAACACTATGTAGTTGTGCATATGCCTTCGTCTCTTAGTTGAAGATCGCTCAATTGTTAGAAATTGTTTACAATTGGGGTATAGAGGATGCTGCAAGCGATCGTTGCATGATACATGGAAAGTCATCTTGGTCACGCAATTTGGAGGTTGCAATGGGTGCCAGACCCAAAGTACAGCAAAGGTTTAGATAGGCCTCGAACCCTACCAAGGTGTTTAGTGTGTACATTCCACACGCCAATTGGTACCGAATAATGCATTGCATTTTCGGGGCGCTGGGTCCCTATTCTGTATCTCTATTCGAAAGTTAGTTCTGATCGAATTTAATATTCGACTTGGATTTGTTTTAGCGTTCTGAAAAATTCGAATTTGTGCTTTAGGCACATAAAAACTTTGAGTTAGAAAGACTTCGAGTTATAGAATTTTCATTAAAACATATAAATTTTCAAAAAGCTGTAAAATACAGATTTATACACTGTTCTATTTATTAATGTCGCATAAAGTTGTATGTACATACGTACATACATACATGTATTCTGTAATTTTGTTTGTTGCAGTTTGGTATTATTGGCTCTTGACGCCTATATCCCATACCTTTGTTAGATGATTTATGCAATCCATATGTGTAATATTATATTTTTTGTTTGCCTCCGTACAATATAGAGGGACTCTTTTAAAATTCTGCCTCGATAGTAGACTTTTAAATATTGTATTATGTCCTGACCAAAAAGTTCGATTTATGGAAGGAAATTTTTATGAAATTTGCACTCTATTGCCTCTTCAAGAGTTCGAGTTATGGAGAACTTCGAGTTATAGAAATTCGAGTTAGAGAAGGAAATTTGTATGAATTTGTCAATTCAAGTGTTCGAGTTATGGAGATCTTCGAGTTATGGAAGTTCCACTGTAAGTGTAAACTTATTTGAAACAAGTAAGAAAAGGCTAAGTTCGGGTGCAACCGAACATTTTATACTCTCGCAATTTATTGAAGAAATTTTATTAAATTCGGCATAAAGTTTAATAGAATAACGAAAATCGTTATATATAGTATACTAGCAGACCCGGCGAACTTCGTACCGCCTTAGCGTAAATTTGGTGTACTACTTTATTTTGTATAGCTGATCTATCTTATGTATGCGTACCTATTCAATTTGATCTGGAATCTATAATATCCTCCATATAAAAATGAATACTTATTACAAATTGTTTGTATGGGAGATTAGAAAGGTGTGAATTTTAGGCATTTTCAGGCATTTTTTTCTCTCCGTAAGAAACATCCTCAAACCCCCTGGAATACACACAAAAAAGAATCAGCCAAATCGGTCAAGCCGGTTTCATACAATGTCGTGACAACGGAAAACGGGTTTAATTTTTCGTTTTTGTGGCTAAGGTATACATTAAATTTGTAAATTTTTCAATGCAGAGAAAAAATTCTTACGCATAAAGACGAAAACGTTATACCTTCTTCAAAGTCGAGGTTGATTTATGTTTAGCAGCATGATAACAACTCACACTACTTTTAATTGCAAGTGAGTGGGGATAATGCAGCAATTTTAAATAGTCTGTGAGATAATTGAATACGTCATCCTGGTTTGTAGCTGTGTCAACTCTCCTGAAATTCTAAATTGTCGCATTGAGATCGAAGAGATTCTTGTTTTTTTACCACCAATATAGGTCATTCAAGCAGTCATTTATGGTTATCATATTGTGGTTTCATGTCAGGAAAAACACGATGAATAAGCTTCTTTTTTGAGTCAATGAAGTGACAGAAATATGTTGGAAATGTTATTAATCCATTGAGGTGTCAACTGGGACCCTACCATTTCCAACTGCTTCTACAATCGCAATTTGATATTGTTGCAAAATTAGTGGTATGTTAGTTGTTTATTGGCGAATCTTTATGTGTCGCCATAAAGTAGATGATTTTAATCATGCGATTATCCAGGAATAATTGGAAGAGTCTGGCGTAAATCACCTGCCAACAGAATCATGGCTCCACCAAAAAAGTTTTGGTTGTCGCGTAAATCTTTTGAAGTCCTTCGCAGTGCCTCCAGCGACTTCATGAATATCTGGAAAATCTTCGCTATAGTGCTACTTTTGACGATTTTGCAGACTGGTGTTTCATCGATTTGCAATTTAGGAATAATTTCAAGGCCGAATGTGACGTTGGTTTGCCTACTAACAGTTGCCAAGTTGCCCCTATTCCCGTTAACATTAGTGGTGAAAATGAGAGAAATTGGTTCAGGAATTACATCAGCCCTCATATACTATATATGATGATTTTATATGGGACTTTATGTCGAATATATGGGTCAAATTGTGTGTTTTCTTAAAAAAATAGCCTTTAGCCTTTCCTTATTTGTTACAAATTGTTTAGGGCTATCGACACAACCTTATACAGTTAAACACTGACAAAAATATTTCAACAAAGCAACAATGACAACCTTCAAAATGTTATTATTTTTTGTTTTCTTTTTTCATATTTTTGTTGTCAATTCAAATAAAATGCTCTTTTTATTATCTTCCTCGCAATTTTTCCATATTTACTTAATTTCTAAACATTTCCTGCCCTTCCCCGAATATTTCAAGACTTCAATTAGCCAGATCGGTTTGGCCGTTCTCGACTTTTTGCGAGACTAACGAACAGCAATTCATTTTTATAACTATAGATTAGAAATTGTTTATATGAGAATTTAAAAAAGTGTGGATTTTAGACTTTTTCAGGACCTTATACTTCAAGGAATATTGCAAAAAAAGAATTAGCGAAATCGGTTCAGCTGTTCTCGAGATATGCGCTTAGTAACACATTTTGCGATTCATTTTTAATTAATTTTTCTTAAATGCGTTTTTTAATACTTCACTGTTTAATTTTTTATAATTTTCCAACATACAAACCTTGTCCTAACAATAAAGAATTCATAAAACCAAGAATCATCGGATTTGGTGCAATCGTTCGAAAGTTATGGGCGTACATACATTTCGAAGATCCATTTTTATTTATATAGAAGAAGAAGATAGATGTGTTTTGTTAGAAAAAAGTACAAAGACAATAAGAAAAGCAATTCAAGCAACGGTGCGTTGCTGCAAAATAAGTAACTGTAAAACAGAGTAAATATAGTTGACACTGTATTTACATATCTACATACATGCATACATACGGCAATTTATGCGAGCATTTGATTGTGCTGTTTATCGTTATTTCACTTGTTCTGCGATCATTTATATATGCAAACTTTTTTGCTTTGTACTTTACTTCAATAAGTTATGTAGTAAAAGATGCGAGAGATGGAAGAGAGAGAGTGCATACATATGCATGTACTTTACTTCATTACGTTATGCTGGAAAAGATGTGCAGAGATTGAAGAGAGAGAGAGTGCGTGCCGCAAACGATAAAGAGCACACGCACACACACAAAGCGCGCTTCGCTGTAGACTGCGTTTGGTGAACGAAAAACCTTAAGCTCCAGTTACCCATACTTGACTTGACCTAGAGAGACTTGATAACTGTCACATAAAAGATCCGTTTAATGGGCCTTGCATGTATTTGATTACCGAACGCATGACTTGACTTGAAAGTCTGTTGAATTTAGAATTCTACGTTACGTTGACATTTGAGCTGCTCTCCCTCTCTCACTGCTTCTCTTTTCATTCTCATTATGACACTATTCCAGTGTTGCCTGAATGTTTTCGGTTAAAATTAAATATGTTAAAATTCTAGTCTTTAATATTTATAAATCTTCAAATAAAGAAAAAATAAGATAATTCAGAGGAAAATACCTTTTTCACAACAATTATTTTTTAATGTGTTTAATAAAAAATATTTTATTGTAATTATAACGCAAATACGTTAAGTGCAATAAACAAATCAAATCAAATAGGTACGATATGAGGGTAAATTTTGCAACAGAAACATTACTATTGCGAATCTCTGCATGAATTTGTGGTGATCTGCTCAGAAAAAAAATATTTTGCGAATTTATGTAATGAAAAATTGATTGTAAATGTTCAAAAACAATTTGAATAAATTATTTTTTCACCTATCATTTATACGCTTGGCTGGCTAATTTATTACATCTTCTAACAATTCTAAATATCGAAAAACTGAGCTTCACAGATTTCCTAATAGTGAAGATTTTTTTGTATACTAGTTTTGAAATCTTCAATCTTGGTGATATTTTAATTTAAAAAACTTAATTTTAAAGCTAAATCTGCACATCTGGCAACTCTACCCAGAAACTATAATAATAACAGCTGAAGTTGAAGTTGTGTGAAGTATAACTGCATCTAAGTTTTCCAAGCGAAATTTTTCGAAGCTGAGTCAAGTCAAGTATCGGTAACTGGAGCTTTATGCTTGCAATATTTTTGATTTTTCAAAAACTTCAACCCGAAAGAAAAAGGATTTGATTTCGGAAAATTAAAAAAATAAGTATGCCACTCGCGAGCCTAGAGCAAATGCTTTATTTAAAAAAAAATTTATAAAAATCGCTTCAGAACTTTAGGAGATTAGCCGTTACAAACATTTTTCATATAAGCGATTTTATATAATTAGTATAGATGAGGGCTGAGGTAATTCCTGAAACGATTTCATTCATTTTCACCAGCAAGGTACACTATATCCAAGACTATGTATGTATGTATGTGATTGGCGTTGCAACCGTTTAGCCGGTTATAGCCGAATCGACGATAGTGCGCCACCTCTCTCTCTCCTTCGCAGTTCGGCGCCAGTTGGAGATCCCAAGTGTAACCAGGTCGCTCTCCACCTGGTCCCTCCAACGGAGTGGAGGCCTTCCCCTTCCTCGGCTTCCTCCGGCGGGTACTGCATCGAACACTTTCAGGGCTGGAGTGTTTTCGTCCATTCGGACAACATGACCTAGCCAGCGTAGCCGCTGTCTTTTTATTCGCTGAACTATGTCAATGTCGTCGTATAACTCGTACAGCTCATCGTTCCATCGTCTGCGGTATTCGCCGTTGCCAATGTTCTGAGGACCATAAATCTTGCGCAAAATTTTCCTCTCGAAAACTCCTAGTGTCGTCTCATCTGATGTTGACATCGTCCAAGCTTCTGCACAGTAAAGCAGGACGGGAATGATAAGCGACTTGTAGAGCTTGATTTTGGTTCGTCGAGAGAGGACTTTACTGTTCAATTGCCTACTCAGTCCAAAGTAGCACCTGTTGGCAAGAGTTATTCTGCGCTGGATTTCGAGGCTGACATTGTTCGTGTTGTTGATGCTGGTTCCCAGGTATACGAAATTATCTACGACCTCGAAGTTATGACTGTCAACAGTGACGTGGGAGCCAAGACGCGAATGCGCCGACTGTTTGCTTGATGACAGGAGATATTTCGTCTTGTCCTCATTCACCTCCAGACCCATTCGCTTCGCCTCCTCATCCATGCGGGAAAAAGCAGAACAAACGGCGCGGTTGTTGCTTCCGATGATATCAATATCATCGGCGTACGCCAGGAGCTGTACACTCGTCTAGAAGATTGTACCTTCTCGGTTTAGCTCTGCAGCTCTTATAATTTTTTCCAGCATCAGGTTAAAGAAGTCGCACGATAGTGAGTCACCTTGTCTGAAACCTCGTTTGTTATCCAACGGCTCGGAGAGGTCCTTCCCAATCATGACGGAGCTTTTGGTGTTGCTCAACGTCAATTTACACAGCCGTATTAGTTTTGCGGGGATACCAAATTCAGACATCGCGGCGTAAAGGCAACTCCTTTTCGTGCTGTCGAAAGCAGCTTTAAATTCGACAAAAAGGTGGTGTGTGTCGATCCTCTTTTCACGGGTCTTCTCCAAAATTTGGCGCATGGTGAATATCTGGTCAGTTGTCGATTTTCCAGGTCTAAAGCCACACTGATAAGGTCCAATCAGTTTGTTGACGGTGGGCTTTAGTCTTTCACACAGTACGCTCGATAGAACCTTGTATGCGAAATTTAGGAGGCTGATCCCACGGTAATTGGCGCAGATTGTGGGATCTCCCTTTTTATGGATTGGGCAGAGCACACTGAGATTCCAATCGTCAGGCATGCTTTCTTCCAACCATATTCTGCAAAGAAGCTGATGCATGCACCTTATCAGTTCTTCGCCGCCGTATTTGAATAGTTCTGCCGGTAATCTATCGGCCCCCGCTGCTTTGTTGTTCTTCAAGCGGGTAATTGCTATTCGAATTTCTTCATGGTCGGGTAATGGAACATCTGTTCCATCGTCATCGATTGGGGATCGGGTTCGCCATCTCCTGGTGTTGTACTCTCACTGCCATTCAGCAGGCCGGAGAAGTGTTCCCTCCATAATCCCAGTATGCCCTGGACATCGGTTACCAGATTACCACCTTGGTCTCTACATGAGGATGCTCCGGTCTTGAAACCTTCGTTAAGTCGCTTCATTTTTTCATAAAATTTTCGAGCATTCCCTCTGTCTGCCAGCTTCTCAAGCTCTTCGTACTCACGCATTTCGGCCTCTTTCTTTTTTTGTCTGCAGATGCGTCTCGCTTCCCTCTTCAGCTCTCGGTATCTATCCCATCCCGCACGTGTTGTGGTCGTTTGCAACGTTGCGAGGTAGGCAGTCTGTTTTCTCTCCGCTGCGAGACGGCACTCCTCATCGTACCAGCTTGTTTTTTGTCGTTGCCGAAAACCAATTGTTTCGGCTGCAGCGGTACGCAGTGAGTTTGAGATGCCGTTCCACAGTTCCCTTATACCGAGATGCTGATGAGTGCTCTCAGAGAGCAGGAGTGCAAGTCGAGTAGAGTATTTCGTGGCTGTCTGTTGCGATTGCAGCTTTTCGACTTCGAACCTTCCTTTTGTTTGTTGACGGGCGTTCTTTGCTGCACAGAGGCGGGTGCGTATCTTCGCTGCGACCAGATAATGGTCCGAGTCTATATTTGGTCCTCGGAGCGTACGCACGTCTAAAACACAGGAGACATGTCTTCCGTCTATCACAACGTGATCGATTTGGTTCCGCGTGTTTCGATCAGGAGACAGCCAAGTAGCTTGATGTATTTTCTTATGCTGGAATCTGGTACTACAGACGACCATATTTCGGGCCCCAGCGAAGTCGATCAGCCTCAGGCCGTTTGGCGATGTTTCGTCATGGAGGCTGAATTTTCCGACTGTTGTGCCAAAGACACCTTCTTTACCCACCCTGGCGTTAAAATCGCCAAGCACGACTTTTACATCGTGGCGGGGGCAGCGCTCATAGGTGCGTTCTAGGCGCTCATAGAAGGCATCTTTGGTCACATCGTCCTTCTCTTCCGTTGGGGCGTGGGCGCAAATCAGCGATATGTTGAAGAACCTCGCTTTGATGCGAATTGTGGCAAGACGTTTATCCACCGGGGTGAATGCCAGGACTCTGCGACGGAGTCTCTCTCCCACCACAAATCCAACACCAAATTTGCGCTCCTTTATATGGCCGCTGTAGTAGATTTCACAAGGACCCACCTTCATCCGTCCTTGTCCCGTCCATCGCACTTCTTGGATGGCGGTGATGTCAGCCTTGAGTCGTATGAGGACATCAACCAGCTGGGCAGAGGCACCTTCCCAATTAAGGGTCCGGACATTCCAGGTGCATGCCCTTATATCATTATCCTTAAAACGTTTGCAGGGGTCGTCATCAAAAGGGGGGTGTCTCATCCGAGGCTTTCGTAGATTTTTCATTGGGGGGTGTTTTTATGTGGTGGGTCCCAAACCCTACGCACAACCGCATAAGCGGGCTTCGCCTTCTCACTTTAGCTCGCCTTCAAACGGATGTCTGTTGGCTACCCAGAGGATACTTGGTCTAAAACCGGAAGTCGTGAGCTGCTTGGACCATGTGGAGAAGAATCGTTTCTGGCCACTCCCAAGTGAATGACTAGGAGGGGGCATATTTGGATGTAATTTTTTTGGGGAAGTGGGCGTGGCCCCGCCCCCTACTAAGTTTTTTGTATATATCTCGCAAACCAATAGAGCTATATAAACCAAACTTTCTGCAGTCGTTTTTTTTAGCCATTTCCTTATACAGTCCAAAAATTACAGAAATCGGATAATAACCACGCCCCGCTCCTATACAAAGGTTAGGTTGAAAATTACTAAAAGTGGGTTAGCTCACTAACCAAAAACGTCAGAAACACTAAATTTCACATAGAAAATGGCAGATAGAAGCTACACTCAGATTTTTTTACAAAATGGAAAATGGGCGTGGCGTCGCCCACTTATGGGTCAAAAACCATATCTCAGGAACTACTCGACCGATTTCAATGAAACTTGGTTTGTAATAGTTTCCTTACATCCCAATGATATGTTGTGAAAATAGGCCAAATCGCTTCACAAAAACGCCTACTTCCTATATACCAGAACTTTGAAGACGATCTGAATCGTTAACTTTACAATATATAAAGTAAGCACTAGTGAAGATATCGATGCAGAACTTTGCACAAATACTGCGTTTATAGTGTGGCAGCCCCATTCTAAAACTCACCGAAATCGGACCATAGGTTGTCAAGGCCGACCATGAGGACCTCGGTACTTCTAACCTAATATTAGGGTTATGTGGTTGTTGTTTTTGCGAATTTTTCGGTATTTTATTTTATGTGGTAAGTTGTCTACGCGGAGTGTGTTAGGCAACGTTATTGCCTGGCGTAGATTAGTAGTGCGGTTAGTGTGAACTGCATGGTTGTAATTCGGATACACGATTTTGCTATTTTGTGTTCTTTTATTTTTAATTTTTGTGCTTTCTTGCATATTTGTACGTGCGTGACTTACGGTATTGGTCGGTGTGGTGGTTTTTGGTACAGTTGTGGTAGACTACATGGCCTGTACGTAGGAAGTACAAACTTATTGTAATTATTTAAATAGCTTGGGTGTCCACTAGGTTGTTGTTTTTGGGTCTTCGCACAGTTTTAGTTGTGCTGAGCGTCTGGCATTCAGTTGTTTTGTTATTGGGAGGATCTTGGTAGGGTTGTCCAAATGGTGCCAGCGTCGGTCCTAGTGCTGGTGTGCTGATTCCAGTACGGGCGATGCACTTAACGTAATACGAGGATTAGGTACATAGAAAAGGAACTCATAGCTAATTTTATAGCTTACCGCCAATTATAGTTCAGGACAATTAACGCGAAAAATCAAAATGTCATTATTATAATTATCTTAAGATTATCTTAGACCAGTTAAATAAAAAATATGATCAGGATGGCCTTAAGCCGCATGAATTCTGTCAAGGTATAAATGATTCAATGACACTTAAGACATTTATAACCAACATACCACCAAATTTATAGAGCATAATACACAGTAGGAACATAAAAACACTTATGGAACCATATTATCAACTTGTAGAAACAGGACTTATAAAACCAGGTAGGAATCAGGAGAACAAATGATGTACGAAAAATATGTCACAAAATACAGGGCAATCAAATCCGAACGGCAACACTTTGCCATTTGAAAATAGGCAAAACCAACAAATGCTAATAATATCAGGAATAAAAAATCGACATTTCAACGCAAAGCCGCCTCAATCAACAAAAAGATACACACTCCTGACGTTATGAACCTATGGAAGTAGACCACCTACAGGAGGAAAGCGAACAAGAAGTTATTTTTTTATTCGTCACAAACAGGTAGATTTTCCGCTAGTTAAATTAACCAGTGGCTAGTCAACAAATATGCTAAGATCATGCTTGTTAACATTGTCCCTAACAGCACTCTGAACATACATCTATGCATAGAATATATTCCTCTCAGATGCACTTGTTATAAATCCACAAGCATTTAGACATCCCTCCTTTCAAACCATCAAAACCGGAGGACCGTTTAAATAGCTCAAAGGAGTATACCGACTCCCCATCATCTAGGGGAGGAACAGGTACCTTTTGTGCTTGAGGTACCTGAACCGCAGCTCTGGGAAAGAACACTCCTAACAGAATCCCTGCACACTCTCTCCACGTTGATATCATAACGCGGAGAGAAGTGATATACTCCATCTTACGACACCTACAGATCTTACAGACCTGACCTCAGGACTCATCCCTATTCTCATACATAATTCTCCTCCTCTCTTCTTCTTTTCCTTTTTAAATATAACTTATGCGTCCACCATTAAATTTTCATAACCTTTAAACTCAAACATTTCCATAACAAACTAATATTCACACCAACACAGCGCTCCCCTTATCATTACCCGCCATTTCAACTGTGCGAGTTCACCAACATTGATGTCGCTATATGCGCCTTTCTACGCGGCTGGGACCTTACCGGTGGTCCCACCCCCTCTTCGCTCGACGAAGCTTCAACCGTTACAGTTGAAAGTCCGACTATTCACTTCCAGCGAGGTATTTAACCCTCCTCCTCCGTGGTGGAGGCATTTAAGCCTTCAAACGACCTCCAAACAAGCTGATCCGCCGACGTACCACTGACGCAGAAATCTCTCGTTTAGGAAGGATCCGAAAACAGCTGCTCGCCAGGTGCGGGCAGCTAAACGCACTGGAAAAGCTTTCTCAAGCACAAACCCGCTCAGTAGCAGTGACAACCCAAGCGGTTGATTATTTCGATGACGCGAGGGTACAACCCACTACTCTAGCCAATGGTCTGGAATAGGTCACCTAATAGACCGTCGGCCGGAACAATCTCCCCGTAACAGTCACGAGACAACCGATGTGGAGCTGAACCCACATCGTAGCCTTAAAGTCAAAAGCTACGACCGGAGTTCGAACTGGAATCAGCACACCAGCACTGGGGCAGACGCTGGCACCCTTTAGGCAACTCTGCCCAGATCCTCCCAACACCAAAACAACTGTGAATAATTTCGTTGTTAAATTAAAGAAAGCGTAACAATTTTAAAAATAAATACAATAAGAATCTAACGGTTAGCATTGTATCAAATGGATTGAGTAAGAATCTAATAGCATGCAATATTTAAAAAATCAAAACATTTAATTTATTTTAAAAAAATTTTCTACGTCGGATGTGTGTGTTAAAAAAAATTTTAAATAAAATTTAATAAAAACATTTAAAAAAAAATTTCGAAATCAATATGAATAATTTCGTTGTTAAATTAAAGAAAGCGTAATAATTTTAAAAATAAATACAATAAGAATCTAACGGATAGCATTGTATCAAATGGATTGAGTAAGAATCTAATAGCATGCAATATTTAAAAAATCAAAACATTTAATTTATTTTAAAAAAATTTTCAACGTCGGATGTGTGTGTTCAAAAAATTTTAATTAAAATTTAATAAAAACATTTGTCAAACAAGTAAGGAAGGGCTAAGTTCGGGTGTAACCGAACATTTTATACTCTCGCAATTTATTGATGCAATTTTATAAAGATAACACAATTCGACCCATATATTGGGTATAAAGTTCAATAGAATAACGAAAATCATCCTAAATAGTATATGGGGACTGAGGTAATTCCTAAACCGATTTCACTCGTTTTCACCATCAAGATACAATGTATCGAAGACTATACGCTCACTTAATTTAATATTACTTATAATTAGGTATATGGGATCTGGGGGAAGTTATGACCCGATTTTTACCATTTCAGGTACAGAGAGAAACTGTTATAAGAAAAAAATTCAGAGGGAATGAATTACATTAAAATATCTGAGGGATTTACCTATATATTCGGTGAAAAATTAACCTTAGGCACTGAGTTCTTCATGTTCGATATCAGGGGCCTTGAAAAGTCATGGTCCGATTTTGACAATTTTTCCACAAGTGATGTCACTGCTCAAATACAGTATTTGTGTAAAGTTTTATTCCGCTAGCTTCCTTGGTTCCTTATGAATACATTATAAAGTGAACAAATCAGATGGAATTCAAAATTGAGTTATATGGGAAGTAGACGTAGTTGTGAACCGACCGCCCATATTCCACCCGTGTCATCAGGGTGTCAAGAAAGTGTTATATACCGAATTTCATTGAAATCGGTCGAATAGTTCTTGAGATATGGTTTTTGACCCATAAGTGGGCGACGCCACGCCCATTTTCCATTTTGTAAAAAAATCTGAGTACAGCTCCCTTCTGCTATTTCTTCTGCAAAATTTAGTGTTTCTGACGTTTTTCGTTAGGGAGTTAACCCACTTTTAGTAATTTTCAACCTAACATTTGTATGGGAGGTGGGCGTGGTTATTATACGATTTCTTTCATTTTTGAACTGTATAAAGAAATGGCTAAATGAAACGACTGCAGAAAGTTTGGCTTATATAGCTTTATTGGTTTGCGAGTTATATACAAAAAACCTATTTGGGGGCGGGGTCACGCCCACTTTTCCAACAAAATTACATCCAAATGTGCCCCTCCCTAATGGGATCCTATGTTCCAAATTTCATTTTCATAACTTTATTTATGGCTTAGTTATGACACTGTATAGGTTTTCGGTTTCCACCATTTTGTGGGCGTGGCAGTGGACCGATTTTGCCCATTTTCGAAAGCAACCTCCTCAGGGTGCCAAGGAACATGTGTTCCAAGTTTCATTAAGATATCTTAATTTTTACTCAAGTTATAGCTTGCACGGACAGACGGACGGACAGACATCCGGATTTCAAATCTACTCGTCATCCTGATCTTTTATGTATATATAACCCCGTATCTAACTCTTATATTTCTTGGTGACACAAACAACCGTTAGGTGAACAAAACTATTATACTCTGTGCAACAGGTTGCGAGAGTATAAAAATGCCATATAAAAGGAAAACAAATCTAAACAATGCACATAGCAGGGAAGCCCAACGTTAACGTTCCGAAAGAGTTCATCAGGAGGAAGAGCAAACATCATCAAAAAACGCAGCTCAAATGATAAGAACAGCAGAAAGACGGGAGCAAGAAACAAGCACAGCGCGATGAACGTCTGAGACAGGCTATTGGGGGAACAAGAGTGGCACGTGAGCAACACATAGCAACAGAACGAATAAGAGAACAAATTAGACAGCGGAAAAGCCGTTCACTAACACGTGACTCTTTTGTTCGACTTGCATTCGAGTATGTACCTGAAATAAATTACTCTACGCATTCAAAAATTTCTTTCGGCGCAATGAATAAGATATGTCAATACTGCCTGAACCTTTACAATCACTTCTTGCTGGTGATTCATCTAATTCAAAAATATGTTTACGAAAAATACGCAAATTTAATTCTTGCTTCCAAATAATTTAATGAATATTCTAAATAATTAGGTAACAACATAAATAAAAAAGTTAGTTCAATGAACTACTATGCTCATAGATTAATGATTAGAGAGAATCAGGACTACTAACAATTTAGATATCGACAATTGTTTCTCCAATACATTGTTGATATGTATGCTAAGATTGAAAGCGACCTTGCGGTGCATTACAAAAATGTAAATGTAATAAGTAAGGAAGGGCTAAGTTCGGGTGTAACCCAACATTTTATACTCTCGCAATTTATTGATGTAATTTTATAAAGATAACACAATTCCACCCATATATTCGGTATAAAGTTCAATAGAATAACGAAAATCATCATAAATAGTATATGGGGACTGAGGTAATTCCTAAACCGATTTCACTCGTTTTCACCACCAAGATACAATGTATCGAAGACTATACGCTCACTTAATTTAATATTACTTATAATTAGGTATATGGGATCTGGGGGAAGTTATGACCCGATTTTTACCATTTCAGGTACAGAGAGAAACTGTTATAAGAAAAAAATTCAGAGGGAATGAATTACATTAAAATATCTGAGGGATTTACCTAAGTATATTTTCGGGGAAATATTACCCTTAGGCACTGAGTTCTTCATGTTCGATATCTGGGGCCTTGAAAAGTCATGGTTCGATTTTGACAATTTTTTCACAAGTGATTCAACAGATCATATACAGTGTTTGTGTAAAGTTTTATTTCGCTATCTTCATTGGTTCCTAATGTATATATTATAAAATGAAGGAATAAGATGAAATTCAAAAATGAGTTATATGGGAAGTTGTCGTGGTTGTGAACCAATTTCGTCCATTTTTCACACGTGTCATCAGCGTTTCAAGAAAATATTATATACCGAATTTCATTGCAATCTGTCTAGTAGTTCCTGAGATATGGTTTTTGACCCATAAGTGGGCGACGCCACTCCCATTTTCCATTTTGTAAAAAAATCTCAGTGCAACTTCCTTCTGTCATTTCTTATGTACAATTTGGTGTTTCTGACGTTTTTCGTTAGTGAGTTAACGCACTTTTTTTAATTTGCAACCTAACCTTTGTATGGGAGGTGGGCGTGGTTATTATTCGATTTCTTTAATTTTTGTACTGTATAAGGAAACGGCTAAAATAAACGACTGCAGAAAGTTTGGTTTATATAGCTTTATTGGTTTGCGAGTTATATACAAAAAACCTATTTGGGGGTGGGGTCACGCCCACTTTTCCAAAAAAATTACATCCAAATGTGCTCTTCCCTAATGGGATCCTATGTTGCAAATTTCATTTTCATAACTTTATTTATGGCTTAGTTATGACACTGTATAGGTTTTCGGTTTCCACCATTTTGTGGGCGTGGCAGTGGACCGATTTTGCCCATTTTCGAAAGCAACCTTCTCAGGGTGCCAAGGAACCTATGTTCCAAGTTTCATTAAGATATCTTAATTTTTACTCAAGTTATAGCTTGCACGGACAGACGGACGGACAGACATCCGGATTTCACATCCACTCGTCATCCTGATCATTTATGTATATATAACTCCATATCTAACTCTTATATTTCTTGGTGACACAAACAACCGTTAGGTGAACAAAACTATTATACTCTGTGCAACAGGTTGCGAGAGTATAAAAAGAATTTTCCAAAGCAGTATACAAATGATACAATCACGGATATTGATGGTTATCAAACATTTACAAAGCGACTAACAAATTATTCAGATCAAATAATAATTGACAATCATTGGGTGGTACCATATTCACCCTTACTTTCAAAAGCGTATAAGGCTCATATTAATGTTGAGCTTTGCAGTTCCGTAAAGTTAATAAAATGCATATGCAAGTATGTATATTAATAAAGGAAGTGATCTGGACGTATTTCAATTACAAAACGTAAATAAAAATGACGAAATAGCACAATACCAAATGGGTAGATACATCAGCAGCAACGAAGCATATATATATTTCGCACATCCTTAGCTTTCCAATACACGAAAGGAACCCTTCTGATCAGCATTTAGCAATATATCTTGAAAATGGTCAACGTGTATACATTACAGAAGAAAATATTCTCCAAAGAGTGCTTGATGCTCCAAAAACATTAACTGAATTTTTTAAACTGTGTCAAAAGCAAGATATTTACGGCCAACTCGCAAGAACATTACTATATACTGATGTTCCACGATATTTTACATGGAATAAATCAAACAAAAAATGGGAACCACGGAAGCAATGAAAATTACATCCTTCAATTACATGCATATTCAAAGCAAGCACATGGGTCGAATTTACACGGTACATCTAAATAAAAGAGAAAGCTTTTATTTACGATTGTTATTAGTTAATGTTCCTTGACCAAAATCTTCTCTATTCTTACGAGCAGTTAATGGTTGAGTATTCAATATATACCAAGATGCACACAAATATTCACTTGAAGCAATCGACCGAACTATAAAAGATTTGAAAGAAAACGACAAACTTTTCGGCGGAGCGATTTTACTATTATCAGGTGATTTCCGACAGACTCTGCCAGTCATTCCTCGCTCTACTTTCGCCGATGAAATTAACGCATGTATAAAACAATCATTATTATGGCGAAGTCTTGAAACACTTAAATTGACAATTAATATGCGCTTACATCTGCAAAATGATTCAACGGCACATGTATTTTCAAAACAATTGCTAGATATTGGGAATTGTGAAATAGAACTACAACCAAATACGCAATGTATTAAACTGCCCGACAATTTCTGCGCTATTGTTAACGGAAGACGTGAATTAATTAAAATATTTTCCCAACTTTACAAAATAATTACTTAGACCATAACTGGTTCGGTAACCGCGCTATTTTGGCAGCAAAAAATGTTGATGTTGACGAAATTAACATCATGATACAAGAGTTATTACCAGGAGATGAGATGTATTTTAAATCAATCGACACCGTTGTTGACGAAAACGAGAGTATAAATTTTCCAACTGAATTTTGAAATGCTATTGATATAGCTGGAATGCCACCACATAAACTTAAGTTAAAGATAGGGTCACCAATTATTCTTTTGCGTAATTTAAATCCACTTCGACTATGCAACGGTACACGTTTGGTCATAAAAAAGATAACAGGAAATATAATTGAAGCAGTAATTTTGACTGGAAAGTTTAAAGGAGAATTGGTTCTGTTACCACGTATACCAATGATACCGTCAGAATCTACCATACCATTCAGAAGGTTACATTTTCCAATCAGTTTAGAATTCGCTATGTCCTGTGAACAGTTGAAGTGAACGCAAGTTCTATTTTCTGTGCCGTGGAAAAGTCTAAATTACATTGTTAAACTGAATGCGAAACCGATTTTTTTGGGAATGACAGAAAGACACAGAGTCCTGGCGCGGATTGAATGTGTCTTCAATTTAGTGGTTTGCGGAATCTTATAAAAAAGGAAAACAAAATTGCTTAAACGTTTTGTTAGTGATCTGAAAATTTATAAAAACATACTCATTGGGGATCTCGTTTAACTACAACCAAAGGTCGAGAACTTCTGTAAGCAAGATATTGAATGCAATGTTATTTCGACAGGGAGACCCACTTATTGGCCCGCGGAAAGTAGAAAATTACCAGATCTTCTTGACTTTTTTGTCATCAACAAAGTATCGAAAATCAATTTACGTATTGAAGATAGCTCAGATTTAAACTCTGATCATTCACCAGTGTTACTATAATAACTTTATGTGAAAAACCAGTATTTCGGTCCGGCACATGTTCTTTATCTAATAAACATCAATTTAAGACTATACTGAATAAAGTCGATTTTAAACTAAAGCGCATATCGACAGATGCTGACTTAGATTGTGAAGTTGAATCTTTCACAAAAGTAATTCAAAATGCTGCGTGGAACAGTACACCGAATATTCGCGTGAATCTAAGTGGAAACAAATTCCCAAAATACATCTTAGATGGCATCCATAAAAAACGCAAACTTTGACGAAGATGGCAGAAAAACTAGTTCGACTGCTCTCAAAACAGAGCTTAATAGATGTACAGCGGAACTAAGAACAAAAATTAGACAGTTTAAAAACTATTCCTTTAAAACGTATTTGTCCAAACTGTTGATAAATCTACCGATTATTCGCTCTGGAAAGCTACAAGGAATATTAATAAACAAATAAAACATGTCGCACCAATAAAATTAAACTATTAAAAAAATTGTATTCATTGTAAACAGTGCATTATACATAAGATACGCTATTGAAAGTATCTGAAGTTATTATGATACCTAAGCCGGGTAAACCACTACATGATGTCACATCTTATAGACGGAGCCACACCCACTTAAAATTTTGTTTACCAATTTGGGTGAAGCCCTTCTGTACCTTCTTTATAATGAAATTTAAGGTTACTGGTGATTTCCCTTTCTGAATTAAAGCATTTTTAGTAGTTTTCAACATAACCTATGTATGGGAGGTGGGCGTGGTTATTATCCGATTTCCCAAGTTTTTGGAGTGTATAAGGTAGTACCTAAAAGAAACGATCCTAGAAAGCTTGGTTGATATAGCTTAAGAAATTTACGAGATATGTACAAAAAAAAATTACATCTAAATATGCCCCTTCATAGTGCGATCCTTTGTACCAAATTTTATTTCCATAGCTTTATTTATGGCTTAGTTTGGCACTTTATTTGTTTTCAGTTTTCGCCATTTTGTGGGCGTGCAGTGGTCTTATTTTGCTCATCTTCGAAAGCAACCCTCCTATGGTACCAAGAAACAAGTGTGCCAAGTTTCACCAAGATATCTTAATTTTTACTCAGGAGACAGCTTGCACAGACGGACGGACGGACAGACAGGCATCCGGATTTGAACTCCACTCTTCACCCCGATCACTTTGGTATATATAACCCTATATCTAACTCGTTTAGTTTTGGGTGTTACAAATAACCGTTCTGTGAACAAAACTATAATACTATAAAGACTTTGTTGCGAGAGTATAAATATCCATAGCAAATTTTATTCACATAACACACAAATTTACCCATAAATTCGGCATAAAGTTTAATACAATAACTAAAATCGTTACATATAGTATATGAGGGCTGAGGTACCGATTTCATTCATTTTCACCAGCAAGGTACACTATATCCAAGACTATACGCTCACTTAATTTTGCTAAGATACCTCACATATTAACCAATACATACATGCGGAATAAAGCCCACCGTATTTTTAAAAAACCTATAACCTATATGGGAGCTAGCAGATGATATTTTTAGCAAACCTATAATTAGGTATATGGAAGCTAAGAGATGTTATGACCCGATATTAATAATTTGTGGAAAAGAGACACACTATTAGAAGAAAACCATTTCCTCTGGATTACATTAAATTATCTGAGAGGTTTACCCATATTTTCGGTCAAAATTTAACCTTAGGCGCTGAGTTCAACATGTTCGATATCTGGGGCCTTGAAAAGTTATAGTTCGTTTTCTAAAATTTTTTCACAAGTGAAGCCAGAGATATGCACCATTTGTGTAAAGTTTTATTTCACTATCTTCATTGGATCCTTATGTATATGTATATTATAAAGTGAAGGAATAAGATGGAGTTCAAAATTGAGTTTCATGGGAAGTTGTCGTGGTTGTGAACCGACTTAATCCATTTTCCACACGTATCATCAGGGCGTCAAGAAAATATTATATACCGGAATTAATTCGAATCGGTCGAGTAGTTCCTGAGATATGGATTTGACCCATAAGTGGGCGATGCCACGCCCATTTTTCATTTTGTAAAAAAATCTGAGTGCAGCTTCCTTCTGCAATTTCTTCTGTAAAATTTAGTGTTTCTGACGTTTTTCGTTAGTGAGTTAACTCACTTTTAGTAATTTTCAACTTAACCCTTGTATGGGAGGTGGGCGTAGTTATCATCCGATTTCAACTATTTTCATGGTGTGTGGTGGGGTACGTAAGAGAACAGACTGCAGAAAGTTTGGTTTATATAGCTTCATTGGTTAGCGCGACATATACAAATAACCGTTTTGGGGGCGGGGCCACGCCCACTTCCCCAAAAAAAAATACATCCAAATATGTCCCTCTTTATAACTTTATTTATGGATTAGTTATGACACTTTATGTGTTTTCGGTTTTCGCCATTTTGTGGGCGTAGCAGTGGTCCGATCATTTTCGAAAGCACGGTTGCATGTCATGTATGGCATACCGTCGCATCGTCTAAAGCCTGGTCTGCACACCGAATTTTAAGTCTGCATACAAGTATGAACAAAATTTAAATGTTTCAATGCCGAAAATTTTAGTTTTTTTTTTGTTAAAAATTTAAATTTAAATATAAATTGTTTCCTTTGATCATTAACAAGATTTATCCACTTACTGTCGACATATTTTTGGTTTATTATATTTAATAATAATTTATAATGACGAAAAGAGCCTTTTTTGGACACATCATCGGAGACGAAATACCAACGGCTGAGTTTTCGAAATTTTTAAATAAAAATTTAAATAAAACAACCCTTAAAGGCATATGAAACTCCTACAGAAGAGAATTATGTAAACAGCTTAATAAAATTGTTTGCACCAAAAGCGTTGCTTTCGTTTTTTTGCTTTTTCATTTTGAGCGCATCCCGAAATTACAAGCAGCGCGACAATTTCATCATCCGATGCCATAACGTCCGCTCCAGGGATAAAGGGATGTCCAACTTATTCCAGTGTGAGAGCGCCTCAAAATTTGCGTTTTTTTATAACATTTTGCAGTATTGTCAGATCAGACAAAATACTAATTTTAGGGCATTTAAATTAAAATACCCAACATTTATTTTATCGAATAGCAATTACCCGCTTGAAGAACAATAAGGCGGCGGGTGCCGATGGATTACCGGCCGAGCTATTCAAATACGGCGGCGAAGAGCTGATAAGGTGCTTGCATCAGCTTCTTTGCAGAATATGGTCGGAAAAAAGCATGCCTGACGATTGGAATCTCAGTGTACTCTGCCCAATACACAAAAAGGGAGACCCCACAATTTGCGCCAATTACCGTGGGATAAGCCTCCTCAATATCGCGTATAAGGTTCTGTCGAGCGTATTGTGTGAAAGACTAAAGCCCACCGTCAACAAACTGATTGGACCTTATCAGTGTGGCTTTAGACCTGGAAAATCAACAACAGACCAGATATTCACCATGCGCCAAATTTTGGAGAAGACCCGTGAAAATAGTATCGACACACACCATCTCTTTGTCGACTTTAAAGCTGCTTTCGACAGCACGAAAAGGAGCTGCCTTTATGCCGCGATGTCTGAATTTGGTATCCCCGCAAAACTAATACGGCTGTGTAAGCTGACGTTGAGCAACACCAAAAGCTCCGTCAGGATCGGGAAGGACCTCTCCGAGCCGTTCGATACCAGACGAGGTTTCAGACAAGGTGACTCACTCTCGTGTGATTTCTTTAACCTGATGCTGGAGAAAATAATACGAGCTGCAGAGCTAAATCGAGAAGGTACAATCTTCTATAAGAGTGTACAGCTACTGGCGTACGCCGATGATATCGATATCATTGGAAACAACACCCGCGCCGTTAGTTCTGCTTTTTCCAGACTGGATAAGGAAGCGAAGCGTATGGGTCTGGTGGTGAACGAGGACAAGACGAAATATCTCCTGTCGTCAAACAAACAGTCAGCGCATTCGCGTCTTGGCTCCCACGTCACTGTTGACAGTCATAACTTTGAAGTTGTAGATAATTTCGTCTACCTGGGAACCAGCATTAACACCGATAACAATGTCAGCCTGGAAATCCAACGCAGAATCACTCTTGCCAACAGGTGCTACTATGGACTAAGTAGGCAATTGAAAAGTAAAGTCCTCTCTCGACGAACAAAAACCAAACTCTTCAAGTCTCTCATCATTCCCGTCCTACTTTACGGTGCAGAAGCGTGGACGATGTCAACATCCGATGAGACGGCACTAGGAGTTTTCGAGAGAAAGGTTTTGCGGAAGATTTATGGTCCCTTAAGAATTGGCAACGGCGAATACCGCAGACGATGGAACGATGAGCTGTATGTGTTATTCGACGACATAGACCTAGTCCAGCGAATAAAAAAACAGCGGCTACGCTGGCTAGGTCATGTTGTCCGAATGGATGAAAGTGCTCCATCTCTGAAAGTATTCGATGCAGTACCCGCTGGTGGAAGCAGAGGAAGAGGGAGACCTCCACTCCGATGGAAGGACCAGGTGGAGAGGGACCTGGCTTCGCTTGGAATAACCAATTGGCGCCAAACTGCCAGAAGGAGGGATGCGTGGCGCGCTGTTTTGGACTCGGCTATAACCGCGTAAGCGGTGTCTACGCCAGTCAAGAAGAAGAAGAACATTTATTATGGTTAAAAATTATTATATACTGAATGTTTAATATAAAATAACTTATTTCAATTTCATTTAGTGATAAAATGGTATATTAAAATAGCCGGTTTTCGAAGTTTCAGTAATAAATATGGTCAATTATTAAGTGTCAACTGAAAATAAATCAATTTCTTTTATAATTTTCCATGAAAAATTAGTTTCTCGATGCTGCAATTCAGAAAAATATTCTTAAACCACTTTTAAATTACGCGTTTTCATTTATATTTATTGTTTTAAGTTCTTATTAGTGATCTTGCAAGGCGGATAAAAATGTCTCCATCGCATTATTTTTTTGGCAACATTTCAATCTGGCCTTTCCAGTTTCCCAATTGCGAAACGTCAAAACCTCCTCATCTCGACAAACTGTCAAAGTTTAGGTGGTTTTGACGTTTATAATTGCGCTCTCACTTCCAGTGATATGAGAGTTGTACATCTCTTTATCTCTGGTCCGCTCAATCTAAAGATTGCAACGAAATGATGTATGAACAACTTGTCGAAATGCAAATTAAGCGGCAAGTACACTTGCAGACTTGTCCGTACTACATGCCAAGAATGGCATACCGTCGCATCGTGTATAGCCTGGTCTACATCCCAAATTTTAGGTCTGCATACAAGTATGAAGAAAATTGAAATGTTTCAATTTTACTGCTCGTTGTTGCGACTGGTAGCAACGTGTATGGTGTGGTATGCAGACAGATCTCTTTCTTGCTTCAATTTTGCAGTGGAAGGTTGTGTGAGCATCATGGCACGACGCGATATTTGGAAAATTTATAAAGGGATTTTGTTCAAATTTTGCACACTTCTTTCCAATAATATTTTCTAGTTAATGAATCAAGGCTTATATATATTTTATATTATTACAACAATTTTCTTCGAGCCAATATTAAGAAAATTTAAAAAAAGTTGAGTTTTTTTTTGACAAATATATATAAATTTTAACTCTCTTTTCATTCGTTAACTAGGTTTATCCATTTACTATCGAAATATTTTTGATTTATTGAATTTAGAGCAACCAATAATTAGTTATGATGTCCACGGCAAGTACTTTTTTTTGGACACATCATGGGGATGAGCTCAGTTTTCGGAATTTGTAAACAAAAATTTTACAAAATACTATTTTTATTTTTAAATGAAATATATTATTGTAAATATTTAAAAAAAAAATTGTAAAAATACTCTTGTTTTCAACCTCTGAAACCCACCTAACCCCTTATTGACATATGAAACTCCTAAAGAAGAGAATTAAGTAATTTTCAACCTAACTTCTGTATGGGAGGTAGGCGTGGTTATTATCCGATTTCTTTCATTTTTCGACTTATTAAGAAGTTGCTAAAAAAACGACTGCAGAAAGTTTGGTTTATATAGCTCTATTGGTTTCCGAGATATATACAAAAAACCTATTTGGGGGCGGGGCCACTACTATAATACTATCTAGCAACTTTGTTGCGAGAGTATAAAAAACTGTCGCACCCAGAAAATAAGTATGTATATGCATTATTGAAAAAAATATTGCTAACATTGTGCTTACACCAATGTATATATGTACATTATTTTAGGACAACAACGAATGACACCGAAATTGATTCATCTTTTTGTTTTGACTTCAACGAAAGTGGGGAAATAATTTTGGGTAACGAAGAACAAAATGCAGTGCCAGTTCCACCTAAGAGGAAGAAGAAAAAAGAAGTCCTGGACTGTAGTTTAAATTCATTGATTGAAAATGTCAACGATTTAAAAAAAAACAAAGCCTCATGACAATAGGGCAATTCAGAATCTTGTGCATCTGCCTATGCAAAATTGTACAATTGCTAATATTTGCTTTCAGCTGGGAGCGTCTTTTTGCGGTTTCTTGGCAACCTATGTTGTAAAATTTTAATTGGTGAAAAAACCCTGTTTATAAATAAAAGTTACATATTTTCATTTTACAGATGCTGAACATAATTTTAAGGAAAAAATCAGCTGACTTTTTAATTTAATCTAGGATACTTTTATTTTAATTTTCGTTCCATTTTTTATTATTCCCTTCTATTTTTTTCCCTTCTAAAAAGATTTTTCTATTTTTTTCATTTTTGACAACAGCTAACAATTTGCAATCCAGCGTTGCACACAATACAATGTTTTTTTAGTGTTGCTTATTTGCAAAGGTGTAGCAATTGCATCCCTGTACAATTTGTTGGTGAAAAAGATAAAATATGCTCACAAATTTGCAATTGCAAGGATGCAAGACCATTTGCACCAGATTCTGAATAGCCCAAATATCTTGGGTGTCATTGGCGACATTTTCTAAAATATTGTAACGGATTTCCAAAATCTGTCGTTTACTCTAAAACTCTACCCTGAGTTCGATCACTGTCAAAAAAAAGTCACACTCTAATGGCTATACACTAATCTTTATTTCCAATTCCTTAAAGCTTAACACTTTATTACTCAATACTCTAATTTACAACTCTAACTTATAACTTGTTTACACTTTGCTCGACAACTCTCTCCTTAGAATTGTCCTCACTCGACAACTCTCTTGTTAGAACTGTGTCTTGATGCCAGCCCAGCAGCCCTTATATAGTCGATTACTAGCATGTTATCGTCACTCGAACATTCTGGCAACTACGAATATCGATGTCTAGATAGATCTGGCAAGTTATCGAATTCGATTGTGAATTCTAGTTTGTTCTGGTGCCATTTTCGTTACAATATCAAAATTTAAATACAAATTAATTAAATTAATGTACAAGTTTTATATAGATGTAAAAAGTTATCAATTGAATTGAATTATTATTTTATATTTATTTCTTCTTTCAGTATATACCTTTAATAAACAGTTTTTTGAAACCAATCATTTGTTGAAAGGTTTGTTTTACAAACACTAAGTTTTGTTATTAAATAGAAGTGTTTTTAATTTATCTCTCATGTTGTAGTTACTTGTACTGCATCTGTCCGAAGATACTTGGCTAATTGATGGTAAGGAAACAATTTTAAGCACCATCAATCACCGTATCATCTTCATAACTATCAACGAAGTTTGTACTTTGTTGTTATTCATAGTTTTAGTTTTTGTTATTCGTAATTTTACAAAACTGTGCAAAACGATACCAGCCTTCACACTTTTTTCCTCACTCTTTGGGGACATACATATGTACATAGAGTAGTACGAAGGATTCTCCATTTAGCAGTAAATATGCCAAAAGTATTTTCTATTATTCTACGTGCACGAAAAGTCTTCTATTATATGAAAATATTCCTGCTCTGTCTGTATACCTCTACCACTATAAGGCCTCAATAAATACCGACGAAGGGAAAATGGTCACCTACTAATTAATGGGGAACGGCTCTAATTCTTCCAGTGATGGGCAATCTCGCGGAATGTTGAGGGATTTACTTTCAATAGCTTCTGCAATTTTTGAAAATTGACTACCATACGCTCAAATATCTACACATGTAATCGTTGGATAGAACATAATAGCAATGCCAGACGGGCAATTAATAATAATTATCAAAATTGACATAAATTGAAAGCCATGACGTAGGCTGCAGGCAAATTGATATTCAATTATTGTTACAGAGATTGCCAAGAAAACTGCTTCAATTTTTTTGGATTCATAAGTCTTTATTTTTAAATCATTCTGTAAATACGTCGGAAGATTCATGTTCCATAAAATGCACTGTTTGTGTACAATTTCGTAAAAGGGAATAATTCACTTATTTCAACATTATTCGTCATTAATTTTAAAATTTTAATACTTATAATTTGAAAATTGGAAATCTCTGCATTTAGCGGATCATTTTTTGATCATCAATAAACTAAGGCAACACAATCTACAAGTTAAAATTGACAAAGGAAACTGAAATTCGGGCCACATTCTTTCACCAAACCCAAGTCAAATTAAAAAAAATTTAAATCGAGCAATTTCTGGGAATCACAGGCTACTATAAAAAATTCATACAGCATTATAGGCAAGGTGCTACCCTTAACAAAATACCTCAGGAAAAATTCAAAAGTTGAACAGAAATAATAATATATTGATGCGTTCCTTAAATTAACAAGTAACTTTTCCCACTTTTCAGGAAAAAATCAAAATTTAACAGAAATAATAATATATTGATGCGTTCCTTAAATTAACAAGTAAGGAAAGGCTAAGTTCGGGTGCAACTGAACATTTTATCTCCCGCAATTTATTGATATAGTTTTTTTAAGATATCACACAATTTGACCCATATATTCGACATAAGGTTCAATAGAATAACGAAAATCATCATATATAGTGTATGAGGGCTGAGGTAATTCCTGAACCGATTTCACTTATTTTCACCACCAAGATACACTATATCTAGGACTATACGCTCACTTCATTTTGCTAAGATATTTCACATATTAACCACTTTATGAGGAATAAAGCCCATCGTATTTTTTAAAAACCTATAATTGGGTAATGGGGGTAGATGTTATGATCCGATTTTAATAATTTTTGGAACAGATACACATTATTAGAAGACAACAATTTCCTCTGAATTACATTAAATTATCTGAGAGATTTAAACATATTTTCAGTCAAAAAATACCCTTGGGCGCTGAGTTCATCATGTTCACTATCCGGAGTCTTGAAAAGCTTTAGTCCGATTTCGACAATTTTTTTACAAGTGAAGCCATAGATGAAATGCAGTATTTGTGTAAAGTTTTATTCCGCTATCTTCATCGATATGTATACATTATAAAGTGAAGGAATCAGATGGAAATCTAAATTGAGTAATATGGGAAGTTGGCGTGGTTGTGAACCGATTTCGCCCATATTCCACCCTTGTCATCAGGGTGTCAAGAAAGTCTTATATACCGAATTTCATTGTTATCGGTCGAGTAGTTCCTGAGATTTGTTTTTTGACCCATAAGTGGACGATGCCATGTCCATTTTCCATTTTGTAAAATAATCTGAGTGCAGTTTCTTTCTGATATTTCTTCTGTAAATTTTAGTGTTTCTGACGTTTTTCGTTAGCTTGTTAACGCACTTTTACTAATTTTCAACCTAACATTTTTATAGGAGGTGGGCGTGGCTATGATTATCCCTTTATATCAACTTTTATTGTGTGTAATGGGGTACGTAAGAGAAATAACTGCAGAAAGTTTGGTTGATATAGCTTTATTGGTATGCGAGATATTCATATGAAACTTACTTAGGGGCGGGGCCACGCCCACTTTTTAAAGAAAATTACAACCGGATATGCCCCTTCCTAGTGCGACCCTTTATAACAAATTTTACATTTCTAACTTTATTTATGGCTTAGTTATGACACTTTATAAGTTTTCGGTTATCGCCATTTTGTGGGCGGACCATTACGATTTCGCCCATTTTCAATGCCTCCTCACGGTTCCAAGGAACATGTGTACCAAGTTTCGTCAAGATATCTTAATTTTTACTCAAGTTATCCCTTGCACGGACAGACGAACGGAGTGACAGACAGACATCCGGATTTTAACTCGTCTCGTGATCCTAATCATTTTGATATACATAACCCTATATCTAACTCGTTTAGTTTTATGACCGATATGACAAACAACCGATATGTGAACAAAACTATAATACTCTCTTAGCAACATTTGTTGCGGGAGTATGGAAAGGATGCTCGCAAACCCTCTATTCCTAAATTACCCAGATTTCTTAAAGAAGTTTGTAACGGCTGGAAGCGACTTTGTTGTACATAGGAGCAGTCCTCATGCAAAATGACCGTCCTATTAGTTAATCATTAAAGGAAATACGCAGCATTAGAAAAAGAATTGCTCGCCAAGCTATGGGGAGTTACTTACTTCAGACCGTACCTGTACGGGAAAACATTAAATCTTCCAACTGACCACCAACCACTAGAATGGATGTGCCACAAATATAAAGTAAAGGATATCAATCACAGGTTACATCGATGGCTACTGAAATTGTTCGAGCAATTTCTGGGAATCTACACCATAAAAATATAAACAAGAACTATATAAAGGGTAAATAATATAGTTACTGACTTTGTTAGCCGCATTAATACAGATCGATGGGAAGGTTATAGTTATTAAGAAGTAAAGGGTGATTTTTTAAGAGCTTGATAACTTAAAAAAAAAAAAAACGCATAAAATTTGCAAAATCTCATCGGTTCTTTATTTGAAACGTTAGATTGGTTCATGACATTTACTTTTTGAAGATAATTTCATTTAAATGTTGACCGCGGCTGCGTCTTAGGTGGTCCATTCGGAAAGTCCAATTTTGGGCAACTTTTTCGAGCATTTCGGCCGGAATAGCCCGAATTTCTTCGGAAATGTTGTCTTCCAAAGCTGGAATAGTTGCTGGCTTATTTCTGTAGACTTTAGACTTGACGTAGCCCCACAAAAAATAGTCTAAAGGCGTTAAATCGCATGATCTTGGTGGCCAACTTACGGGTCCATTTCTTGAGATGAATTGTTCTCCGAAGTTTTCCCTCAAAATGGCCATAGAATCGCGAGCTGTGTGGCATGTAGCGCCATCTTGTTGAAACCACATGTCAACCAAGTTCAGTTCTTCCATTTTTGGCAACAAAAAGTTTGTTAGCATCGAACGATAGCGATCGCCATTCACCGTAACGTTGCGTCCAACAGCATCTTTGAAAAAATACGGTCCAATGATTCCACCAGCGTACAAACCACACCAAACAGTGCATTTTTCGGGATGCATGGGCAGTTCTTGAACGGCTTCTGGTTGCTCTTCACCCCAAATGCGGCAATTTTGCTTATTTACGTAGCCATTCAACCAGAAATGAGCCTCATCGCTGAACAAAATTTGTCGATAAAAAATTTTCGAACCGAACACTGATTTTGGTAATAAAATTCAATGATTTGCAAGCGTTGCTCGTTAGTAAGTCTATTCATGATGAAATGTCAAAGCATACTGAGCATCTTTCTCTTTGACACCATGTCTGAAATCCCACGTGATCTGTCAAATACTAATGCATGAAAATCCTAACCTCAAAAAAATCACCCGTTATAAAGCAATTAGGCACAAGTATGAGTCCAGAAACAGAAAAACAAATTAATCCTAACGCTGTTAATGCATTGACGTTCACAACAGCAACACTGATCATACAGCCGATTGATACCATATGCCATAATAAAACCAGATAATGTTAAAAATTATTGTAAAATACTTCATATAATAGACATAACGTTTTGACAGTTTTGCCCCATAGGCATAAAATATGACTACTCAACGCATTAGGAACAGGACTAAAACTTATAGCACAATGGACGACAATGGTAGAATAGAATTATAATTAAAATTATAGACAACATAATATAAAGTTTAAACAAGAACATTTCAATAAAACGTTCAGCCAATTAAAATTAGATGTAGAAAATGACCAACGAAATGTACTAGAACCATTTGAAGTCATCAACAATAAAATTGATGACATATTTAAACAACTATCTTATTTGGACCAACTTTTAAACACTGCAATTCTAAAAAACAAAAGTGTCCTTGGCATATTTCTGGACTTCAAGAGGGCGTTTGATTAACTAATTCGATATCAAGTGATACAACGGTTAGAGGAACTAGGCTGTCCGGAGATTAGTATATGGCGGAGCTACTTTTCGGACAGAAAAAAATCTATCGTTGGATTGAATGGTAGTTTGGATATTGAGGCAGAACGGTGCTGCCCGCAGGGATCTCTGCTTGGGCAGCTAGAAACACTATGTAATTGGTGTGCATATGCGGACAACATTCGTCTCTTAGAGGAAGGTCGCTCATGATTCGAGATAGAGCGAATTGGTGGACAATTATTAGAAATTGTCCACAATTGGGGTACAGGGTATATGTGTGGGGGTTGAAATAGATGGTGAAAACAATGACAATGTTCTTGAAAGGCAGACTGTCATAGGTTCGTCCACCGACTGTCTGAGTAAATGGGATTAGCACGTACATTTCGCAAGTCAAATACCTGGGGTTGACCATGAGTGAAAGGATGTCTTTCACTCCACACTTGGTGGATTTGAAGGAGCGACTGCTGTCAGTTATTGCAAAGTCAGACGCGTTTTGCGGAGAGATTGAGGCCTCGGACGTCGTGCGGTTCGTACCATATATCGCGGTTTATTTGTGACCTGTGCCACTTATGGAGCTGCGTATGGTGGGAATTAGATATGACGGTCTTGGGTTGTCAAAAACTTCTCTTACTTTGCTGTTTTTTTAATGCATATTCGACCAATTTTTATGTCTTGGGTTGTCAAAAACTTCTCTTACTTTGCGGTTTTTTTAATGCATATTCAACCGATTTCTATGATTTTTTTAAATGTATATTAATATAAAACAAGTTGTCTTTTGTTTCATTCGAATATTCCTACTGGTTCCAGCGATATGGGCAAATAAAGTCAGGACATGCAACAGTGATTTTTGTTTTTGTTGTTGTCCTGATAAATGCAAAACAAAATATAATTTATAATAATATACTTGTAGAGTAACAACGAATACACATTTTGGTTTTTATTTCATTGAAATATTCTACCTGGTTCAAAAGATATGTGCAAAAAGGTCGCGCAAGGTATGGGTACGTAAGTAGCAAATACACTGGTTGTTTTCACACGAGGTGTTGTTATAAATGCCTGTTGATATTTTCATTATAGTTTTGGTGCTCAAAAGTGTAAGAAGTGAAAATATAAGTGAAAATAATATAACTGAAACTATAAATAACTGGATACGAAATGACTTCAAGAAGAAACGAATATTTATCAAGTGCAGCATATAGAAGGTAAAAAATGTAAAATAAGCAACAATGTAAACATATACAATTTTTTTTTTTATTATGCAGGCTAACTGAGGAACAGCGAGAATCATATATGCAATCTTTATTTGATGAAATTTGTGACTTTGACTCAGAAGATGATGAAGAAATTCAAATCAATGACATTGAAATTGCTGATGACGATGCTGAAGTTTCGCAAAGTGCCGCAGAAGTATTACCTGATTATGCGGACTATGAGGATGATGAAGAAGAAGAAGTAGAAGAAAATAATGAATTACCTGCTAGTGCCGAAAAATTTGTTGCACGTGATGGTACTGAGTGGTTGAAAGAACCAAATGTAAGTGTCAGGTACTCAGACAAAATATTATAAGAGAACGTTCTGGACCAGCTAGATGCACTGAAATGTTGTCAATAGATCAAACATTCAAATGTTTCATGAACGTTGAAATGGCTGATATAATTATGCGCCACACAAATAAGTTAGCAAAAGAAACTTATAATGCTTACAACAATGCGCAACTCCTAAGTCATGGACGCCTGTGTCAATAACAGAGCTGTATGCATTTTTTGGCATACCTATTATGACTGGTGCGAACCATAGCAATGGAGAACATGTTCGAGATTTATGGAGCGTCAAAAACTATCCTTTATATCGCGCCACAATGGGAGTCAACCGTTTCTGTTCGACATTGCGGTTCCTAAGATTTGACGATAAAAACACTCGTGCAACACGATTACTAACTGATAAAGCAGCACCAATCAGTGAGTTGTGGACGATGATGAACAATAATCTTGCTGCACATTACAAGCCCAGCTCATGCTTGACGATTGATGAACAATTATTTCCTTACCGTGGTCGCACACGGTTTACGCAGTACATACCGTCAAAACCTGCTAAATATGGTGTCAAGGTTTGGTGGATTTGCGATGCCACAAATGCATATCCACTGCATGGACAAATATATACTGGCCAAGCAGAAACTGGTAGGGAAACGAACCAAGGCGAACGAGTGGTGAAGGATTTGTCTGCCAAATACCATGGAAGTGGCCGCAACATTACATTGGACAATTTGTTTACGACCTTGCCAGTTGCAGAACTGCTTCTCACCTGGAAACTCACGATCGTTGGAACTTTGCGCAAAAACAAATCATATATTCCTCAAGAAATGAAGCAGAACAAAAACAGGACAATTGGCTGAACGACATTTGGCTTAAAAAATAATGTGACAATGTGCTCTTATGTTCCCAAAAAAAAAATAAAGCAGTAATCAACCATGCATAATGATGCTGAAATAGCTGACAGTGGGAAACATGAAATAATTGAATATTATAATCGTACCAAAGGTGGTGTTGATCGAATGGACCAAATGTTTGCGGAATATCCAACACAAAGACAAACAAAACGATGGCCACTAGCGATGTTCTTCAACATGTTGGACATTACAGCTCTTGCAGCCTACATTGTCTACGATTTGAATAACCATATGTTGCCTTGGAGAACAAACAACAAGCGAAAGCAGATCCTGCGCAGCTTGGCTGAAGCATTGTGTATGCCCATTATTGAAGCCAGAACCATAAATCGTCAAGTGACGCGAAATTTTTCGACTAAAATTGCTATTGAAGCATATTTCAACCAACTGGTGGAATCAATGGTGTCAACAGCAGCATCAACATCTGCCGCAACGCGCAAGTTACGTCGACGTCGATGCCAACCACTATCGGCATGACCGATATGAATGCAACTGCAGTTCATAAGAACTGCAACAAAGAATTAATGCCGACGTCAACGTTAACGACCTACCCCAAAACACTTAAAGTCAATTGGTCTACTTAAGTATTTTCCCTTTTTTTGTTACCGCAACAATATTGCGACCACACGAAATATGCATATCATATTTCGAAACAAACCAGGGCACTTACATTAGATCACATTGCATTTCCGCTGCACATTTAATATGTTCAAACGAATATTGGATAACCAAATACAAATAGCAATTAACGTCACAATAAATAGTGCAACATAAACATTTAAGGGAATGCAATTGATGTAATGTGAGAAGTAGGCCACTTGACAAATATCGTCGCAACTACAAGTGGTTGCGCCAAAATAATAATAAGAAAAGAAAGAATGTATTTTGTATTAGAAAATAGAACCTAGCTTAAGAAAATATTGGAAATAAAAGATCAGAAGAATTTTGACTATCAACCGAGAAAGTCACGTCTTTGAATTTAAAAATCGTTAAACTAAAGTTTAACGTATAAAAAAGGAATATTGAACCGAAGTTCAATATAAGGACGAATTATTAATTTAAATATAAATTTAATTAATATTGAACCGAAGTTCAATTTAAATATAAACTTAACTAATATTGAACCGAAGTTCAATATACGGGTAAAAATTTAAGTTTATGAACTCGGGGTTCATAAACGCAACTGGCGCAGTCGACGGAACTTTGTCCTTAGACAAAGAAAAAGAACTTAAACGCTAAATCGGTAAAGTGAAAGTGAAAGCGAAAGCGAAAGTGAAAGTGAAAAAAAAGTGTTGTGAAATTGAAATCAAAATTGAAAATAAAATCGTTATTCGCTACATTTGTGCAGCAAGAAATTGTTTTGTCGACAATTTAACGAGTCTCAGCGGTATTGTCGCATTGTATATTACCTCAAATTCCTTTCCACAGGAATAATCACTTTTAACCTAAAAACTGATTGCCACATAAACAACTGTATACTTTGAATAAGTAAACGCAACTCAACTGGCTTAACAACAACAAAAACAATGGCAAACAACAACCAAGACCTAAACCTAATATCAGCGTCGGACCTCCTTAAGGAAGCTGCGAAAATCAGAGAGTTTAGAGGCGACGGGAACTATGACATATCTTCATTCATCAGAGAGGTGGAAATGATCCTGCCCTTGTTCAACGAGAACCAAGCGGCCAAAAATTATGTGTGGGAGAGACACATAAAGACCAAGATCCAAGGAGAGGCGCTCCAGATAATACGGACACTAAACAGCGACTCATCGTGGGACGAAGTGAAGAAGGAACTGATACGGAACTTCGGAATAAGGGAAAGCTACCACCAACTCTTCCACCAGGCCATCACAACCAGGCAGTATAATGTAAGTCATTATTATTACAATTTAAAAAATATTTTAGATAAGCTTAACTCAAAATATAATCTAGACGATAATAAGCCAATAGAATTTTCTCCTAAGACTAACGAGTCATTAATATTGAAAACATTTTTAAATAATATCCCACTTCATTTATCGGCAATAATTTACGGTAGGAACATTAATTCATTAAGGGAAGCATTTTACGTATTAGAAGAAACAGGACTTACTTATAGAAGTCAATATGGTCAAGTAGGAAACGAAAGAAACAATCAAAGACCTGGGGGTCATAACCAAACAAATAATAGGTTTTATAATTTTAACAATTCTAATACTAAATTCAACAACGAAAGAACAAGGACGAATCCTAGACAAGGAAATACAGAACAAACACGATTAAACAGTAATCGTTTCAATAATCAAAACCAAAGTAATTACACAGCAAGCTCATTCAGACGGACTTACCAAAACCATAACAATTATAACGATGCAAGAAGTACCAACTATAGAAATGAAATTCCAATGGAAGTAGACCATATAAACCAAGAAGTAAATTTTCCCTTGGACCATACCAAAACTACCTTCCGTTAGTAGAATTAACAATAAAAAATGAAAAGATTACATGCCTAATCGACTCAGGCTCTACTACATCCCTTATTGACAATAGAAAATTAATCAAGTATAAAAGAATACTATTAAATAACTCAATAAAAATCCGGTCATTTAATAGCGAAGCACTAATCAAATGGGAAATAATAACAAGTTTACCCCTCGAATTTAATTTTGACGCAAATATGTCATGGAAATTAACTGACTTACATAATAAAGGATTCGATGCAATCCTTGGGCAAAACATATTAAAACCATTACAAGCAGTTATTGATATGAGAAACGATACTTTAACAATTAATAACGAAGTGATTAAATTTATGAATTCTTGCCCATATAATTTTAACGAAATTTACCAATTGGAAAGTACGGAAAATAGGGATTTACAAATTGAGCAATTTACAACAAATCTAAATAAGGAAGAGAAATTTTTAGTTACTAAGTTAATAAAAAATTACAAAAACTTATTTTATAAAGAAGGAGATGACCTTACTAGTACACCAGCTATTGAACACGAGATAGTGACCACGATGGACACCCCAGTATATTCGAAAATTTACAGATACCCACAGGTACACGAAGAAGAGATAACTAAACAAATTAAGGAAATGTTAAAACAAGGAATCATAAGAAATAGCAATTCCCCTTACAATAGTCCTTTATGGATAGTACCAAAAAATCAGACAACTCCCAAGCAAAGAAATGGCGAATCGTGATAGACTACAGAAAACTAAATGATATCACAATCGATGACAAATTCCCAATTCCAAACATTGATAATATATTAGATAAATTAGGAAGAGCTGTATACTTTACGACACTCGATCTTGCAAAAGGATTCCACCAAATCTTAGTAAAAGAGGAGGATAGAAAGAAAACCGCGTTTTCAACCCCTTTTGGTCATTACGAGTACGTTAGAATGCCATTCGGTCTCAAAAACGCCCCATCAACCTTCCAAAGGCTGATGAATTGTGTTCTTAGAGAATACATAAATAAAATATGCGTAGTATACATGGATGACATTCTCGTTTTCAGTACAACATTAGAAGAGCATATACAAAGCCTAACAAAAATTTTCAATGCACTAAAGAAGCATAACCTTAAGGTACAGTTTGACAAGTGCAATTTTTGTGCCAAAGAAACACAATTTCTAGGCCACGTTTTAACACCTGAAGGAGTTAAACCGAATTTTGAGAAGATAAATAAAATACAAGATCTAAAATTACCAAAAACAACAAGACAAATAAAGTGTTTTCTAGGAGCTACGGGATACTATCGAAAATTTATAAAGGACTACGCAAAAGTAGCCCAACCTATGACACATTTTCTAAAGAAAAATGTTAAAATTAATATTAACGACTCTACATATATAAACTCATTTCAAAAATTAAAACAAATAATGACAGAAGCTCCAGTACTAAGTTATCCAGATTTCAAAAAGAAATTTACATTAACTACTGATGCAAGCAATTTCGCAATCGGTGCCGTATTACAACAAAATGGACATCCTGTATGTTATGCGGGTAGAACACTCAACGACCACGAACGTAGATATTCTACAACAGAAAAGGAGTTGTTAGCAATCGTTTGGGCCACAAACTACTTCCGGCCTTACTTATATGGCGTCCAATTTGATTTACTAACGGATCATCAACCATTAAAATGGCTATACACGAAGGCTCATTGTAAAGATATAAATCCTAGACTACAAAGATGGATACTAAAATTAGGAGAATACAATATGAACGTAGATTATATAAAAGGAAAGGAAAACAAAGTCGCAGATTTCCTTAGCAGAATCAACAATGACACTAATTCAATAAACTTTATGGAAACAGGTAGCAATCTATCTTTAGAAAATAATTTAGACGAAAACGATGCAAATACAATACACTCTCAGGAGGAGCAATTGAACAACCATATACCCATTTTGGACACCATAGTCAATCGGTTTAAAATTCAGATAATTTTAACAGAAAACAAACAATTGGAGTTCGAAATAAAACACAACAACAAAAAAATATACGTAACACCAGCAGATCTCGACAACAATATTTCTGATATCCTCAGAAGACATATCACTTCAGGCAAAATTGGCATATACAGCGAGGTTAACGACCATGAATATAACAAATTACAACAAAAAATTATCGAGTTATTTGATGGATTCGACAACATTAAATTTGTTAAATGTTCATATCACGCTAAAGATGTAAATAGCGAAGAAGAAGCCTACAGACATATCCAAAATTATCACAAGTTTGAAACAGGACACACAGGAATATCCGAGAACTACGAAGGAGTTAAAAGACATATCCACTTCCCAAATTTGAAAAAACTGGTACACAAATTCGTAAACAACTGCGATACATGCAATAGAGTCAAATATGATAGACGACCTATAAGAGCAAAATTTAATTTAACGGAAACACCGAAAGATTGCAAAGAAATAGTTCACATGGATTGCTACACTAATTCAAAAGCGAATTTTCTAACTTTTATAGACAGGTTTTCTAAATTTGCCACAGCATTCTTTCTTGAAGATAGGACTAGCCAAACTATAATCGAAAAATAAACCAATATAAGTCCCAAAGAGGACATTTTAAAAAAATTATTGCTGATAACGAATTTAAAAGCATTAATGTTAAAGATTTCCTCAGAAACGAAAATATTGAACTACATCTCGTCAAACCAAATAACCACACCGGCAATTCTGATGTAGAACGCCTACACAATACACTAGGAGAAAAAATTAGAGTATTAGGTATAGAAAATAAAAACTCTAGTATAACAAATAAAATGAGCAAAGCTATAGAATGGTATAATAACAGCTACCACTCAGTTACAAAAGAAAAACCCATAAATATTGAGGAAGGTAAGTGTAACAAGAACACAATTTATGAAAGAATATTCAAAGAAAAATCTAAGCGAATAAATAAGAGTAACGAAAACAGAGAACACTATGTAGAAGAAAGAAATATAGGTTACGTAAAGAATTATAAAAGCGTTAGGCATAAGGAACAACCGAAGTTTATAAAAACAAATCTAAATGATATACATTTAAACAACGTTAAACGGAAATACAAATTTGCAGGGGCAATGGATCCTGAAACTTTTGATCCTGACAGCAATTTGGACCCTGGGGCTGGGACAAGTAACAATAGATAAAATAGAAAGCAACAAAGGATATATAGAAATACAAACAGGCGATACAGATATAGTTAAGTCATATGTAACAATACTACACGTTATAAATCCACTAGAAATATCAAATTTACTTAATGAAATAGAATCTAATATAAAATCAGCAAATTTGCAAGTAGGACAAGCAACACTAAACATGCAAATTAAATTTATTAGAAGCAAGATAAATACTATCACACCCCACAGACAAAAAAGAGGCCTACTAAATGCTGTAGGAACTGTACAAAAATGGCTTTACGGTACCATGGACGACAATGATAGACAAGACCTTGAACAACACCTCAACATCATCGACACAAACAACCACAAGGCTATCGAAACAATAAACAAACAAATAGATATTAATACTAATTTCAATAAAACGTTTCTTGAATTAAAAAGACTTATACATAACGATAGGGATATGATATCTGCAAAACTAAACTCCATAGGGAACATAAGTAAAAGGACCCAAGACGAAATTCTATACCTTGACTTTTCTCTAAAACTTAAAATATTACAAGACAATGTAGAACACATACAAGACAATATAGCAGCAAGTGGTTTAGGAATTTTTCATAGCAACATGATAACCGACCAAGAAATAACAAAATACAACATAGACTCTCAAAAATTGAAAAAAATAAAAATAGGATCCCTTACAGACAAAAACCATAATATTATTTTCGCTATCAAAATTCCAACAGAATTAGTAACACTACACACATCTATATTATTGCCGTTAGGAGATATAAGCAACTTTGAGTTAATGTTTCAACAAGTATATACACTAAGATATAACAATGAATTGTACGAATTTAATGATAATATAGATTTACAACGCCTTAAGCCAATTAATAATTGTTTGATAAAAAGAAACTGTATGAAAATTTTTAATAACGCCTCCGAAATTATAAACATTAACGAAGGAATTATATTTGTAAAAAATACTAAAAATACTAGTGTAGAAAGTGACTGCATTATAAACAACAGCTCTCCCTTAAGCGGAAACTATTTAATACATTTTTACAATTGTAGCATAACAATTAATAATAAAACATTTTCAACAAAAAGTAAAATAATTAAAAGTAGCATTGTATTAGCAAGCGATATAGACAACATTAAAGATATAAATAAGAAACTTATATTTGATGATATTATATTACAACAAATAGAAAATATAAACTTCATAGATGAAGTTAAATACCAAAAACGACAACAATACATACATATAAGCATATATACAATATCAATCGTAATTATACTCAGTCTTTCGATAATCATTTATTGTAAAAACAAAAGAAAGAATTTCAAAATTACTAATGTGATCTCCCAGGAGAGAGCTCAATCAAGGGGGGGAGGAGTTACGTCGACGTCGATGCCAACCACTATCGGCATGACCGATATGAATGCAACTGCAGTTCATAAGAACTGCAACAAAGAATTAATGCCGACGTCAACGTTAACGACCTACCCCAAAACACTTAAAGTCAATTGGTCTACTTAAGTATTTTCCCTTTTTTGTTACCGCAACAATATTAGACCACACGAAATATGCATATCATATTTCGAAACAAACCAGGGCACTTACATTAGATCACATTGCATTTCCGCTGCACATTTAATATGTTCAAACGAATATTGGATAACCAAATACAAATAGCAATTAACGTCACAATAAATAGTGCAACATAAACATTTAAGGGAATGCAATTGATGTAATGTGAGAAGTAGGCCACTTGACAAATATCGTCGCAACTACAAGTGGTTGCGCCAAAATAATAATAAGAAAAGAAAGAATGTATTTTGTATTAGAAAATAGAACCTAGCTTAAGAAAATATTGGAAATAAAAGATCAGAAGAATTTTGACTATCAACCGAGAAAGTCACGTCTTTGAATTTAAAAATCGTTAAACTAAAGTTTAACGTATAAAAAAGGAATATTGAACCGAAGTTCAATATAAGGACGAATTATTAATTTAAATATAAATTTAATTAATATTGAACCGAAGTTCAATTTAAATATAAACTTAACTAATATTGAACCGAAGTTCAATATACGGGTAAAAATTTAAGTTTATGAACTCGGGGTTCATAAACGCAACTCGCACGCCAAAACCTGTGTCCGGATCTTGCTATTTATGTTACGCACAAGAGGAAAAACGCCGTAGAAAAACCATAAAGCTGTGCGCCAAATGTAAGAAGCCAATGTGTCTTGAACATTCGGTCACATCAACAAATTGCTCTATTTGCCATGATTTTCCTTAGATATAAGATGCATTTTTATAATTTTTATAAAATAAGTCAATAATATAATGTGTGAAATGAATATTTTTAATTTTTCAAATAAAAAAATAATATAATAAATGTTTTTTTGATTATTATGAGGATTTATACTATTGGGGTACAAACGTATCCCGGGTGTGTGTTTACGTATATAATGTGTTTGGAAGGCTGTAGCTCCTGAACCAATGGTCCGATCTGGTTCAAATTTTGAAAACGAGCTGCTATATTTAGGCTAGTAAAAGATTTAAGTGTGTTATTGCAACGGAATGATTTTATTTCCTACTCTGATGTGGAGAGGTTGGGATATCTAGGGAGCAAGAGACTACTAGATAATCGGGTTAGGTGAAGGTGACATAGTCCTAACGGTCGGGTGACTTACCAGTACATCCGGGACGTAAGGTTTGTAGAAGAAAACCCAGACTTCAAATTCTGTATGAGTATGGGTTTCTTACTTACGGGGCATGAGCCTTTGAATGCATTTTTTCATCAGGCCGGGTTGTAGATGTGGGGCGCGTGATGAGGATTGGACTCATGTTATAGCGCAATGCTCGACTCTGTCTCAAGGGACCTCAGGAGAATGGTGATCTCCACTAGTCGGAGTGATGCACAGTTAGGGACGTTTGATAGGTTTGCGCGTGCATTGTTCAGTCGGCGAAGGCAATTAGCTGAAAATAGGGGTTAGATTCTTGGGTGAATGGCGTATGTATTGGAGAGACGGTATAAATTAATCTCATTAATTTAGATGGTCACCAGTCCGGAGCAGGATGGAAGCTCAATTGGTAGTAGTTTCGGCTATGGGGTCTGACCGGAGACCTAATTCTGGTACTGAGGGGGGGCAGGACTGTCCCTTCGGGGAGTAACGTGGTGGTTGTGGTTTTATATCCGAATGAGGTAAGAGTGTTTCGATCACTCAATGTGGAGTTTCATTGCAACAGGATCCATAGTACTGAAGAGGTTTTAGATAGGCCTCGAACCATTCCAAGTTGTCCATTCCACACTGCCCATTGGTATCTATAATGCATAGCATTCTCGGGGCGGTGGTCACCGCATTGATTTGATCCGCTGTGCTGTTGAGCACCGTGGAGTAAGGACGTCGTCGGCAGATACCCACGTTAATCACACCGGACGTTGTAGCCATTATACCGTGGCTAGGGATGGCAACGATTAATCATTTGATTAAATTAATCGATTATTTTCATTCAATTTACGATTTAATTGCATCGAAACACCTTTTCTAATTACTCGACTATTACTCGAGTAATTGCAAAATAATCGCAAACAGCATTTTGAAATTTAATACATTTTATGTTCATCTAAGTTAGCTACAAGGGTCGAAATTGCAAACGGTGTAAACATAGTTAAATTCTAATATGTCAACGTAGTTTAATATCAACAAATGAATGTCTGGTAACACTGCATTTACAGTTAAGTCAAACGCATTTTACGTTCAGTTGTTTGAAGAGCAATGGCGCCAGTTAAAAGCGAAGTGTGGACATTTTTTTTTAATAAAATAAGCAATAACTACGTTAAATGTCAACTTTGCTGCAAAAATTTAAAATTTTCTAATAACACTTCAAATATGTTGCAGCATTTAAAATTAAAGCATGCAACTGAAGGAGGAAGAACAACGATTTTATATCTCCACAAGATGAATTGCGCTTTTATTTGAATTGTCAGGTATTAGAACTAAGTCGAAACACTATTTATGCTTGAGAAGAATTGAAAACCGTTTACCCAAACTGTACGGACTTTCAAAAAAGTATTGTCATCTACTTGGTACCTCAGTACCAGCTGAGCGGCTTTTCTCAAAAGCGGGTGCAACTGCGACCGAAAAACGCAATCGTTTGACAACAAAAAGTTTATCGAAATTGCTTTTTCTTCAAACTTGGTTGAACAGACTTCTAAATTTTCTGAATATATTCAATGAATATATTTTCCTTTATGCTAAGACAAATGAATTTTTAATACGATATTTTAATTTTATTTCCGTTTTTGTTTTTGTGTATATACGAACACAATTTGAATGTATGAAATAAGAATGTAGTCTCCTATATTTTATTGGTTTTATTTTTACGCAAAGTTGCAAACATTGGAATTAATCGATTAATCGATTTTTTTACATTAATTGCAATTATTTTTTTATATCTTGCAATTAATCATTTGATTATTTAATCGATTAAAAAAAATTTTTTGCCATCCCTAACCGTGGCCATTCGAAAATCATAACGGTTGAGGAAACGATTCATTAATTTCCGAAGTTGTTATCTGCGATGTCTGATTCCATTACATTGTTAGTGATGTAACCAATACTTTCTCTCGCAATATTCGTCTTAATATTTTCCAAGTTATGTAAGTAAACGACTTTAATTTACCGGTTTTTCTTTTGAGAAAGCTTCGCTGATAGCATTAGGCCATTTCTGCATTTCGGAGTATGTTATTTTCACAGTATTAGCAGCATAACTGTCCACAATGTAATAAGTTAGTGCACTTTAGTTTTTTGTTTTCAAATATCCATATTTATTCCATTCAATTGTGCATCTTGATGCCAACTTTAGGTAATCTTTCACTCGTCATAAGCAACCAGCCACCAACTTAAAACTGTTCCAGTGAGCCTGTGCGTCTGGAGGTTCTGCAGCCATTTCTTCTTTCTTTGGACGTTGGTTCAGCTCTTCTATTCCACGCGTTACACTTTTAAAACTGGCGTTTCGTGTTGAGATTCTTGTAGTTCCTTTGGATCACAATCTTCAGTCCATGCTACTTCTACCTTCTCTAGGGTAACCTGCGTCGAGATATGTACCTTCTGCTCCTTTGATCCAAAGGTCTTGACATACGCGACTCATTCGCTTTCAACTATGTTGACAAAATCTCCAAATGCTCTTTCAAATGCTGTGTTGACACCTCTACAATATTCTTCTTTCAACTGTGAAGAAATTGTGCTGAAAGTTTCGATGGTATCTTCGGTCTCTTCTATTTGGCTACAAATACGGTTCCCAGACGCTTCCATCTGGCTGGACAATTTCGAGAATTGTAACATTGTAGACAAAAATATGTTCCGGTCCAGTACCCCTGATGAAAATTGAGTCTCTTCATTTTCTTCTAGCCTTGTAGTCGATTCATCTTATAAAGACTCGAAAACATATTCGTCAACATTGAGATTTTCTTCTTCCATGTCTTCTCACAACATTTCTGATTTTATCCCTTTTGTGAATAAGCAACGTTGTTCCAACTCCTTTTTGAGTTGTGGTATCTTCAACTCGTTGAACTTAGCCATTATCTCTTATGTTGTTTTCTTTGTCAATCCCACTTCTGACCCCAATTGTAAAATATTTCTTAAATGAATCGCTTACGGTGAAACTCTACCCTGAGTTCGTTCACTTGGTTGTCAAATAAAAGTCACTATTTAGTGGATATTCACTTATTATTATTTGGAATTCAAACAACTTAACACTATATTACTCGTTATAAGAGATAAATCTAACAAGTTATCGATTTCGATTGTCGATTCTAGTTTATTCTAGCATAGATTTCCGCCACAATATGTAAGAAAGGGAACTGCATGAGTGCCTAATTTCCGTACTTAGAGTAAACTTGCTTCAAAAGCGATGGCGGTGTCCACTCACACTCATAGACATGCATTGTGAGCTAACATCTACTCAAAGAACTATGAGTGGAGAAGCTACTGAGCCAGTCGTATACTTGCTATTGCATATTAATTGTATTTGTTTTACACATTCTTCTTTTTGATTTTCACTGACAAGTGGTGATCATACTCAAGACCAGCAAAGGAAGAAGCAAGACACACTCAGCACCAGTAGCGCGTTTACTATTGTATTGTTGTTCGTGTATTCTTTTTTTGTCGTGCTTCAGTTTTTGTGCGTTGCTTATTAAGAGCTGCAAACTTTTTTGTTGTTTTATGTATGCTGACGCAAGTGTGTCATTCGTTGTGGAACATTCCCTGCAAGAACAATTTTGACTGTGCGTACGATAATTAGAATTAAAATTTTTTTTAGCATGTAAAATTGAAATATTTATATCCCTTTTTAATATAGTCAAAGTTTGCTTTTGGAAAAAAGCGATTATTATTTCTTGTCCATGCATATACACACTAATTATTTTTTTTTGAACAATTGACCTTCAGCTGTTTCTTACAGGGGTTTAGCACATGGATGACAGCGTCTTCGGCTGCTCGATCTGCCACTCGTGTAAATCACATACAAAACACACAAAACGAGCGTGCAAAGAACAACAAAGTATTAAATGAACTCAATACTCAGAGAGTTGCTAAAATTTGAGAATGTCATTTACTCAAACCGCTTTTTTTGTGTTGTCGCTCAGCTTAAGTAATAACATGAATAAGCAGAAGAGAGTTAAGTGTTTTTTTAACCGCTTTGAGCTAAGTGGAAAAATTCTGTGAGTGTTAAAACCACCGCGACATATTTGGCTAAGTGTTTTTGATACACAACTATGAGAAATATGCGAGTAAGCACGCGGTGTATTTTGAGTGGCGGTGCACTTCTGCAGGTCTCTGGTCTGTACCATCAAGACTGTTCAACTTTTGAAAAATTTAAATGCAAATATATAATAAAGAAAAAGAAGTGAGGAACAAATCCAAGGGCCCGTTATGTATAATACATAAGTAAGTTACAAAAATGTATTTTAGCAAAGATATATCCTTGAAAAATAAAATTATTACTTAATTGTTTATTTTATTTGTTGCGTAATTTGTAAAATTGCGTTTTAAAAATGTGATTAATTAGAAATTTCTTACTAATATCCGTCAAAAGATATCTTATATAAGTAAAAAGAATTTTCAGTTTTACCATTTTTTCTCCAATATTTCAAGAAATAATATGAAACATATCATAAATTCGAATAATTTATTTGAAAATAAATCTCTTTGAAATAAGAACAAATAATAATGAGATTTATAAAAAATTTCCTGAGGCAAACCAAAGGGAATTTCATATGTATATTATTTTTAATTTCGTCCCTCTGGTCTAACTCTCAGCCTAAATCCTTTTCATGAAGATAATCTTATTAATTTTATGTGGTATTTTTCGCTTTGTGTGGGCACACACTTAATCAAAACCCACACACAGGAAGCAGCCAGCAACAGAGCTATCCGGTGAAGGAGAATCACTTGATGTTGCACCTTCCGGCCTCCATGAGGGTGGACATTAATTTGTCTGAACTCTCAAGGACGACATTGGAGCTACCATCAGGCACAACTTTCCAGGGCTGACTGACAATCCACACGTTTGACCTTCGGTACTCAGGGCTTAAGTTCTGAAGGTTCAACCCGAAGAGCATGACCTTCCGCCTGACCGCGAAGGAGGGCATTCTAGGAGTGCCCCGTCCTACGAGGCAAGCTCCATAAATCTCTTCACCTAAAAATTCTTTTCACCAAAAATCACTGCGTTCATGTCAATGTCGGCAAACGCGCCCGCCTCCGCGTCTTCAACCTCACCGGTAGCCTCATCCCCTCGTCACCTGACGACGTCTCGACCATCACAGTTGTCGGGCCCTACTCGTCGCTCTCAGCAAAGGACTTTACCCTCCTTCTCCGTAGTTGAGACATTTCCACCTTCGGTCTAGCCACTGGCACAGATGCCACCCGTTCAGATGAGAGTCGAGAACAACTGTTCTCCAGGCGCATGCAATTTAACGCATTCACTAACTTATGAATAGCCCACAACTCCAGCCAAAGCAGTGGAAGAGGTTAATCAAATTGACCAATAGTCAACCGCTGTGGAATTGCACCAAATCGTACCGTGGGCTAAACGTCCGCTCCTACGAACGTAACCAACACAATAATCCACGGCTTCAGAACTGGGACAGCCGAGTGCAACTAAATTCCAGACGCTCAGCACAGCACTCACTGGTAGACGTAAGACCAAACCTAAAATTTGGTGGCGTTTCGTTGATACTATGGGGTTGAATGGGTGGGGTCGGAAAAAGGCAGAAGATTCTAGGACGAAACAGGCAGCATCCGATTATATTTATATTTTGGGTCAAAACCTCTTAAAAAGCTTAGGATCAATGGATAATGACTCCAAGCATACCGCAAGAGATACAAAACATTAGTTCGAAAGTAAACAATTAAAGTTCTCGATTAGCGGCCGCAGTCAATGGACATAAACCTAATACAACACATTTGGGGATAACTCTAACGGTACTTGGCAAGTAGCGCTTCAGTTCCCCGAAATATTGACGGACTTTGCCAATAAGTGACAGCTTACCGGAACATAATCACAATAGAAGCCTGCCAGAAACTAAGAAGCAGCATGCCTACCAAAATAAGAGGTGAATACGATATATTGTGGTTAAACTCAAAGTAATGATCGAATGGACTTATCTTTGTTTTGTTTCACTTTTTGTCTTTGTCACTTTTTGGATGAAATACGTTCTGGCTTTTGAAAATGTTACACTCCCTCTTGCTTATAAAACAACTGCGGGAGAGCGATGACCAAGATCTACCACCTCCTAATACAGGGTGTAATGCGACTGCCGTACCCATTGGATGGTTTGCTGCCTGGAGGTAAATCCCGCTGTATTCGAACGGAGCCTTCCCAAAACGGGGCCGCCCTGGGAAGTAACTGTGGTCTTACCATGTCATGGGGCTCTGGCGTGGATACGGCACGTAGCGTGAAATATCGACACCACAGGAACGTTGACCAGCACAGTGCGTTACTTCTACCTTTTTGCCAGATGCAAAGCTATATTAAAACAAGTAAGAAAGGGCTAAGTTCGGGTGTAACCGAACATTTTATACTCTCGCAATTTATTTATTTAATATTATATAATACACAATTTGACTCACATATTCGTCATATATAATGTATAAAGTCCATTGAAAGTTGGAAACCATAACATTAGGTTAGAAGCACCGAGGTCCTCGTGTTCGATATATGGTGCCTTAAAAACCTATGGTCCGATTTCGGCGATTTTTAGAATGAGGCTGCCACACTATTAACATAGTATTTATGCAAAGTTGTGCACCGATATCTTCACTAGTACTTACTTTATATATTGTAAAGTAAACGATTCAGATAGTCTTCAAAGTTCTGGTATATAGGAAGTAGGTGTGGTTGTGAAGCGATTTAGCCTATTTTCACAACATATCATTGGGATGTAAGGAAACTATTACAAACCAAGTTTCATTGAAATCGGTGGAGTAGTTCCTGAGATATAGTTTTTGACCCATAAGTGGGCGACGCCACGCCCATTTTCCATTTTGTAAAAAAATCTAAGTGCAGCTTTCATCTGCCATTTCTTATGTGAAATTTAGTGTTTCTGACGTTTTTCGTTAATAAGTTAACCCACTTTTAGTAATTTTTAACCTAACTTTTGTATGGGAGGTGGGCGTGGTTATGATCCGATTTCTTTCATTTTTGGACTGTATTAGGAAGTGGCTAAAAAAAACGACTGCAGAAAGCTTGGTTTATATAGCTCTATTGGTTTGCGAGATATGTACAAAAAACTTAGTAGGGGGCGGGGCCACGCCCACTTCCCCAAAAAAATTACATCCAAATATGCCCCTTCATAGTGCGATCCTTCATACCAAATTTTATGTCCATAGCTTTATTTATGGCTTAGTTATGGCACTTTATGTGTTTTCGGTTTTCGCCATTTTGTGGGCGTGGCAGTGGTCCGATTTTGCTCATTTTCGAAAGCAACCTTCCTATGGTGCCAAGAAATAAGTGTGCCAAGTTTCATCAAGATATCTTAATTTTTACTCAAGTTACAGCTTGCACAGACAGACGGACGGACGGACAGACAGACATTCGGATTTGAATTCCACTCTTCACCCTGATCACTTTGGTATATATAACCCTATATCTAACTCGTTTAGTTTTGGGTGTTACAAACAACCGTTATGTGAACAAAACTATAATACTCTCTTTAGCAACATTTGTTGCGAGAGTATAATTAAAGCACTCGCATTAAAAATTTTAGCCGTAATTAATAGCATAGTGAATTGTCTAAATTTAAGACCATTGACGATGCGAATAACTAAATATTTTTCATTCGGAATAAATTTATTACAGCGGATCCAAATGTTTAGCGCCGTGACGATTCTCGTACGTGGTGAAATTCTACAACAATCGGTCTAACGCATGGGACGGGTGATCGACGACTACCCAAGTAATGATGGCTTAATACGTACCATAAGGCTGAGATACATCGTCCGACGACTTACCTATAAAACGATCCTAACTGTTCGGCATTCCGACTAGTGGATATCACAGCGCTAACATCTTACCGTCCGTCAGTCGAACTAATCGCCGTACCCCAACGTTCCTAATGTACGAATACATTGGGCATTCCGCAATAACATACCACCTCAAGATACATACACTCTGACGAAGAAATGCATTCTGAGACCCATTCCCCGCTAGCAGGAACCGAGACTCAAACATAATCTGAAGTCTGGGTTTCATTCTTCAAACTTAACGTTTCAAAATGTACTCATTAATCAACCGTCAGTTGCTTCTATTGTCACACCCATCTTGCCACCTACTTCTAACTTTATCATCTAGGAGCCTCTAGCTCACTCACTCCGCACAACACTTCTGACGCTGCCAACGATTGCCTGCAATCGCTCCTTCGCACTCACCAAGTGTGCAGTGAACCACATTCAGGTATGTCACTCAATCTTCCTCCCGTCTGTTCCAATTCAGACCTTGAACGACCTTCAACTGGAAGAAGGTCGTCCGTTTACGCACAACAGTTGGAGCTATACAAGCAGAGAGTCCATCACGAACTTCCTGTTCTGATTATTCGAATCATTAATCGATTATTTACTAAATTAGGTGAATTTCCTATTTTCGCCCTCACAACTACTCCACACTTCTTCTTTAACTTTCGCAAGCATATTCTTATTCTCACTCATCGCACAACTATAATGATATTTAATCGCCGGACAGTCCTCCTCTTCAAGGTTAACTCATGCGTCCACGACTTAATTATCCTTATCTTAAAATATCTAAAAATTTTTAATAATCTATCACTCACACCCCAAACACAGACAGCCGAGTAATTTACGTCCACCCCCAATTCCAATACCGCTTCCCTAACACACTGTCCCATTCACTCGCATCATTCAAAATGTGGAGGTTATTTAGCACCACCCACTCACTCGTTATCTCGCCTCCAATTGGCTTTGATATCCAGACGAATGTCTGGATTCCTAAACCCTCTCATGCCCGAATTAAAATGGGCGAAGCTAACATATTTTTAGGAGTGATATATATTAGTCTTAACTCAAATATGAAGTGATACAAATTTCAAAGTCTTATGTATCCTGGTTCATTAGTTACGGGATCTTGCTTATAGGCACAAACTAAATTATCCATATCCCTACTAATCCATATTAATATTATAAATACGAAAGTAACTCTGTCTGTCTGTTACTCTTTCACGCCTAAACGGCTGAACGGATTTTGATGAAATTTGGTATGGTGATAGATGATAACCTAGAAATGGTCATAGGCTATAAATAATCACGCCATCGTTCATAGGGGGTAGGCAGATAACTAAATTGAGATTTTTAGTCGTTTTTGTTGGGACTTTTACTCTTTCACGTCTAAACGGCTGAACGGATTTTGATAAAATTTAGTAAGGTAATCGATGGTTACCTAAGTACGGGTATAAGATCAAAATTATCACGTCATCGTACTTAGGGGGTAGGAAGTAGGCAGAAAACTGAATTGAGTTAGTGTTTTTTTATGGTTTTTGCTGGGAGTTTTGCTCTATCATGCCTAAACGGCTGAACGGATTTTGATGAAATTTAGTTAGGAGATATTAATAATTAACATTTTGTTTTACTTCTAATTTACAGTTACATAAATATAATACAAAAACAAGTAAGGAAGGGCTAAGTTCGGGTGTAACCGAACATTTTATACTCTCGCAATTTATTTATTTAAATTTATTTATATTATATAATACACAATTTGACCCACATATTCGTCATATATATTGTATACAGTCCATTGAAAGTTAGAAACCCTGATATTAGGTTAGAAGTACCGAGGTCCTCATGTTCGCTATATGGGGCCTTGACAACCTATGGTTCGATTTCGGTGATTTTTAGAATGGGGCTGCCACACTATAAACGTAGTATTTGTGCAAAGTTCTGCATCGATATCTTCACTAGTACTTACTTTATATATTGTAAAGTTAACGATTCAGATCGTCTTCAAAGTTCTGGTATATAGGAAGTAGGCGTGGTTGTGAAGCGATTTGGTCTATTTTCACAACATATCATTGGGATGTAAGGAAACTATTACAAACCAAGTTTCATTGAAATCGGTCGAGTAGTTCCTGAGATATGGTTTTTGACCCATAAGTGGGCGACGCCACGCCCATTTTCCATTTTGTAAAAAAATCTGAGTGTAGCTTCTATCTGCCATTTCCTATGTGAAATTTAGTGTTTCTGACGTTTTTGGTTAGTGAGCTAACCCACTTTTAGTAATTTTCAACCAAACCTTTGTATGGGAGGGGGGCGTGGTTATTATCCGATTTCTGTCATTTTTGGAATGTATAAGGAAATGGCTAAAAAAAACGACTGCAGAAAGTTTGGTTTATATAGCTCTATTGGTTTGCGAGATATATACAAAAAACCTATTTGGGGGCGGGGCCACGCCCACTTCCCAAAAAAAATTACATCCAAATATGCCTCTTCATAGTGCGATCCTTCATACCAAATTTTATTTCCACAGCTTTATTTATGGCTTAGTTATGGCACTTTATGTGTTTTCAGTTTTCGCCATTTTGTGGGCGTGGCAGTGGTCCGATTTTGCTGATTTTCGAACTTAACCTTCTTATGGTGCCAAGGAACACGTGTTCCAAGTTTCATTAAGATATCTCAATTTTTACTCAAGTTACAGCTTGCACGGACGGACGGACAGACGGACGGACAGACAGACATCCGGATTTGAACTTTTCTCGTCACCCTGATCATTTTGATATATATAACCCTATATCTAACTCGTTTAGTTTTAGGACTTACAACCAACCGTTATGTGGACAAAACTATAATACTCTCGTAGCAACTTTGTTGCTAGCAACTTTGTTGCGAGAGTATAATGAATTGCTGTTCGTTAGTCTCGCAAAAAGTCGAGAACGGCCAAACCGATCTGGCAAATTTTAGTCTTTAAATATTCGTGGAAAGCCAGGAAAAGATTAGAGAGTGAGTAAATATGGAAAAATTGCTAGGAAGATAATAATAAGAGAATTTTTATCGAGTTGACAAGATTAATATAAAAAGAGAAAACAAAAAAATAATATTTTGAAGGTTGTCATTGTTGTTCGGGTCCAACCGAATATTTTATACTCTCGCAATTTATTGATGTAATTTTATTAAGATAACACACAATTTGACCTATATATTCTTCTTGGCACCTGTTAGTAGGCAAACAAATGGCACATTCGGCCTTGAAATTACTCTTACATTGCAAATGAACGAAACACCAGTCAGCAAAATCGTCAAAAATAGCGCTTTAACGAAAATTTTCCAAATATTCAAGAAGTCGCTGGAGGTACTGCACAGGACTTTAAAAGATCTTGATTGTCGATGAACGTTTTTGGTGTTGCCAGGATTCTATTAGCAGGTGATTTACGCCAGACTCTTTCAAATATTCCTGGATCAACTGTTATTTACGGGCTAATCGCATGACTAAAATCATATAATTTGTGGTGACAAATAAAGAATCGCCAATTAACAACTAACATATGAGTGTTTTTGCAACAATATCAAATTGCGACTGTAGAATCAGTTGGAAATGGTAGGGTCCCAGTTGACACCTCGATGGATCAATAACATTTCCAACAGATTTTTGTCACTTCATTGACTCGAAAGAGAAGTTTTCCTGACATGAAACCTCGATATGATAACCATAAATGACTGATTAAATGATTATATTTGTGGTCCAGGAGAGTTGACATAGCTACAAACCAGGATGGCGTAGTCAATTATCCCAAACTATTTAAAATTGCCTTACTATCACCACTCACTTTACAATTAAAAGTAGTGTGAGTTGTCATCCTGCTGCGTAACATAAACCGACCTCGAGTAATCAATATCGTCGCCGAAGCCAAGATTGGACCAACTTAATTTAATGTGTACCTTGCCACAAAAACGTGTGGCCGGGTCTGCTAGTAATATCCATATTAATATTATAAATGCGAAAGTAGTTCTGTCTGTCTGTTACTCTTTCACGCCTAAACGGCTGAACGGATTTTGATGAAATTTAGTATGGTGATAGATGAAATGGTCATAGGCTATAAATAATAACGCCATCGTTCTTAGGGGGTAGGCAGTAGGCAGATAACTAAATTGAGTTAGTGATTTTTAGTCGTTTTTGTTGGGACTTTTGCTCTTTCACGTCTAAACGGCTGAACGGATTTTGATGAAATTTAGTAAGGTGGTTACCTAAAAACGGATATAAGATCAACATGATCACGTCATCGAACTGAGGGGTAGGAAGTAGGTGGAAAACTGAATTGAGTTAGTGATTTTTTTATGGTTTTTGCTGGGAGTTTTGCTCTATCATGTTCCGGACGAAGTCGCGGGTAAAAGCTAGTAATATTATAAATGCGAAAGTAACTCTGTCTGTCTGTTACTCTTTCACGCCTAAACGGCTGAACGGATTTTGATGAAATTTGGTATGGTGACAGAAGATAACCTAGAAATGGTCATAGGCTATAAATAATCACGCCATCGTTCTTAGGGGATATGCAGTAGGCAGATAACTAAATTGAGTTAGTGATTTTAAGTCGTTTTTGTTGGGACTTTTGCTCTATCATGCCTAAACGGCTGAACGGATTTTGATGAAATTTAGTAAGGTAATAGATGGTTACCTAAAACGGATATAAGATCAAAATGATCACGTAATCGTACTTAGGGGGTAGGAAGTAGGAAGAAAACTGAATTGAGTTAGTGATTTTTTATGGTTTTTGCTGGGAATTTGGCTCTATCATCCCTATACGGCTGAACAGATTTTGATGAAATTTAGTTAGAAGATATTAATAAGTAACATTTTGTTTTACTTCTAATTTATATGTAAATATAATATAAAAATGAATTGCTGTTCGTTAGTCTCGCAAAAAGTCGAGAACGGCCAAACCGATCTGGCTAATTTTAGCTTTGAAATATTCGTGGAAGGCCAGGAAAAGATTAGAAAGTGAGTAAATATGGAAAAATTGCGAGGAAGATAATAATAAGAGAATTTTATTCGAGTTGATTCGAAAAATATAAAAAGAGAAAACAAAAAATAAATATTTTCAAGGTTGTCATTGTTGCTTTGCTAAAATATTTTTGTTATTGTTCAATTGTATAAGGTCAAATTGCGATTGTAGAAGCAATTGCAAATGGTAGGGTCGCAGTTGACACCTCGATGGATTAATAATATTTCCAACAGATTTCTGTCACTTCATTGACTCGAAAGAGAAGTTTTCCTGACATGAAACCTCAATATGATAACCATAAATGACTGATTGAATGACGGGCTAATCGCATGCCTAAAATCATTTAATTTGTGGCGACACGTAAAGAATTGCCAATTAACAACTAAGATATGAGTGTTTTTGCAACAATATCAAATTGCGATTGTAGAAGCAGTTGCAAATGGTAGGGTCGCAGTTGACACCTCGATGGATTAATAATATTTCCAACAGATTTCTGTCACTTCATTGACTCGAAAGAGAAGTTTTCCTGACATGAAACCTCAATATGATAACCATAAATGACTGATTGAATGATTATATTGGTGGTAAAAAAACAAAGATATCGATGATCTTAATGCGACAATTTAGAACTTCGGTCCAGGAGAGTTGTCACAGCAACAAACCAGGATGACGTAGTCAATTATCCCAAACTATTTAAAATTCCCCTACTATCACCACTCACTTTACAACTAAAAGTAGTGTGAGTTGTCATCCTGCTGCGTAACATAAATCGACCTCGAGTAATCAATATCGTCGCCGAAGCCAATATTGGACCAACTTAATTCAATTTATAACTTGCCACAAAAACGTGTGGACGGGTCTGCTAGTTATAAATAAACTAAACACTTTTCTCATGATTTTTATACTCTCGCAACAAAGTTGCTACGAGAGTATTATAGTATTGTCCACATAACGGTTGGTTGTACGTCCTAAAACTAAACGAGTTATATATATCAAAATGATCAGGATGACGAGAAAAGTTCAAATCCGGATGTCTGTCTGTCCGTCCGTCTGTCCGTCCGTCCGTGCAAGCTGTAACTTGAGTAAAAATTGAGATATCTTAATGAAACTTGGAACACGTGTTCCTTGGCACCATAAGAAGGTTAAGTTCGAAAATCAGCAAAATCGGACCATTGCCACGCCCACAAAATGGCGAAAACCAAAAACACATAAAGTGTCATAACTAAGCCATAAATGAAGATATAAAAATAAAATTTGGAATAAAGGATCGCACTAGGAGGGGGCATATTTGGATGTAATTTTTTTGGGGAAGTGGGCGTGGCCCCGCCCCCTACTAAGTTTTTTGTATATATCTCGCAAACCAATAGAGCTATATAAACCAAACTTTCTGCAGTCGTTTTTTTAGCCATTTCCTTATACAGTCCAAAAATTACAGAAATCGGATAATAACCACGCCCCCTCCTTGAAAATTACTAAAAGTGGGTTAGCTCACTAACCAAAAACGTCAGAAACACTAAATTTCTCATAAGAAATGGCAGATGGAAGCTGCACTCAGATTTTTTTACAAAATGGAAAATGGGCGTGGCGTCGCCCACTTATGGGTCAAAAACCATATCTCAGGAACTACTCGACCGATTTCAATGAAACTTGGTTTGTAATAGTTTCCTTACATCCCAATGATATGTTGTGAAAATAGGCCAAATCGCTTCACAAAAACGCCTACTTCCTATATACCAGAACTTTGAAGATGATCTGAATCGTTAACTTTACAATAAATAAAGTAAGCACTAGTGAAGATATCGATGCAGAACTTTGCACAAATACTGCGTTTATAGTGTGGCAGCCCCATTCTAAAAATCACCGAAATCGGACCATAGGTTGTCAAGGCCCCATATATCGAACATGAGGACCTCGGTACTTCTAACCTAATATTAGGGTTTTATAACTTTATATAATATATATGACGAATATGTGGTTCAAATTGTGAATTTTGTAATATTAATAAAGTTAAATAAATAAATTGCGAGAGTATAAAATGTTCGGTTACACCCGAACTTAGCCCTTCCTTACTTGTTTTTTAAATAACTCTCTTATCTTTAGTAATTTATATAGTTCACTTTGCTTTAAAATAAAAAAATTATTTTTATGGTGTTGAGCACTATACAAAAAGCCTGGCCATTTTTGTAACATCATATGATATCAATGAGCGCCGGCCTAAAAAAATGTCCTGCAAAGTTTGAAGTTGATCTGTGAATGGACCCAAAAGTTGATTTATATTAGATAAGACAAATTTTATTTTGTGGTTTTTATTAAATATAGTTGAATAATTATTTTAATCAATAACTTCAATTTGGTGATGGTAACTGTTGAAAATACCAAAAGTCACACTTGTACACATACACATTGTATGTGTGTGGAAAGGGAAAGAACAATGAACACCTCAGAGAGAGGCAAAGCTCTCTCTTCTCTTTGTTCTCTCCCTCTCTGCATAAGAACATTTCCTTCCTTTTTGTGTGCACATGCGTGCTCTACTTACTTACTGCAGACAACGAGAGCGTGCGGTAAAATAAAAATTAACTAAAACGACAATTGAAGTGTTTTATTACTATTTTGGCAAATCGGGCTGGTGAATTTCCTGGAGTTTATATAAAACTTATATATATATATATATAAATCAATAGGTAATGGGCCCAGTCACAATTTGCAGCTAAGTGCTATAGTAAAGTGCTTTGATTGTTAATGAATAATAAAAGTGAAAAAAAAAAAATAAATGAACAATTAAAACTTAAATCAAGTCTAAACAAAATAATTACTATTGAAATTTGTGCTTATAAGTGAACAACATATACATATTTGTATAACAACGCACCAAGTTGGCGCACATTTTTTCAATTTCTGTGCGAGTATTACAGCGATTAGCAACAAAAATTCTGAGAAGCGCATAATAATCAAAAAGAAGAACAGTTATTCTCGGAAGATGGAAAAAGGAAAGAGAAACATAGCACCTTTTAACGGGGAAAAGTATTCTATATGGAAATTTGGAGTCAGGGCTTTGTTAGAGGAAAATGAGTTGTAAAAAGTAATTGATGAGGAACCAAGTGATAAGGAAAGTGATGAAGTGAAGCGAGCAGAAAGAAATGCGAAGAGCCTTGTAATTGAATATTTGAGTGACTCTTTTTTATTTTTTGCCAACAATGGGAACTCGGCTAAGGAGATTTTTGAAAATTTGGACACTATTTACGAGCGTAAAAGCCTGGCTTCTCAACTTTCATTACGCAAACAACTATTGTCTTTAAAATTGAAGGGTGATACTCCGCTAGTAAACCACTTTCGGTTATTTGATGATTTGGTTACTGAGTTAGTTGCGGCGGGAGCCAAGATAGATGAAATGGACAAAGTGTCTCATTTGCTTCTAACACTTCCAACTAGCTATGATGGAGTAATAACAGCGATAGAAACTCTCTCTGAGAGCAATTTAACATTAGGCTTTGTAAAGACTCGGCTTCTCGATCATGAAATTAAACTAAAAGGTGTTGGCAGGGACACAAGTGCACAAGTTGCAGGCTATAGGCAATCGAGAGCCTAGGGATAGCACATACAAAAACAAAATAACAAAATTTGTGAAGAAACAATTTCTGAATAAGTCAAAGTCTAAGCTGAAGTGTTTTCATTGCGGCAAATTAGGCCATATGAAGAAAGACTGTTTCTTCTTAAAAAGGCAGGCAGGTGGCAACCAGAATGTTCATGTCCAGAGTAATGTTAGAGAGAGACAGGCTCAGATGGCAACAGCAACGCAGCCAGAACGCTCGTTTGCATTTATGATGAACGTAGCGGTTAGCGATAGACAGACTCAGATGGCAGCAACGCAGCCGGACTGTGCTTTCGCATTTATGATGAAATTAGCTAATTCCAGTGAAAAGACAGAAGGCGTAGATTTTATATTAGATTCAGGGGCGTCAGATCATATAGTAAATGACATAACTTTATTTTCCGAGTATGAGAATATAAATCCAAGTGTGGCGATTGAGATTGCAAAGCGTGGAGAATTTGTGTATGCTACTGCAAAAGGATTAGTTAGTCTTAACAGTTCTGGGAAAAACATTGCATTACAAAATGTGCTGCATTGCAAAGAAATCCGGCACAATTTACATCCGTAAAGAAGATGCTAGATGCTGGAATGTCCGTCGAATTCAATCCGGAGGGTATAAAAGTAATAAAAAATGGTAAATTGGCATTTGAAGAGATATGTAAGTATAATGTACCGATTGTGAAAATTTATTTAAATAGTAAAGTATATACATCCAAAATTTTAAATGATACAGAATATCGCTTGTGGCGTGAAAGGTTAGGTCATATTAGTGTAGGAAAATTCTTAGAAATTAAACGGAATAGCTTGGTTGAAGATGTTGAACTTATAAAAAACATACACCTAAATAGAAATTAAATATGTGAGGAATTATATTAACGGTAAGCAATCTAGGCTAACATTTGAAAAATCTAAAAACAAAGAAAATATTGACCGCCCATTGTTCGTAGTTCATTCTGACGTGTGTGGTCCGATTACGCCCTCAACTATTGATAATAAAAACTACTATGTAGTATTTATTGATCAATTCACACATTACTGTGTGACATATTTAATAACTTATAAATCAGACATATTTAATAACTTATTAATCCACAATTGAATGGTTTTGCAGAGCGGATGATTAGAACAATCACCGAAAAAGCTCGCTCTATGATTAACTGTACTAAACTAAATAAAAGTTTTTGGGGTGAAGCTGTTTTAACAGCAACTTATTTAGTCAATAGGTCCCCAAGTAGAGCTTTGGAAAATATAAGAAAAACACCATATTTGATGTGTCATAAAAGGAAGCCAATATTAAAATATTTGAAAATTTTTGGATCAACTGTATACGCACTAAATAAAGTGCGTAAGCGAAAATTTGTTGAGAAATCTATCAAGACTATACTTGTTTGGTATTCAAGATGAACTAAATTCTCATTTTGTAAATAATACATGGTGCTTTGTACAAAGGCCTATGGATAAAAACATAGTAGATTGCAAGTGGTTTTTTAGTTTAAAGCAAGATGAAAATGGAAATTTACTAAAATATAAGGCAAGACTGGTAGCAAGGGGCTTCACCCAAGAATATATGATGGATTATGATGAGATTTTTGCACCTGTTGCACGAATTTCTAGTTTCAGATTTCTTTTAGCATTTTCTAATCAATATAATTAACTGATCCATCTTATGGATGTAAAAACAGCATTTTTAAATGGAACTTTGAAGGATGAAATTTATATGAAGGTTCCAAAAGGTTTAAATCAGTATGATGGAAATATAGTATGTAAACTAAATAAAGCTATTTATGGCCTTAAGCAAGCTGCACGATGCTGGTTTGAAGTTTTTGAAAGTGCACTTAAAAATTTTGGTTTTCAGAATCTAGCAGTAGACCGATGTATATATATTTTAAATAAGGGAGATATAAGTAACAAGTAAGGAAGGGCTACCGATCGGGTGTAACCGAACATTTTATACTCTCGCAATTTATTTATTTAACTTAATATATATTATATAATACACAACTTGACCCACATATTCGTCATATATATTGTATAAAGTCCATTGAAAGTTGGAAAGTTCGATATATGGGGCCTTGAAAACCTATGGTCCGATTTCGGCGATTTTTAGAAATGGGCTGCCACACTATAAATACAGTATTTGTGCAAAGTTTTGCACCGATATCTTCACTAGTGCTTACTATATATATTGTAAAGTAAACGATTCAGATCATCTTCTAAGTTCTGGTATATAGGAAGTAGGCGTGGTTGTGAAGCGATTTGGCCAATTTTCACAACATATTATTGGGAGGTAAGGAAACTATTACAAACCAAGTTTCATTGAAATCGGTCGAGTAGTTCCTGAGATATGGTTTTTTACCCATAAGTGGGCGACGCCACGCCCATTTTCCATTTTGTAAAAAAATCTGAGAGAAATTTAGTGTTTCTGACGTTTTTCGTTAGTGAATTAACCTACTTTTAGTAATTTTCAACCTAACCTTTGTAAGGGAGGTGAGCGTGGTTATTATCCGATTTCTTTCATTTTTGGACTGTATTAAGAAGTGGCTAAAAAAAACGACTGCAGAAAGTTTGGTTTATATAACTTCATTGGTTTGCGAGATATATACAAATAACCGATTTGGGTGCGGGACCACGCCCACTTCCCCAAAAAAATTACATCCAAATATGCCCCTTCTTAGTACAATCCTTTATTCCAAATTTTACTGTTATAACTTTATTTATGGCTTAGTTATGACACTTTATGTGTTTTTGGTTTTCGCCATTTTGTGGGCGTGGCAGTGGACCGATTTTGCCCATTTTCGAAAGCAACCCTCTCACGGTCCCAAGGAACATGTGTTCCAAGTTTCATTAAGATATCTCAATTTTTACTCAAGTTATCGCTTGCACGGACGGACGGACGGACAGACATCCGGATTTCAACTCCACTCGTCATCCTATAACCCCATCATATAACCCCATATCTAACTCTTTTATTTCTTGGTGACACAAACAACCGTTATGTGAACAAAACTATAATACTCTGTGCAACAGGTTGCGAGAGTATAAAAATATATGTATACTATTATATGTTGACGATGTGGTAATTGCCACCAGTAATTCCGAAAGTATGTCTAAATTTAAAACTTATCTTTCAAGTACATTTCAAATGACTGACTTATGTGAAATACGATGTTTCCTTGGAATAAAAATTGATCGAAAAGATGATCAAATTTGCCTCAGTCAATCTGCATATATTAAAAATGTTTTAAAGAAATTCAAAATGGAAGATTGTAATCCAGTTGGCACCCGTCTTCCAAGCAAACTAAATTATGAGGACTTGCAAGCTCAAGAATCATGTGAAGCACCATGTAGAAATTTAATTGGCTGTCTAATGTAAATAATGTTGTGCACACGTCCGGACTTATCAATAATATCAATAAGTATCTTAAGCAGGTATACTAATAATAATAACAAAGAATTATGGCAATGTCTTAAACGAGTTTTAAGATACCTAAAAGGAACTGTTGACTTAAAGTTATCGTTCAAAAGGAATCTTAAAGTAGATAATATTCTTATAGGGTATGTCGATTCTGATTCGGCTGGAAATGAGACTGATAGGAGAAGTACTACAGGATATATATTTAAAATGTTTGCAATTGTTCAATTTCCTGGAGTGCTATAAAACAAAAATCAGTTGCAGCTTCATCTACCGAAGCAGAATATATGGCCTTATTTGAAGGTGTTAGAGAAGCATTATGGCTAAAGTCATTAATAAATGAAATTAAAATAAACTTAAATGGCTCAATAGATATTTTTGAAGACAACCAAGGTTGTATTAGTATAGCCAATAATCCTACTTGCCACAAGAGAACTAAGCACATAGATATTAAATATTATTTTACCAGGGAACAAATTGAAAACAAACTAATCTGCGCCAAGTATATTTCCACAGATTTCCAATTGGCGGATATTTTAACGAAGCCACTACCAACAGCTAGATTTACTACACTGCGAGACCAACTGGGGCTAACTGGACTTTATATAACTGGATCTTTTGGCATATATATATATATATATATATATTTAACAATAATTAAACTAAAATAATTTCTAGTCTAACCATTGCTGTTTATATAAATTAATCTTGTTAATTTAAGTTTTTTTTATTGATCTGATTGTGTTTTACTGGGTTTCCCCAATTCTTTGCAGCAAATGCTGGATCAAAAAAAAGAAAGAGTCCCCAGAGAAGAAAAATAATACAACCATTTGAATTTGAAAATTCGTCTGAAAATTATCTTTTGTTATTATTCCTTAATTTTGTATCAGTGTAACTTTTCAGGGGGCGTGTTGAAAAGGAAAGAACAATGAACACTTCAGAGAGAGGCAAAGCTCTCTCTTCTCTTTTTTCTCTCCCTCTCTGCATAAGAACATTTGCTTCCTTTTTGTGTGCACATGCGAGCTCTACTTACTTACTTGCAGACAACGAGAGCGTGCGGTTGTGTAAAATAAAAATTAACTAAAACGACAATTGAAGTGTTTTATTACTATTTTGGCAAATCGGGCTGGTGAATTTCCTTCAGTTTATATAAAACTTATAAATATATAAAAATCAATAGTAACATTGATTAGAATTCCAAAAAAAATATCTTCGGAAGTATTCATGCACAATTGTAGAGATAAGAGTCATGGCTGCCAAATACTGCCATTATCCTTTTAATATATTTACGAGTTTGTTGTTAAATTACCTTGTATCATTATATCTCTCTTTCTTTTGTGATATGATTTCGTGTTTAACAGATAATATATTCGAAATATCTTACTTAAAACATGGCGAAAGCATTGGATTTGTCAGTAATTTCGTTGAAAACACGTAAAGCCGATGAAAAACAACGACAAATTGCTTTTATTGGGCATGCGTAACATCAAATTGTGGGAGCTAAGTTACCGTCAAATAGGCAAAGTTTTGGAAGTGTTTTTCTACAATATGCGTTTTGTAAAACTTACCTCGAAAGAAAATGAAAGACTAACGATTGACGCTGTTTTTATATTTTGGGCGGGAAAGCTATATAAATGGTACGAAGATTGGAAAAACTTTCAACAAAGCTCTTAGCAGTTCTCGTGAGCTACAGTGGAACGGCGAAGTTTCTAGGTGCTCTCAAAATCGAATCAGGTACCGAAAAAAACATCGCCGAAGCTGTTCACAATACTGCAAAAGTTGTAGCCTCGAGCTTTGATACTACAACCTCAAATACTGGTCTTGAAAAAGGTGCTTGTATTCTTTTGGATGACCTTCTAGGTCGAAAATTCATCAATCTTGCATGTTGTCAATGAATGTGAAAAATGTCTTTGAGAAGAATTACGGTAAAAGCAGTGCATCAGAAACTCTCATTTTCTACAGGTTCGTTGACTCATGGCACAAATTGAAACGAATTCCATTCAGAAGTGGCTTCGATTATCCTATTGTTAAACTTAAAATGTCCGATGAATGCGAGCAGATCGAACAGTTTTGTCGAAATCATCTCAAACAGACTCATATACGTGGTGATTATGAAGAACTCTTGGAGCTTACGATTACATTCCTTAGTAATAATGGTGGCGCTTTTCGCACATGTGGTGCAACATCTCATGCGAGATACATGTCGAAGGCAATTTACTGTTTCAAGACTTTTCTGTTCCGTTTCCAATTCAAGTTTACTGCAAGAGAATTAAATTGTATTCGAGATATTGTCATTTTTGTCGTTAAACTTTATATTAAGGTCTGGTACGGATGCACAAATTCCGTTGAGAGCCCTAATCAGGATTTACACTTTTTACGATCATCTTTCGAGTTTTCAAAAATCGACGAAGTTATATCTAATGCAGTAACTGAAAAGTTAAAGAGTCATTTGGGGTATTTGACACACGAAACAGTAGGATTAGCATTTTTAGATCCAAGCGTTTCACTCCAAATCAAACAATAAATGGTGAACCGTTTAACAGCGCAGGCTCCTCTTATAATTTTTTTCAAATACCAAATTTGCAGGATTTGTTGGCTTGTGACTTATCTGATTTTGTCCCGTATAAAACAAAGAGTATTTTTTATCAATTTCAAACTTCAGACTGACTTCTTTGATTTAGACCCAGCTGTGTGGAAGGACAATGAGAAATATTGAACTGCTTCGGAATTCCTTCAAAATTTATTTGTTGTTAATGATGCTGCAGAACATGGAGTTAAATTTATGAAGGATTATAACCACATTGTAACCCGCGATAAAGAAGAAGTTCAGTTTAAATTGCAGGTTATCGTTTCTTACCGAAAAAACTATGCATCACATACAAAATCATCATTGAATAAATAATCATAAAGCTTCTAATGTTTTCTAAACTTGAATTCAAATACCAAATTTACAATTCAAATAATTGTGTGTGCAATAAAGAAAAACATCAACAATTTATAAAATAATCTTTTTTGTCCACCTTTAACCAACTTTTGGGTCCATCAATTATTCTCAGATCAGCTTCAACTTTTTCAGGCATTTTATTTAGATTAAAATAAGCTTTTTTAACCCAGCGCTCATTGACTTAGACATTTAGTAAAATTTTATAAGAAATCGCGGTCAGGCTAATAACCACTTTTGTATTACATTTTTCGCGACACGATTTTTGCCAATTTATCTCTGCGGAACACTCTTACTGAATGAACACATGCACAGCTCATATCAGAAAAAGTAACTGTAAGCTTGCACAACATATCTATATATATAAAAATGAAATGGTGTATAGTTGTAACGCTAAAACTCGAAAACGGCTGAACCAAATGAAATACTTCCTTTGGGGGATTTGTTTGTTATTACCACGCGCAGGTCATGTCTTAAAATCAGAACAAAACATTAAGGGGGCGTGGCACCTCCCATACAAATTGAATTTTTCAAGTCGAATATCTTCAAAAGTGCTTAAGGTAGGAACATGAAAATTGGTACAGAGCTACAGGATAACAACACCACTCTCACCTATAAAATCGGGGGCTATAGAATAAGGGGGCGTGGTACCTCCCATACAAACTAAATTTTTTAAGCAGAATATCTGTGAAAGGGTTCAAGGTAGGGACCTTAAAATTGGTATAGACCTATATGGTATCGAAAGCCTTCTTACACGTAAAAGAAGGGGTCATCGGAAAAGGGGGCGTGGCACCTCCCATACAAACTGAATTTTTCAAGGTGAATATCTTCAAAAGTGTTTAAGGTGGGAACATGAAAATTGGTATAGATATAGGAAACAACACCAATCTCACCCATAAAACTTGGCGTTATCGAAAAAGGGGGCGTGGTACCTCACATACAATTTTTAATTATTTTGGTTGTTAATCCACCATATATTTATCTCATTTTCCACCTAGCACGACATTTTGGTTGTTTCTTGCTATTTTTGTTTATTTATCGGTGACAGTAGAGGTTATATCGTAATTTTGGTTGTGTTACGTGCTATTTTTGGTTTATGGAAATGGCAGTTTTATGAAACAAACACAAATTAAATTAAACGTCAATTTTGCTTTGCAATCGAACACGCAAAATTTAGAGGGCAATAAAAATGCGCCTTGCTTTACTGATATATTGATATATTTTGTTTTAAAAAGTGAGTTATTTAGTGAAAGTGATTTAGCGTGTTGGCGAATACCGATTTATGTACATTGGAATTTATCATTCAATTGATCTGCTTCCTTAGTTTAATTCATTCATTTTTGGAGTTTTCAGAGGTAAGTTATTGGTCCGTAAAACTTTATATGAACTTTATGCAAATGAATGATCATTTCCAATTAGATATTTGTTACGACAACAATCTTTCTTTTCTGAGCATTGAACGGGCAGGTTTTCGATATGATCCAAACATTCAATATAGCGCATCTGTTCAAATCGGTCAGATGTCAGTAGTTTGTCAATATTGCAATGCAGTCAAATTTAAAAATGAACCGCCAGGGTTATGTTGCGCCGGGAGAAAGGTTAAGTTGCCAGAATTGCTTCCACCACCACAGCCATTGTTCCAGCTGCTTTACGGTGAATGTCCTCACTCGAGCCATTTCTTAAAGCACACTAAAATGTACAACGATTGTTTTCAAATGACATCGTTTGGAGGTGAAATTGAACAAAACTACAATCCAACGTTTAAGTTATTTTTGATAAACAATATTCGACAAAAACTACAGAGCTTTCCTCCAATTATACAGGTTCATGGGCAAATTTTTCATCTCGCTGGATCGCTGTTGCCGCATCCAGATCAAGAACACAAATATCTCCAAATTTACTTTCTGGGAGATTCACATGATGAAGTAAATCGGCGTTGTGCTATCTTCAATACAACGAAAAGAGAAATAATCGAACAATTGCAGCAAATGTTACACGAACACAATGGCCTCATTAAACTGTTTACGATTTCGTTGGAACGTATGCCAACAGATGATCATAGTATAATCATACAAGCGGACAAAAGACCAACAGGGACACATGAAAGACAATATAATGCACCTACAGTTAGCGAAATATGAGTTGTTGTTGTTGTTGGAGAAAATTTGCAGTCGCGTGATATTGTTATCAAACGTAGAAATCAAAACGCACTAAAACAGATAAGTGAGACACATCGGTCTTACGACGCAATGCAATATCCGCTCATGTTCTGCCGTGGAGAAGACGGATATCACTTAGGATATAAGATGATAAATCCGGTGAATGGTTAGTAAAAAAATTTTGTTTGCTACTTCATATAGGTAATTAAAGCTTTTAGGTGTCGAGACAAATAAAAAAGTCAGTTCAATGAAGTTTTACGCATATCGAATGATGATTCGCCAAAACTATGACAACCACTGAGATATGGACGGTTATTTCAACAGTATTTTTATTTTTGATCTAAATATTAAAAATAAAATATAACTCTTATTTTTTTATTTTTTTGATAAAAGTCATAAGAGTTACGGTCCCTGTTTTTCAATATTGGGAATTTGTCAAGGACAAAAAAGGCGGTATTTAAAGTATACACAATGAAATTAGGAAAAATCGTTCATATTCTATTAAAACCAATACCGGTGTAATTTTTGAAATGAAAAAAAATCTATTTTGGGCAGAACGAAGTTTGCCGGGTCAACTAGTAAGTCTACATAATTGAAAAAAACCGCCGGCCAAAAATATTTCAGTAACGAGAATTAGAAGCCGGTAAGTACAGTTAAGCGGCCAATACAACTGGTAGCGCCAGCTGATTGACCGTGTATGGTAATGCACCATCTGCTGGCGTAGTGTAGTTTGAATTCCCCGTATTAAAATAGAATTTTCAATTAAGTAAACCGCGGATATGATTTCGAAGGAAAAAATATCTTGTGAAGAATTTATTGATTTCTATGGATGAAACTTTTCTTCAAATCACCATTGTGAACCTCTCGTTTTATGTCCGATTGAAGATACACAACCAAGTTGTGGGTCTGTAATTCTATATAATCGTCCAGTTATTAGAAGCCAACAAATATTATGAGGCCCCTCAACTAAAACCCGAGGACCCTACTTCTGGTTCACAGTCACGTTCAACTCCACTTCTGTGAACTTCGAATTATTCGCCACCCTTTCCACTCTCTAAGAAAAGTAATCGAATAACTAACCTATCGCTATTAATTGGCCCCAACCGATTTCGGCTGGGCACATAACGAGTGTTATCTCCTACACGCTATCCTCTCAGGACTGTTTGTAACGACAGACAATCGACCGTAGTGTGTCTATCTTCAAATATCATAGCAGACAGCAAATAGAAACTAGTACCAAAAAGTAGTATAAATAGCACTAAATTATCAAAATGTAGTTAGTCTTAGTTAGTGTATTAATAAAAGAATTTGCCCTGACGGTGCAAAAGACACAATAACTTGATTCAATTGTAATCAACTGGGGCTCAACCGGGATAGCAAGTAGGACTTCCAATATAAAGTGCTTGAAAAAGTGGCATACGATACAAAGCCGACACTGAAAAGCGGACAGCGTCGAATCAAACAACAGAAACCTAAGAAAGAAGATTACATGTTTACACCTCGATCAAACAGCAAGAAAGCAGCCATTGGTGACCACAAAAATTTAAATATATTCCAACTGGAAGCAAAAGCTATTAAAATGACTGAAGCAGCAACACTCAAAGCACACATTTATGTTCTTGGCTTAACTCAATTCGATAAAAACCGACTGCGATGTCCTGGGTATTACAATTGTGTATGCATAATCAGAGCAAAAATAACAGGAGCCGCTTCTAAAGTTTTATCAGTCAACGGAACTCAACTTAATTTCTATGCTATAATCAATCGCTTGGAGTATACCTATTCGGATAAACGACCACTACATGTCCTTAAAGAAAAAGCAAGGAAGTAAAACTCTCACCGAATTCCACGACGAAATACATCAAGTCTTAACATTGATTCAACAAGAAATAGAAACAATGGAAGAAAATATGCGAGCTAGAAGATTATCAGACGTGAGTGATGATGCCATCCGCACATTTATTATGGGACTCCGGCGCAACTTCACCAGAGGTATGTATACTTTATAAATAAACCAAAGAGCCTTGGTGAAGCATATGCGATTGCTTGCACCATTTACCATGATAATCAGGACATACACTTCGAGAGCAGTGTTCCCCGTCGACATGATTCGAGATATGAAGGTCAGACCACCTTCATCACCAACGGAATGATCATCAACTGAGACCAGCATATCGCGTTAATCCTCAACGGCAACCAACGTACGAAGAGAGAAGGAAACTTAATCCAAAGAAATGGCCAACAGCAATCAAAAGCTATACCTATGTAAGTGGACTATTCACACAAATACGTGAAGCAAACGCATCAAAACTCACTAAAAAATCCGACTGACCAACAAAATCCATTTAAGAGGGAGAGACACGTATAATCTCAAAACTTTAACCACAATAAAGTACAGCGTACCAACCAAATCGAACAAGCTGACGTATCTCTGAACATTTCCAACTACAAAAAAAAAAATTTGAATCTGGCAGTACTTTTTTAGCGAATAAATGGGTTGGCATGCATCCAGACGAAATGAGGACTAACAGGCACACACGTGACTTTACTAGTGGACACTGGATCCACAAGTAACTACATTAGTAAAAACTGTAACATAGGTAAGTCAGTATCAATAAAACCATTTAGAACAAAAACTCTACATGGCTATTCGGTTATATATTAAAAAAGAGATCACATTGTACGGGCATTACTTAAATGCCTTGGAGACGATCAAATAATTGCGTCAAACACTTAAGTGTGTTGGTGTCGTCGGCTACACGTACGCTACACCGACCTGTTGTCGGCTCTGTTTGATGAAAATCAAAATTTTTGATATTTATATTTGACGGACGATAATTTGATCGTCTCCACTCATGTTTGACAAGCATGAGCTCATTTGACGGGAAGATTTCATGCTGAGAGGACACAGAAAAGTGAAGTGAAGCGAAGCAGAAAAAAAGTGAATTGAAATAAGTCTGAAATTTAAAAAAAAATAAAATAAATTAAAATAATAAAATAAAATAAAGTAAAATCAGATATAATAAAATAAACTAAATCAAATATAATAAAATAAACTAAAATAAAATAAAATAAATTAAAATAATAAAATAAAATAAAGTAAAGTCAAATATAATAAAAAAAACTAAATAATATAAAATAATACAAAAATGGAGACATTTTTTTCATAAGAATTGCAGCACATGCCAATAATAGATAATCATCATCCGACGATGACATGATGACCGTTCGTTACGAGCTCAAAACTAAACTGATGTTTGACGTGTTAATTTGAACGTTTGCGGGCAACACACGATTGAACATCACTAACACATATGCACTGTTTGACGCAATTATTTGATCGTCTCCAGGGCACTTTAGTATTCTTTAAAATAGGTGAATTAAATGAGTACGCCGATGATATCGATATCATCGGAAACAACACCCGCGCCGTTAGTTCTGCTTTCTCCAGACTGGATAAGGAAGCGAAGCGTATGGGTCTGGTGGTGAACGAGGACAAGACGAAATATCTCCTGTCGTCAAACAAACAGTCAGCGCATTCGCGTCTTGGCTCCCACGTCACTGTTGACAGTCATAACTTTGAAGTTGTAGATAATTTCGTCTACCTGGGAACCAGCATTAACACCAATAACAATGTCAGCCTGGAAATCCAACGCAGAATCACTCTTGCCAACAGGTGCTACTATGGACTAAGTAGGCAATTGAAAAGTAAAGTCCTCTCTCGACGTACAAAAACCAAACTCTACAAGTCTCTCATCATTCCCGTCCTACTTTACGGTGCAGAAGCGTGGACGATGTCAACATCCGATGAGACGGCACTAGGAGTTTTCGAGAGAAAGGTTTTGCGGAAGATATATGGTCCCTTAAGAATTGGCAACGGCGAATACCGCAGACGATGGAACGATGAGCTGTATGTGTTATTCGACGACATAGACATAGTCCAGCGAATAAAAAAACAGCGGCTACGCTGGCTAGGTCATGTTGTCCGAATGGATGAAAGTGCTCCAGCTCTGAAAGTATTCGATGCAGTACCCGCTGGTGGAAGCAGAGGAAGAGGGAGACCTCCACTCCGATGGAAGGACCAGGTGGAGAGGGACCTGGCTTCGCTTGGAATAACCAATTGGCGCCAAACTGCCAGAAGGAGGGATGCGTGGCGCGCTGTTTTGGACTCGGCTATAACCGCGTAAGCGGTGTCTACGCCAGTCAAGAAGAAGAAGAAATGAGTTCAACATGATCTTAGGTGAACAAGGTCTCAGATTAATTAAGGGAGAGATTAACCTCTTTGACTATAGTTTAAAGTACCAGAAAAAAGTAGCAGGAAAAAAGGAACCATTCATTAATTTTACTGCAGATAATGCCAAGTATGAGGAGGAAATTAAGGAAGTAATGAAAGCAAATGAAAATATTAGTAACACCCTACCCTTCACAACCACTATCCAAGCTGCGATTAGGACGCAAACAGAAGATCATATTTGGACAAAGCAATACCCCTACCCCGTGGCAGACCATGATTTCGTCAATAAAAAATATATAGGCTTTTAGAAAATGGAAAAATTCAGCTGAGTAAAAGTCCGTACAATTCCCCTATTTGGACTGTTCCAAAGAAAGGATTAGACGAAAACGGTAAAATGCCATTTCAACTATGAAGAAATACACAATATTGAAAGTTACTCAGCGGAAAACTCTATTGCGGAAATCATAAAAAAATTATATGACGAAACTATGAATGAGGAGGAAGAGATAAACTAAAAATATAAGTAAAAAAATAACAAATTATGGTTTCCCGAAGGGCAAATGTCAACACGAAATAATTACAACAACGGACAGACCAGTATATGCAAAAACGTATCGCTATCCTCAAATACATGATTAGAAAATACAGAAGCAAATTAAGGAAATGCTAGAGCAGGGCGTAACGCGGGAAAGTGATTCGCCATATAATTCACCTCATATAGTACCGAAAAAATCGATTACAGGATTACATGCGACTTAATGAGTTTCCCGTAATGAAAAGTTTCCGATTCCAAATATCGATAGCATTTTAGAGAAATTAGGATAGCTCAATACTTCACAACCCTGGACCTTGCAAAATGCTTCCACCAAGTTCTAATTAAAGAAAGAATGCAATTCGGGCTCAAAAACGCCCCGTATATTCAGTACTTAGGGAATATATAATAAATACGAAAGTCCAGTGAAGAAACCTTAAAATTGCTGATGGATACTCACTTCCCGGGCAGCTCAGAGAGCTTCACCGCTGAGTATACTCTAGACAGAGTAGTGGACACAGATCCTAATATTGGAGACTTAATATCAATAGACAAAATAAGGTGGGCAATTAACAGCTTCAAGCCTTTTAAATCTCCGGGACCTGACGGTATATTCCCGGCTCAATTGCAGAAATCGCTCAGCCACGTAACGGGCTGGTTAATAGCCATTCTCGAAGGAACCCTTCGGTTAAATTACATTCCTTCATTGTGGAGAAAAGTGAAGGTAATATACATACCAAAAGCGGGCAAAAGCTCTCACACCAGTCCAAAAGACTTTAGACCAATAAGTCTTTCCTCATTTCTACTAAAAACACTGGAAAAATTAATAGAAATTAACATAAGAAGTAAGCTAGCTCCGGAAAAGTTAGCAGTTTCACACCACGCATACTCCAAAGGAAAATCCACGGAAACAGCCTTAAACTCGGTGGTGACAGAGATTGAAAGGGCGAGAAAGAGACAAACGAGTAGGAGGCGGGGTATTTTCAGAGAAACTGGATACCAGAATCGCTTTCCGATTACCGGATCACTGCAGTATTTTCCAAGCAGAGATCTCTGCAATTAAAGAAAGCCTTCTCGTTTTGTCAAAAAGAGTGCTAGCGACTAAGCACATATTCATATTTTCGGATAGTCAAGCGGCTTTAACATCACTAAAGTCGCATAGAATATCATCGAAGATAATGAAAGAGTGTTTGGGTTTACTAATAGCAATGACATCATATTTCACGATACACCTGCAATGGGTTCCGGGACATAGTGACATTCCTGGAAACTGTGTAGCAGATGAATTAGCCAGATTGGGCACAACATTGCAGTTGGATGCTAATAAAGAGGAGAGGAATTTATATACCTCTGGCAACGTGCAGATACCTAATAGATAAACATGCTGTTGATATGGCTGAATCACAATGGAAACAATCAACGACTTGTTCCGTAAGTAAACAAACGTGGCCTGAATGGAGTAAGAGCCGCACTTGTCGTTTACTGAAATTTAAGAGGAATGACACAAGAACACTTTTAGGGATGTTAACGGGACACTGTCTGATTGGTAGACACGCCAACAGGCTGGGGTTACCTTGTAACGATTACTGCAGAAGCTGCCAGGAAGAAGAAGAGGCAGAAACGATTACACACCTTCTATGTGGATGTAAGGCTCTGTATAGGAAAAGAATTGCAACTATTTGACGCGGTTTTCTCGAGGATGTGGGAGAAGTTGCTCATATCAAATTATGTGAACTTTTTCACTTTATTAAGACCACAGGGTGGTTCAAAGATGACTCTATAGTGTGAGGGATCACAGTCCCAGTCGTGTCACAATGGGCCTCCTAAAGGCCTAGGTGCGTCGTTTTGACAACCACATAACCTAACCTAATACCATTTGCCATCCAGCAAGGACGCACTTTCGGTCGATACCGAAGTAATTTCAACACATTTGCAATTGCTGGAAGAGCAATGGATTCGCTTCTGTGTTGCACATTAAGAGTTCTGTGCGTATCTCAAAAGCATAGATCGCCTCAAACTACCACTCCACATTCACCTGCTCCTGAACCGCTACCTAAACTGCAGCAGCAGCCACTTAATGGCAATTCGCAATGACTTCCATTTCACGACGCCTATTGCTGTCTCATTCATACGAACGCAAATTTGTCGGACGGACAAAAATTACATTATTTACGTAACTGCGGCATATTGACCGCGAGGTACAGGGTCATGAGAGTCACATCAAAACGCTCATGTCAGTTGGGACCGCAGCCAAGGGCATAAAGCAAGTGTTAAATTCAATACTTCAGCACGTTGGGGCGTTACGAGCACTCGAGTGACTAGTCGAATACTGAGACGACTGGCTCATTCGCTTAACAGTTTCGAAGTTATCATACAAACCCGCAAACAACAGGAGTTATCACTCATGTTAGATGACTTGCCATTGTTCTCTGCTCAACGTGAATTCCCCGAAAGCCGCGCACGCCAATTGGAAATGATGCCGTCAGTCAGCACTACCACAAAGAAGAATGTCTCTATACCTCGTGCACGCAACCAGAAATACACGATTCTACATCAACCGCCACCAAGGTGTGCTTATTGCAACGGTGAGCATAAAATCGATTCATGCTCCCAGTTCAGTCAACTGGCCTCCAAAGGTAAACTATCCGCTATCAAGAAATTAGGAACTTGTATAAACTGCCTTAGCAAAGGCCGCAGCATATCTTTGTGTCGCATATGCCAACACCGCCATTATACTTTACTTCACGCAAGCTTCATCAGTAAACCCGTAACACTCGATAGCTTCGCAAATGAACATCTTAATATAACCGCACACTACACAAACGCTGATCGCGTCATCTTACTCGCAACCGCAGAAATCATGATACAAGATTACACCGGTGATGGCAACCCGCTCACGCACTCCCCGATAATGGTTCACATGCATCATTCGGCATCGAGACTTGCATCCAACGCCGTAGCCTTCCTAGATCGCCTTCATCCGCTTTTGCCACTGGAATATGCTCACTGCAAGGAGGTCCTTCGTACAGGAGATGTATGAATCTCCTCGAACCCTTAAAGCACAATTTCAATTAAGTACGCTCATCTTACCGAAAATCAGTATTGTTAACATGGGTACTATTTGGCAACGCAACTAATTTGCAAAACCCATCATTAAAATATTCAACTTTACACTACGTCACTCATTTGAATCAATGTATCAGTAAGTTTTGGGAATTCTATTCGCCTGAAGAATCTCTCTGTGAGAAAGTATTCGACGAAACAACGCAACGTGCATCCGAACGTCGCTACATCGTTCGTCTAACGTATTGATTGGTGAATCACGAGTAGCTGCAATCCGTGCATTACTCCGCATGGAAACAAGATTCGCCGCAAACAAAGTTTCTTGAGAAATACACCTTGTTTATAGAAGAACTAATCTCTACGGGGCACATTGAATTAGCTGAGACGATGTGATTATCGACTTCTAAGAGTAACGTATGGAATCGCTTCCGCATCGCACCTCGCAGTAAAGTCATTGCATCAAGCGCAAGCAAAGCAGTTATATAAGTCATAAAATATGACTTCTAAATGAATGACCTACTCTCTGGTGCAGACACTTTTCACGATCTCACTTCACTTCAAAGAGGCGTTCCAGCGTTCTCTCTGAAAGTAGATTCGAACTCCGCCAATGGGCAACAAATTGTCAACGCCTGAAGCAACTAATACATTACACATGTAAACAAATCTCGCATCTCCTAGCCGATGGAGATAAATCCGCACCTTGGTACAAATTGGCATACCAACCGCGATTATAGCGAGCCAAGCAGTCAATTTTTAAGAACTACCCAACGTACTTACAAAACTCACATTTCTATCAGACTCAAGCAAGGTATTCGATCCACTGGGTCTGATCGCACCATGTACAATCCGTTCTAAGAATTGATTGCAAAGACTTTTGCGCTCAAACGTGCACTAGGACGAACCGGTTCCTTCCGAAGTCGCCAAGGACTGATTAGCACATAGCCGTGAATTACCTCAACTATTTTCAGTTAAATTAAACCGCTGGTTGGGAACTAGGAAAACTTCCCACACTGCATTTGATATTTTTACCGACGCGTCAGAAGTCGCATACGCACCCGTTTTATATTGCCATACGCAATCTCCAGATGGGACGTTAAAGGTCGTACTAGTAGCAGCAAAAATGAGGGTAGCGCCTCTGAAAACTACCTCGTTACCGCGCCTCGAGCTTTGTGCAGCTCATTTAAGGGCAAAATTAGTACAAGTTCGAACTACATTTTTGACACATTATACGCATGGACCTACTCTGGCTTGGCTACAAATCAACCGTAGCCGCAGTTCAGTATTCGTAGCCAATCGTGTCGCCGCATTATAATAGGTACTTCCATCATTACACTGGAGACAAGTCGCTTCAGCACAACCCCGCTGATTGTGCTTCAACAAGCATATCACCATCGCAACTACTCGCACATCAACTATGGTGGCATTGGCCGCAGGAGAGCAATAGCCACTGGCTCGACTGTACGCAACAACATACAACAAACAATCTCGAGTTCAAATCTTAAGGAGCAATGACTCTCCTGACACAAGCTGCTGACGATTGAGATCTGCTGACGAAGTATCATTCATTCAATAAACTAAAATACATCACCGCTTACTTATTCCGCTTTATCAACAACGCATGTTCTAGTACTGGGATACGCAAATCTGCAAAAAAATTCACACAGTGATCTAGTTATTCTAGGTGAATTTATGTGAAATGCCACCTGTAAACTCTTCGAAAACTCATACTCAACTAAATTAGTCAGCTGATCTCTTAAACTAAAAACATTTATTTAACGGTTCACACATCATTATTTAGCGTTATGTTTATGCGACCAAATTTGATACATTTTGTAATGAAATTACTATAAAAGTTACACCGTAGTTTTTATTTTAGTTTATCATGAGTTTATGGGAATTGCTAGCAGTGTACACCGATTAACATTATATGGTGGACCACAATTCAACGACGTTTTCGGATACCTGGCATTCGCAACCTCACTGGTGTAATATATCGCAACTGCATCCGCTCCAAACGACTGAACTGTAGACCAATGCAACAGTTCATGTCTGACCTACCCGCTAGCCGTGTCACTTCAACCCGCTGTTTCCTACATACCACAGTAGATTATGCTGGACTCTCCCGGAGCAATTTGCATCACTATATTTTTTGGCGCCATATTTATTGTGAACCAGAAATTTTGTGAAAATTATATCTTTATATACATAAATCTTCTGCACGTGTGTTAGTCATTGAACTCCTCCTAAACGGCTGGACCGATTTTGATGAAATTTTTTGTGTGTATTCCAGGGGTTTTGAGGATGGTTTAGATTCACAATACGATCAACTAGATTTTGTTTTTTTAGTTGTAATATTTATTTAAAAATTGTTGTTGATATTAGCACAACTTAAATGGGATCCGGCAGACTGCGCTGTAGTCGCTGTGTCAAATATTCAAGAGTGTGTCTTGAAATCATCGTGGAAGACCAGGAAAGAATTAGAAAATATGTAAATATGGAAAAGTTGCGATGAAAAAATTTTATTTGAATTGACAACAAAATTAAAAAAAAGAAAACAAAAAATAATTTTAAATCATCATATATATAATTCCTTAACCAATTTCACTCATTTTCACCACCAAGGTTAAAGGGAAAAAGGGCAACTTGGCACCTGTTAGTAGGCAAACAAACGGCACATTCGGTCTTGCAATTACTCCTAAATTGCAACTCAACGAAACACCAGTCTGCAAAATCGCAAAAAATATCGCTGTATCGAAAATTTTCCAGATATTCAAGAAGTCGCTGGAGGCACTGTAAAAAGACGCGACATCCGACGCGACGTTTATGGTGGACTCTTCCAATTATGCCTGAATCAACTGTTGCTGACGAGCTAATCGCATGCCTAAAATAATCTAATTTCACCCAGCAGAAAATATCATTAACAGCGATGTTCAACGTGAACAGCAATTTGATATAAACTCTTTGGATACTTTTGTTGCTAATAATGAAAAATTGCTTACTGCTGAGCAACGAAATGTATACGATAAAATCAACCTATCAAGCACAGCTAGGAGGTTTCTAGTATTTGGATGCACCAGGTGGCACTGGTAAAACATTGCTTATCTCACTGATACTTGCAAGTATTCGTTCACAAAATCATATTGCATTGGCGATTGCTTCATCAGGTATTGCAGCCACCCTTCTGGATGGTGGACGAACTGCTCACTCAGCACTTAAATTATCTTTAAAAATTCATACAAATCCCGACGCAATGTGTAACATAAAAAAAATTCAGAAATGGCTGAAGTTCTGAGAAAGTGCAAAATTATTATTTGGGATGAATGCATCAGTATTGTTGACATGGGTACTATTTGGCAACGCAACTAATTTGCAAAACCCACCATTAAAATATTCAACTTTACACTACGTCACTCATTTGAATCAATGTATCAGTAAGTTTTGGGAATTCTATTCGCCTGAAGAATCTCTCTGTGAGAAAGTATTCGACGAAACAACGCAACGTGCATCCGAACGTCGCTACATCGTTCGTCTAACGTATTGATTGGTGAATCACGAGTAGCTGCAATCCGTGCATTACTCCGCATGGAAACAAGATTCGCCGCAAACAAAGTTTCTTGAGAAATACACCTTGTTTATAGAAGAACTAATCTCTACGGGGCACATTGAATTAGCTGAGACGATGTGATTATCGACTTCTAAGAGTAACATATGGAATCGCTTCCGCATCGCACCTCGCAGTAAAGTCATTGCATCAAGCGCAAGCAAAGCAGTTATATAAGTCATAAAATATGACTTCTAAATGAATGACCTACTCTCTGGTGCAGACACTTTTCACGATCTCACTTCACTTCAAAGAGGCGTTCCAGCGTTCTCTCTGAAAGTAGATTCGAACTCCGCCAATGGGCAACAAATTGTCAACGCCTGAAGCAACTAATACATTACACATGTAAACAAATCTCGCATCTCCTAGCCGATGGAGATCAAATCCGCACCTTGGTACAAATTGGCATACCAACCGCGATTATAGCGAGCCAAGCAGTCAATTTTTAAGAACGACCCAACGTACTTACAAAACTCACATTTCTATCAGACTCAAGCAAGGTATTCGATCCACTGGGTCTGATCGCACCATGTACAATCCGTTCTAAGAATTGATTGCAAAGACTTTTGCGCTCAAACGTGCACTAGGACGAACCGGTTCCTTCCGAAGTCGCCAAGGACTGATTAGCACATAGCCGTGAATTACCTCAACTATTTTCAGTTAAATTAAACCGCTGGTTGGGAACTAGGAAAACTTCCCACACTGCATTTGATATTTTTACCGACGCGTCAGAACCAATTTCACTCATTTTCACCACCAAGGTTAAAGGGAAAAAGGGCAACTTGGCACCTGTTAGTAGGCAAACAAACGGCACATTCGGTCTTGCAATTACTCCTAAATTGCAACTCAACGAAACACCAGTCTGCAAAATCGCAAAAAATATCGCTGTATCGAAAATTTTCCAGATATTCAAGAAGTCGCTGGAGGCACTGTAAAAAGACGCGACATCCGACGCGACGTTTATGGTGGACTCTTCCAATTATGCCTGAATCAACTGTTGCTGACGAGCTAATCGCATGCCTAAAATAATCTAATTTCACCCAGCAGAAAATATCATTAACAGGGATGTTCAACGTGAACAGCAATTTGATATAAACTCTTTGGATACTTTTGTTGCTAATAATGAAAAATTGCTTACTGCTGAGCAACGAAATGTATACGATAAAATCAACCTATCAAGCACAGCTAGGAGGTTTCTATTATTTGGATGCACCAGGTGGCACTGGTAAAACATTGCTTATCTCACTGATACTTGCAAGTATTCGTTCACAAAATCATATTGCATTGGCGATTGCTTCATCAGGTAGCCACCCTTCTGGATGGTGGACGAACTGCTCACTCAGCACTTAAATTATCTTTAAATATTCATACAAATCCCGACGCAATGTGTAACATAAAAAAAAATTCAGAAATGGCTGAAGTTCTGAGAAAGTGCAAAATTATTATTTGGGATGAATGCACAATGGCCCATAAGCATTCACTAGAAGCTCTTTTCGGTGGTGCTCTGATCTTGGTGTCTGGTGATTTCAGACAAACCTTACCTGTCATCCCACATGCAAGATATGCGGACGAAATAAATGCATGTTTGAAAGGGTCCTATCAGAGAATATGAAGTAATATAGAATGCGCATCTCGTACAACGTACACGTTGTATGGCGGGTCATACTGGTACAACCCGCTAGTTTGCTGTTAAGTTCACAGAAAATTTGCTCATTTCGCTGTTAACTTTACAGAAAATTCGCTCATTTCGCCGTTAACTTTACAGAAAATTCAATGCACAGAAGCCATAACTGTACCCGAATGACTCCTCGTTTCCTTGCTTCGTTTCTCACATTTTTACACGTAAAACAAAAAAAATCATAACAAGTAAGGAAACGCTAAGTTCGGGTGCAACCGAACATTTTATATTCTCGCAATTTATTGAAGAAATTTAACCAATACATATATGCGGAATAAAGCTCACCGTATTTTTGAAAAACCTATAATTAGGTATATGGGAGCTAGGAGAAGATACTTTTGAAAAACATACAATGAGGTATATGGAAATGTTATGACCCGATGTTAATAATTTTTGGAACAGAGACACACTATTAGAAAAAAGCAATTTCCTCTGAATTAAATGGAGATATCTGAGAGATTTACCCATATTTTCGGTTAAAAATTTATCCATAGGCGCTGAGTTCAACATGTTCGATATCTGGGGCCTTGAAAAGTTATGGTCCGTTTTCGACAATTTTTTCACAAGTGAACACAGAGATGATATGCACTAATATAAGATGGATTTCAAAATTGAGTTATAAGGAAAGTAGTAGTGGTTGTGAACCATTATGTGAACGAAACTATAATACTCTCTTTAGCTACTTTTGTTGCGAGAGTATAAAAATGATGGATATGAGGGAATATAAATAAACGTACATATGTATGTATGTGTTATGATTTATATGTCAGCTGTAAAATTAAATTTATACATAAATATGTATTAATAGTTATTGTTCAGATTTCTGAACAGTTCTTAACGGCTACAGTTGTAGATAAGACATTTTTGTAAATTATACGCATAGAGATATCATTATACGAATATTTATGTACATTATCGCTTAACATAGAAATGTATTTATCAATTGCCCATTTCTATCAACACTAGAAATACATGTTCGGGTATATTGAATAGAGATTGTAGTACAATACAAATACTGTAATACAAACATTACACTGCTTATTGTAAATGATCACAAATGATCCTAAACTAACGAACAGATAAGAGGTTTGTTATGTTATGCTGTCGCCGTTGAGAACACTTAAGATTAAGTTATGTGTACATAATGCAGTTATGTATAGTAGATTAGGATTAAGATATATACATGTATAACACAATTATGTGTGTGTGTTACATACATGAATTAGGCTAAGAATATTCTATAAATAAAGGAGCTCTGGGCAACCAGAGCTCGAGTACTATTTTGAAAACGAAACCAAACGCGTCTTAGTAAACATTTTGGTGACCCCGACGTGATCAAACCGCGAGTGAAAAAACAAAAAAAAAGTGTTGTGTTTGTGAAATAAAAAATATATATATATATATATATATATATAATAAAAAAATAAAAAATAAAAAAAAAAATTAACAAAATTAAAGGAATATCTTCAAAGTAAGGTAAGACATTGTTTAATTAACTAATTTTATATATATTTTTTAATACATTTATTTAATTATCTTTTTATATTATTATTATGGAGAATCAATTAAAATTAGCAGAAGAACTGCAGAAACTTCATTTTAGAGCCATGAGTATGGATCTAAATGAAGATTTAATAATTTTAACGAATCTCCAGGATAGTTTGGACAAAAAATGGTCGGAATTTCAACGAAACCATTTAGTGTTGTCCAACGATCCTAAAAATAAAAAAGAAAATTATTTTAAAAGTGATGTTGAAGGGACGGTAGGCACGCTTTATTTAACAGCGTATGCCAAATTATCGGAATTGGTAAAAATAGTTCGAGACAATAGTGCTCCCAGGAAAATGGAATCTTTTTCAAATCCTGGTTTAGTTCGCAGGCTTCAATTCTTACTAATAGAATTAGAAAAGAATATTGAAGACTGCGAAATAAACGAAATAGGCTCTCTAGATAGCATTGAGAGAGTTTTAGAAAAAACTCGTGATACAGTGCTTGAATTTATAAGCCAACACGAGGATGAAAACATTACTAGTAAATTCTATGAATTAAGAAATAGATTTTACAAACTAAAATCAAAATTTCAAAGCAAAAATAATGCTGTAAATGTTTCGTTGCCTCCAGTTGACATTCCCATTTTTTCGGGAGAATACGCTCAATGGCAAACCTTCAAAGAATTGTTTGAGCAACTCGTAGTTTCTCAAAATGTTTCAGACACATATAAAATGTGCATTTTAAAAACAAAACTAAGAGGATCGGCTGCAAGTTGTATTGCAAATCTGCCTTCAACCTCGACGAATTTTTCTGTTGCTTGGAACCTTCTTAATGAAAAATTTACGAATAAAAGGTTACTTGCTAACAATTATTTCAAACAAATTTTAGATGCACCAGTAGTGACTGAGACTGCTTTTAGTGTACGAAAATTTCAAGAAAAAATTTCTGAAAGTACACAAGCATTGGAAAGTCTCAGTTTGTCCTCAGAAAATTTGTTACAAGCCTTATTATGCTATACGCTTGTACAAAAATTGGACAACAATTTAAGACTTCGGTATGAAAATTCCCTTAAAAACCCTAAGGAAATACCGACTTTAAATTCATTACAATCGTTTCTGAATCATGAAGGGAATGCACTAGAAGCAGCAACAGTTTCAAAAACATCACCAAAATTTCAAAATGCAGGTTCTAAATGCATAATGGGATGTAATACTTTACATAATATATTTTATTGTTATAAATTTAAATCTCTCTCTACTCAAGAGAAATGGGATATAGCAATGAAAAACAAATTATGTACGAAATGTCTTAAAACAGGACATAATATAAAAGAGTGCAGAAGCGAAAATTGCCTGACATGTCAAGGAAACCATCATCTATGGCTTCACAAAGACAAAGACAAATTTTCTAAAGCAAAAAGCGCAATAATTAAAAACAAGAAAACTGAGAATTTAAAAAGTGAATCTGAATATGTCCTACTGACAACAGCAATTGTTGGTATAAAAGGGCGTGATGGAAAAATTATAAAGGCACGTGCCTTATTAGATAGTGGGTCTCAAGTTCACCTAATTACCAAAGAACTAAAAAACAAATTAAAACTCCCCTCTAGGAAAGAGTCTATGACTATTGAAGGAGTTGGACAAAACCGCACCAACACAAATGAAAGAGTTAATCTTCAACTAAAATCAATTGTTAACCCATTTGAGACAAATTTAGATACCGTTGTGGTACAAAAGATTGTGTCACATGTCCCAACTGAACATATAAATATTCAAAAAATACCAGAAGATATAAAACTCGCCGACCCTTCATTTGGTGTTCCAGGTAAGATTGATTTACTTTTAGGCGCGGACATATTCTATGATTTACTAAAAGAAGAGAAACTAGTAATTGAAAATGTAAATTACAAACTTCAAAATAGTGTGTTTGGATGGCTGATATATGGATCAACTAATATTAGCCCCAAATTAGCACACTGTGGTGTTTTGACACATTTAGATGAAAAACTAGACAGTCAGCTTAAAAAATTCTGGGAAATAGAATCAGTTGAAGATAGATGTATTAATAACACCACAGAAGAAACAGAATGTGAGCAGCATTTTCAGGACAATTACAAAATTTCTACAGATGGTAAATTTACTGTAGCTCTTCCATTAAAAAAGGAAAATATAAACTTGGGGGATTCCTCATTACAAGCAAAAAGAAGATTCATTTCTCTTGAGAGAAAGTTTAAAAAGAATGGAGCATTGAAAGAGCAATATAAGCAATTTATGAATGAATACATAAATTTGGGCCATATGGTGGAAATAAAAAATTCTAATATATTTAAGACTAAATATTATTTACCACACCATTGTGTATTAAAACCAGATAGCACAACTACCAAATTAAGAGTTGTTTTCGACGCATCTTGTAAAACAGACAAGAATATTTCATTAAATTCAATAATGCATTCTGGACCCAAATTGCAAGAAGATTTATTTAACATTTTACTGCGGTTTAGAAAACATAGGTATGTATTCACAGCAGACATAGAAAAAATGTTTAGACAAATATGGATTCGCCCAGAAGATGAAAAATATCAACTAATTTACTGGCGTGATGAAGATAACGAACAATTGCGAACGTACACTTTGAAGACGGTTACGTATGGTACAACAGCAGCACCCTATTTAGCAGTTAAATGTTTACAGAAAATTGCAGAGAAGGAAAGAAATGATTACCCAGAAGTAGCGGAGATTATTAATGTAGATTTCTACATGGATGATCTTATGACAGGAGGAGATAATCTAGATGATGTCAAGTTAATTCAGGACAATATCAAATTAGTTTTAAAAAAGTATGGATTCAACCTTAGAAAATGGTGTTCTAATAACATTGAACTTTTAAAAAATATCCCTCTTAAAGACAGGGAAAATCAACTCGATTTAAATAGAGATATTAGCAGTGATGTAAAAGCATTAGGTGTCACTTGGACCCCATTCGATGATCATCTTCGTATAACTTGTAATTGGAAGTGTAACGACAAGATTACCAAAAGAACCATTCTTTCAGACGTTTCCAAATTATTCGATCCACTAGGGTTTGTGAATCCCGTCACAGTTACTTCAAAAATTTTATTGCAAGAGATGTGGAAATCAAAAACTGATTGGGATGAAAAGCCGCCACAGGGAATAATGGACACTTGGTTAAAAATCAAAGACGAACTTCCATTGTTAAATCAAATACGAATATCCAGGCGAATTCTGTGCAATGAACCAGTAAATATTGAGCTTCACGGATTTTGTGATGCTTCGATGAAAGCTTATGGGGCAGTAGTTTATGCAAAATCTATAAACGCAACAGGTGAAAGTTATATAAACATACTTGCAGCTAAATCACGAGTCGCGCCAACAAAGATAATAACATTACCGCGCCTGGAACTATGTGCGGCTGTACTCTTAGTAGAATTAACACATAAAATTTTAGAAAGTTTTAAATTTAAATGTATTATTTACTTTCATACAGACTCCACAATAGTATTAAATTGGCTACAGCTCGATCCTGGACGCTTACAGATTTTTGTATCAAACAGGGTCAGTTTCATACAAACCAACACCAACACCAAGAATTGGAGGCATATTTGCTCAAAGGACAATCCGGCGGACATAATTTCTAGAGGAGTGTTACCAAGTGAGCTCATCAACAACAAGTTGTGGTTTAAAGGACCGGAAATTTTGCAAACAAATAATTATAAAATCGAACAAAAGGTAAATCTTGATAATTTAATTGTTCCAGATATAAAAAAATCCAAAATAGTTATGGTTTTAGCCGAAGAACAAACAATTCTATTTCATATAAACCATAAAAATAGTTTTGAATTTCTACAAAATGTTTTAGCTAATATATTTAAATTTTTAGATATTATCAGAAAAAAGCCATTAATGAATAGAATTTTCTATAAACGACAAGCACTAAATTTCATAGTTCGTGAAATACAAAAAAAATATTTTGCCTTGGAACTAAAACTAATTAAATATAATAAACAACTTCCAAAAAATTCCAAATTAGTCACTTTAGCCCCAATTGTAGACGGCAATAATATTATAAGAGTAGGAGGTAGGATTCAATGTAGTAAGCTTTCAGAGGATGCTAAGCATCCTATACTTCTCCCTTATGAAGATGAAATCGTTCGATTATTAATGAATCATATACATCTTAAGCATCTACACATTGGCCCACAAGGGTTACTTGCAATAACTAGGCAAAAGTTTTGGATTTTAAGAGGTAGACAATTAGCAAGCAAGATTGTAAACAAATGTTACAGATGCTTTAAAGCAAACCCTCGTCCACTACATCAGTTAATGGGAAACTTACCCCAAGATAGACTAACAGGAACTCGTCCATTTTATAATGTAGGAATGGACTTCCTTGGCCCAATTTGGATACATCATAAAATACGTGGAAAAAAGGCTGATAAAGCTTATGTCTGTGTTTTTGTATGTTTCTCTACGAAAGCAATACACTTAGAAGTCGTATCAGATTTAACTTCAGCAGCATTTATAGGTGCGTTAAAAAGATTTATTTCTAGGCGAAGTTGCCCAAACAAAATATATTCAGATAATGGGACCAATTTTATTGGAGCAGCCAATAGCCTTCGCGAAGTTTTTAAATTATTTCAAAAAGACTCTCATAAAGCAGAGTTATCAGAATTTTGCAATCAAAAGGAAATTACCTGGATAAATATACCAGCAAGATCTCCACATGTAGGAGGACTATGGGAAGCAGCGGTTAAATCAGTTAAAAAACATTTTTTCCGTGTAGTTGAAGGAGTGATGACTTTTGAAGAAATATCCACACTCATGACACAAATTGAAGCTGTACTTAATTCGAGACCTATTACACCATTATCAAATAACCCAAATGATCTACAGGTTTTAACACCGGGCCATTTTTTGATAGGAGAACCTCTATCAACTATTATTGACACTAATAATAATCAAAGTTATCATGGGTTAAGGGACCACTGGAAATCGGTAGAAAAGAATTCGAAAGAATTTTGGAAACGATGGTCCAATGAATATTTAACTGAACTTCAAAAAAGAAATAAATGGCAGGTTCCATTTGAAAATATTAAAACTGGTACATTGGTACTTCTTAAAGAAGATAATATTCCACCATTACAGTGGAGAAGAGGACGCATTGAAAACGTCATTTTAGGCCAAGATGGCAAATGTCGAATGGTAGATGTAAGGACAAGCAATGGTACATCGAAAAGAGCGATACACAATGTTTGTCCTTTTCCTACCGAAGAAGAAAAAATAAGTAATGATAAAATAGAGATAGGTGATAATGAAAAAAGGCGCTCGACTCGAATTAAAAACAAAAATTTTATATTAACATTATTAAGTTTTCTTATAATTTTACCTTGTGTAAAATGTTTAAGTATAGAATATTTTAAGAATAATCCTGGAGCATTTCTCGAAAAAAGAGGATCTGTTGGATTGACTAGATCAGCGTGGGATATAATTGTCCACATTGATCTATTGCAATACACGTCTGAAAGGCAACAAATATCAAATTCAATCAAATATTTTAAGAACTCCACCATATGTGAAGAGGAGGAAGTAAACGCAATGATCCAACAGCTGCACAATAAATACGCAAATATTGAACAACTACATGATATCATCGCGTTCACGGGGAGGAGGATGCAGCGGAAGGCTAGGTCAGTCTTACCCTTCATAGGGTCGTTATATTATTCCATGTTTGGGCTAATGGATGAAGAGCACGCTGATGTTCTAATAGCAAAAATACAGAACGCTAAAGAGAACGAAAATTACTTGCTGGACTTGCTAAGAAACCAATCTTCAGTGGAAGACGTTACCTTGGATGTCCTAAAAAGGCAAAATAAAGCCTATTGGAATAATTTTAAATTAATGAATGACTCAATTTATTACATAAGTTCAACTCTCGATGAGCAAATGAAACGCGAAATATTCATTGAAGCAGCCATCAAACTCAGCATAACAATGGAGGCCTTCGAAATGCTTCAAAGAGACATTATAAGCGTTCTCTGGAATTCTAGAGGGAACTTCATGGAAAGACTGTTGCCAATAAAAAAGTTTGAAAAGCAAATACAGTTAATTGCAAACAACGTCGACCAGAGCTTGCAGCTTCCAGATACCGATCCTTTCGAACTTGGACATGTAGCCACCACAACAGCCAAAGTTACTAAAGATTTTATATTGTTTAATATAAAAATTCCTTTAGTTACGAAATCGGATCTCCAAATGTATACAATATACCCATACCCCACAATACACGACGGATACTTCGTGAGCATTAAGGAAACAAATCGTCATATTCTTTTTAATGCAAATAAAACTATTTTTTATGGTATGAACGACGAGATGTTGTACAGATGTCAACGTATGGAACGAATGACAATATGTCCACAAGTGCATCCTATCTTTAACATAGGGCATATGCAAGCTTGTGAGATGTCATTACTGAAAAATAAAACAGGCATACCACTCAACTGCGAAGTCAACATTATGCCGTTGCAAGAATTTTGGTTACAGCTATATTCACCTAATACATGGATATTTTCACTGCCATCAAAGATAGACGCCAAAACAAGCTGTAATGGTAGTGAGAAAACCATCACGTTGGATAAACAAGGTATCATCAAACTAGATACCAATTGCATTTTAGAAACAAAAAGCGTAAAACTTTGGGCATACGAATTAAAGAACTCACTAATTGAATTTGAAATACCAGCAACTAACCTTACTACACACCTTCCTACCCTTAAGCATATTCAATTAAAAGGATCAATTCAAGCATTTAAGATACCAGACATTCCGAGACCAACTACCATTTGGGGTTTTCCATTGGATTTAGAATGGCATCATATAGTCCACTACGGGATGAATACTACAACCCTAATACTGCTGATTGCTGGTGGAATTATAATCGCAATAGCCCTCCGACGCATTTGCAATGCAGCAAGGCACGTATATCCGGTAGGAGGATATATATTTAGAAGTTAATTATTAATAAAACTAAATCAAAATTACATTCAAAAATATGAAATATAGTAACATTAAAATAATAACATATACATATAAGAAAAACAATTACGAGTTCGACCCGCCAATCTCCTAAATATTGTAATTAAAATGCCCAAGATGTATAAATTCTTGAATTATTTTGAAATGTAAACACTTCAACGCGGGCAGTATGTTCAGATTTCTGAACAGTTCTTAACGGCTACAGTTGTAGATAAGACATTTTTGTAAATTATACGCATAGAGATATCATTATACGAATATTTATGTACATTATCGCTTAACATAGAAATGTATTTATCAATTGCCCATTTCTATCAACACTAGAAATACATGTTCGGGTATATTGAATAGAGATTGTAGTACAATACAAATACTGTAATACAAACATTACACTGCTTATTGTAAATGATCACAAATGATCCTAAACTAACGAACAGATAAGAGGTTTGTTATGTTATGCTGTCGCCGTGGAGAACACTTAAGATTAAGTTATGTGTACATAATGCAGTTATGTATAGTAGATTAGGATTAAGATATATACATGTATAACACAATTATGTGTGTGTGTTACATACATGAATTAGGCTAAGAATATTCTATAAATAAAGGAGCTCTGGGCAACCAGAGCTCGAGTACTATTTTGAAAACGAAACCAAACGCGTCTTAGTAAACAGTTATAATCATAATTTTTTAGTCATTGCGACAAAAACGAAAACAAACATATAGTTTATTATAAATTTTATATAAATTAATTAACTGTTTCAATTTTAAATAAAAAATAAAATATTAACATCTATTGACCAGCAATAATTTTTAATTTTCTTTGTTTCGAACTTCCTTTTTGCACAGCCCAAATGCAGTGTTTTCCTAAAAGTATTAATAACATAAAATCTAAAATTTCTAGTCTATGGTTACAGCACTCCCCACTGAACCATTCGGGAGTAAAATTTTTGCATGATTCTAACATGAAAGCCTTTATGCCTAATTTCTCAGGCTCTAATTTAAAAATTTGTTGAAAAATTATGACATGTTTTACACTAGCACTCATAAGGGCTTCCGATGGAGCAACGAGATTACCGAAATCTGTAAGTGATTGATAGTTTTTGTGAAAAATGAACAGTTCACTAGGAGCAGTTAAAACTTCATCTTTTTTCCTTAATTCCTCGCAACATTTTTCACATTGTAACCTTGGAATGATTTTGTATGCCACATATCCAACAAAATATCTAATTGATACCAGCTCTAAACTAATATCTGACTGGTTACAAAATGAGTCTTCCAAAAAGTAATTCTCATGCAATTGGTCGTTAAAATCGAAATCATATAGCCGGCTGTTATCTTCTTCCTCATTTACAAGCAACTCCGGTTCATTGTTAGAAACGCTAGTAATTACCTGATCCATTGAATCCTGCGTCTCTTCACAGTTGCTAAATGAACTATTTTTAATAATTTTGAAAGCCAATAACCTGGCTAAAATATTATTCAGCTCAGCTACAGAGGGGTTGGTATTATTACCGCCTTTTTGTCTTAATACAGTAAACATATTTTCTAATTTGTCTTGGTTTAAAGATTTTGTCATAATGAAAAATTTGTCTTAATTATCTTTTAATACTTCTTCGACGATTAGAAGAGCAGATTTTAATGATAATTTCATTCCTTCTAAAAAATATACTCTTTTTTTTTCGTCGACAAATTTAACTCCCTCTAAGTAGCATAAGAATAATTGAATAAATTTATGTGGTTCTTTGTTGAGTTGAATAGCAGACCGATAACAATTATCTGAGTATAATGATCCACTATTCATGCAGTCAAAAATTTTGTCAATTTTTGAAATAAATTCAGCCGTTGATAAAGCTACCACTTGTGGACTTTGCTTGAAACCCGATGTATCGCAAATAGTTTTAATAGCAGCTTCAACTGTTTTGCTAAACACTTGCGTTGCACATTTAACTCGCATTTTTTCAAATGAGTTTGGAAATATGTGTTGTCTAGTCAACTTCAGCAATCCATTCCGTAACGACTTAATCAAATGTGGGAAATCAAACATACAGTAAATGTTTTTCCCTTCAAAATTAAAATAAGGCTTTTCTGTACTAACCCCAAAATTAGAAAAGCATTTTCGATTAGACGATCTCTGATCGCAAACTAGTACATTTATATTTATGCCAAAGCTACTTGTCATTCTCAGAATTTCTTTAATAATTCCACATAAAATATTTGAGGTTAATCCGTTCTCAGAAACAAAATAATTTAAAATTGAACTCCAATTAGAAAACATTGATTTCAGCATAAAAACGCATACCTGCTTACCAATTTTATTTGTTCTCTCGAAGCCTGTACATTCAAATCCGTCAATTAAATCCAGTTTTGAATTATATCTTAATTCCTTTCGAATTGCCATTTCGTCCATCAGAAGTGATTTTCATTTTTTTCTTTTAATTCTAAACACATACTCTTGATGGAATCGAAGGCGACATTTTTGATACCAGGTTGAAGAAATTTTATTGGAGCCCACCGATTTAAAGTGCTTATGTGTGGCAAATTTAAATTTAATTTATTCCTTAGAAAGGAATAAGTTGACTGTGAAATATAAAATATATTTTGTGCCAAATATTTCACATCATCAGAATATTCCTTTGGCCTCGTGCTTACCAACAGCTTGCAAAATGTTTTGGACTCAGAACTTATATTTTTTAAAGAGTCAATTGAGTTTTGCAACATCCTTAAATTTGCCTTTCTAGATTTCAAAACAGGGAGTTCCTTTGTTCTCAGCTTTGCTTTGATTTTTTTAAAATTCTTTAATAAATGCTGTATTTTTTTCTATAAAAATTAGATATTCTTGTATTTTTTTCACAGTTATTGCACATAACATCATCCCAGTGGGGTCGCTTCGAGGGAATATCTGGTTCCACAAGGTCTTTTTCAGAAAATAAATGATCTTCATCCAAATTTAATGTTGGAATTGCATCATTTTTTTTTTAATTTTTTCCCAATGAACGTGTTGCTGAAGTGATTATGACAAATATAAAGTTTTTTGTCATAATCTTCATTTGCAACATTGCATTTTTCCCGCCAAATTTGACCGAAAATAAGATCGGCAGGGGGAAATTTAAATAATTTTAAATTGGGCCAGTGTCTTTTTGATTTTTGGCAACTGCGCACACAACATTTAATTCCCGACCTTGCACTATTTTTATTTGTCCATGTAGTATTTTGAATTGCGGCCATACCGTTGCAATTTCAATATAAATACAAAAACAATTAAAAATTTGGAGTATGTATACAAATAAGTTTATTTGGAACAAGCCACGTAAAAATATTTGTAAAAATTTTAAATTGGGATCAACCACGTCAAAATATAGATATGTATAAAAACAAAAATCAAAATTTGTTTCAAGCGCAAGGGAGCATACATCCATTCACGTAGAAGATCAATCGCATATTAACATATGCACACATGCTCTAACCAGAGCATATTCAAAAACAAAAGTCAATTCAATGCTAAAATTCTTTTGAAATATACACTGCAAAGCGTCATTGCTTCAGCATTTTTGTTTTTACTTGTAAATACAAAAACAGACTTGATCGCAAATACAAACCATTGCTTCTTTCAAAAAGCCAACAACAAAAAACACGACATATTACGAATAGGCAACAAGAATTTAGGAATAGGCGCGACGTCGGCGCATTGTAAAGAAAATGAAGTTTAACATTATTCCGTTGTTCAAGTTCTGCTAACCAAATTCCCCCTGTTGCTTACCGCCCGCACCCGAAACTGAAATTTTGTCATTTGCCATGATGCGCATTCTATATTACTTCATATTCTCTGGTCCTATCTATGGCGACATGTCAGTAAATTAAACCTTACAATCAATATGCGTGTTCAACTCCAAAATTACCCATTTGAGTCGCGATTTTCTGAACAATTGCTAAACATTGGTAATGGTTAAATTCAATTGTATAATTGTATTGTATACTTTTGCAATATGGTGGCTACCAATGATGAGTTGATGCAAAGTATTTTTCCACAGATACAATATAATTATACAGCCCATACATGGCTACGTGAGCGAGCTATTTTAGGTGTGAAAAATGAAGATTTCAACACGATCAATTTACAAATATAGCAGTCACTGCCTGGTAATGAATTTACATTTAAATCAATTGACACTGTTGTTGATCCTAGATTTATCTGGAATGCCACCACATAACTTGCGATTAAAGATTGGCTCACCTATAATTTTGCTTCGAAATATGAATGCGCAAAAATTGTGTAATGGTACGCGATTAGTCATAAAAAAAATCATGGGCAACATTCTTGAAGCCACTATTTTGAGTGGAAAATTTCAAGGTGAGGATGTACTCCTACCACGGATTCAAATGATTCCTTCAGATTCGCCGATACCATTTAAACGTTTACAATTTCCAATCCGTTTGGCATTTGCGATGACTATTAATAAGGAGCAAGGTCAAACGATCAATTTGTGGACTAGATTTAGAAAATCCGTGCTTTTCTCACGGCCAATTATACGTTGCGTGCTCGAGGGTAGGAAAACCATGGAATTTATTTATTTATACCTCTCAATGATTAAATAAAAATATTGTACATCCGATGGCATTACGATAATTTCAGTATTTGTAGATAATTAACTCTTAGAATAAATACCCGTTATAAAATAGTTTAAGATCCACCTTTTTCGCCAAACGACTTTATTGGTTATTTTGTAATAAATATATATGAATAACGTAAGGTATTGTAATAAGTTTCGAATAAAAATTTGCATCATAACGGTCTAATAATGGTTACAGCTAATTTCCAAAAGTTTATATTGAGACGTGGGACAGGACAACGTCTGTCGGGTCCGCTAGTACATATATAAAGTTATAAAAAATGGCCCCGACGTCAAGTAAAGTGTGGCAATATTTTGGCAAAAAGACGACAAAGAATTCAACTGTCGACTGTGCTCTAAAATGCTTAAGTAGTGCAAAAATACTACCAACATGTTTCAACATTATAGTTGAAGCATGTCAAAGAGGTTGCATCTCTCAAGGTGGTAAGTATTTCAATTTTCATTAACAACTATTTTAATTATTTTAGACACCAATCGGCACCGAAACGAACGAAATTGAGATGACTAGCACAACCTGTATTATAACATCAGCACCACCCCAGTCAGCCAAGAGCCAGAGTCAGCCAAATATTGAATCGGCATTTTCCAACGCCACAAAACTATCTATCAGGTGGCTCCAAGCATAGCAAGATCCTTTCTCTCCGTGAGCATTCAAAGAGTACGGACGTGTTTTAATGCGCTCCGTGATTTAATTGAATTATTAAAAGCAAATAAAATTAAATAACAAAACAACTACAAGTACTGTGGAAAATCAAAAGCTAAACATAAAAAAAAAACAAAAATAATACTAAAACAAAAAAGTTTACAAACAATAAAAATAAATAATTATACAATTCAAGTGAGCAAAACAAACAAAGAACAAGTAAGGAAGGGCTAAGTTCGGGTGTAACCGAACATTTTATACTCTCGCAATTTATTTATTTAACTTTATTTATATTATACATATAATACACAATTTGACCCACATATTCGTCATATATATTGTATAAAGTCCATTGAAAGTTGGAAACCATAATATTAGGTTAGAAGCACCGAAGTTCTCGTGTTCGTATAAACATAGTATTTGTGCAAAGTTCTGCACCGATATCTTCACTAGTGCTTACTTTATATATTGTAAAGTACACGATTCAGATCGACTTCAGAGTTCTGGTATATGGGAAGTAGGCGCGGTTGTGATCCGATTTGGACTATTTTCACAACATATCATTGGGATGTAAGGAAAGTATTACAAACCAAGTTTCATTAAAATCGGTCGAGTAGTTCCTGAGATATGGTTTTTGACCCATAAGTGGGCGACGCCACGCCCATTTTTCATTTTGTAAAAAAATCTGAGTGCAGCTTCCATCTGCCATTTCTTATGTGAAATTTAATGTTTCTGACGTTTTTCGTTAATGAGTTAACCCACTTTTAGTAATTTTCAACCTAACTTTTGTATGGGAGGTGGGCGTGGTTATGATCCGATTTCTTTCATTTTTGGACTGTATTAGGAAGTGGCTAAAAAAAATGACTGCAGAAAGTTTGGTTTATATGGTTCTATTGGTTTGCGAGATACGTACAAAAAACTTCGTAGGGGGCGGGGCCACGCCCACTTCCCCAAAAAAATTACATCCAAATATGCCCCTTCATAGTACGATCCTTCGTACCAAATTTTATTTCCATAGCTTTATTTATGGCTTAGTTATGGCACTTTATGTGTTTTCGGTTTTCGCCATTTTGTGGGCGTGTCAGTGGTCCGATTTTGCTCATTTTCGAAAGCAACCTTCCTATGGTGCCAAGAAATAAGTGTGCCAAGTTTCATCAAGATAGCTTAATTTTTACTTAAGTTACAGCTTGCACAGACGGACGGACGGACGGACGGACAGACATTGGGATTTGAACTCCACTCTTCACCCTGATCACTTTGGTATATACATATAACCCTATATCTAACTCGTTTAGTTTTGGGTGTTACAAACAACCGTTATGTGAACAAAACTATAATACTCTCTTTAGCAACATTTGTTGCGAGAGTATAAAAACCAACATGAGCGCTGCGCAGCCTCAACAGCAAGGTCGTTGGCATTCTCTGAATGCCTACTTCAGCTTTGTTGAGCCTACACAATCTGCTCCAACAAAAAAACAATCCAACGGTGAAAAAGATGAGTCATCGAAGCGCTCTGCCGATCAGCAGAAGGGATCAACAGAAGCAGAACAAAACAGGAAGTGCACAACAACAAAACAGCAGACAATAGCAAGCAAGCAGGTACCAGCAAACGAGCGGACACCAAAGGGAAAAACAATGCAAGGTGAGCATGTACCAAAAAGAAAAACACCATCTGTACAGATTGGGATTGACCGCTACGTCAATATTAAAAGGAAATCAAGTCCTTTAAAGTCAGCGGTCAATTCCAAAAAATTCCAACCCGCCACGCTTGATTCAAATAAGCCAGGAACTTTAAATGGCAACAGATTTGCCATACTAAGCAATGGATCGAACGACGATGCGAAGGGTACCACCACAGTCGTGAATGCCAAGTCGCCGCCAATATATTTGCGAGAGCGTAGCTCAAATGTACTTGTTGCGAAACTAAGTGAAATTGTAGGTATTAACAATTTTCATATAGTGCCTTTGAAAAAAGGCAATATAGACGAAACTAAAATACAGTCCTACACTGAGAAAAGTTTTATGGATATAGTGAAATTTTTTGTCAAATAACAATAAAAACTATTATTCTTATCAACTGAAGAGCTCGAAAGGCCTAGTTGTTGTTGTAAAAGGCATAGAGTCTTCGGTATAATCTAATGATGTCAAAGAATGCGGCTTTGAAATTAAAAATGTGGTAAATATCTTCAACAGAAATAAGATACCACAACCAATGTTTAAAGTCGAATTGCTGCCAAACTCTAACCCAATTAAAAGGAATGAAACCCATCCAATATACAACTTAAAATATTTGTTACATCGTAGAATTACCGTTGAAGAACCTCATAAAAGAAATGGTCCGGTACAATGCACCAACTGCCAAGAGTATGGGCATACCAAGTCTTATTGCACTCTACGCAGTGTTTGTGTGGTATGTGGTGATTTACACCCAACATCAATATGTACTCTTAAAAAAGAGGATACAAATAAAAAAATTCAGTAATTGTGGAGGAAATCACACTGCTATCTACAGAGGCTGTCCTGTATATAAAGACTTGAAATCAAAATTATCGCTGGGAATTCAAGCTCGTCGTAACCAAATGATGAATATCCCTCGTAACGAAAATAGAGTAATTACAAACCAGAGTTCGAAACCTGGTAATTATAAGAATAGTCTTATCCAAGGAAGCTATGCAAATGTGCTAAAAGGCAGCGTTGTGCAAATGCAACAACCCCAAATTCCACCTAATGGAGGTATTGAAAATATGATCCTAAACCTTACTCAATGTATGACACATTTTATGTCTAGCATGCAAAACATGATCCAAGATTTAATCAAATCACAAAATCAAATGCTACAGACCTTATTATCTAAAAAATGAGTATAATAAATATTTGTATATGGAATGCCAATGGTATAAACCAACACAAAATGGAGATAATACAATTTCTGACTGAAAAAAGCATAGATGTTATGCTGCTATCAGAAACTCATTTAACAAATAAGAACAATTTATTTATACCGGGATATAGACTTCATACTACAAATCATCCAGATGGAAAGGCGCACGGTGGAACAGCAGTATTGGTTAGAAATCGGTTAAGCCACCACGCTTTAGAACCGCATGCTACAGCCCAGTTACAAGCTACAACAATATCTTTGAAAAATCGGGGTTCTGACCTCAATCTAACTGCTATATATTGTCCACCTCGCTTTAAAATTACAGATTGCGAATTTAAAGACTTTTTTGGAACGCTAGGTCCAAGATTTCTAGCAGGTGGAGATTACAATGCAAAACACATGTACTGGGGCTCACGGATTCAAATGATTCCTTCAGATTCGCCGATACCATTTAAACGTTTACAATTTCCAATCCGTTTGGCATTTGCGATGACTATTAATAAGGCGCAAGGTCAAACGATCAATTTGTGGACTAGATTTAGAAAATCCGTGCTTTTCTCACGGCCAATTATACGTTGCGTGCTCGAGGGTAGGAAAACCATGGAATTTATTTATTTATTCCTCTCAATGATTAAATAAAAATATTGTACATCCGATGGCATTACGATAATTTCAGTATTTGTAGATAATTAACTCTTAGAATAAATACCCGTTATAAAATAGTTTAAGATCCACCTTTTTCGCCAAACGACTTTATTGGTTATTTTGTAATAAATATATATGAATAACGTAAGGTATTGTAATAAGTTTCGAATAAAAATTTGCATCATAACGGTCTAATAATGGTTACAGCTAATTTCCAAAAGTTTATATTGAGACGTGGGACAGGACAACGTCTGTCGGGTCCGCTAGTACATATATAAAGTTATAAAAAATGGCCCCGACGTCAAGTAAAGTGTGGCAATATTTTGGCAAAAAAGACGACAAAGAATTCAACTGTCGACTGTGCTCTAAAATGCTTAAGTAGTGCAAAAATACTACCAACATGTTTCAACATTATAGTTGAAGCATGTCAAAGAGGTTGCATCTCTCAAGGTGGTAAGTATTTCAATTTTCATTAACAACTATTTTAATTATTTTAGACACCAATCGGCACCGAAACGAACGAAATTGAGATGACTAGCACAACCTGTATTATAACATCAGCACCACCCCAGTCAGCCAAGAGCCAGAGTCAGCCAAATATTGAATCGGCATTTTCCAACGCCACAAAGCTATCTATCAGGTGGCTCCAAGCATAGCAAGATCCTTTCTCTCCGTGAGCATTCAAAGAGTACGGACGTGTTTTAATGCGCTCCGTGATTTAATTGAATTATTAAAAGCAAATAAAATTAAATAACAAAACAACTACAAGTACTGTGGAAAATCAAAAGCTAAACATAAAAAAAAAACAAAAATAATACTAAAACAAAAAAGTTTACAAACAATAAAAATAAATAATTATACAATTCAAGTGAGCAAAACAAACAAAGAACAAGTAAGGAAGGGCTAAGTTCGGGTGTAACCGAACATTTTATACTCTCGCAATTTATTTATTTAACTTTATTTATATTATACATATAATACACAATTTGACCCACATATTCGACATATATATTGTATAAAGTCCATTGAAAGTTGGAAACCATAATATTAGGTTAGAAGCACCGAAGTTCTCGTGTTCGTATAAACATAGTATTTGTGCAAAGTTCTGCACCGATATCTTCACTAGTGCTTACTTTATATATTGTAAAGTACACGATTCAGATCGACTTCAGAGTTCTGGTATATGGGAAGTAGGCGTGGTTGTGATCCGATTTGGACTATTTTCACAACATATCATTGGGATGTAAGGAAAGTATTACAAACCAAGTTTCATTGAAATCGGTCGAGTAGTTCCTGAGATATGGTTTTTGACCCATAAGTGGGCGACGCCACGACCATTTTTCATTTTGTAAAAAAATCTGAGTGCAGCTTCCATCTGCCATTTCTTATGTGAAATTTAATGTTTCTGACGTTTTTCGTTAATGAGTTAACCCACTTTTAGTAATTTTCAACCTAACTTTTGTATGGGAGGTGGGCGTGGTTATGATCCGATTTCTTTCATTTTTGGACTGTATTAGGAAGTGGCTAAAAAAAATGACTGCAGAAAGTTTGGTTTATATGGTTCTATTGGTTTGGGAGATATGTACAAAAAACTTCGTAGGGGGCGGGGCCACGCCCACTTCCCCAAAAAAATTACATCCAAATATGCCCCTTCATAGTACGATCCTTCGTACCAAATTTTATTTCCATAGCTTTATTTATGGCTTAGTTATGGCACTTTATGTGTTTTCGGTTTTCGTGGGCGTGTCAGTGGTCCGATTTTGCTCATTTTCGAAAGCAACCTTCCTATGGTGCCAAGAAATAAGTGTGCCAAGTTTCATCAAGATAGCTTAATTTTTACTCAAGTTACAGCTTGCACAGACGGACGGACGGACGGATGGACAGACATTGGAATTTGAACTCCACTCTTCACCCTGATCACTTTGGTATATATAACCCTATATCTAACTCGTTTAGTTTTGGGTGTTACAAACAACCGTTATGTGAACAAAACTATAATACTCTCTTTAGCAACATTTGTTGCGAGAGTATAAAAACAAACATGAGCGCTGCGCAGCCTCAACAGCAAGGTCGTTGGCATTCTCTGAATGCCTACTTCAGCTTTGTTGAGCCTACACAATCTGCTCCAACAAAAAAACAATCCAACGGTGAAAAAGATGAGTCATCGAAGCGCTCTGCCGATCAGCAGAAGGGATCAACAGAAGCAGAACAAAACAGGAAGTGCACAACAACAAAACAGCAGACAATAGCAAGCAAGCAGGTACCAGCAAACGAGCGGACACCAAAGGGAAAAACAATGCAAGGTGACAATGTACCAAAAAGAAAAACACCATCTGTACAGATTGGGATTGACCGCTACATCAATATTAAAAGGAAATCAAGTCCTTTAAAGTCAGCGGTCAATTCCAAAAAATTCCAACCCGCCACGCTTGATTCAAATAAGCCAGGAACTTTAAATGGCAACAGATTTGCCATACTAAGCAATGGATCGAACGACGATGCGAAGGGTACCATCACAGTCGTGAATGCCAAGTCGCCGCCAATATATTTGCGAGAGTGTAGCTCAAATGTACTTGTTGCGAAACTAAGTGAAATTGTAGGTATTAACAATTTTCATATAGTGCCTTTGAAAAAAGGCAATATAGACGAAACTAAAATACAGTCCTACACTGAGAAAAGTTTTATGGATATAGTGAAATTTTTTGTCAAATAACAATAAAAACTATTATTCTTATCAACTGAAGAGCTCGAAAGGCGTAGTTGTTGTTGTAAAAGGCATAGAGTCTTCGGTAGAATCTAATGATGTCAAAGAAGCCCTTGAAGAATGGGGCTTTGAAATTAAAAATGTGGTAAATATCTTCAACAGAAATAAGATACCACAACCAATGTTTAAAGTCGAATTGCTGCCAAACTCTAACCCAATTAAAAGGAATGAAACCCATCCAATATACAACTTAAAATATTTGTTACATCGTAGAATTACCGTTGAAGAACCTCATAAAAGAAATGGTCCGGTACAATGCACCAACTGCCAAGAGTATGGGCATACCAAGTCTTATTGCACTCTACGCAGTGTTTGTGTGGTATGTGGTGATTTACACCCAACATCAATATGTACTCTTAAAAAAGAGGATACAAATAAAAAATGCAGTAATTGTGGAGGAAATCACACTGGTAACTACAGAGGCTGCCCTGTATATAAAGACTTGAAATCAAAATTATCGCTGGGAATTCAGGCTCGTCGTAACCAAATGATGAATATCCCTCGTAACGAAAATAGAGTAATTACAGACCAGAGTTCGAAACCTGGTAATTCTAAGAATAGTCTTATCCAAGGAAGCTATGCAAATGTGCTAAAAGGCAACGTTGTGCAAATGCAACAACCCCAACTTCCACCTAATGGAGGTATTGAAAATATGATCCTAAACCTTACTCAATGTATGACACATTTTATGTCTAGCATGCAAAACATGATCCAAGATTTAATCAAATCACAAAATCAAATGCTACAGACCTTATTATCTAAAAAATGAGTATAATAAATATTTGTATATGGAATGCCAATGGTATAAACCAACACAAAATGGAGATAATACAATTTCTGACTGAAAAAAGCATAGATGTTATGCTGCTATCAGAAACTCATTTAACAAATAAGAACAATTTATTTATACCGGGATATAGACTTCATACTACAAATCATCCAGATGGACGCTTTAGAACCGCATGCTACAGCCCAGTTACAAGCTACAACAATATCTTTGAAAAATCGGGGTTCTGACCTCAATCTAACTGCTATATATTGTCCACCTCGCTTTAAAATTACAGATTGCGAATTTAAAGACTTTTTTGGAACGCTAGGTCCAAGATTTCTAGCAGGTGGAGATTACAATGCAAAACACATGTACTGGGGCTCACGTCTTATTAATCCGAAAGGACGGCAGCTGTACTACACTATTATAAATAAGCACAATAAATAACCTTGATATAATATCTCCTGGTAAGCCGACATACTGGCCCAGTGAGAGAAACAAAATACCAGACTTAATAGATTTTGCTGTAGTCAAAAACATAGATAGATCGCTAATAACAGTAGTTACATGTACTGACTTATCTTCTGATCATTCTCCTGTACTAATAAAGTTATGCGAACAGCCCATGATAGTTGAGCCGAAAGTTTCTCTAACAACTCATAAAACAAACTGGTTGAAATATAGAAAATATATCAGTAGCCACATTAACATAGATTTAACAAGTAAGGAAGGGCTAAGTTCGGGTGTAACCGAACATTTTATACTCTCGCAATTTATTTATTTAACTTTATTTATATTAATAATGCACAATTTGACCAACATATTCGTCATATATAGTGCATAAAGTCCATTGAAAGTTGGAAACCATAATATTAGGTTAGAAGCACCGAGGTCCTCGTGTTCGATATATGGGACCTTAAAAACCTATGGTCCGATTTCGGCGATTTTTAGAATGGGGTTGCCACACTATTAACATAGTATTTGTGCAAAGTTCTGTACCGATATCTTCACTAGTACTTACTTTATATACTGTAAAGTAAACGATTCAGATCGTCTTCAAAGTTCTGGTATATAGGAAGTAGGCGTGGTTGTGAAGCGATTTGACCTATTTTCACAACATATCATTGGGATGTAAGGAAACTATTACAAACCAAGTTTCATTGAAATCGGTCGAGTAGTTCCTGAGATATGGTTTTTGAACCATAAGTGGGCGACGCCACGCCCATTTTCCATTTTGTAAAAAAATCTGAGTGCAGCTTCCATCTGCCATTTCTTATGTGAAATTTAGTGTTTCTGACGTTTTTCGTTAGTGAGTTAACCCACTTTTAGTAATTTTCAACCTAACTTTTGTATGGGAGGTGGGCGTGGTTATGATCCGATTTCTTTCATTTTTGGACTGTATTAGGAAGTGGTTAAAAAAAACGACTGCAGAAAGTTTGGTTTATATAGCTCTATTGGTTTGCGAGATATGTACAAAAAACTTAGTAGGGGGCGGGGCCACGCCCACTTCCCCAAAAAAATTACATCCTAATATGCCCCTTAATAGTACGATCCTTCATACCAAATTTTATTTCCATAGCTTTATTTATGGCTTAGTTATGGCACTTTATGTGTTTTCGGTTTTCGCCATTTTGTGGGCGTGGCAGTGGTCCGATTTTGCTCATTTTCGAAAGCAACCTTCCTATGGTGCCAAGAAATAAGTGTGCCAAGTTTCATCAAGATATCTTAATTTTTACTCAAGTTACAGCTTGCACAGACGGACGGACGGACGGACGGACGGACAGACAGACATTCGGATTTGAACTCCACTCTTCACCCTGATCACTTTGGTATATATAACCTTATATCCAACTCGTTTAGTTTTGGGTGTTACAAACAACCGTTATGTGAACAAAACTATAATACTCTCTTTAGCAACATTTGTTGCGAGAGTATAAAAATAAATACAGGAAGAGATATTGATAACAGTATAGAAGAATTTAAGGATGTAGTAACTAATGCAGCTGTCTTGGCAACACCAAAAAGAAACATTAAGGTTTTTAGAAACATGACTAATAATGAAATAGAAAAGCTTGTGAACGAAAAAAGGCGAGCTAGACGCGAATGGCAGATACATCGCTCTCCTTCTACTCAGCTTCAACTGAAATCTGCTGTACGTAAGTTAAAAAAAAAGCGCTTAAACGCGAGGAAGAATACAGCACTGAAAATTATATAAAGAAACTGTGTCCAAATTCTACCAAACAAAACTCTCTTTGGCAAGCCCAAAAGTCTTTTAAGCCACCTTTAAGACAGTCAAATGGTAATTGGGCACGAAGTGACGAAGATAAGGCAAATTGTTTTGCAAATCACCTAGAAAAGGTATTTCAATCAAATTGCCCAAAGAACAATTTTAAGTTGCCAATCATCCACAATACCACAAACGAATCACTTGGGTCTATTAAGACTTCAACTACTGAAATTGTTAGTATCATAAAAGAGCTTAATCCAAAAAAATCGTCAGGCCACGATAATATTACTCCAAAAATGCCAATTGAGTTACCAAATATTGCTTTAACAGTGCTCTCCTTGCTCTTTAATGCAATTTTTAGTTTCGGATACTATCCTATTTCATGGAAAAAGTCGCAGATAATCATGATAGATAAACCGGGAAAAGACCTGACACAGCCGTCTTCATACAGACCAATCAGTCTTCTACCCTGTCTTTCTAAAATATTTGAAAAAGTGTTACTATCAAAGATGTCTCCTTTCCTTCATGAAAATAGTGTAATACCAACGCACCAATTCGGTTTTCGTGCAAAACATGGCACTGTAGAGCAAGTAAATAGAATAACTAACGAAATTACGAAGGCATTCGAACATAGAGAGTACTGTTCTGCTATATTTCTAGATGTGGCTCAGGCGTTTGATAAAGTGTGGCATGAAGGACTTTTGTATAAGATTAAAAAAAATTTTACCTTTCCAATTGCATAAAACCTTGGAGTTTTTTTTGATTTTATATCTGATGAACGTTCAATAAGGGCTGGAGTACCACAGGGCAGTGTTTTAGGCCCAACTCTATACATCATATATACAGCTGATCTTCCAACTGCTAATAATGTTTTGTCATCAACTTTTGCGGATGACACAGCTTTAGTGAGTCGTAACAAATGCCCCATAAGAGCATCAAGAGTATTGGAGGAGCACTTAACTTGTGTCGAAGAATGGCTAGCCAACTGGCGTATAAATGTAAATGAACAAAAGTGCAAGCATGTTACATTTTCCCTAAGACCAAAAATGTGCCCGGCAGTAAAAATGAACCATATTCTAGTGCCTCAAGCGAATGAAGTTACCTATCTTGGTATTCACCTAGATAGAAGGCTTACTTGGAGAAAACATATATCTAGTAAAATAACGTGCATGAAGATAAGAGCTGCAAATTTAAATTGGCTTTTAAATAAAAACTCTAAACTTAGCTTAGACAACAAAGTGCTTTTATACAATGCGGTCATAAAGCCGATTTGGATGTATGGCATTCAACTGTGGGGTACGACCTGTGCAACTAATATTGATATAATACAAAGGTTCCAATCGAAAATGCTTAGATCAATCACGTGCTCACCATGGTACATGCGCAATGAAAATATCCATAAAGATCTTGGTATCCCTATGGTAAAGAAAGAAGTAGAGGACAGCAGATTGAAATATTTATCTAAACTCCGTGATCACCCAAACCCATTGGCTAATGCTTTAGTACATTCCTGCGATCAAACACGCCTAAAAAGAAGGGATATGCCTGCGTATTAAAGAGCAACGTTTCGCCAATACAGCTCAATCACTTGGTTGAGCTTGTCTAGCTTTTGAATAGATTTTAGATTTTATAACTTCTCTGAATGCCTACTTCAGCTTTATTGAGCCTACACAATCTGCTCCAACAAAAAAACAATCCAACGGTGAAAAAGATGAGTCATCGAAGCGCTCTGCCGATCAGCAGAAGGGATCAACAGAAGCAGAACAAAACAGGAAGTGCACAACAACAAAACAGCAGACAATAGCAAGCAAGCAGGTACCAGCAAACGAGCGGACACCAAAGGGAAAAACAATGCAAGGTGAGCATGTACCAAAAAGAAAAACACCATCTGTACAGATTGGGATTGACCGCTACGTCAATATTAAAAGGAAATCAAGTCCTTTAAAGTCAGCGGTCAATTCCAAAAAATTCCAACCCGCCACGCTTGATACAAATAAGCCAGGAACTTTAAATGGCAACAGATTTGCCATACTAAGCAATGGATCGAACGACGATGCGAAGGGTACCACCACAGTCGTGAATGCCAAGCCGCCGCCAATATATTTGCGAGAGCGTAGCTCAAATGTACTTGTTGTGAAACTAAGTGAAATTGTAGGTATTAACAATTTTCATATAGTGCCTTTGAAAAAAGGCAATATAGACGAAACTAAAATACAGTCCTACACTGAGAAAAGTTTTATGGATATAGTGAAATTTTTTGTCAAATAACAATAAAAACTATTATTCTTATCAACTGAAGAGCTCGAAAGGCCTAGTTGTTGTTGTAAAAGGCATAGAGTCTTCGGTAGAATCTAATGATGTCAAAGAAGCCCTTGAAGAATGCGGCTTTGAAATTAAAAATGTGGTAAATATCTTCAACAGAAATAAGATACCACAACCAATGTTTAAAGTCGAATTGCTGCCAAACTCTAACCCAATTAAAAGGAATGAAACCCATCTTGGTATTCACCTAGATAGAAGGCTTACGTGGAGAAAACATATATCTAGTAAAATAACGTGCATGAAGATAAGAGCTGCAAATTTAAATTGGCTTTTAAATAAAAACTCTAAACTTAGCTTAGACAACAAAGTGCTTTTATACAATGCGGTCATAAAGCCGATTTGGATGTATGGCATTCAACTGTGGGGTACGACCTGTGCAACTAATATTGATATAATACAAAGGTTCCAATCGAAAATGCTTAGATCAATCACGTGCTCACCATGGTACATGCGCAATGAAAATATCCATAAAGATCTTGGTATCCCTATGGTAAAGAAAGAAGTAGAGGACAGCAGATTGAAATATTTATCTAAACTCCGTGATCACCCAAACCCATTGGCTAATGCTTTAGTACATTCCTGCGATCAAACACGTCTAAAAAGAAGGGATATGCCTGCGTATTAAAGAGCAACGTTTCGCCAATACAGCTCAATCACTTGGTTGAGCTTGTCAAGCTTTTAAATAGTTTTAAGATTTTATAACTTGTTGTAAGGCTTAAAAACAAGCAGATTCAATAAATAAGGAAATATTGAAAAAAAAAAAATCGGCACCGAAACGGACGAAATTGAGATGACTAGCACAACCTGTATTAAGAGTCAACCAAGAGCCAGAGTCAGCCAAATATTGAATCGGCATTTTCCAACGCCACAAAGCTATCTATCAGGTGGCTCCAAGCATAGCAAGATCACCAAGTGCATCGTTGAAATGATAATTACACAGGTCCACAAAAAAAAAAATCGATGAAAGGTTCCTTTAACCAAACATGGTGTATCGTATGTATTTTGGGCCGCTGAAACCGAATCTGAAGTCCGTTTTGCTCCATCACGTCAGGATTTTTTCCTAACCTCAAAATACATGTCGGATTTTACTTGACAGAAAAATATTGAAAAATATTAACGGATTTAGTTTAATTTTGGGATCGAGGGGTTTTTAGGGTCGCTGATCACTTATTTAAAGTCAGATTTTCAAAATACAAAATAGAATGTCCAATATGGATTTTTACAAAACTTAGTATTCGTGAGTTTTTGAGCTCGCTAACATTGATTTTGAAATCAGATTTTCAAAACCAATTGCTAATATTAGTTCAGGACTTCCTTTATTTTACAATTACCTGCATTCAGCTATATACCCAGATCATTGGAGAAGCAAACGTTAGTTTCTTGCGTTTCTTCAGTTGCAATGAACATCTCAGGCATATCTCTTTTGGAGTGCAATCATTGACGATGTCACTAGTTTCTATGCCGAAAACTTTCGTATAGCTAGATTTTAGTGTATCTGTCAATTTTTTTCGGATCTTACTTATAACGTATTCTCCACAAACGACACAGAAATTGTCTTTCATTTTCCAAAATATTTTTCTTGTATCATTATACTCATCAAAGGCCAAGTCACCCACCAAGGTAGAGCTGCGGTTGCTTGATGACGACGCCAGCGGGCCCGCTTTCTTACCCTGTCCAGCCGACGATACTGGGGTTTCGACTCCCTGCATCGTACTTATTTTTCGTGTGCCTATCATGACGGCGTAAAGGTGAGTCTAAAATGGGATTAGGGTCACGTACACGTACAACTAAACCCATTGCAGACCCATCTTAAGGAGCGTGATACAGGGACTCTGCCGGATCACGGAAAAACTCCGTTGCCCGCCGTCACCACGTGGAGGTGCCCTGGATGCAGGCACACGATATAATTTGTGGGCAGCGGCCCTAAAAACTTCTAGATATATACTAAGTTTTGTGAACATTAAAGACATTTTTATACATCCGACAGCCATATTGGATCCACCATTTTGTATTTTGAAAATTTGACTTTAATTTCGTAATCAGGGACCCCTCAAAACCCCCCTATCCCAAAATTAAGCTAAATCCGTTAATATTTTTAAATTTTTTTCTCTCAAGTAAAATCCGATATGTATTTTGAGGTTAGGAAAAAATCCTGACGTGATGGAGTAAAACGGACTTCAGATTCGGTTTCAGCGGCCCAAAATACATATGTTACACCATGTTTGGTCAAAGGAACCTTTCATCGATTTTTTTTTTGTGGACCTGTGTTATGGACAATTTGCCATTTTCGCATGTGGAAGGTAATATGTTAAGAAATATAATTTTTTAGTGTTGCTAACATTGATTATGAATTTTAGGCAAAGGATTCTTGAAATTAATGAAGGAGCAGCATCCCTTATATAAAGTGCCAAACAGGAACACAATAAAGGCTGAAATGGAGAAAATGTATGACGAGGAGATTGAAAACTTAAAAAAACACGTGTCCCAAGTAGTGTCGAACCGATACCAAATTTTTGGTCGATGCCGATTAATCGGCCAGTTGGCAAAGAATCGGCCGATGCCGATGCCGATTCTTTCATCAATAACTTTATTTAGTAAATTAGTATAGTAACAAAAGAAAAACAAAGACAAATAACATTACAAAATAAGTAAACAACTCAGTTCATATGAAGTTGTTTATTCATTTAATTAATATTCAAAACTTAATAAATTATTATTATAATATATACATATGTTGATAGAAAAAATAAGTTATTCACGTTTTTCAAAGCGAATCAGCAATATAGCTTTTTTCCTTTAAGGGGTTACATGGGTTTCGTGGATTCAAAAATTCTTTTTAGTTTTGTTTTATTCTACAATATCGCTAGAATGTTATCCTAAATTTTCAAGTCGATCCGAATAATAGTTTCGGAGTTATAGACTTTGGAAGGTGTGCGCTCCAAGTCAGTTATTATTGTTCCTTTAAACGCGTTTTTTTCTCGAACCATGTTTTCAAAGTCGGTTGTCAAATGTTCGCGAAAACTACTCAATCGATCTTGATGAAATTTTGCATGTGTTCGAGATACAATTTACTCGTGTTTGAACGAAAGATTTTTTCTTTTTTCAATTACAACTATTTAAAAAAAAAAACCAAATGTCAAGCAAATTTGACCAAAATTTTTATGTTTTTGGAAACATTTCTGCCAAAACTCCAATTTTTAGTTTTTTGTCCTCCCTTCGTTCAAACACGAGTTTATGGTCTTACCTAGAACACTTTTTTTATTTTGGGTGATCCTGTCAGGAGTTATGCTGACAACGCGGACGCACCTTTTTCCGAGGGGTCACCGGAAATGATGTCTGAATGGAGGAGTTTTAATTTTCTTTTTTATTTCAGAAATTATTCTTTAAATATGTATCCATAAAACAGAAAAAAGTTTGAATTATATAAATAATTGTTTACATAGAAAAAAAAATTATTGAAAACAACCATTTAATCCCTTACGGACAAATATGAGCATTAGGCCAATATTCGAAAATAGTAGGTCTAGTAAAAAAAATCCGTTATTTTCAAAGAGATGACTTTTGTCATTTATATCTCGCATTGTGAAAGGCGTCACTTATAGCGTTTTCTTTTCTCATTAAAATTTTGCATTTATTCCACTCTGTCTCCGAGCTGTCTAATTTGAGTGTTCTTTTCTCAAAATTTTTTCAGGGTTGTTTGTTTTTTTCTCAAAATGTTTCAACCTAACCCGAAAAAACTGTCACATATTCTACCCTGCCAAAACGAAAGAGTGAGAGTTGCAGCTGATATTTCTTTACATTTTTATTTGAGTTTAATTTTTAATAAAATGAATCGTGAAATTTTGTTGTATTCAATTATGGAAATTGCGGATGAACTGATAGATTCATCATCGTCTTCATCAGAAAACGAAATTGAGATGGTAGATGTTGAAAAATATCCCCTACCTAGGTTAAAAATTTCGTTGAAGACGTAGTGAACGCCTATTCGGAGGCAGAGGTAACATATAATACATTAAATGAGAAACATATTTTCATTATATTTTTAAATTACAGTTCAAAAAAAACTTTCGCATCAGTCGGGACGTTTATCCTAATCTCCTGACCAAATATATGTCGAGTACGTGGCTTATACAAAGGAGCTACAAGGAGGAAGGACCCCAACAACAGCCGAAACTCAAGTGCTTGTGTTTTTGTGATATGTTGATTTAATTGCAACTTTTATACCAAAATTGTTAACAATTTGTTTTCCATATTTAATATAGGTTTTCTGCAAATAAAAGCAGCTTCAGAGAAGTAGGCAATCTATTTAATATGGCTTTGTCCAATTTTTTCAAAACATTTAACGCGGTGTTAAACTTCATAGTGAAAGATGTCGCACCAGAAATAATAAGGTTCCCAAAAGAACCTTCGGAGAGGGAAGTTATAGCTAGAGAGTTTGAAAATGTAATAATGGTTTATATTTTAATATATGTCTGTCGTAGCCGCTGTTTTTTTATTCGCTGGACTATGTCTATGTCGTCGGATAACACATACAGCTCATCGTTCCATCGTCTGCGGTATTCGCCGTTGCCAACTCTTAAGGGACCATAAATCTTCCGCAAAAACTTTCTCTCGAAAACTCCTAGTGCCGTCTCATCGGATGTTGACATCGTCCACGCTTCTGCACCGTAAAGTAGGACGGGAATGATGAGAGACTTGTAGAGTTTGGTTTTTGTTCGTCGAGAGAGGACTTTACTTTTCAATTGCCTGTTGGCAAGAGTGATTCTGCGTTGGATTTCCAGGCTGACATTGTTATTGTTGTTAATGCTGGTTCCCAGGTAGACGAAATTATCTACAACTTCAAAGTCATGACTGTCAATAGTGACGTGGGAGCCAAGACGCGAATGCGCTGACTGTTTGTTTGACGACAGGAGATATTTCGTCTTGTCCTCGTTCACCACCAGACCCATACGCTTCGCTTCCTCATCCAGTCTGGAGAAAGCAAAACTAACGGCGCGGGTGTTGTTTCCAATGATATCGATAACATCGGCGTACGCCAGTAGCTGTACACTCTTATAGAAGATTGTACCTTCTCTATTTAGCTCTGCAGCTCGTATTATTTTCTCCAGCATCAGGTTAAAGAAATCACACGAGAGTGAGTCACCTTGTCTGAAACCTCGTCTGGTATCGAATTGCTCGGAGAGGTCCTTCCCGATCCTGACGGAGCTTTTTGTGTTGGTCAACGTCAGCTTACACAGCCGTATTAGTTTTGCGGGGATACCAAATTCAGACATCACGGCATAAAGGCACCTTTTCGTGCTGTCGAAAGCAGCTTTAAAGTCGACAAAGAGATGGTGTGTGTCGATCCTATTTTCACGGGTCTTCTCCAAAATTTGGCGCATGGTGAATATCTGGTCTGTTGTTGATTTTCCAGGTCTAAAGCCACACTGATAAGGTCCAATCAGTTTGTTGACGGTGGGCTTTAGTCTTTTACACAATACGCTCGACAGAACCTTATACGCGATGTTGAGGAGGCTTATCCCACGGTAATTGGCGCAAATTGTGGGGTCTCCCTTTTTGTGTAGTGGGCGATTTCAATCGTCAGGCATGCTTTCTTCCGACCATATTCTGCAAAGAAGCTGATGCATGCACCTTATCAGCTCTTCGCCGCCGTATTTGAATAGCTCGGCCGGTAATCCATCGGCCTCCGCCGTTTTTTTTTCTTCAAGCGGGTAATTGCTATTCGAATTTCTTCACGGTCGGGCAATGGAACATCTGCTCCATCGTCGTCGATTGGGGAATCGGATTCGCCATCTCCTGATGTTGTACTTTCACTGCCATTCAGCAGGCTGGAGAAGTGTTCCCTCCACAAACTCAGTATACTCTGGTCATCAATAAATAGATCACCTCTGGGGGTCCTACAGGAGTGTACTCCGGTCTTGAAACCTTCAGTCAGTCGCCGGATCTTTTCGAGCATTACCCCTGTCAGCCAGCTTGTCAAGCTCTTCATACTCACGCATTTCGGCCTCTTTCTTTTTTTGTCTGCAAATGCGTCTCGCTTCCCTCTTCAGCTCTCGGTATCTTTCCCATCCCGCTCGTGTTGCGGTCGATCGCAACATTGCGAGGTAGGCAGTCTGTTTTTTCTCCACTGCGAGACGACAATCCTCATCCTACCAGCTGTTTTTTTGACTTTTCCGAAAACCAATGGTTTCGGTTGCAGCTGTACGTAAGGAGTTTGATATGCCGTCCCACAGCCCCCTTATACCGAGATGCTGATGAGTGCTCTCAGAGAGCAGAAGTGCAAGTCGAGTAGAAAATCGCTCGGCTGTCGGTTGTGATTGCAGCTTCTCGATGTCGAACCTTCCTTGTGTTTGTTGACGTGTGCGCTTTTCTACACAGAGGCGGGTGCGTATCTTAGCTGCTACAAGATAGTGGTCCGAGTCGATGTTGGGACCACGAAGCGTACGCATATCAAAAACACTGGAGACATGTCGTCTATCTATCACAACATGATCGATCTGGTTGCGAGTGATTCGATCCGGAGACAGCCAAGTAGCTTGATGGATTTTCTTATGCTGGAATCTAGTACTACAGACGACCATATTTCGGGCCCCGGCGAAGTCGATCAGCCTCAGACCGTTTGGAGATGTTTCGTCATAGAGGCTGAATTTTCCGACTGTTGTGCCAAAGACACCTTCTTTACCCACCCTAGCGTTGAAATCGCCAAGCACAATTTTGACATCGTGGCGGGGGCAGCGCTCATAGGTACGTTATAGGCGCTCATAGAAGGTATCTTTGATCACTTCGTCCTTCTCTTCCGTCGGGGCGTGGGCGCATATCAGCGATATGTTGAAGAACCTCGCTTTGATGCGGATTGCGGCTAGACGTAATATTAATATATGTACGTAAAATAAATTATGTATTATTTGCAGATAGCTGGCTTTCCGAATGTCTTGGGCTGCATTGATGGAAGTTACATCACAAGCAGAAAACCCAAACATAAAATACGTTCCACATATATCAACAGGCACGATTGTGTTTCAATCACTCTTCAAGGTGTATGTGATGCAAAGTTACATTTTTTGGACGTATTTACCGGGGTGCCTAGCAAAATCCATGATGCTAGTGTTCTCAGATTATCTTTCATTGGCAAAGAATTGTCGAGCCTATGTGCCCCAAAATACCATTTATTGGGAGATTCGGCATATCCTATAAGGGAATATTTATTAACACCATACAGAGATTATGGTAATTTGACAAAATCCGAAAAGGTATACAACACAAAATTTTGTCAGGCGAGGGTGAAAATTGAAAATGCTTTCGGAATGCTGAAATCCAGATTCCGTCAGCTAATGCGGCTAGATTTTCATAACGTTCAGTCGATGGCGAAGTTTATTTTGGCATGTTGTGTTCTACACAATCTTTGCATCGACATAGGCGACGTTATTGATTTTAGCGATTCATGTGATGATGATGCTAATGATGATAACATATCCATGGAAAGAGACAACAGGAGAGACCAACTTCTTTCACAATTAGGTCAGATAAAGCGTAACGAAGTTAAAGACCAGCTCTTCACTCCAAGAAATGTAAATTTACTTTTTTTATTTAATTAACTAAAACAAAATAAAACACGCAATTCAATAAACAAAGTATTAATATAATTAGGAACTTCAGTATTTTTCATACATTTCATTTCAGTTTAAATAGTTATAAAAAGGTACAAAAAGGTTATATATTAAGGAACTACACTATAAAAAGGTACAAAAAGGTTAAATATTTTTAACCTTATTTATGAATTCCTTTCCAACATAGTTGCAATCATATGCTGAATATTGCTCAGCATCTCTATCTTCTGCTGATGACGTCTTTCGCGGGCTTCTTCCTTTCTCTGTCTGTCCACACTGAAACGAAAACATATTATATACATATCCTACGCTGTGTTTTAAATGTTTATTTTGTATACTTACTTTGTATCCTTTTGAAACAGGAATTATTAGCTTCCATTAGAAATTTTAATATCACTCGAATTCTTTATTAATTCCAAATTGGCGCAAATTCACTATTATTTCCAAATTAGCGCAAATTCACTATTCTTCCCAAATTGCCGCAAAAAGTCAAACAGCTGATGCATGACAGGGTGACACTTTTTTGGTTCTTTTGTGATGCGAAAAGTGGAACAATTTCACAGGGGGTAATTGATAATTTTAATAATGTTGTCACATAATGAGGCAGACTTTCTGATCGAGATTAGTAATGACTCGATAGAAACTTTGGAAGCTTGTTTAACAGGTTCTTTTGCATGCACCTTATAGTCCAGGACAGCACCAAGTGATCCGGTCTATGGCGAACTTTTAAAAATAGACTCTCCTAGTTACGAATGCTTCTATAATAGTGGCTTTATGACATTATCTTCAAAATCTCAACAAGTTGTTAAACAAAACTGTGAATATTTGACATAAATCGAAACTTTCTAGCAGTGCTAAATAAAACCTTCAATTTAATGCAAACTTATTGAGTTTCTTTATACTAGACTTAAATTATCCTCGTGGTGATTTATTAGTTTAGTCAAATGTGAATCATTGTGATTTATATGGTAAACAGAAAAATTCAAATTGTACGCTTTAAAGAAATCAAAAAAGAAAAAAAAATATTTTAGTGTAATCCGAAAGAAGTAGAAAGAATCGGCCAAATATGGCCGATGCCGATACCTAGGCCGATTAATCGGTCGGTCTCTAGTCCCAAGTGTTCGGCATGTCCTTAACTACAGATATATGTACGGATATAATCACAAATAGCATGATTGGCTTAACATTGCACGACCTATTTGCAAATAAGCAAATCATTGTGACAATTGGGGTGTTCAAGTTGACACAAGCCCACATTGCGGAATACATTTCTGAAGTGCTAATGTCAGCGTTGGTGAGCAGTAGTGGCGCCAATATGGTAAAGGCAATACACCAAAGCTTTGGCAAGTCCCACCATATACCGTGCTACGCCCATACTTTAAATTTAGTTTGCACGAATGCCTTAGAGATTGACGACGCTACAAATCTAGTGGCCAAAAGCCGTTCTATTGTCCTCTGATTGAAGCGCAACGGCAGATCTAAAGAAAACTTGTGTCAGCTGCAGGTTTCTGCTGGTGTATCAGAGGGAAATGCCTTAAAGGTATATCGGCCAAGTTCTTTTAAACTTTTCGGATGCACCGCAGATGATACATATATACCAAAGTGATCAGAGTGACGAGTAAAGTTCAAATCCGGATGTCTGTCTGTCCGTCCGTCCGTCTGTCCGTCTGTCCGTCCGTGCAAGCTGTAACTTGAGTAAAAATTGAGATATCTTAATGAAACTTGGAACACGTGTTCCTTGGCACCATAAGAAGGTTAAGTTCGAAGATGGGCGGAATCGGACCACTACCACGCCTACAAAATGGCGATAACCAAAAACACATAAAGAGCTATAACTTAGCCATAAATAAAGTTATGAAATTTGAAACATAGGATCGCATTAGGGAGGGGCACATTCGAATGTAATTTTTTTGGAAAAGTGGGCGTGACCCCGCCCCCAAATATGTTTTTTGTATATGTCTTGCAAACCAAACTTTCTGCAGTCGTTTCTTTTAGCCGTTTCCTTATACAGTCCAAAAATGAAAGAAATCGGATAATAACCACGCCCACCTCCCATACAAAGGTTAGGTTGAAAATGACTAAAAGTGCGTTAACTCACTAACGAGAAACGTCAGAAACACAAAATTTCATAGAAATGACAGCAGAAGTAAGCTGCGCTCAGATCTTTTTACAAAATTGAAAATGGGCGTGGCATCGCCCACTTATGGGTCAAAAATTTTAACTCAGGAACTACTCGACAGATTTCAATGAAATTCGGTATATAATATTTTATTGACACCCTGATGACATGTGTGGAAAATGGATGAAATCGGTTCACAACCACGACTACTTTTTTTATAACTCAATTTTGAATTCGATCTGAATCCTTCACTTTATAATATATACATTAGGAACCAATGATGATAGCGAAATAAAACTTTACATAAATACAGTATATGATCTGTGGCATCACTTGTGAAAAAATTGTCGAAAACGGACTATAACTTTTCAAGGCCCCAGATATCGAACATGTTGTACTCAGCGCCTAAGGTTAATATTTAACCGAAAATATGGGTAAATCTCTCAGATAATTTAATGTAATTCAGAGGAAATTGTTTTTTTCCAATAGTGTGTCTCTGTTCCAAAAATTATTAAAATCGGGTCACAACATCTCCTAGCTCCCATATACCTAATTATAGGTTTTTCAAAAATTCGTTGGGCTTTATTACGCATATATGTATTGGTTAATATGTGATATATCTTAGCAAAATTAAGTGAGCGTATAGTATTGGATATAGTGTACCTTGCTGGTGAAATTTAATGAAATCGGTTCAAACTTTATGCCGAATTTATGGGTAAATTTGTGCGTTATCTTAATAAAATTTCTTCAATAAATTGCGAGAGTATAAAATGTTCGGTTACACCCGAACTTAGCCTTTCCTTAACCCTTTCATGCCAAATGTTGCCTATAGGCAACATTGTACTTACCGGCTTCTAACTCTCGTTATTTAAATATTTTTGACCAGCGGTTTTTTCAATTATGTAGACTTATGTGTTGTGCAAGCTTACAGTTACATTTTTTGTAATGAGCTGTGCACGTATTCATTCAGTAGGCCTTCTCCGCAGAGTGGAATTGTCAAAATCGGTTTCGCGAAAAAGTTATACTGAAGTGTTTATACAAAAAGTGCTCAAAAACATAAAAAAAAATTGTTTTATTTTAAAACAAAGTGAACTATATAAATAAGTAAAGATAAGAGAGTTATTTAAAAAAAAAATTTCACGAGAAAAGTGTTTAGTTTTTTTATAATAATCTAATTTGTGCCTATAAGCAACATCCTGTAACTAATGAACCAGGATACATAGGACTTTGAAATTTTTATCACTTCATATTTGAGTTAAGACTAATATATATCTGTCCTAAAAAAAATGTTAGCTCCGCCCATTTTAATTCTGACATGAAAGGGTTAAGCCCTTATTATAATAGATAACAGTTTTTAGCCTTTCATTCTGCATGTATTTTGCATGGTGCTTACATTTATAAAAACTGGTCATTTAGTTGTTTCTGGACTTTATTGTATTCATGAGAGAGAAAAAGTGCATTTCAGGTATCACTTCACTTTCGTTTTGTAGACAGAAGCTTTGTAAGGTATCAAATGAGGATCTCGCTTCCTTAACTGACACCTGTGCCAAAGGTTCCGATGTATCGTCCTCATCTTCATCGTTACTTTGCGTAATTTCGCCATCGGTTACTGAACCTGAGACAGCAACATTTTCATCCACTCGAACAAAATCAGAAAAACTCACCCCGCTGATATCAACTAATGGTTCTATTGCTAAAAATTCTTTTGCGACATCACTCTTCTTCTCACCTTCTTCTACTTTTTCGATTAACTTTTTCTTTTCAGCAATCGTCAAACATTTATACTTTCTAAGGATCATAACTAACGCTAGCTTTTAATCTGCATACCAACGAAAGAGTAACAGTGACTTAATAACTAAACAAACCAATTCGTGAGAAGTGTCAAATAGTCAAACTAATCATAACAAAAACAAAGACTCGTGTATCTTGATACAAGTTTGAACTTGTCGCAAAATATACTTCAATCTTTCCGCCTCTTCTCTCTGCAACTTTGAATTGTCGAGTGTTGGACGCTGATGAGTTCGAATTAATGCGTCGTTTTGTTAAATAGCAATGATTTTTTCGTTCGAATTACCAAGTGTATGAAAATGTATTGATTTAGTTCGAAATATAAAGAGATTTAGTAGGGAACTCGTGATAACTTTGAATTATAGAGAGGTTCGAATTATCGCAGGTTTGAATTAACGAGAGTCGACTGTATAACCTTATATCTAACTCGTTTAGTTTTAGGACTTACAAACAACCGTTATGTGGACAAAACTCTCTTTAGCAACTTTTGTTGCGAGAGTATAAATATATAAAGATGCAATAAAGCGAAATATGACCGCAGGGAGAGTTAATGGTCATTAACCAAATAATACATATGGATGTTTAAAGCAATAAAAAACATGATTTTATCACTATCATAGAAAGAATTTCAAAGTATACAGAAACCATAAACCTTAGAAAGAACAGATTTTATCTTTCTCTCAGAGGTAAACCAACCAAATTATAACATATAATGAACACAGCATTTCCGAAAAATTTAGAAGACTGGAGGCCATGAAACCGCCACTATCAACACAATAAAGAATTTTGAAATGTATAGAATGGTGCAATAATTCAGTTCACTCCTATATCCACGATAAAATCAAAACCTATAGTTGTAATTGTAGACGCAATAAGCCAAAATATACAACACCTTAGGAGATATTAAAAACTTATAAGCGAAATTTTTGAAAATAAAAAAACTTTAACTTTAATACCACACAGACAGCGACGAGGCCTACTGAATATTTTTGTAACAGCTCACAAATGGTTATTCGTTACTATGGATGATAATGACAGGCAAGAAATAGAATAACAGCCGAGTTCAATAGATACAAATAACCATAATACAATTAAAAATCTTAACAGTCAAATAAGCTTTAATAATGAAACATACATATACTAAACTCAAGTCTATCTTAGAGAGCGACCGTAATTTAACAAATTCTAAATTAAAAAGTATAAATAACGTTAATAACGAAATTCAAAGACACATACTATATACTGATTTCACACCAGAGATCTGCATTGAGTACTAATGAAATTAGTGCACTAACTCATGAGCCAAACAAATTGGTGCAAATGAGTAATAATACTAATATCAACAAGTAAGGAAGGTCTAAGTTTGGTTGTGACCGAACATTTTATACTCTCGCAATTTATTTATTTAATATTATATAATAGAAAATTTGACCCACCCATTCGTCACATATATGGTATAAAGTCCATTGAAAGTTGGAATCTCTAATAATAGGTTAGAAGCACCGAGGTCCTCATGTTCGATATATGGGGCCTTGAAAACCTATGGTCCGATTTCGACGATTTTTAAAAGGGGCTGCCACACTATAAATGTAGTATATTTGCAAGGTTCTGTTCCAATATCTTCACTAGTGCTTACTTTATGTATTTTAAAGTAAACGATTAAGATGGACTTCAAAGTACTGGTATAAAGGAAGAAGGCGTGGTTGTGAACCGATTTGGCCTATTTTCCCAACTTATCATTGGGATGCAAGGAAAATATTACAAACCAAATTTCATTGATATTGGTCGAAGTTTCGGAAATATGGTTTTTGACCCATAAGTGGGCGGAGCAACACCGACTTTAAATTTTGTATACCAATTTGGGTGGAGCCCTTCTGTACCTTCTTTAGAATGAAATTTAAGGTTTCTGGTGTTTTCCCTTGCTGAATTAAAGCTTTTTTAGTCGCTTTCAACATAACCTTTGTATGGAAGGTGGGCGTGGTTATAATCCGATATCCTCCATTTTTGGACTATACAAGGAAATGCCTGAAAAAAACGACTCCTGAAAATTTCGTTGATATTGCTTTAGTAGTTTACGAGATATGTACAAAACACTTAGTAGGGGGCGGGACCATGACCACCTTCCCAAAAAAATTACATCCAAATATTACTCTCTTTAGCAACTTTGTTGCGAGTGTATAAAAAATACTAAGACTCATTTCCACCAAACCAAAAAAACTCACTGGTATTTCTACACTTATATATGACGTCAATTTATGACTCAAACGAGTGTATAGTAACTATATTATTTCTTAAAACATTAAAGAACAAAACACATCGATACGAGTAGTCATTTCCCGCAGGGCACATTTGCCTAGCGGCGGCACAGCCTTCGTCAGTTTTACTTTGATCATAATCGTATCACTTTATTATACTCTTGGTGTTTTTTGGTGGTATGGCTCATTTTGGTTTAACGTGACTGAATTATTGGCTCATGAGACAATTGAGCACATCAACGATATGTATCAAGAGAAAATCTCGCTCTTTGTGCTGTGCGTAAATGTGTTTTAGTGGATATTAATGTTTGATGACTTATATGCACAATGACTCAAAAAAGGGAATAATTGCAGTTCTCTGTTTCACACTAAAACTAAAAATTATACAAGACAATATGAATATGAATGTGTTCGACATTCAGGAAAACATACAGTATGTCAAGAAACAGTTTACACATAGAAAATAAATACACTTTTTCACTTTCCGCAGCCTTTTTACTTCAGTTCAACATATTTTTTAAATCAGGGATGGTTACTTACAGTATTTCAAGAGATGTGATGCAAAAAAAAATGCGAAAGCAATGCAAAAACCAACCAAGAACAACAAAAAACAAAAATCATTCAATTTTGTTAGTGTCAAGAAAAACTTTACACACTTCGATTATTTTACTTGTTAAGCACGTGTTATACAGTTAACCGTACTTCACTGTTACCTATTCTTCACAAAGGCTTTTACAATGAATTTGTCAATTAGTTGGTGATTAATTTTTGCTTTTTTTCATATCTGAATTACCCATTATTGTCTTTTTAATATTCCATGCAAAGGGTTTAGTTTGAAGAGGTCCAACTATTGCCCCATAATCCCCAATGGGGTAAAAACGTTTGAGATCTAACGGCAATGCCTTCTTTAACCCTTTAAATAGTGTATAATGGCTAAAATTGATCGGAAAATATGGAAATACAAGAACCAAAGCCAGAAAAAGGCCCTAAATTATAAATAAGTGGACATGTACAGTGCTTAATGTCTCGTAAACTTGACCAAATTCCAAAAATTTCGATCAGTGTTCTTACGAAAGAGTACTAGGAAGAGTACAACATTCAGATTTCTCATGAAACTGCGCGACAAAACATGCTACGACATGAACACATATGTATCAAGATGTGCTATAAAAAATAATGGAAATGATGTTGTGTCTTTCTAATGAAAATAATGCCTTGTGTCGTACTCTAGTTAGCCAATTGTTGAAATATAACATCTTCTTGTTCTCGACCCATTATATGACATTATCCCAGTAGTTCCCAGGTTCAGAAATATACTTAATAATAGCAAACAAAAAACGTTTCTCTACATTTGGTGCATACAGCATTTTTTTTTTGGCAGATCTTCGTACATGTTCATGTCGTAGCATGTTTTGTCGCGCAGTTTCAAGTTTTTGCATTGCTTTCGCATTTTTTTTTGCATCACATCTCTTGAAATACTGTAAGTAACCATCCCTGATTTAAAAAATATGTTGAACTGAAGTAAAAAGTAAAAAATTTGGCTGCGGAAAGTGAAAAATTGTATTTATTTTCTATGTGTAAACTGTTTCTTGACATACTGTAACTACATCCAAGCTAGGATTTTTTACAGAAACATGTTGACAAATGAAGAAATAAGTATGTTCACCTTTTTACCCCCCAAAGGGAATTTTGGGACAGCAATATTTGTATGAGCTACAAATAAAAAACCAACTCAGAACATGATGAAAAATCATTGATTTATGCACTATTATTATCTGCATTTAGCGTAACCCAGGATTAACGACGTGGACGTAGCAGACATTTAATCCCTTTTTGTTTTTTTTTATTTTTTAATATTTTTTTTAAATTTTTTGTATTTTTAAAATTTTTTTTTTCTGTTTTTTTTTTTTTTTGGTTTTTGTTTTTTATTTAAAATTATTACGTACTTGAATCTAATCTAAAATAAAAAACAAAAAAAAAATAAAAATTTAAAAAACACAAAAAAATTAAAAAAAATATATTAAAACATAAAAAAAAACAAAAAGGGATTAAATTTCTGCTACGTTTACGTCGTTAATCCTGGGTTACGCTAAATGCAGATAATAATAGTGCGTAAATCAATGATTTTTCATCATGTTCTGAGTTGGTTTTTTATTTGTAGCTCATACAAATAATGCTGTCCCAAAATTCCCTTTGGGGGGTAAAAAGGTGATGAAATAAGGAACATTTTAAGATATTTTCGAAAAAAATCGAAGGGGGCATAAAGGGTTAAAAATTCAAAAAAAAGTTTCTTTCATTTTTTGCTATGAAATATTAATTTTAAAAATTTTTACGATACACAGTTTTAAAGTTTGAGAAATTCTGTACAAAAAAGTCACATGGTGTTTTAAAATCTGTTCATTAGTTTTAAAGTTATGGTGCTTTGGCCCCTTACAGTATGGCAACCCCGCGTTACACAGACCTAACACCATATGTTTTATTTTAGGTTTTACATATACTATAAGATATATCATTGCCAAAGAAAATAAAGAACTTTTTTTTTCAAGTGGCTTTTTTTCCAGAGAATGCCTCATATACTATATATTTGATGACTTTCGTTATTCTAGTGGACTTTATACCGAATATGTGGGTCAAATTGTGTGATAGCTTAAATAAATTACGTCAATAAATAGTGCGAGTATAAAATGTTCGCTTACAGCCGAACTTAGCCCTTCCTAACTTGTTTTTATACCCAATTAAGATCATAATTATGGCAAAAAATAAATTTTCTTTTTAGAAACCACTTCAGATATATGTATAACGGTCACCGCAAAAAGACGTTATCTGGAGATCTGCTGTAGCAGCTTAAAAAACTGAAACAAATACAAAAATATTCAATACCTTCAAAGTTACCTTAATACGTGTACAAATTCTGATAATAGGTTTAGAAGTTTTCTCAGGAAAATAAAAACAAAAGAAATATTAGACCTCCTATGTAACCCATTAAACCTGCGCCATCTCGGTTTTTTACGTTTTCTAGTGGTTGTTAATGGTACAAAGTCACTCAAGAACTTTTTAAGAGTTTTAACAGCACAATATCTTTTAAATAGACGGACTTCCTGTTAGGTAAGAAAACCCAAACACTCTATATACATATAAAACAAAGTAAACCGAGAAAATACTTTTAGAGAACTATATTGATTGGTTTCTATTAGGTAAAATTATAAACTGTGCTTGCTAGATCATCCACAATATAAGTAGTTGCATTGTAAGCCCTACATCCGTGTACATTAGAATATTTACATATGAAAAAATTATTGTCTTGTTTAAAATAATTTATTTAAATATGCGTATGTATATATGCAAGTAATACAAGTGCTGAATATATAATATATAAATAAATACATGTGTAAATTACGCTTTCATATTTTGCTTATTAATTTAAACTAAATTGACTAGAAATTTCAATACTTTTAAGTTAAATTAGGTATTTTCATTATATCATTAATTTTATTTTATGTTACAAGTACATATCTTACTGTGTATCAGTTATATTAACTTCTTCAACCCCATAAGATCGCACAGAGTATTTATCAATAAATAATTTTTATAAAATATTAATTTACAAACACACTTACTGATGCATATGCCGTCAATAAAATGAGTGGAATTTTGCTATGAATTTTGATATTTTGCCAAAATATAAAATCAAAGCATTTATTTTACCGCTTAAGTTCTTTAGCAAATTTTAATTTACAAAAGCAACGCACAGAGTACACTAATACTAATAACGTCATTGCAACCAAACAAATTGTATTAAATAGTTAGGTATCATTGTAGAAACCTACAAGTAGATAATCTAAAATACATAGAAAGAAATTGCGATACGAATGCAATAGAATGAAGGAAAACGCAAGACACTTCGCGAGGGTTTAGGTCGATAAATACTACTAAATCGACACTTGGCGCGGGTTGTCGTGCAGATTTTGGTACTAAGAACAACAACAACTCAAGGCAATGGAAACTTCTCGCGGGTTGCATGGCACTAAAAAAGACCCAAAACTACAATGTCGTGTTGCCGTATTATACAACAATATTTATAACTTTTAGCAAATTATTAGTAATTTTTTTGTTTGTCGATATTAGTCGGAATTAAAACTGGATCCGTTTGACTAACTGTCTATATGGGTCGGAATATAATCTGTGTCTGTGGTTTTGTTTTTTTTTTAATTTTTGTTCATAATTTAATGTAATTTTCATTTGATTTGATATTTTGAAAATACGACTTTTTTGTTAGAATTAGTTTGTACGCTTATTAATGTTTTTTTGTGCTTTTAAACCGTCTCGTGTACCAGGTTTAGAACACTTTTCTCCACCACTATTCTTTTGATAGGGTTTTTAGTTGAGATTTCGCTGTGGGTGACTTTTTGATATATTGTTTTTGCATAGTAGATTCTATAGATCGTTATTTCTTGAACTATATTGCAACCTCAGAGGTGGTGAGGAAGAGCAACACATACGCAATTAATTATTGTTACGAATGAAAATTTTCATTAAAATATTTCCATTTGCAATACGTTTATTTAAAACTCTGTGTCAAAATACGTAGTAAATCGAAGAGGTGATCTCAGCTGTGAAAAATTTCCCGTTATCCAGCTGATTCTTTTGCTACTTGTAGGCATATACAAGGTTAGGTATACGATAAGCCATAGTCTAAGCTTGCAACGCAAGCGGAAGGACCTTTGAAATTTGATGTGGATATTGAAGTTAAACAACTACTTCACAGTAATCAGTATCACTAATTATGGTTGGAAGTTATTGGTTCTATATATTGTTTACCCGGTCTCCACACGTTCAAGAGATTGCTTTCAAGTTGCAATACACTCACACTTGTTTGCTACCCCACTCTCAGTTTTCCAACTTAAAAGCCGTCTTGCTTTTAATTTTTTCAAGCAATAAGTCTTTCAAGTTGACGGTCATGAAATAAACAGTTGAGCATAGAATTCTCCAATTTTCAATATTTTAAAATTATCGATGAATGAAGTTAAATTACACAGACAGACACACATAAGTATGCTTAGTTACACTTTGAAGCTACGACACGCCCAGAAAATAGTCGAAATAACAAGAGTGATTTTTTCACTGATATTATAATCAATTTTCACCATTTTAACATAAAACAAATTTATATATAATTTCTGAATGTTTTTTTTTTTAATAAATGAAGAAAAATAAGTACGAGTACGAGAGTAAGTAAGTAACTACGATTAAGACAAAAAATTATTATAAATGTTTAGAAAGAAAATAAATTTAAGAAGTAAGTGAAATTGCTTATGCGGATGTGCGTAGAATTTGGGACCCACCACATAAAAAAACCCCAATGAAAAGGAAGCAACAGCCTCGGATGAGAGACCCCAATATTGATGACGACCACTGCAAACGTATAAAGGACTATAAATTAAGGGCATGCACCTTGAATGTTCGGACCCTTAATTGGGAAGGTGCCTCTGCCCAGCTGGTTGATGTCTTCGTAAGAGTAAAGGATGACATCACCGCGGGACAAGGACGGAAGAGGTAGGTCCTTGTGACCTCTACTACAGCGGCCATATAAAGGAGCGCAAATTTGGTGTTGGATTTGTGGTGGGAGAGAGACTCCGTCGTCGAGTTCTAACATTCACCCCGGTGAATGAACGTCTTGCCACATTCCGCATCAAAGCGAAGTTCTCCAACATATCGCTTATTTGCGCCTGCCTGAGGCTGGTCGACTTCGCTGGGGCCCGAAATATGGTCGTCTGTAGTACTACATTCTAGCATAAGAAAATACATCAAGCTACTTGGCTATCTCCGATCGAATCACAAGCAAGCAGATCGGTCATGTTCTGATAATGGACGACATGTCTTCAGGGTTTTTGATGTGCGTACGCTCCGTGGTCCTAACATCGACTCGGACCACTATCTTGTAGCAGCTAAGATACACACTCGCCTCTGTGCAGCAAAGCGCGCACGTCAACAAAAACAAGGAAGGTTCGACATCGAGAAGCTGCAATCACAACCGACAGGCGAAAGATTTTCTACTCGACTTGTACTCCTGCTCTCTGAGAGCACTCATCAGCAACTCGGTATAAGGAAACTGTGGGACGGCATATCAAGCATGGGAAAGATACTGAGAACCGAAGAGGGAAGCGAGACGCATTTGTAGACAAAAAAAGAAAGAGGCCGAAACGCGTGAGTATGAAGAGCTTGACAGGCTGGCCGACAGGGGTAATGCTCAAAACTCCTAGGAAAAGATCCGGCCACTAACTAAGGTTTCAAGACCGGAGCACACTCCTGTAGGACCCCCAGAGGTGATCTAGTTGTTGATGACCAGAGTATACTGTGTTTGTGGAGGGAACACTTCTCCGACTTGCTGAATGGAAGTGAAAGTACAAAACCAGGAGATGGCGCACCCGATTCCCCAATTGATGAGGATGGAACAGATGTTCCATTACACGACCATGAAGAAATTCGAGAAGCAATTACCCGCTTGAAGAAAAAAAAAAACGGCGGAGGCCGATGGATTCCCGGCCGAGCTATTCAAATACGGCGCGAAGAACTGATAAGTTGCATAAATCAGCTACTTTGCGAAATATGGTCGGAAGAAAGCATGCCCGACGATTGGAATCTTAGTGTACTCTGCCCAATCCACAAAAACGGGCACCCCACAATATGCGCCAATTACCGTGGTATTAGCCTCCTTAACATCGCTTATAAGGTTCTGTCGGGCGTACGGTGAGTAAGACTAAAGCCGACCGTCAACAAACTGATGGGATCAGTGATCAACAACTGACCAAATATTCACCATGCGCCAAATCTTGGAGAAGACTCGTGAAAAGAGGATCGACAGACACCATCTCTTTGTCGATTTTAAAGCACGAAAAGAAGCTGCCTTTATGCCGCGATGTCTGAATTTGGTATCCCCGCAAAACTGATACGGCTGTGTAAGCTGACGTTGAGCAACACCAAAAGCTCCGTCAGGATCAGGAAGAACCTCTACGAGCCATTCGATACCAAAGGAGGTTTCAGACAAGGTGACTCGCTATCGTGTGACTTCTTTAACCTGATGCTGGAAAAAATAGTACGAGCCGCAGAGCTAAACAGAGAAGTTACAATCGTCTATAGGAGTGTACAGCTACTGGCGTACGCCGATGATATTGATATCATTGGAAACAACACCCGCGCCGTTAGTTCTTTTTTCCCGCCAGGATAAGGAAGCGAAGCGAATGGGTCTGGTGGTGAATGAGGACAAGACAAAATATCTCCTGTCATCCATACAGTCAGCGCATTCGCGTCTTGGCTCCCACGTCACAGTTGAGAGTCATATCTATGAAGTTGTAGATAATTTCGTTTATTTGGGAACCAGCATAAACAGCCATAACAATGTCAGCCTGGAAATCCAACGCAGAATCACTCTTGCCAAAAGGTGCTACTTTAGACTGAGTTGGCAATTATAAAGTAAAGTCGTTGCTCGACGAACAAAAACCAAACTCTACAAGTCCCTCATCATTCCCGACCTACTTTATGGGGCAGAAGCGTGGAAAATGTAAAAATCCGATGAGGCAACACTAGGAGTTTTCGAGAGAAAGGTTTTGCGAATGATTTATGGTCCCTTAAACATTGGCAACGGCGAATACCACAGAAGATGGAACGATGAGCTGTATGATTTATACGACGACATTGACATAGTTCAGCGAATAAAAAGACAGCGGCCACAGCTGGCTGGGTCATGTTGTTCGAATGGACGAAAATGCTCCAACTCTGAAAGTGTTCGACGCAGTACCTGCCAGAGAAAGCCGTGGAAGAGGGAGAACTCCACTCCGATGGAAGGACGAAGTGGAGGAGGACCTGGCTTCACTTGGTGTTACCAATTGGCGCAAAACTGCCAAAAGAAGAGATGCGTGCCGCGCTGTTGTGGACTTGGCTATAACCGCGTAAGCTGTGTCTACGCCAGTCATGAAGAATAAGAAGAAGAATTAAAATTAATAAGATAAACTTAAAACACCGACATTTTAGATAGAGGCAATAGTAAAGGAGACCTCTAATTTGGCCTGTTACAATGCCCGAGTTTACAGCAGGACTGTTTTTGAACAATTCTAGAAAAAGGGGAATCATTTACTTTTTACATCTTTGTTCATCGATAATTTTACAATTAACTTGTAATTTGAAGTTTAGAGAGCTCTATACTCAGCTGATCATTTCTTAATCATCAACTTGAAACGCTTCTTGTCAGAACAAATTAAAAGCAAGACGGCTTTAAAGTTGGAAAAGTGAGAGTGTAGTAGTACAAAAGTGTGAGTGATTAGCAACTTGACAGCAATCTCTTGAACGTGTAACGGTCGGGTAAGTAATTTATAGATTACTGATTACTTTTAAGTAGTTGTTTAACTTCAACATGGAATTGAAAAGGTCCTTCCAGATTTATACCCTAAACACATAAACGACAACAAGCGACGAGCAGCCTCTGTCAAATATTAAATAAAATCCATGTGTTCTTATGGGCACAGTTATTTAGAGAGCAGCACGACTTCGGTTGCAGGCTTGAAGTTGTCGCTGTTGCCAAATTACAAATGTTTCTAATTTTGCCGACGTCAATGGCCACTGTAGAGATGCCATTAATATGTGAAATTATTCAAAACTTTATCAAGAATAACATTATATATCATTTGTAATGGCAATTGATTGTTTAAAGCAAATAAATCGAGTTATTTATACATTATTTGCACAAAAAACTTCACTTTAAATTAAATATGTAAATTTTATTAAATTGAAAGGTCTTCGTACGGCAACAATGAAATTGGTGTTTGATATGTCACTGCCGTCTTCAAAATGTTCAAGACGCTGGCTTCAAAGCGACATTTATAGCCAAGAAAATGTCTCCGTCGCTACGACGTGTCGTGCAGTCGTTTTTGTGTTCAAAACATTATGATGTGCACGTATTGATGGTGAAGATACCCAGCAAGTCATGGGTACTGAAACTCCAACACATTCGAAGAAATTTTAATAACACCACTACCTACAAACATGTACACCAAAGAGTAAAATGTGCATGAACATTTACCTCAACTCTTCTCTCGTACAGCATCCTGAATGAGAGAAACAACCGAAGTTCTCGTGTTTGGACAAGTTTTGTTTTGAGCTATATCATGGCTGCGTGTTTTCTTTAAATCACTGATCTGCAGACTAATTAAAGTTTAAATTGTTGAAACACACATTTTTAAATAAGTAAAACGTAAAATATAATTTTTTAAAGCCAAAAAATGGAATTGAAGAGTGTGATACGGTAATACTTAATCTCACTGTCAATGCGAAGCTCGCAATAGAAGCTTCGCCAACAATAGTCAACATCAAGGGCGAAACCATGGAATACCTAAATAATTTTTGAATATAATAATTTTGCCTTTCCTTAAATTCTAATTAATATCAGATATTAGTATGATGGTCTTTCAATTTGAAACTCGTCCTGGTTCAGTTTTATGTCGTTGAATCGGAACTTGTTCAGATGCAATGCCTCATTTTTTATATGGAATTAAACCATTGGCCAAGATGGCCAACATACATTTGACATCCACGAAGTGAGAGTGCAACAAGCACGTGAAGACTGGGAACGACATGGTTTAGGTGATTTTGTAACAGTTTATCATCGCGACGTGTGTTAACTGAGTTTTGCCAATGAACAAGAGGGCAAAGCAGATGCAGTATTTTTGGACTTACCGGCTCCTCAGTTGGCCGTACCATTAGCAGCTAAACCAAAGAAATCAGAGGGTAAATTTTAGTGAATGTTTGTGATCATAAAATTTTAAAAACTTCTTGTATGTTTAATTAGGAGGACTGTTTCACCTTGTATTGAGGAATCATACCGTTGTTGTATCTCTTTACAAGGACTTGTATTCACCGAAATTAGTTCAATGGGAATATTACACCAAGAGCATGGATGTTAAAACTAGGACGGTGCCGTGCTAGATAGAATTCTTGAAGTATAAGGTAGTTATTATCATTATTTATGTTGTGAAAATTAAATATTTACTTTATATTTTATAGAAACCCTCCTCACAGAAATTGGATGAATCTAGTACTAGTGAAATAAATGAAAGAACTGATCCTACAAAAACTCCTAAAGAAACCAAAAAAGACCTCACACAATGTGCACAGCTTACACTTCCAGGCCACACGGGGTAGCCTTCGTCCGATAGCAAAAAGTTGAACTATTCAATACTATATACATATGTATATAGTGTAGTATAAGGTAAATATAACAATAAACACCTAAATGGCATGATATTTTCAATAAATATCAAATATAATTAATGATTTTGTTATTAAATTCTCATTTGGGATTTTGGTAGAACTAACCGAAACTAGCGGGTATAGTTTTTGGGCTTTTGTGGGTCTCCATACTGAAAGTGCACGTGGAGTTTTCGTTCGCAGTTTTGGGTCTTTCATCCGTGATTGTACCAAGATCATTCACCGAATTGTACAAGAGGTATATATACATTGCTAAATGACGAATGTAATGTGCAAGAAAGGGGTGAACGATCACACGTACACAAGAGTTTCGGGTACTTTTGTCAATTCGCACTTAAGAATCGCATAGAAACTGCTAGTACCGCTCCCTGGCCTTTCACAGAAGAATTCGCCGGTACCTGACTTGCAGGGTATTAGTTTGATATATTTGAAACGATTCTAATGCTAAACGAGTATATTGGTACATAATATAGAAATGGTAAATTTTGCTTTGATTTAAATAAATTCGATTGATGTTTAGTTTGCTATAACGATCGTAACACTAACTGAAAACAATTTTTTTTAACTTTCAATAAACATTATTGTAACCAAAAATACAAAAATTCGCGATACAAATTTTTATAAATACAGAATAACATATCATAATGATATTAACAGGAGCAAGATCTACCAAATACCAATGTACGAGGTGTGCTAAAAAATAACTGGATTTTTAAATTTCGCCGGTTTGGGAGTACAATTGTGAAATATTTTTTTAATTTTTAATTTTGTTTACATTCACTCGCCCGCATAAGCCTGTGTACACCTCATTAAAAATATTGAAATAAAATTTTCAACTTTAATTACTCTGTCATTTATGAATATATTCAAAGAATTATTTTACCATAATTATAGTTGATTCTCTTTCATAATATATTCTTTTCACAATTTTTTAACAGCGTCTTTTTTAGTTTTAACCAAAGATGATAGAAGACAAGATTACGACGAACTGACGTCACTATCGGCAGAATATGAAGAATTGCCAAATGGAAAACGGAAATGTAAACCATAGTCAACTAAATTGAATAATGTGTAGACATAAATTCATACTCAACAATATTCATAAAATCGACATCTATAATATGATCCAATATATATATATATGTTATATATGTTACATATATATATATATGTTATATATATATATATATGTTATATATATATATTCACATCGACAGTTTTTCTTTCGTTTGCTTGTTTTGCTTGCGTGCTTCTGAGGATAGTGACGTTACACAGGTCTTGTCAACAATGTCTAGGTAATTGGTATTGAACACTTTTGTTTAATTTTTGAATCATAATTCGGGGAAAAATGACAAGGAGCAGAAGAGTAAAAGGATTTTAGCGGAAAGAGCGGAAAATAATTCTAAAACATCTTTTAATGGGAAAATATTATAAAGAAATGAATGCTCTAGTTGGAAGAGCCCACTCCACTATTCAAAAAGTAATAAAGTATTACAATTCTGCATAGAAAATGAACTACAATTATGTTAAAAAAAAGAAAAAATACTTATAAGTTAGTTTAAAGTTTTATTTTAAGATTTTGTTGAGGTGCACGCAGACTTATGTAAATTTGAGTAGGGCAAGTGTACATGCCTCTGAAGTACGATAAAATTACTAAAAGCTTACTTTGTCTGTAACAGCCGCTAAGTTTAGACGTGTTTTTATGATCTTGGCCAGATGCGTTTGTTAAAAACTCACAGTTTGTGAATGCTTGACCAAAAATAATTTTACAACGACTCCCTAGCTAGACATTGCTCCGTATGTCTTTTTATTTTACCCCAATTTTTTGAACATACCTCGTATATACCTACATATGTACATACATTGGCACATACATATATACCCCGAGTCAACTCCGTAAAGGAGCTCATTAATGAATACAAAACTCAGTTTATCAAACTTCTAATATGCTATGTTATGATTATATTATTTCCATTCAGCTAACTAATTTGATTATTGGCTATAGCACAGGAATCATCATATAAATATGGCCCAGTCGACATAAACAAATAGTTGCCAAAATAGAACTGTAAGTGCAAGTACAACTGACTTTCACTGCTAACTTTTTTGACTCTTTGGCACTATGTGCTAAGTATACTAAATAATAGAAGTGCGCATATATTCAATATGCCAGACGGACTAGAACTAGTGGAAAATTTATTTGATATGAGTGTAATGACTAATATCATTTTTTGTTACTGCATTGCTTACTACGGGTATAATCGTCGTATCTCCTTTATATATATGCTCGACTGCACTAAACTTTCTTTTTAAAACACAGTGTTCAAACATATCTTGTGGATGTGCCAAACGGTGTATATGCATATGTATGTACGTATTTGTATGCATATACGTATGTACAGTGATCCCCGCTTAAGTGTACAAACCCCCTCCCCGTTTAAGTGCCTTTCCCGCTTAAGTGACCACACTTTGCGGCATCGTTGTTTTTTCTCTAAATTTGCATATAAAATTCCCCTCTTAAGAGCCTCCGCTTAAGTGCTTTTCCCGCTTAAATGTCTGTAATATTTAAGCCACAAAAACAATTTTTTTTACATTTTTGACATTGAATGCGCTAAGTATTGTCAAAAGGAAAACATATACATAGTTTTGTAATGTTTTTTTTTTCGTATTTATTGTTATTAGTAATTATTTTTGTTATTAATAAGAAATTAATGTGACTTTCATTCTAAAAGACAAAAATTTAGATCGAAATATTTGAGAAAAAGCTTGGTAAGTACCTCAGGGACTTAAGCGGGATTCATTTAAGTGCATTTCCCGCTTAAGTGTCACAAAAGTCTTGCATGTTAAGAAGGGGAACTTAAGCGGGGATTACTGTTACATTGTTTGACGTCATTGCAGTCGCTTAATTGTTATGAATAATGAGTTATGTTTAATCATAGTGCACTGTGCGCTAACAGGAATTTCACTCCATTTCATTCATTGCATATACACATACAAATATTACTTAACCTAAGTATTTAGCAAGTTGTCTATTATTTTAATGCGTTTTTGTTGCACATATGATCGCATTTGACTAGCTTAAAATTGCAGCAATTTAGTTAAATTGTATCATTTTTTATCTTTGTTTGCTTTTGTTGTATACCACATTATACATGTGTGTATTATTGTTCATATGCATGCAAACAGTGGCATATATATATATACATATATATATATATATATATATATATATATTTGTTTATATTTCGCGTTTTATATCATTCTTGTTTATATTTGTTTATATTTCGCATTTTATATCATTCTTTAAATATGTTGCATTTTTCTAATGTTTTCATAAAGTTTCTAATACTACTTGTTTACCATTTATATGAATTATATTAAGATAGTTTTTGCATTATGTCTACATATGTATGTATGTTCAATAAAAACTTGTCTAAGTAAATACATTGTAAGCTTGTTCATACGTTTGCTTATGCACATGTGTTTTGTGTTAGAAGCAGCCAATTATTTAATAAGAACATTGTGTACACGTGTAAAGAAAAAATCTTTTGGCAACACTTGCCCTTTGGTTTACAATTACATTTTCACATATACAAACTTACAGACATACCAAAAGAGGCATTGTTTGAGTTTACCTCCACCTATATACAATGAATACAAATATCGATATTTACCAGCGTATCTGCTTAGGAAAATTTGCACTAAGAGCAAGCTTTGCAGCATTTACTATGAGAATTATTTAAAAGCAATATCCAACTGTTTCTTTTGACGCCGTACCGCATTTGTTAACTTGTTGTAACTGCTTTGCAAGTACATAGTACATATAGATATTTATTATTTCCTAACGCGTGCTAAAACCATAAAAAATACATATATATATATATATATACAATATATCTTAAAGAAAATATTCAATTGCAGCTAACAAATTTGTCGAAGTATTTCGATCTCAAAGTGTGACCATTGGTGTACTTGGTTGAAATTTAACGTAGAAAGACTCTAATTGCAATGTAATGTATTGTAGAGAGAGAGACCTATGTCAACTATGTGTACAAATTCGCGTTGGGAAACACGATCTACGTAACAAGTTTTTCTCAACAGCAGTGGGTTTTAAAAAATATTGTAGACACTATATATATTATGAGTCTGTCGCAGTTAGTAGTTCTATACGTACATACGCACACCCCCCCCCCTCCCGGGATTTGAGTAAAGCTGAAAACTCTGCATTGCTCCATATAACTGAAGCTGGAGTAGTGTGTTCAAACACATATATATTGAATTGTTTGAAATAAATGAAAAAAACTATTTCCTAAATTCAACAACTATTTTATGTTTGCATACATGCGACATCGACTTTTTAAAAACAATTAGCGCTCTCTATTAGTTGTTGACGTGAAGAGCTAACACACTAACATGACTTTTAGATCCTCCAATTCATCATTCAAATATTCCACACAGTCACTCACACTTATGTTGCTCACACAAATCGGCATACCTGCACCGATGCTATCTTCATGTACGCTTATCTTGCTGCTTCGTAGCGGCTGTACTTGACCGCGTTTCGCAATTTCCTGTGTCAAAGGTTTATTGAAGTCAGTGATGCATTCTAATTTCTGCACATGCTTTACATCACCCTCGTCATTTAGTACATTATACAAAGCGTCACCGGCATTTTTCACATTCGTTTTATTCATGAGTTGCGGCGATGAAAGCCTTTGCTGTTGCTGGTTTTGATTTTGATTTAGTATCTGCTTGGACTCCGTTTGGTATTTGGGCATCAATTTATAATCCACACGCACGTCCTTGCTATTCGATACCTCTGCGCTCTTTTGTTGGTCAGTAGACCCTAGCACACTGTGTACAATAACATTCCTTTCGTCATCAACAACGCGCGTGTTACACTGAGCGATTGGCGAATATTCAGTCTCTTGGTTGCACATTACTGAGTTATTCAAAAGCCCTTGGCCATAATCAGCGTCCACATCAGAATTGTGTGTCAACTGCATTTGTTGATCATATAAAGTTACAGTTTTACCTATCGAATTTCGTCTTTTCTCATTGGTGTTCACAACACAGTTCCCAACAGTGCCTTTTTCATTATGCTCAACTAACTCCGAGTTACAACTACTTATCAGTATATCGCCAGAATCATCATGTTTGAGTATGAACTCAGTTAGTACTCTGTTTGCAATGACCTGAACGTCTGCACTACCAGTGACTCTTTCATTCCCACTTCTTTCGGCTTCACCAGCGGTAACCATCTCGGGTGCGCTGATTGTAAAATTGTTGATATTTTCTTCTTGTCTGCTATCATCACAACCGCCAACAGCAACTGCAAGCTGCTTTTCCAGATTACTACAATCAGAATCGCCACCCGATGATAAAAAAAACTGATCTATACTACTGCTGTTTAGTGAATGTTCGACTAGGTCCGTTGCCACGAATTGCGTTGCATGCCGAAAATCCGTGTCGCCATCGATGAAATTACTTTGCACCACATTGATACCATTTATTTCGGAGTAATTGTCTTCGGTGTAGATATTCCTTAAGAAATTATCAAATTTAAAGCCCAATCGTTTCTTAACGAGACTTTTAGTATCGTCACCACTCCACTCAAACTTATTGTGAATTTCACAAATTTTACTATTATGTACATTATTATTGCGTTCTCTGTAAGAGCATTTTGGTTTAAAGCCAATAATCTTATCGTCAACTGATTGGTGTCTGGAATTCAAATTTGGCAAGCTCTCCGATTCAGTTTCGCACATATCTATCGCAACCCTTGTCTTTTTGTTCACAGCTGTTGAACAAAGCTTGTTTTGGTTTTTAACAATAGTAATTTTTTTATTGTTTAACAGGACTTCAGCGCAACGTACAACAGGAGTGGCAGAAATTGAAAGTGAATTGGAAGTGGGTATTGTAACTACCCTTGCGCGAATGCGTTCATGACGTTTGTGACACAAGTCATGTGTATGTTGCAATGATGGGATATCACCTCTATCTGTATTTCTGTTGTTGATTTTATGCTGCTGTCGTTTGTTTATATATTGGTTCAGGTGCTGTTGTGTTTCGTCACGCTGTTCCTGCTGAAATGTCTGACTTTTCTTACCATGCAGTTCTTGCTCTCGGTGATGTCGTTGTTGTTCTTCTTTGATTATCTGTTCTGTATGGTGTCACAACATATCGTCATTATCTGTGTCATTATCGTGTTCACCATCTAGGTCGAAATCATCATGACCCAAATCCAAGTCCATATCGCCGTCGTCGTCCAGATCTAGTGAATGCTGATTGCTCGGCGAAAGTGACTGAGCATGTTGCAGTGTATGCTGATGCTGTTGGTGGTGATTGTTGCGATGATGACTATTGTTATTATTTAAACGATTGTTGCCACCACTGCCCCCATTACTATGACGATGCATGCCTAGGCCCTTTGAATCATCATCGCGCCATTTATCCATGGAACGACGACGTGCATTCATAAAAAAATTCCCAACCGTGGTCGGTTCTAATCCCAATTGACGGGCAATTGTTACTTGCATCTCCTTCGAAGGCCTCTTTGTTTCCTGGAATAAATTCACAATAGCACGTTACAATTACATATTCAATATAAAAAGGGCGACAATTCCAATATAACTGTAAACTCACTTTAAATATTGCTTGAAGTGTTCGTCTCTGTAGATCTGTGAAGACGAGTCGCGGCTTCTTTGGTTGAGGCATATGCTCGATATGAGGCTCTTCTTTACGACGGCACACCCCATTTCCACCAACACTACCTGCAATATTAAAGGCAAAGTTGCTCAGTAAATTGATATAAACGGATGACTTATTTGTATTTACCACCATTAGAGCTATTTAAAACGACAACACTGTTATTATTAACGATACCAACGCTAGTTGAATTGTTCCCCGAGCCGCTGTTATTATTAGTGGTATTACGTTGAGGTATCTGTGCTGCTGCCATCCGTAAGGCTGACATTCGTTGAAACTCTGGTTCTTGTAACCATTTGAACATACGTCGAAAGGTCTCACGGCCAGACTTGAGTTTTGACCAAGGTTTGGGGTTACGCAGGAGATCAGAGAGTGTACCTTGCGAACGACAAAGCACACGTTGAGCAAATATTGCCTGCGGAATGCTATATCGTTTCAGTTCTGCAGATATACGCTGTGCTAATTCTTTAGTGTTGATTTCCTCTACATCGCCACCGGTGGTGAGAGTACTACCCCCACCACTGCCAGCGCAGCCACTTGCTCCTCCACTGCTACTACAGGTACTTCCACCACCACCACCTGTTGTGTTGCATCCACTAGATCCACTTGAACTGTTACTGCCATTGTTAATATTTGTTACATGTTGGATATTAAGCAGTAACTGTTGTTGTTGATCATTTTGAGAATTCTGTTGCGAAATTTGTCGTTGCTGCTGTCCCATATTGCACAAAATATTGTTGTTGCTAAGCAAGTTTTGTCCACCCATAACATTGGAGAGACGCAAGCTACTGCTAACATTTAAGTTGCAATCACTGGTAACAGGATGTGTGTCCATGTGGTGCTGTTCTGTTGTTACAGTGACTAAATGTGGTTGTTGTTGTTGTTGGTGATGCGCATGACTCATTGGTTGATGGATTGTTAGCAGAGTTGTGGCTGTTCCCATCATATCGTTTGGTGGAGGCGATGGAGTAAGCGACACTACCACAGCATCTCGCTCCAGCCGTGAAATGTCAGCGATGCCTCTACTGCCTAGTGAGGCAGCAGATAGAGTTGCCATTGCACCATTTATGGGCGGCAATGTTACCACAGGTTGGTTGACCATACTACAACTCCCAGGCGAATTTAACGATACTGAACCAGCTGATATGGAGTGTGGACTCAAAATTGGGCTGTGCTGTAATTGCAATTGAGAACTTCGTCCGCCAGATGTCGATGAGGAAGATGGCGTTGTTGTCACTAAAAGATCCCGTTGATGTATACTGTACGGTGATTCGTAACCTGTTACAATAACATTTTCCCCAACCACAGTGTCATTAACTATTGATACGGGTTGGGATAGGCATATAAGCTGTTTTTGTGAATCAGCTTGATTAATATGAAGAGATGTTGCACCGGTACTAAGACTGCTGTTACTGCAGACATTGCTGGTGATAATACCACCATTTGTTGTTTTACAGGTAGACGACAGCGTAGGAGAATGCAATTCAGTAGAATGACTGTATGCAGATTGTGGAGAGAGGGCACCACATGGACTTGGCGATGCATTATGAAGTTCACACGCTACCACCATGCCCGATAATGTATGCGATGGTGATGAGCCATAATTGTGGGGCGGTGACATCGACATACCTATCGATGGCAACTTATCATAAGATGAATATGGCGATTGTACGCCGCTAAGGCTACTTAAACTAAGTCCGCCCAGACTACCTTGATGTGGCAGCACTGCGAATGGTCCAACACCGCCCGAAGAGGAATTGCTATTACTACTAGCACCACCTCCAACACAATTACCAATGACGTTCACACCGCTGCCATTTATATGACCGCCGTAGGCAAACTTATCAGACATTGTTGATATAGGCGGTAATGGTTGCAGCGGTGTCAATGTCGCATATGAAGATGTTGGGCTAAAGCTAGGCGGAGAAATGCGCTCATTCACGGATGTCAAAGTTTGATAAGAAGTCGGTTCCAACGAATTTTCACCCACAACCCCAACACTCACAACACCCAGCTCTGGACTAAGTATATGAGAAGCCGAGTCGCGGGAATCCTCATGTTGCTGCACAATGACTGACAAAGCTTCATGATGCGATGTTTGATGCCGGAGATGGCCCTGTGGTGCAGAATGTTGTGTATTTCTATGGTGGTTATTTGATTCTCCGACCTGATGACATTGACGTGACTGCTGCTGTTCATTTAAATTGTCATGGGAATGTTGCGATATCGAATTACTGCCATTCCTGCTTCCTCCACCGCTCCCATAGTGATGGTGCAGCAATTGCTGTTCCTGCAGTTGAACATGTTCATGGTGATGTTGATTTAACGTCACCTCTACCGCATCCGCTGAAAGATCGTCGATCCCACCTACACCGACGTCAACATCAATATGGGATACATCCAATGTTCTGTGAACACTACAATGGTTTTCAACTCTTCGCTTAGCAATCTTCTTACGGCCCATGTCAAGCTCTTCTATTACAACTACTTTGTCCTCTTGTTTGACATCAATAATATTTGTAACAGTGCGTGGGTTTGGCGAAGAACATACTGACAATTCATCGAGCGTCACATCAGTGCCTACAAAATCCACAGGGCTGCCAGCTTGCAAACGATCTTTATGATGTTGCTGGGGGTGATGATTACTTTGGGGATTTTGATGTGTATTTGCAATTTGTAGCAACTGTTGATGATGTGATGTCACAAGTTGATGATGCTGTTGGTGCTGATGTAAATGATGGTGGTTATGTAGCTGCCTATCTAATTGTTCTTCATGTTGACTTTGAACCGAAACAGTTGTTGGCGTTTGAAATGTCGAATGCACTGGACTATGGCTAAGGCCATCAATGATTGTGCGTACCATTACGACTGGACCGGCACCCTCCACATCGGTGATGGTACCATTACTGGTTGTTACTACCGTATGTGCAACCACGTTATGATCGTCTATAACGACATTGTGGGCGGAGAGAGCAGGAACCGGTGAAGACGACGGCGTGCGATGACCAACCACGAGCACTGAATTATGCGACAATGATGGATGATCTACGCTCACGCCAATCTCGGATCCACGTCGATCAGATGTTGCAGATGAAGCGGTTGTTATCAATCCGTTGTCATCGATTAGTTGACTAGTAAGTGACTGCTGGTCGATAATCTCACTTATCGACGCCATGCTCATCTTGATGATCGAATTGCGTAAATTTTTCATTTGTGGATCTCATTCGCAACTTTTAATAAAACTATTCATTGAGTCGTTAGAGGCTACAAATACACGGTATATCATCAGCCGCATTCAACATAGGCATATCTGAAACAAGATAATTAAACGAACAATCATGTGTGAAAAGTTTGTATTTGTGAATATAAAAACTAAAATATAAATTTTGTTAAAAGCTAACTTTAATATGAAAAAATGATTTTTTTAATTATTAGATAATACGCTCGATAAAATCATTTGCAACAACTACGTTAAGGCTAAGTTTTATAGTCTCGCAATTTATTAAAGAAATTTCATTTACATAACACACAAATTTACCCATAAATTCGGCATAAAGTTTAATAGGATAACGAAAATCAGCACATATATTATATGAGGGCTGAGGTAATTCCTGAACCGATTTCATTCATTTCCGCCAGCAATATCCAATATGCGCTCACTTAGTTTTGCTAAGATATCTCACATATTAACCAATACATATATGCGGAATAAAGCTGACCTCGGATGATTTAAGGGCGTGCACCTGGAATGTCTGGACCCTTAATCAAGAAGGTGCCTCTGCCCAGCTAGTTGATGTCCTCATACCACTAAAGGCTGATATCACCGCCATCTAAGAAGTGAGATGGACGGGACAAGGGCGGAAGAAGGTGGGTCGTTGTGACATCTACTACAGCGGCCATATAAAGGACCGCAAATTTGGTGTTGGATTTGTGGTGGGAAAGAGACTCCGTCGCCGAGTCCTGGCATTCACCCCGTTAGATGAACGTCTAGTCACAATCCGCATAAAAGCGAGGTTCTTCAACATATCGCTTATTTGCACCCACGCCCCAACGGCAGAGAAGGACGATGTGACCACAGATACTTTCTATGAGCGCCTAGAACGCACTTACGAGCGCTGCCCCCGCCACGATGTCAAAATCGTGCTTGGCGATTTCAACACTAGGGTGGGTAAAGAAGGTGTCTTTGGCACAACAGTCGGAAAATTCAATTCCATGACGAAACATCGCCAAACGGCCTGAGGCTGAGCATTAGAAAATACTTCAAGCCACTTGGCTGTCTCTTGATCGAAACAAGCGTAACCAAATCGATCACGTTGTGATAGACGGAAGACATGTCTCCTGTGTTTTAGACGTGCGTACGCTCCGAGGACCAAATATAGACTCAGACCATTATCTGGTTGCACCGAAGATACCCGATTCTGTGCAGCAAAGAACGCCCGTCAACAAACACAAGGAAGGTTCGACGTCGAAAAACTGCAATCGCAACAGACAGCCAAATACTTTACTCGACTTGCACTCCTGCTCTTTGAGAGCACTCATCAGCATCTAGGTATAAGGGAACTGTAGAACGGCATCTCAAACTCACTGTGTACCGCTGCAGCCGAAACAATTGGATTTCGGCAACAACAAAAATCAAGCTGGTACGATGAGAATTCCCGTCTCGCAGCGGAGAGAAAACAGAAAGACTACATCGCAACGTTGCAAACGACCACAACACGTGCGGGACGGGATAGATGCCGAGAGCTGAAGAGGGAAGCGAGACGCATCTGCAGACAAAAAAAGAGAGAGGCCGAAATTAGTGAGTATGAAGAGCTTGACAAGCTGGCCGACAGGGGTAATGCTCGAAAATTTTATGAAAAAATTAAGCGACTTAACGAAGGAGCATCCTCATGTAGAGACCAAGTTGGTCATCTGGTAACCGATGTCCAGGGCATACTGGAATTATGGAGGGAACACTTCTCCGACTTGCTGAATGGCAGTGAAAGTACAACACCTGGAGAAGGCAAACCCAATTCCCCAATCGATAACGATGGAACAGATTTTCCATTACCCGACCATGAAGAAATTAGAATAGCAATTACCCGCCTGAAGAACAACAAAGCGGCGGGGGCGATAGATTACCGGCCTAGCTATTCAAATATGGCGGCGAAGAACTGATAAGGTGCATGCATCAGCTTCTTTGCAAAATATGGTCGGAAGAAAGCATGCCCGACGATTGGAATCTCAGTGTGCTCTGCCCAATCCATAAAAAGGGAGATCCCACAATCTGTGCTATTTACCGTGGGATAAGCCACCTAAATATCGCCTATAAGGTTCTATCGAGCGTACTGTGTGAAAGTCTAAAGCCCACCGTCATCAAACTGATTGGACCTTATCAGTGTGGCTTTAGACTTGGAAAATCCACACCTGACCAGATATTCAACATGCGCCAAATCTTGGAGAAGACCCGTGAAAAGAGTATCGACACATACCACCTTTTTGTCGATTTTTAAAGCTGCGTTCAACAGCACGAAAAAGAGCTGAAAAGCTCCGTCAGGATTGGGAAGGACCTCTCCGAGCCGTTCCATTCAGAGCGAGGTTTCAGACAAGGTGACTCACTATCGTGTGACTTCTTTAACTTGATGCTGAAAAAATTATACGAGCTACTGAGCTAAATAGAGAAGGTTCAATCTTCTATAAGTGTGTTCAGCTGCTGGCGTACGCCGATGATATTGATCAGAAGCAACAACCGCGCCGTTTGTTCTGCTTTTTCCCGCATGGATAAGGAGGCGAGCGAATGGGTCTGGAGGTGAATGAGGACAAGACGAAATATATCCAGTCATCAAGCAAACAATCGGCGCATTCGCGTCTTGGCACCCACGTCACTGTTGACAGTCGTAACTTCGAAGTAGTAGATATTTTCGTCTACTTGAGAACCAGCGTTAGCAACACCAACAATGTCAGCCTTGAAATCCAACGCAGAATCACTTTTGCCAACTGGTGCTACTTTGGACTGAGTCGCTTATCATTCCCGTCCTGCTTTATGGTGCAGAAGCTTGGACGATGTCAATATCAGATGAGACGACACTAGGAGTTTTTGAGAGGAAAATTTTGCGCAAGATTTATGGTTATCAGTTGGAGGGACCAGGTGGAGGACGACCTGATTACACTTGGAATCTCCAACTGGCGCCGAAATGCGAAGGAAAGAGAGGAGTGGCGCGCTCTCATCGATTCGGCTATAACCGGCGAAGCAGTTCAACGCCAATCACATACATACATAATTAGGAATATGGGAGCTAGGATATGATATTTTTGAAAAACCTATAATTAGGTATATGGGAGCTAGGAGATGTTATGACCCAATTTTAATAATTTTTGGAACAGAGACATACTATTAGAAAAAAACAATTTCCTCTGAATTACATTAAATTATTAGAATTTCATTACATATGATTAGAATGAGATTTACCCATATTTTCGGTTAAAATTTACTCTTAGGCGCTGAGTTCAACATATTCGATATCTGGGGCCTTGAAAAGTTACATATAGTTCGTTTTCGAAGCCACAGATGATATCCACTATTTGTGTAAAGGTTTATTCCGATATCTTCATTGGCCTTATGTATACATTATAAAGTGAAGGAATCAGATGGAATTCAAAAGTGAGTTATAAGGAAAGTAGTCGTGGTTGTGAATCGATTTCGATTGTATACCGAATTTCACTGAAATATGTCGAGTAGTTCCTGAGATATGGCTGAAATGGTCCATTTTTAATTTTGTAAGAAAATCTGAGTGCAGCTTCCTTCTGCTATTATTTCTGAGAAATTTAATGTTTCTCACATTTTTGGTTAGTAAGTCAACCCATTTTTAGTAATTTTCAGCCTAACCTTTGTATGGGAGGTGGGCGTGGTTATTATCAGATTTCAACTATTTTCATGGTGTGTGGTGGGGTACGTAAGAGAACCGACTGCAAAAAAGTTTGGTTTATATTGCTTAATTGGTTTGCGAGATAACAACAAATCACCGATTTGGGTGCGGGGACACGCCCACTTCCCCCAAAAAATTATATCCAAATATGCCCCTTCCTAGTGCGATCCTCTATTCCAAATTTTACTTTTATAACTTTATTAATGGCTTAGTTATGACATGTGTTTTCGGTTTTCGCCATTTTGTGGGCGTGGCAATGGTCCTATTTTGCCCATTTTTGGAAGTAAAAGCCTTCTCCCGTTCCTAATGGACATGTGTACGAAGTTTCGATAAGATATCTAAATTTTTACTCAAGTTATCCGTTGCTCGGACGGACGGACAGACAGATATTCGGATTTTGAATCTTCTCGACACCCTGATCATTTTGATATATATAACCCTATATCTAACTCGTTTAGTTTAATGACTTACAAACAACCGTTATGTGAACAAAACTATAATACTCTCTTAGCAACTTTTGTTGCGAGAGTATAAAAATGGCGAAATAATGAATTGACTGTATTGTTGATGTTAAATGAAGTCGCAAAAATGTGTATCAGTATCCATGAATCTAATAGCCTCGATAGATGAGCAAAATTAATGCGCCTTAAGAAATATATATATATATATATATATATATATTTGGCGTAGAAACCGCTTTAAGCGATTATAGCCGAATCCACCAGAGCGCGCCACTCGTTCCTCCTTTTTGCTTTTTGGCGCCAACTGGAAACACCAAGTGAAGCCAGGTCACTTTGCACTTGGTCTTTCCACCGGAGTGGAGGTCGTCCTCTTCCGCGGCTTCCTCCAGCGGGTACTGCATCGAAGACTTTCAGAGCTGGACTGTTTTCATCCATTCGTACAACATGACCTAGCCATTGGCGAAGATTGTGGGGTCTCCTTTTTTATGGATTGGGCAGAGCACACTAAGATTCCAATCGTCGGGCATGCTTTCTTCCGACCATATTCTACAAATGCATGCACCTTATCAGTTCTTCGCCGCCGTATTTGAATTGATGGGCCGGTAGTCCATCGGCCCCGCCGCTTTGTTGTTCTTCAAGCGGGTAATTGCTTAAGAAATGCTTATGCGTATTAAAATTTTATGGTGACAAATGGCAAACTTTGTGCATTTAGACAGCTGATGGGGAAATCTGCCTATTCATTAAAAGAAGTAAACAAATGTATCAGCACATTTTCGTCGGTGGTTGTTGTTGTTGAAACTACCCGCTGTGGGTTTTTTACCATCTAAAAACATTAAAATTAGTTATTGTTATTCTAATATATTTTCCAATAATTGAATTGGCAAAATAAAAACATAAATCATTTGTTTACAATTTTTCTTCATCTATGTACCAATCAGCATTCATAATAGCAAAAATCGGCTTTTCACTTTTTTTTATGCATTACTAATTTGCTTTAAAATGGATAAATGCGCGGGTTAAAGCAAATCAACGCCGCTAATGCAAATTAGCGCTGCCGTTTGTTTAGGCTATAATATTAACTGTCGTCGATTGACTAAGCGTTATAAAAAAGCTAATAGAACGTACAATTATGTAATTCAAACAGACAGGCAGCACTTATGCACTTATGGTGCAAGTCTGCGCTAAAATGTCCTTTTAATCATGCGCAATATTGTTGCACCATTTTCTTAGGTGGAGAGATACTTAAATCTGCGCAAACAAAATTTGCTTGTTTCTTTGTTTCGAGCTGCGGCTACGTTATGTTTTATTTAATCAATTAAAACATATTTCAATGTAAAAACAACAAAAATATATATTTATATTGTAATTTTTGTACAAAAATTGTCATTTGAGTCGTTTTTACATTGTAAATAGTCTACATATATAATCGCAAGCGGCGATAAAATTTTTAATAAGTTATCCGCATACTATCTTGCACGAATTCAACTAGATAATTTTGTTGTTGCTTTCACATGTAACATTTTGGACAAGCAAGCAGCGCCCAAAGATAGCTAGAAGAAAAGTGGCCAATCGATTACAGCTATTGTAGTATTTTAACAGTAAAAATGATGAGGAATTCAGAATTTACCAATGAGGGAATTGCTAACAGATCATAAAAGATAGTTATTTACTCATAACATTGGCAAATAATTTCGTGCCAACTCTTTTAAACGATCGTTAATACACGCAATAAAGTAATCAACAGAGAGAATGTTCTCACCAAATTGCTGGTGCACTGGAGAATACGTGCAAAGTATGGGTGATCAAAATCCACACTGATTTTGGTAGCTAACTTCGTCAAACGGAAAATTTCTTTTGACTCAATATCTCGGAGAAAATAGTTTAATGCATGATAAAATGTCTAGAATCCCCTACTTTCGAAAGGTATGTATATTTAATTTATAAAAATTATAAAAGGAAATTTATATCATTATGAGGTAATTAAAAGTCTCATCGTGTCATAGTGAACCCTTGGGCATTGCACACGATTGAATTAAATCCCGCAGCTAATTTCTCTACAACACAGAATACAACTTTTAAGATAGTTTTTTTATAAGCTGTGCAGTGGTATTACGGAACGTACATTTTCAAACTCAACATTAATATCTACATACATACAGTTTCGATTAAAATTTAGTAAACATGCAGACCAAAGGTATTCCGTGTTAAGCAACATCGCTACATCGGACTGGTCGGGGGGAAAATTCAACTGTCTCAGGGTTCATGTTGTTGTTGCAATCTCTTTTAATATCTTTTCCCCGGAGGATTCGCCTTCTCACTTTAGGTCGCCTCCAAACGGCTGTCTCTTAGCTACCCAGAGGATACTTGGTCTAAGACCGGAAGTCATGAGCTGCTTGAGCCATATGCAAAAAAATCGTTCCTGGCCACTCCCAAGTGAATGCCAGTCAGGAATTTTCCTCACTAACGTGAACTTCTACACATGACTCCATCCTCCATCGGCATATGTCGATGATATCGATAGCATTGGAAACAACACCCGCGCAGTTAGTTCTGCATACTGGATAAGGAAACCAAGCGTATGGGTCTTTTAGTGAACGAGAATCAGACGAAATATCTCATGTCATCAAATAAACAGCCAGAGTATTCGCGTCTTGACTCCCACTGTTGACAGTCATAACATTGAAGTCGTAGATAATTTCGTCTATCTTTGAACCAGCATTAACACCAATAATAATGTCAGCTTTGGAATCGCAGAATCACTCTTGCCAACAGGTGATACTATGGACTGAGTAGGCAATTGAAAGTCTTTTTTCGACAAACAAAATTTGTCTTCTCATCCTCGTCCTGTTTTATGGTACAGAAGCGTGGACGATGCCATTTTTCGGGAGAAAGGTTTTGCGGATGATTTATGGTCCCTTTAACATTGGCAACGGCGAATACCGCAGCCGATGGATCGAGTAGCTGTATGAGTGATTCGACGATATGTGCTGCGAATAAGAAGACAGTGGCTATCCTGGCTTGGTCATTTTGTTCGAATGGCCGAAGCGCTCCAGCTCAGAAAGTGTTCGATGCTGTTATCCGATGATGAGGATAACCTCCACTCCGTTGGAAAAACCAGGTGGAGAAGGACCTGGTAGCACTTCGGATTTCCAACTGGCGCCAAATAGCCAATTAAGAAAAGAAAGATATGAAGTTTTACCTCCGGAGTTCTTAAAATGCGCTTTATTTTCCTTTTTAGAATGCAGATTAATATTGTATAGAGTATCTAGCTTCTTGTTCAACAGTTCGCACAAATATTTCTTTATATTAATGAAAATAAACCATATGGATTAATTTTTCGTGAACCACTAGAATAACGAACATCATAATAAATATCTAGTATATGGGGGCTGGGGTAAGTCCTGGTCCGACTTCAAGAATTTTTTCTACATCACATCCAGCATTATGACACCTAAAATTTTAAAATCTGTATATCAGATAGATGTAATTTCCTCTGAAGTTTTTTATAACATCTGAGAAATTTACCTATATTTTTGGAAAACAATTAGCCAAAAGCAATATGCAGAATGTGTGGGTTAAATTGTCTGTTATATTAATAAAATTAAATAAATAAATTGCGAGAGCACAAAATGTTCGCTTTCACCCTAATTTAGCTATTCCTTACTTGTTAGTAAATCAAATCGACGTCTTTAAAAGTTTGTTGCCATAGACGTTCGTGACTTATTTTCTTTAGAGTCAATATTTTTGAAGTGTTTATAATATAAACCATATTCCATCGCTCTGCATCGACCGAAACAAATTGTAGACCTTGGTCTATAAGACGGTTGATTCAAAATTTCTCAAACGCTGTTTTCCTAATACAGTGGAACTTATCTAACTCGAATCACCATAATACACAAAAAGAATTCGAGTTAGAGAGACTTCGAGTTACAGAATTTTCATTAAAACATGAAATTTTTTAAAAAGCTGTAAAATATAGATTTATACACATTTTTATTTATTTATTTCGCATAACGTATGTACATAAAACTTTGTAAAATGTATTCAGTGATTTTGTTCGTTGCAGTTTCCTATTATTTGGCTATTGAAGTCTGTATCCAATGCCTTTGTTACATGATTTCTGCAATCCATAAGTATAATATCATTTTTTTAGCCAGTTTTATGCTGAATTGCTGATATCGAATATGAAGCAAAATAGTTACGACAACGATATTTCACTACCGGGGATTTTTTCATCGTGAATTCTGTTAATTGCACAGTAGCAGTTCAGTGTTTCTAGTTAGATCACAGTAGCAATGGCAGTTCAGTGCTTCTAGTTAGATCACAGTAGCAATAGCAGTTCAGTGTTTCTAGTTAGATCACAGTAGCAATAGCAGTTCAGTGTTTCTACTTAGATCACAGTAGCAATAGCAGTTCAGTGTTTCTAGTTAGATCACAGCAGTTATTGCAGTTCAATGTTTCTAGTTAGATCACAGCAGCTATAGCAGTTCAGTGCTTCTAGTTAGATCATAGCAGCTATAGCAATTCAGTGTTTCTAGTTAGATCACAGGAGCAATAGCAGTTCAGTCTTTCTAGCTAGATCATAGCATCTATAGCAGTACAGTGCTTCTAGTTATCACAGTCGCAATAGCAGTTAAGTGGTCCTAATTGTATCATAGCAGTTATAGCAGTTCAGTGTTTCTAGTTAGATCATAGCAGCAAGAACAGTTCAGTGTTTCTAGCTAGATCATAGCATCTATAGCAATTCAGTGCTTCTAGTTATCACAGTAGGAATAGCAGTTTAGTGCTTCTAGTTAGATCATAGCATCTATAGCAGTTCAGTGCTTCTAGTTAGATCACAGTAGCAATAGCATTTTAGTGGTTCTAGTTAGATCACAGTAGCAATGGAATGGCAGCTCAGTGCTTCTAGTTAGACCACAGTAGCAATAGCAGTTTAGTGGTCCTAGTTAGATCACAGTAGCAATGGAAGCTCAGTGCTTCTAGTTAGATCACAGTAGCAATAGCAGTTTAGTGCTTCTAGTTAGATCACAGTAGCAATGGCAGTTCAGTGCTTCTAGTTAGATCACAGTAGCAATAGCAGTTCAGTGTTTCTAGTTAGGTCACAGTAGCAATAGCAGTTCAGTGTTTCTACTTAGATCACAGTAGCAATAGCAGTTCAGTGTTTCTACTTAGATCACAGTAGCAATGTTTGTTGTGATTTCGATTATTTTGGGTACGGTGATTGCGAAAACAGTTCAATTTTGGGTATTGTTAAAATTAGTATTTATGAAAATGTGTTGAATTTTAATAAATAAATATGAAGTACAAATTCTCATTAATTCGTTTTTTTTAGTTTCGAATCACAGTTATTTAAAAATCGTATCGGTCATCACTATTACTAACTACAAAGTATAAAAACTGCTAAATATAAAAACGGCATAACAGTTACGGTCAACTAATTAGCATGGCTGCTATTTGAATCATGATTCATAAGTCGAAAAGCTAAATGGAATAATTTAAATATTTTAAGTTTAATTAAGCGATATTTCACTGCATAAAATAATATGCAGTTTTTTTAACACACACATCACAATAACAGGAATACATATATTGTGATTGTGTCGATTCTGAACTCACAGGTAACTCTCTAGTTACTCTTCTTTAATCGGATCTGAAATGGCTTAGAACAATGCTACCTTCAACCAAACATTCCGAACTCTCCATACAATACTAAATTACAAGAAGGTAGTATTTGCTTACTACTTAACCTAATCTAATATAACGAATTAGTTAAAAAATTCTCAATTAAAAAAAAAAAATAATAATAAATAATAAGTTATGTGAACAAGTTTTTGAAATAATTTTTGTTTTTCAGTCGAAGTTTTATAGTCCCATCTAGCAATGATTTAATTGCAATTGCTGTTTTACCTCTACGTTGTTTTCCGAATTTACTGGTCTTGAAATGCTGCTAAATGAAGTATGTGCTCTTGTAACGTTTATTTTGTTGTAGCTTGATTACTTTGATTATACCAGCATTAATAATGGTTGATAACTTGGATAGGTTACTGCTGTAAGTTAATTGTTATTGTTACTCTTATACCGTGTGTAAGTACAATACATACTAGCTTCTGTGTTTATGCTAATCCTACTTTTACATTTTCTTAGTAATGTATTTGTTTATTTCTTATTTTTGTTATTTTTTATCTTTGCTTCGTGTTGGCGTATGTGTATGAATCAAACGCATACATACGGTTGTGAATATGCACACATGCATATCATTTTGCATACAAATATTTACACACACTAACACATATGTATGTGTGTTAACACAACTGCACACATTTCAAAGTAATTGGCCAAAGCCTATACGTAGGCTACACGTTCGTTTGCACAATTAATTATTAATAATTCTGTGTACATACTTACACGCAGTAGCGTGAATGCAGTTGTTTTTACACACAAAGCTCAGCAACAAATTTAAGTCATATCTGGCATTATTTTAAGCACGATTTTAGGCATAACCGCACCGTTCCAATCATTGGTGTATATATGAATGTACATAAATAATTTAACGTTACACTTCTTGCAATTGTAGAATTTCACACCTCGACGACATGGATGTGCACTATACAAGTGCAAGTGTTTCACTTTATTTTGCCTTTATTAATTCGGCTACATTTTCAATAATCTGTATTATGTTCTCTGCATTCGTCACTTGTGAAAATGTCTAAGTGGATTTTATGCTTTTATTTTGGAGCTCTTTCTGTCGCTTATTTCGTGTTCTTCATACTTTTGCGTTTGCTGCTGCTGCTGCTCCTGCAACACAAGTCCTCAACAACTTGATATATGCAAACGCGCATCTATTGCCATATTTTTGTGTAGTGTGCATAAGAATATTACCCAATACGAACGAGTTGGCAAAAAGGCAAACTAATCGGCACAAGTTAACAATGCGGCTGTCACTGTTGACTCTAACGATTGTTGGTGTGTACAACACCGTAACACCGTTGTGGCAACGACAGTCGCGACAGTAACGACAAAGCAGACAATGACAACAGTTTTGCTGCTATGCAGGACATGTACCGAAATAAACATACACTTACACAGGCAAAAACACACGCACACAATAACAATGTACGTAAGCAGCAATAAAAATGGGGGCTAATGTTTATATTGAAAAAGAAAATTGCCCACGAAAATGGTCACTTGAATATATTAGATGCTAGTTATCACAATATTGGATACACTCACTGTATGGTTACCGTTTTAGCCACATACGACAATAAAAAAAAAGCAGCACATCCTTCTCACGTTGCTTGCCTTTTAATCTTCACAAATACACATTCGAATTCACATGCACATATTATATGCCTGTATGTATACATATATTTACTCAGCGAACAAGGCCATTTATATATACTAGCCCATCATATTCCTTCTATTATTTTTGTTTAAATCATTTTTACACTTCATTTTATATATATGCATTTGCGTATGTGCATTTTCACGAGGTTTTCTACATACAAGCGTTAAGTGAAAATTAAAAATAACTGCAAGGAATTATGTTGATTTTCTTAACCGTTTTTTTTCTTTTTTTATTGTGTTGTGGAAATGTGTATATTTTCTAAAGCAATTCGTATTTTTCGCCAACGACCGCTAAAACTAAAACTTCCCGTTTCTGTAGTAATTTTTGGAAGTGAGTCCAAAGCCAACTGAGTTTCAAAGCACGCTCAACTTGGCATGCGCGCTGATGGGGTCGTAGAGCACAATTTTTGAAGCAAAATAACGAGTACGAATAACATTATCAGCGTATGTGAAGAAGCACAACAACCCTTAACCATACCCATTGCCAGTTACTACCCTCCCTAGCGTGCGCAACCCTAGCGCCACAAAGCATTATATGTATTTGAATCGCTGTTGTATAATATGTGTTTATATACACCCTGCTGTCGCAGTCACTAGTTATAAGCTACCTTACAACTAGTGTGTGCCACAAGCTCAACTAGCCAACCAATTGTCTTTTTACTCATACAAGTACTGCTTCTTTTTAGACTCAATATTAATTGTCATTATCGCTTAGAAATATATGAGTATTTTCAAATGATGAAAATAACTATTCAATATCTACAACTCTAAGAAACAATAAGCGCAAACTTGTGGGATATCAGTTTACAAATCGGAACTCTAACTTAATAAACAATATTAGACTGATACAAATTGTAGCACGATTTCTTATTTCGATATGTTAATTCACTTGGTCAGTAGCGTTCATCCTAAATCGTACAAGAAAATTTGTTTGTATTATATAGTTATAAATATACATATATGGAAAAGCGGCGAATTGATTTGGCTGCAAGGTATCTACATGCACATATGCATGTATGCATTAATGGTTACACGGAGAAATTGTGACGAGTAGCGTTAACTGTATGAAATTGAACTAGTCATATGTGGCAGTGTAGCATAATGTTAGGCGTAAGATAATTATACATTTTGTAATAATGGTAACATTTACATTAAAAACAAAAGTATGGTATAACAATATTAAATCTTTGACGTACAACAGTTAAATTTAGCTGTCCGTTAGTAAGCATATAATTTATACATATATATTTCGAGTTAGTTACTGCTTTACAAAGCACAAGTAAAGCTACACGAAGTTTCCTTAAGTTGTTGTCAGAGTGTCAGCGTTAAGTGATAGCATGTCGCTACTTCTAGCCATAATTAGCTGCATATGTCTGTAAATCCTGTATAGGAGGATGGAGTCATATGTAGAAGTTCACGTAAGTGAGGAAAGTTTCTGACCGTCATTCACTTGGGAGTGGCCAGGAACGATTCTTTTACATGTGGCTCAAGCAGCTCACGACTTCCGGTCTTAGACCAAGTATCCTCTGGGTAGCCAACAGACATCCGTTTGAAGGCGAGCTAAAGTGAGAAGGCGAAATCCGCCTATGCGGTTGTGCGTAGGGTTTGGGACCCACCACATAAAAACACCCCCCAATGAAAAGAACAAAACAGCCTCGGATGAGAGACCCCAATTTTGATGACGACCACTGCAAACGTTTAAAGGACTACGAAATAAGGGCATGCACCTGGAATGTCCGGACCCTTAATTGGGAAGGTGCCTCTGCCCAGCTGGTTGATGTCCTCGTAAGAGTAAAGGCTGACATCACCGCAATCCAAGAAATGCGATGGACGGGACAAGGACGGAAGAAGGTGGGTCCTTGTGACATCTACTACAGCGGCCATATAAAGGAGCGCAAATTCGGTGTGGGATTCGTGGTGGGAGAGAGACTCCGTCGTCGAGTCCTGGCATTCACTCCGGTGGATGAACGTCTAGCCACAATCCGCATCAATGCGAGGTTCTTCAACATATCGCTGATTTGCGCCCACGCCCCGACGGAAGAGAAGGACGAAGTGATCAAAGATACCTTCTATGAGGGCCTAGAACGTACCTATGAGCGCTGCCCCCGCCACGATGTCAAAATCGTGCTAGGCGATTTCAACGTGGGTAAAGAAGGTGTCTTTGGCACAACAGTCGGAAAATTCAGCCTCCATGACATGTTGTGATAGATGGACGACATGTCTCCAGTGTTTTTGATGTGCGTACGCTTCGTGGTCCCAACATCGACTCGGACCACTATCTTGTAGCAGCTAAGATACGCACCCGCCTCTGTGTAGAAAAGCGCACGCGTCAACAAACACAAGGAAGGTTCGACATCGAGAAGCTGCAATCACAACCGACAGCCGAACGATTTTCTACTCGACTTGCACTCCTGCTCTCTGAGAGCACTCATCAGCATCTCGGTATAAGGGAGCTGTGGGACGGCATATCAAACTCCTTACGTACAGCTGCAACCGAAACCATTGGTTTTCGGAAAAGTCAAAAAAACAGCTGGTATGATGAGGATTGTCGTCTCGCAGTGGAGAGAAAACAGACTGCCTACCTCGCAATGTTGCAATCGACCGCAACACGAGTGGGATGGGAAAGATACCGAGAGCTGAAGAGGGAAGCGAAACGCATTTGCAGACAAAAAAAGAAAGAGGCCGAAATGCGTGAGTATGAAGAGCTTGACAAGCTGGCCGACAGGGGTAATGCTCGAAAATTTTACGAAAAGATCCGGCGACTAACTGAAGGTTTCAAGACCGGAGCACACTCCTGTAGGACCCCCAGAGGTGATTTAGTTATTGATGACCAGAGTGTACTGAGTTAATGGAGGGAACACTTCTCCAGCCTGCTGATTGGCAGTGAAAGTACAACAACAGGAGATGGCGAACCCGATTCCCCAATCGACGACGATGGAGCAGATGTTCCATTGCCCGACCGCGAAGAAATTCGAATAGCTATTACCCGTTTGAAGAACAATAAGGCGGCGGGGGCCGATGGATTACCGGCCGAGCTATTCAAATACGGCGGCGAAGAGCTGATAAGGTGCTTGCATCAGCTTCTTTGCAGAATATGGTTGGAAGAAAGCATGCCTGACGATTGGAATCTCAGTGTACTCTGCCCAATACACAAAAAGGGAGACCCCACAATTTGCGCCAATTACCGTGGGATAAACCTCCTCAACATCGCGTATAAGGTTCTGTCGAGCGTATTGTGTGAAAGACTAAAGCCCACCGTCAACAAACTGATTGGACCTTATCAGTGTGGCTTTAGACCTGGAAAATCAACAACAGACCAGATATTCACCATGCGCCAAATTTTGGAGAAGACCCGTGAAAATAGGATCGACACACACCATCTCTTTGTCGACTTTAAAGCTGCTTTCGACAGTACGAAAAGGAGCTGCCTTTATGCCGCGATGTCTGAATTTGGTATCCCCGCAAAACTAATACTGCTGTGTAAGCTGACGTTGAGCAACACCAAAATCTCCGTCAGGATCGGGAAGGACCTTTCCGAGCCGTTCGATACCAGACGAGGTTTCAGACAAGGTGACTCACTCTCGTGTGATTTCTTTAACCTGATGCTGGAGAAAATAATACGAGTCGCAGAGCTAAACAGAGAAGGACAATCTTCTATAAGAGTGTACAGCTACTGGCGTACGCCGATGATATCGATATCATTGGAAACAACACCCGCGCCGTTAGTTCTGCTTTTTCCAGACTGGATAAGGAAGCGAAGCGTATGGGTCTGGTGGTGAACGAGGACAAGACGAAATATCTCCTGTCGTCAAACAAACAGTCAGCGCATTCGCGTCTTGGCTCCCACGTCACTGTTGACAGTCATAACTTTGAAGTTGTAGATAATTTCGTCTACCTGGGAACCAGCATTAACACCAATAACAATGTCAGCCTGGAAATCCAACGCAGAATCACTCTTGCCAACAGGTGCTACTATGGACTAAGTAGGCAATTGAAAAGTAAAGTCCTCTCTCGATGAACAAAAACCAAACTCTACAAGTCTCTCATCATTCCCGTCCTACTTTACGGTGCAGAAGCGTGGACGATGTCAACATCCGATGAGACGGCACTAGGAGTTTTCGAGAGAAAGGTTTTGCGGAAGATTTATGGTCCCTTAAGAATTGGCAACGGCGAATACCGCAGACGATGGAACGATGAGCTGTATGTGTTATTCGACGACATAGACATAGTCCAGCGAAAAAAAAACAGCGGCTACGCTGGCTAGGACATGTTGTTCGAATGGATGAAGGTGCTCCAGCTCTGAAAGTATTCGATGCAGTACCCGCTGGTGGAAGCAGAGGAAGAGGGAGACCTCCACTCCGATGGAAGGACCAGGTGGAGAGGGACCTGGCTTCGCTTGGAATAACCAATTGGCGCCAAACTGCCAGAAAGAGGGATGCGTGGCGCGCTGTTTTGGACTCGGCTATAACCGCGTAAGCGGTGTCTACGCCAGTCAAGAAGAAGAAGATGTCTGTAAATCGCTCACAGTTTTCAGTGTGAGGGCGAGTAGCAAAGCTACTTTCAGTGACTCCAATAGGGCAAAACGACAAAGCAGGTTGTGCTCTCTCGCTTAAACTCTTTTTGCTATTATTAGTATTTGTTGATTTCTTATTTAATTTCTTTAATTATTTCGTTATATTTTTGAATGGAAAATTGATCAACTAAAACAAAACGAAACTAAACGAAAATAATATCACCCAAATCCTTAGATATAATACTCAGGTGAAGATAAAATATCCTGAGAAGATTAAATATATGTAAGTACGAACTTCCATAACCCGAACTTCTATTACTCGAAGTTCTCCATAACTCGAACTCATAAATTGGCAATAGTAGTGAAATTTCATTTCTTCGAAGTATTTCTTAATCGTTTTATAAGTTTTTCTGTGGATTATGGTGATTCGAGTTAGGGAAGTTCAACTGTATATAGTTCCATAGTTCCGCCTCCGTCCCGTTAAAACCATGGCAGGCCTCGGAGTACGGTCGGCTCTGAACGCATAGCCTCATAAGGGAGTGCGTCAACCCTCGCCTTGGCCTCGTTTACGAGATAACCTTGGCACCATCAAAGGCGACTACCTCTCGGGGGGTGGATAGCGGCTCTGAGTGGGGATCCATTTAGCATGAACACAGAATCAAACAACAACAACACAACGAACGAGAGCAAAAACGACAGTAGTACATTGGAAGGTGAAAGGAAGTCGGAACCGACACCTGGATCCATCCTGGTCTCGGGTGGGAGCTTGGCACCTGAGGTGAGGACGAAATCATCCCCTCCCAGATTGCCCAACAGGAATAGGGCGGCCTCTGTCTTCGGGAAAACAACTGACGGACGGACGGACGGGAGGTGTCGGCGGAGTCCAGCCGATTGCTGACCACAATAAGGCTGAGTTGCCTGGCGAGATCGCCAGCACTAGCAAAGGAACCTCTGCTAGACTCATGGCAGCTTCCACAGGAGCGAAAGGACCGAAGAGAAACCGGAAAACTCCGGCTAGGAAGTTGAAATCGGACCGACGTCTGGCCACCAAGATTGTGGAGCGTTACGGGGGCAAGCAGGAGGCCCCGTCGTCAGAGAATCATGCCGGCACGCTCGAATGGGCTAAGAAAGTGCTGAGCGAAGGAGGCGACCAGGAAGCCTCAGGGCTGAAGGCGGCCCCAGCAATAAAGCGGCAAAGATCGCAGGTGGGAGAATCCTCTCTTGGAAAAAGGCCGCGAACGGGCGCAGCTCCATCGTTTAGCGAAATCGCTAAACTAACGGGTTCGATTGAACTCGGAGTATTCGACCAAAGCAGGGAAGAAGGATCCATCTCCCGGGACGAATAGAAAAGGGTGGCGGCGTCCATCTCCGCCGTTTTTATGAAGGTGGTCAGAGGGAACCCTGGACCACCACCAATGTGTGAAAGTGCCGGCTAGCACCACGGAATGCACAAACTGATAAGGCTCTAAGGATCCTCTCTTTGGAACCCAAGGCGGATGGCCTACAACCTCCAAGTGCGGAGAAGAAGGAGGAAGCGGATGGTCAAACGACCATGGAAGTAGAGCACGCTCCATCAGACCTGGCCAGCATCGGGGGCGGCTCGTCGGCTGATGAGTCTGTCTTCGGCCTGGACCGGTTATTCGTCGCGGAGCAGGACGAAATCAGCCCAAGCGCTGAACTTGCGCTCTTGGAGGAGAGTCCGGAGAATGAAGTTTCTCCAGATTAACCTCCAACATGCAAAGACGGCTTCCGCAGAACTATTACTCATCGATGTCGTGCTCATCCAGGAACCGTGGCTGAACAGTAACGGCATTTCTGGATTGAGGACGAAGAGTCATAAGCTGCTAGCGGTATATGAACCAGGTAGAATCAGAGCCTCCGATACAAATAAAAGGGGTGAGTCACTTTTTGAGTTCATTGTAGATGCAGATCTTTTTGTCTGTAATGTGGCCTTTCAGTAAATCCAAGCAAAACTGAAATGGTTCTGTTCACAAGACGGTACAAAATACCGGAAGCGCCCTTGCCATTGATGGGTGGAACTTGTCTCCGTCCAGCGGATAGAGTCAAGTACCTGGGGCTCATCCTGGATAGAAAGCTCTCATGGAAAGCTAATATAGAGGAGAGAGCTAAGAAGGCCTCGGTTGCCTTATATTGCTGCAGAGGCGCCATCGGAAAAAGATGGGGTCTCTCACCTAAGGTGGTTCTTTGGCTATATGAAACTATAGTCAAACCAATTATGTTCTATGGGATACTCGTGTGGTGGAAGTCTTTGGAAAAGACTTCACTAGTCAAAAGACTAGTAAGTGTTCAACGAGCGGCTCTCGTAAGTATGAGCTCCGAACGACACCAACATTGGCACTTAACGCCTTACTGCATATAGTACCCGTGGATATAGCTGGACGGTGCTTGGCTGGGAAAGCGGCTGTTAGACTTGGGGAATCCGAGTTTTCAGATGAGTGCGTGCCTGGGCACTCAAGTATCCTCACACACTTCAGCTTCATTCCGAGGTCTTTGGATCACCTCCATGCCGCTGAGATCAGCCCGTGCAACAATTTCACTTCTCTTATTCCCTCAAGGGCCGTTTGGGCGGGAAGGAGCCGCTGGAGGCGAGGCGCGGTGAGCTTCTTCACGGATGGGTCGAAGTTGGCGGGGGAGTTTACTGTCGTGAGCTCCGCATCAACCTTAGTTTCAGGCTTCCCGATTACTGCAGCGTTTTTCAAGCGGAAGTGGCTGCTATTAAAGCAGCGACGGATATATTGCTTCGAAGTGCAACAACCTTTAGGGAGGTGGTGATCCACTCGGATAGTAGAGCGGCGATTAGATTAGTCTGGGTTCCTGGCCACTGCGTAATCGCGGGGAATTGTAAGGCTGATGAGCTTGCAAGGTCAGGGCGACGGACTCACTATTAGAAACATGGAAGCATGTAGGAGCACCATTGTCCTACTGCGGTTTGCTATTGGACAGATGGGCTTCGGCTGAGCCGGATAGGCGCTGGTCAGTTACCAACACATGCTTAGTCGCAAGATCCTTCTGGCCTAAGGTTAACCGCGGTAGATCCACTGAACTTTTCGCCCTAAGTAAGAACCTCTCCTTAGTCGTAGGGGTTCTTACTGTCCATTGCCCCATTGGGATCCACTCTGTAAGGTTAAAAATCTTACCGGATGCTAGCTGTAGAAGCTGCATGGAGGAGGATGAGATGGAATCGTCGTCATCACTTTCTTCTGGAATGTCCCGCCTTTGCGAGATCAAGAAAGAGTTTTCTTGGAGCTCACTTTTTAGAACAGGCTCGCGAAATAGCGAATAAAGAGGTTCAGAATCTCTGCAAATTTGTAGTAGGTTCAGGGCGCTTTGTCGACTCCTAATTTGTTAATCTAACCTAACCTAACCTAGTTCCATGCAAGTATACCTGACGGCTATTTTAATACGCCAATATTACCGGGAAAACTTTAGTCTAACATCCCACGATTTCGGCGATAAAATGGGTTTAGTCGAATAGAAGAGATCCCCCAGATTAGGAATTATAACACATCATTTCTCAATTTGTGGTGAATTCTTCATTTATGTTACGCTCTTATTATATACTTACATTTTTACAAATACTAAGTGTTGCCATATCCAAATGAATCAACATAATCAAAACAAATAAAATACCCAAAGCGCATGAAAGAAATACCCGTTATAAACAATAATAATATAATAAAAATTTAAATTTTCCAATGTAAAGAAGAAAACGGATTTGGGGTTTATAAGTAATCAGCAAATTCAGGAACAAATAATAAATATCAATTATGAAGTATTTTTTTGTTGCTTCAAAGTTTAAATAAGTTTCGCAAACGCATCCTCGTATTTATTCACAATGTTCTTCCTCCAATCGTACTCTACTGCAATGTCAGAAACACTTTTCGGATTATTGTAGTTGTCCTTCACAAAAAAATATTGTACAACTCGTCATTGGACCTCGATTCGTTGCGTATGTGTACCATCTTCTGCCACAAAGAGTTGTCTGGATCACTGTGGTTCCCTCGACGATGCTCACACCCGTGACTGAATAAGCAACCATATGTTTTCTAACAATTCATTCGAATAACGGTGCCTGTTGCAACGTGTTTTTAATAGGTGTTAGTTAGGTTAGTCATTGGCTGAGCTGACGTTATCATTTCTAAGCACAAATCGTCGCTCCCATCATCGATCATTTTTTTCATTTGCTTTCATCAATTTGTACTATCTTGCCAGGGCCACGAATTTTACCTAGCGGATCCTGTTGATCATTATGTTATACCACCACAGCTGCACAGCAATATTTGAACCAATGACAAATGGGCTTTCACACATCAATTCAGTACGTTAATTGTATGGAGGATGGGATCATGTGTACAAGTTCAGGTAAGTGAGGAAAGTTTTTGATTGCCATTTATTTCGAGTGGCCAGAATTGATACTCCGCATGATTCAAGCAGCTCGCAACGGTTTTAGACAAAGTATCCTCTGGGCTGCCAACAAACTGCAGTTTGAAGGCGAACGCGCATTTGCGGCTATGCGTAGGGTGTGGGACCCACCACATAAAAACGAATTACCAATGAAAATTTGATTAAAACCTCGGATCATGATTTGAGGGTATGCATCTGAAATGTCCGGACCCTTAATTGGGAAGGTGCTTCTGCCCAGCTGCTTGATGTCCTCATACTACTAAAGGCTAACGTCACCGCCATCCAAGAAGTACGATGGACGGGACAAGAACGGAAGAAGTTGGGTCCTTGTGACATCTACTACAGCGGCCATATAAAGGAGTGCAATTTTGGTGTTGATTTGTGGCTGGAGAGAGACTCCGTCGCCGAGTCCTGTCGTTCACCCCGGTAGATGGACGTCTAGCCACATTGCTACCCTCCGAACTGCTATTTCTATTGCTGAAATTCACTGCTATTTAAAAAAATTGATCGCAGTTGCTACATGCGATTTTTCTATCACAGTGAAAAAATCACCATGAAATATCGCTCATCACTAAAGAGAATTACGATGTGACCAAAGATGAGCGCCTAGAACGTATCTATGAGTGCTGCCCCGCCACGATGGCGATTTCAACGCTCGGACCATAATCTGGTAGCAGCGAAGATAATCACCCACTTCGTTGCAGCAAAGTACGCCCGTCAACAAAAACAAGGAAGGTTCGACGTCGAAAAGCTGCAATCACAACAGACAGCCAAGGAATTTTCTACTCGACTTGCACTCCTGCTCTCTGAGAGCACTCGTCAGCTTCTGCAACCGAAACAATTTGATTTCGGCAACGACAATATACGAGCTGGTACGACGAGGATTACAGTCTCACAGCGGAGAGAAAACAGACTGCCTACCTCGCAACCATGCAAACGACCTCAAGACGTGCGGGATGGAGTAGATACCGAGAGCTGAAGAGGGAAGCGGGACGCATTTGCAGGCACAAAAAGAAAGTGAGCGCTGGCTGACATGGGTAATGTTCGAACAATTTTTGGATTAACGAGCAAAGCATCCTCATGTATACACCAAGATCGATTGTCTCCCGAGCTATTCAAATAGACTAGACTAGACTGTGAAAGACTATTTTAAGGTTGCTTTTGACTGTACGAGAAGGAGCTACCTTTAAGCCGCTATGGCTGAATTTGGTATCCCCACAAAACTAATACGGCTGTGTAAGCTGACGTTGAACAACACCAAAAGCTTCGTCAGGACCTCGAAGGACCTCTCCGAACCGTTCGATACCGAACGAAGTTTCAGACAAGGTGACTCACTATCGTGTGACCTCTTAAACATGATGCTTGAAAAAATAATATGAACTGCAGAGCTAAATAGAGAAGGTACAACCTTCTATAAGAGTGTACAGCATCTGGCGTACGCCGATGATATTGATATCATTGGAAATAACAACTGCGCCGTTAGTTGTGCTTTTTCCAGACTGGATAACGAAGCGAAGCGAATGGGTCCGGAGGAAAATGCGGACAGGACGAAATATCTCCTGTCATCAAACAAACAGTCAGCGCCCTCGCGTCTTGACTCCCACGTCACTGTTGACAGTCATACTTTGAAGTCGTAGACAATTTCGTATACTTGGGAACCATCAACAACGCAAGAATGCCAGCCAAATCCAGCGCAGAATCACTCTTGCTAACAGGTGCTACTTTGGACTGAGTAGGCAATTGAAAAATAAAGTCCTCTCTCGACGAACCAAAACCAAACTCTACAATAGCGACCTGTTACACTTGGGATTTCTAACTGGCGCCGAATTGCGTGGGAAAGAGAAGAATGCCGCGCTATAATCGGATATAGCGGTTTCTACGGCAATTACATACATACAACAGTACGTTACTTTTGCGTACTACGCCGCGATTGGTGGATTGCTGGAGAAAAGTTATTGGTTTTGCTTCTTAACGGCATAGCTATGAAAGCTGCCATTTAATAATTAAAACAAACATCCAAAATATCAAACAGCTGGCTTAATGTTTTGAGGTGCCCCAGTACGGTCGAATATTAGAAAAATTAAATTTTTAAGAACATAACATTACTCAAATACTATTTACACCTCAAGCTGTTCATTTTTTATTGAAATAATGCATTCGCTGCCGCGTTAGCAGTCTTGCCTAGCGTCCGACCGAAACCAAATTTTGGCAGAAGCCGATGCCGATTAATCGTCCAGTTGGCTAAGTATCGCCCGATGCATATTCTTTCATGAACAAATTTATTTAGTAAACTAGTATAGTAACAAAAGAAAAACAGCAACCAATAACATCACATAATAAGTAAAAATCAGTTCATGTGTAAACATGAAGGTGTTTATTAATTCAATTAATATTTAAAACCCGCGCGGGTTAAAAAAACATTTCGAAATTTATAAGTTTTTACATACTTATACACACTCTCCCATACATATGTATGTATGCACTTTCGAATGTGATGTATTTTCGAACATCAAATTATATTTTATTTGCAAAGAGCTAAAACTTGATTACGAACTCTAGTCTTTGGTGTCCGATGTTTCTCCCTCTGATTATGAAGGCGTTGGGAAAGCTCAGAGTTCGACGGCCTAGTGCAATCCTGTATATTTCTAATATTTTGTTCTTCTGTGCGTACTTGGCAGGTTTTGAAATTTTGTTAATCAAACAGCTGCTAGCACTCGTTACTCAACTCTCTGACACGTGATTGCGATGCGAAGAGAATGACCTGATGGACGATTTTCAGTTTTCGATTAATATTCTTTTTGATACCCTCACCTGGGAACTATTTCCAGAAAGTTGAGATTATTGCAATAAATGCAGCCTATGTTACACGGGGTGAATGTAGCTTTCCAATGGTGATACTCGTAGTTTTCGAGTTTATTCAATACAAACATACATACAAATCTTTCCTCTTTATAGTAGTAGTATAGATGTAATATACTATATAAGAACATACCTCCTAAATTTGCACTAATTTTTTAATTGGAGTTTATTATATATATTTACTAGTTGACCCCGCAGACGAAAACAATTTTTGTAGTTCCGGTCCATAAATGTACAGAGAAATTGGTTTCCAACTCGTAACCACTCCACGTATAGCTGGCCGTGTGAAAAACATGGCATTCTAGATTTATGCAACACTTCCAGCGACTGTCTTTGTGACCTGTTGATTGTCTTCGCAAATGCACACACATTATTCGATAGCTGCGTCACATTCCGTCATAATAATGACAGATCTAACTTTGAGACGCAAATGATGCGGCGGCATGGCAGGCAAATCCAAAGAATTTAGAAATTCCATTGGATAATTCACGGCTTCGTCTTCATTTTCAACACGATTCATCGATTTGTATGAACACAAATCTCCAGGAATTTGACTTTGAAATCATCAACATCGGTATTTTTGGCAGCAAAAGCGAGTGAACATTACTCACACATATGCACTACTTGACATTATTATTTTATGGTCTCCAAGGGCATTTAGCGTCACTAACAAACAAACATTCATTTATATATGTATAGATTTGGTCTTGTTTCATATAGTTACATATTACGTTTATATAGAGGTATGAAATAATGTAATAACCAACTAAAATTACCGTTTTTTACATTATCGACACCTTATATAAGCAATTGAATCATGATTCAATTCAATTACTATTATCGAAATCTATATATATAAAAAAAAGTTACATTTCCTTGGTAATCTTATAACTCAAGAACCGCCGAATCGATTGACACAAAAATTTTAGAGTTCGTTCCTACCTATAAGGAGGTGGTTTGTGTGAAGTTTGTTTGGAATCGGTGCAGCCATTCCTGAGTTTGACATTTTTTGTGAGTAAATACACTGTACCAAAATCAAGTATTTTCAATACGATTTATCAATTTTACATCGTTTTCTCATTGCGAACAGAATATTAATTTGCTGTCATTGGAATTTAGTTGACAGTTTTCTTATGTGCTTTGAGTTCTTTTATATCTTTCTCTCATTTTGAACAAACATACTTTTGGTGAGTGTTAACCATGTGTTTCTTTTTTAATTGTATTTTAATTGCTTCATTTTTATATATATAGTACAATTTTCAAGCGTTACTTAATTTTCACAATTTTAATTTGATCTCATTTTCAGTTGAGTGTTTTCTTTATTTGCACAATTGAGGTTATGTCCAGTGTGAGTGAATTCATATTTCCACGCACACACATTGAAGTTTGAATTAAATGTATAATTTTTTCTAGAAATAATTTTCAATGTATTGCTTTTAATGGAATGCAATGGAAGTCAGTATTGTTTTCAGATGATTCCAAATCTAATTTGCAGAACTTTGATGGAATGACACGTGTACGAAGACCAACAGGAAAGCGTTTAGACCGTCGATACTTGCAGGGTACCGTAAGGCATGGTGGGGGTAACATAATGGTGTGAGGATGCTTCTCTGGCAGGGAGTAGGACCTATTTTCAAAATAGAAGGGAACATGGATAGGTTCCAATATAAAACATGTAAGGAAGGGCTAAGTTCGGGTGTAACCGAACATTTTATACTCTCGCAATTGATTTATTTAACTTTATTTATATTATATAATACACATTTTGACCTACATATTCGTCATAAATATTGTATAAAGTCCATTGAAAGTTGGAAACCATAATATTAGGTTAGAAGCACCGAGGTCCTCATGTTCAATATATGGGGCCTTGAAAACCTATGGCCCGATTTCGGCGATTTTTAGAAATGGGCTGCCACACTATAAAGGTAGTATTTGTGCAAAGTTTTGCACCGATATCTTCACTAGTGCTTACTTTATATATTGTAAAGTAAACGATTCAGATCATCTTCTAAGTTCTGGTATATAGGAAGTAGGCGTGGTTGTGAAGCGATTTGGCCAATTTTCACAACATATTATTGGGAGGTAAGGAAACTATTACAAACCAAGTTTCATTGAAATCGGTCGAGTAGTTCCTGAGATATGGTTTTTGACCCATAAGTGGGCGACGCCACGCCCATTTTCCATTTTGTAAAAAAATCTGAGTGCAGCTTTCATCTGCCATTTCTTATGTGAAATTTAGTGTTTCTGACGTTTTTCGTTAGTGAGTTAATCCACTTTTAGTAATTTTCAACCTAACTTTTGTATGGGAGGTGGGCGTGGTTATGATCCGATTTCTCTCATTTTTGGACTGTATTGGGAAGTGGCTAAAAAAACGACTGCAGAAAGTTTGGTTTATATAGCCCTATTAGTTTGCGAGATATGTACAAAAAACTTAGTAGGGGGCGGGGCCACGCCCACTTCCCCAAAAAAATTACATCCACATATGCCCCTTCATAGTGCGATCCTTCATACCAAATTTTATTTCCATAGCTTAATTTATGGCTTAGTTATGGCACTTTATGTGTTTTCGGTTTTCGCCATTTTGTGGGTGTGACAGTGGTCCGATTTTGCTCATTTTCGAAAGCAACCTTCCTATGGTCCCAAGGAACATGTGTTCCAAGTTTCATCAAGATATCTCAATTTTTACTCAAGTTACAGCTTGCACAGACGGACGGACGGACGGACGGACGGACGGACAGACAGACATTCGGATTTGAACTCCACTCTTCACCCTGATCACTTTGGTATATATAACCCTATATCTAACTCGTTTAGTTTTGGGTGTTACAAACAACCGTTATGTGAACAAAACTATAATACTCTCTTTAGCAACATTTGTTGCGAGAGTATAAATATACTGCAAACCCAAATGTTACCCCACGCTATCCAAAAAATGCCGCCTGATTGGCAGTTCCAACATGTTAATGACCCCAAACACACGTCAAAAATTGTGAAGGATTGGCTTTTGGAAGAAAAAGTTTGTGTTATGAGATGGCCCGCCGAGTCTCCTGATATAAACCCGATTGAAAACTTATGTGAAATTGTCAACAGGAACAGGTCCACGGTAATAAAAACAAGCTATTTGATGCCCTGAAACAAGCCTGGAATGGAATAAATGATACATATATTATTAATTTAATTTCATCTATGCCTAAAATATGTGCTGCAATCATTAAAAATAATGGCTACCCAATAAAATATTATTATAAAACGAATTTATTTTCATATTCAGCTAAAGTCCAATGAGTTATGTCGCGAGAATTTTTTACTTTTTTCCCTTCTGTTATAAGTTATAAATTGTACATAAAAGTTGAAAAAAAAAATGAATTGTTTCTTAATATAGAATATGCGATCTTTCTTTTGCAAAAAAAATTATTCTTCTAATGCATCCATGTAAAAAGTTATGACAGAATATGTCTGAGACTCGATTTAGTCCAATGAGTTTTGTCCGACACTGTATATATATTTCTCGACCGTTACAGATTCAATATACCATAGAGCTGGGTCTTTGCTACCATTACATACATGATCATACATTTTTGCAAATATATTTCATTGATGGTGAGAATCGTGAATTAAATAAGCGCTGTGCAATTTCGACGAATACGAGAAGATCAATCATGAATGAATTGCAAACATTTTTTCATCAACACAATGAATTGGTAAAATTGTTTAAAGTGGCACTCGAACGGATGCCCTCCGATGGCCACAAAATCATAATAAAAGCCGATAAAATACCAATTGGGGAGCACACCAGACGATTCAATGCACCAACGATTGATGAAGTAGCCATTGTTGTGGTTGGCGAACAGTTTCAGTCACGAGACATTGTTTTGTATCGTAGAAATGAGAATTTACAACGTATTTCAGAACTCCATCGCTGTTATGATGCATTGCAATACCCCATTTTGTTTTGGAGAGGGGACGATGGCTATCACATCAACATACCAATGATAAATCCAACAACTGGTACATATGCATTTTATTTTGTTTAACACGTTCGCGTTCATTTGAATTTAGCGGGTGGCTGCCAGATAATTACTTAATTTTTCTATACAAAATTGAAGAGCGGGAATTCCCGCTTTTTTTCTACATGTTAATTTTTTTAAATAGTCTGAACAAATTAAGGAATTCCCGCCATTACCACATGAATTTCCTATGCACTTTTGTCGCGATTTCCCGCATTTCGTTTTATTGAAACTTCCCCTCAACAAACCACAAATGACTGGCACGTTAACTTTGAATGGGGATTCCCCAAATTAAATTTGTTTGAATTGCGGTTGGCCTGTCAGGGATGGTAGTTCACGACTTTACCAACACTAAAAATGTGCAGTGATAAGAAGTGAACCATTTTTGACGGTAGAAAAGCCCTATTCATATAGCGCGGGAATTCCCGCAATTGTTTTATTGAAGGAAACATGAATGACGGGAATTCCCGCAATTTACGCGAATGTGCTAAATATGATTTATAAATCATTTTCATTCGCTAATTAATTTTTGCAATACAGGTCAAGAATCAACAAAAAAAGTCAGTGCGATGAATTTTTATTCGTACCGATTGATGATTCGCCCTCAAGAAACAAATTTTATTTTGCAATGCAATCAACTTTCGCATCAATATATCGTCGATATGTACGCCAAAATTGAAAGTGAGCGATTAAATTTCATCCGTTACAATCAAGCCCGATTAAGATCAGAGGAATACATACATTTGCGTGACGCAATAATCAATGACGTAAATGTGAATGATATCGGCCGTTTAACAATTTTACCATCATCATATGTTGGTAGCCGACGTCATATGCATGAATATACGCAAGATGCGATGACATATGTACGAAATTATGGACGACCGGATCTATTCATAACATTTACGTGCAACCCGAAGTGGGTCGATGTGTCTGATTGTTTACTTGATGGTCAGGTGCCAAAAGATCGGCATGACATAACTGCCCGTGTATTCCAACAAAAATTGAAAAAATTAATGGATGCAAAACTCAGTGTATTTGGAGAAGTGCGGTGCTTTATGTATACCATAGAGTGGCAAAAAAGAGGCTTACCTCACGCACATATTTTGATTTGGTGCGTAAACAAAATAACCCCTAATATGATTGATACCGTCATATCGGCCGAAATTCCAGATCAAACCATCGACCAAGGATTATTCGAAGTTGTCACGAAAAATATGATTCACGGTCCCTGTGGTGATATCAATCGAAATTCACTTTGTATGATTGATGGTAAATGTTCGAAACGTTTTCCAAAGCAATTGATTGCTGAAACAATTACAGGAGATGATGGATATCCACAGTATCGTCGACGATCAACTGAAGACAACGGTAAATCAACTGTAATTAAAATTAAAAATCAAGATGTTGAAATCGATAACCGGTGGATAGTTCCATACTCACCGATGCTGTCAAAAATGTTCAACGCTCACATCAATGTAGAATATTGCAATTCGGTAAAATCAATCAAATATATTTGCAAGTAAGTGAATAAGGGCAGCGATATGGCTGTTTTTGGAGTGGCTCCTGAGAATAATCATGACGAAATTTTGCAGTACCAAATGGGGCGCTATATTAGTACGAATGAAGCTGTATGGCGTATTTTATCGTTTCCAATTCATGACAGACATCCGGTTGTTGTACATTTTGCAGTTCATCTTGAAAACGGCCAACGTGTTTACTACACTGCTGCAAATGCCGAACAAAGAGTAGTAGAGCCACCAGTAACTACACTGACAGCTTATTTCCAGTTATGTGAAACTGATGAATTTTCCAGGATTTTGCTATATTCGGAAGTGCCTCACCTCACCTCAAGGCACACCTGTTGATGGTTATCCAGATATTTTTCGAACAGATGCTTTGGGACGCATTTATACAGTTAATCCAGCTAATGTTGAATGTTTTTACTTGCGACTTTTGTTGGTGAACGTACATGGACCTCAATCATTCCAACATTTACGAACTGTTAATGGTCAATTGTGCGCAACATACCGTGAAGCATGTCAACACTTGCATTTGCTGGAAGATGATACGCATTGGGATGCTACTCTTCGTGATGCATCAATTGTTTCTCCACCAATTCAAATTCGTATGTTATTTGCGATCATAATATCAACATGTTTTCCATCAAATCCACTGGAATTGTGGAATAAATACAAAGATTTCATGGCTGAAGACATTTTGATTCGACTTCGACATCGTTCCAATGATCCTGCATTGCTGCTGACATTGGAAATGTATAATGAAGCCTTGATAATGATCGAAGATTTGTGCCTTACGATTGCAAATAAGGCATTAGGGCAATTAGGATTGACTCCACCAACGAGAATTGCAACGCGAACTGCAATTCGATCGTAATGAATTGCGTGCGTTCGTACAAACGTATACTCCACAATTAAATGATCAACAAAAATATGTATATGACACAGTGATGCAAGCTGTCAATGACAACACTAGTGGATTGTATTTTTTGGATGCACCTGGCGTCACTGGAAAAACATTTTAGATTTCATTAATACTGGCAACGATTCGGTCGGAACAAAAAATCGCATTGGCACTTGCTTCTTCCGGAATTGCAGCTACATTACTTGATGGCGGCCGCACAGCACATTCCGCCTTGAAATTGCCATTGAACATGCAAGCAATTGAAACACCAACATGCAATATTTCAAGGAGTTCTGGAATGGCTAAAGTCTTGCAACAAACATCCATTATTTTATTGGACGAATGTCCATAAAAAATCTTTGGAAGCCTTAAATCGAACATTACAAGATTTGAGACGGAGTTTACAGCTGTTTGGCGGTGCATTAATATTGTTATCTGGTGATTTTCGTCAAACGTTGTCTGTTATTCCGAGATCAACACCAGCTGATGAAATTAATGCATGTTTGAAAAGTTAATTTTTGTGGGCACACGTACAAATGCTTTCGTTGACGACCAATATGCGTGTGCGTCTTCAAAATGATTCTTCAGCACTTGAGTTTTCAAAGCAATTGCTGAAGATTCTTCTTCTTCTTCTTCTTGACTGGCGTAGACACCGCTTACGCGGTTATAGCCGAGTCCAAAACAGCGCGCCACGCATCCCTCCTTCTGGCAGTTTGGCGCCAATTGGTTATTCCAAGCGAAACCAGGTCCCTCTCCACCTGGTCCTTCCATCGGAGTGGAGGTCTCCCTCTTCCTCGGCTTCCACCAGCGGGTACTGCATCGAATACTTTCAGAGCTGGAGCACTTTCATCCATTCGGAAAACATGACCTAGCCAGCGTAGCCGCTGTTTTTTTATTCGCTGGACTATGTCTATGTCGTCGAATAACACATACAGCTGATCGTTCCATCGTCTGCGGTATTCGCCGTTGCCAATTCTTAAGGGACCATAAATCTTCCGCAAAACCTTTCTCTCGAAAACTCCTAGTGCCGTCTCATCGGATGTTGACATCGTCCACGCTTCTGCACCGTAAAGTAGGACGGGAATGATGAGAGACTTGTAGAGTTTGGTTTTTGTTCGTCGAGAGAGGACTTTACATTTCAATTGCCTACTTAGTCCATAGTAGCACCTGTTGGCAAGAGTGATTCTGCGTTGGATTTCCAGGCTGACATTGTTATTGGTGTTAATGCTGGTTCCCAGGTAGACGAAATTATCTACAACTTCAAAGTTATGACTGTCACAGTGACGTGGGAGCCAAGACGCGAATGCGCTGACTGTTTGTTTGACGACAGGAGATATTTCGTCTTGTCCTCGTTCACCACCAGACCCATACGCTTCGCTTCCTTATCCAGTCTGGAGAAAGCAGAACTAACGGCGCGGGTGTTGTTTCCGATGATATCGATATCATCGGCGTACGCCAGTAGCTGTACACTCTTATAGAAGATTGTACCTTCTCGATTTAGCTCTGCAGCTCGTATTATTTTCTCCAGCATCAGGTTAAAGAAATCACACGAGAGTGAGTCACCTTGTCTGAAACCTCGTCTGGTATCGAACGGCTCGGAGAGGGCCTTCCCGATCCTGACAGAGCTTTTGGTGTTGCTCAACGTCAGCTTACACAGCCGTATTAGTTTTGCGGGGATACCAAATTCAGACATCGCGGCATAAAGACAGCTCCTTTTCGTGCTGTCGAAAGCAGCTTTAAAGTCGACAAAGAGATGGTGTGTGTCGATCCTATTTTCACGGGTCTTCTCCAAAATTTGGCGCATGGTGAATATCTGGTCTGTTGTTGATTTTCCAGGTCTAAAGCCACACTGATAAGGTCCAATCAGTTTGTTGACGGTGGGCTTTAGTCTTTCACACAATACGCTCGACAGAACCTTATACGCGATGTTGAGGAGGCTTATCCCTTTTTGTGTATTGGGCAGAGTACACTGAGATTCCAATCGTCAGGCATGCTTTCTTCCGACCATATTCCGCAAAGAAGCTGATGCAAGCACCTTATCAGCTCTTCGCCGCCGTATTTGAATAGCTCGGCCGGTAATCCATCGGCACCCGCCGCTTTATTGTTCTTCAAGCGGGTAATTGCTATTCGAATTTCTTCACGGTCGGGCAATGGAACATCTGCTCCATCGTCGTCGATTGGGGAATCGGGTTCGCCATCTCCTGGTGTTGTACTTTCACTGCCATTCAGCAGGCTGGAGAAGTGTTCCCTCCACAAACTCAGTATACTCTGGTCATCAATAACTAGATCACCTCTGGGGGTCCTACAGGAGTGCGCTCCGGTCTTGAAACCTTCAGTTAGTCGCCGGATCTTTTCGTAAAATTTTCGAGCATTACCCCTGTCGGCCAGCTTGTCAAGCTCTTCATACTCACGCATTTCGGCCTCTTTCTTTTTTGTCTGCAAATGCGTCTCGCTTCCCTCTTCAGCTCTCGGTATCTTTCCCATCCCGCTCGTGTTGCGGTCGATCGCAACATTGCGAGGTAGGCAGTCTGTTTTCTCTCCACTGCGAGACGACAATCCTCGTCATACCAGCTGTTTTTTTGGCTTTTCCGAAAACCAATGGTTTCGGTTGCAGCTGTACGTAAGGAGTTTGATATGCCGTCCCACAGCTCCCTTATACCGAGATGCTGATGAGTGCTCTCAGAGAGCAGGAGTGCAAGTCGAGTAGAAAATCGCTCGGCTGTCGGTTGTGATTGCAGCTTCTCTATGTCGAACCTTCCTTGTGTTTGTTGACGTGTGCGCTTTTCTACACAGAGGCGGGTGCGTATCTTAGCTGCTACAAGATAGTGGTCCGAGTCGATGTTGGGACCACGAAGCGTACGCACATCAAAAACACTGGAGACATGTCGTCCATCTATCACAACATGATCGATCTGGTTGCGAGTGATTCGATCCGGGGACAGCCAAGTAGCTTGATGGATTTTCTTATGCTGGAATCTAGTACTACAGACGACCATATTTCGGGCCCCGGCGAAGTCGTTCAGCCTCAGGCCGTTTGGTGATGTTTCGTCATGGAGGCTGAATTTTCCGACTGTTGTGCCAAAGACACCTTCTTTACCCACCCTAGCGTTGAAATCGCCAAGCACGATTTTTACATCGTGGCGGGGGCAGCGCTCATAGGTACGTTCTAGGCGCTCATAGAAGGTATCTTTGATCAATTCGTCCTTCTCTTCCGTCGGGGCGTGGGCGCAAATCAGCGATATGTTGAAGAACCTCGCATTGATGCGGATTGTGGCTAGACGTTCATCCACCGGAGTGAATGCCAGGACTCGACGACGGAGTCTCTCTCCCACCACGAATCCCACACCGAATTTGCGCTCCTTTATATGGCCGCTGTAGTAGATGTCACAAGGACCCACCTTATTCCGTCCTTGTCCCGTCCATCGCATTTCTTGGATTGCGGTGATGTCAGCCTTTACTCTTACGAGGACATCAACCAGCTGGGCAGAGGCACCTTCCCAATTAGGGGTCCGGACATTCCAGGTGCATGCCCTTAAATCGTAGTCCTTTAAACGTTTGCAGTGGTCGTCATCAAAATCGGGGTCTCTCATCCGAGGCTGTTTAGTCGTTTTCATTGGGGGGTGTTTTTATGTGGTGGGTCCCAAACCTACGCACAACCGCATAGGCGGGTTTCGCCTTCTCACTTTAGCTCGCCTCCAAACGGATGTCTGTTGGCTACCCAGAGGATACTTGGTCTAAGACCGGAAGTCGTGAGCTGCTTGAGCCACATGTAAAAGAATCGTTCCTGGCCACTCCCAAGTGAATGACAATCAGAAACTTTCCTCACTTGCGTGAACTTCTACATATGACTCCATCCTCCATTGCTGAAGATTAGCGATGGAAAAATGGCAAGTGATCAAAATGGGTTTATCACGTTACCGAATAATTTTTCAATAATTGTATCATCAAAAGAAGAACTCATTGATCGCGTTTTTCCAAATATTGCTCAAAATTATAATAACCATGATTGGTTACGAGAACGTGCAATTTTAGCACCAAAAAATGTCAATGTCAATGAAATCAATTTCCACATCCAGGAAAAATTGCCAGGTAATTCGGAAACGTATAAATCCATTGATACTGCTATGAATGATGAAGACGCAGTTTATTATCCGGTTGAATTTTTAAATTCTTTGGAACCACCAGGCATGCCACCGCATAATTTGAATTTGAAAGTTGGTACATCGATTATACTTATTCGAAATCTTAATGCACTGAAACTTTGTAATGGGACGAGACTTTCAGTGAAGAAATTGATGCCAAATTTAATTCAAGCAATAATTCTCACTGGCAAAGCAAAAGGTGAAATTGTACTAATACCGCGTATCCCATTAATACCAACGGACATGCCATTCGAAGTTAAACGTCTTCAATTTCCTGTTCGGCTATCTTTTGCTATGACCGTCAACAAAGCCCAAGGGCAAACGCTCCAGGTGTGTGGAGTTAATTTAGAGGAAGCTTGCTTTTCTCACGGTCAAATGTACGTTGCATGTTCGAGAGTTGGAGCCACGAAAAATTTGTTTATTTATATACCACAAAATAAAACAATAAATGTTGTGTATACAATTGTATTAAATTGAACATTGCTTTTCTTTTTCATTATATTGTTAAGAAATCAAATCTTTTAAGCATTCAATTTTTGCGTAGAGAAGCGCGCCGGGTAACGCTAGTATTTCAATATATTTATGTTGTCAACTCAAAAAAAAATTATCTTATTACTATATCTAACAATTTTTCAATATTTGCGACTTGACTAATGAACAACAGTTAATTTATATATATAGATAAATTAAGAACCGCTCCACCGATTTTGTGTAAACTTCACACAAAGCATCTACTTAATGGTCCGAACAAAATAACCATTTGGTTTGGATCGGTGAGTCCGTTCTTAAGTTACATAAGTACGAAAAGTGACATATACTATATATATATTTGGCGTAGGAAACGCTTACGCGATTATAGCCATATCTACCAGAGTCGCCACTCATTTCTTCTTCGTGCTTTCTGGCGCCAACTAGAAACACCAAGTGAAGCCAGGCCACTTTCCACTTGGTCTATCTTGGAGTACTCTTCCGCGGCTTCCTCCAGCGGGTACTGCATCGAACACTTTCAGAACTAGAGTGTTTTCATCCATTCGAACAACATGACCTAGCCAGCGTAACCGCTGTCTATTTATTCGCTGGGCTATGTCTATGTTGTCGAATAAAACATACAGGTCATCATTAAATCGTCTGCGGTATTCGCCGTTGCCAACCTTCAGAGGGCCATAAATCTTCCGCAAAACCTTTCTCTCGAAAACCCCAAGAGTCGTCTCATCGGAGTTTGTCATCGCAACGTTTCTGCACCATACATCAGGACGTGAATAATGAGCGACTTGTAGAGTTTGATTTTGGTTTGTCGAGAGAGGAATATACTTTTCAATTGCCTACTCAGTACAAAATAACACCGGTTGGTAAGAGCGATTCTGTGTTGGATTTCGAAGCTGACATTGTTGGTGTTGTTAACGACAAAGACGACTTCAAAGTTATGACTATCAACAGTGACGTGGGAGCCAAGACGAGATTGCGCTGGCTGTTTGTTTGATGACAGTAGATATTTCGTCTTTCCTCATTCACCACCAGACCCCTACCCTTCGCTTCCTTATCCAGTCTGGAAAAAACAAAACAAACGGCGCGGTTGTTGCTTCCGATGATATCAATATCATACGGCAGTAACTGTACAGTCTTATGGAAGATTGTACCTTCTCTATTTTGCTTTGCAGCTCGTATTATTTTTCCAGCAATAGATGGAAGAAATCACACGATAGTGAGTCACTCGTTTGGTATCGAACGGCTCGGAGAGGAACTTCCCGATCTTGACGGAGCTTTTGGTGTTGCTCAATGTCAGTTTCCATAGCCGTATTAGTTTTGCAGGGATAGCAAATTCAGACATCGCAGGCAGCTTTAAAATCTATGAAAAGGTGGTGAGTATCGATTCTTCTCTCCCGGGTCTTTACCAAGATTTGGCGCATGGTGAATATCCGGTATATGATGGATTTTCCAGGTCTAAAGTAGTGATGAGAGATATTTCACTACCGGTGATTTTTTCATTGTGATTGAAAAATCGCATATTGGAACTGCGATCAATTTTTGTAAATAGCAGTGAATTACAATCGCAATGCCTGTTCAGTAATTTGAGTTCGATCACAGTAGCTATAGAGAAGTTCAGTGCTGTTGTTCGTAAAGTAGCAATCACTATTTAGTAGCAAATACAGTTTAGTAGCAATACCAATTCGAAAAGTAACAATCAATGTTCAGTAGCAATCGAAGTTAGAAAAGTAGCAATCACAGTTCAGTAGCAATAACAGTTCAAAAAGAAGCAATCACAGTTGAGTAGCAATAGCAGTTCAAAAAGTAGCAATCACAGTTGAGTAGCAATAGCAGTTCAGAGAGTAGCAATCACAGTTCAGTGATCACAGTAGCAATTTTAGTTGCGATTTCAATAATTTTGGGTTACCCGAATTTCTTCATGGTCGGGTAAGGGAACATCTATTCCACTGACTTCGATTGGGGAATCGGGTTCGCCATCCCCTGGTGTTGTACTTTCAATGCCATTGAGTAGGTCGGAGAAGTGTTCCCTCCATAATCCCAGTCTGCTCTGGACATCCGTTACCATATTACCTCCACGGTCTCTACATGATAATGCTCCGGTCTTGAAACCTTCCGTAAATCGCCTCATCTTTTCATAGAATTTTCGAGCATTTTCCATGTCGGCCAGCTTTTCATATTCACGCATTTCGGCCTCTTTCTTTTTACGTCGGCAAATGCGTCTCGCTTCCCTCTTCAGCTGTCGATATTTGACCCACCCCGAACGTTTTGTGGTCGATCGCGACGGTTGCGAGGTAGGCAGTCTGTTTTCTTTCAACTGCGGAACGACAATTCTCATCGTACCAACTGGTTTTTTGGCGGTGCCGGAGACCAATTGTTTCGGCTGCAGCGGTAAGCAATGTGTTTGAGATGCCGTTCCACAGATCTCTTATATCGAGATGCTGATGAGTGCTCTCAGAGAGCTGGAGTGCAAGTCGAGTAGAAAATTTGGTGGCTGTCTGTTGCGATTACAGCTTTTCGTCCTTCTCTTCCATTATGACGTGGGCGCAAATAAGAGATATGTTGAAGAACCTCGCTTTGATGCGGATTGTGGCTAGACGTTCATCCAACGGGGTGAATGCCAGAATTCGACAACGGAGTCTCTCTCCCACCACAAATCCTACACCAAATTTGCGCTCCTTTATATGGCCGCTGTAGTAGATGTCACACCACCCACCTTCTTCCATCCTTGTCTTGTCCATCACACTTGGATTGCGGCTATGTCAGCCTTTAGTTGTGTGAGGACATCAACCAGCTGGGCAGACGCACCTTCCCAATTAAGGGTCCTAACATTTCAGGTGCATGCCCTCAAATCGTGATCCTTAAAACGTTTGCATGGGTCGTCGTCAAAAGTTGGGTTTCTCATCCGAGGCTCTGTTTGGTCTTTCATTGGGGAGGTTTTTTAATGATGTGGGTCCCAAAGCCTACGCTCAACCGCAGAATCGGGCTTCGCCTCCTCACTTTAGTTCTCTTCTTTGAATGCCTACTTCAGCTTTGTTGAGCCTGCGAAATCTGCTACAAAAAAAAACGAGCCAACGGTGATTCTGATGAGTCATCGAAGTGCTCAGCCGAACAGCAGAGAGGATCAGCAGAAGGAGAAAAAACAAACAAGTACACAACAACAAATCTGCATACACCGAAGGAAAACACAAAGCGAGGTGAGCATGTACTACAAAGAAAGGGACCATCTCTCCAGATTGGAATTGACCGCTACGTAAACATAAAAAGAAAATTAAGTCCTGTCAAGATAGCGGTAAATTCCAAAAAATTTCAACCCGCCTCGCTTAATACAAATAAGCCTGGAAATTTAAATGGCAAAAGATTTGCCTTACTAAGCAATGGATTGGAAGACGATGCGAAGGGTACCACCACAGTCGTGAATGCCAAACCGCCGCCAATATATTTGCGTGAGCGCAGCTCGAATGAACTTGTTGCTAAATTAAGTGAAGTTGTAGGTACCAATAATTTTCATATAGGGCCTTTGAAAAAATGCAATATAGATAAAACTAAAATTAGGACTGTATTGAGACTGAGAAAAGTTTTATGGTTATTGTGAAATTTTTATCTAATAACAACAAGAATTATTATTCTTATCAACTGAAGAGCTCTAAAGGCCTAGTTGTTGTTGTAAAAGGCATTGAGTCTTCGGTAGAATCTGTAGAATCTAATGATATCAAAGAAGCCCTTGAATAATGCGGCTTTGGAATTAAAAATGTGGTAAATATCTTCAATGGAAATAAAGTACCACAACCAATGTTTAAAATTGAATTGTTGCCAAACTCTAATCCAATAAAAAAGAATGAAACACACCCAATACACAATTTAAAATATTTACTCCATCGTAGAATTACCGTTGAAGAACCTCATAAAAGAAATTGTCCGGTACAATGGACTAACTGCCAAGAATATGGGCATACCAAATCTTATTGCACTCTACGCAGTGTCTGTGTGGTATGTGGTTATTTACACCCAACATCAAAATGTGCTCTTAAAAAAGAGGATACAAATAAAAAATGCAGTAATTGTGGAGGAAATCACACTGCTAACTTCAGGGGCTGCAGGAGTTCGAAACCTGGTAATTCTAAGAATATCCTTGTCCAGGGAAGCTATGCAAATGTGGTAAAAGGCAGCGCTGTGCAAATGAAACAGCCGCAAAATCCACCAAATGGAAATATTGAAAATATGATTCTAAATCTTACTCAATGTATGACACAATTTATGTCTACCATGCAAAACATTATCCATGATTTGATCAATTCTCAAAACCAAATGTCACAATCCTTATTATATAAAAAATGAGTATACTAAATATTTGTATATGGAATGCCAACGGTGTAAACCAACACAAACTGGAGTTAATACGATTTCTGACTGAAAAGAGCATAGATGTTATGCTGCTGTCATAAACTCATTTAACAAATAAAATCAATTTCTTTATACCTGGATATAGACTTCATGTCACAAAGCATCCAGATGGAAAGGCGCACGGTGGTACAGCAGTATTGGACTTGAGATATGTATTCAATTCAACCGCCGCTGTTGAATTCGAAATAACAGGAAGTGTTTTTCAAAAATCGCCTGATAATAAGATCATGACGCCGCCAAGCGACGATTATTATTCCAGAGAACTTTCATTGTCCTCTCAAGTGCTTCTAGAGAATTGAACTCATCTCATACTATCAGTTTACAATTCTTCAAAACTTTTGCCATAGCTGATTGCATTGATTTGCATGTTTAACGGAAGCTTCAGTGAAGTTCTTCCAACTTCTAGCAGCGTTACAGCAATTCCAGTAGATGCGAGAGTCAACTCAATGCCATTTTGAGTATTGTATCGTATCGTATTGTTGCCAAAATCAATGATATCTGTAACTTTTTCCCAGATCCCAGATCCGCCGGGCGCATAAAAAAAAAATAATCCACTATTTCCATCATTTACAGCCTTAATTAATTCATCATAGGCACTCTTTTGCCGCTCATTCAATAATGGAACGTTTCTTGATACTTGTTGTTCCAAAGTTATTCTGTCGTATGCGCTCTCACATTCCAATGTACGATTCAGTACATTTCTGATTTGACGATTTGGCCCTGGAATATGAATTTCGGTCAATAGTTCATAATCAAACACAAATTTTCAATAAACACCAATGCTTCATTGTTGATACCATCGTTCATTTGCAATTCTGAATTCTCTGTTGCCACTTGCCACTTTCCGAGTTTTCCGGTTTTTCGAACTTTTCTCACCTTTTAAACCTTCCCTAAACCTCCTTGAACATTTCAAGACTAAAATTAGTCAAATCGTAATTATTTAATCTTAAGTGAGATTACTTAGATGATTACTTAATATTTTTATACTCTCGCAACCAAAGTTGCTAAGAGAGTATTATACTTTTGTTCACATAACGGTTGTTTGTAAGTCATAAAACTAAAAGAGTTAGATATAGGGTTATAAAAATGATCAGGATGACGAGACAGGTTGAAATCCGGATGTCTGTCTGTCCGTCCGTCCGTCTGTCCGTGCAACGGATAACTTGAGTAAAAATTAATACATATTGACGAAACTTGGTACACAGGTTCCGTGAGACCGTAAGAGGGTTGCTATTGAAAATGGGCGAAATCGGACAAATACCACGCCAACAAAATGGCGAAAATCGAAAACACATAAAGTGTCATAATTAAGCCATAAATAAAGTTATAAAAGTAAAATTTGGTACAAAGGATCGTCCTAGTAAGGGCCATATTTGGATGTATTATTTTTGGGGAAGTGGTCGTGGCCCCGCCAAACAGGTTTTTTGTATATATCTCGCAAAGGATTAAAGCTATATAAACTTTCTGCAGTCGGTTCCCTTACGTACCCCACCATACACCATGAAAATAGTTGAAATCGGATAATAACCACGCCCACCTCCCATACAAAGGTTAGGTTGAAAATTACTAAAAGTGCGTTAAATCACTAACGAAAACGTCAAAAACACTAAATTTTACAGAAGAAATAGCAGAAAGAAGCTGCACTCAGATTTATTTACAAAATGGAAAATGGGCGTGGCATCTCATATCTCAGGAACTACTCGAACGATTTCAATGAAATTCGGTATATAATATTTTCCTGGCACCCTGATGACACGTGTGGAAAATGGAAAATGAAATCGGTTTACAACCACGTCAATTTCCCATTTAACTCAATTTTGAATTCCATCCTATTCCTTCACTTTATAATATAAGTGGTAAATGGTCCTTTATTATTACACGTCTGGGCGACGTGATAACAAAAATCCAACTGATGTTGAATAGCTTAGCGTTAGTTAACTTATAGTAAAGGTAACGGTGATCGAGCATCAGGTGATGATACTCTTAACATGTTTGCTTAATATAATATATTAATGTAATTGCTTAATTACTATGCGTAAGAGAGATAACAATAGTGTAACTCTTAGGATCACGAGGTAAAGTAGAATGTAGGATAATAAGGTGAAGTGAAATGTAGGATAACTTAACCCTTAGTTGTGCTAATATAAATGATCTTAATATTAACCTGTAAGTGATCGCTTTATATAAATTATATGAAATGTTAAATAAGGGTATCGCCACATATCTCCCCTGCTGGAAAAAAAAATTATACGAGTGATTATTTTGTTATATGTAGGAGTTTTGAAGCGTATTCTTTTTCGATGTCTTTGTGTTGCAGTAGAAGGATCAGGATTGTTGTTGTTGGTATTTCCAGACGGATTGAGATTTAAATGTTGGATGTCGTCACTACAAATGAATGCTGGTTTTAGGCGATCTATGGATATGTGTGTTGGTTTTCCATAAATTAGTACTTTGTAGTATTTCTCAAATCGCTCAATTACTGGTCCGTCATATGGTGATGAAAATGATTGTTTGACTTTATCGTTACGAATGAAAACGTGTGTTGAGCTTCCGAGATCCTTTGAAATGAATATTTTCTCTCGAGTATGTCGAGAAGCAGGAGTAGGCGAAAGATTTTGAAATGCTTTTCTTAAAGTTTTTACGAGTTCTGGTGCTTTGATGTTTTGAGTTGATGGTGTTAAAAATTCACCTGGGAGTCGAATTGACTCACCAAAAACGATTTCTGCTGGTGTGGTTTGGACGTCTTCTTTAAATGCTGCACGTAGTCCAAGGAGAACTGCTGGAAGTGCATCGTACCAACTTTCGTTGTGGCAGAGAAGAGATGATTTCAGCTGTCGATGAAAACGTTCGATAATTCCGTTTGATTGTGGACGATAACTCGTTGTGCGTTGATGTTTGAAGCCAAGGAGATCAGCGAGTTTCCTGAAAAGGTCTGACTCGAATTGTCCTCCAAGATCGGTGGTTATGCGAAGTGGGGTTCCAAAATAGGATATCCAAGTTTGCATGAGTGCGTGTGCTACTCAGTCGACTGTGCTGTCAATGAGTGGTGCGGCTGCTGGATAGCGTGTAAATCTGTCGATGATTGTTAGACATTTGGTGTGTCCTTTTGATAGAGGAAGTATCACCACATCTATTTGAATATGTTCGAAACGACGTGAAGGTGGTTGAAAAGTTGCTATAGGTGAGAATGTATGTCGTGAAATATTGTTGCTTTGACACTGAATACATTCTTTGGTCCAAGTGATGCAATCCTTGTTGATTGATGGCCAAACGTACCTTTGCGTAATAAGGCGTCTAGTAGCTCGACGGCCTGGATGTGAAACTGAATGAAGAGTGTTGAAGATTCGTCGTCTTAGCGGTTGTGGTACAAATGGACGAGCTGTACCTGTGGATATGTCGCAGTATACAGTAGTGTCCGTTGTATTACACTTAATTTGGCGTAGTTCAAGTGGAGTGTTGGAACTGTGGAGTAGTTGTTGAAGTTCTGCATCGTTGTTTTATGCAGTAGCAAGTTCTTCTGATGTGATTGCTGTGTGAATGGCGTCGACTCGGGACAAGGCGTCCGCAACGATGTTGTTCGATCCGGATATGTGCCGTATGTCGGTGGTAAACTGACCAATGAAATCGAGTCGTCGAAATTGCCATGGTGATGCGCGTTCAGGCTTCTGTTTGAATGCATGTATTAAGGGCTTGTGATCTGTGTAGATTACGATGTGTCGTCCCTCAAAAATGTGCCTGAAATATTGTACTGCTTCGTAGACTGCATTGAGTTCACGATCGTATGTTGATCGTTTTTGAACGGATGTTGCGAGTTTACGACTAAAGAAGGCGAGTGGTTGCCAGCGATCAATCCATTGCTGGAGAGCGGCACCTATTCCGCTTCAGATGCGTCTGAGAAGATGGCCCACTCGGCGTTGTTATTCGGGTGTGCCAGGAGCGTTGCGTTTTCTAGTGCTTTCTTACAATTCGAAAATGCGTCTTCGAGTTCTGTGGTCCAGTGAATCGGAGTTTTTCCACAGATTATAAGTCCTTCGAGTAGCTTATTAAGTGGAGCTAATAAGCTTGCTGCGTGGTTGATGAATTTTCGAAAGTTTATTGTACCAATGAAGTTGCGTGGCTTGGTGATTGTTGAAGGACGAGGGTAGTCCGCAATGACTTTGACTCGTTCCTCAAATGGTTTTATACCATGGGCAGTAATGATGTGCCCAAGGAATTCGACTTCTTTGAGGCCTAGTTTTGTTTTTGTTGTATTGATGACTAAACCGTAGTGTTGAAGGCGCTGAAATACGACGCGTAAATGTAGTTGATGCTCGGTTTCATTTGCTGATGCGACTAGTAGATCGTCAATGTATGCGAAGACGAACGGTAAAGCTCGAGTTACCTCGTCGATGAAACGTTGAAAGGTCTGAGCTGCGTTTCGGAGTCCAAATGTCATAAATGGAAACTCGAATAAACCAAACGGTGTGATTATAGCCGTTTTATGAACATCGTCGTTAGCTACTGGAATCTGGTTGAAAGCACGAATTAAGTCGATTGTTGAATAGCAAGATGTACCGTGTAAATTTGCGGTGAAATCTTCTAAGCATCGAACTGGATATCGATCTGGTATAGTACGTTCATTGAGGCGACGGTAATCGCCACATGGGCGCCATTCGCCACACTTCTTTGGCGCGAGGTGTAATGGAGATGACCATGGACTGTCTGATGGTCTCGCTATGCCCAGCTTGATCATCTTCTGGAACTCTGATTTTGCGATTTTAAGTCGATCGGGAGCTAATCGCCGAGCTCGACTGCTGATTGGAGTACCAGGTGTTGTTTTGATGTGATGTTGCGTTGTATGTGTAACTTGTGTTGGTGCACCATCGGGACGAGTGATTTTAGGAAATTCGGCTAGCAGTAGCAAAAATCTTGACGATTGATCCGGCTGTTGAAATTTGATCGACTGTACATTCACGCTTCTGGTTATACCTGAGGTGCACAGTCGAGTGGTTTCGTCGATGAGTTGTTGATTTTTGAGATCGACGAGCAGACCGTAGTGCGAAAGTAAATCGGCGCCAATGATCGGGTTCGAGACGTCTGCCAGTATGAAGCGCCATGTTAACGTTCTGCGAAGCCCGATGTTGAGAACGATTGTTGCGACATCGAATGTATTAACGGGTGTTCCGTTAACTGCGATGAGTTGGTAGCCGGTCGCCATCTTCGAATTTGGTTGTTGTTTGTGTGGGAAGACTGAGACTTCGGAGCCTGTGTCCACTAGAAATTGTGTTCGAGACTGGCGGTCCGTGATGAAGAGGCGGTACGATGGTGGAAGAGAAGCGTTTTCGCCCAGTAGTTTGTTGGATTTCCAGAAGCTTCTGAAGACATTTTATAATGTGAGCGAGTTGTTGTCCCACATCTTTAGAATCGGAGCCGTGATTGTTTGCAAGTGATGTTGCAGCCATGTGAGTCCCTTGAGAAGGTTTGAGTACTTCATGTAGGCGATCTGCGGCTTCGCTTAAGTCCTGTAGCTCGGCCGTGTGTTGCGTAAACAAACACGTACGCATTTGGTCGGGCAGGTGTGAGAGCCACCTTTCCCGTAATATCTCCTCATCTATGTCTGGCACTAAACTTCGGAGGTGTCGAAGATGTTGAGATGGCGTTTTGTCGCCAAGATACTCACCATCCAGTAGTTGAAGGAGTTTTGCTTCTCTGGATTTCGAATAGCACGCGATTAGTGCGGCTTTCAATCGTTGATATGGCTTGTCGGCTGGTGGATTGAGAATGATGTCTTCAGCGTCAGCTGCTATGCGCGTGTCAATCAGTGGAATCGTATGATGGAATTTGTCCACCTCGAATGTGTCGTTTTGATTCCGGAACTGTGATTCTAACTGCGCGAACCAGAGACCTGGTCTGTCTTGGTTGAAATTTGGAACACGAATTGTTGCTGTGTTGGTGCTGTTTCCCATGAATATCGTTGTTTTCGGCAATCGCGGGGTGTCATCATCGGAAGGCATGTTGATTCGCTTTCAATACAAACGTTTTATTGTTAAATAGAGAAAATATTGCGAACGATAGTTACAAAATTCCGGTGGTTGATGGAAAACGCTGCGAAATGTTGGTTGGGTGATGTGGCTTCAGCTTAGGTTCACCTTTAGTGGCGTGGCCGGTTGTCGGTAACGGGCTGCTTACTGTTGCTCCACCGTTAGTCCAAGGTGACTACTAAAGTCATCACGTCGGGGTCACCAATTGTGGTAAATGGTTCTTTATTACTACACGTCTGGGCGACGTGATAACCAAAATCCAACTGATGTTGAATAGCTTAGCGTTGTGGGTATCGCCACATATATACATAAGGAACCAATGATGATAGCGAAATAAAACTTTGCACAAATACTGTATATGATCTGTATATGATGTGTGAAAAAATTGTCGAAATTGGACTATAACTTTTCAATGCGCCGGATTTTGAATATGTAGAACTCAGTGCCTTATGGTAATTTTTCACCGAAAATATCGGTAAATCTCCCAGATATTTCGAATTAATTCAGAGGAAATCTTTTTCTTCTACTAGTGTGTCTCTGTACCAGAAATGGTAAAAATCGGGTAAATAACTTCCCCTAGCTCTCATATAGATAATTATAGGATTTTCAAAAATACGATGGGCTTAATAGCTTATAAATCGGTTAATATGTGAAATACCTAAGCCAAATTAAGTGAGCATAATCTTAGATGTAATGTATGTTGGTGATGAAAATTAGTGAAATCGGTGTAGGTATTACCTCAGCCTGTATACTATATATGTATGATGATTTTCGTTTTTCAATTGGACTTTATGCCGAATATGTGGTTAAATTGTGTGTTATCTTAATTAAAATATAGCAATAAATTGCGAGAGTATAAAATATTCGGTTGCACCCGAACTTAGCTTTCCTTACTTGTCATGATTGTCAACTCAAATAAAATTATATTATTATTATTTCTAACAATTTTTCCATATTTGCGACTTGACTAACGTACAACAGTTAATTTTTATACCGATTTTGTGCAAACTTCACATAAACCATCTACTAAATAGTCTGAACTAAGCTAACCAATTTAACTGTTGGTAAGAGCGATTCTGTGTTGAATTTCGAAGCTGACATTGTTGGTGTTGTTAACGATGGTTCCCAAGTAGACGAAACTATCTACGACTTCAAAGTTATGACTGTCAACAGTGACGTGGGAGCCAAGACGCGAGTGCGCTGACTGTTTGTTTGATGACAGTAGATATTTCGTTTCCGATTCCAGCCTTGAATACGATAACTGCTTTCGCATGACTTCCTTTGGAGCTAATATCATTCGAGAAGGCGGCTTCATGCCGACTTGCATGGTAAAAGATACAACACACATAACCAATCACTCACACCAACACAATGAATTGCAACACATATACACCACACACTACTCCATCACACGATCAGAAGTTACACCGTATTCTTCAACAAATGATTGTTTGAAATTAAAATTTACAGATACAAGATACAAAATTACAGATACAAGGACAAATATATCATTTGCATGGTTCAATGGTGCCAACACCAGATGAACCGCACCAATTTCTGCAAATATATTTCATTTCGTCGATGATGGATCAGCTGAATGTGCGGTGCAATATACAGGGAACACAACAGTTAAAGAGACGAATTAGTGAACAGTTGCAAGCATTTTTTCACGCTAACAATGCTGTGGTTAATATGTTCAAAACAGCATTGGAACGAATGCCATCGGATACGCACAAATTTGTCATAAGTGTGCGAAGATTCAATGCACCCACCGTTAATGATGTTGCTGCAATTATTGTTGGCGATCCAACTAAATCGCGAGACATTGTTGTTCAGCGAAGAAGCAATATCATGTAGCAATATCATATCATCGTGTAAACGAGACACATCATTTGTACGATGCGTTACAATATCCAATCATTTATTGGCAAGGGCAGGACGGATACGACATCACGTTGAAGATGGTCGATCCAATTATAGGTACAATATTCACACACTAATTATTGCTATTATTGGTTTCCATTAACAATTCATTTAATTTTGCATTTTCAGGCGTATCAACGAATAAAAATCTAAGCGCAATGAATTGCTATGCGTATGATGATTCGTACACATGAAGATAATGTCAATGCCTTAACATAATCGCCAGAGCATTTCAGCAAAAACTCATGGTTATGATGGATGTGATTACTAAGCATCGAGTTTTTGGTGACACACGTTGTTATATATACCCGGTGGAATGGCAGAAGCGTGGACTACCGAATGTTCATATCCTAATTAGGTTGCTGAACAAATTACATTAAAATGAAGTGGATGACGTCATATCAGCTGAGATTCCTGATCCAGCCACTGATCCTCATCTACACGACATTGTGACAACACAGATGATGCATGGACCGTGCGGTGCATTAAATCCATTATCGCCTTGCGTGGCTGATGGAAAGTGCACACAACGATATCCGCGACCGTTAGTTGCTGAAACAGTCACAGGGGACGATGGATATCCAGTTTATCGTCAAGAGATTGAGATCGGAAATAAATTCATTGTACAATATTGCCCGCAAATATCACGAATTTTCGAAACACATGCAAACGTTGAGAGTTGTCATTCGGCCAAATCAATCAAATATTTCTGCAGGTACGGCACAAAAGGCAGTGACATGGCTGTGTTTGGTATTGCGTCGGAAAATGCGAATGACGAAATCAGCAGAAGCACTGTGGCGATTATTGTCATTTCAAATTTATGAAAGATATCCCACAGTTGTACATTTAGCAGTGCATTTGGAAAATGGCCAAAGAGTTTACTTCACTGAGGCTAATGCTGCACAACGAGCTGAGAGACCACCAACGACAACATTGACTAGCTTCTTTGCATGGTTTGAAGCAGATCCATTCGCAGCGACGCTGATGTACGTTGAAATGCCCACTTACACTTGGAATCAATCAACAAAGAAATTCCAACGTCGCAACGATGCACGAGGTCGCATGTATTCTGTTCATCCTAGAAATGATGAATGTTTTATTTGCGAAGCCATCTGGTGGTCGGAGTTCGCCGGGTTTACTAGTAAAGCTATAAAAGTAAAATATTGTAACGGATTTCCAAAATAAATCGTTAACGCTGAAACTCTACCTTGAGTTCGATCACTGGATTGTCAACATTATACAACCCGGCATATATATTATATTGATTGCTAGCAAGCTATCGTCACTCGAACATTCTGGCAACTACGAATATCGATGTCTAGATACATCTGGCAAGTTATCGATTCCAATTGTCAGTTCTAGTTTGTTTTGGTGCCATTTTCATTACACTGCGCTCCACTTAAGTCTGATCGTCCCGATTAGACATACTTCCAGAACCAAATGCTGCAAGCCGTACTAGACGAACCACCTTCATTTTATTCCTGGGCCTTCCAATTGTCTGTATGCGATACACCACATCATTGATCCGTTTAACAACCTGGTATGGTCCTTCCCAACTGCATTGAATTTTAGGAGACAATCCTTTCTTCCGTTGTGGGTTATATAACAACACCCAATCTCCTTCCACAAATCCGTAGAGTTCATAGCCTTGTCGTATTTTGCCTTCATTTTTTCACTCATGATTTGGGTGCGCTGCCTCACCATAGCATGTATTTCTCTCATCTCGTCTTCCAGGACACTGTTGGCTTCCTTAACATTCTTTCCACCATTTGCGTTTATTCTAAACTTTAAATCAATCGGTAACCGAAGATGATTACCAAAGATTACCTTTGCTGGAGTCTGTCCTGTTGTTTCATGTACGGCAGATCAATAGGCAATCAGGAACAATGCTATATGGGTATCCCAATCCATTTGATACATGTCTACCACATTCTTTAGTACTACGTTAGTACTTATGGAAATGTTTGATGCACTTCACCAATGCCAGTATTCTCTTCGCGTTACACAATAATTTTTTTTCTGGCTTACTTATCGTCTGGCTATAAAACGCGACCACTTTCTCATTCCCGTCAATCACTTCTGATAGAATGCCTCCTATTGCATTGCCACTAGCATCCGTGTCCAAGACGAACGTTATGCCTCGAACTGGATATGCTAACATTGGCGCAGTACATAATCTCTCCTTCACTTGCCAATAGCCACTTTTCAAATCGAGTGTTGAAAACCAATTCGTGCCTGATAGCGAGTCTAGAGTGTCATCTATTCAAGGTAATGGGTAACTGTCTTTCTTCGTGACATCATTCAACTTTCTGTAGTCCACACAGAACGTCATGTTGTCATCTTTCTTCTTCACAAGTACAACAGGTGAACTCCATGGACTCGATGGTGGTTCAATTATGCCGCTATCGCTCATTTCACGTATGGTCTGACTTACAACTTCACATTTGCCTAATGGAACGCTGCGAGGAGCCTGGCGGATTGGTCTTGCATCTCCTGTGTTGATGAGATGTTTCACAATTTTGGTTCTACCTGGTTTAGATTCATCTTTATCAAATATGGTGGAGTATCTGAGAAGAAGTTGTTAGGCCTTCTTTTTATGGTCAACCTCTAATTTCTCGGTTCAAGCGTTAATCTCGTTCGAAATATCGTTTCCACACACAGAATTTCCTTCAAGATGTGTTTCGCAATTTATTACGGCCTCAATCTCCTGACACTACCCTAATATAGCTCCTTTGGAGACTGTGATTGGTGACTTACACTCATTAAGGACACTTACTGGAAGTCTTTTGTCTTGTTGTGTCCTAGCTAGGGTTTTTCGTATAAGTAAGTTTGGTATAGATTCTTTTGCGCCTTCAACAACCCAGAACAGTCTCCATCTACTTCTGCCCAAACAACTGCCTCTGATGTTGGTGGAATCTTATGATTTTCTGTTTCACTCGTCTAATGTTGCATTTGTTATCTTAACCAAACGTTAGAGGCACTTCCATATTGGTATAAGTCATAATTCTCTTTTCCAAGTCTAGTTTGATCCCTTTATTAGCTAGAAAGTCTACTCCAATTATGACTTCATCGACGATATCTGGCACTAAAAAAATATGTAACACGGCTATCTTTCCTATAACAATTTCGTACGGTACTTCCCCGAGAACTTGAGTGTCATATCCAGTTGCAGTACGTAACCTTGCCCCAGGTAGTGGTTTTACTTCCTTGTTGACCAGATCCGATCGAATTATGGAATGTGTTGCGCCCGTATCCACAGTCAGTATGCGCTTTCTTCCGCCCACATACCCACTAGCGGTAACGTTGTTCGTATTTCCATTTATTTGAGAGACAGAGATTACAGGGCATTCCCTTGGGGGAGCCAGCACGCGCCCCTTTCGACTGGTTCGCTTTAGTTTAACGAGAGTTGGTTGATCTTCTTCAGCTCTGCGTTTGCGTCCAACTAGATTATTGGATCGATTAGATTCCATATGGCAATTACGTGCAATATGACCGCTTTTCCCGCAGTTGAAGCATTTAACCACGCCATAATTTTTATTACGTGTCTCTCCAGATTTTTCCAGTATTTTATGCATTTCTTCAAACATGCATTAGACATGCTAGTGCGCGTATTATCGTCTCGTATACCATTTACGAAATGCTGAATTTTTATATCCTCTATATACTCTGCCGACTTATGCGCATGAGCTAAGTGGGCTAATCTTTCCAATTCCGTAGCATATTCTTGCAGAGACTCACTTGCTTTCTGTTTGCGGTTTTGCAGTTCGATTTGGAATATCTGTTTTCTATGCTCACTACCAAACCGCTTTTCTACAGCACCCATCAATGTTTCGTAGCTGCTTGATCCACAATTAGGAATTGTTTGAATTTCTGCAGCAGCCCCTTTTAGTGTGACAAATAACGCAGCGACTTTATCTTCATCGTTCCAATTATTTGTAACTGCCGTCTTTTCGAATTGGAGTTTGAAAATCTGGAACGGAGTTGTGCCGTCAAATGATGGAGATTTGACTTTGACATAACCTATTGACACCATTGGTCGATTTAGTTGCAGGTCACGGAAACGGTCTTTCAATTCTTCCACATCAGCCTTAATCTTTTCTTGCTCGGCAACTCTCTAATTAGAACTGTGTGTTGCTGCCAGTCCGGCAGCCGTTATATAGTCGATTGCTAGCAAGTTATCGTCACTCGAACATTCTGGCAACTACGAATATCGATGTCTACATACATCTGGCAAGTTGTCGATTTCAATTGTCAGTTCTAGTTTGTTCTGGTGCCATTTTCGTTACAATATGGTATAAAGGATCACATCTTCTTCTTCTTAACTGGCGTAGAAACCGCTTACGCGGTTATAGCCGAGTCCACAACAGTGCGCCACGCATCTCTCCTTTTGGCGTTTTGGCGCCAATTGGTAATACCAAGTGAAGACAGGTCCTTCTCCACCTGGTCCTTCCACCGGAATGGAGGTCTCCCTCTTCCTCGGCTTCCACCAGCGGGTACTGCATCGAAAACTTTCAGAGCTGGGGCACTTTCATCCATTCGAACAACATGACCCAGCCAGCGTAGCCGCTGTCTTTTTATTCGCTGGACTATGTCTATGTCGTCGAACAACACATACAGCTCATCATTCCATCTTCTGCGGTATTCGCCGTTGCCAATGTTTAAGGGACCGTAAATCTTCCGCAAAACCTTTCTCTCGAAAACTCCTAGTGCCGTCTCATCGGATGTTGACATCGTCCACGCTTCTGCACCATAAAGTAGGACGGGAATGATGAGGGACTTGTAGAGTTTAGTTTTTGTTCGTCGAGAGAGGACTTTACTTTTCAATTGCCTACTTAGTCCATAGTAGCACCTGTTGGCAAGAGTGATTCTGCGTTGGATTTCAAGGCTGACATTATTATCGGTGTTAATGTTGGTTCCTAGGTATACGAAATTATCTACAACTTCAAAGTTATGACTGTCAACAGTGACGTGGGAGCCAAGACGCGAATGCGCTGACTGTTTGTTTGATGACAGGAGATATTTCGTCTTGTCCTCGTTCACCACCAGACCCATTCGCTTCGCTTCCTTATCCAGGCGGGAAAAAGCAGAACTAACGGCGCGGGTGTTGTTTCCAATGATATCGATATCATCGGCGTACGCCAGGAGCTGTACACTCTTGTAAAAGATGGTACCCTCTCTGTTTAGCTCTGTTTTTCCAGCATCAGGTTAAAGAAGTCGCACGATAGTGAGTCACCTTGTCTGAAACCTCGTTTGGTATCGAACGGCTCGGAGAGGTCCTTCCCGATCCTGACAGAGCTTTTGGTGTTGCTCAACGTCAACTTACACAGCCGTATTAGTTTTGCGGGGATACCAAATTCAGACATCGCGGCATAAAGGCAGCTCCTTTTCGTGCTGTCGAAAGCAGCTTTAAAGTCGACAAATAGATGGTGTGTGTCGATCCTTTTTTCACGGGTCTTCTCCAAGATTTGGCGCATGGTGAATATCTGGTCAGTTGTTGATTTTCCAGGTCTAAAACCACACTGATAAGGTCCAATCAGTTTGTTGACGGTGGGCTTTAGTCTTTCACACAGTACGCTCGATAGAACCTTATAAGCGATGTTAAGGAGGCTTATCCCACGATAGTTGGCGCAGATTGTGGGGTCTCCCTTTTGTGGATTGGGCAGAGTACACTGAGATTCCAATCGTCGGGCATGCTTTCTTCCGACCATATTTCGCAAAGAAGCTGATGCATGCACCTTATCAGCTCTTCACCGCCGTATTTGAATAGCTCGGCCGGCAATCCATCGGCCCCCGCCGCCTTGTTGTTCTTCAAGCGGGTAATTGCTATTCTAATTTCTTCACGGTCGGGCAATGGAACATCTGTTCCATCGTCGTCGATTGGGGAATCGGGTTCGCCATCTCCTGGTGTTGTACTTTCACTGCCATTCAGCAGGCTGGAGAAGTGTTCCCTCCACAAACACAGTATACTCTGGTCATCAACCACTAGATCACCGCTGGGGGTCCTACAGGAGTGTGCTCCGGTCTTGAAACCTTCAGTTAGTCGCCGGATCTTTTCGTAAAATTTTCGAGCATTACCCCTGTCGGCCAGCTTGTCAAGCTCGTCATACTCACGCATTTCGGCCTCTTTCTTTCTTTTTCTGCAAATGCGTCTCGCTTCCCTCTTCAGCTCTCGGTATCTTTCCCATCCCGCTCGTGTTGCGGTCGATCGCAACATTGCGAGGTAGGCAGTCTGTTTTCTCTCCACTGCGAGACGACAATCCTCATCATACCAGCTGTTTTTTGGGCTTTTCCGAAAGCCAATGGTTTCGGTTGCAGCTGTACGTAAGGAGTTTGATATGCCGTCCCACAGCTCCCTTATACCAAGATGCTGATGAGTGCTCTCAGAGAGCAAGTCGAGTAAAAAATCGTTCGACTGTCGGTTGTGATTGCAGCTTCTCGATGTCGAACCTTCCTTGTGTTTGTTGACGTGTGCGCTTTTCTACACAGAGGCGGGTGCGTATCTTAGCTGCTACAAGATAGTGGTCCGAGTCGATGTTGGGACCACGAAGCGTACGCACATCAAAAACACTGGAGACATGTCGTCCATCTATCACAACATGATCGATCTGGTTGCGAGTGATTCGATCCGGGGACAGCCATGTAGCTTGATGGATTTTCTTATGCTGGAATCTAGTACTACAGATGACCATATTTCGGGCCCCGGCGAAGTCGATCAGCCTCAGACCGTTTGGTGATGTTTCGTCATGAAGGCTGAATTTTCCGACTGTTGTGCCAAAGACACCTTCTTTACCCACCCTAGCGTTGAAATCGCCAAGCACGATTTTGACATCGTGGCGGGGGCAGAGCTCATAGGTACGTTCTAGGCGCTCATAGAAGGTATCTTTGATCACTTCGTCCTTCTCTTCCGTCGGGGCGTGGGCGCAAATCAGCGATATGTTGAAGAACCTCGCTTTGATGCGGATTGTGGCTAGACGTTCATCCACCGGAGTGAATGCCAGGACTCGACGACGGAGTCTCTCTCCCACCACGAATCCCACACCGAATTTGCGCTCCTTTATATGGCCGCTGTAGTAGATGTCACAAGGACCCACCTTCTTCCGTCCTTGTCCCGTCCATCGCATTTCTTGGATTGCGGTGATGTCAGCCTTTACTCTTACGAGGACATCAACCAGCTGGGCAGAGGCACCTTCCCAATTAAGGGTCCGGACATTCCAGGTGCATGCCCTTAAATCATAGTCCTTTATACGTTTGCCGTGGTCGTCATCAAAAGGGGGGTTTCTCATCCGAGGCCTGTGTTTCTTATTCACTGGTTATTCGTTTTTATGTGGTGGGTCCCAAGCCCAACGCACAACCGCATAAGCGGGATTCGCCTTCTCACTTTAGCTCGCTTCCAGACGGATGTCTGTTGGCTACCCAGAGGATACTTGGTCTAAGACCGGAAGTTGTGAGCTGCTTGAGCCACATGTAAAAGAATCGTTCCTGGCCACTCCCAAGTGAATGGCAGTCAGAAACTTTCCTCACTTACGTGAACTTCTACATATGACTCCATCCTCCTGAACTTCTACATATGACTCCATCCTCCAGGATCACATCAGTAACAGCAATATCTGGATGTATTTTTTTTTTAATTGGCCGTGGCCCCGCCCCTAAATAACTGTTTTGTGAATATATCGCAACCCAATAATGCTATATAAACCAAAGTTTCTGCAGTAATTTCTCTTACGTACCCTATTACACACCATAAAAACCCACCTCCTATACAAAAGTTAGGTTGGCAATTATTAAAAGTGCGTTAACTCACTAACGGAAAACAGCAGAAACACTACCCTGCAAGACGAATAGAGTTACTTGTCTTATGGAATATTGGTTACCGGTAAAGAAAGCTTGTATTATTTTTTTGGTCTCTTTTATTCTAGCAGCAGGAAAACAGTTACCATTTCTCCTCTTTTACGGCATGTCGGTGTGATTATCTTGCTCGCTCTCTCTCATTGATTTTGGTGCCAATGTTGCATATGTCTTTCTGCTCTAATTTTTCTTTGTTTTGGAAAGGCATATGTCACTCTGTGGATAGCAGAGCCCCCTGTAGTAGTTTTTTTTTAATCAGCCATCTATCAGTGGAGACTGTTCGATTCATCATTTTCAGGGTAACCCTTTAATCACAGGTATTGGTCATTTGTTGGGTCACCGTTTCGTTACTTAAATTTGGTTCATTGGTCTCCATTAGTCTTCATTCTATAGGTCACCTACTTTTGCGTTTGAAAATGAAAAATTTAAATTGTTTTATTTTTATTTTTATTTATTTATTATAATTGTATGATATGATTTATTATAATTGTATATACATTTATAAATTAGTATGGTATAATATTTTAAATTTTTAATAATCATTATAGATTAATTTTTAAATATTAGCATTTCAGTACAAAGTAAACTTTAATTTTTACAAACGTTTTTGCAGCTATCATTTATAAATAGACACAATTTATATATTTTACATATAAAGTTAGTATTAATTATTGGTTGGTTTGTAATAGTTTCCTCACATCCCAATGATATGTTGTGAAAATAGGCTTAATCGCTTCTCAACCACGTCTACTTCCTATATACCAGAACTTTGAAGACAATCTGAATCGTTTACTTTACAATATATAAAGTAAGCACTAGTGAAGATATCGGTTCAGAACTTTGCACAAATATATATGTGGGTCAAATTGTGTATTATATAATATAAATAAAGTTAAATATATAAATTGCGAGAGTATAAAATGTTCGGTTACACCTGAACTTAGCCCTTCCTTACTTGTTTTTTGTTAGTTTTTTTATGTGTGTGTATTTATTTTAAGAGTATTTCTAAGTTATTTTAATTTTAATACTCTCGCAACAAAGTTGCTAAGAGAGTATAATAGTTTTGTTCACATAACCGTTGTTTGTTAGATATAGAGTCATATATACCAAAGTGATCAGGGTGACGAGGAGATTTGAAAACCGGATGTCTGTCCGTCTTTGCAAGCGATATCTTGAGTAAAAATGGAAACTTGGTACACATATTCCTTGGTACCATGAGACGGTTGGTATTGAAAATGGGAGAAATCGGACCACTGCCACGACCACAAAATGGCGAAAACCGAAAACATATAGTAAGCTATAAACAAAGTTATAAAAGTAAAATTTGGTACGAAGGCAGTCGGTTCCCTTATGTACCTTACCATACATCATGAAAATAGTTGAAATCGGATAATAACCACGCCCACCTCCCATACAAAGGTTAGGTTGAAAATTACTAAAAGTGCGTTAATTCACTAACGAAAAACGTCAGAAACACTAAATTTTACAGAAGAAATAGCAGAAATAAGCTGCACTCAGATTATTTTACAAAATGGAAAATGGACGTGGTATCTCATATCTCAGGAACTACTCGACAGATTTCAATGAAATTCGGTATATAATATTTTCTTGGCACCCTGATGACACGTGTGGAAAATAGATTAAATCGGTTCACGACAACGACAACTTCCCAATAACTCAAATTTTAATTCCATCTTATCCCTTCACTTTATAATATACAGAGGTAGTCAAAATTATTTACACAACGGTCGTTTTTTTACAAGTTTCACACAAAAATCGTTCGTTTATTGTTGTTGTTGTCGCAGAGTAACAAAATGATATGTTGTTGTAAACCTTGATCTTTTCCTGAGCGAATGAAGTCAGATTGGTTAGAATTACTAGAACTATGGCGGAGAAAGAAGCAAATGAACTGAAGACTCGCAGTAGTCAAAAGTATTTACACACATTTTTATTGCGTCAAAAGTATTTACACACTGCGATTTAGCCTTTATCCTTGGATTTGGTTTAAGCAAGAGTAGTGATTGGCTTCTATGGCATTCATAACTAACTAACAAAGACTTAAAATATATAATTTGCTAAATAAAATGCCGAGACCAGTGGAATTAAGGACTATAACTTGATTTGAGACTGTTACTAAATTTAAGACTCGGGTTTCGGCTTCGGAGTTAGTTAAAATTTATAGAATTTGATGGAATACTGTTTATAATGTTATTAAAAAGAAGGACACGAACAATTGCAAGGATACTTTAAAGAGAACTGGGCGGAAACCTGTGATAACTCAAGGATAATGCAGAAGATTAGTAGTCATACAAAATCCCATAGTTAGTCCTGTTAATATTGCAGCAGCATCGAATCAGCATATTGCATGAGCAGTCAACGATGCTACACTGCTCAGGACATTTAAAAATAGTAACATAAATACCTACGTTGTGCATAAAGTTGACCACTTCCGAAACCAAAAAAGCTTTATTTCCGAAACCAAAAAAGCGATATGCTTCTCATTTGCCTTAAAATGCATCCTAAAGCCTGTCGTGGGCAGATAAAGCTGAATTTTCCAGGGCTTCTTTAGTAAACGCTTTATGCAATTACCACGTGAGAAGAAGAATAATGCAGTTTAGACGCTAAATAGAGTCGGGAGTGACATTTTTTGATTTTTTGATTATTTGGGGAAAATTTCCTTACTTCTGTTTTGGAGATTTGGTACTTATTTAGGGACCCTAAATCATTCGGATATATCAGAATTCACATGACCATGCCATTGTAGTGGTCCGTCGGCCTTTTCCAACTATTGACTACATTTTACAACAGGATTATGCTCCATTTCATAAAGGATCTTTACCAACAAAGGTTTTAAATGAAGCAAATCAAGTTGACCTCCGCACAGCCCTGATCTACTATAGCCCTGACTTTCTACAAAAAAAGGGTTATCTATTTATTCATTCAATTGTCAAAGCTTGCGACGACATGTACATGACCTATCAGTTGATGCTCTTGTTGAGAAAGTGAGTGTGTTAATATTATCAGAAACTCAACTTTACAAGCAATACGAGAGTTCTTTTATTTATTCATTCATTTATTTCATTTCTTTTAAAGCTGGTTCCGCACTATTTATGATGACAATTAATAGAAGATTTGATCATTATCCTATGATTTTGAGTGAAGATTTCAACATAAACTTTGCAGATGTCAAAAATCAATCATTAATTAAATTTGTATATGAAGAATTTGATTTAACGATGTCCAATGATCGCAATCTTAGCACATCAAAATACAAAACTACTATTGATGCAGTATTCACAAGATATATAAATAGATTTAAATCAAAATTGTTCATTTCATACTTTAGTTACCATAGACCTATTGTTTCAGTTTTAGAATTTGATGAAAACCCTGATAATAATGATGAAAATGCTGATAATGATGATGTGAGAGTTGTTGAAATTATGGATGAGAATTGATACATTTTGTATTTACTATTTCTTCTTCTTGACTGGCGTAGACACCGCTTACGCGGTTATAGCCGAGTCCAAAACAGCGCGCCACGTATCCCTCCTTCTGGCAGTTTGGCGCCAATTGGTTATACCAAGCGAAGCCAGGTCCCTCTCCACCTGGTCCTTCCATCGGAGTGGAGGTCTCCCTCTTCCTCGGCTTCCTCCGGCGGGTACTGCATCGAATACTTTCAGAGCTGGAGCACTTTCATCCATTCGAACAACATGACCTAGCCAGCGTAGCCGCTGTTTTTTTATTCGCTGGACTATGTCTATGTCGTCGAATAACACATACAGCTCATCGTTCCATCGTCTGCGGTATTCGCCGTTGCCAATGTTTAAGGGACCATAAATCTTCCGCAAAACCTTTCTCTCGAAAACTCCTAGTGCCATTTCATCGGATGTTGACATCGTCCACGCTTCTGCACCGTAAAGTAGGACGGGAATGATGAGGGACTTGTAGAGTTTGGTTTTTGTTCGTCGAGAGAGGACTTTACTTTTCAATTGCCTACTTAGTCCATAGTAGCACCTGTTGGCAAGAGTGATTCTGCGTTGGATTTCCAGGCCATTGTTATTGCTGTTAATGCTGGTTCCCAGGTAGACGAAATTATCTACAACTTCAAAGTTATGACTGTCAACAGTGACGTGGGAGCCAAGACGCGAATGCGCTGACTGTTTGTTTGATGACAGGAGATATTTCGTCTTGCCCTCGTTCACCACCAGACCCATACCCTTCGCTTCCTTATCCAGTCTGGAAAAAGCAGAACTAACGGCGCGGGTGTTGTTTCCAATGATATCGATATCATCGGCGTACGCCAGTAGCTGTACACTCTTGTAGAAGATTGTACCTTCTCTATTTAGTTCTGCAGCTCTTATAATTTTTTCCAGCATCAAGTTAAAGAAGTCGCACGATAGTGAGTCACCTTGTCTGAAACCTCGTCTGGTATCGAACGGCTCGGAGAGGTCCTTCCCGATCCTGACGGAGCTTTTGGTGTTGCTCAACGTCAGCTTACACAGCCGTATTAGTTTTGCGGGGATACCAAATTCAGACAAAGCGGCATAAAGGCAACTCCTTTTCGTGCTGTCGAAACAGCTTTAAAATCGACAAAAAGGTGATGTGTGTCGATCCTATTTTCACGGGTCTTTTCCAAGGTTTGGCGCATGGTGAATATCTGGTCGGTTGTTGATTTTCGAGGTCTAAAGCCACACTGATAAGGTCCAATCAGTTTGTTGACGGTGGGCTTTAGTCTTTCACACAATACGCTCGACAGAACCTTATACGCGATGTTGAGGAGGCTTATCCCACGGTAATTGGCGCAAATTGTGGGGTCTCCCTTTTTGTGTATTGGGCAGAGTACACTGAGATTCCAATCGTCAGGCATGCTTTCTTCCGACCATATTCCGCAAAGAAGCTGATGCATGCACCTTATCAGCTCTTCGCCGCCGTATTTGAATAGCTCGGCCGGTAATTCATCGGCCCCCGCCGCCTTATTGTTCTTCAAGCGGGTAATTGCTATTCGAATTTCTTCACGGTAGGGCAATGGAACATCTGCTCCATCGTCGTCGATTGGGGAATCGGGTTCGCCATCTCCTGGTGTTGTACTTTCACTGCCATTCAGCAGGCTGGAGAAGTGTTCCCTCCACAAACTCAGTATACTCTGGTCATCAATAACTAGATCACCTCTGGGGGTCCTACAGGAGTGTGCTCCGGTCTTGAAACCTTCAGTTAGTCGCCGGATCTTTTCTTAAAATTTTTGAGCATTACCCCTGTCGGCCAGCTTGTCAAGCTCTTCATACTCACGCATTTCGGCCTCTTTCTTTTGTTGTCTGCAAATGCGTCTCGCTTTCCTCTTCAGCTCTCGGTATCTTTCCCATCCCGCTCGTGTTGCGGTCGATCGCAACATTGCGAGGTAGGCAGTCTGTTTTATCTCCACTGCGAGACGACAATCCTCGTCATACCAGCTGTTTTTTTGGCTTTTCCGAAAACCAATTGTTTCGGTTGCAGCTGTACGTAAGGAGTTTGATATGCCGTCCCACAGCTCCCTTATACCGAGAGGCGGGTGCGTATTTTAGCTGCTACAAGGTAGTGGTCCGAGTCGATGTTGGATATTTACTAATATTTAATCATTTAAATTAAACCACTTTCTTCGAATATAGTTTCTATATTATTATACTTCATGTCCATTCAAAAAGTGCCCACATTGCTTTGATAAACTTGATTTTTTATGTATAATTTCTTATGTCGCGAGCGCACCTAAAAATGCTCACCCAAAAAAGTGCCCAACGCGCCATAAGTTCAAGTTTTCACTTCTGCCTGCACTCCCGGAGTGCAACCCACTCGGTTTTTTCTATAAGTAACACATGGTATTTCACACACTTTTACGCTATTTTCTCACATTTTTCATCTCACATATTGGAAATTACACTATTAACATTCAATTTAATTCAAATTCTAGATTTATTTAAGGTTTTTTAAGCAAAAATTATTTATTTTAAAAATCACTTAGCACAGTAATATCTGAAATCTGAAATGTTTTTTTTTTCAATTATGTGGAAACTGAGCGTTGCCACATGTTAGATACCATAGATGATGGATTTTTTATGGACTACGATTTATTTATTTGCATATCATAGTTTCTTGTCGTAGAACTTTCTTCTGCATCAAGTATATCCATATTAATATTATAAATGCGAAAGTAACTCTGTCTGTCTGTTACTCTTTCACGCCTAAACGGCTGAACGGATTTTGATGAAATTTGGTATGGTGATGGATGATAACCTAGAAATGGTCATAGGCTATACATAATCACGCCATCGTTCTCTAGGTTTACTCAGATACGTATTATTCTTTATTTTTGCAGTCGCTTTCATTTGTTAATTCTCAATTCATGCGCATGTTCATATGTATGTAGCATATTGTTTATGCTACATGGTATGGTATTGTTTTCAAGTGCGATTATAGACAGACTTTGCCGGTTATCACTAAAGGCACCCCTGCAGAAGAAATAAATGCGTGTTTAAAAGCGTCAACGTTATGGGTGCACGTAAAAACGTTTAGTCTGTTTACAAATATGAGAGGGCAACAACACAGTGATGTACAATCTGGACAATATGCTGCTGTTCTTCTTAAAATTGGAGAAGATCGTATGGCAAAGGATGGTAATGGCATGATTACATTGGATCGTGAATTCTGCAATGTTGTGCATAATCCAGATGATCTAAATAACTTCGTCTATAGCGAAATGCTAACTAATATGAGGAATAGAGAAAGAGCAAAGAAATTTTAGCGCCGACGAATGAAATGGTGGGTCAGATAAACGAGCAAATTATGTCACGCGTGGGAGATGATATTGTTGAGTTTTTGTCTGTAGATACTGTAATGGATACTGAACAAGTAGAATTTCTTAATTCTTTAGAACTGGAGTACCTTCACACAAACTGAGGCTGGGAGTAGGCGTTCCTGTCCTTTTGATGCGAAATTTAGATGCCCCAAGACTGTGTATTGGCACACGGTTGCAAGTAACACACGTAATATTGAAAAAGAATGATTGATTTTGGAATGATTGGACTGGAATGGCAAAAGGAGAGAATGTTTTAATCCCCCGTATACCCATAATTCTGACAGATTTGCCATTCAAGTTTAAGAGATTACAGTTTCCGCTGAAAATCGCATTGGCTATGACGATAAATAAAGCTCAGGGGCAAACATTAAAAGTAGCCGGCATTAATTTAGAACAGAGTTGTTTTACTCACGGACAATTATAAGTGGCTTGCTCACGTATTTCAAGTTCACAGAATCGGGGGTTGGCAGATAGTTAGTAGTATTTTAAACCGATTTACATTATTTACTTTTTATATTTACTAAGGAAACATTCGGAGCTATCCATTATGTACTTAGGTTGCTTTTGAAGAGATTTTGATGTGAAGTTGAGGACCGGAACACGATAGTTGGACATTGTTGCAGGGGAGAAAACGAAAAAACTTATGCGGACGAAGCCGCGGGTAAAAGCTAGTATGTATATAAATCTTTTCAGGGATGTCCAAAGTTTTTTTTCGCGTAGAACTCCTATCTGCACTGGCGGCCTTCGGCGCGCTTCAAAAAAATCACCCTGGTCGAGCCAAAACCAGTGGTGTCCAAAGTGTTTTTCGCGTAGAACTCCTTTCTGCACTGGAGGCCTTCGGCCGCGTTTTAAAAAAATTACCCTGGTCAAGCCAACACAAGTGTTAGCAACATAAGACACTCTCGATATTATTTTTATACTCTCGCAACAAAGTAGCTAGAGAGTATTATAGTTTTGTTCACATAACGGTTGTTTGTAACACCCAAAACTAAACGAGTTAGATATCCCTACTAATATTATAAATGCGAATGTAAGTTTGTTTGTTACGCTTTCACGCAAAAACTACTGAACCGATCATCATGAAACTTTGTACATATACTCTTGAAGGTACTAGAAGCAACATAGGGTACTTTATATTAATAAAAAATTTTTTACGAAAGATAAAACAATTGTTTGTCAAAAAATTTATTTTTTCCTCGACGAGACAATATGGATGATTTTGAGAATGAAATTGCACGAGAGCTAGATTATGATTTCATAGCACTGCAACATCAAGTGACAGAATTAGTTCCTCAGTTACTTCCAGAGCAAAATCATGTTTTCCATCAAGTTTTACGTAAAATAGACTCCGGTAGTGGTGGACTCTTCTTTCTCGATGCATCAGGAGAAACTGGAAAAACGTTTTTACTAAACTTATTATTAATGTCCGTCAGAAAAGACCAAAAAATAGCAGTTGCCGTAGCTTCGTCAGGTATTGCCGCGACGCTATTAAACGGCGGTCGTACGCACATTCCGTTTTAAAATTACCATTGAATTTGGCACAGGAAGATTCGCCAATCTGTAATTTTAGTAGTTCATTTAATAGTTCACGAGGTAGAATGCTGCGAGAATGCAAGCTTTTAGTGTGGGATGAAAGTACAATGTCTCACAAAAAGGCTATAGAAGTTTTAAACCGGACCCTCCAGGACTTGCGAGATAGTACAGATATAATGGGAAGCATGGTGGTTTTATTGGCTGGTGATTTCCGTCCCAGTGATTCAGAGGGGGACACCAGCAGATGATTTTCAAGCGTGCATTAAATCGTCAAGCTTATGGTCGACAGTTGAAAAACTCCGCCTGAAAACGAATATGAGGGTGCATTTTCATAATGACGTGGATTCAGGACTTTACGCAGAAATGTTGTTGAAAATTGGTGATGGTTGTTTAGACGTTGACGCTGAAGGCTACATATCACTGTCAAGAGAATTTTGTAATTTAGTAAAAAGTGATGTGGATCTCATTGCTAATGTTTTTAAGGAATTAAAACAAAATTTGTGTAGTGATCAGTGGTTGTGTGCAAGAGCAATATTAGCACCAAGAAATGAAATCGTTAATAGGATCAACACTGACATTTTAAACGAGGTTCAGGGAGAAATGAAGGAATATTTGTCAATGGATACAATTATGGATACGGAACTAAGTACTTCACATCCTGTGGAGTTTTTAAATTCACTTGAACTATCGGGTGTACCGTCACATAAACTTCAATTGAAACTAAATGTACCAGTAATGCTTATGCAAAATCTAGATGCTCCTAGGCTATGTAATGGAACAAAGCTTCGGATAACAAAATTGGGACAAAACATACTTGGTGCTACTATTTTAACAGGTGTCGGTAAAGGAAATAGTGTTATAATACCTCGGATACCAATTATTCCCACTGACTTTCCATTCCAATTTAAAAGGATTCAGTTTCCCGTCAAGCTTAGCTTTGCTGTTACTATAAACAAGGCACAAGGACAAACATTACAGGTATCAGGAGTGCATTTAGAAAACGCATGCTTCTCTCATGGTCAGCTTTATGTAGCCTGTTCACGTGTATCTAATGCCAGGAATTTACACATATTTGCACGCGACAGGAAAACTTATAACATTGTCTACAAAAATATCTTAAATTAATACTTTGTATTTTATTTTTTTTTAAATTGTTAGAATTCAGAATTATTTATTTGTGTGACGGTGAAATATATTTTAACATTTGTTGTTGCATTTCAATAAGCATATAGTAAAGTGTTGAAACTTCTGCCTGTAGTAATTTTTAAAAATTGTTGATCTTAGCCAAACAATCAAATTTAGTTATCATATTGACTCATTTCTATTATTATACCCTTACCCTTTATCTCTCATACTTATTTAATGACTCCACTGCGGGTGAAGCCGCGGGTAAAAAGCTAGTAGGGTTATATATACCAAAGTGATCAGGGTGAAGAGTGGAGTTCAAATCCGAATGTCTGTCTGTCCGTCCGTCTGTGCAAGCTGTAACTTGAGTAAAAATTAAGATATCTTAATGAAACTTGGCACACTTATTTCTTGGCACCATAGGAAGGTTGCTTTCGAAAATGAGCAAAATCGGACCACCGCCACGCCCACAAAATGGCGAAAACCGAAAACACATAAAGTGCCATAACTAAACCATAAATAAAGCTATGGAAATAAAATTTGGTATGAAGGATCGCTCCATGAAGGGGCATATTTGGAAGTGGGCGTAGCCCCGCCCCCAAATAGGTTTTTTGTATATATCTCGAAAACCAATAGAGCTATACAAAACAAACTTTCTGCAGTCGTTTTTTTAGCCACTTCTTAATACAGTCCAAAAATGAAAGATATCGGATAATAACCACGCCCACCTCCCATACAACGGTTAGGTAGAAAATTACTAAAAGTGGGTTAACTCACTAACGAAAAACGTCAGAAACATTAAATTTCACATAAGAAATGACAGATAGAGGCTGCACTCAGATTTTTTTACAAAATGGAAAATGGGCGTGGCGTCGCCCACTTATGGGTCAAAAACCATATCTCAAGAACTACTCGACCGATTTCAATGAAACTTGGTTTGTAATAGTTTCCTTACATTCAAATGATATGTTGTGAAAATAGGCCAAATCGCTTCACAACCACGTCTACTTCCTATATACCAGAACTTTGAAGACGATCTGAATCGTTTACATTACAGTATATAAAGTAAGCACTAGTGAAGTTATCGGTGCAGAACTTTGCACAAATACTATGTTTATAGTGTGGCAGCCCCATTCTAAAAATCGCTGAAATCGGACAATAGGTTCTTAAGGCCCCATATATCGAATACGAGGACCTCGATGCTTCTAACCTAATATTATGGTTTCCAACTTTCAATGGACTTTATACAATATATATGACGAATATGTGGGTCAAATTGTGTATTATATAATATAAATAAAGTTAAATAAATAAATTGCGAGAGTATAAAATGTTCGGTTACACCCGAACTTAGCCCTTCCTTACTTGTTAAACATTTATTTTGTAAAATAAAAGAAGAGGAATTTTGTCAAAAAAGAGAAATTTTCGCAAAAAGAGGAATTTATGGATGAATTTATATATGGTATCTACAATGTGGAACGTTTTCCGCATAATTGTAAACACATAAATCTTAGAGTGAAAAGTGATTTTTTAAATAAGTAATTTTTGTTTAAAAAACTTTAAATAAATGTAAAATTTGAATTTTATTGATTGTTAGTAATGTAATTTCAAATATTTGAAGGGAAAAAAGAGTGTAAAATGTGTTAAAGTGTGTGAAATTGCTTGTTGAAATTTTTATACTCTCGCATCAAATGGTGCTAAAGAGAGTATTATAGTTTTGTTCACATACCGGTTGTTTGTAACACCCAAAACTAAACGAGTTAGATATAGGGTTATATATACCAAAGTGATCAGGGTGAAGAGTGGAGTTCAAATCCGAATGTCTGTCTGTCCGTCCGTCTGTGCAAGCTGTAACTTGAGTAAAAATTAAGATATCTTGATGAAACTTGGCACCATAGGAAGGTTGCTTTCGAAAATGAGCAAAATCGGACCACTGCCACGCCCACAAAATGGCGAAAACCGAAAACACATAAAGTACCATAACTAAGCCATAAATAAAGCTATGGAAATAAAATTTGGTATGAAGGGTCGCACTATGAAGGGGCATATTTGGATGTAATTTTTTTGGGGAAGTGGGCGTGGCCCCGCCCCCTACTAAGTTTTTTGTACATATCTCGTAAACCAATAAAGCTATATAAACCAAACATTCTGCAGTCGTTTGTTTTAGCCACTTCCTAATGCAGTCCAAAAATGAAAGAAATCGGATCATAACCACGCCCACCTCCCATACAAAAGTTAGGTTGAAAATTACTAAAAGTGGGTTAACTCGTTAACGAAAAACGTCAGAAACACTAAATTTCACATAAGAAATGGCAGATAAAAGCTGCACTCAGCTTTTTTACAAAATGGAAAATGGGCGTGGCATCGCCCACTTATGGGTCAAAAACCATATCTCAGGAACTACTCGACTGATTTCAATGAAACTTGGTTCGTAATAGTTTCCTTACATCCCAATGATATGTTGTGAAAATAGGCCAAATCGCTTCACAACCACGCCTACTTCCTATATACCAGAACTTTGAAGACAATCTGAATCGTTTACTTTACAATATATAAAGTAAGTACTATTGAAGATATCGGTGCAGAACTTTGCACAAATACTATGTTTATAGTGTGGCAGCCCCATTCTAAAAATCGCCGAAATCGACCATAGGTTTTTAAGGCCCCATATATCGAAGACGAGGACCTCGGTGCTTCTAACCTAATATTATGGTTTCCAACTTTCGATGGACTTTATACAATGTATATGACGAATATGTGGGTCAAATTGTTTATTATATAATATACTTGTTTATTATTTGATCTTTAAAGCGGAATATCTCGAAAGCTAGGCGTCAGCAGTACATATAACTCTATATATTTTTTAATCCGGAGGACGGTGCCCTCAGATCGCGGCGCCATAGTAATCGGAATTGTGCCGGCCGTGCAGCTAAAACATAGAAATCAGTGGGTAAATTTAAGTGAATGTTTGTGATCATAAAAATTTAAAAACTTCATGTATGTTTAATTAGGAGGACTTGTTTCATTTTCACCTTGTATTGAGGAATCATAACGTTGTTGTATCGCTTTATCTGAAATCTGAAATGTTTTTTTCTTTCAATTATGTGGAAACTGAACGTTGCCACATGTTAGATACCATAGATGATGGATTTTTTATTGACTACGATTTATTTATTTGCATATCATAGTTTCTTGTCGTAGAACTTTCTTCTGCATCAAGTATGTATGTATATAAATCTTTTCAGGGATGTCCAAAGTTTTTTTTCGCGTAGAAATAAAGCTATGGAAATAAAATTTGGTATGAAGGATCGCTCTATGAAGGGGCATATTTGGAAGTGGGCGTAGCCCCGCCCCCAAATAGGTTTTTTGTATATATCTCGGAAACCAATAGAGCTATACAAAACAAACTTTCTGCAGTCGTTTTTTTAGCCACTTCTTAATACAGTCCAAAAATGAAAGATATCGGATAATAACCACGCCCACCTCCCATACAACGGTTAGGTAGAAAATTACTAAAAGTGGGTTAACTCACTAACGAAAAACGTCAGAAACATTAAATTTCACATAAGAAATGACAGATAGAGGCTGCACTCAGATTTTTTTACAAAATGGAAAATGGGCGTGGCGTCGCCCACTTATGGGTCAAAAACCATATCTCAAGAACTACTCGACCGATTTCAATGAAACTTGGTTTGTAATAGTTTCCTTACATACAAATGATATGTTGTGAAAATAGGCCAAATCGCTTCACAACCACGTCTACTTCCTATATACCAGAACTTTGAAGACGATCTGAATCGTTTACATTACAGTATATAAAGTAAGCACTAGTGAAGTTATCGGTGCAGAACTTTGCACAAATACTATGTTTATAGTGTGGCAGCCCCATTCTAAAAATCGCTGAAATCGGACAATAGGTTCTTAAGGCCCCATATATCGAATACGAGGACCTCGATGCTTCTAACCTAATATTATGGTTTCCAACTTTCAATGGACTTTATACAATATATATGACGAATATGTGGGTCAAATTGTGTATTATATAATATAAATAAAGTTAAATAAATAAATTGCGAGAGTATAAAATGTTCGGTTACACCCGAACTTAGCCCTTCCTTACTTGTTAAACATTTATTTTGTAAAATAAAAGAAGAGGAATTTTGTCAAAAAAGAGAAATTTTCGCAAAAAGAGGAATTTATGGATGAATTTATATATGGTATCTACAATGTGGAACGTTTTCCGCATAATTGTAAACACATAAATCTTAGAGTGAAAAGTGATTTTTTAAATAAGTAATTTTTGTTTAAAAAACTTTAAATAAATGTAAAATTTGAATTTTATTGATTGTTAGTAATGTAATTTCAAATATTTGAAGGGAAAAAAGAGTGTAAAATGTGTTAAAGTGTGTGAAATTGCTTGTTGAAATTTTTATACTCTCGCATCAAATGGTGCTAAAGAGAGTATTATAGTTTTGTTCACATAGCGGTTGTTTGTAACACCCAAAACTAAACGAGTTAGATATAGGGTTATATATACCAAAGTGATCAGGGTGAAGAGTGGAGTTCAAATCCGAATGTCTGTCTGTCCGTCCGTCTGTGCAAGCTGTAACTTGAGTAAAAATTAAGATATCTTGATGAAACTTGGCACCATAGGAAGGTTGCTTTCGAAAATGAGCAAAATCGGACCACTGCCACGCCCACAAAATGGCGAAAACCGAAAACACATAAAGTACCATAACTAAGCCATAAATAAAGCTATGGAAATAAAATTTGGTATGAAGGGTCGCACTATGAAGGGGCATATTTGGATGTAATTTTTTTGGGGAAGTGGGCGCGGCCCCGCCCCCTACTAAGTTTTTTGTACATATCTCGTAAACCAATAAAGCTATATAAACCAAACATTCTGCAGTCGTTTGTTTTAGCCACTTCCTAATGCAGTCCAAAAATGAAAGAAATCGGATCATAACCACGCCCACCTCCCATACAAAAGTTAGGTTGAAAATTACTAAAAGTGGGTTAACTCGTTAACGAAAAACGTCAGAAACACTAAATTTCACATAAGAAATGGCAGATAAAAGCTGCACTCAGCTTTTTTACAAAATGGAAAATGGGCGTGGCATCGCCCTCTTATGGGTCAAAAACCATATCTCAGGAACTACTCGACTGATTTCAATGAAACTTGGTTCGTAATAGTTTCCTTACATCCCAATGATATGTTGTGAAAATAGGCCAAATCGCTTCACAACCACGCCTACTTCCTATATACCAGAACTTTGAAGACAATCTGAATCGTTTACTTTACAATATATAAAGTAAGTACTATTGAAGATATCGGTGCAGAACTTTGCACAAATACTATGTTAATAGTGTGTCAGCCCCATTCTAAAAATCGCCGAAATCGACCATAGGTTTTTAAGGCCCCATATATCGAACACGAGGACCTCGGTGCTTCTAACCTAATATTATGGTTTCCAACTTTCAATGGACTTTATACAATGTATATGACGAATATGTGGGTCAAATTGTTTATTATATAATATACTTGTTTATTATTTGATCTTTAAAGCGGAATATCTCGAAAGCTAGGCGTCAGCAGTACATATAACTCTATATATTTTTTAATCCGGAGGACGGTGCCCTCAGATCGCGGCGCCATAGTAATCGGAATTGTGCCGGCCGTGCAGCTAAAACATAGAAATCAGTGGGTAAATTTAAGTGAATGTTTGTGATCATAAAAATTTAAAAACTTCATGTATGTTTAATTAGGAGGACTTGTTTCATTTTCACCTTGTATTGAGGAATCATAACGTTGTTGTATCGCTTTATCTGAAATCTGAAATGTTTTTTTTTTCAATTATGTGGAAACTGAGCGTTGCCACATGTTAGATACCATAGATGATGGATTTTTTATTGACTACGATTTATTTATTTGCATATCATAGTTTCTTGTCGTAGAACTTTCTTCTGCATCAAGTATGTATGTATATAAATCTTTTCAGGGATGTCCAAAGTTTTTTTTCGCGTAGAACTCCTATCTGCACTGGCGGCCTTCGGCCGCGCTTCAAAAAAATCACCCTGGTCGAGCCAAAACCAGTGGTGTCCAAAGTGTTTTTCGCGTAGAACTCCTTTCTGCACTGGAGGCCTTCGGCCGCGTTTTAAAAAAATTACCCTGGTCAAGCCAACACAAGTGTTAGCAACATAAGAGACTCGCGATATTTTTTTTATACTCTCGCAACAAGGTAGCTAGAGAGTATTATAGTTTTGTTCACATAACGGTTGTTTGTAACACCCAAAACTAAACGAGTTAGATATAGGGTAATATATACCAAAGTGATCAGGGTGAAGAGTGGAGTTCAAATCCGAATGTCTGTCTGTCCGTCCGTCTGTGCAAGCTGTAACTTGAGTAAAAATTAAGATATCTTGATGAAACTTGGCACACTTATTTCTTGGCACCATAGGAAGGTTGCTTTCGCAATGAGCAAAATCGGACCACCGCCACGCCCACAAAATGGCGAAAACCGAAAACACATAAAGTGCCATAACTAAGCCATAAATAAAGCTATGGAAATAAAATTTGGTATGAAGGATCGCTCCATGAAGGGGCATATTTGGAAGTGGGCGTAGCCCCGCCCCCAAATAGGTTTATTGTATATATCTCGGAAACCAATAGAGTTATACAAAACAAAGCCACTTCTTAATACAGTCCAAAAATGAAAGATATCGGATAATAACCACGCCCACCTCCCATACAACGGTTAGGTAGAAAATTACTAAAAGTGGGTTAACTCACTAACGAAAAACGTCAGAAACATTAAATTTCACATAAGAAATGACAGATAGAGGCTGCACTCAGATTTTTTTACAAAATGGAAAATGGGCGTGGCGTCGCCCACTTATGGGTCAAAAACCATATCTCAAGAGCTACTCGACCGATTTCAATGAAACTTGGTTTGTAATAGTTTCCTTACATTCAAATGATATGTTGTGAAAATAGGCCAAATCGCTTCACAACCACGTCTACTTCCTATATACCAGAACTTTGAAGACGATCTGAATCGTTTACATTACAGTATATAAAGTAAGCACTAGTGAAGTTATCGGTGCAGAACTTTGCACAAATACTATGTTTATAGTGTGGCAGCCCCATTCTAAAAATCGCTGAAATCGGACAACAGGTTCTTAAGGCCCCATATATCGAATACGAGGACCTCGATGCTTCTAACCTAATATTATGGTTTCCAACTTTCAATGGACTTTATACAATATATATGACGAATATGTGGGTCAAATTGTGTATTATATAATATAAATAAAGTTAAATAAATAAATTGCGAGAGTATAAAATGTTCGGTTACACCCGAACTTAGCCCTTCCTTACTTGTTAAACATTTTTTTTGTAAAATAAAAGAAGAGGAATTTTTTCAAAAAGAGAAATTTTCGCAAAAAGAGGAATTTTTGGATGAATTTATATATGGTATCTACAATGTGGCTCGTTTTCCGCATAATTGTAAACACATAAATCTTAGAGTGAAAAGTGATTTTTTAAATAAGTAATTTTTGTTTAAAAAACTTTAAATAAATGTAAAATTTGAATTTTATTGATTGTTAGTAATGTAATTTCAAATATTTGAAGGGAAAAAAGAGTGTAAAATGTGTTAAAGTGTGTAAAATTGCTTGTTGAAGTTTTTATACTCTCGCAACAAATGGTGCTAAAGAGAGTATTATAGTTTTGTTCACATACCGGTTGTTTGTAACACCCAAAACTAAACGAGTTAGATATAGGGTTATATATACCAAAGTGATCAGGGTGAAGAGTGGAGTTCAAATCCGAATGTCTGTCTGTCCGTCCGTCTGTGCAAGCTGTAACTTGAGTAAAAATTAACATATCTTGATGAAACTTGGCACACTTATTTCTTGGCACCATAGGAAGGTTGCTTTCGAAAATGAGCAAAATCGGACTACTGCCACGCCCACAAAATGGCGAAAACCGAAAACACATAAAGTACCATAACTAAGCCATAAATAAAGCTATGGAAATAAAATTAGGTATGAAGGATCGCACTATGAAGGGGCATATTTGGATGTAATTTCAAAAACCATATCTCAGGAACTACTCGACTGATTTCAATGAAACTTGGTTCGTAATAGTTTGCTTACATCCCAATGATATGTTGTGAAAATAGGCCAAATCGCTTCACAACCACGCCTACTTCCTATATACCAGAACTTTGAAGACAATCTGAATCGTTTACTTTACAATATATAAAGTAAGTACAACTGAAGATATCGGTGCAGAACTTTGCACAAATACTATGTTAATAGTGTGTCAGCCCCATTCTAAAAATCGCCGAAATCGACCATAGGTTTTTAAGGCCCCATATATCGAACACGAGGACCTCGGTGCTTCTAACCTAATATTATGGTTTCCAACTTTCAATGGACTTTATACAATGTATATGACGAATATGTGGGTCAAATTGTTTATTATATAATATACTTGTTTATTATTTGATCTTTAAAGCGGAATATCTCGAAAACTAGGCGTCAGCAGTACATATAACTCTATATATTTTTTAATCCGGAGGACGGTGCCCTCAGATCGCGGCGCCATAGTAATCGGAATTGTGCCGGCCGTGCAGCTAAAACATAGAAATCAGTGGGTAAATTTAAGTGAATGTTTGTGATCATAAAAATTTAAAAACTTCATGTATGTTTAATTAGGAGGACTTGTTTCATTTTCACCTTGTATTGAGAAATCATAACGTTGTTGTATCGCTTTACAAGGACATGTATACACCATGGACATGGGAATACTACAGCAAGAGCATGGATGTTAAAACTAGAACTAGAAGTATAAGGTAATTATTATCATCATTTAAGTATGTTGTGAAAATTAGATATTTACTTTATATTTTATAGAAACCCTCCTCACAGAAATTCTATTAGTGAAATAAATCAAAGAACAGATCCTACAAAAACAAGTAAGGAAGGGCTAAGTTCGGGTGTAACCGAACATTTTATACTCTCGCAATTTATTTATTTAACTTTATTTATTATATAATACACAATTTCACCACATATTCGTCATATATGTATATTGTATAAAGTCCATTGAAAGTTGGAAACCATAATATTAGGTTAGAAGCACGGAGGTCCTCGTTCTCGTTATATGGGGCCTTAAAAACCTATGGTCCGATTTCGGAGATTTTTAGAATGGGGCTGCCACCCTATTAACATAGTATTTGCTGCACCGATATCTTCACTAGTACTTACTTACTAGTATATATTGTAAAGTAAACTATTCGGCTCGACTTCAAAGTTCTGGTATATAGGAAGTAGGCGTGATTATGAAGCGATTTGGCCTATTTTCACAACATATCATTGGGATGTAAGGAAACTATTACAAACCAAGTTTAATTGAAATCGGTCGAGTAGTTCCTGAGATATGGTTTTTGACCCATAAGTGGGCGACGCCACGCCCATTTTCAATTTTGTAAAAAAATCTGAGTGCAGCTTTCATCTGCCATTTCTTATGTGAAATTTAGTGTTTCTGACGTTTTTCGTTAATGAGTTAACCCACTTCTAGTAATTTTCAACCTAACTTTTGTATGGGAGGTGGGCGTGGTTATGATCCGATTTCTTTCATTTTTGGACTGTATTAGGAAATGACTAAAAAAAACGACTGCAGAAAGCTTGGTTTATATAGCTCTATTGGTTTGCGAGATATGTACAAAAAACTTAGTAGGGGGCGGGGCCACGCCCACCTCCCCAAAAAAATTACATCCAAATATGCCCCTTCATAGTACGATCCCTCATACCAAATTTTATTTCCATAGCTTTATTTATGGCTTAGTTATGGTACTTTATGTGTTTTCGGTTTTCGCCATTTTGTGGGCGTGGCAGTGGTCCGATTTTGCTCATTTTCGAAAGCAACCTTCCTATGGTGCCAAGGAACACGTGTTCAAAGTTTCATCAAGATATCTTAATTTTTACTCAAGTTACAGCTTGCACAGACGGACGGACGGACGGACGGACGGACAGACAGACATTCGGATTTGAACTCCACTCTTCACCCTGATCACTTTGGTATATATAACCCTATATCCAACTCGTTTAGTTTTGGGTGTTACAAACAACCGTTATGTGAACAAAACTATAATACTCTCTTTAGCAACATTTGTTGCGAGAGTATAAAAATAGCAGTACTGAAAGTGCACGTGAAGTTTTTGTTCGCAGTTTTTAATCTTTCATTCGTGATTGTACCAAGATCATTCAACAAATTGTGCAAGAGGTACATTGCTATCGAATTCAGCTATTATGTGAAAAAAAAGTTTAATATTTTAGATCTCAGAAAATAACCCTCGGACACTTTCAACAACAACCACGACAACCAGGGGCATAAATGTGCTGATAGATTTGATAAAAAGTTTCTAAATCAGCTGTCGAAATGCACAAATCTGCCATCTGTCCCAATTATATTTCAAGTCGCATTAGTATTTCCTAAGGCGCATTAATTTTGGTCTTTTGTCACTGCATTTAGTGTAATTTTCATTGGCGGCATTAGCTGTAATCGATTGGTCACTTTTCGGCTCGCTATTTTGGGCGCGACTTGCTTGTCAAAAGCTTTACAACAAGTTATCCAGTTGAATTCGTGCAAGAGAGTATGCAGATACCTCATTAAAAATTCTATCGCCCGTTGCGTAGTTGTTTTTTTGAAATATTTTGATAATTGTAATTTATTTGAATTATAAAAATTGTAAAATTCTAAAAAGTGACATTGTTCCATAAATTTTTTTTTTTAATTTTTTTCTAATCTATCTATAAAAAAAAATAATTCGGAAAAGTCAGAAAGTGGCAAGTGGCAACAGAGAATTCAGAATTGCAAATGAACGATGACATCTACAATGAAACATTGGTGTTGATTGAAGAGTTGTGTTTGATTATGTGTTGCAAACTATTGACTGAAATCCTTATACCGCGCTAAATCGTCAAATCAGAAATGTACTGAATCGTAAATTGGAACGTGAGCGTGCATAGGAGAGATTAATTTTGGACTGCAAGTTCAAAGAAATGTTCCATTATTAAATGATCAGCTAAAGAGTGCCTATGATAAAATTGATGAAGGCTGACAATGATGAATACCATTGATGGATCGTATTGAAAATCAAGACAAAGCCGTAAATTATCCAGTGGAATTTCTAAATTCATTGCATTTACCTGGCATGCCGCCGCATCATTTGCGTCAATGCTTCGCAATTTTCATGCGCCGAAATTGTGTAATTGTGTTACACGACTGATTGTGACGCAGCTATCGAATAATGTGATAGTTGCAAGAATTGCTTTGAGTTCCAACTTACCATTTGCGTTCAAATGGATTCTGTCAAATAATTACCCGGAAATCATCATTTTAAATTTCCCGCTGAGAATATTTCAAAATTTTTTTTCCTAGATTGGCATAACTGTCAGCCACTATTCTGTAAATTTTTATTGCTATGTGTCATTTAGTTTGTTTACGGCGTCATCAATCGTAAACTTGAGTTTTCGACATGGTTGATTCACCAAATGTTTTTTCAACATTTTCAACGTTTTGGCACAAGAAATTTCGTTTGAAACACAAAATTTCATACAAACTCTTTGTTCAATATTTTTATCAATTTAATTTCAGAATTTCCGAGTACTTGTTTGACCGAATATACTATGACAATCAAGAGGCTACAAAGACAGTCGCTGGAAGTGAGTGGCATAAATCTGGAAATGCCATATCGAGTTGGAAAACCATTCTCTGTACATTTACGCACCGAAACAGAAAACAAAAAAAGTTGTTTATCAAGCGGCGTTACATTGTAATAAAAATAGTTTAAAACAAGTAAGGAAGGGCTAAGTTCGGGTGTAACCGAACATTTTATACTCTCGCAATTTATTTATTTAACTTTATTTATATTATATAATACAAAATTTGACCCACATATTCGTCTTATATATTGTATAAAGTCCATTGAAAGTTGGAAACCATAATATTAGGTTAGAACCACCGAGGTCCTCGTGTTCGATATATGGGGCCTTAAAAACCTATGGTCCGATCTCGGCGATTTTTAGAATGGGGCTGCCACACTATTACCATAGTATTTGTGCAAAGTTCTGCACCGATATCTTCACTAGTACTTACTTTATATATTGTAAAGTAAACGATTCAGATCGTCTTCAAAGTTCTGGTATATAGGAAGTAGGCGTGGTTGTAAAGCGATTTGGCCTATTTTCACAACATATCATTGGAATGTAAGGAAACTATTACAAACCAAGTTTCATTGAAATCGGTCGAGTAGTTCCTGAGATATGGTTTTTGACCCATAAGTGGGCGACGCCACGCCCATTTTCCATTTTGTAAAAAAATCTGAGTGCAGCTTTCGTCTGCCATTTCTTATGTGAAATTTAGTGTTTCTGACGTTTTTCGTTAGTGAGTTAACCCACTTTTTGTAATTTTCAACCTAACTTTTGTATGGGAGGTGGGCGTGGTTATGATACGATTTCTTTCATTTTTGAACTGTATTAGGAAGTGGGTAAAAAAAACGACTCCAGAAAGTTTGGTTAATATATCTCTATTGGTTTGCGAGATATGTACAAAAAACTTAGTAGGGGGCGGGGCCACGCCCACCTCCCCAAAAAAATTACATCCAAATGTGCCCCTCCCTAATAGGATCCCATGTTCCAAATTTCATTTTCATAACTTTATTTATGGCTTAGTTATGTGTTTTCGGTTTTCGCCATTTTGTGGGCGTGGCAGTGGTCCGATTTTGCTCATTTTCGAAAGCAACCTTCCTATGGTGCCAAGAAATAAGTGTGAAAAGTTTCATCAAGATATCTTAATTTTTACTCAAGTTACAGCTTGCACAGACGGACGGACGGACAGACATCCGGATTTCAAATCTACTCGTCACCCTGATCACTTTGGTATATATGACTCTATATCTAACTCGTATAGTTTTGGGTGTTACAAACAACCGTTATGTGAACAAAACTATAATACTCTCTAGCAACTTTGTTGTTGCGAGAGTATATCAACTAAGGAAGGGCTAAGTTCGGGTGTAATCGAACATTTTATACTCTCGCAATTTATTTATTTAACTTTATTTATATTATATAATACACAATTTGACCCACATATTCGTCATATATATTGTATAAAGACCATTGAAAGTTGGTAACCATAATATTAGGTTAGAAGCACCGAGGTCCTCGTGTTCGATATATGGGACCTTAAAAACCTATGGTCGATTTCGGCGATTTTTAGAATGGGGCTGCCACACTATTACCATAGTATTTGTGCAAAGTTCTGCACCGATATCTTCACTAGTACTTACTTTATATATTGTAAAGTAAACGATTCAGATCGTCTTCAAAGTTCTGGTATATAGGAAGTAGGCGTGGTTGTGAAGCGATTTGGCCTATTTTCACAACATATCATTGGGATGAAAGGAAACTATTACAAACCAAGTTTTATTGAAATCGGTGGAGTAGTTTCTGAGATACGGTTTTTGACCCATAAGTGGGCGACGCCACGCCCATTTTCCATTTTGTAAAAAAATCTGAGTGCAGCTTCCATCTGCCATTTCTTATGTGAAATTTAGTGTTTCTGACGTTTTTCGTTAGTGAGTTAATCCACTTTTAGTAATTTTCAACCTAACCTTTGTATGGGAGGTGGGCGTGGTTATTATCCAATTTCTTTCATTTTTGGACTGTATAAGGAAATGGCTAAAAGAAACGACTGCAGAATGCTTGGCTTATATAGCTTTATTGGTTTGCGAGTTATATACAAAAAACCTATTTGGGGGCGGGGTCACGCCCACTTTTCCAAAAAAATTACATTGAAATGTGCCCCTCCCTGTGCAACAGGTTGCGAGAGTATAAAAATAATTCTTAATATATGCTGACAAAAATAATAAACGAAACATATTTGAATTTTTGGTTAAAAAGAGTGGGTGCTTTGCATTATATTTTTCTCAATATTCGTTTCGTTAATTGGTGTCACTTATGGTAGCAGCGTAGAACTCTCGAAGAGATGTGCTGTATATGTGCTGCAAGCAAATCCAGAACTATGGGTGCAAACGCTGCTACATCGAACACAAATCATGTACGCATCAGATATTAGTATGATATTCTTTCAACTTGAAATTCGTCCTGGTTCAGTTAGATGTAGTTGAATCGGGCACTAGTTCAGGTGCAATGCCACATTTTTTATATGCAATTATACCATTTGGCCATCTACATTCATTTGACATCCACGAAGTGCGAGGGCAACAAGCACGTGAAGAATTGGAATGACATGGTTTAGGTGATTTTGTAGCGACGTGTGTCAACTGGGTTTTGCCAATGAGCTAGAGGGCAAAGCAGATGCAGTATTATTGGACTTACAGGCACCTCAGTTGGCCGTACGACACCATTCCGATTACTTTGGCGGTCGGGGTTTGACAACTCCGATCGGTATAAATCGCGTGAAAAAGGAGGCTCTCCAGAGCAGGAATATATATACATAAATATTTTTGATCGGACTTATGGTTTTTGAAATATTCATGTTTAAAAGTCCAATTTTTGGAGTGAAAACTTCTTATGGCGCGTTAGGCACTTTTGTGGGTGAGCATTTTCAACCGTTTTCGCGACAGATGAGATTTTACACAGATATACACCAGATTGAGTACTAATGAAATTAGTGCACAAACTCATGAGCCAAACAAATTAGTGCAAATGAGTAGTAATGCTAATATCAAAAATGACTATGACTCATTTCCACGAAACCAAAAAAAATTCATAGTATTTCTACACTTATATGTGCCGTCAATTTATGACTCAAACGAGTGTATAGTAACAATTTGATTTTACTCACTTATTCATTGGTCACTATGAAAATAAACTTGAATGAGTTCGGTACACTGATCGGAACGAGTGGAATTGTGACTTTGTAGCTGAGCACGAAAGTAAAGATACCCAGTGAGAATTTTGTCACATTAAATTTTTCATTATTTCATTGAATATGCATTTTCGTGCGTCTTTATTCATTTTCAATATATTAATATTAAAAGAAATATATTTGAACCTAAAAGTATTAACATTACTGTCATTAAATCACTTAAAACATAGTCAATTCCCACAGGCCACATTTGCCTAGCGGCGGCACAGACTTCGTCAGTTTTACTTTGATCATTCAGCTATACTCTTGGTGTTTTTTGGTGGTATGGCTCATTTTGGTTTAGCTTGACTGAATTATTGTCTCATGAGACAATTGAGCACTTCAACGAAACGTATCAAGAGAAACTTACTCATTATTCATACTCTCGCTTTGTGTGCTGTGCGTAAATGTGTTTTAGTGGATAGTAGTGTCTCAAAAAATGGAATAAATGCAGTTCTCTGATATACACCGCGTGTATCCTTATAATATATGTATGTATACTATACGCAGTCTTTGCATGGGAATTCGTTCGTGCCCTCGCAATAGACAAGATTGAGTTTTTTATGCGTGCGTCTTTATTCATTTTCAATATATTAATATTAAAAGAAATATATTTGAACCTAAAAGTATTAACATTACTGTCATTAAATCACTTAAATCATAGTCAATTCCCACAGGCCACATTTGCCTAGCGGCGGCACAGACTTCGTCAGTTTTACTTTGATCATTCAGCTATACTCTTGGTGTTTTTTGGTGGTATGGCTCATTTTGGTTTAGCTTGACTGAATTATTGTCTCATGAGACAATTGAGCACTTCAACGAAACGTATCAAGAGAAACTTACTCATTATTCATACTCTCGCTTTGTGTGCTGTGCGTAAATGTGTTTTAGTGGATAGTAGTGTCTCAAAAAATGGAATAAATGCAGTTCTCTGATATACACCGCGTGTATCCTTATAATATATGTATGTATACTATACGCAGTCTTTGCATGGGAATTCGTTCGTGCCCTCGCAACAGACAAGATTGAGTTTTTTATATTTATTTTATAAATGAATATTAAATGGAAAATTTATTTATTTAAATATTTCATTTGACATTTATTGATTTAATTTCTACAAAAAAAGGGTTATCTATTTTTCATTCAATTGTCAAAGCTTACGACGACTTGTACATGACCACAGTACATGACAGTTGATGCTCTTGTTGAGAAAGTGAGTGTGTTAATATTATCAGAAACTCATGTGAGTAACGAAGAAACCATTGACATTCCAAATTTCATCTTTATAGCAAGTTTCAAAAGAGGCAATCGTCCAGCAGGTGGGGTGGCTATTTATCATCGGTCCGATAATACTATGGCCACATTTTCCACAGATCATATGGAAGTGCAAGCGAGATATACCAGTATGTTTAGCACTAATGTTTCGAATATTGTATATATATATATGTATTTCCCAATGCCATTCTAATGGACAAACAATAATAATGGCCCTTTATACTTCACCAAAATAGTCTTTACAGCAATACGAGAGTTCTTGTATACAAATTTATTCATTTATTCTAAAGCTGGTTCCGCACTATTTATGATGAAAATTAATAGAAGATTTGATCATTATCCTATGATTTTGAGTGAAGATTTCAACATACACTTTGCAGATGTCAAAAAATCAATCATTAATTAAATTTGTAAATGAAGAATTTGATTTAACGATGTCCAATGATCGCAATCTTAGCACAACAAAATAAAAAACTACTATTGATGCAGTATTCACAAGATATATAAATAGATTTAAATCAAAATTGTTCATTTCATACTTTAGTTACCATAGACCTATTGTTTCAGTTTTAGAATTTGATGAAAATCCTGATAATAATGATGAAAATGCTGATAATGATGATGTGAGAGTTGTTGAAATTATGGATGAGAATTGATAAATTTTGTATTTACTATTTACTAATATTTAATCATTTAAATAAAACCACTTTCTTCGAATATAGTTTCTATATTATTATACTTCATGTCCATTCAAAAAGTGCCCACATTGCTTTGATAAACTTGATTTTTTATGCACAATTTATCATGTCGCGAGCGCACCTAAAAATGCTCACCCAAAAAAGTGCCCAACGCGCCATAAGTTCAAGTTTTCACTTCTGCCTGCACTCCCAGAGTGCAACCCCACTCGGTTTTATTTTCTAATAGTGTGTCTCTGTACCAGAAATTGTTAAAATTAAATGGTTAATTGGTTTCCTCGTTTAATTGAACGGTATTAGCGGGCAAAAAATATACCATACGAAAGCACATGTAAATTTTCTCGGTTAATTGATTTTCTCGCTTAGTTGGTTCAAAATATATGTCATCAAAAATCATTTTTCTTTAAATTTCCCCGGTTAATTCCACTAAGTAATATTGTTGTAAAAACTAATCTTCTAATCAACACCGTATTTTTTTATACTCTCGCAACAAAAGTTGCTATGAGAGTATTATAGTTTTGTTCACATAACGGTTGTTTGTAAGTCCTAAAACTAATCGAGTTAGATATAGGGTTATATATACCAAAGTGATCAGGGTGACGAGTAAAGTTCAAATCCGGATGTCTGTCTGTCCGTCCGTCCGTCTGTCCGTCCGTGCAAGCTGTAACTTGAGTAAAAATTGAGATATCTTAATGAAACTTGGAACACGTGTTCCTTGGCACCATAAGAAGGTTAAGTTCGCAGATGGGCAGAATCGGACCACTGCCACCGCCAAATGGCGACAACCAAAAACACATAAAGAGCTATAACTAAGCCATTAATAAAGTTATGAAAAAAAAATTTGGAACATAGGAAAAATGGGAGTGACCCCGCCCCCAAATATGTTTTTTGTATATATCATGCAAACCAATAAAGCTATACAAACAAAACTTTCTGCAGTCGTTTCTTTTAGCCGTTTCCTTATACAGTACAAAAATTAAAGAAATCGAATAATAACCACGCCCACCTCCCATACAAAGGTTAGGTTGAAAATTACTAAAAGTGGGTTAACTCCCTAAAGAAAAACGTCAGAAACACCAAATTTTACATAAAATGGCAGAAGGAAGCTGGACTCAGATTTTTTACAAAATGGAAAATGGGCATGGCGTCGCCTACTTATGGGTCAAAAACCATATCTCAAGAACTACTCGACAGATTTCAATGAAATTCGGTATGTAATATTTTCTTGACACCCTGATGACACTGGTGGAATATGGGCGAAATCGGTTAACAACTACGCCTACTTCCCATATAACTCAATTTTGAATTCCATCTGATTCGTTCACTTTATAAAGTATACATAAGGAACCAATGAAGATAGCGGAATAAAACTTTACACAAATAGTGCATATCATCTCTGGCTTCACTTGAGAAAAAATTCTCGAAAACGAACTATAACTTTTCAAGGCCCCAGATATCGAATATGTTGAACTCAGTGCCTAAGGGTAAATTTAACCGAAAATATGGTAAATCTCTCAGATAATTTAATGTAATTCAGAGGAAAGTGTTTTCTTCTAAAAGTGTGTCTCTGTTTGTTAAAATCGGGTAATAACTTCCCTAGCTCCTATATATCTAATTATAGGTTTTTCAATACGGTGGGCTTTATTCCGCATATATGTATTGGTTAAAATGTGAGATATCTTAGCAAAATAAAGTGAGCGTATAGTCTTGGATGTAGTGTACCCTGCTGGTGAAAATGAATGAAATCGGTTAAGGAATTACCTCAGCCCTCATATACTATATGTAACGATTTTCGTTATTCTATTAAACTTTTTGCCGAATTTAATAAAACTTCTTCAATAAATTGCGAGAGTATAAAATGATCGGTTGCACCCGAACTTAGCCTTTCCTTACTTGTTTAATAATTAATTTGAATAACAAATATATATTTGTACATATGTACATAAATAGATTGATTGATACCTACATATTTATGTAAGTACATAAAATTGTTATTGCATTTTTTCCTATAATGGTAAAAAATAGTCAAATATTTGAAAAACTTTAAGTGCACATTAAATGCAGTCTCCTTTAAGTTGTTAGGTAGGTAGGTAAAGTGGTTGTCAAATGACGCACCTAGGCCTTTACGAGGCCCATTGTGAATCCACCGGGACTAAAGCCCCTTACACTACAATGTCCTCTTTGAACCACTCTGTGGCTTTTATAAAGTTGAGCAGCTCAACAAGTTTAATGTGCACAACTTTCGAGATGTTATCTAGAAAACCATGTCCGATTGTTGTGAGTCTTTTCCTGTACAATGCAGTAGTCATTGCTCGGTAACCCCTGTCGGTCGCTTGTCTTCCAATAAGACAATGACCAGTTAGCACTCCCACTAGAGTACTTATGTCCTTCCTTTTAAATTTCAGTAGTCGGCTCGTACGGCCTTTATTCCAATTAGGCCACGTCTGCCTGCTAGTTGAACAAGTCATAGATTCTATTCACCTGGATTCAGCCCAATCTATGACCTGTTTATCAATTAAGTGCTTACAAGTGGCTAACGGTATGCATATATTCTCCTTACTCGGATCCAATTGTAAGGTTGTGCTTAATCTGGCTAGTTCATCTGCCACACAATTACCTGTAATTTCACAGGAACCCATTGCAGGTTTATCGTGTAGTATGAAGTCAGTTCCATTAATATTTGAATACATTCTTTTACTATCTTAGAGGAGATACTTAGGGTCTTAAGTGATTTTAGAGCCGCTTGGCTGTCTGTAAAAATATATGTATTTCTAGTCGTAAGCACCATTTTTGCCAGCACGAGCAGGCTTTCTTTTATTGCAGCAATGCTTGAAAGACGCTGCAGTAGTCTGGTAGTCGGAAGGTGATTCTGATGTCTAATTTTTCCGAAAAGACACCACCTCCTTTTCATTTTCGTGCGTCTTTATTCATTTTCAATATATTAATATTAAAAGAAATATATTTGAACCTAAAAGTATTAACATTACTGTCATTAAATAACTTAAAACATAGTCAATTCCCACAGGCCACATTTGCCTAGCGGCGGCACAGACTTCGTCAGTTTTACTTTGATCATTCAGCTATACTCTTGGTGTTTTTTGGTGGTATGGCTCATTTTGGTTTAGCTTGACTGAATTATTGTCTCATGAGACAATTGAGCACTTCAACGAAACGTATCAAGAGAAACTTACTCATTATTCATACTCTCGCTTTGTGTGCTGTGCGTAAATGTGTTTTAGTGGATAGTAGTGTCTCAAAAAATGGAATAAATGCAGTTCTCTGATATACACCGCGTGTATCCTTATAATATATGTATGTATACTATACGCAGTCTTTGCATGGGAATTCGTTCGTGCCCTCGCAACAGACAAGATTGAGTTTTATGCGTGCGTCTTTATTCATTTTCAATATATTAATATTAAAAGAAATATATTTGAACCTAAAAGTATTAACATTCTTCTTCTTCTTGACTGGCGTAGACACCGCTTACGCGGTTATAGCCGAGTCCAAAACAGCGCGCCACGCATCCCTCCTTCTGGCAGTTTGGCGCCAATTGGTTATTCCAAGCGAAGCCAGGTCCCTCTCCACCTGGTCCTTCCATCGGAGTGGAGGTCTCCCTCTTCCTCTGCTTCCACCAGCGGGTACTGCATCGAATACTTTCAGAGCTGGAGCACTTTCATCCATTCGGACAACATGACCTAGCCAGCGTAGCCGCTGTTTTTTTATTCGCTGGACTATGTCTATGTCGCCGAATAACACATACAGCTCATCGTTCCATCGTCTGCGGTATTCGCCGTTGCCAATTCTTAAGGGACCATAAATCTTCCGCAAAACCTTTCTCTCGAAAACTCCTAGTGCCGTCTCATCGGATGTTGACATCGTCCACGCTTCTGCACCGTAAAGTAGGACGGGAATGATGAGAGACTTGTAGAGTTTGGTTTTTGTTCGTCGAGAGAGGACTTTAGTATTAACATTACTGTCATTAAATCACTTAAAACATAGTCAATTCCCACAGGCCACATTTGCCTAGCGGCGGCACAGACTTCGTCAGTTTTACTTTGATCATTCAGCTATACTCTTGGTGTTTTTTGGTGGTATGGCTCATTTTGGTTTAGCTTGACTGAATTATTGTCTCATGAGACAATTGAGCACTTCAACGAAACGTATCAAGAGAAACTTACTCATTATTCATACTCTCGCTTTGTGTGCTGTGCGTAAATGTGTTTTAGTGGATAGTAGTGTCTCAAAAAATGGAATAAATGCAGTTCTCTGATATACACCGCGTGTATCCTTATAATATATGTATGTATACTATACGCAGTCTTTGCATGGGAATTCGTTCGTGCCCTCGCAACAGACAAGATTGAGTTTTTTATATTTATTTTATAAATGAATATTAAATGGAAAATTTATTTATTTAAATATTTCATTTGACATTTATTGATTTAATTTCTACAAAAAAAGGGTTATCTATTTTTCATTCAATTGTCAAAGCTTACGACGACTTGTACATGACCACAGTACATGACAGTTGATGCTCTTGTTGAGAAAGTGAGTGTGTTAATATTATCAGAAACTCATGTGAGTAACGAAGAAACCATTGACATTCCAAATTTCATCTTTATAGCAAGTTTCAAAAGAGGCAATCGTCCAGCAGGTGGGGTGGCTATTTATCATCGGTCCGATAATACTATGGCCACATTTTCCACAGATCATATGGAAGTGCAAGCGAGATATACCAGTATGTTTAGCACTAATGTTTCGAATATTGTATATATATATATGTATTTCCCAATGCCATTCTAATGGACAAACAATAATAATGGCCCTTTATACTTCACCAAAATAGTCTTTACAGCAATACGAGAGTTCTTGTATACAAATTTATTCATTTATTCTAAAGCTGGTTCCGCACTATTTATGATGAAAATTAATAGAAGATTTGATCATTATCCTATGATTTTGAGTGAAGATTTCAACATACACTTTGCAGATGTCAAAAATCAATCATTAATTAAATTTGTAAATGAAGAATTTGATTTAACGATGTCCAATGATCGCAATCTTAGCACAACAAAATAAAAAACTACTATTGATGCAGTATTCACAAGATATATAAATAGATTTAAATCAAAATTGTTCATTTCATACTTTAGTTACCATAGACCTATTGTTTCAGTTTTAGAATTTGATGAAAATCCTGATAATAATGATGAAAATGCTGATAATGATGATGTGAGAGTTGTTGAAATTATGGATGAGAATTGATAAATTTTGTATTTACTATTTACTAATATTTAATCATTTAAATAAAACCACTTTCTTCGAATATAGTTTCTATATTATTATACTTCATGTCCATTCAAAAAGTGCCCACATTGCTTTGATAAACTTGATTTTTTATGCACAATTTATCATGTCGCGAGCGCACCTAAAAATGCTCACCCAAAAAAGTGCCCAACGCGCCATAAGTTCAAGTTTTCACTTCTGCCTGCACTCCCAGAGTGCAACCCCACTCGGTTTTATTTTCTAATAGTGTGTCTCTGTACCAGAAATTGTTAAAATTAAATGGTTAATTGGTTTCCTCGTTTAATTGAACGGTATTAGCGGGCAAAAAATATACCATACGAAAGCACATGTAAATTTTCTCGGTTAATTGATTTTCTCGCTTAGTTGGTTCAAAATATATGTCATCAAAAATCATTTTTCTTTAAATTTCCCCGGTTAATTCCACTAAGTAATATTGTTGTAAAAACTAATCTTCTAATCAACACCGTATTTTTTTATACTCTCGCAACAAAAGTTGCTATGAGAGTATTATAGTTTTGTTCACATAACGGTTGTTTGTAAGTCCTAAAACTAATCGAGTTAGATATAGGGTTATATATACCAAAGTGATCAGGGTGACGAGTAAAGTTCAAATCCGGATGTCTGTCTGTCCGTCCGTCCGTCTGTCCGTCCGTCCGTCCGTCTGTAAAAATTGAGATATCTTAATGAAACTTGGAACACGTGTTCCTTGGCACCATAAGAAGGTTAAGTTCGCAGATGGGCAGAATCGGACCACTGCCACCGCCAAATGGCGACAACCAAAAACACATAAAGAGCTATAACTAAGCCATTAATAAAGTTATGAAAAAAAAATTTGGAACATAGGAAAAATGGGAGTGACCCCGCCCCCAAATATGTTTTTGTATATATCTTGCAAACCAATAAAGCTATACAAACAAAACTTTCTGCAGTCGTTTCTTTTAGCCGTTTCCTTATACAGTACAAAAATTAAAGAAATCGAATAATAACCACGCCCACCTCCCATACAAAGGTTAGGTTGAAAATTACTAAAAGTGGGTTAACTCCCTAAAGAAAAACGTCAGAAACACCAAATTTTACATAAAATGGCAGAAGGAAGCTGGACTCAGATTTTTTTACAAAATGGAAAATGGGCATGGCGTCGCCTACTTATGGGTCAAAAACCATATCTCAAGAACTACTCGACAGATTTCAATGAAATTCGGTATGTAATATTTTCTTGACACCCTGATGACACTGGTGGAATATGGGCGAAATCGGTTAACAACTACGCCTACTTCCCATATAACTCAATTTTGAATTCCATCTGATTCGTTCACTTTATAAAGTATACATAAGGAACCAATGAAGATAGCGGAATAAAACTTTACACAAATAGTGCATATCATCTCTGGCTTCACTTGAGAAAAAATTCTCGAAAACGAACTATAACTTTTCAAGGCCCCAGATATCGAATATGTTGAACTCAGTGCCTAAGGGTAAATTTAACCGAAAATATGGTAAATCTCTCAGATAATTTAATGTAATTCAGAGGAAAGTGTTTTCTTCTAAAAGTGTGTCTCTGTTTGTTAAAATCGGGTAATAACTTCCCCTAGCTCCTATATATCTAATTATAGGTTTTTCAATACGGTGGGCTTTATTCCGCATATATGTATTGGTTAAAATGTGAGATATCTTAGCAAAATAAAGTGAGCGTATAGTCTTGGATGTAGTGTACCCTGCTGGTGAAAATGAATGAAATCGGTTAAGGAATTACCTCAGCCCTCATATACTATATGTAACGATTTTCGTTATTCTATTAAACTTTTTGCCGAATTTAATAAAACTTCTTCAATAAATTGCGAGAGTATAAAATGATCGGTTGCACCCGAACTTAGCCTTTCCTTACTTGTTTAATAATTAATTTGAATAACAAATATATATTTGTACATATGTACATAAATAGATTGATTGATACCTACATATTTATGTAAGTACATAAAATTGTTATTGCATTTTTTCCTATAATGGTAAAAAATAGTCAAATATTTGAAAAACTTTAAGTGCACATTAAATGCAGTCTCCTTTAAGTTGTTAGGTAGGTAGGTAAAGTGGTTGTCAAATGACGCACCTAGGCCTTTACGAGGCCCATTGTGAATCCACCGGGACTAAAGCCCCTTACACTACAATGTCCTCTTTGAACCACTCTGTGGCTTTTATAAAGTTGAGCAGCTCAACAAGTTTAATGTGCACAACTTTCGAGATGTTATCTAGAAAACCATGTCCGATTGTTGTGAGTCTTTTCCTGTACAATGCAGTAGTCATTGCTCGGTAACCCCTGTCGGTCGCTTGTCTTCCAATAAGACAATGACCAGTTAGCACTCCCACTAGAGTACTTATGTCCTTCCTTTTAAATTTCAGTAGTCGGCTCGTACGGCCTTTATTCCAATTAGGCCACGTCTGCCTGCTAGTTGAACAAGTCATAGATTCTATTCACCTGGATTCAGCCCAATCTATGACCTGTTTATCAATTAAGTGCTTACAAGTGGCTAACGGTATGCATATATTCTCCTTACTCGGATCCAATTGTAAGGTTGTGCTTAATCTGGCTAGTTCATCTGCCACACAATTACCTGTAATTTCACAGGAACCCATTGCAGGTTTATCGTGTAGTATGAAGTCAGTTCCATTAATATTTGAATACATTCTTTTACTATCTTAGAGGAGATACTTAGGGTCTTAAGTGATTTTAGAGCCGCTTGGCTGTCTGTAAAAATATATGTATTTCTAGTCGTAAGCACCATTTTTGCCAGCACGAGCAGGCTTTCTTTTATTGCAGCAATGCTTGAAAGACGCTGCAGTAGTCTGGTAGTCGGAAGGTGATTCTGATGTCTAATTTTTTCCGAAAAGACACCACCTCCTTTTCATTTTCGTGCGTCTTTATTCATTTTCAATATATTAATATTAAAAGAAATATATTTGAACCTAAAAGTATTAACATTACTGTCATTAAATAACTTAAAACATAGTCAATTCCCACAGGCCACATTTGCCTAGCGGCGGCACAGACTTCGTCAGTTTTACTTTGATCATTCAGCTATACTCTTGGTGTTTTTTGGTGGTATGGCTCATTTTGGTTTAGCTTGACTGAATTATTGTCTCATGAGACAATTGAGCACTTCAACGAAACGTATCAAGAGAAACTTACTCATTATTCATACTCTCGCTTTGTGTGCTGTGCGTAAATGTGTTTTAGTGGATAGTAGTGTCTCAAAAAATGGAATAAATGCAGTTCTCTGATATACACCGCGTGTATCCTTATAATATATGTATGTATACTATACGCAGTCTTTGCATGGGAATTCGTTCGTGCCCTCGCAACAGACAAGATTGAGTTTTTTATGCGTGCGTCTTTATTCATTTTCAATATATTAATATTAAAAGAAATATATTTGAACCTAAAAGTATTAACATTCTTCTTCTTCTTGACTGGCGTAGACACCGCTTACGCGGTTATAGCCGAGTCCAAAACAGCGCGCCACGCATCCCTCCTTCTGGCAGTTTGGCGCCAATTGGTTATTCCAAGCGAAGCCAGGTCCCTCTCCACCTGGTCCTTCCATCGGAGTGGAGGTCTCCCTCTTCCTCTGCTTCCACCAGCGGGTACTGCATCGAATACTTTCAGAGCTGGAGCACTTTCATCCATTCGGACAACATGACCTAGCCAGCGTAGCCGCTGTTTTTTTATTCGCTGGACTATGTCTATGTCGCCGAATAACACATACAGCTCATCGTTCCATCGTCTGCGGTATTCGCCGTTGCCAATTCTTAAGGGACCATAAATCTTCCGCAAAACCTTTCTCTCGAAAACTCCTAGTGCCGTCTCATCGGATGTTGACATCGTCCACGCTTCTGCACCGTAAAGTAGGACGGGAATGATGAGAGACTTGTAGAGTTTGGTTTTTGTTCGTCGAGAGAGGACTTTAGTATTAACATTACTGTCATTAAATCACTTAAAACATAGTCAATTCCCACAGGCCACATTTGCCTAGCGGCGGCACAGACTTCGTCAGTTTTACTTTGATCATTCAGCTATACTCTTGGTGTTTTTTGGTGGTATGGCTCATTTTGGTTTAGCTTGACTGAATTATTGTCTCATGAGACAATTGAGCACTTCAACGAAACGTATCAAGAGAAACTTACTCATTATTCATACTCTCGCTTTGTGTGCTGTGCGTAAATGTGTTTTAGTGGATAGTAGTGTCTCAAAAAATGGAATAAATGCAGTTCTCTGATATACACCGCGTGTATCCTTATAATATATGTATGTATACTATACGCAGTCTTTGCATGGGAATTCGTTCGTGCCCTCGCAACAGACAAGATTGAGTTTTATATTTATTTTATAAATGAATATTAAATGGAAAATTTATTTATTTAAATATTTCATTTGACATTTATTGATTTAATTTCTACAAAAAAAGGGTTATCTATTTTTCATTCAATTGTCAAAGCTTACGACGACTTGTACATGACCACAGTACATGACAGTTGATGCTCTTGTTGAGAAAGTGAGTGTGTTAATATTATCAGAAACTCATGTGAGTAACGAAGAAACCATTGACATTCCAAATTTCATCTTTATAGCAAGTTTCAAAAGAGGCAATCGTCCAGCAGGTGGGGTGGCTATTTATCATCGGTCCGATAATACTATGGCCACATTTTCCACAGATCATATGGAAGTGCAAGCGAGATATACCAGTATGTTTAGCACTAATGTTTCGAATATCTATATATATAAAATTAAGTGGCAAAACTTCCTGTTCGCATACTCCTCCTAGACGGCTTACCCGATTTCAATGAAATTTTCAGGGGTGATTGGGGTCTGTGTGGAGGGTGCACATAAGAAATTTAATGTGTGTATCATTGCACGTTTTGCAAAAAAAAAAATTATTTGCAACAACATTGCTATATTCCGAAATACCACAATATTTCACTTGGAATCCATCATCGAAAACATTTCTACGACGAAAGCAAGGGGAGCGTGTTGACGGTTATCCAAATGTCCGTAAAACCGATGCCATAGGACGAATTTAAACCATCCATCCGAACAACGCCAAATGTTTCTATTTGCGTCTGCTATTAGTCAACGTGCGCGGACCAAGATCATTTGATGATTTGAAAACTGTTGACGGTCAGTTGTGTGCGACGTATCGTGAAGCATGTCAGTGATTGCATTTGTTAGAAGATGATATGCATTGGGACACCGAACTTCATGACGCATCACTCACATCTCATCCAAAACAAATACGCGTACTATTCGCCATAATAATATCTACATGCCTTCCGTCAAATCCGCAAGAACTGTGGAATAAGTACAAAGACTGCATGACCGAGGACTTATTAATTTTGGCGCGTAATCGAGCATCGGACGCAGACTTGCTATATACATTACAAATGTATAATGATGCTTTGATATTGGTTGAAGATCTGTGCCTTACAATTGTGAATAAGGTATTAGCGCAACTTGGCATAACCGCGCCCAATCGTTCAGCGATTGATATGCTTGACCATGAGCTTCAACGTGAACAACAATACGATTGCAATGAATTGCGTGCTTTCATACAAGCTAACATTACCAAATTGAATATTCAGCAGAAAAATGCTTATGATAAGATTATACGAGCGGTTGACAATAACGCCGGTGGATTCTACTTTCTGGATGCGCCCGGTGGTACAGAGAAAACGTTTCTGATCTCTTTGATTCTTGCTACTATACGGTCACAGCAGAAAATTGCGCTGGCAATTGCTTCGTCAGGCATCGCTGCTACTCTACTTGATGGCGGCCGAACAGCACATTCTGCGTTGAAATTACCGTTGAACATCCAAGTCGTTGAAACACCAACGTGCAACATATCGAGGAATTCAGCAATGGCAAAAGTTTTGCGAAGAGCTGGAATAGGTCTATGGGATGAGTGCCCAATGGCTAACTCTAAAAGTCATTAGAAGCTTTCAATAGAACAATGTAAGATTTACGCCAAAAGCAACAACTTTTTGGCGGAGCATTAGTCTTATTATCTGGCGATTTTCGACAAACTTTGCCAGTCATTCCTCGATCAACTCCTGCCGACGAAATAAACGCATGTTTAAAATCGTCAGTTTTGTGGAGACATGTTCGAAGGCTGACTCTTACCATCAACATGCGAGTCCAATTGCAAAACGATCGATCCGCAGCGGCGTTTTCGAAGCAGTTGTTGGACATTGGCGAAGGCAAAATACCAATCGATGATACCGGTTTGAACACATTGCCGAACAACTTTTGTACACTTTTACAATCGAAAGAAGAATTGATTGAAAGTGTATTTCCGAATATTGTTCAACACTATCAACGCCACTATTATTTAAGTGAACGCGCAATATTGGCACCGAAAAATGTACACGTCAACGAAGAAGCTACAACATATACATCGATTGATAGCGTTTTGAATCAAGATGAAATAGTCAATTATCCAACTGAATTCTTGAATTCTTTGGATCCCCCCGGTCTGCCACCGCATAGTTTGGTCCTGAAAGTCGGTTCACCCATTATACTTCTACGAAATCTGAAGCCACCGACTTTGTGTAATGGCACAAGACTTTCAGTCAAAAAATTGTGGCCAAATTTGATTGAAGCAACAATACTAAATGGCAAGGCAGCAGGTGAAGTTGTACTCTTACCACGCATTCCCATGATTCCAACGAACATGCCGTTTGAATTTAAGCGCTTGCAGTTCCCAGTACGTCTTGCCTTTGCGATGACCATCAACAAATCGCAAGGGCAAACGTTTCAAGTGTGCGGCGTCAATTTGGAAGAACCGTGTTTCTCCCACGGTCAATTGTTCGTCGCATGCTCGAGAGTGGGAACACCAAGGTGCTTATTCATTTACGCGCCAGGTGGAAAAACCAAAAATGTTGTATACCAATATGTTTTATAAATAAGTAACAGTTTTACAACAATAAATAAAACACAAAGTAAAAACCCTTAAGAGCTTTAATCGATTTAGGTGTAGCGAAGCGCACAGGGTAACAGCTAGTTGTATATATATATATGTATTTCCCAACGCCATTCTAATGGACAAACAATAATAATGGCCCTTTATACTTCACCAAAACAGTCTTTACAGCAATACGAGAGTTCTTGTATACAAATTTATTCATTTATTCTAAAGCTGGTTCCGCACTATTTATGATGAAAATTAATAGAAGATTTGATCATTATCCTATGATTTTGAGTGAAGATTTCAACATACACTTTGCAGATGTCAAAAATCAATCATTAATTAAATTTGTAAATGAAGAATTTGATTTAACGATGTCCAATGATCGCAATCTTAGCACAACAAAATAAAAAACTACTATTGATGCAGTATTCACAAGATATATAAATAGATTTAAATCAAAATTGTTCATTTCATACTTTAGTTACCATAGACCTATTGTTTCAGTTTTAGAATTTGATGAAAATCCTGATAATAATGATGAAAATGCTGATAATGATGATGTGAGAGTTGTTGAAATTATGGATGAGAATTGATAAATTTTGTATTTACTATTTACTAATATTTAATCATTTAAATAAAACCACTTTCTTCGAATATAGTTTCTATATTATTATACTTCATGTCCATTCAAAAAGTGCCCACATTGCTTTGATAAACTTGATTTTTTATGCACAATTTATCATGTCGCGAGCGCACCTAAAAATGCTCACCCAAAAAAGTGCCCAACGCGCCATAAGTTCAAGTTTTCACTTCTGCCTGCACTCCCGGAGTGCAACCCCACTCGGTTTTATTTTCTAATAGTGTGTCTCTGTACCAGAAATTGTTAAAATTAAATGGTTAATTGGTTTCCTCGTTTAATTGAACGGTATTAGCGGGCAAAAAATATACCATACGAAAGCACATGTAAATTTTCTCGGTTAATTGATTTTCTCGCTTAGTTGGTTCAAAATATATGTCATCAAAAATCATTTTTCTTTAAATTTCCCCGGTTAATTCCACTAAGTAATATTGTTGTAAAAACTAATCTTCTAATCAACACCGTATTTTTTTATACTCTCGCAACAAAAGTTGCTATGAGAGTATTATAGTTTTGTTCACATAACGGTTGTTTGTAAGTCCTAAAACTAATCGAGTTAGATATAGGGTTATATATACCAAAGTGATCAGGGTGACGAGTAAAGTTCAAATCCGGATGTCTGTCTGTCCGTCCGTCCGTCTGTCCGTCCGTCCGTCCGTCTGTAAAAATTGAGATATCTTAATGAAACTTGGAACACGTGTTCCTTGGCACCATAAGAAGGTTAAGTTCGCAGATGGGCAGAATCGGACCACTGCCACCGCCAAATGGCGACAACCAAAAACACATAAAGAGCTATAACTAAGCCATTAATAAAGTTATGAAAAAAAAATTTGGAACATAGGAAAAATGGGAGTGACCCCGCCCCCAAATATGTTTTTTGTATATATCATGCAAACCAATAAAGCTATACAAACAAAACTTTCTGCAGTCGTTTCTTTTAGCCGTTTCCTTATACAGTACAAAAATTAAAGAAATCGAATAATAACCACGCCCACCTCCCATACAAAGGTTAGGTTGAAAATTACTAAAAGTGGGTTAACTCCCTAAAGAAAAACGTCAGAAACACCAAATTTTACATAAAATGGCAGAAGGAAGCTGGACTCAGATTTTTTTACAAAATGGAAAATGGGCATGGCGTCGCCTACTTATGGGTCAAAAACCATATCTCAAGAACTACTCGACAGATTTCAATGAAATTCGGTATGTAATATTTTCTTGACACCCTGATGACACTGGTGGAATATGGGCGAAATCGGTTAACAACTACGCCTACTTCCCATATAACTCAATTTTGAATTCCATCTGATTCGTTCACTTTATAAAGTATACATAAGGAACCAATGAAGATAGCGGAATAAAACTTTACACAAATAGTGCATATCATCTCTGGCTTCACTTGAGAAAAAATTCTCGAAAACGAACTATAACTTTTCAAGGCCCCAGATATCGAATATGTTGAACTCAGTGCCTAAGGGTAAATTTAACCGAAAATATGGTAAATCTCTCAGATAATTTAATGTAATTCAGAGGAAAGTGTTTTCTTCTAAAAGTGTGTCTCTGTTTGTTAAAATCGGGTAATAACTTCCCTAGCTCCTATATATCTAATTATAGGTTTTTCAATACGGTGGGCTTTATTCCGCATATATGTATTGGTTAAAATGTGAGATATCTTAGCAAAATAAAGTGAGCGTATAGTCTTGGATGTAGTGTACCCTGCTGGTGAAAATGAATGAAATCGGTTAAGGAATTACCTCAGCCCTCATATACTATATGTAACGATTTTCGTTATTCTATTAAACTTTTTGCCGAATTTAATAAAACTTCTTCAATAAATTGCGAGAGTATAAAATGATCGGTTGCACCCGAACTTAGCCTTTCCTTACTTGTTTAATAATTAATTTGAATAACAAATATATATTTGTACATATGTACATAAATAGATTGATTGATACCTACATATTTATGTAAGTACATAAAATTGTTATTGCATTTTTTCCTATAATGGTAAAAAATAGTCAAATATTTGAAAAACTTTAAGTGCACATTAAATGCAGTCTCCTTTAAGTTGTTAGGTAGGTAGGTAAAGTGGTTGTCAAATGACGCACCTAGGCCTTTACGAGGCCCATTGTGAATCCACCGGGACTAAAGCCCCTTACACTACAATGTCCTCTTTGAACCACTCTGTGGCTTTTATAAAGTTGAGCAGCTCAACAAGTTTAATGTGCACAACTTTCGAGATGTTATCTAGAAAACCATGTCCGATTGTTGTGAGTCTTTTCCTGTACAATGCAGTAGTCATTGCTCGGTAACCCCTGTCGGTCGCTTGTCTTCCAATAAGACAATGACCAGTTAGCACTCCCACTAGAGTACTTATGTCCTTCCTTTTAAATTTCAGTAGTCGGCTCGTACGGCCTTTATTCCAATTAGGCCACGTCTGCCTGCTAGTTGAACAAGTCATAGATTCTATTCACCTGGATTCAGCCCAATCTATGACCTGTTTATCAATTAAGTGCTTACAAGTGGCTAACGGTATGCATATATTCTCCTTACTCGGATCCAATTGTAAGGTTGTGCTTAATCTGGCTAGTTCATCTGCCACTCAATTACCTGTAATTTCACAGGAACCCATTGCAGGTTTATCGTGTAGTATGAAGTCAGTTCCATTAATATTTGAATACATTCTTTTACTATCTTAGAGGAGATACTTAGGGTCTTAAGTGATTTTAGAGCCGCTTGGCTGTCTGTAAAAATATATGTATTTCTAGTCGTAAGCACCATTTTTGCCAGCACGAGCAGGCTTTCTTTTATTGCAGCAATGCTTGAAAGACGCTGCAGTAGTCTGGTAGTCGGAAGGTGATTCTGATGTCTAATTTTTCCGAAAAGACACCACCTCCTTTTCATTTTCGTGCGTCTTTATTCATTTTCAATATATTAATATTGAAAGTATTAACATTACTGTCATTAAATAACTTAAAACATAGTCAATTCCCACAGGCCACATTTGCCTAGCGGCGGCACAGACTTCGTCAGTTTTACTTTGATCATTCAGCTATACTCTTGGTGTTTTTTGGTGGTATGGCTCATTTTGGTTTAGCTTGACTGAATTATTGTCTCATGAGACAATTGAGCACTTCAACGAAACGTATCAAGAGAAACTTACTCATTATTCATACTCTCGCTTTGTGTGCTGTGCGTAAATGTGTTTTAGTGGATAGTAGTGTCTCAAAAAATGGAATAAATGCAGTTCTCTGATATACACCGCGTGTATCCTTATAATATATGTATGTATACTATACGCAGTCTTTGCATGGGAATTCGTTCGTGCCCTCGCAACAGACAAGATTGAGTTTTTTATATTTATTTTATAAATGAATATTAAATGGAAAATTTATTTATTTAAATATTTCATTTGACATTTATTGATTTAATTTCTACAAAAAAAGGGTTATCTATTTTTCATTCAATTGTCAAAGCTTACGACGACTTGTACATGACCACAGTACATGACAGTTGATGCTCTTGTTGAGAAAGTAAGTGTGTTAATATTATCAGAAACTCATGTGAGTAACGAAGAAACCATTAACATTCCAAATTTCATCTTTATAGCAAGTTTCAAAAGAGGCAATCGTCCAGCAGGTGGGGTGGCTATTTATCATCGGTCCGATAATACTATGGCCACATTTTCCACAGATCATATAGAAGTGCACGCGAGATATACCAGTATGTTTAGCACTAATGTTTCGAATATTGTATATATATATATGTATTTCCCAATGCCATTCTAATGGACAAACAATAATAATGGCCCTTTACATTTCACCAAAACAGTCTTTACAGCAATTCGAGAGTTCTTGTATACAAATTTATTCATATATTCTAAAGCTGGTTCCGCACTATTTATGATGAAAATTAATAGAAGATTTGATTATTATCCTATGATTTTGAGTGAAGATTTCAACATAAACTTTGCAGATGTCAAAAATCAATCATTAATTAAATTTGTAAATGAAGAATTGGATTTAACGATGTCCAATGATCGCAATCTTAGCACAACAAAATAAAAAACTACTATTGATGCAGTATTCACAAGATAAATAAATAGATTTAAATCAAAATTGTTCATTTCATACTTTAGTTACCATAGACCTATTGTTTCAGTTTTAGAATTTGATGAAATGATGCTGATAATGATGATGTGAGAGTTGTTGAAATTATGGATGAGAATTGATAAATTTTGTATTTACTATTTACTAATATTTAATCATTTAAATAAAACCACTTTCTTCGAATATAGTTTCTATATTATTATACTTCATGTCCATTCAAAAAGTGCCCACATTACTTTGATAAACTTGATTTTTTATGTACAATTTATCATGTCGCGAGCGCACCTAAAAATGCTCTCCCAACAAAGTGCCCAACGCGCCATAAGTTCAAGTTTTCACTTCTGCCTGCACTCCCGGAGTGCAACCCCACTCGGTTTTATTTTCTAATAGTGTGTCTCTGTACCAGAAATTGTTAAAATTAGGACATAACTTCCTCTAGCTCCCATATACAGTAGTTTTCGTTTAATTGACCCTATGGTTAATTGGTTTCCTCGTTTAATTGAACGGTATTAGCGGGCAAAAAATATACCATACGAAAGCACATGTAAATTTTCTCGGTTAATTGATTTTCTCGCTTAGTTGGTTCAAAATATATGTCATCAAAAATCATTTTTCTTTAAATTTCCCCGGTTAATTCCACTAAGTAATATTGTTGTAAAAACTAATCTTCTAATCAACACCGTATTTTTTTATATTCTCGCAACAAAAGTTGCTATGAGAGTATTATAGTTTTGTTCACATAACGGTTGTTTGTAAGTCCTAAAACTAATCGAGTTAGATATAGGGTTATATATACCAAAGTGATCAGGGTGACGAGTAAAGTTCAAATCCGGATGTCTGTCTGTCCGTCCGTCCGTCTGTCCGTCTGTCCGTCTGACCGTCTGACCGTCTGTCCGTCTGTCCGTCCGTGCAAGCTGTAACTTGAGTAAAAATTGAGATATCTTAATGAAACTTGGAACACGTGTTCCTTCGCACCATAAGAAGGTTAAGTTCGCAGATGGGCAGAATCGGACCACTGCCACCGCCAAATGGCGACAACCAAAAACACATAAAGAGCTATAACTAAGCCATTAATAAAGTTATGAAAAAAAAATTTGGAACACAGGATCGCATTAGGGAGGGGCACATTTGAATGCAATTTTTTGGGAAAAATATGCGTGACCCCGCCCCCAAATATGTTTTTTGTATATATCATGCAAACCAATAAAGCTATATAAACAAAACTTTCTGCAGTCGTTTCTTTTAGCCGTTTCCTTATACAGTACAAAAATTAAAGAAATCGGATAATAACCACGCCCACCTCCCATACAAAGGTTAGGTTGAAAATTACTAAAAGTGCGTTAACTCACTAACGAGAAACGTCAGAAACACCAAATTTTACATAAGAAATGGCAGAAGGAAGCTGGACTCAGATTTTTTTACAAAATGGAAAATGGGCGTGGCGTCGCCCACTTATGGGTCAAAAACCATATCTCAAGAACTACTCGACAGATTTCAATGAAATTCGGTATATAATATTTTCTTGACACCCTGATGACACTGGTGGAATATGGGCGAAATCGGTTCACAACTACGCCTACTTCCCATATAACTCAATTTTGAATTCCATCTGATTCGTTCACTTTATAAAGTATACATAAGGAACCAATGAAGATAGCGGAATAAAACTTTACACAAATAGTGCATATCATCTCTGGCTTCACTTGAGAAAAAATTGTCGAAAACGAACTATAACTTTTCAAGGCCCCAGATATCGAATATGTTGAACTCAGCGCCTAAGGGTAAATTTTAACCGAAAATATGGTAAATCTCTCAGATAATTTAATGTAATTCAGAGGAAAGTGTTTTCTTCTAAAAGTGTGTCTCTGTTTGTTAAAATCGGGTAATAACTTCCCCTAGCTCCCATATATCTAATTATAGGTTTTTCAATACGGTGGGCTTTATTCCGCATATGTATATGTATTGGTTAATATGTGAGATATCTTAGCAAAATTAAGTGAGCGTATAGTCTTGGATGTAGTGTACCCTGCTGGTAAAAATGAATGAAATCGGTTCAGGAATTACCTCAGCCCTCATATACTATATGTAACGATTTTCGTTATTCTATTAAACTTTTTGCCGAATTTAATAAAACTTCTTCAATAAATTGCGAGAGTATAAAATGTTCGGTTGCACCCGAACTTAGCCTTTCCTTACTTGTTTAATAATTAATTTGAATAACAAATATATATTTGTACATATGTACATAAATAGATTGATAGATACCTACATATTTATGTAAGTACATAAAATTGTTATTGCATTTTTTCCTATAATGGTAAAAAATAGTCAAATATTTGAAAAACTTTAAGTGCACATTAAATGCAGTCTCCTTTAAGTTGTTAGGTAGGTAGGTAAAGTGGTTGTCAAATGACGCACCTAGGCCTTTACGAGGCCCATTGTGAATCCACCGGGACTAAAGCCCCTTACACTACAATGTCCTCTTTGAACCACTCTGTGGCTTTTATAAAGTTGAGCAGCTCAACAAGTTTAACGTGCACAACTTTCGAGATGTTATCTAGAAAACCATGTCCGATTGTTGTGAGTCTTTTCCTGTACAATGCAGTAGTCATTGCTCGGTAACCCCTGTCGGTCGCTTGTCTTCCAATAAGACAATGACCAGTTAGCACTCCCACTAGAGCACTTAAGTCCTTCCTTTTAAATTTCAGTAGTCGGCTCGTACGGCCTGCTCGTCTGCCTGCTAGTTGAACAAGTCATATATTCTATTCACCTGGATTCAGCCCAATCTATGACCTGTTTATCAATTAAGTGCTTACAAGTGGCTTAGAGGAGATACTTAGGGTCTTAAGTGATTTTAGAGCCGCTTGGCTGTCTGTAAAAATATATATATTTCTAGTCGTAAGCACCATTTTTGCCAGCACGAGCAGGCTTTCTTTTATTGCAGCAATGCTTGAAAGACGCTGCAGTAATCTGGTAGTCGGAAGGCGATTCTGATGTCTAATTTTTCCGAAAAGACACCACCTCCTACACGTTTATCTAGTTTAGATCCGTCTGTATAAATACTTATTTCTTTTTCCTTGTCTACCTTGCCCTTGTCCCACATCTCTCTAGTGGGGAAGGCGATATTGAGGGGCGTATTTAGATTTAATTCTAGTGGATTTCGGAAATCCGTGGTAGTCGGTAGAAACGGGAATTTGCTAAGGATTTTAGAATGACCCTGGTTATAAGTGACTAGTAGGGAAGATTCCCTCAGTCTAATAGCAGACTTTACTGCAATCTGTTTACAAACTAAGTCTATAGGCAGTAAGTAAAGAATAACCTCTAGTGCCTGACTTGGCTCCGCTTATACATATACTTGCCGCTCTTTGTAAACTTTCCATACGCTTTATTGCGTATTTCCTTTCCTACTACACTATGCCACTATGCCATACGTCATGATCGGCCTTACCACTGCTGTATAGAGCCAGTGAGTTATACGAGGCGTTAGTCCCCATTTAGGTCCCACCATCCTTTTACAGGTGTAAAGAGCTATAGGAGCTTTCTTCACCCTAGCGTCAAAGTTTGGCTTCCCTGGAAGCTTCCTGTCTAATATTACTCGTAGGTAACTAGCTGTTTCTGCCACCGATAAACGAATGCCATTTATAGCTGGTGGTATAAAATTTGTAATTCTGTGTTTCCTTGTGAATAATACTAGCTCCGTTTTGCTAGCATTTATGTTTAATCCGCACGATTCTGCCCATCGGTTTATATCGTTTTATGCAACTTGCATGAGATTAGCGAGAGTACTTGGAAATTTCCCTCTAACCGAAACAACTACATTATCAGCGTAGGCCACAACATGTATTCCTCTCTTTTCCAGATCTAACCACATTGTATTCATTGTTAAAATCCGGAGAAGTGGGGATAACACGCCTCCTTGAGATGTACCTCTTTGAACAGATCTATGGATTTCTGAAGCCCCCAGCGTTGAGACTATGACCCTGCTTAGAAGCATCTGGTTAATCAATTTTACAAGATGTTCAGAAATGCCTAGATCTTTAAGCGCGTTTACTATGTCTCTAGGCTGAATATTATTGATAGCACCTTCTATGTCCAGAAAGGCCAAAAGGGCGTATTCCTTTATCCCCAGAGATTTTTCAATTTCTAAAACCACTGAATTGACTGATGTCTCTGTGGATTTTCATTTATAATACGCGTGCTGTGAAACTGACAGTTTTTCTGGAGCTATCTTGTTTCTTATATCCTATTTCTTATCAATCTTTCAAGAGTTTTTAGGAGGAAAGAGGAGGTCTGTAGTCTTTCGGTTTAGTATCCGAGCTCTTGCCTGCTTTTGGTATATAAATTACAATCACCATTCTCCATAACGATGGAATATAGTTAAATTGTAATGTTCCTTTGAACATTGTTACTAACCAGTCCGTAATGTACTTCATAGATTGCTGTAGTTGCGCTGGGAAAATCCCATCTGGTCCTGGATATTTGAAGGGCTTGAAACTCTCAATTGCCCATCTTACCTTACTTTCCGATATATATCTTCGGGAATGCGTTCTAAACCTTCCTCTATGTATACTGCATGCTCATCTGCATAATTATCTGAGCTACCCTACTAGTGTGTCCATTAGTAGCCCAAGAGATTCCTCACTGGATGTTGTCCAGTCGTGATCTGACTTCTGGAAATATCCAACGTTATGATCAGACTTTGCTAGTATTTTTCTTAGGCGAGATGCATCTGCTGTATTCTCTATATCGTTGCAAAAAGATTTCCACGAAGTTCTTTTCGCTTTTCTTATACCCTTTTTATAAGACTTTAGAAGGTTATAGTATCTATCCCAGTCTTCCTCTACTCGAGATAGTTTTGCTATATTAAATTGCCTTCTGCAATCTTTCTGTAATTTTTTAAGATCATGGACAGGCCACCTCTAGTGCTTGTCGACAAGCTTTTGTGAATTGGTTCACGAGGTTATTTAAATCCTCTGTATTTTTAAGTTGAGACGGTGGAGTCATAGGAATACACTTTATTAGCTCCTGCCAGTGCAGTGGCCAGTTCGTTTTCATATGATTACTAAATTTATTAACTCTGACTACTGTTTCATTCAGTGTACATTCAATGTAACGGTGATCTGAAAAGGAGTGCTCATCTAGAACTCTCCATTGAGACACCTTATTTATAAGTTCTTCTGACATAAGTGTTATATCTAATACCTCCTGTCTATTTCTGTGCCTAGTAGTGCCTAGTATAAAATTGAAGAGAAACTCACATTTGTCATTGATATCCGTGCTGCCCCAAAGGGTATGGTGTGCATTTGAGTCGCATCCAAGTATAATCATGCACTTGGATGCCTCACAGTCCTGTACCAGCTCTTTTATCAGCTGCGATGGTACTGGAACCTCATCGAAAGGCATATAGCTCGAAACTAGCCGATACTTGTTTGCGCCCATCTCCCTGTTAACAGCCGTGTTGTCTTGGTCGCTGTAGTTATATAGCATAAAAACGTCAAGATTCTTTTTAGCCATATACATGACCTACATGACAGCTTGCATAGAATAACGAGTATTCCGGTGTCCTCAATCCGCAAATACGCCCTCCACTAACCCATGGCTCCTGAATGAGGACAAAGTCAGGCTGTTCTCTTGCCACGCGGTTAAGAAGGGCTGATGAAGCTAATTTACTGTGGTGGAGGTTTATTTGTAGAAGACGGATTAGTAAGAGTTACGTCTGCATTCTCCTGAGAGTCGCTTAGAAGCTCTTTCTCAGTATATAATATTGCGAGTCTGTCTACTAGCTCAGACCCTGAGGAGTACTCACCTTGGGGTTGCAAGCTCTGATGAGCTGCATAATCTGGTCCGGCTGCGATGGTGTAGCCGGGATCCATACCCTTGCTCTTGGTCTGGATGGGATGTTCGCCTTATCTACTGCCACTAGCTTAGCTCCGGGATATACTTCCCCCACTTTGGCTATTGCGGCTTTGTATAGCTGGACCGATCTCTCGTCGTCACAGGCTATTATCTTTATTTGATCCTGATACCAGCCAGCATCTGTACAAGACGGTGGCGGGCCAGGATTGCTTAATACCACTTCCAACGCCACGTTTGCCAGAGCGGCTTGAACCCGCTTCCATTGGGAATTTTGCCCTCGGGATCTCCCTCATCCAGGACGCCAATGATGATGCGGTTTCGGGTCACCTCCGCAAATGATTTTTTGGTTAATTCACCCTTCTTAATAAGTACGCTGCACGACGTCACTCCGCACACTTTGCTATTTTTACATCCTCTACCGTGAGAATGGGCCATTCCTTGGCGAAGACACTACCTACAACTTCACCTTTGGCATCAACTTTGCCTTCCTGCTTTGTAGTCAAACTCGGTTAACTTAGCTTGGCTCTGGCTGCCGCCGATGTTGTTGCTTTACTGGAGCTAGCGTTAGCTTCAACTCCAGTGCTAGTGCTTGCCATGACCTCTAGGCCAAGCTTAGCTCCTGCCTTTCTCATTTACCGGAACAACTAGTTCCTTCCGGCTTTGTCGGAGCGCCGGACTCCTCTGTTGTCTTTTCTTTATTTTTATTTGTTGAATTCATTTTTGGACCCACGAGTATAGGAGAAATTAGGTCCGCTTGCGCATAGCCTTGATCCAGCCCTTTTTGTACCTCCAACCATAGTAAGACCTCATCGTTGAATGCTGTGCTATTGAAGAACAACAAACACTCAGCGATAAGGCCAAACCTTAGCTAGAGACCCCCGACTGCAGCAAGTCAGACTGTTCTAGCCCGTTCTTGTTGCAGTCGTGGCGCTGTGGTATCTATTTCCAGTTGGCACCCTCGGGGAGGGTTCAGCGGGGTATTTTTGCCAACCCTTTTAAGGGGTTAGGTGGGTTTCATAGGTTGAAAACATGAGTATATTTACATTTCTTTTAATGTATTGGTCTATTTTCTTCGACAATATACAATCATATATTTCATTCAGCATATTAAAGATAGATATTTAAACAGTATTTTGTGAAATTTATATTTACAAATTCCGAAACCTTAGCCATTGGTACCTCATCTTCCATGAAGTGTCCAAAAAAATGTTCTTGCCGTGGGCATCATAACTCATTATTGGTTCATCCAAATCAACAAACCAAAAATATTTGTTGTTAATGAACGAAGGAAAAAAGAAACGATTAAAAACTGAATTCTTGATTGATTTTGAACAAAAAAACTAACTTTTGTGGTAAAATTTTCGCCATATACTGAACCGATAATAATTGTAATAAAGATGTGTGGAAATTTTTCCACAGAATCGCTTCATAACTTTTCAAGAAATCGTGTCCACTAACTTCAAAATTCGAGTTTTGAGATAAATCCGTTTAAGTTTACATTCTTGAAATTTTAATCATATCGATTTCATACTTTTGGATAATATTTTAATATGGTACTATTTAATAAGACAAAAAAATTTCAAATTTTGATTCCCACGTAATCGCTTAATTCACCAAATGGTCCAAGTAAGCGTGATTCCTGTAATTGAACAAACTGTTCATTTAAACGGTATTCTTTTGAACAAATTGTTCAATTAAGCGAGTATCTCTTAATTGATTCCCTGGTTAATTGAACGATTTTTTTGTTTTTTTGGTGTGCAATTAAGCGAAAAGTACTGTACCTAATATTAGTGTTTTCAAACTTTCAGTGTACTTTATACTATATATGTATATGCCGAATATGTGAGTCAAAGTGTGTTATCTTAATAAAAATATAGCAATAAATTGCAAAAGTATAATACATATGTTCGGTTGGAACCGAACTTAGCCTTTCCTTACTTGTTACATTTCTCTATTTACAATTTTATTTTAAAGCTTTATTTAAACTAATAGTTGTTACTTTTATTTTACAAAACTTTTATCGTAAAGCTTCAATGTACACTATGTTAGCAGTGGTATTTGTAAGTGATAACAAAACATATTGATTTTCAGGACATCCTACTCGAGAGAGGGCAACATATAATTACCCATGAGAAAAGAAATAATTTCTTAGGTCGATGTCAATAATCGAAGATGTTTGTCCCTGTCATTTATTTATGGTAATAGTAAACGATATCTTCACAGGAAACTGTAACATTTTAAATGATATAGCCAAATCTGTCAGATTCATCGGGATTCGCGGAATGTGAACGAACTGTCCGGCCGCGGGCCCAGTGATGATTGTCGCTACAATAACCTTGTCTCTTAATTCTTTTAACAAAAGCATTGTTTCATGACACATACTGGGAGAGCTTAGATTTCTCAAAAGCATAATGGGAATTCCTCCTTCCAATTTCATTTCGTAAGGTAGCAATCTGGCAGGATAGAGGGAATTTAAAAATTCTTGTGGATAGTATACTGTATTTTCGATGTTGCACACGATGTCAAGAGATTTGTAACATTTAAAATGACCCGATACTTTTTCATAATCATTATATTTATCTCATTTACTCGGTGAAAAATTTCTCTCTGTGAAATAGATTGTGTCTATAAGAATTTCTAGACCAGTGGTCGGTACGAGACGAATTGTGACTGTATAGGTAAGCACGAACGAAATTATACCCAGAGGGAACTCTGTAACCTTATATTTAGAGAATGTTTTCTATTTTTTCTTAAAACATGCATTTTAGTCCTCATTTATTTATTTTAGTTATTTTATTATTAAAAAAACTTATTAAATCTTAATAGCAAAGTGCTCTAGTCATGTGCGATGTTCATTAGTCGCTGGTTCGACAACGACTGAACGATAGAGGGTAAGCGTACGTGTGATCTCAGTCGACACAAATGTGTCAAGCAGTGCCGACCAAACTGTTAACAGTTTGAGCCAAATCATTGTCCAACAATACATGGGGACTATTTACAACTGTCGATGTTTTTTTTTTCATCTCCAAGTTGAAATATTTTTTGTGAGAAGTTTCCACTGTGGTTATTACCTTAATGTGCTCTCATATTTATTCGTAAATGAAGAGTTTCAATTGATTGCCATCAAGGTGATGACTTGAGGCACGCTTTAATAACGTCGACACGTGTACCTTTTGATATTACCGGTAGTGTTTGGCGAAAGTCTGCAGCCAAAACAAATGTTACGCCCCCATCAAATTGCCTGAGTTTCTCATGAGCTATATGACTCCGGGTGCACTTATCCCAATTATCAGTTACGTGTCCTGTAAGAGCTTTCCCAATGAACAATTTTTGCGGATTGAGGATACAGATTGTTATTCCAAAGACACAGCCAACGAGCAATTTTCCCACCATTTGATATTGTTGCAGCAATTTCGGAAGACGCAACTGCCAGTGCTTTTCTTCCAGATTGTCGTATTTTGGCTAATAGTAAATTGGCAAAAAAGGATTTACCATTGAACGCTTTTTTTTTATCTGCCACCAACTTAGGTACTTAGGTTGACAAATATTGATAATTCGTATGTACAGCTCGGTATGGCATTAACTACATTTTGTAGTGAGAGATTCGGAAAAGTGAACCTAAAGTTTCTTAAATTTTTGTCGCTCAATTCAAAAAGTTTGTTTTCGATCTGTATCAAGCCTTCATTCAAAATCTTGACCTTGTTGTTGGGTCTGATATCTTCACACAAAACGTTTTTAAAAGTGTCCATAAGTTGATTGGCTCAGCTTTAACGGGCACTGAGAAATCGATGATTCTCTCAAAGTTATTTCCCATTGGTTATCATTTTTCAGCAAACCTCTATCTCGGCAGGCGTCTGTAAGTGCAAGTCTCTTTAACAACGATGAAACTATGTTGGGCCACGTACATGGTGAATTAGTATCCTGAGATAAAAACATTCTAGCTGTGAAGGATGAATGCAGTACATTCTTCCCAATGACGAATTTTTTATGCACCCTCCAACTGCGTGTTGACCACGTTTCCTTCTGGAAAATTTATTGTTAGCCCATGTATAGTAATGAGGGTCTTCGTGATAGAGTAGTGTTTTAGCCAATCCGTCACTTTTGCACAGGTCAAAAAACGATGTGAGTGTCGTTTTTAGTGGATTATTTTGCATGTTTTCTGCTCAGAAGTATACTCGTTGGGCGATCTTTAAGTGTACTATGGTATAGGGAACTCTAATAACCTCTACACTGCTTCAGATGTACTGATGTACCGGCCGTTCAAATAATTTTCAACTTCGTCATGAGCATTTCTGACCAGTGTTGCCACTCGAAAAAATCTTTATGTACCAAAATGCCTACCAAATCTCCATTCAAACTATCTCTATTTCATCAAAACATGGCGTTTATATAACTTCACATTTGGAAATATACATATGTTCATAGAAAAAAAATTTAGGCACATTGTATGTACATTGTACATATATAGTGTATGTATATATCAAACACTTTATGTTTGAACAAAAAACAAACCGGTAAAAATTTCATGTGTTTATATAAAGTTTAAATTATATTTAATTTCTTTCTTACTTTTTTTTAAGTGCAAATTTCGAAAATTTTCGTTCCGCAGTGGCTGAATTGTGCGGTAGTATGATTAGATTAAACTCAAAATTGAATAAATCAATGAAATAAAATTTATTCATACCATTTTTAATGGTACTAACTCCAAAATGTATTGATGTCCATATCTTTCTTTAACTTATTATCCCTCAACTGATGTAATTTCCATTGATTTTTTATATCATCGGAATATTGGAGCTAGAGGAGGGTCTATAGTCATGTTTCCACCACTAATTTTATTTTGATATCTCAGTAAGGAGGTAACTCTTTTTAACCGACTGAAAGATGGGCATTCGAAAACATAATGTTCTAGCGTATCTTCAGCCTACTCGCATGCGCTACATTCTGTCGATAAGATAAGGTTAAGTAAACAGATAGATCTCCACGACTGCAGAAAATCTTATTTATACAACTTCAACTGCCCTTTGTGGCACTCCTAACGGATTAAAAGATCCTCAAGATTCACCAAAACGCATGTAATCTTTTACATAGATCTTTAGACGGCTAATGTCAATTTCCTTCAATTCGCTAGGTTTGCCGGTAAGGTAAACCTACCGAGGTGTTTTATCCTTAGGGTATCGAATACTGGGCATCGAATGAGGAAGTTCTTAGATGATTCCTCTTCGCTTTCCTCCAAACAACATTAGCAACTTGAGTCTGACATGAGTACTTTTTGGACAATGTCCAGTAATCGCACCAATGATTGCGGCGAGAAGAACATTCCTAAGAGACAGCAACTGAAAGCTTCGTTTTCGGTCCAACGCACGCCAGAAAGACCTCACAACGGCAGCAGGTGCTGATTATTATCCAGCGTTTGACAAGCTCACGCGAAGGCTGTGTGAACAGCGCTCAAACGCAAATAGACAACGGGCTATCCACGTGCTTTCACTCCGACATCAATGATCCTTCTCTGCCCCAAATTTAGGAGAGTTCCTCTTATTGTATATATGTAATTGGCGTTGAACCGTTTATCCGGTTATAGCCGAATCGATGTGAGCCCGCCACTCCTCTCTTTCCTTCGCAGTTCAACACATGACCTAGCCAGCGTAGCCGCTGTATATTTATTCGCTGAACTATGTCAATGACGTCGTATAACTCGTACAGCTCATCGTCCCATCGTCTGCGGTATTCGCCGTTGCCAATGTTCTGAGGACCATAAATCTTCCGCAAAATTTTCCCTTCGAAAACTCCTAGCGCCGTTTCATCTGATGTTGACATCGACCAAGCTTCTGCACCATAAAGCAGGACGGGAATGATAAGCGACTTGTAGAGTTTGAATTTGTGTCGCCGAGAGAGGACTTTACTTTTCAATTGCCTACTCAGTCCAAAGTAGCACCTGTTGGCAAGAGTGATTCTGTGCTGGATTTCGAGGCTGACATAGTTGATACTGGTTCCCAGGTATACGAAATTATCTACGACTTCGAAGTTATGACTGTCAACAGTGACGTGGGAGCCAAGACGCGAATGGGCCGACTGTAGTAGATGTCACAAGGACCCACCTTCTTCCGTCCTTGTCACGTCGCACTTCTTGGATGGCGGTGACGTCATCATTGCATGGGACGTCATCAAAAGGGGGTATCTCATACGAGGCTTTCTTCGATTTTTCATTGGTACTTCGTTCTTATGTGGTTCAAATCCTACGCACAACCGCAGAAGCGGGTTTGCCTTCTCACTTTAGCTCACCTTCAAACAGATGTTTGTTAGCTATCCAGAGGATACTTGGTCTAAAACGGGAATTCGTGAGCTGCTTGAATAATGTGGAGAAGAATCGTTTCTGGCTACTCCCAACTGAATGACAATCAAAAACTTTCCTCACTTATGTGAATTTCTACACATGACCCCATCCTCTTATTACTAATAAATAAATCTTCACTGCCAATGAAATCAAAGAGCGACCACCACTCACGCTGATATCTGTGCTACCTCAGACCGTGTACCTGGCGTTTGTGTCTGAGCCAATAATTACGTTGACTCCTCTAGGCCTGGTCTCCAGAAGAGTCCTTTTCCGCAAGGCCGGAGGTAGTTACACCTCGTCGTCGTGCAGTACATATGCCGATATTAGCATCCAATATTTGCGGAGTCCGAAGTGTTCGAATCCACTTCCATCCCAGTTTGACCATCACTACCCTCTGATCCGTTGTTCTAACATGTAGTGGGACATAAGCTTTAGCATTGGTAGAGAGGGTCTGGAAACCACTCTCCCAAGGCCATAGCTGATGGCCCCTTTGTCATCTCTCTTTCCCCTAACCACCCTCACAAAGACCGCGCCTCGCTTCCACTCTTCATGGGAGTTGGCTCCATCATCCCTACTACGATCAAATACACCAAACACTATGGTCTTGCAAACTATATTCAACTTGCCAACATGGAGGCTTCAGTGGATTTACGCGCAAATAAAAATCTTACTTACCATTGTTTGTACGATCCACCAAATATTTGTCCAGTCTTTACCTTCCTCTAAAATCACTTGTAAACCATATGAAAGATCCATATATTTGAGATTTTGTAAACTCATTGTTTAGTTTTTAATTATCCAAATTTTCAAATATGCTGCCTGAAGCACAGCTTTTTTGTTTGTGGTGTGAGATGATTACACCAATATAAAATTAACGCTCCGCCCCTATCGATGGTAACTCCCAAAGTACTATTTTCCATGTATTGATGGTGCAGACGATTATTTTGCTACTCTATTACTTGGTCTAATTATGGAATTTCTGAAAGGGTGCGAATATTCCATGTTCTGTTTTTCATGCTATAAGTCGTTATCTTGGTGGGTATTTGTTTTGTCAGAGGTGTCTTTATTTTGGTTTCGTTGATTATGTGGGCTTCAGATTACCATGTTATCGGCCTACTTATCCCACCAATCCTGGTGTCGAGGTATCGACTGCTGTCGTAGTAATTGGCTTGTATTTGTAACCACATTTACTCGATGCAGACGATAAAGTAAGATCGGATAATAACCAAACCAACCCACATGCAATGATTATGTTGAAACCAACATCATTAACGAAAAATGTTAAAAACACTAAGTTTTACAGTACAATTGGTATAAAAATAGGCAAGGGGTGTGTAGAAATCCCCTTCACAGGCGCGGCTACCAGGGTAGCAAGACTGTAGGTGCCGGCAGATTTCAGTCGATAGTAGCAGTAGCAGGCGGTAATGCGGGGTAAAATCGCCAGCGTAAGCAGAGGAGCGTCTGCCAGGTTTATGGGTGATCCCGTTAAGGGTGGCAAGTCGGCAAGTTCGGACATTAACGTCAGAGGCGATTGACGAGTGTGTCGAAGTTTTCAGTTCTGCGTGTAGGATGGCCCTTAGCAGCTCCTGTCCTCTGAGACAGGAAATATCTTAGGTGGACGCCGGAGTTTTCGGAGTTCAGATCTTCTGGGACTTGCCATTTATAAGTCTGAAATTAAGACGGCCAAACGGTCTTTTTGGAGAGCCTCCTAACCTGGTCTTTGAACTCTTTCAAACTCCCCCGGGCTAGATGGCATTATAACTGAGCAGCGAAGTTATCATGCAGCTGGCTGGCCTCCGTCTACGCGAATTGGTTAGATTGGGTCATATCATTTGGAGGCAGGTTAGAGTGTTTTTCATCCCTAAAGCCGGTAAAAGCTCTCATGCTACTGCAAAATACTTCAGGATAATTAACCTCTTCCCGTTTCTCTTAAAGGCACTGAAGAGGCTAATGAATTTGCCTAGGGTCGGTAGACACCGCCTTAGACTCTGTAGTCTCGTGGTTGGAGAAGGTCCTCTTAAACAATGATTTCGCGGTAGGTACCTTCCTCGATATCGATCGCCGATTTTGGGGTCGAAGCGAACCTTAAGCATCTCATCTAAAGTCTGCTCAGCGACAGAACTGTCATTGCGGAGTGGTGTAGCACTCATGCTCCAGCTTGTAAATAGGCGTAACCCGCAAGGAACTTGAAAATCAAGGTTGTCGAGTGAAGGCTTAGGCTGATGATGCAGACTCTTTGGTTAAAGGTTCATTAATACCGTATATGACCACGTATAAGTGGTAACCCGCTGGGCGCATAGAAGTGGCCATAAACCCTAGTAAAACGGAACTCTTTTTATGTACAAGAAGGTATAAAATCCCAAATGCCACTCTCCCCTCTTTGGGAGGTTCCAGTCTTTAACCTGCGGACAAGGTGAAATACCTGGGGCTTATCTTTGATAGGAAACTCTCTTGGAAGCCAAACGTTGAGGAGAGTGAGTTCGGTAAGAAGGTGGGATCTCTCACTGAAAGTGGTTTTATGGCTGTACGAGATCATAATTAAGCCCATAATGTTCTTTGGCGTTGTCGTCTGGTGGAGGGCTCTCGAAAGAGTCACACTAGCTAAGCAGCTGGAACGTGGATCGAAGATAAAGTGGAAGGAGGGAGGGGGAGTTACCTGTGGAAAGCTCTCAATCAACACCAGCTTAAGGCTATCAGACCACTGGGACCACGGGGTGAAATCATCTAAGCATTTCGTCCTCCAAACTGAGGTTGAAACACATTGGAAGGCTCACCTCCGTCGAACCAATCGAACTTGCTAAATTTGACATTAGCCGACTAAAGAAGTTCGTATCTTATTCCAAACGTTTTGCTGAATCTTAAGAGATTTTGATCCATTAGAAGTTTATTGGTATCACAAAGACGAGCGCTCAAAACTGTCTAAGTGAGATCTTCGTGCATATGCCAACATAACCTAATCTAACCTGTATAGTTCAGGCTACGTTTTTCAAACGTCTTATACCAAATATATGCCAATATTCTACGACAAAAAAAAAACCAAAATGTTATTAAAACATCAATCACGCTTATGGTTGAATCACTGTATTTGATGGAGCTAATTGTATATTGAGCCAAAATTTCAATTTAACTAGTTTGGGATTTTGTGATTTTTAGAGTTTAATATATATTCGAACATAGTGATCTGAATATGAATATATATACTTCTAACCATGCCCTATCTGCCTTAAACTAAAATTTTTATTTGAAAGTATATGCAATATCCTAGTCGATTATCAATTATTAAATAAAACCAAATTCATGTAGGCAAATCATTGATATGTAGCACATAAATTGTTTAGATTGCATTGTTTTAGGTTAATATTTCCATTCATTAGCTCCTCCAAGTAATCTTATTCGTTTTATAAGTTTTACATTTAGGTAACTTCCTTAATATACTTTTAACAATATTTTAATGTACTAAACATTAAAACTATTCGTAGAATTAAAATTAATGTACAGTTTACTAGCTTTTTTGAGTAGTTTGCCTTAGACAGACACTAAAGGAAGCACACAAAAGTCATCTGATGTTCAAAAAAAGGAAGAGAGAGAGTTAATTCAATAAAGGGAGATAATTATCTATAGTATAAATAATAAATATTTACAAACAAAATATTTGTTTTAACAAAGCAGATTTTCAAAACACCATTTTTAAATAATATTTATGTATATTCAAATGGGTGTATTCTCATCAACTTAACTCACAGTTTTCTTTATTTAAACATACTAGCGGTACCAGCGAACAAGCGTTTTCCATGTTTTTCTTTTACTTCTTTATCTACATACTATTCTTCTTATGTCACACAGTTTTAGCAAAAACCTCGAACTTTTTTTGGAGTGATGAAATTATTCGCCAGTTTGCCAAGGCGGCATATCAAAGCATATTTATAGACAAAGTTCTCTCAGTCTAGTAATTGTAATTTGCATACAAAATAAATCCTTTATAATGGGCATATATATAATATATATAATACAACTCTCTCTCAATTCACTTCAATCTTTCGTTTCATCATTCATTTTTTCTATGATTACTAATAGGTACATTGTTTTAAATATTCACTTTTTCCATTTTAACTAAGATCCAGCCTCTTTGAAATGGAATCCTTTTTAAAATTACATCGAGTGTTTTTTTCAACAGATCTCGATGTAGCTTTGTTGTACATATGTATGTGAGCATGTGTATGGTTGTTACAACTTCATAATTTCTTATAATTTTTGTACATTACAAACTCGCAGTCATTTTTAAACTGACGACGTGGCATTTCGTGCACTGTCAATAGTTAAACTAGAAGCACGCAAACTCAGCGATGCCAAAGATAAATTACTCCGGTATAACGGTTTTGGTGATGAATTTGTTGTCAGTAGTAATGCGGTACTGTCAACATTTGGCATAGCACTGCTCAATCCGTTACAGATTATAGTCTTTTCATGGGAATTACTTACAACTCTACCGTTTGCTGTACAAAGTGGTGGCAAAATATCAATCGTGTCGATTGTCAGTAAACCTTCACCAACATTATCATTAATATTTAAGGTATTAGCTGTATTACAGTCGGGTACACTGCCACCACCGGGAGGAACACAACTGCTTTCGCTACCACAAAGATGTAGTCGGGAGCTCAATAGCTTATTACATGCTGGACAAGCACGGGAAGTGCCTTTTTCTTTCCGTCGCAAAAGATCATGAGCGCAACTGCAATATATGTGGATAAAGAAAATAAATTAAAAGAAGTAAGGAAAGGCCAAGTTCGGGTGCAACCGAACATTTTATACTCTCGCAATTTATTGCTATATATTTATGACAATAACACACAATTTGACTCACATATTCGGCATAAACATATATAGTATAAAGTCCATTAAAAGTTTGAAACCCTAATATTAGGTATAATGGGAGCTAGGGGAAGTTATGACCCGATTTAAACCATTTCTGGTACAGATACACACTATTAGAAGAAAAAGATTTCCTCTGAATTAAATTAAGAAATCTGAGAGATTGGGTTCTTCATATTCGATACCCGGGGCATTTAAAAGTTATAGTCCGATTTCGACAATTTTTTTACAAGTGATGCCACAGATCACATACTCTATGAGCGCTAGAGTATTTATGCAAAGTTTTATTTCGCTATCTTCATTGGTTCCGTGTCATCGGGGTGTCAAGAAAATATTATATACCGAATTTTATTGAAATCTGTCGAGTAGTTCCTGAGATATGGTACGTGTCAGTAGTCCAATTTCGCCCATTTTCAATACCAACCGTCTTATGGTGCCAAGGAATATGTGTACCAAGTTTCCATTTTTACTCAAGTTATCGCTTGCACAGACGGACGGATGGACAGACATCCGGATATCAAATCTACTCGTCACCCTGATCACTTTGGTATATATGACTCTATATCTAACTCTTTTAGTTTAAGGTGTTACAAACAACCGTTATGTGAACAAAACTATTTTACTCTCTAAGCAACTTTGTTGCGAGAGTATTACAAGTAAGGAAGGGCTAAGTTCGGGTGTAACACTCTCGGGTGTTACACTCTCGCAATTTATTTATAAAATTTTATCAATATAACACACAATTTTACCCATATATTCGGCTTATGTATGATATAAATTTCTTTGAAAATTGGAAACCATAATATTAGGTATATGGGAGATAGGAGAAGTTTTGACCCGATTTCACTAATTTTTGGCAAGGAGACATTTTATTTAAAGAAAAATATTCCCTTTGAATTTATTCAATATATATGAGAGACTTACTTATATTTTCGGTAAAAAAATTATTAGAAGCTCTGAGGTTCTCATGTTCCATTATGTTCCGATTTCGGCGATGTTTAGAAACATTACACATTTATTGCGTTTTCTTCTTTAAATGAAAATGTTGCCTCTTTATACATCAACATTATACACATTCTGGATTACCTCTTTGAATGTGTTCCAATTTTTACATAAAAAAATAACAAAAAAATGCACCTTATTATGCTAGTCACCTCACTCCTAATTTGAAAACACGAATACAGAATAAATGCAACATTTTTTTTTTTTGAAATGAAAACGCTATTAGAACCTGGATTCGAATACTCATAAAAGTATAAAATTGACTACTTGTGTGAAAAGTAGGTAGCCAGCATTTTATTTGTTTGTATGTTTTCATCGTTTAATTTCACTTTCAAAACAGATCCCCCACACTCGAGGGTACAAATATGAGCACAAATATAAACAAAAAAGAAACAATAGGGGAGTCCGGTTCTTCCTTAATAAAGCCGGAAGAAAGAAGGCAGAAGTCAAATGAAATACCAAGAGTGAGGTTGCTGGTGCATCAACTAAAGCCTACCTTCAAGGTCGAAGAACTATAACATCGTAAGCATTTTTTTTAATTCTACTACCTGTTATTAATCGCATCCAGAACTAATTTAGAAGACCTTCCTTCTTTTTTGTAGGTACTCGTTTTGACGCCTAAATAATAAATAAATCAGTTGGCATGGCCTGGAAACAGGCTCGATTTAAACCCATTCGAAAACCCGTGGGCGATTATGAAGAAACATGTATCCACACAGAAGCTGAGGAACCAAAAATACTGCATTTCGTCCTTTTTAATAGGTGGTATGATGACATGGAGGTCGGATTACTTCAAAAGGTCATTTCGTCCACCCCAGCAAGGATTATTGTATTTATTGAGATATTTCCTATTGTATGTGATTGGCGGTGAAACCGATTATGCGGTTATAGCCGAATCGATGATAGCGCGCCACTCCTCTCTTTCCCTCGCATTTCGGCACCAATTGGAGATCCCAAGTGTAATTAGGTCGCTCTCCACCTGGTCCCTCCAACGGAGAGGAGGTCTTCCCCTTCCTCGACTTCCTTCGGCGGGTATTGCATCGTACACTTTCAGAGCTGGAGTGTTTTCGTCCATTCGGACAACATGGCCTAGCCAGCGTAGCCGCTGTCTTTTTATTCGCTGAACTATGTCAATGTAGTCGTATAACTCGTACAGTTCATCGTGCCATCGTCTTGCGCAAAATTTTCCTCTCGAAAACTCCTAGTGTCGTCTCATCGGATGTTGATCGTTTCTGCGCCAAGCCGCGACTGCACTGACTGTTTGTTTGATGAAGGAGATATTTCGTCTTGTCCTCATTCACCACCAGACCCATTCGCTTCCCTTCCTTATTCAGGCGGGAAAAAGAAGAACTAATGGCGCGGATTTTTTTGCCCAGCACTGTATGTCAAATTGCGAAGGTAGGAATTGGACATGTATATTGGCTAGAAAAGTTCTTTATGTTTTTATATTATACAAATATAGTGACCCAGATACCACTACAATAAGCTGGCAGACGGTCTAAGGTAACCGGTTCTATTGACTGCTACTGCAGCAAACTATGAAAATTATAGTATACAAGCAATTCGAATCATACGTAGCGGTCGAACGTTAATGTTTTTTTCGAAATAATTGACAAAAGCTCGTCGAAGTTCCACATTCTCATTCACAACACACGGATTCGTTTAAAAGAGGACCAAATAAAACTTTCAGCCAAACTTGGCTTATTTGTAATGCCGAATATTTGCTTATGAATTGCTTTGAGAACGTATTACATACATACAGAGGTAGTCAAAATTATTTACACATCGAACCTTTTTTTACAAATTTCACACAAAAAGCTTTTACTTGTTGTTCTCGCAGAGTAACAAAATGCTATGTCATTTCTCAGCGAATGAAGTTAGTTAGGCTAGAATAGCTAGAAATATGGCAGAGAAATAAGCAAATGAACTGAAGACTCGCAGTAGTCAAAAGAATTTACACACATTTTTCCATTTATACACAATATGAACTCTATTATCCTGTTCTTATTTAATGATAAATATAAAATTTTAATGTTCAGTAATATTTAAATGTTAAGTTACGGTAATTTCATAATTGGTTACATCGCATTTGGCATCAATAACAGTCTGCTTTATGGTCCGAATTGATTCAACACAATTGTGCGCGAAGTTAACTGTTAATGTTGACCAAATGTCGGTAATTTCGGGGTTTTCGATTATTATATCAATTGTTCTCTGATATTTAACGAAATCCCAAATATTTTCAATAAAGTTTATGTCGGGGCACTGCGCAGGTCAACTTTATTTGATTCACTTAAAAGTTTTGTTAGTAACGATCCTTTATGAAATGGAGCATTGTTCTGTTGTAGAATGTAGTCAATAGTTGGGAAAGGCCGACTAACCACTACAATGACATGGTCATGTGAATTCTGATATATCCGGATGATTTAGGGTCCCTAAAATAGTACCAAATCTCCAAAACATAAGTAAGGAAAACTTCCCCAAAAAATCATAATATCACCTCCGACTGTGTTTAACGCCTGAGCTGCATATTTCTTATTCTTACGTGGTAAATGCATAAAGCGTTTACTAAACAAGGCTGGAAACAAAATTCAGCCTTATCTGTCCAAACCACGGCTAAGGATACAATTTAAAGCAAATGAGAGGCATATCGCTTTTTTGGTTTGGAAAATATTGATATTGATTGAAAATATTGGTGTTTACGTTAAATTTTTTTAACATCCTCAACAGTATGACTACAATGTCTTTTCATGCGGTATGCTAATTCGATTCTGCTGCAATATTATGACTGGGATTTTGTATGACAGTTTCTACTAATTTTCTACATTATCTTGGAATTATCACAGGTTTCTGCCCAGTTCTCTTTAAAGTATACTTGCAATTGATCGTCTCCTTCGTTTTAATAACATTATAAACAGTATTCCTTTAAATTCTATAAATTTGTACTAACTCCGAAGCCGAAACCCCAGTCTTAAACTTAGAACAGTCTCCGATCTTCTTCTTCTTCTTGACTGGCGTAGACACCGCTTACGCGGTTATAACCGAGTCCAAAACAGCGCGCCACGTATCCCTCCTTCTGGCAGTTTGGCGCTAATTGGTTATACCAAGCGAAGCCAGGTCCCTCTCCACCTGGTCCTTCCATCGGAGTGGAGGTCTCCCTCTTCCTCGGCTTCCACCAGCGGGTACTGCATCGAATACTTTCAGAGCTGGAGCACTTTCATCCATTCGAACAACATGACCTAGCCAGCGTAGCCGCTGTTTTTTTATTCGCTGGACTATGTCTATGTCGTCGAATGACACATACAGCTCATCGTTCCATCGTCTGCGGTATTCGCCGTTGCCAATGTTTAAGGGACCATACATCTTCCGCAAAACCTTTCTCTCGAAAACTCCTAATGCCGTCTCATCGGATGTTGACATCGTCCACGCTTCTGCACCGTAAAGTAGGACGGGAATGATGAGAGACTTGTAGAGTTTGGTTTTTGTTCGTCGAGAGAGGACTTTACTTTTCAATTGCCTACTTAGTCCGTAGTAGCACCTGTTGGCAAGAGTGATTCTGCGTTGGATTTCCAGGCTGACATTGTTATTGCTGTTAATGCTGGTTCCCAGGTAGACGAAATTATCTACAACTTCAAAGTTATGACTGTCAACAGTGACGTGGGAGCCAAGACGCGAATGCGCTGACTGTTTGTTTGATGACAGGAGATATTTCGTCTTGTCCTCGTTCACCACCAGACCCATACGCTTCGCTTCCTTATCCAGTCTGGAAAAAGCAGAACTAACGGCGCGGGTGTTGTTTCCAATGATATCGATATCATCGGCGTACGCCAGAAGCTGTACACTTTTGTAGAAGATTGTACCTTCTCTATTTAGCTCTGCAGCTCTTATAATTTTTTCCAGCATCAAGTTAAAGAAGTCGCACGATAGTGAGTCACCTTGTCTGAAACCTCGTCTGGTATCGAACGGCTCGGAGAGGTTCTTCCCGATCCTGACGGAGCTTTTGGTGTTGCTCAACGTCAGCTTACACAGCCGTATTAGTTTTGCGGGGATACCAAATTCAGACATCGCGGCATAAAGGCAACTCCTTTTCGTGCTGTCGAAAGCAGCTTTAAAGTCGACAAAGAGATGGTGTGTGTCGATCCTATTTTCACGGGTCTTCTCCAAAATTTGGCGCATGGTGAATATCTGGTCTGTTGTTGATTTTCCAGGTCTAAAGCCACACTGATAAGGTCCAATCAGTTTGTTGACGGTGGGCTTTAATCTTTCACACAATACGCTCGACAGAACCTTATACGCGATGTTGAGGAGGCTTATCCCACGGTAATTGGCGCAAATTGTGGGGTCTCCCTTTTTGTGTATTGGGCAGAGTACACTGAGATTCCAATCGTCAGGCATGCTTTCTTCCGACCATATTCCGCAAAGAAGCTGATGCATGCACCTTATCAGCTCTTCGCCGCCGTATTTGAATAGCTCGGCCGGTAATTCATCGGCCCCCGCCGCCTTATTGTTCTTCAAGCGGGTAATTGCTATTCGAATTTCTTCACGGTCGGGCAATGGAACATCTGCTCCATCGTCGTCGATTGGGGAATCGGGTTCGCCATCTCCTGGTGTTGTACTTTCACTGCCATTCAGCAGGCTGGAGAAGTGTTCCCTCCACAAACTCAGTATACTCTGGTCATCAATAACTAGATCACCTCTGGGGGTCCTACAGGAGTGTGCTCCGGTCTTGAAACCTTCAGTTAGTCGCCGGATCTTTTCGTAAAATTTTCGAGCATTACCCCTGTCGGCCAGCTTGTCAAGCTCTTCATACTCACGCATTTCGGCCTCTTTCTTTTTTGTCTGCAAATGCGTCTCGCTTCCCTCTTCAGCTCTCGGTATCTTTCCCATCCCGCTCGTGTTGCGGTCGATCGCAACATTGCGAGGTAGGCAGTCTGTTTTCTCTCCACTGCGAGACGACAATCCTCATCATACCAGCTGTTTTTTTGGCTTTTCCGAAAACCAATGGTTTCAGTTGCAGCTGTACGTAAGGAGTTTGATATGTCGTCCCACAGCTCCCTTATACCGAGATGCTGATGAGTGCTCTCAGAGAGCAGGAGTGCAAGTCGAGTAGAAAATCGTTCGGCTGTCGGTTGTGATTGCAGCTTCTCGATGTCGAACCTTCCTTGTGTTTGTTGACGTGTGCGCTTTTCTACACAGAGGCGAGTGCGTATTTTAGCTGCTACAAGATAGTGGTCCGAGTCGATGTTGGGACCACGAAGCGTACGCACATCAGAAACACTGGAGACATGTCGTCCATCTATCACAACATGATCGATCTGGTTGCGAGTTATTCGATCCGGGGACAGCCAAGTAGCTTGATGGATTTTCTTATGCTGGAATCTAGTACTACAGACGACCATATTTCGGGCCCCGGCGAAGTCGATCAGCCTCAGACCGTTTGGTGATGTTTCGTCATGGAGGCTGAATTTTCCGACTGTTGTGCCAAAGACACCTTCTTTACCCACCCTAGCGTTGAAATCGCCAAGCACGATTTTGACATCGTGGCGGGGACAGCGCTCATAGGTACGTTCTAGGCGCTCATAGAAGGTATCTTTGATCACTTCGTCCTTCTCTTCCGTCGGGGCGTGGGCGCAAATCAGCGATATGTTGAAGAACCTCGCTTTGATGCGGATTGTGGCTAGACGTTCATCCACCGGAGTGAATGCCAGGACTCGACGACGGAGTCTCTCTCCCACCACGAATCCCACACCGAATTTGCGCTCCTTTATATGGCCGCTGTAGTAGATGTCACAAGGACCCACCTTCTTCCGTCCTTGTCCCGTCCATCGTATTTCTTGGATTGCGGTGATGTCAGCCTTTACTCTTACGAGGACATCAACCAGCTGGGCAGAGGCACCTTCCCAATTAAGGGTCCGGACATTCCAAGTGCATGCCCTTAAATCGTAGTCCTTTAAACGTTTGCAGTGGTCGTCATCAAAATTGGGGTCTCTCATCCGGGGCTGTTTTGTTCTTTTCATTGGGGGGTGTGTTTTTATGTGGTGGGTCCCAAACCCTACGCACAACCGCGAAGCGGGTTTCGCCTTCTCACTTTAGCTCGCCTCCAAACGGATGTCTCTTAGCTACCCAGGGGATACTTGGTCTAAAACCGGAAGTCGTGAGCTGCTTGAGCCACATGTAAAAGAATCGTTCCTGGCCACTCCCAAGTGAATGGCAGTCAGAAACTTTCCTCACTTACGTGAACTTCTACATATGACTCCATCCTCCTCCGATCTAGTTATAATCATTAATTCCTTTAGTTTCGGCATTTTATTTACCAAGTTTTATATTTTAAGACTTTTTAAGCTAAACACCGCGATTTAGCCTTTATTCTTGCATTTGGTTTAAGGAAGAGTAGTGATTGGCTTCTATTGCGTTCATAACTAACTAACAAAGTCTTAAAATATAAAACTTGGTAAATAAAATGCCGAAACCAAAGGAATTAACGATTATAACTAGATCGAAGACTTTTACTAAGTTTAAGACTGGTGTTTTGACGCAAAAAAATGAGTGTAAATACATCTCACTACTGCGAGTATTCAGTTCATTTGCTTATTTCTCCGCCATATTTCTAGCTATTCTAGCCAAACTGACATTCATTCGCTCTGGAATAGATCAAGGTTTACAACAACATACATTTTGTTACCCTGCGACAACAAGCAAAAGCTTGTTGTGTGAAATTTGTAAAAAAACGTTCGATGTGTTAATAATTTTGACAAATGAATTACTAACCGTGCATGTAAGATATGAGCACATGGTAATGCCTCTATTGAGTCCGGCTCTAAGCCAAAAGTGTCACCACATGCACCGCAAAACAGCCCAAGCGCTGCACCAGTTTGACTCGCTAAACGCAAATGTGTATTGTACTGCTCCTCATCGCCTAAAGCACGATATATAAGAGCAAGACGACTGCGTATTCTACGCACCAAAAGCTATCCATATCCAAAAATTGCAATAGAGAAAAAATTGGGTACATGTAAGTAAATATGTTTGAGTTAATCACTTAAGAATAATATCAGAAATACGAAAAGCACCTTGGAACCAATGGAGCTTGCCACCTCAAGCAACCGTGTATTAAATTCAAGTGGCCTGCAATTACAAATTTTTTGCTGTACTCTTAATGATTCCAAACAACGCGCTGCCCCATCCATAGCTTCCATTTGTGCCATGCGATCGCCAAGTGCAGCTGAGGTACCCATAGCTTGTTCGTATTGCCGAAATGCGCGCTTGAAGAGTATATTCAATGAACAAATTATAAATCTGATATTAACAAAAACTCACGTCCATGTCCACTTTTTTGCGATATATATCACCCATTACTCGTAAACTGCGCGTATATGTTGCTTGATCTCCTGAAATCAACGCAAGCCGTGTGGCTTCCTAAAATTATATAATATATATCGTATTCGCCATTGTAAATTTATTAACATTTCATGCAAATTATATAATAAATTTACACACCATGCAGTAATCATGTGCGTCACCCAGATCGCCTTGTTTGCGTAGAGCAGCCGCCATGCGCAACAGAGCAGCTCGATGATGTGATGAGTTAAGATCTCCCAGTTGTAATGAGCGCGATAAATCATAGGCCTTCGATGCATAGGTTGCACTCTTATCATTATCCTGCAGACGACCAAACAGCTCAGAGAGCGTCACATATACCTGTAACTCAAGAGAAGGATCACCTATTGAAGTGGCTATCTTATGTGCTCCTTGTAAGCCCTCAAGTGCACGCGAAAATCCGCCCATTTCCAAGTAAACGCGTGCTACTGTCAAGTGCACAAGGCCTCCAGTCCGACACTGGGTCCCACATTCGTTATACAACGAATGGCGAGCATAACTTAGTGCACGTTCAAGACCACCAAGGCGCTCATGAGCTCTCGCCAAATTTAGATAAGTTTCCGCTCGCATTGTTGGGGAATCCAACTCTTCAGATATTCCTAACTGCCGATGTCCGAATTCAATCGCTTCACGATATTTACCCCAATCCATATGCGCCTGATAAAGATAACCAAGTAATTGAAAGCAATCTTCGCGGCGATCAGTCGCTTTCAAAGCACTTCGCCAAATGCGTACAGCAGCATTTTGATTATGTTGTTCATAAAGGCGCAGGCCCCGTTCAATCTATTGAATTGTAACTTTTTATATTAAAGTATGATTTTTGGATTTACAAAAAATATGTAATCGTTTACCTTTCGTCGTGCCATATACTGTTTTAAACTACGTTGGCAAACTAAAAAACAATTTATAAGCGAATTCTGTGAGGCAGATATTCCATGTCGCGCCCAAAGGGATGTACCATCGGGACTGGACCCACAGCCAGCCAGCCGAGAATAGCTTTCATCTAATTGACTCAGATCTATAAAATAGTTTCAGTGAATTAGTAGATGTGCTGCATTGTCCCTACTTACCATTGAAATTTTCCAATAAGTAACGTGAACCATCCGGCGATGCAAGCAAGTGTGTTGCTGATAAATTATGACTATGCGGTATGCTATATACCCAGAAGATTTTAATGACAGTAGAATTGAAAATAAAAGATCAACAAAATAAATTAAACATTGAATTCAATCGGCTGGAGATAATTATAAAGGGTGTGTTACACATAATAAGATTTAAAAAAGTTTCAGGCCAGATTTGGATTAACATAACCTCAGATAATATGTATACTCTCGCAACATGTTGCACAAACTTCGCACAACGGTTGTTTACAACACCATTCAGATATTTTCTAGAAATTCAGAGGGTATCTTTTTCTTATAATAATGTGTCTCTGTGCCAAAAATTGATAAAATAATAATTTTGCATAACCTGATTTTCCTTATTCACCAATCGACCGGCCCAAAACGAAATTATCTGCTCACCGAAGTGTTCTCTCAATAGATGTAGTGATAGATGCGATGTGTGGGAAGTGGCGCCGTCTTGTTGAAACCAAATGTCGTCGAAATCACGAGCTTCAATTTCAGGTATCAAATAGTCGGTTATCATGGCGTGATAACGGTCGCCATTGACGGTTACGTTCTCACCAGTATCATTTTTGAAAAAATATGAACCAATATACCTCCGGCCCACAAACCACTCCAAGCCGTATTTTTTCTGGATGAAATGGCAGCTCTTGAATCTCTTTAGGTTGCTCTTCGTCCTAAATGCTACAATTGTACTTTTTTACATACCCATTGTGCCAGAAATGCGGCTCATCGCTGAACAGAATTTTTCTTGAAAACTTCGGATATTTTTGGAACTTTTCAAGAGCCCATAGAGCGAAGCGATGTTGCTTGGGATGGTCAAGCGTCTTCCGTTCTTGCACGAGCTGTAGTTTAGGTAATTTAACATATCGACCTAAAATGCTACGGCTGCTATATTTTCTTCACAGTAAGCCGATTATGTTGACCATAAGTTGAGCGAAGCGCACGAAACACATTCTTTACAGAACGTTTCGTAATAAAGTTAAACAATTTGTAAACGTTGTTCAGGAGTAAATAGTATATTGCGCAAAATATCATTGTTTTTAGTTGACATATGAATTTACACCACAAGTTTCACTACAAAAATCATAAGCAGAAATAAATAATTATATTAATGCTTACCTGAGAAGATCCTTTGAAGATATGCTCTCCCATGACATGACTACACCGTGTTTACTTAAAAAAAAAACAACAATTCTTTGTTATATTAAAAAAAATAGTGAAAAGGCAATGGAATAAATAAATATTAAAGTAGAAGTAGAATTATTTAACTTTCCCACCTCTTTGAGAGATAATTACTAATTGGGGATATATTTCAAAGGGTTTTCAATATGCATATAACGTCACCACATGAACATTTATCACAATATTAGGACTTAAGTGAAATTTAGTGCTTGTTTTAATTAAAATATTTTCTTTAAGGCGAAAAGTTTACCTCAAACCCCCATTTATCGTAATGTCATTGGAAGTACACTGCCTTTGGTTAACCCTTGAGGGTAAACGATAGTATCGATAGTGAAACCACATAACTTCTTAAAATTCGCTTCAAGCGCAGACATGACGCACGGATGACTACTCCTCGTGGACTACGTGACGGCAGTCCATCTGGTATCGCAAAGGACCAAAACTTGTCTATATGTGTCTTATTTTTATACCAGACTAACCTAACCTAACTGATTCCTGTGGGCTATTCTACATACATTCTAGATAATAACTTTGATTTTTCATGTTACAAATTTGTTAATTTAAGTGGTAAATTGCAAAAGACAAAAAAAATAATATTTCACTTCACAATACTTGCAATAACGACAAGAAGTTTCAAAATACTTTTCAGTATGAGAAAATCATTCCAAAACAACAACAATTTATTATTTATTTAAAATTAAATCAATACACGATTTTAATTTGATCAAATTGCAATGTTTTATCAACATCGAAAATCATCATATGCACAATGGCGCCTAAACGTGCGTTGGAAGCACTTAACTGAACACTAAATGATACAGGATAGGTACTACGCAATGACTCGAGATGTTTAGGAGGCGCAATGATTTTACTGTCTGTCTATTTCCCCCCAGACACTGCCCGTAATTCCAAGATCAACTGCTGCCGACGAAATACACGATTGACTCCAATCATCAAATCTAGGGAGTTATATGAAGAATCTTCAGCTAACATGAGAGTTGCATTGCTGGACGACACATCTGTTAAAGATTTCTCTGAGTAATTGCTGACTATTGGTAATGGTGGAGTACCTGTCAATGATTCGAGCGGATTTCGAATTTCTGTAACTTTGTCTGATCGAATAACGAACGAACTCATCAACAAAGTATTCCCAACCACAAAAATAATGAATGGTTGAGTGAGCGAGCATTTCATTCATTCAAATCTATTGGCTGTGTAATAAATGAAGATGAAGCCACCAGCTATCCAATTGATTTTTTTATACTGCTTGGATGTACCTGACTTACAACCGCACAATTTACGACTAAAGATTGGCTCCGTAGTAATCATGCTTCGAGACTTAAACCAACTAAAACCATGCAACAGAACGCGTTAGCTAATGAAGCATGATTCAAGTATTTGATTTTTATAGATTATCCTATGAACTCAATAAGGCGGAAGGAAGTTCGCCACCGGGTCTGCTAGTTATATATATAAAGATAAAAAAATTATAAAACAAAATTTAGTAGTATTGAAGAAATCTGCCTTACTACTTTAATGGGGTATACGAATTCAACTCACTAATAGAGTCCGACCGATTAATCGTCCTATGTCAAATGTGCACCATTTTGTTTCACAACCTTTTGAGACTTTGCATATAATTTTATAACGGCTGTTTTAATTATTTAAAATTTGTAGTATTCACTTTCCAAACTTTATAGAATAACTAGCAGACCACTCCGGCTTCGCACGGGCTTAAACAAACATTTCAAAAGTAATAAGTTTTTACACACTCTCTCATACATATGTATGTACTTTGCCGTTTCATGCGTGGGTTCATTTTAAATAAAGTAAAATCAGCAAAATTCGAACATGTGCTAAAACTTGATTGCGACCTCCAGTCTTTAGTGTCCGTTGTCTTTCTCTCTGATTATGAAGGCGTTGGGAACGCTCAGAGTTCGACGGCCTAGTGCGAGCTTGTATATTTCTAATATTTTGTTCTCTCAAGCGCGTACTTGGCATGTTTTAAAATTGTGTTCGTTACTCGACTCACTGGCACGCGATTGCGATGCGAAGAAAATGACTCCAAATTCTCCATCACGAAGTCCTTTTTGATACCCACACCTGGGAACTGTTTCCAGAAAGATGAGATTCTAGCAATAAATATAGCCTATATTACTCAGGGTGAATGTAGATTTCCAATGGTGAATGAATTTTTGAAATCGGCACAATAGTTTTCGAGTTTATTCAATACAAACATACATACAAATCTTTTCTCTTTATAATAGTAGTTTAAATAAATGTAGCCTATGTTACTCGGGTGAATGTAGATTTCCAATGGTGAATGAATTTTTGAAATCGGCACAGTAGTTTTCGAGTTTATTCAATACAAACATACATACAAATCTTTCCTCTTTATAATAATAGTATAGATAAAAAAATTAATATTTCATTGAACAGCTTCGATTTTTTAACCAAGCCTTACCCCTCCGGGGCTTATATTATGTTCCCACAGACGCTAATCAACGAGGTTTAGGCTGTTGAGATGTTTAACTCACTAAACCGCTGGATTTAACAAGATTTCGCCATACAAAAGTGACACTTCATAATCACTTTATCGAAGCGATTTGAAGCTAAACTACTCTAAATCCCCCTATGCGACTCTGATTTTGCGCCATCTGTTGGTCACATTTGTTTAATCAGAGCTGCTTTTCACTACAAACTGAAGAAGTAGAAGAGTACCGACCGTATTCTATTTTTAAAATTTACCAATATAATATTGAATAAATTACTTGGGAAGATATTTAAAACTAAAGCCCCAACAATAAAAATAATTATTTTTAATAATAACTCATAATTTGTGTTTTCATAGTTTCACTAGCTAATAGTACAGAAACACTCTTACGTATATGAATCAAAAACAGCTGATTTGTAAATCTCCAACGGCAGTGAGAACGGGATAGTTTTGTGAAGCGTTTAAATGTAATCTAATCACTTCAAATTTTCTGATTTTCAAATCCTGACAACGTTTAAATAATCGTCCTTCCCAAATCTCTTTGACTACCAGTGTCAAATCTCATAAATTGATTGGTTCCCGTTAAGCAACACATCTTCGATATCCGTCATCAGGTTTTAAATGAAGTTAGGGTCAGGAGACTGAATCTGCGAACTTGCTAATATGCAAATAATAGGGCAAATATCATATTGAAGTATCTGTTCCTATGGTATATTCCATAAGTCATATGGTAACATTACCTTTTCTAATATTTTGGCATATGCCATTTGATCCACGATGACTTCCTTCAAGAGAATTGAGCAAACTCCACTATGTGAAATGTTACCGAATATTATGATTTAGGCGCAACCACATTTGACAATTGTTGCTGTAAATCGGGGATATTATTTCGTGTTAGATGGACCCAGAACGATGTTTCTTAAACCGAAGTACAGATAACAGTACAAATAATTCAATTTTGGAATAATTTGATCACAGTATGTGTCGCCATTTAGCCACGGACTAGGAGACACACTTTGGCAAGTTGTATACGGGTTTCTACGTGGATTTTTTGTATTGTGCTAAAAGCATACGAACGGAGTATGTATTAATTTAAATTTCGTTCGTCATGGATGCTCTTGGCTGATGCAAAGGAATGCTTTTCGCCGTAACGTAATATTGTGTATGCATTTGTGCACTGTAATGCATTTTGTACACTTTCGCACACTTTTATACCCTTTCAACAAAAGTTGCCACGGTACGGTTGTTTGTAAAACCTAAAACTAAAAGAGTTAGATATAGAGTCATATATACCAAAGTGATCAGGGTGACGAGTAGATTTGATATCCGGATGTCTGTCCATCCGTCCGTCTGTGCAAGCGATAACTTGAGTAAAAATGGAAACTTGGTACACATATTCCTTGGCACCATAAGACGGTTGGTATTGAAAATGGGCGAAATTGGACTACTGCCACGTACCATATCTCAGGAACTACTCGACAGATTTCAATGAAATTCTTTTTTTTTTTTTTTTTTTCAATATTTCTTTATTTATTGAATCTGCTTTGTTTAAAGCCTAACAATAAGTATTAAAATCTTAAATCTATTTACAACTAAGTAAGCTCAAGAATGTGTTTGAGCTTTTTGGCAGAACGTTGCTCTTTAGTAGGCAGGTAGATCTCTTCTTTTTAAACGAGTTTGATTGGAATGTACCAAGGCGTTTGCCAATGGGTTTGGATGTTCACGAAGTTTAGAAATATATTTCTTTCTGCTGTCCTCTATTTCCTTCTTTACCAGAGGAATATCAAGATCCTTATGGATATTTTCGTTACGCATGTACCATGGTGAACCCGTTATTGTTCTAAGCATTTTAGATTGGAATCTCTGAATTATATCAATGTTGGTTGCACAGGTCGTACCCCACAGTTGAATACCATACATCCAAATCGGTTTTATGATTGCATTGTATAACAGGACTTTGTTGTCTAGGCTAAGTTTAGAATTTTTGTTTAGAAGCCAATTTAAATTTGCTGCTCTTAACTTCATGCAAGTTACTTTACTCGCTATATGTTTCCGCCACGTAAGCCTTCGATCCAGGTGAATCCCAAGATAAGTTACTTCATTCGCTTGGGGTACTAATACATTGTTTATTTTAACTGTCCGACATGTTTCTGGTCTTAGAGAAAATGTAACATGCTTGCATTTTTGCTCATTAATTTTTATACGCCAGTTGGCTAGCCATTCTTCGACACAAGTTAAGTGCTCCTCTAATACTCTTGATGCTCTAATGGGGCATTTGTTTCGGCTTACTATGGCTGTGTCATCCGCAAAAGTGGATGTCAATACGTTATTAGCTATTGGAATGTCTGCTGTATATATTATGTACAGAGTGGGGCCTAACACACTGCCCTGAGGTACACCGGCCCTTATTGCTCGTTCTTCTGATATAAAATCTGCTACTTTAACCGTAAATTTCCTATTTCTTAAATATGACTCCAATGTTTTATGCAATTTGTAAGGTAAAACGTTTTTGATTTTCCATAAAAGGCCTTCATGCCAGACCTTATCGAACGCCTGAGCTACATCGAGAAAAATAGCTGAACAGTACTCTCTGTGCTCGAATGCTTTCCTGATTTCGTTTGTAATTCTATTCACTTGCTCTACTGTGCCATGTTTAGCACGAAACCCGAATTGATGGGTTGGTATTATATTATTTTCGTGGAGGAAAGGAGACATTTTTGATAGTAAAACTTTTTCGAATATTTTGGAAAGACATGGTAAGAGACTTATTGGTCTGTAGGAAGATGGTTGTGTTAAGTCTTTTCCAGGTTTATCTATCATGATGATCTGCGACTTTTTCCACGAAATTGGATAGTACCCGAAACCAAGAATTGCATTAAAGAGCAAAGAGAGCACTGATATAGCAATATTTGGCAACTCAATTAACATTTTTGGAGTAATATTATCGTGTCCTGAAGACTTTTTCGGATTTAGCTCTTTTAGGATCTTGATAATTTCATAAGTAGACGTCCTAATAGACACGCTTGACTCGTTTGCAATATTGGGCAAAGTTGGCAACTTAAAGTTGTTTTTTGGGCCATTGGGTTGAAATACCTTTTCTAGGTGATTTGCAAAGCAATTTGCCTTTTCCTCATTACTACGCGCCCAATTACCATTCGACTGTCTTATAGGCATCTTGGAATCTACTGGAGGCTTAAAATACTTTTGGGCTTTCCAAAGGGAGTTTTTCTTGCTAGAATTTGGACACAGGTGCTTTATATAATTTTCAGTATTGTATTCTTCATCGCGTTTAAGTGCTTTTTTTAACTTACGTGCAGCCGATTTCAGTTGACGCAGAGTTGAAGGGGAACGACTTAACTGCCATTCACGTCTCGCTTGCCTTTTCTCATTTACAAGCTTTTCTATTTCATTATTAGTCATGTTTCTAAAAACCTTAACTTTTCTTTTAGGTGTTGCCAAGACAGCTGCATTAGTTATTACATCATTGAATTCCTTTACGCTTTCATCAATATCTCTTCCTGTACTTATTTTTAAATCGATATTAATGTGGCTACTGATATATTTTCTATATTTCAACCAGTTAGTTTTAAAAGATGTTAGAGATACTTTTGGCTCAACTATCATGGGCTGTTCGCATAACTTTATAAGTACAGGAGAATGATCAGAACATAAGTCAATACATGTATCTACTGTTATTAGCGATCTATCTATATTTTTGACTACAGCAAAATCTATTAAGTCTGGTATTTTGTTTCTATCACTGGGCCAGTATGTCGGCTTACCAGGAGATATTATATCAAGGTTATTGTGCTTATTTATAATAGTGTAGTACAGCTGTCGTCCTTTCGGATTAATAAGACGTGAGCCCCAGTACATGTGTTTTGCATTATAATCACCACCTGCTAGAAATCTTGGACCTAGCGTTCCAAAAAAATCTTTAAATTCGCAGTCTGTAATTCTAAAACGAGGTGGACAGTATATAGCCGTCAGATTGAGGTCAGAACCTCGATTTTTCAATGATATTGTTGTAGCTTGTAGCTGCGCTGTAGCATGTGGTTCTAAAGCATGGTGGTTTAGCCGATTTCTAACCAATACTGCTGTTCCACCGTGCGCCTTTCCATCTGGATGATTTGTAACATGAAGTCTATATCCCGCTATACAGAAATTGTTTTTATTTGTTAAATGAGTTTCTGATAGCAGCATAACATCTATGCTTTTTTCAGTCAGAAATCGTATTAACTCCAGTTTGTGTTGGTTTACACCGTTGGCATTCCATATACAAATATTTAGTATACTCATTTTTTAGATAATAAGGTTTGTAACATTTGATTTTGAGATTTGATCAAATCTTGGATCATGTTTTGCATGGTAGACATGAATTGTGTCATACATTGAGTCAGATTTAGAATCATATTTTCAATACCTCCACTTGGTGGATTTTGCGGTTGTTGCATTTGCACAGCGTTGCCTTTTACCACATTTGCATAGCTTCCCTGGACAAGGATATCCTTAGAATTACCAGGTTTCGAACTCTGGTCTGTAATTAATACATTTTCGTTACGAGGGATATTCAACATTTGGTTACGACGAGCTTGAATTCCCAGTGACAATTTTGATTTCAAGTCTTTATATACAGGGCAGCCCCTGTAGTTAGCAGTATGATTTCCTCCACAGTTACTGCATTTTTTATTTGTATCCTCTTTTTTAAGAGTGCATTTTGATGTTGGGTGCAAATCACCACATACCACACAAACACTGCGTAGAGTGCAATATGATTTGGTATGCCCATACTCTTGGCAGTTAGTGCATTGTACCGGACCATTTCTTTTATGAGGTTCTTCAACGGTAATTCTACGATGGAGTAAATATTTTAAATTGTATATTGGGTGTGTTTCATTCTTTTTTATTGGATTAGAGTTTGGCAACAATTCAATTTTAAACATTGGTTGTGGTACTTTATTTCTATTGAAGATATTTACCACATTTTTAATTCCAAAGCCGCATTCTTCAAGGGCTTCTTTGATATCATTAGATTCTACCGAAGACTCAATGCCTTTTACAACAACAACTAGGCCTTTAGAGCTCTTCAGTTGATAAGAATAATAATTCTTGTTGCTATTTGACAAAAATTTCACTATATCCATAAAACTTTTCTCAGTGTAGGATTGTATTTTAGTTTCATCTATCTTGCCTTTTTTCAAAGGCACGATATGAAAATTGTTGGTACCTACAATTTCACTGAGTTTATCAACAAGTGCATTTGAGCTACGCTCACGTAAATATATTGGCGGCGGCTTGGCATTCGCGACTGTGGTGGCACCCTTCGCATCGTCGTCCAAACCATTGCTTAGTATGGCAAATCTGTTGCCATTTAAATTTCCAGGCTTATTTGTATTAAGCGTGGCGGGTTGAAACTTTTTGGCATTAACCGCTGTCTTGATAGGACTTGATTTCCTTTTTATGTTGACGTAGCGGTCAATGCCAGTCTGTACAGATTGTACTTTTCTTTTAGGTACATGCTCACCTTGCATTGTTTTTTCCTTTGGTGTCCGCTCGTTTGCTGATACCTGCTTGGTTGATGTTGCCTGCTGATTTGTTGTTGCGCACTTGCTGTTTTTTTCAGTTTCTGCTGATCCCTTCTGCTGCTCGGCTGAGCGCTTCGATGACTCATCTTTCTCACCGTTTGATTGTTTGTTTGAGAGAGCAGATTTTGCAGGCTCAACAAAGCTGAAGTAGGCATTCAGAGAATGCCTACGACCTTGCTGTTGAGACTGCGCAGCGCTAGCGCTCATGTTTGTTTTTTTTTATTTGTTTGTTTTGTTCACTTTTATATGTTGTTTGTTATTTATTGTTATTTTAAACTAATTTGTTTTGTTTATGTTTTGTGTTTTGATTACAAATTTCGAATACACAAGTTATTGGTTGTTTAATTTTTTATACTCTCGCAACAAAAGTTGCTAAAGAGAGTATAATAGTTTTGTCCACATAACGGTTGTTTGTAAGTCCTAAAACTAAACGAGTTAGATATAGGGTTATATATACCAAAGTGATCAGGGTGACGAGTAAAGTTCAAATCCGGATGTCTGTCTGTCCGTCCGTCCGTCTGTCCGTCTGTCCGTCTGTCCGTCTGTCCGTCTGTCCGTCCGTGCAAGCTGTAACTTGAGTAAAAATTGAGATATCTTAATGAAACTTGGAACACGTGTTCCTTGGCACCATAAGAAGGTCAAGTTCGAAAATGGGCGGAATCGGACCACTGCCACGCCCACAAAATGGCGATAACCAAAAACACATAATGAGCTATAACTAAGCCATAAATAAAGTTATGAAAATAAAATTTGGAACATAGGATCGCATTAGGGAGGCATATTTGAATGTAATTTTTTGGAAAAGTGGGCGTGACCCCGCCCCCAAATAGGTTTTTTATATATATCTTGCAAACCAATAAAGCTATATAAACCAAACTTTCTGCAGTCGTTTTTTTAAGCCACTTCTTAGTACAGTTCAAAAATGAAAGAAATCGGATAATAACCACGCCCACCTCCCATACAAATGTTAGGTTGAAAATGACTAAAAGTGCGTTAACTCACTAACGAGAAACGTCAGAAACACAAAATTTCACATAAATGATAGCAGAAGGAAGCTGCACTCAGATCTTTTTACAAAATGGGAAATGGGCGTGGCATTGCCCACTTATGGGTCAAAAACCATATCTCAGGAACTACTCGACAGATTTCAATGAAATTCGGCATATAATATTTTATTGACACCCTGATGACATGTGTGGAAAATGGATGAAATCGGTTTACAACCACGACTACTTTCTTTATAACTCACTTTTGAATTTCATCTGAATCCTTCACTTTATAACATATACATTAGGAACCAATGATAATAGCGAAATAAAACTTTACACAAATACAGTATATGATCTGTGGCATCACTTGTGAAAAAATTATCGAAAACGGACTATAACTTTTCAAGGCCCCACATATCGAACATGTTGAACTCAGCGCCTAAGGTTAAATTTTAACCGAAAATATGGGTAAATCTCTCAACTAATTTAATGTAATTCAGAGGAAATTGTTTTCTTCCAATAGTGTGTCTCTGTTCCAAAAATTATTAAAATCGGGTCACAACATCTCTTAGCTCCCATATACATAATTATAGGTTTTGCAAAAATATCATCCCCTAGCTCCCATATACCTAATTAAAGGTTTTTCAAAAATTCGTTGGGCTTTATTACGCATATATGTATTGGTTAATATGTGATATATCTTAGCAAAATTAAGTGAGCGTATAGTATTGGATATAGTGTACCTTGCTGGTGAAATTGAATGAAATCGGTTCAGGAATTACCTCAGCCCTCATACACTATATAGGACGATTTTCGTTATTCTATTAAACTTTATGCCGAATTTATGGGTAAATTTGTGCGTTATCTTAATAAAATTTCTTCCATAAATTGCGAGAGTATAAAATGTTCGGTTACACCCGAACTTAGCCTTTCCTTACTTGTTTTGTTTTGCTTTTATTATTAATTTATTATGAAAGTTTTCACGGAGCGTATTAAACACTTCCGTACTCTTTGAAAGCTCACAATTATTGAAAGCTCACAATTATTGAAATTCGGTATATAATTCTTTCTTGACACCCTGATAACACGGACAAATGGGCGAAATCGGTTCCCAACCACGACTACTTTCCTTATAACTCAATTTTGAATCCCATCTGATTCCTTCACTTTATAAGATATACATTAGGAACCAATGAAGATATCGAAATAAAAGTTTACATAAATACTGTATATGTTCCGTGGCATCACTTGTGAAAAAATTGTCAAAATCGGACCATGACTTTTCAAAGCCCCGGATATCGAAATGTTGAACTCAGCGCCTAAGGGTAAATTTTAACCGAAAATATGGGTAAATCTCTCAGATAATTTAATGTAATTCAGAGGAAATTGTTTTCTTCTAATAGTGTGTCTCTGTTTCAAAAATAATCTTGGATATAGTGTACCTTGCAGGTGAAAATGAATGAAATCGGTTCAGGAATTACCTCAGCCCTCATATACTATATGTGACGATTTTCGTTTTTCTATTGGACTTTATGCCGAATTTATGGGTAAATGTATATGTTATCATAATAAAATTTCTTCAATAAAATGTGAGAGTATAAAATGTTCGGTTGCACCCGAACTTAGCCTTTCCTTACTTGTTATTACTGTAATTTAAGGATTCGCTACCATTTCAGCAGATCAGTCTTCGATTTCTTGGAGTTCCTCATAAGTTTTCCCCCAATTTTCTTAATTTTTTGTTAATTTTTCTCTCCACATCGCATCCTCTACACACAGGAGGCAACAGATTTATTCAATTAACCTTAATTAATTAAAATAGCTTATAGATTATAGAACTCTACTTACTTTTCTAATTTTGTTAATATTTTTAAAGATATATTTTATTTTTTTAAGGGAAATGTCTGGCACTAGTTTATTATTATCAGTACAATATTTCGTTGTATATACCGTTATACATTTACGTATGATACTGAAAAGCAATGCAACCAAAAACATTTTTCATGTTGTCACTCTTATTATTTTGTGGACAACTGTGGATATGGAGTACTTTATTTTACTTTAAACATGGTATATGACTTTTGTACAAGCAAGCAAGCACTAAATTTGTAACGTACATACATAAGTATTCACTTTTATGTTTATGTTTGTATTTTTTGAAAGAAATTCTGCAAAAACTATAAGCGAATAATTTAAAAGTAAGAACTATTCAGGTCAAGGGCGCTTTATTGACGAATTTTGGAGCCAGAATAAAATTCCTACCCTTTAAATAAAAAAAACTGGCTATTAAATGTTTTTGAGCTTGATTTTTAGCAGAACTTGTTCATTTGTCCAATTCATAGATTTTAACTAAAAACGCCAAGGACACTCTAACATCAACATGCGTTGCAATATGTTTATTATTATTTTTAACAACTAAAGTTGCTTACAATTCAATTTGTGGCGAATAAACAACTTAAAAGATTCTTTACTTTATTCGGCGCATGACCGTAATCCTTTTACGACAATCTGCAATTCACATTATATATTGAGGTGGTTGAAGCCTTCAAAGAAAATGGGTTTGGTTTATTGGTTGCGAAAAATAAAAATACAATTATGTTTACAGGCATTATTTTGAAATTTGTTATAAGCTTTTTATATTTTTATTTTTTTGTTATGGTATGGTATATCACTCACATTTCGTATTTTGAATGCTTAACATCTTTAAAAAACCCACAACACTTTTCAATGCGAAGATATTTGGAATTTAAACAATGACAATACTTTATGTTAGGGTAACTCACATAGGTGCAATTTTTTCCTTTTCTAGAAATAATTTCTCCCGAAAGTAGTCACGTTAGTATTTTAAGAAAACACAGAAACAGTAGCGTCATGTAAACATGCCAAAAGGGTGTGTATGTCAACAACGAATGTAAGTATAGATGTCCGTGCACGCGCTAACACAAACATAGAACTTTGTTAATAGCTTAAATCGTACTGTTCACAAACCTTGCTCTCCTTTAGAACTGCCCAGCTCTACGAGACTCTTCTCAACTCAGATAAAATGCTTCGTTACCAGTTGCTGATGCTCGAACTGTCACAATTTTTGGCACATCCCAGTTGTCATCCACAAACACATTCACTGACATTTATTCCACTTCGCCTTTAACTCAATTTAATATCGAGGTCAGTTTATTATTTTAGCCACATCCTTGTATCCCTGTTCACACACACACTAACAAACGCATAAATGAATGCCACCGTATCTTTATACTTTGTTTATATACGAGGGCTGCTATATATATTTCTGGCCTAGGCAACTCTAAGTGTTGCCAGGTGCAATCTGACATTTCCATTGGAAAGTTTGTCATTTTTTAGCATAACATCACTCAGAACGTTTTGTCATTTAATCGTGAATTGTTTTATTTACAGGGAATTAAAAAATTCATCTCGGCCAAAAAATGGATTTAACTCGTGAACATTTTCGTGCGATAATTTTTCACAACTTTCGACGTGGATTATCGCGACAAGAGTGCATCGATGAACTAAAATCTTTGTATGGCTATGAAGCACCATCCTATAGCACTGTGAAAAACTAGTACAACGAATTCAATCGTGGCCGACGCTCGCTCAAAGACGAATTCCGTAAAGGTCGTCCAAAAACAGCCGTTGTGCCAGAAAACATCGATGCCGTACGTGAACTGATAATGCAAGACCGTCATGTAACATACCTTCAGATAGAGGCATGCCCATGCATTTCTCCCACTAGCATACATTCGATATTGCACGAACACCTGGCCGTAAAAAAGGTTTGTTCTCGTTGGATCCCAACAATTTGACAATCGCTCAAAAAAGGCTCATAAAAAGTGCTTCGAAAATTGGTTTGAGCGCATGCAAAAGTGTATAAATCTTGATGGAGAATATTTTGAAAAACAATAAAACCATTTTCGTTGATAAATATTCCTATTTTCATTATTAGGGCAGAAATATATATAGCAGCCCTCGTATTACCTTTTAAATGGTTACGTGGCTTTAAAAAATTCAAAATTACAATAAAAATATGTTAAATAGTGCAATATGTTTAAAATATTATCCAAAAATATAAAATCGATGAGAGTAAAATTCTAAGAGATCGATCCTTTAGTAGTTCCGGCCAGACCACGTATGTTTGAATGTAAAACTTTATCGCTTATCTTAAAACTAAATTTTTTAAGTCGGTCTACACGATTTTTAGAAAAACTTTGCGTTTGTTTTAAATTTTGCACACATATTTGTTATAACTTTATCTAATTAAAGGACTAAGTGTTATTTTATATTTTTATTACGACTATTTTTTTTCGAAAATTTTACCAAAAAAGTAAGTTTTATGGTTTAAATTCAGTCAAAAATTAAAATTTTAATATTCCGTTTTTTCATTCGACCAGATTTATCCAATATTTTTGATTTATTGATTTATTGATTTTGGATGAAACAATAATGAGTTATGCTGTCCACGGCAAGAGCTTTTTTGGACACGTCATGAGAGATGACACGGCTGAGTTTTTGGAATTTGTAAATAAAAATAGATATGTATCTTTGACATGCTAAACTGTTATGAAACACTGTAAGACCTCGCTTTGCGTCGTAAATACGTTCCAAAATATCGCGACTAAAATTGAAATAACGCAAAGTGAATTGCTATTTTCTATTGAAAATCATAAAAACATAGATTACCGCATCTTTCATTCAGTCTTTATTTGATAAAAAATAATATTTAAATAGACAGACTAGAAATTCAATCTAAAATGAACAAGAAAAGAAGGGTTAAGTTCGGATGTAACCGAAGATTTTATATTCTCGAAAGTTATTTATTTAACCCATATTCGGCCGCTGGTCGATTTTTCGACCATCAACTTTGGAGGTCCATTATTCTGAAGCTAAGTGCTATTTTCATGATTTTTTTTCAGAAAAATTAAATTCTGAATTTTATTAAAACATAAAGGATAGTTTTTTCAGTTAAAACATTAAATGAAAAATTTGGTAGAATCATAAAAAAATTAATTTTTTAAAGTGTTTTTGTTTAATTTAAAAAAATTGGGAAAACAAAAAAAATTGTTGTTATTTTTAATTGTATACGAAAACAAGAGATCAACTTTTAACAATCAAAAGAAACTCACCTCAATATTTCAAGTTTTTTAACTTTTAAAACTACATACTCTTTGGTGGTCGAAAAATCGACCACTGTCCAGAAATCGTCAAGTAGGACAACATTTTTTCAAGCATGATTTTTGTTATTATTAAGTAAAAGGCAAGTATAAATCTTCAAAATATCAAATATTTAATGGCCCTTGCTTTAGTTTTTTCAGATTTTATACTTTTATCGTTTTAAGTATGGCATCACCTGTCCGCATGTAACCTTTTCGTCTCATAGGCAGGCTCTAAATCTCCGTATGATATTTTCTCGTTGTATTTTGATAAATTAATAATTGCAGAGATAACGCATTTCAGAAACGAATATGCGAATCAACACAATGCTGCCATTAACGCCACGCCAGTGGAAATACGTAGGTTCATTGGTATTTTGTACATTTCGGGGTATCACACCTTGCCTCATATTGACCATTATTGGTCTGTTCGGCCCGACATGGGAATTCCAATTGTAAAACAAGCGTTGAGTCGTAATCGGTTTAAAATAATAAAACGGTTCTTACATCTCGCTGATAACACCGATTTAAATACAGTAGAACGTTTTGCCAAGGTTCGCCCGCTTATTGATGTTCTCAATAAAAAATGTATGTATGCAGTTCGGAGTTTTTAGCCATATTCTTTCCGTAGATGAACATACTTTGGTCGACACTCATGCAAAATGTTTATCAAAGGAAAACCGATTCGTTTTGGATTTAAGTGGTGGGACTTATGTTCAGAAAGTGGATATTTATTTTCTAGTATACTATATGGGGGTGCAGCAACCCCTCACGATAAGAATATCGGTCTAGGAGCACAAACTGTTTTAGATTTGCTTGCTAACGTAACTGACCCCGACTGCCATATTATTTTCTTTGACAATTTTTTTCATCCTATCATCTTAAGTGCCTATTGAATGAGCGTCGATTTTTTGCAACCGGTACTATACGTGAAAATAGGATGGCAAAATCGCCCTTAAGGAATTTAAAAAAAAGAAACGCGGGGCATTTGACCAGCTACTCGATGGTCAACAAGAAATATTGACTGTACGGTGGAACGATAACGCTGTCGTCAATGTTATTGCTAATAACTCCACAGCCGAACCAATGGTATATGCTACAAGATCTTATCGGAAGCAAAAGAAAACTATCACCATTCCACAGCCCAAAGTAATACAAGAATATAATCACGGAATGGGTGGATTGGATCTTCATGACAATGATGTGGCCAACTATCGGATATGTATACGAGGAAAAAAATGGTGGTGGCCAATATGGATTAATGCTCTTGGTAACGCAATGGTCAATGCATGGAAGTTGCATTCTTCTTCTTCTTGACTGGCGTAGACACCGCTTACGCGGTTATAGCCGAGTCCAAAACAGCGCGCCACGTATCTCTCCTTCTAGCAGTTTGACGCCAATTGGTTATACCAAGCGAAGCCATGTGGAAGTTGCATTGTATGTTAGCAAAATTTCAAAAGACGACACCACTTTCACAAATTGATTTTCGATCTGAAGTCACAAACCATTTGTTACTTACGACAATAAGGAAGATTACGAGAATGGAGTTGAAGATGAGGACTCTGGACATCCATCGAACCTCTCTCGGATCAACGAAAAGGTACACGCCGTCATGAGAAGTCTTGAAAATAAATATCGGCGCTGTAAGTTATGCAAGAAACATACTATTTTTACTTGCAAAAAGTGTAACGCTTATTTACATACTAAATGTTTTGATGAATACCATCAAAATTTTTAAATTTACGTCTGTTCAATATACATGTATTATATAAAAAAATACATATCTTTTAAATAAAAGCAAATAATTTGAACTAAAATCATTAAATTTTTCTTAAAGAAAATAAAACAAAAAAAATATATTTTTTTCATAGTCAGAGTCATTGAGCTTTCAGAGAGTACGGACGTGTTTAATGCGCTCCGTGAAAACTTTTATAAACAAACAATAATAAAAGCAAAACAAAAAATCAATTAAACAACCAATAAATTGTGTAAGCGAAAATTAAAATCAAAACACAAAATTTGCCCAAAATAAATTAGTTTAAAATAACAATAAATAACAAAGAACATATAAAAGTGAACAAAACAAACAAATAAAAAAAACAAACATGAGCGCTAGCGCTGCGCAGTCTCAACAGCAAGGTCGTAGGCATTCTCTGAACGCCTACTTCAGCTTTGTTGAGCCTGCAAAATCTGCTCTCGCAAATAAACAATCCAACGGTGAGAAAGATGAGCCAACGAAGCGCTCAGCCGAGCAGCAGAAGGGATCAGCAGAAGCTGAAAACAACAGAAAGTACGCAACAACAAATCAGCAGGCAACATCAACCAAGCAGGTATCAGCAAACGAGCGGACACCAAAGGAAAAAACAATGCAAGGTGAGCTTGTACCAAAAAGAAAAGTACAATCTGTACAAACTGGCATTGACCGCTACGTCAACATAAAAAGGAAATCAAGTCCTATCAAGACAGCGGTTAATGCCAAAAAGTTTCAACCCGTCACGGTTAATACAAATAAGCCTGGGAATTTAAATGGCAACAGATTTGCCATACTAAGCAATGGTTTGGACGACGATGCGAAGGGTGCCACCACAGTCGTGAATGCCAAGCCGCCGCCAATATATTTGCGTGAGCGTAGCTCAAATGCACTCGTTGATAAACTAAGTGAAGTTGTAGGTACCAACAATTTTCATATAGTGCCTTTGAAAAAAGGCAATATAGATGAAACTAAAATACAGTCCTACACTGAGAAAAGTTTCATGGATATAGTGAAATTTTTGACAAATAAGAACAAGAATTATTATTCTTATCAACTGAAGAGCTCTAAAGGCCTAGTTGTTGTTGTAAAAGGCATTGAGTCTTCGGTAGAATCTAATGATATCAAAGAAGCCCTTGAAGAATGGGGCTTTGGAATTAAAAATGTGGTAAATATCTTCAATAGAAATAAGGTACCACAACCAATGTTTAAAGTCGAATTGCTGCCAAACTCTAATCCAATTAAAAAGAATGAAACTCATCCAATATACAACTTAAAATATTTGTTACATCGTAGAATTACCGTTGAAGAACCTCATAAACGAAATGGTCCGGTACAATGCACCAACTGTCAAGAGTATGGGCATACCAAGTCTTATTGCACTCTACGCAGTGTTTGTGTGGTATGTGGTGATTTACACCCAACATCAAAATGTACTCTTAAAAAAGAGGATATAAATAAAAAATGCAGTAATTGTGGAGGAAATCACACTGCTAACTACAGAGGCTGCCCTGTATATAAAGACTTGAAATCAAAATTATCGCTGGGAATTCAAGCTCGTCGTAACCAAATGATGAATATCCCTCGTAATGAAAATGTAGAAATTGCAGACCAGAGTTCGAAACCTGGTATTTCTAAGAATATCCTTGTCCAGGCAAGCTATGCAAATGTGGTAAAAGGCAACACTGTGCAAATGCAACAACAGCAAAGTCCACCAAATGGAGGTATTGAAAATATGATTCTAAATCTTACTCAATGTATGACACAATTTATGTCAACCATGCAAAACATGATCCAAGATTTGATCAAATCTTAAAACCAAATGTTACAAACCTTATTATCTAAAAAATGAGTATGCTAAATATTTGCATATGGAATGCCAACGGTGTAAACCAACACAAACTGGAGTTAATACGATTTCTGACTGAAAAAAGCATAGATGTTATGCTACTGTCAGAAACTCATTTAACAAATAAAAACAATTTCTTTATACCGGGATATAGACTTTATGTTACAAATCATCCAGATGGAAAGACGCACGGTGGAACAGCAGTATTGGTTAGAAATCGGCTAAACCACCATGCTTTAGAACCGCATGCTACTGCGCAGTTACAAGCTACAACAATATCATTGAAAAATCGAGGTTCTGACCTCAATCTGACGGCTATATACTGTCCACCTCGTTTTAGAATTACAGACTGCGAATTTAAAGATTTTTTTGGAACGCTAGGTCCAAGATTTCTAGCAGGTGGTGATTATAATGCAAAACACATGTACTGGGGCTCACGTCTTATTAATCCGAAAGGACGACAGCTGTACTACACTATTATAAATAAGCACAATAACTTTGACATAATATCTCCTGGTAAGCCGACATACTGGCCCAGTGATAGAAACAAAATACCAGACTTAATAGATTTTGCTGTAGTCAAAAATATAGATAGATCACCAATAAAAGTAGATACATGTATTGACTTATGTTCTGATCATTCTCCTGTACTTATAAAGTTATGCGAACAGCCCATGATATTTGAGCCAAAAGTTTCTCTAACATCTTTTAAAACTAACTGGTTGAAATATAGAAAATATATCAGTAGCCACATTAATTTCGATTTAAAAATAAGTACAGGAAGAGATATTGATGAAAGCATAATGGAATTCAATGATGTAATAACTAATGCAGCTGTCTTGGCAACACCTAAAAGAAACGTTAAGGTTTTTAGAAACATCTCTAATATTGAAATAGAAAAGCTTGTAAATGAGAAAAGGCAAGCCAGACGTGAATGGCAGTTAAGTCGTTCCCCTTCAACTCTGCGTCAACTGAAATCGGCTGTACGTAAGTTAAAAATAGCACTTAAACACGATGAAGAATACAATACTGAAAATTATATAAAGCACCTGTGTCCAAATTCAAGCAAGAAAAACTCTCTTTGGAAAGCCCAAAAGTCTTTTAAGCCACCAGTAGATTCCAACATGCCTATAAGACATTTGAATGGTAATTGGGCGCGTAGTAATGAGGAAAAGGCAAATTGCTTTGCAAATCACCTAGAAAAGGTATTTCAACCCAATGGTCCAAAAAACAATTTTAAGTTGCCAACTTTGCCCAATATCGCAAACGAGTCAAGCGTGTCTATTAGGACGTCTACTTATGAAATTACCAAGATCCTAAAAGAGCTAAATCCGAAAAAGTCTTCAGGACACGATAATATTACTCCAAAAATGTTAATTGAGTTGCCAAATATTGCTATATCAGTGCTCTTTTTGCTCTTTAATGCAATTCTTGGTTTCGGGTACTATCCAATTTCGTGGAAAAAGTCGCAGATCATCATGATAGATAAACCTGGAAAAGACTTAACACAACCTTGGGTCTTCCTACAGACCAATAAGTCTCTTACCCTGTCTTTCCAAAATATTCGAAAAAGTTTTACTATCAAAAATGTCTCTTTTCCTCCACGAAAATAATATAATACCAACCCACCAATTCGGGTTTCGTGCTAAACATGGCACAGTAGAGCAAGTGAATAGAATTACAAACGAAATCAGGAAGGCATTCGAGCACAGAGAGTACTGTTCAGCTATTTTTCTCGATGTAGCTCAGGCGTTCGATAAGGTCTGGCATGAAGGCCTTTTATGGAAAATCAAAAACGTTTTACCTTACGAATTGCATAAAACATTGGAGTCATATTTAAGAAATAGGAAATTTGCAGTTAAAGTAGCAGTTTCATAACAGAAGAACGAGCAATAAGGGCCGGTGTACCTCAGGGCAGTGTATTAGGCCCTACTCTGTACATAATATATACAGCAGACATTCCAATAGCTAATAACGTAATGACATCAACTTTTGCGGATGACACAGCCCTAATAAGCCGTAACAAATGCCCCATAAGAGCATCAAGAGTATTAGAGGAGCACTTAACTTGTGTCGAAGAATAGCTAGCCAACTGGCGTATAAATATTAATGAGCAAAAATGCAAGCATGTTACATTCTCGCGAAGATCGGAAACATGCCGGACACTAAAATAAACAATGTGCTAGTACCCCAAGCGAATGAAGTAACTTATCTTGGGATTCACCTGGATCGAAGGCTCACGTGGCGGAAACATATAGCGAGTAAAATAACATGTATGAAGTTAAGAGCAGCCAATTTAAATTGGCTTTTAAACAAAAATTCTAAACTTAGCCTAGACAACAAAGTCCTGTTATACAATGCAATCATAAAACCGATTTGGATGTATGGTATTCAACTGTGGGGTACGACCTGTGCAACCAACATTGATATAATTCAGAGATTCCAATCTAAAATGCTTAGAACAATCACGGGTTCACCATGGTACATGCGTAACGAAAATATCCATAAAGATCTTGATATTCCTATGGTAAAGAAGGAGATAGAGGACAGTAGAAAGAAATATATTTCTAAACTTCGTGAACATCCAAACCCTTTGGCTAATGCTTTGGTACATTCCTGCAATCAAACACGTTTAAAAAGGAGAGATCTACCAGCCTATTAGAGAGCACCGTTCTACCAAAACAGCTCAACCACATTCCTGAGCTTTTTTAGTTGTAAATAGATTTAAGATTTTATTACTTATTAAAGAAGGAGATAGAGGACAGTAGAAAGAAATATATTTCTAAACTTCGTGAACATCCAAACCCTTTGGCTAATGCTTTGGTACATTCCTGCAATCAAACACGTTTAAAAAGGAGAGATCTACCAGCCTATTAGAGAGCACCGTTCTACCAAAACAGCTCAACCACATTCCTGAGCTTTTTTAGTTGTAAATAGATTTAAGATTTTATTACTTATTGTTAGGCTTTAAACAAAGCAGATTCAATAAATAAAGAAATATGTATAAAAAAAAAAAAAATTTCATACTTGACGGTTTTTGGCCAGTTCATATCAAGAAAACGGTTGGTAAAATTTTTTTTTTAATTATTCTTGATTATGATCATAAAACCACCCCTTCGAAAGGAAATTAAAAACTTACTGTGATTTCATGTAGCGGCCGAAGAAGGGTTAATATTATTAAAATAAACCACTAGTCGATCCATATATTCGGCATAAAGTCCACTAGAATATCGAGAATCACTATATACAGTGCTGGGCAAAAAAATCCGGTCAGTATGAAAATTTGAATTATGAGCTAAAATATTCATCCAAGAAAACAATTTTGAATATGGGATTGATGTATTTGTAATAAGAGATAAAATAAATTATTAGCAAAAAAAAATTTAATTTTAAATTTTTAATTTAATTTTAAATTTTTTAGGAGCGAACTTTTTCAAATTTTGTCAAATTCTCCAAAAATTGGGATATTTAACAAAATTGATCACAAAATTTATAAAAACGGTAATATCAAAGTGATTGTTTGTTTTTATACTCTCGCAACAAAAGTTGCTAAGAGAGTATTATAGTTTTGTTCACATATCGGTTGTTTGTAAGTCATAAAACTAAACGAGTTAGATATAGGGTTATATATGTATATCAAAATGATCAGGATGACGAGACGAGTTAAAATCCGAATGTCTGTCTGTCCGTCCATCCGTCTGTCCGTGCAAGGGATAACTTGAGTAAAAATTAACATATCTTGACGAAACTTGGTACACATGTTGCTTGGAACCGTGAGGAGATTGGTATTGAAAATGGGCGAAATCGTAATGCTCCGCCCACAAAATGGCGAAAACCGAAAACCTATAAAGTGTTATAACTAAGCCATAAATAAAGCTAGAAAGATAAAATTTGTTATAAAGGGTCACCTAGGAAGGGGCATATCCGGATGTAAGTAAGTTTTATATGAATATCTCGCAAACCAATAAAGCTATATCAACCAAACTTTCTGCAGTTATTTCTTTTACGTACCCCATTATACACCATAAAAATTGATATAATGGGATAATAACCACGCCCACCTCCTATACAAAGGTTAGGTTGAAAATTACTAAAAGTGCGTTAACAAACTAACGAAAAACGTCAGAAACGCTAAAATTTACAGAAGAAATATCAGAAAGAAGCTCAGATATTTTTTACAAAATGGAAAATGGACATGGTATCGTCCACTTGGGCCAAAAACCATATCTCAGGAACTACTCGATCGATTACAATTCGGGACATTATACTTTCTTGATACCCTGATAACACGGACGGAAAATGGACGAAATCGGTTCACAACCACGCCTACTTCCCAAATAACTCAATTTTGAATTCCATCTGATTCCTTCACTTTATAAGGTATACATAAGGATGAAGATAGCCAAATAAAACTATACACAAATACTGCATTTCTTCTGTGGCTTCACTTGTGAAAAAATTTTCGAAATCGGACTAAAACTTTTCAAGGCCCCGGATTTTTAGCATGATGAACTCAGCGCCCAAGGGTAATTTTCAACCGAAAATATGGGTAAATCTCTCAGATAATTTAATGTAATTCAGAGGAAATTGTAGTCTTCTAATAGTGTGTATCTGTTGTAAAAATATTAAAATCGGGTCATAACATCTCCTACCTCCCAATACCCAATTATAGGTTTTTTAAAAATACGATGGACTTTATTCTGCATGTAGGGGTTAATATGTGTAATATCTTAGCAAAATTAAGTGAGCGTATAGTCCTAGATATAAAGTACCTTGGTGGTGAAAATAAGTGAAATCGCTTCAGGAATTACCTCAGCCCTCATACGAGTACACTATATGTGATGATTTTCGTTATTCTATTGAATCTTATGCCGAATATATTGGTCAAATTGTGTGATATCTTAAAAAAACTATATCAATAAATTGCGAGAGATAAAATGTTCAGTTACACCCGAACTTAGCCTTTCCTTACTTGTTATTTTTTTAATTTTAGTCTATCTAATAGGAACTATTTCAATCAATACTTTGTTGCGCTTCCTTTTGCCTTAATAACCGCCCTAATTCTTGAGGATGGAGTCATATGTAGAAGTTCACGTAAGTGAGGAAAGTTTCTGACTGTCATTCACTTGGGAGTGGCCAGGAATGATTCTTTTACATGTGGCTCAAGCAGCTCATGACTTCCGGTCTTAGACCGAGTATCCTCTGGGTAGCCAACAGACATCCGTTTGGAGGCGAGCTGAAGTGAGAAGGCGAAACCCGCCTATGCGGTTGTGCGTAGGGTTTGGGACCCACCACATAAAAACACCCCCCAATGAAAAGGAAGAAACAGCCTCGGATGAGAGACCCCAATTTTGATGACGACCACTGCAAACGTTTAAAGGACTACGAATTAAGGGCATGCACCTGGAATGTCCGGACCCTTAATTGGGAAGGCGCCTCTGCCCATCTGGTTGATGTCCTCGTAAGAGTAAAGGCTGACATCATCGCAATCCAAGAAATACGATGGACGGGACAAGGACGGACGAAGGTGGGTCCTTGTGACATCTACTACAGCGGCCATATAAAGGAGCGCAAATTCGGTGTGGGATTCGTGGTGGGAGAGAGACTCCGTCGTTGAGTCCTGGCATTCACTCCGGTGGATGAACGTCTAGCCACAATCCGCATCAAAGCGAGGTTCTTCACCATAACGCTGATTTGCGCCCACGCCCCGACGGAAGAGAAGGACGAAGTGATCAAAGATACCTTCTATGAGCGCCTAGAACGTACCTATGAGCGCTGCCCCCGCCACGAGGTCCAAATCATGCTTGGCGATTTCAACGCTAGGGTGGGTAAAGAAGGTGTCTTTGGCACAACAGTCGGAAAATTCAGCCTCCATGACGAAACATCACCAAACGGTCTGAGGCCGATCGACTTCGCCGGGGCCCGAAATATGGTCGTCTGTAGTACTAGATTCCTGCATAAGAAAATCCATCAAGCTACTTGGCTGTCCCCGGATCGAATCACTCGCAACCAGATCGATCATGTTGTGATAGATGGACAACATGTCTCCAGTGTTTTTGATGTGCGTACGCTTCGTGGTCCCAACATCGACTCGGACCACAATCTTGTAGCAGCTAAGATACGCACCCGCCTCTGTATAGAAAAGCGCACACGTCAACAAACACAAGGAAGGTTCGACATCGAGAAGCTGCAATCACAACTAACAGCCGAACGATTTTCTACTCGACTTGCACTCCTGCTCTCTGAGAGCACTCATCAGCATCTCGGTATAAGAGAGCTGTGGGACGACATATCAAACTCCTTACGTACAGCTGCAACCGAAACCATTGGTTTTCGGAAAAGTAAAAAAAAACAGCTGGTATGATGAGGATTGTCGTCTCGCAGTGGAGAGAAAACAGACTGCCTACCTCGCAATGTTGCGATCGACCGCAACACGAGCGGGATGGGAAAGATACCGAGAGCTGAAGAGGGAAGCGAGACGCATTTGCAGACAAAAAAAGAAAGAGGCCGAAATGCGTGAGTATGAAGAGCTTGACAAGCTGGCCGACAGGGGTAATGCTCGAAAATTTTACGAAAAGATCCGGCGACTAACTGAAGGTTTCAAGACCGGAGCACACTGCTGTAGGACCCCCAGAGGTGATCTAGTTATTGATGACCAGAGTTTACTGAGTTTGTGGAGGGAACACTTCTCCAGCCTGCTGAATGGCAGTGAAAGTACAACACCAGGAGATGGCGAACCCGATTCCCCAATCGACGACGATGGAGCAGCATTGCCCGACCGTGAAGAAATTCGAATAGAAATTACCCTCTTGAAGAACAATAAGGCGGCGGGGGCCGATGGATTACCATCCGAGCTATTCAAATACGGCGGCGAAGAGCTGATAAGGTGCATGCATCAGCTTCTTTGTAGAATATGGTCGGAAGAAAGCATGCCGGACGATTGGAATCTCAGTGTACTCTGCCCAATACACAAAAAGGGAGACCCCACAATTTGCGTATAAGGTTCTGTCGAGCGTACTGTGTGAAAGACTAAAGCCCACCGTCAACAAACTGATTGGACCTTATCAGTGTGGCTTTAGATCTGGAAAATCAACAACAGACAAGATATAGTCATAGACATAGTCCAGCGAATAAAAAGACAGCGGCTACGCTGGCTAGGTCATGTTGTTCGAATGGATGAAAGTGCTCCAGCTCTGAAAGTATTCGATGCAGTACCCGCTGGTGGAAGCCGAGGAAGAGGGAGACCTCCACTCCGATGGAAGGACCAGATGGAGAGGGACCTGGCTTCGCTTGGTATAACCAATTGGCGCCAAACTGCCAGAAGGAGGAAGACGTGGCGCGCTGTTTTGGACCCGGCTATAACCGCGTAAGCGGTGTCTACGACAGTCAAGAAGAAGAAGAATTCTTGCTGGAACGGACGAAATTACCTTTTGAAGTAATCCGACCTCCATATCATCATACCACCCATTTAAAAGGACGGAATGCAGTTTTTTTAGTTCCACTGCTTCTGTGCGACTAACTTTTTCTTCATAATCGCCCACACATTTTCAATCGCTATTAAATCGCTACTGTTTTCAGGCCACAAAGAAGGAAGTCAAAATTAGTTCTGAATGCAATTAATAACAGGTAGTAGAATAAAAAAACAAACAAACAAAATACTTATGATGTTGGACCTGTGACTGAGAATCGTCCTGGAAGATTTCGTCATTTTGGTCCTGATACAGTTCTTCGATAAATTATGTTCTATTGATCTCGAACTTTTTTAGGTCTAGTTAAATTAGCACCAATACTGGTTTTAAAATTCGTAATTATTATATTCGCAAAAAATAGTTATAAATAAATTTTTATTTTCTTTAATAATTTATAAATTTTAATCGAGCACTTCACTTACCTTTCTATTTCGACTCTCTAATGCTAGCGAAATGTTAATAGTTAATAATATATTTTTTCCTTGCTTCTCCTAGATGTACTTAGCTGTATTATAGTTCCTTTCTGATTCCTGGTGTCCTTAACCGGATTACTTTCATCGTCAACTTTCTTAAAGATGTCCTGTAATCGTCTTTAACCCGATTGTGGATGTTGATTTGTCTGGATTACTGTTTTAACTTTTTCTTTATCTATATATATAAAAGAAAGTCGTGTTAGTGCAAGTCTTTATAACTGAAGAACGGCTGAACCGATTTGGCTTAAATTTGGTTTGGGAACGAAAAAACTATCAGTAACAACATCGATAGAAAAAAAGCAACTGAAAAAAATATATATCATGATGAAAAACTTAAAAACTGAAAAACGAAAAAATTTATATTTGATAAAAAAAAGCAACTGACAAAAAACGAAATGTTACATATCATTATGAAAAGAAAAAAAGCAAATGACAAAAAAAATATATTTAAAAATTTTTTATTTCCTTTACAATTAAAACTTTTTGAAACGACCCAGCGGAGAACTTTCTTCCGCCTTAGAGGCGATAACTGAGCAGATTTTTGATTTTATAGAGTTTATTTACTTTACAGTATATAATTGAATTATAAATTAACCGGTTCATATTTTTTCTGTGATTCGCATTTCTTATTGTGTCGTGTCGTGTGTTGTGATATTTGATGTGTTAAAAAATCAATGCCACGACCAAAACGAAGAGACCTATCAAGAGCCACCCGTAAAACCACTAGGACTAGAAGCATTGTTGCAGAAAGGACTCAAGAAGAAAATGAAATTGTACGTGAAGAACACAGTAATAGTATGGCTCGACTTCGGGCTTCTCAGTCACAAGAGCAAAGAGAGGCATCCCGTGAAACGGCTCGGTTAGCAATGAGAAATCGGCGAGTAAACCTCAGAAATCAACAAATATATTATTTGCGAAACTCAAGAAGAAATGTATCAAATAGTGATTTGTATCGAGAAGCGTTTCGATACAATTGGAGTATTGATTACAGTTTGCATAGGAGCGTTCGCATTGGAACAATGGAGGTTGCTTGCGAGTATTGTGATGCTTTGAAGTTATCTGGTGAAACTCCAGGATTATGCTGCCTCATTAGCATTGCATTCACTACTTAGTGGCGAAACACAAGAATCAAGACATTTTCTAGCAAACACACAAAAATATAACGGGTGTTTTCAAATGACATCATTTGGAGCAGACATGGTCGAAGAATGAGGTTTTAATCCGACTTTCAAGGTATATATATATTTATTTTTGTACTTACACCATTTACCTGGCCGTTATGTCAGTTATGTTACATACCGTCTTATTGACTAAATTTCTGTATTACTGTTAAAACAATTCCAATAGTATATTGTATTTCATATAATGCACTTGCGGTGCACATAGGAGCATTTACCCTTAAAAACCGGACAAAATTGAAAATTACAAAATTCAGCGATGGTACTCAAAATTGATTTTTTTTGGTACCTAAATAACCGGTCTACAATGAACCGATTAAATGAATGACCTTCAGGCCGCTATATTGCCACACAAGTAGTCGAAACCTAGACTTCGTTCAGAACGCACATGATTATTCGCGAAACTCTCCATTGTTCTCGAGATTGTAAGTGGTTTTTTTATGCGTGAACGGAATTCTTGGAAATATTTGTTATGGATTCAGGACAGCATGGTATGTATTTAATATTAATAATATAAAAATTAATTTAGTTAATGTACTATTATGTTTTTTTCGAGAAAACAAGGAATCATTAAAAAAACTAATTTTTTTTTTTAATTTTTTAGAAATTAGTGTTTTTGTTATAGTGTTGGGCAAAGTTGAGCTTTGATTTTTTTTTCTTAGTAAACTACAGGGTTTTTACTTAACATATCAGCTTAAACATTTTCCCCGTCTTTCCCCCCCTGTAAAAAAAACGCGTTGAAAAAAGTTGATCAGTTGCAAAAAATTAGTACTGCTTTATTATTTTTTTTTTAATTGAATACTGAAATCCTGCTAAATTAGTTTAGACGGGTGGGAAGAGTGTATACAATTTTCGAGTAGTACCCAAAATTACTGGAATTGAAAATGTGCAAGAACTACGTTAGGAATTTGTTCTATTATTTCGTTTTTTCAGGTTCAAAATCAAAAGTTATAGAGATGTCTCGAAAAACATTATATATGCTTTGTAGGGAAAACGCTGCGAGAAAATGGGAAGATAAAACGTCATATATGGAAATTTGGTTTGTCAATTCTCCACGCTAGAATCCGTTTATTTGAAACCATATTACATCTTGCTTATAAACTTCCTTTGAAGAAATGGCAAGTCCGAACCACAGAAGAGAAAAAACTTGTGAAAGAAAATAAGGAAAGAATCCAAAAAGTATACAGGGAATGGAATGGACTATTAATAGACATGCCAAAAGCTGGTTTCGGAAATTCTAATTCGGGTAACACATCTCGAAGATTCTTCAGCGATACAGATTTAGCTGCTGAAATTACAGGAATAAAAAAAGATTTCATAATCAAAGTTAACGTCATTCTAGAAGCAATGTCATCTGGCCATAAAATTGATGTAATGAAATTTCAAATCTTTTGCAAAGATACAGCAAAAATGTACGTGGAGAACTACTCCTGGCATCCAATGACGCCCACTCTTCATAAAATACTTGCACATGGCCCAACAATCATAAAACACGCTATCTTACCTATCGGTCAGCTATCAGAAGAGGCAGCGGAGGCTCGAAACAGCATTATCGTCTATATCGACAAGACTTTGCAAGAAAATTTTCACGGGTTCAGTGCAACCAAGATGTTTTAAACAGGCTTCTTCTCACATCTGATCCATTTTTAAGTTGCCAGCGAAAACGTCAACGAAGCAAAAGCCAACCCTTCTTGAGTGAAACTATAAAGCTCTTCGAGTCGCAGGAACCAGAGGTCCACGTCGACACTGAAACAGGGTTGCCTGAACATTCTGATGAATCAGAAGAGGCTTTGTAACAACACACACGGAGGAGTTCTTCTTTTTTTGTTATAATTTTATTTTATCATTTTATTTAAATATATATTCAATATAAAATGTTCGGTTGCACCCGAAATTAGCCCTTCCTTACTTGTTTTATTTTAATATGTTGCATTATTATATTCAATCATGCATTTTCATCCATAAAATCACTTAAAATAATTATGTCCGGTTTTTGAGGGTAAATGCTCCTATGTGCGGTGTAGTGAAAAGGAATATTGTATACGTTTTTTTTTCGTCCCAAAAGTTTTTTTTTTCAATATTTACTTATTTATTGAATCTGCTTGTTTTTAAGCCTAACAACAAGTTATAAAATCTTAAATCTATTTAAAAGCTAGACAAGCTCAACCAAGTGATTGACCTGTATTGGTGAAACGTTGCTCTTTAGTACGCAGGCATATCCCTTCTTTTTAAGCGTGTTTGATCGCAGGAATGTACTAAAGCATTAGCCAATGGCTTTGGATGATCACGGAGTTTAGATAAATATTTCAATCTGCTGTCCTCTACTTCTTTCTTTACCATAGGGATACCAAGATCTTTATGGATATTTTCATTGCGCATGTACCATGGTGAGCACGTGATTGATCTAAGCATTTTCGATTGGAACCTTTGTATTATATCAATATTAGTTGCACAGGTCGTACCCCACAGTTGAATGCCATACATCCAAATCGGCTTTATAACCGCATTGTATAAAAGCACTTTGTTGTCTAAGCTAAGTTTAGAGTTTTTATTTAAAAGCCAATTTAAATTTGCAGCTCTTATCTTCATGCACGTTATTTTACTAGATATATGTTTTCTCCACGTAAGCCTTCTATCTAGGTGAATACCAAGATAGGTAACTTCATTCGCTTGAGGCACTAGAATATTGTTCATTTTTACTGCCGGGCACATTTTTGGTCTTAGGGAAAATGTAACATGCTTGCACTTTTGTTCATTTACATTTATACGCCAGTTTGCTAGCCATTCTTCGACAGAACTTAAGTGCTTCGCTAATATTCTTGATGCTATAATGGGGCATTTGTTACGACTCACTAAAGCTGTGTCATCCGCAAAAGTTGATGTCAAAACATTATTAGCAGTTGGAAGATCAGCTGTATATATGATGTATAGAGTTGGGCCTAAAACACTGCCCTGTGGTACTCCAGCCCTTATTGAACGTTCATCAGATATAAAATCACCTACTTTTACAGCAAATTTTCTATTTTTTAAATAGGACTCCAAGGTTTTATGCAATTGGAAAGGTAAAATTTTTTTAATCTTATACAAAAGTCCTTCATGCCACACTTTATCAAACGCCTGAGCCACATCTAGAAATATAGCAGAACAGTACTCTCTATGTTCGAATGCCTTCCTAATTTCGTTAGTTATTCTATTTACTTGCTCTACAGTGCCATGTTTTGCACGAAAACCGAATTGGTGCGTTGGTATTACACTATTTTCATGAAGGAAAGGAGACATCTTTGATAGTAACACTTTTTCAAATATTTTAGAAACACAGGGTAGAAGACTGATTGGTCTGTATGAAGACGGCTGTGTCAGGTCTTTTCCCGGTTTATCTATCATGATTATCTGCGACTTTTTCCATGAAATAGGATAGTATCCGAAACTAAAAATTGCATTAAAGAGCAAGGAGAGCACTGTTAAAGCAATATTTGGTAACTCAATTAGCATTTTTGGAGTAATATTATCGTGGCTTGACGATGTTTTTTTGGATTAAGCTCTTTTATGATACTAACAATTTCAGTAGTTGAAGTCTTAATAGACCCAAGTAATTCGTTTGTGGTATTGTGGATGATTGGCAACTTAAAATCGTTCTTTGGGCAATTTGATTGAAATACCTTTTCTAGGTGATTTGCAAAACAATTTGCCTTATCTTCGTCACTTCGTGCCCAATTACCATTTGACTGTCTTATAGGCATGTTGGAATCTACTTAAAAGACTTTTGGGCTTTCCAAAGAGTCCCAAAAATTTGCTTTACAAAATTTAGTGCTCGAAGTGAAAACTTTACTCACTGAAAAAGGATTATAAATTGCAATAATCCGGGTGTTTTTCTTATAGAAAAGTGTGTTAGCTTGAATTTTAATTTTGATTTTTTTTTCTCTCTTCGGACAATGTAAGATTTAAATAAATACGAATATTTTTTGCAATAAAGGACTTAAATACGTTTAAAATACATAGAAAAAGAAAGTTGTTTTCTGATTTTAGCAGTACCTTTTGAAAAATTCAAGTTTAAATTGGAAGTATTATCTTGCCAGATAAAGGGTTAAGGGGGTCATCCCATGTGATGGCCTATTTAACATATATTTCGACCATATAAATATACATTTTAAGTTAAAAATATTATGTAGAACATGAGTTACGACGTTCTGAACCCATCAATCCACGATTCCGACTTATTCTCTAAGCTTAAATGCATGGAATGGAATATTACCAAATCAACATACCAAAAAATTAGGCTTTTGGTAGACATTTGAGAAAAAAAAATCGAAATGTAAATTTTTGATTGATAACACTGTACAACACTAGGCACTAGACTAGGGTATTGGATCAAGCTTAGTTTTTATGGGAGATTGTACTTTGGTTTTTAAGTTTAGTTAAGTTAATTTTTCAAAAATTCTCAATCTGCCGGAAAATTTGTATTTGGTCCAATACCCTGAAAAAAAGTAGATTTTGTCGTGTAGTGTAAAATAGCGTTCCATGATTTTACATGTGCTGACCGCACCCTACAAATTTTAAGTCATTAGGTAAAGCCGTTTTTGAGCTACGATGGAGGAATGTTTAAAAAATAATTATACTAACATCGATTTTGAATTTGTAGATACAGGGACAGATTCACCATAGAATTGGGGCATTGCAACCTCTCGAAGATGCAGAACACAAATTTTTACAAATATACTTCATGGGCAACATGGAGGAACAACTTGATCGACGTCAAGAGATCAATGCAGCAATGAGAAGAAAAATACTTCAAGATCTGCAAAAACTACTGCATGAAAATCATGCATTGGTTAGGCTGTTTAACCCATTCAAGCCCACTGTTACATATATGTAACGCACCGCATTCAAACTTTAAGCGCTGGCTGAGAGCAGTATACTTCTTCGAATCAGAATTAAAGTCTACCATTTATTAGAATACAGCAGTGCAAACGATTCGTTTTGAAAATCAAGTCAGTTCTCTTTTCAATTTCAACGCAGTTACTTGTGCGCGAAGTGAAGTTTTTTAGAAGTGGTAAAAGCGGAGAAATGACGTCATGTCGAAGGTAAATATAGATATTAATATATTTATATGTCTGATAAGAAGAATATTGTTTATTAAAAGTTATTGATAAATATGCAAAGAAAGTTATAAAAATGTGAGAAAACATATTTCCTGGGAGGAGTGCTCCCTGAAGAGCCGATAATGAAGGCGTTACATATATGTAACAGTGGGCATCTTCCGTACTTTTTGCTGGTTTTGTTAGGTATTAGCAACAGGGAACTTATCTCAGTGTTTTTATATCCGTGTGCATAACTACACAAGAATATTATATCTTTATTTTTATGTGTGTGTCATAAAAGTTTATATTTATGTTCAGATATACTTGTTTGACATTGGAGGAAGCAACAAATATCCTTGAGGAATTGATGTCAGACGATGATGGGCATGAGATTATTGAAAAAATAATTGTTGAACCTCCGAGCGGTAAAAATATTGAAACAGATGAAGATTCTGGCAATGATTTCTTTCCAAAGCAAAAGAAAAAGAAGCAAGGACCAACAAAACGAGCTAAACAAAGAAGAGAACCTATAATTCAGTGGGTTGAGGATAATAATACAAGGTACCAACAAATTTTTCCAGAGCCAAGCTATCCTGACTGCGTTAACCTATCGCCCCATGGCAAATTACCATTGCCTACCATCGGAAGATATTCGCGGGCCGAAAGAAAAAGGGTAATGGTTCCTTTGCCACATTCCATTTTGCAATATAACAAATTCATGGGTGGAACTGATAGAATGGATCAGAACGTCAATGCATATAGGATTGGTGCTCGTGGAAGGAAATGGTGGTACTCGATTTTCACATGGCTTATAGACGTGTCGGTTCAAAATGCTTGGCTTTTGCATGGTAAAGGTGGGGAAAGCGTAACCCAATTGGATTTCCGCAGAGCTATTGCCTCCAGATACTGCAAAACTTTTGGAGTTACAAAGCCTACTCAGAGTTATCGCCGAGTAGCCACTGATGAAGTGAAATACTCCAGCCGTTTTGATGGACTAAATCATTTTGTGGTCGAAATACTCGGCAAAAAAAGGCGTCGTTGCGCTGGTCTTAACTGTAAATCACATCCATCTTCTATGTGCAAAAAATGTAATGTGGGCTTGTGCATAAAATGCTTTGAAAAATATCATTATTTTGAAAATAATAAAATATAAGTATGAACAACAATGTCATAAGAGTATGAGTGTTCATTATTCTTTCAATCTGAATTGCTTTATTGTGCCAATGTTATCTTGATTTTCGCTAGAATAAAAGTACTGAACATTAATTTTAATAAAAAAAATTATGAAAATTGTATTTTACGTGAAAAAGGATGAAGTCAGAAATTATAAGGTCCTGCCCACTGTTACATATATGTAACACCTTCCACAGCGGAAGCCAGATAAACTATGAACACAATTTTTATTTTCCCTTGTTTCTAATCTCAATTGAAAAAACTTTCTTAAATTTCGCGCTCCTAACCCATCCGGTTCGCCGTGGGCTTGAATGGGTTAAGAGTGCTTTGGAACGCATGCATTCTGGACGTCGCGATACTGGACAATTGCAACAAATATCTGAAACCCATCGTTCATATGACACATTGCAATACCCGCTGATGTTTTGGCAAGGAGAAGATGGATATTATCTAATATATAAAATTCTCGTGTCACGGTGTACGTTAACTCCTCTTTTCGTCAATCTTAGCGTGCATATCGGCTAGGGTGGAGAATCGGACAACATCTATTTTTCATCCTCCTAAATGTTAAGGGTGGTCCACCCCTAAATTTTTTAACTTTCCGCGAAGAAAATTAAAAATTTTCTAAAATCGGGAAGTTATTGGTTGTTGAAGTTCAAACCGATCTGGCTAATTTTAGTCTTGAAATATTCGTGGAAGGCCAAAAAAAGATTAGAAAGTTAGTAAATATGGAAAAATTGCGAGAAAGATATCAATAAGAGAATTTTATTCGAGTTGACAAGAAAAATATAAGAAGAGAAAACAAAAAAATAATATTTTGAAGGTTGTCATTGTTGCTTTGTTGAAATATTTTTGTTATTGTTCAATTGTATAAGGCTGTGTCGATAGCCCAAAACAATTTGTAAAAATTGTAATTTTATTAAGATAACACACAATATGACCTATATATTCGGCATAGAGTCCCATAGAAAATCATAACATATCCATATTAATATTATAAATGCGAAAGTAACTCTGTATAATATAACAACGAAAATAAGAGGAATGGATTTCGTGGTGGACAACAGTTAAATAGTTCCGTATTCGCCACTTATTTCAAAAACATTCAAGACACATTGCAACATTGAGTATTGCAACTCAGTGAAGTCTATAAAATACATACATATGCAAATATGTAACGAAAGGTAGCGATATGGCGATTTTTGGCATTCAAACCTCCAATACGAACGATGAAATTGCGCAATATCAAGTTGGTCGATATGAGAACTGTAATGAAGCGATTTGGCGTATATTCGCATTCCCTTTTCACGAACGTCATCCTACTGTAACGCATTTGGCGGTGCATTTGGAAAATGGTCAACGTGTATATTTCACGGCATCGAATGTTGTCCAACGTGCTGAAAGGCCTCCAGCGACAACATTAACAAGTTTCTTTGCGATCTGCCAAAGGTATCCGTTTGCACGAACTTTGCTTTACTCGGAAATGCCACGTTATTACACTTGGAATGCTTCATCAAAGAATTTTCAACGAAGGAAGCAGGGCGATGCGGTTCATGGTTATCCAGATGTGCGTTCTACTGATGCTCTTGGTCGTATGTATACTATTCACCCAAAAAATTATGAATGCTTCCATTTGCGGTTGTTGCTGGTAAATGTGCGTGGGCCAACGTCATTCGAATCACTACGGACTATTAATGGTACAATATTCCCAACATATCGTGCTGCATGTGTAGAACTGAATTTACTAGAAAACGATAACCACTGGGATGCAACAATCCTTGAAGCAATTATCTCTGCATCTTCAAGTCAGATACGTACATTATTTGCTATCATTATTTCGACATGCTTTTCATCGAACCCATCTAATATGTGGCACAAATACAAAAATAATATGTCAGAAGACATTTTATATCAAATTCGTGTCAGTTCGAGAAATCCCGATCTTGAGATTAATGAGGAGATACATAATCGGGCTTTACTTTTGATCGAAGACATGTGTTACCTCATGTGTGGTAGTTTATTAGTCAGGTTAGGAATGCCGGGGCCAAATCGTGAAAGGAATGACGCAGTTAATCGGGAATTAGAAAGAGAACGTGAATATGATGTCATTGAATTAAATTCTGTAGTTCAAACAAATTTACCAATGTTGAATCCCAAACAAAAAGAAGTGTACGACACTAATGAGCGCAATTGATGAAGGGAATGGTGGTTTATATTTCCTGGATGCTCCTGGAGGAACTGGGAAAACATTCCTAATGGCATTAGTTTTAGCCACTGTTCGTGCGAGATCCAAGATTGCGGTTGCAGTTGCTTCTTCTGGAATAGCAGCCACATTGTTAGAAGGATGCCGTACTGCACATTCAGCATTAAAATTACCGTTAAATATGCAAACTACTGAAGAACCAACATGTAATATTTCAAAACACTCCGCAATGGCAAAAGTTTTATCAGGTTCGAGAATCATCATATGGGACGGATGCACAATAGCGCATAAACGTGCATTGGAAGCACTTAACCGAACACTAGAACTAGATATCAGGAATGATTCGAGGTGCTTTGGAGGCGGAATGATTTTACTGTCTGGCGATTTCCGCCAAACTCTGTCAGTAATTCCACGATCAACTGCTGCCGACGCTTGCCTAGAATCATCGGCGTTATGTGAAGATACTTTAGCTAACAACAAACATGAGAGTTGCATTACTAAACGATACAGCAGTTTAAACTTTCTCTGAGCAATTACTGACTCTTGGTAATGGTCGAGTACCTGTCGACGAATCGAGCGGATAAATTTCATTTCCTCCGAATTTCTGTTATTATGTATCATCGATAAACGAACTAATCAACAAAGTATTCCTAAGCATAATCACTAACCACAAAAATAGAAAATGGATGAGTGAGCGAGCAATTTTGGCGGCTAAGAATAAAGATGTAGATGATTTAAACTACATAATTCAGAATGAAATCATTGGTACACTGCATTCATTAAAATCTATTGATTGGGTAATAAACGAAGATGAAGCTACCAACTATCCAATTGAATTTTAAAACTCCTTGGATGTGCCTGGCTTACCACCGCACAATTTACGAATAAAGTTTGGCTCTGTAGTAATCATGCTTCGAAACTCAAACCAACCGAAACTATGCAATATTTGTTTAACAATTATAATGAAAGGAAACTTCGAAGGTGAGGAAGTTATAATTCCGAGGATCCCGATGATCTCAACCGATATGCCGTTTCAATTTAAACGATTACAATTTCCGATTCGTCTTGCATTTGCAATGACCATTAACAAATCACAAGGCTAATCCTTGAAAGTTTGTGGCCTGCATCTAAAAAATTCATGTTTTTCCCATGGTCAATTATATGTGGCATATTCAAGGGTGGGAAGACCATCTGCGTTATTTGTTCTTGCGCCTGATAATAAAACAAACAAGTAAGGAAGGGCTAAGTTCGGGTGTAACCGAACATTTTATACTCTCGCAATTTATTTATTTAACTTTATTTATATTATATAATACACAATTTGACCCACATATTCGTCATATATATTGTATAAAGTCCATTGAAAGTTGGAAACCATAATATTAGGTTAGAAGCACCGAGGTCCTCGTGTTCGATATATGGGGCCTTAAAAACCTATGGTCCGATTTCGGCGATTTTTAGAATGGGGCTGCCACACTATTAACATAGTATTTGTGCAAAGTTCTGCACCGATATCTTCACTAGCGCTTAACTTATATATTGTAAAGTAAACGATTCAGACCGACTTCAAAGTTCTGGTATATAGGAAGTAGGCGTGGTTGTGAAGCGATTTGGCCTATTTTCACAACATATCATTGGGATGTAAGGAAACTATTACCAACCAAGTTTCATTGAAATCGGTCGAGTAGTTCCTGAGATATGGTTTTTGACTCAAAAGTGGGCGACGCCACGCCCATTTTTCATTTTGTAAAAAAATCTGAGTGCAGCTTCCATCTGCCATTTCTTATGTGAAATTTAGTGTTTCTGACGTTTTTCGTTAGTGAGTTAACCCACTTTTAGTAATTTTCAACCTAACTTTTGTATGGGAGGTGGGCGTGGTTATGATCCGATTTCTTTCATTTTTGGACTGTATTAGGAAGTCGCTAAGAAAAACGACTGCGGAAAGTTTGGTTTATATAGCTCTATTGGTTTGCGAGATATGTACAAAAAACTTAGTAGGGGGCGGGACCACGCCCACTTCAACAAAAAAATTACATCCAAATATGCCCCTTAATAGTACGATCCTTCATACCAAATTTTATTTCCATAGCTTATTTTATGGCTTAGTTATGGCACTTTATGTGTTTTCGGTTTTCGCCATTTTGTGGGCGTGGCAGTGGTCCGATTTTGCTCATTTTCGAAAGCAACCTTCCAATGGTGCCAAGAAATAAGTGTGCCAAGTTTCATCAAGATATCTTAATTTTTACTCAAGTTACAGCTTGCACAGACGGACGGACGGACGGACAGTTTTGGGTGTTACAAACAACCGTTATGTGAACAAAAGAGAGTATTATACTCTTTAGCAACATTTGTTGCGAGAGTATAAAAATTTCGTGTATCACAAGGTGCTTCATTGATACATAGGTAAAAACATCATTAAAATACTTTAATAATTTGAATTATCCAAATAAAATAATTATCTTAATAACATAAAAAATCTCCTCATTTATTGCCTTTAAAGCGGAAGGAACTTCTCCGCTGGGTCAGCTAGTTTATTAAAATTTTAAAATTTTATTAACTCGCAAATGGCGCCAATTAAACGATAACCATGTAGCTTTATTGAGTTCTATTCCAAAACTAAAACTAAATTACATTACTTAGCCTACTCAACACCTATAGCTTATTGCCGGTGTTGTTTACTATTAATTGCAAATATGCAACACCATTTGCACCAGATTGCGAATTGCCCTACTGTACTTATTGGCTGCATTATTATATATAATTATTTGTATAAAACCTTGAAATTTATTCATTAAAATCACCACTCAGAAGTCGTTTTATCCGTTGTAACCGAGCGATCATCGAAGCAACATCATGTCTAATATGCCACAAGACAAAATTAGAAATGAAGTTCATAAACCTCACGCTGTCAGATAAAAAGATATACCTCCTCATCGCGGGTGCTAATACTTTCGATTTGCAAAGAAAGTAAATGAAGACTGACTACAGAAATGATTGTGTGAAGTATAGTCTTACTTTTTCAACGGCCAACGCAGAGTATTTCAACCAAAAGTCACATAAACTAGTTGAGAATTCGCCGAAATGAAACAGAAACGAAAGAAAAATAATGCGCAAGCATACAATCATACATGTGCGTACACATGTGAATATGCCACCAACTTTTTTTTTTGTTTTTGTTGTCGGAGGGGGAATCTTACATAGATACTGTTACTTTGCAGTAGCAGTATGCACGATTCGTACTGCCCGCTATAGGTGCACCTTATTCGGGACCACGCTCAAGTATGAGTATTTCTACTATACTGGACTTGCGAGACGGTACGCCTACGTACTAAACCCTAACTCCGTCTCCTGTAGCTTTACTGGGAGCCCTGAGGGACCGCCGTTAGGCATTTCATCGCAGGACAAAGCTTAGCCTAGAGGCTCACGTCCTTAGCTCGCTGTTCACGACTCTAGCTTCACTACTTCTTTGCTGTTCTATTCTCCTTAGATCCTGGAGTACCAAGGCTGTCATCGTACTTGTACAAATACTCCCTGTAACAAACATGCCCCGTAAGGAACTGTGTCAAGTAGAAATCAACTTCGCCATGCTTCCTTTCTACCCATGCTTGTACATTTCCAATTAATCGGTGTGTCCATCTACCCTTGACTGATGAATCCCAGCGTGATTGCCATTTATTTAAGCTAACTTGTCTTTCTTCTTTGCGCTCTGACAACGTTAGTTTCCGGCCTATACTCTTGCGTCTGTCGTATATTCTCTTCAGTTCACATGTCATTAGGTCTGGTGGCATTATACCAGATATAACGCCAACAGCTTCATGCGAGACTGCGCGAAATGCACTGGCTATCCTGATGGCACTCAGCCGGAACACCGGTTGTACCATTCTGGCATACGTCTTGAGCATTAATGCTGCTCCCCATATAGGCACTGCATACATAAAAACTGACTGGATAACCTTGGCCAGAAGTGCTCTTCTGCTCTGTTTTGGCCCTCCTATGTTTGCCATTAACCTCGATAAGGCCATGTTAATACGCTCAGCCTTTTCACAAGCTTTCTCCCCGAGTTCATAAACTTAAATTTTTACCCGTATATTGAACTTCGGTTCAATATTAGTTAAGTTTATATTTAAATTGAACTTCGGTTCAATATTAATTAAATTTATATTTAAATTAATAATTCGTCCTTATATTGAACTTTGGTTCAATATTCCTTTTTTATACGTTAAACTTTAGTTTAACGATTTTTAAATTCAAAGACGTGACTTTCTCGGTTGATAGTCAAAATTCTTCTGATCTTTTATTTCCAATATTTTCTTAAGCTAGGTTCTATTTTCTAATACAAAATACATTCTTTCTTTTCTTATTATTATTTTGGCGCAACCACTTGTAGTTGCGACGATATTTGTCAAGTGGCCTACTTCTCACATTACATCAATTGCATTCCCTTAAATGTTTATGTTGCATTATTTATTGTGACGTTAATTGCTATTTGTATTTGGTTATCCAATATTCTCGTTGAACAAGGGCAGGATCAGTTCCACCTCTCTGATGAATGAAGATATGTCATAGTTCCCGTCGCCTCTAAACTCTCTGATTTTCGCAGCTTCCTTAAGGAGGTCCGACGCTGATATCAGGTTTAGGTCTTGGTTGTTGGTTGCCATTGTTTTTGTTGTTGTTAAGCCAGTTGAGTTGCGTTTGCTTATTCAAAGTATACAGTTGTTTATGTGGCAATCAGTTTTTAGGTTAAAAGTGATTATTCCTGTGGGAAGGAATTTGAGGTAATATACAATGCGACAATACCGCTGAGACTCGTTAAATTGTCGACAAAACAATTTCTTGCTGCACAAATGTAGCGAATAACGATTTAATTTTCAATTTTGATTTCAATTTCACAACACTTTTTTTTTTTTTTTCACTTTCACTTTCGCTTTCACTTTCACTTTACCGATTTAGCGTTTAAGTTCTTTTTCTTTGTCTAAGGACAAAGTTCCGTCGACTGCGCCAGTTGCGTTTATGAACCCCGAGTTCATAAACTTAAATTTTTACCCGTATATTGAACTTCGGTTCAATATTAGTTAAGTTTATATTTAAATTGAACTTCGGTTCAATATTAATTAAATTTATATTTAAATTAATAATTCGTCCTTATATTGAACTTCGGTTCAATATTCCTTTTTTATACGTTAAACTTTAGTTTAACGATTTTTAAATTCAAAGACGTGACTTTCTCGGTTGATAGTCAAAATTCTTCTGATCTTTTATTTCCAATATTTTCTTAAGCTAGGTTCTATTTTCTAATACAAAATACATTCTTTCTTTTCTTATTATTATTTTGGCGCAACCACTTGTAGTTGCGACGATATTTGTCAAGTGGCCTACTTCTCACATTACATCAATTGCATTCCCTTAAATGTTTATGTTGCATTATTTATTGTGACGTTAATTGCTATTTGTATTTGGTTATCCAATATTCGTTTGAACATATTAAATGTGCAGCGGAAATGCAATGTGATCTAATGTAAGTGCCCTGGTTTGTTTCGAAATATGATATGCATATTTCGTGTGGTCGCAATATTGTTGCGGTAACAAAAAAGGGAAAATACTTAAGTAGACCAATTGACTTTAAGTGTTTTGGGGTAGGTCGTTAACGTTGACGTCGGCATTAATTCTTTGTTGCAGTTCTTATGAACTGCAGTTGCATTCATATCGGTCATGCCGATAGTGGTTGGCATCGACGTCGACGTAACTCGCGCGTCAATCATTACACCAAGGTATTTCAACGATGGTTGCGTTGTAATGCAGTATCCGTCTATGTTAAGGGATATATTTTCCATTTTCTTCCTGCTTGTGATAAGTACTGCTTCCGTTTTTTGTCCAGCAAGTGCGAGCTTAGAACTTGTGAGCCACTGTTTTATGCTTAGTGCTGTATCAGCGCATATTGCTTGGATTTGGTGAAGTTCTTTCGCTACTATCGTCACCGCTATATCGTCAGCGTATCCGGTTATCTGGACTTCAGGGGGCAAAGGAAGACACAGTACACCATCATAAAGGACATTCCATAATAGTGGGCCTAATACGGAGCCTTGTGGAACCCCTCCTGTCGCCATATATTTTTTTGGACCTTCATCCGTATCGTAGAAAAGCATTCTATCAGACAAATAGCTCTTTACGATGCACAATAGATAGCTTGGTACCTTTTTAAGTTCTAGCGCACGTATTATATGGGGCCAGTAGGCCGAATTAAACGTATTTTTAACATCGAAGATAACGATTGCACAGTATTTTTTGGTTCCGTACATCCACCTTTCTCCTTCTATGGCCTTCTCTGCTATACTTGTGACTACTTTGAGTGCATCAATAGTCGAGCGCTTTCTACGGAAACTATATTGGTTTTCAGATAAGTCGCCAGTTTCACCTTCCAGGTAGTTTTCTAGATGTGTGCAGACCATTCGCTCCAGGATTTTGCCCAACGTATCGATCATGCAGAGTGGTCGATATGAACTCGGTTCCCCTGCCGGTTTGTTCGGCTTCTGTAGAAGTACCAACCTCTGAACTTTCCATATCTTTGGAAATACTGCTTGTCGTAGGCATCGTTTGAATAGATCCGTGAATATCTTTGGTCTGTGTTTAATTGCCGTTTTGAGAGCCCTATTCGGTATACCATCTAGGGCTGGTGATTTAGAGTTTCCGAAGCGGTCTGCTGCTTGTATTACTTCTATATCAGTAATTTCTGGTGCCTCTACAACTATAGACTCCTCATGGTATATATTCTATCCGTCCTGGCAAGTATATACGCTGCACCCCACGGATTTGCATCCACTTTATCGCAGAGTTCCATGAAACACATCCTTTTGCTCTTTCTAATCGCTTTTTTAAGCTCGTTGCGTTTTGTTTTGAATATTTCGCGCAGTATATCACTATCGTCATTCTCAATTTGTCAATTTGTCTCTGAGTTGTTTGCATTTTTTTTGATCATGGCTGCATCGCATGCTTTGCTAATGTGTTTTACCACCAAATTTGCTTGTTGATCCGTATCGTCACATTCTTCGAGGTTTTCATCAATCATTAGCTTGAAAATTTCCTCATCCAGGGTTTCAATCTTCCACCCTTTTACTTGCACCTTTTTGTGGCAATCGTAACACCTCTGAAGTCGCATGTGTTTGCTAATATTTATCATTATCGCAAGGTGGTCACTCTGGGTATATATATCACATACCCGCCAATCTACGTGTCGAAATAAGACCCTGCTGGCAAAAGAAATGTCGATAATGGATCCACGCCCATTCCTTTCGAAAGTGTTTTGCCTTCTTGTATTTAGCAGTACAACGTCCAGTAAGGCGAAGGCTTTAAGCAATGCACTACCTCTCTGGTTTGTAGATTTGCTGCCCCATTCTAGGGCCCAGGCATTAAAGTCCCCTGTGATTATTTTGGGTTTAGTTGTCATCGTCTCTTTTACCAGGTCGTCAAGTATTTTTCCATATTCCGTCTGCTGTATACTGCGCGGTATGTAGCAGCTGTAAATCTCACCAATTTTAGCTCTTATGGAGTAGGCCTTGTAAATTAATGGTTTGTCTTGCAGCATAAGCTTTTGTCCACATGCCCATATTGCAACTTTTTTGTGGTGTCTGAGATCCACTTGTCAGAATATTTGTTTTTATACTGTTCGCATATTAATGCAACGTCAATATAATTTTCAAAAACAGTTTACGTCAAGAGGTCCTGAGCCGCTTCACAGTGGCTCAGTTTATTTGCAGTATTTTCATCTTTTGGGTTTGTTGATTGCTGCTGCATATAAGGGGCATTTCCGGCTTCCTATTTGGTGGTCGGTGTTCGTTCTTCCGCTGCTTTTACACGCATTGCAAGAAGGTTTATTAACACATGCTTTCGCAAAGTGACCTTCCTCTCCGCATTTGATACAACACCGACTCCTATCTTGCTGGTTGTTACATGCTTTCGCCAGATGTCCGTATTCCAGGCATCTGAAGCATTTTTTCAGTTGTGTCTTCTCTCGAATTTTGCATATTGTCCAGCCGAACTTTATCCGTAGTAAATTCAATAAGCATTTTGCTTCCTGTGCATGAAGTTAAATCACTGCTGTTTGGGTGCCTGCATAAGCTGGTCTGACGCTTTTGATTGAGTCTTAGTTGAAAACTCGGAGCTCTTTAATTTCAGCACGAATCGCTTCTGCAATATCTGTTTTTGTGGTGATATCGTCTAAATCCCGCACTTCCACTCTGATCTCTTCTTTTAGTGTTCTGATTTGAGCCTGATCTCCTAGTAACTTCCCTATCTCCTCTCTGTATCCTTCTGTGCTCCCCTTTTGTGTTTTCTTGAGCTCCAGTAGTATCTCATCTTTAGCTGTCTTCTTTATACGAGTTACATCTTCGCCCAGTTCTTGGAGCGTTTCGTTCTTTTTGACCGCCCGAAGTATGTCTGCATATGTCATGTCACCAGTTTTCGTGATTACAATAGCTTCAGGTCGTGGGCGTGGTATAGTGGCCGCTTTCCTCTTAGTTTAGTTCTCATCTCGTTTTGCTTTACTTTGCACAGTGATCCAACCTTCTTCTTTTGTCGATTCCGCCCTTGCAGCTTTAGGAATAATTTGAACTCCCAAGCGATTCACATATTCGCTTGTTTCCACCATCAACCTTTCATGGGAAGTTTTGGTCTTTTTTAGTGGGGTTCTTCTGTTCACTTGTTTCTCATCACCTCGCCTTTTTGGTGTTATTTCCACGGATGTTTGGTCGATTACTATGCCTCTGACTACATTAGATTTAATAGAGCGCTGTGGCGGACGCATCACATCTGTCAACTTTTGAATCATTTCTCCCAATTCATACATATAATCTCGTTGGGATTGTACTGTTTTCCCTATCGGCGTGTTCTCTTGTAGAGCCGTTGGGGACGATCTTGCCCGAGTGGCCTATTTGCGGTGGGAACCTTTACTGGCGATCTAGCTAGGCGAGAAGCCTTTTTAAAGGGATCTATTTCGGTACTCACACATGTAGATTTATCTTATTTGTGTCGTTCGCTCTACGAAACGAGGTTTTCTCTGATTAAAGTATATTACTTCCAGCACGACTATAGATACTGCAGGGGGGCGGGCCGAAAAAAAACAGGAACGGGTGTACCCTCGATGCCCCTAGCCCAGTTCCCTGAGGCCTGTCCTACGCTTTACCGGTTCCGGATATACTCGGACGAACCGGCGCTCGCCAGGGGCAACGCAGTCTACTAGTTCTGCGCCCAATGTACACTTCCTGACTAGGGCCCGAAGGGCATGTGCGTACACATGTGAATATGTCACCAACCAAAAGTATCACTTCAAAAATAATGCGCAAGCCTACAATCATACATGTGCTTACACATGTTTTTTTTTTATTTCGAAGGGGGAATCTTCCAAAGATAGCGTCCTTTTTACGGACGGTATGCACGATTCGTATTGTCCGCTAAGGTACTCCTCATTCGGGCCCCCGCCCATGCGGACTAGCGGAACAATACGCCTACGTACTAAACCCTTAACTTCATCACATTGCTTGTATTTGACTCTTGGAACTGCCGTTAAGCATTGCATCATGGGTCCAAGCTTAGCCATTTGGCTCGTCAAACATGCCTATCTGGTCTACTCTTCGTTCCTTCTTCTGTTCTCGCTGCGCTGCCACTCTTTTATTCTTAGCTCCCGCAGAGCTATCGCAGACCACACTTTCACTGTATCCCACACAGGTATTGATTGAATCATGTACTGACCAATATTGTCCGGTGTCAACCTATGCGTTGTCAATTTCTCTATATCGGTTCTTTCTCTATCATACCTGAGCAGAAAAAGATGATATGAAGCGCGTTTTCTCCACTGCTGCCGCAAAACGAACAGCTCGTTCCATCGTCATGCCCATATTTGTAGAGATACTGTCTAAAACAACCATGGCCCATCAAAAATTGTGTCAGATAGAAATCTGTTTCACAGTGCTTCCTTTCTACCCACGCTTTCACACTTCTAATTAGCCACCTGCCTAATGTTGCTGCGTCCCATCGCTTCTGCCATTCGTTAAGACTCGTTTGAATTTCGTCATTATGCTCGCTATCTGTAAGTCGCCTGCCTATAAGTTTCGATCTGTCAAATACTCTTTTGAGTTCCATCGCCATTATATCTGGAGGGATGATACCCGCTATAACCGCAGCTGCATCGTGTGATACAGTTCGGAATGCGCAAGATACTCTAATAGCACTAAGGCGCATTAGCGACTTTGCTTTCTTGGCGTATGTTTTGTGCTGTAGAGCCGGCCCCCAGATGGGCGCTGCGTACATCATTATAGATTGGCTCACCTTGGCCAATATTGTTCGTCTATTTTGGCTTGAACCGCCAATGTTGGCCATTATTCTCGCTAGAGCAGCTGTAACGCTCGCCGCTTTTTCACAACATTTATCAATGTGATTTTTGAAGGTAAGTCTTGTATCTATCATGACCCCCAGGTATTTGAACGACTGACTGGTTTTCTGTCCAACAAGCTGCAGATTTGTTGTCGTGAGCCAGTTCTTGATTTTTTGTGCGGTGTCGTTACACAGATTCTCGATTTGCTCGAGTTCTTTCGCTATGTCATCTGCGTAACCGATAATCTGTACTTCTCTCGGCAATGGAAGGCACAGGACTCCGTCATACAGTACATTCCATAACAGTGGTCCCAGCACAGAGCCTTGTGGTACTCCACCCGTTACTGTATATCTACTCTGTCCATCGTCAGTGTCGTATAGTAACAGCCGATCGGAGAGATAGCTGGAACCAAGTATGGCGGTGTTGCCTTACTTTCGAGGGCACTTAATATATGGGGCCAATGTGCCGAGTTGAATGCGTTTCGGACATCAAAAGTGACTACTACTACGAATTGATTATTGGAAAGACCCTGGTATTCTTTCTCTAAGTGTAACTCTAACCGTATACATATTAGTCGTTCTAATATCTTGCCAATCGTATCAAGCATACAATGGTTTCGCGTTGTGATTGATGGCAATCTTTAACACTTTGTTTGGAATACCATCCAAACCTGGAGCTTTTGCGTTACTAAACCTTTTTGCTGCTTGAAACACCTTCTCTTCGGTGACTATTGGTATGTCTATCTCAGCCAGTTGGCCATCTAGTCGCTGTCGACTGCGCTCTAAGGGCTGCGCAGGAAATAAAGTTTCCACTATGGTTTTTAATGAGTTGGGGCATGTTGACATTACCATTTTATAAGCATCGCCCCATGGATTTTCATCTATTTTTCCGCAGAGTTCCTTGAAGCCGGCTGTTTTACTCTTTCTAATCGCTTTTTTTAGTTCATTGCGCTTTCGCTTAAAAAATTCCCGTAGCTCTTCATGCTTCGTCGACCCCTGACTCCTTTGATAAATCCTTCTCGCCATATGGCATTCACATCTTAAGATGTAAATTTCTTGGTTCCACCAGTATACGGGCTTTCTGTAGGTTCCATTTTTCCTTCTACACATAGACGCATCACATGCTTTACTAATGTGTTTCACAAGTATCTCCTGTCGATCTATATCTTCCGCGCAATTCATGTTATCCTCTAGCGAGAGTCTGAAGAGCTCTGCATCTAACGTTTGCACTTTCCATCCTTTTCTTTTTACAGTATTAAAACGTGGATTCCTTAAAGTTCGCGTTGAGTGTCCAATATCAAACAAGATAGCCTGGTGATCACTGTGCGTGTAGAGGTCACCCACATGCCAGTTTGTTGTCCACGTCAGAGGGCTGCCGACGAATGTGATATCGATCACAGAACCGCGACCATTCTTTTGTAAAGTGTTTTGTCTTGGAATTATTTTCCTCCACAGGCCCATATAGCAGCTTTGCTTGTACTATCGGAGATCCATGACCCGTCATTTATGTTCTTATACTGCTCACTTATTATAGCCACATCCAAATGTTGCTCGTACACAGTTTGCCCAAGAAGTTCCTGTGCAGCCTCGCAGTGGTTTAAGTTAAGCTGCATTACTTTTGGTGCCTTTACACGCCTCTTGGTATAGGGGGCATTTCTTGCTACCTATTTGGTGGTCAGTATTTTCTCTACCACTTTTCTTACATGCGTTACATGACGGTTTTTGGCTGCACTCTTTCGCAAAGTGTCCGATTTCGCCACACTTGACGCAACACTGACTCCTATCATCAGGGTTGGTGCATGTTTTCGCTAAGTGTCCGTATTCCAGACACCTGAAACACCTCCTTAAGTTTAGTTTCGCCCTTATTCTACTCACTACCAAACCTATTTTTATTTTATGTGCGTCTAGGAGAGTTCTTGCTTCGAGGGCGGATAGGCTTACCACAGCTATTTGCGTTCGTAGATACGCCGGTCTAATGCTTCTGATCGACTTTTTGTCAAAATTTTGTAACTCTTTTATTTGAGAGCGAATTGCCTCGGTGATGTCCTCCTTAGTTGTGATTTCGTCGAGATCTCTGATTTCCACCATTACTTCGTAGGTTAGTGCTCTAATCTGCGCCTCGTTTCCAACTAACTACTACTTTGTCTATCTCATTCTTGAACTCACCAGAGCTTTTCATTTGCGCCTCTTTTAGTTCTATCAGAATTTAACCTTTGTGCGTACACATGTGAATATGTTTATGCGTACACTTTTTTTTTGTTATGGAGGGGGAATCTTCTAAAGATTCTAGGTATGCACGATTCGTATTGTCCAGTAAGGTACACCTCATTTGGGAACGCGCCCATAAGGACTTGTGGGCAATACGCCTACGTACTAAACCCTTAACTCCATCGTCAGTGCTTTTATGTACGGCACACGGGACTGCCGTTAGGCATTACATCGTGAGTCCAAGCATAGCCATTCGGCTCGTCAGTTATTCATTTTTGTTTAGTCACCGTTTATTCTAACGCTTTCGCTGCGTTGCCACTCTTTTGTTCGAAGCTCCTGCCGACTTTCTCGTACTTTATCCCAAACTAGTTTGGATTTTATCATAGGCCGCACGATATTATCCGGTGTCACTCTTTCTGTTAGAATTTCTTCCAGCTTAGTTCTCTCATCTTTATACCGCGGGCAGAAAAAGAAAATGTGCAGCGCATTTTCCTCGCTGTTGCCGCAGAAGGAACAATTTTTATCGTTGTCATGGCCATATTTGATATAAGGGCATGCACCTGGAATGTCCGGACCCTTAATTGGGAAGGTGCCTCTGCCCAGCTGGTTGATGTCCTCATACGACTCAAGGCTGACATCACCGCCATCCAAGAAGTGCGATGGACGGGACAAGGACGGAAGAAGGTGGGTCCTTGTGACATCTACTACAGCGGCCATATAAAGGAGCGCAAATTTGGTGTTGGATTTGTGGTGGGAGAGAGACTCCGTCGCAGAGTCCTGGCATTCACCCCGGTGTATGAACGTCTTGCCACAATCCGCATCAAAGCGAGGTTCTTCAACATATCGCTGATTTGCGCCCACGCCCCAACGGAAGAGAAGGACGATGTGACCAAAGATGCTTTCTATGAGCGCCTAGAACGCACCTATGAGCGCTGCCCCCGCCACGATGTAAAAGTCGTGCTTGGCGATTTTAACGCCAGGGTGGGTAAAGAAGGTGTATTTGGCACAACAGTCGGAAAATTCAGCCTCCATGACGAAACATCGCCAAACGGCCTGAGGCTGATCGACTTCGCTGGGGCCCGAAATATGGTCGTCTGTAGTACCAGATTCCAGCATAAGCAAATACATCAAGCTACTGTCTCCTGATCGAAACACAGGAAACCAAATCGATCACGTTGTGATAGACGGAAGACATTTCTCCTGTGTTTTAGATTAGCGTACGCTCCGAGGACCAAATATAGACTCGGACCATTATCTGGTCGCAGCGAAGATACGCACCCGCCTCTGTGCAGCAAAGAATGCCCGTCAACAAACACAAGGAAGGTTCGACGTCGAAAAGCTGCAATCGCAACAGACAGCCACGAAATACTCTACTCGACTTGCACTCCTGCTCTCTGAGAGCACTCATCAGCATCTCGGTATAAGGGAACTGTGGAACGGCATCTCAAACTCACTACGTACCGCTGCAGCCGAAACAATTGGTTTTCGGCAACGACAAAAAACAAGCTGGTACGATGAGGAGTGCCGTCTCGCAGCGGAGAGAAAACAGACTGCCTACCTCGCAACGTTGCAAACGACCACAACACGTGCGGGATGGGATAGATACCGAGAGCTGAAGAGGGCAGCGAGACGCATCTGCAGACAAAAAAAAAGAAAGAGGCCGAAATGCGTGCGTATGAAGAGCTTGAGAAGCTGGCAGACAGAGGGATTGCTCGAAAATTTTATGAAAAAATTAAGCGACTTAACGAAGTTTTCAAGACCGGAGCATCCTCATGTAGAGACCAAGGTGGTAATCTGGTAACCGATGTCCAGGGCATACTGGGATTATGGAGATAACACTTCTCCGACCTGCTGAATGGCAGTGAAAGTACAAAACCAGGAGATGGCGAACCCGATCCCCCAATCGATGACGATGGAACAGATGTTCCATCACCCGACCATGAAGAAATTCGAATAGCAATTACCCGCTTGAAGAACAACAAAGCAGCGGGGGCCGATAGATTACCGGCAGAACTATTCAAATACGGCGGCGAAGAACTGATAAGGTGCTTGCATCAGCTTCTTTGCAGAATATGGTCGGAAGAAAGCATGCCTGACGATTGGAATCTCAGTGTGCTCTGCCCAATCCATAAAAAGGGAGATCCCACAATCTGCGCCAATTACCGTGGGATCAGCCTCCTAAATATCGCATACAAGGTTCTATCGAGCGTATTGTGTGAAAGACTAAAATCCACCGTCAACAAACTGATTGGACCTTATCAGTGTGGCTTTAGACCTGGAAAATCGACAACTGACCAGATATTCACCATGCGCCAAATTTTGGAGAAGACCCGTGAAAGGAGGATCGACACACACCACCTTTTTGTCGATTTTAAAGCTGCTTTCGACAGCACGAAAAGGAGCTGCCTTTACGCCGCGATGTCTGAATTTGGTATCCCCGCAAAACTAATACGGCTGTGTAAATTGACGTTGAGCAAAACCAAAAGCTCCGTCATGATTGGGATGGACCTCTCCGAGCCGTTCGATACCAAACGAGGTTTCAGACAAGGTGACTCACTATCGTGCGACTTCTTTAACCTGATGCTGGAAAAAAATTATAAGAGCTGCAGAGCTAAACCGAGAAGGTACAATCTTCTACAGAGTGTACAGCTCCTGGCGTACGCCGATGATATTGATATCATCGGAAGCAACAACCGCGCCGTTTGTTCTGCTTTTTCCCGCATGGATAAGGAGGCGAAGCGAATGGGTCTGGAGGTGAATGAGGACAAGACGAAATATCTCCTGTCATCAAGCAAACAGTCGGCGCATCCGCGTCTTGGCTCCCACGTCACTGTTGACAGTCATAACTTCGAGGTCGTAGATAATTTCGTATACCTGGGAACCAGCATCAACAACACGAACAATGTCAGCCTCGAAATCCAGCGCAGAATAACTCTTGCCAACAGGTGCTACTTTGGACTGAGTAAGCAATTGAACAGTAAAGTCCTCTCTCGACGAACCAAAATCAAGCTCTACAAGTCGCTTATCATTCCCGTCCTGCTCTACGGTGCAGAAGCTTGGACGATGTCAACATCAGATGAGACGACACTAAGAGTTTTCGAGAGGAAAATTTTGCGCAAGATTTATGTTCCTCAGAACATTGGCAACGGCGAATACCGCAGACGATGGAACGATGAGCTGTACGAGTTATACGACGACATTGACATAGTTCAGCGAATAAAAAGACGGCGGCTACGCTGGCTAGGTCATGTTGTCCGAATGGACGAAAACACTCCAGCCCTGAAAGTGTTCGATGCAGTACCCGCCGGAGGAAGCCGAGGAAGGGGAAGGCCTCCACTCCGTTGGAGGGACCAGGTGGAGAGCGACCTGGTTACACTTGGGAGCTCCAACTGGCGCCGAACTGCGAAGGAGAGAGAGAGGTGGCGCACTATCGTCGATTCGGCTATAACCGGCTAAACGGTTGCAACGTGCTTTCTTTCTAACCACGCTTGCACGCTTCCGATGAGTCGGTGAGTCCATCTTCCTGTCGTTGCTGCGTCCCATCGCCTCTGCCATTCATTGAGACTTGCTTGTCTTTCCCCTTTTCGCTCATGTGCTGTGAGTCGTCTACCAATACTTTTTGATCTATCGAAAATTATTTTCAGCTCCATCGCCATTATGTCTGGCGGAACGATGCCCGCTATAATACCGATTGCCTCATGTGATAACGTTCGGAATGCACTAGCGACTCTGTGGCCTTTCTTGGCGTATGCATTGCGCAACAGTGCTGGTCCCCATATGGGTGCCGCATACATTAGTATTGATTAGCTCACCTTAGCCAATAATGCTCTTCTGTTGTGAGTTGACCATTATCCTCGTCGTAGAGTACATTCCACAACAGTGGCCCAAGCACGGAACCTTGGGGTACCCCTCCTGTTACAATATACTTTCTGGGCCCATCTTCGGTGTCGTACAATAGCACCCGGTCAGACAGATAAGTCGGTGTTGACTTTCGTTTCAGAGCTTCTATGATGTGAGGCCAACATGCAGAGTTAATCGTGTTTTTTACATCGAACGTAATTACCGCACAATATCGTTTAGGGCCATACAGCCATCTATTTCCTTTTATTGCTTTGTTAGCGATGTCTTCTTCTTCTTGACTGGCGAAGACAACGCTTACGCGGTTATAGCCGAGTCCAAAACAGCGCGCCACGTATCCCTCCTTCTGGCAGTTTGGCGCCAATTGGTTATACCAAGCGAAGCCAGGTCCCTCTCCTCCTGGTCCTTCCATCGGAGTGGAGGTCTCCCTCTTCCTCGGCTTCCACCAGCGGGTACTGCATCGAATACTTTCAGAGCTGGAGCACTTTCATCCATTCGAATAACATGACCTAGCCAGCGTAACCGCTGTTTTTTTATTCGCTGGACTATGTCCATGTCGTCGAATAACACATACAGCTCATCGTTCTATCGTCTGCGGTATTCGCCGTTGCCAATGTTTAAGGGACCATAAATCTTCCGCAAAACCTTTCTCTCGAAAACTCCTAGTGCCGTCCCATCGGATGTTGACATCGCCCACGCTTCTGCACCGTAAAGTAGGACGGGAATGATGAGGGACTTGTAGAGTTTGGTTTTTGTTCGTCGAGAGAGGACTTTACTTTTCAATTGCCCACTTAGTCCATAGTAGCACCTGTTGGCAAGAGTAATTCTGCGTTGGATTTCCAGGCTGACATTGTTATTGCTGTTAATGCTGGTTCCCAGGTAGACGAAATTATCTACAACTTCAAAGTTATGACTGTCAACAGTGACGTGGGAGCCAAGACGCGAATGCGCTGACTGTTTGTTTGATGACAGGAGATATTTCGTCTTGTCCTCGTTCACCACCAAACCCATACGCTTCGCTTCCTTATCCAGTCTGGAAAAAGCAGAACTAACGGCGCGGGTGTTGTTTCCAATGATATCGATATCATCGGCGTACGCCAGTAGCTGTACACTCTTGTAGAAGATTGTACCTTCTCTATTTAGCTCTGTAGCTCTTATAACTTTTTCCAGCATCAAGTTAAAGAAGTCGCACGATAGTGAGTCACCTTGTCTGAAACCTCGTCTGGTATCGAACGGCTCGGAGAGGTCCTTCCCGATCCTGACGAAGCTTTTGGTGTTGCTCAACGTCAGCTTACACAGCCGTATTAGTTTTGCGGGGATACCAAATTCAGACATCGCGGCATAAACGCAGCTTCGTGCTGTCGAAAGCAGCTTTAAAATCGACAAAAAGGTGATGTGTGTCGATCCTATTTTCACGGGTCTTTTCCAAGATTTGGCGCATGGTGAATATCTGGTCGGTTGTTGATTTTCCAGATCTAAAGCCACACTGATAAGGTCCAATCAGTTTGTTGACGGTGGGCTTTAGTCTTTCACACAATACGCTCGACAGAACCTTATACGCGATGTTGAGGAGGCTTTTCCCACGGTAATTGGCGCAAATTGTGGGGCCTCCCTTTTTGTGTATTGGGCAGAGTACACTGAGATTCCAATCGTCAGGAATGCTTTCTTCCGACCATATTCTGCAAAGAAGCTGATGCAAGCACCTTATCAGCTCTTCGCCGCCGTATTTGAATAGCTCGGCCGGTAATCCATCGGCCCCCGCCGCCTTATTGTTCTTCAAGCGGGTAATTGCTATTCGAATTTCTTCACGGTCAGGCAATGGAACATCTGCTCCATCGTCGTCGATTGGGGAATCGGGTTCGCCATCTCCTGTTGTTGTACTTTCACTGCCATTTAGCAGGCTGGAGAAGTGGTCCCTCCACAAACTCAGTATACTCTGGTCATCAATAACTAGATCACCTCTGGGGGTCCTACAGGAGTGTGCTGCGGTCTTGAAACCTTCAGTTAGTCGCCGGATCTTTTCGTAAAATTTTCGAGCATTACCCCTGTCGGCCAGCTTGTCAAGCTCTTCATACTCACGCATTTCGGCCTCTTTCTTTTTTTGTCTGCAAATGCGTCTCGCTTCCCTCTTCAGCTCTCGGTATCTTTCCCATCCCGCTCGTGTTGCGGTCGATCGCAACATTGCGAGGTAGGCAGTCTGTTTTCTCTCCACTGCGAGACGACAATCCTCATCATACCAGCTGTTTTTTTTGGCTTTTCCAAAAACCAATGGTTTCGGTTGCAGATGTACGTAAGGAGTTTGATATGCCGTCCCACATCTCCCTTATACCGAGATGATGATGAGTGCTCTCAGAGAGCAGGAGTGCAAGTCGAGTAGAAAATCGTTCGACTGTCGGTTGTGATTGCAGCTTCTCGATGTCGAACCTTCCTTGTGTTTGTTGACGTGTGCGCTTTTCTACACAGAGGCGGGTGAGTATTTTAGCTGCTACAAGATAGTGGTCCGAGTCGATGTTGGGACCACGAAGCGTACGCACATCAGAAACACTGGAGACAAGTCGTCCATCTATCACAACATGATCGATCTGGTTGCGAGTGATTCGATCCGGGGAGCGATATCAGTGAGCTTTTTTATTGCATCGATCGTCGATCTCCGTTTCCGAAAACCCTACTGGTTATCGGAGAAACCCTGGTGCTTGTTCCAAATGCGCCTCCAATCGTACACATATTAACCTCTCGAGTATCTTGCCAACGGTATCCAGCATGCACAGTGGCCTGTATGAGCTGGGTTCGGCTTTTGTAGTAGCACTAGCCGCTGCTTTTTCCAAACTTTTGGGAATACTCCCTTTTGCATACACCTCGTAAAAAGTTCACAGAAAGACCCTGCGTTTTGGTTGATGGCAATTTTCAAGGCTTTATTTGGGCTGCAAATCCAGACCTACTGCTTTGGTATTACCAAATCTTTCTGCTGCTCGTAACACCTCCCCGCCAGTGACTGTTGGTACGTCTTGTTTGTCTAGTTCTTCTCCTAGTGCCTGACGGTTTTCTACGGGCTGTGAAGGGAAGAGTGTTTTCACCACCGTTTTCAGTAGTATGGGGCAAGTTGGTGCTTGACCTTTGCCACCTTTAATCCTCGACATTACAAGCTTGTCCCACGGATTTTCATCAATTTTTCCATATAATTCTTTGAAAGAGCAGGTCTTACTTTTCTTTATAGCTTTTTTCAGGTCGGTGCGTTTGCTTTTGAATCTTTCTCGTAGATCCGTTTGTTCCGTCGCTCCTCGACTTCTTTGGTATATCCTCCTGGCTTTGTGGCAATCTCTCCTTAGGGTGTCGATTTCTGCATTCCACCAGTATACGGGATTTCTGCAGGCCCCATATTTCTTTCTGCACATTGAAGCGTCGCAAGCTTTGCTAATGTGTTTCACGAGCATCTCCGCTTGTCGGTCTATGGCTTCCACATAGCTGAGATTATCCTCCAGTTATAGTCTGAATAGTTCGTCATCAATGGTTTTGATTTTCCACCCTCTCGTTTGTACGCTGTTAGTGAGCACACTCCGTCGATTTTGCATTAAGTGTCCAATTTCTATAATAATAGCCTGATGATCGCTATGTGTATAGAGATCACACACCTGCCAGCTTGCTGTGCGCACGAGAGAGCTACTTGCGAATGTGATATCGATCACAGAACCCCGATCATTCTTTTCGAACATGTTTTGATTTCCAATGTTTAGCAACACTGTGTTCAACACCGAAAACGCCTTGAGGAGGACAAAAGTCGCCTGCCACCACGTTCATCACAGTGGTCAAAACTTCTCTCACTAGTTCGTCCAGTATTTTTTCAAAATCACTCTGGGATACGCTTGTATCTAGCAACTATAGAAGTTGATTCCACCGATCTTCGCACTGGCGTAGAATGGTTTACTTATTAGTGGTTTATCTCGAAAAGCTTTTCCTCCACATGCCCATATCGCAGATTTACTTGTGCAATCTGATATCCATGTGGATTCGCTTTTGTTTCTGTACTGCTCACTGATTATAGCAACGTCTATTTTTTGTTCATGCACCGTCTGGCGTAGAAGTTCTTGAGCAGCCTCGCAGTGGTTCAAATTAAGTTGCAGTACTCTCATCTTTTGGTACTTTTGATTGCTTCTTGATATAGGGGGCATTTCTTACTATCTATTTGGTGGTCGGTGTTCTCCCTACTCCTGTTCCCTCCTCCATGCGATACACGACGGTTTTTTGGTACACTCTTTCGCAAAATGCCCATTTTCACCACACTTAACACAACACTTGCTTCTATCGTCAGGGTTGTTACATGCCTTCGCAACATGTCCGTATTCGAGACATCTGAAGCATCTTCGTAAATTCAACCTCTCTCTTATTCTGCATACTACCCAGCCTATTTTTATCTTATGTAAATCGAGTAGTTTCCTTGCCTCTAGTGCGGGTAAGCTTACAGTTGCGGATTGCGTTCCTAAGTATGCCGCCCTGATACTCTTGATTGAGCTTTCATCAAAGTGATTCAACTCCTTTACCTGTGCCCGGATAGCTTCGGTGATGTCCTCTTTAGTGGTGATCTCTTCGAGGTCTCGAATTTCCACCATTAGCTCATGTGTTAGTGCTCTGATTTGTGCGTGGTTTCCTAACACTTTACCTATCTCGGTCTTGAACTCGCTCGTATTTTTCATTTGCGCCTCTCTTAGTTCTAGCAGAATTTCACTTTGGTGGTCTTTCTAATCTTAGACACATTTTCTCCATGTTTCTGCAGGGAGTCATCCTTCTTGACTGCCCTCAAAATATCGCTCTAAGACATATTCACGGTTCGCCCTATAATTATGGCATCGGGTCGGGGTGTCGGTTTATGCGGTATGTTTTTTGGTGATCTTTGATCTTTCCGTTTAACCGTGGCCCACCTGTCTTGGTTTTTCGACACATTTTCATTGCTTTTGATTGAGCTATCACTTTTAGTTACCTTGTTCAGGTCAACATCACTTTTACTCGACACTTCATTATGGGTTGTTTTATTCCGCCTGAGGGGTGTCTTTCGCTTCACCTGTTTTTCTTCACGAGGCCTCTTTGGCGTTGTTTCAGCTGTCAATGGCTAGCTAACAAGGATATTACGTCTTACTTCTTTGTTTGCAATGTGCTCCTCTTGAGCGCTTTCATGCAGCTTGGTTATCAAGCTGAGAAGATCTCTCATATTGTTGTTTATAGATCGTTGCGGAGGGCGCATTACTTCGATCAATTTTTTAATTGCGTCTCCTAGCTGGGACATACTATCTCCAGGTTTTTGTATGGGCGTGGAATCACTCAGTGCTGGAGGCGACGACCTCGCTCTCACCGGTTTCTCTACATTGAGATTCTTAATCGGGGACCTACCCAGTTTTGGTGCACGCTTGAACGGAGCGGATTCCGTAAGCGTCGTCCTTTGAGAAGAGTTTATCTCTTGCGTACTAGTCGTTTCATTCTGGCCCTCAGTGCCGCTGCTCAATCAAAAATAATCAAAAATATCGCTACTGTTGTTAGTTATTCTCAAGATTTTCTCCATTGTTTTATATATTTCAGCGCATCGTGTGCAGGGGGACGGGCCGAAGTAGACAGGAACGGGTATACCCTCGGGGCTACCCCAGTTCCCTGAGGCCTGTCCTTCGCTTTACCAGTCCCGGAAAACACGGACGGACCAGCGCTCGCACGGAGCAACGTAGGCTACTACTCCTTCGTCCAATGCACACTCCTTGACCAGGGTCCGAATTGGCTAGTTACTGATACACACCACGGCTGACACCTCGGCAGAGCACGCTCACATCACCCTCTTCGTCCCGTCAGCGGAGAAGTCGCTGTCGACACTTCAAGGGACTCCCAGTGCGCCGCGATGTGTACCGGTCAGTTTAAGATGACAGCCGCACTTAACGTGGTGTACAGACGCTGACCAGGAAGCAGCCCATTATGGGTCCGTCGCGCCTGGGTTTTTGTGTTGCACATAATTCTATGAGGCGGTGCCGTTTCGCCACAGTCACAGGAGTTTCATAGGACTTGCTTGCTTTTATGCCGCATCCTCCGCTCCTGCCGCTCATCGTCGGGGGTTGCTTATCTCGCAACTAACCAGCTACTAATTTTATGTTTCTGATGTTTTCCGTTAATTAGATAACGCACTGTTAGTAGTTTTCAACCTAACTTTTGTATGCGAGGATAACGTGGTTCATATCCGATTATATCAATTTCTGAAGTTATACTTCTTATACGAGTTCGGAAAAGGTTGCGATAATTGTTGGTTGCGCAACCTATAGCATTAAACAAGCGAGAGAGAGAGAGAGAGAGTGAATGAGAGTAAAGCAGAGAACTTAAAGCACTTGCCATGCTTATGCTATTTGAGTAATTCTTGTTTTTGTAGAGCAATGTTTAAATTTTTGGTTGGTGACATATTCACATGTGTACGTACAAACATATTCACATGTGTACGCACATGTATGATTGTATGCTTGTGCATTATTGGTTGGTGACATATTCACATGTGTACTCACATGAATGATTGTATGCTTGCGCATTATTTTTGAAGTTATACTTTTGGTTGGTGAAACATTCACATGTGTACGCGAAAGGCGAAATCCTCCTTGAACTAATGAGAGCGCAAAAAGGAAGTGTTAATGATTACAAGGAAGAAATAAGCAAAGTTCTTGGCAATAAGGCGGAAATAAAAGTCTTAACAAACGAGAAAGTAGTAGAAATTCGTGACTTAGATGAAGTTACCACAAAGGAAGATATAGCTCAAGCTATCTGTTTGCACTTCGAACAGTTTAAATTCGTTGGAGATTCGATTAAAACCATAAGGAGAGCGTATGCAGGAACACAAACCGCAGTGTTAAGTCTTCCTGAACGAGAAGCAAGATATCTCTTAGACGAAGGCAAAATTAAAATTGGATGGGTTGTCTGCAGAATCCGGGAAAGATCGAATCTTAGAAAATGTTTTAGATGCCTGGAATATGGCCACGTGGCGAGCAGGTGCACTAATCCAGAAGACCGAAGTGAATGTTGCATTAAATGTGGTGAAAAAGGGCATTTCGCCAAAACTTGTACTAAAGAACCGTTTTGTGTATCTTGCAAAATCGCTGGAAGGGCAAGTATAAACCACCAAATTGGTAGTAAAAAATGTTCAGTGTACCTAGCAGCATGTAAGAATGGAAAATGAAATTTCTTCAGATTAACCTTAACCATTGTGAAGCAGCCCAAGAACTGCTAAAACAAACGGTATGTGAAAAGAAAATAGACGTCGTAATATTTTCAGAGCAATATGAAAGTCTAAATGCAGGAACATGGTTTTCTGATTGCACTGAAAAAGTTGCAGTTTGGGTCTGCGCCGACAAAACGGTACAAGAGAGACCTCTTGTTGATAAATCGTTCTACGTAAGAGTAAAGGTTTGTGGTGTTCACATCTATAGTTGCTACTTGCCACCTAGTTTATCGATGGTAGAGTATGAGAAGATTCTTGACGACCTAGTTAGGGATGCTCAAACAACAACACCGAATGTAATTGCAGGTGACTTCAATGCCTGGGCAATAGAATGGGGAAGTAGGTCCACAAATAAACGTGGACATGCTTTGTTAATAGCATTCTCTATACTTGACGTGGTACTGCTGAACACAGGAACCAAAAACACATTTGAAAAGAATGGATATGGCTCCATAATTGATATATCGTTTGTCAGTAGGTCATTAGCAGGGAAGACAAAGTGGCAGATATGTGAACTATACACTCATAGTGACCATCAAGCCATAATGATAGATATTGACACATATAATAAATGGAAAGGGAGATGTGTGAGGGCGAATAAGTCTCAAACTAGAGGTTGGAAAGACGAGACCATGGACGAAGATCTGTTTACGTTTATGCTGGACGCAGAAATGAACAACGCAAATGACGCGAACGATCAGGCAAAACAATTGATTGATTATGTTAGCAAAGCTTGCGATGCTGACATGATCAGGAAAAAGTGCAACGTCCGCCGAAAGCCAGTATAAATGTAAAATGAGCTTCTACGAGAAATTTTCAAAAAAAAAACGAAAAGAATTTAAAATTGCGATCAGAAATAGTAAATCTGCATGCTTTAAAGAACTCTGTGACAAGGCGGAAGAAAACCCATGGGGTGGAGCCTATAAAGCAGTAATGACTAAAGTAAGGGGTAATAAAGGACAAATGCCGACTTGCCCTATACTACTAAAAGAAGTAGTGGAAACTTTGTTCCCAACACAAGAGGCGCAATCAGAGGAAGTCGTATCCAATATTAGCTTAGAAACCCCTTTTATTATACCGATCGATGACGTCGAGGTGGTGCAAGCAGCTGAACGCTTCGGAAATGCAAAAGCTCCTGGCTTAGATGGCATTCCTAATAGGGCCCTAAAAATTGCGGTAAAATAAAAAACTAAATATTTTGTGAATGTACTCAATAAATGTCTGTGAGATGGTATTTTTCCCAAAATATGGAAAAAACAGCGTTTGGTGCTTTTAACAAAACCAAATAAACCGCCAGGTGAACCAAGCTCTTACAGGCCTCTATGTATGATCGATACTACTGGTAAAATTTTCGAGCGAATAATTTGTGATCGGGTAGAAAAACACCTTGAAGAAGTGGAAGGGTTGTCAGAAAACCAATACGGGTTTCGCAGGAGACGCTCGACAATTGACGCGATCAAAAAACTTACAGAGATTGCAGACAAAGCCATAGAGGGCACTAGGTGTATGTACGGATCCAAGGAATACTGCGCAGTCGTTACAGTCATTACAGTCAAAGACTACAGGCTCTTAAAACGCCAACGTATCTGCTACGCATCATTAAAAGTTATTTATCGGATAGAGTCCTACTGTACAATATGGACGAAGGAGTCAAGCGATACAAAGTGACCGGTGGAGTACCATAAGGATCTGTCTTGGGCCCACTCCTGTTG